>CM061043.1:103796855-105056855 GCA_030762985.1 Adelphocoris suturalis
GCCCCAGTTGTGGCTTACCAGACTCACGATTCCTTATTAAGGTCACTAAACTCTATAAATTAAAATGGATAAGCTTTTGTAGAAATGAAGTAGACAAACATGTAGCCAGCTCCTGGTTTATCCTTTTAGCTTAGATATCGGTTGCCGCTGATAATTTCTATCATATTTACTTATCTTAGCCCGCCTGGTCTGACTCCATATCCATGCTGTAACTGCCAATTGGACATCCCTGATTACGGCAGACCCATCGGCTTGATGGCAACGGTATCCGACTTCTTGCCCTGGGTCACTCAGCATTTGATATAGTCTCTGCCTTTCAATATCCCAGCCACTGGATGACCAAGCACCTGCTATCTGCTTGGCAACCACGTAATCATCATCCATACACACACGCGCGCGGACGCACGCACACACACACGCGCGCGCACACACACACTCACAAAAACGCAACCCGCATTGCTGACTTCAGTATCATGATACAAACTATTTTGTAACGGTAATATAAGCAAGCTTTTCTCATATTCAGAGATGTGTTAAATTAATCTTACCTTAAAAGCAGTATCACTAAAATTTAGCGAGCACTCATTACCTGAAAACAACACAAAAAATCCATTATTAATGATGAATGAATACATTTTTTTATGAATAAAAAAGTTCCTCCACTTAGGCTTCCTTAAAAAGATTTCCAGAAAAAAATTGTGCTAATAGCGCCATGCATCACACGACGAAGGAAAGAATAGAAGGGTGGCGGGAGGGAAAGGGGTTAGGTTTCTTAAAAGCTACTATTAAGAAGTTTAGCGTTCAATAAATACCTTCCAAGCATGCAATCTTGGCGGAAAAGGCCTCAAAGGTTTTAGCCAAGCAACCCGAAACGATCAGAAGGCACGGAACAGAAACTTGTTAAACTGCTTCCGGAAAAAAAGGGAGGCCCGTGTCAACTTTCGTCCTTTTAGGGCTGCATGAAGTTAAGTTTATAATTGGAATAGGTACGGGCCGGAGGCACAGTGAAAAGAAATCTCGGGCGAGAGGAGCCGGAAATTTCTAAACTTTTAAATTGAGATCCAATTTGGGAAACTAGGGTTTTCCCTTTGTCGGCGAAACGGAGAGTTGGATTATATACCAGTAAACGGGTAGGTACCTACTTTACCGATTATTGTGTCATCAAGGGATTTCTCTCGGAGGAAATAAACTGATGTGGCCGTCTATTGGATTGTCGTTGCGATAGCTTGAGGGATGACGACCCTCTATTGCCCCTATGTAATCGAAACCCATCAACCCTCCACGAAAGGGGCAGATCAACCAATCATTGAAATAAACAAGCACTTATTGGTTGCGAAGCAAGTGAGAGAACATCAAGCAAGCAAGGTTCTAGCATCATTGACCAATTCCATATTATATACGATATCATATGTATTTGATACTTCTTACACCTACATGATACATGTGATAGGCTCAGTTTGAAAAAAGTTCGAGGTAGCATGATCGAATGAGCAAATATTTGTAAATTATCGTTTTATATTTAAGCTACACTGCTTTGAAAAATGAGCGCTTTGAGCGCAAAAAGTTTCAGTCATGAAGCATGATCGTATAAGCGAATAATCATAAATCATCGTATGATACCATGTTATAGAGTTTTGAACTTTGAGCACTGAGTGCAAAGAAATAGTTAATTACCAATTATATGGCAACAAAACTAGTTCTAAATAGTATTAAACAGTTCAAAAAAGATTTCGAAATTTTACATGATAATAAACTATTTTATATAACAAACAGCAGCATTCTAACAGCACTCAGGAAATCAGCATTCAGTAACTAATTCATCAGCTGACTTAAGAACTCGCTTGTTTCAATAATACAAGCCACCAGGATTTAAGTTACCTGCATCCAGGAGGTCGGCGAGTTTTGTCTGTCTTTGTTCCTATTTCAAAAAGCTGCAAATTACCAAATTACAACACAGTGGTTTATAATTTCTGAATTGCATAGCACTTCTACACAGAACACCTGTCTATATTATTAAACGAATTAATATGGAGGTATCTAATGTGTCTGCATAGGTGTAGACGACTACTGAAGAGAAATTAATGAAATTAAATAACACACCTAAAATTTCCTTACAGGAGCTGATGATGCAGTGCTGTGAAGTGGCAAAACCGCGGCGGCGGCGCGCATGCCGCGTAATGCTGCTAGCTTGCTGTCTAGCGGTCATTGATGAAACTTAGTTCTCCCCAAAAATCAAAGATCGCTGCTCCGTTATAGCTCGTAGTAAGGGAACGGAAGATCATACGGCTTCCCGGATGATTTCATTCGATTTGTAGGGAAAATATACGTAAGTGACAACCAAAAAAACATAACTGTTACCTTGAAAGTTTTTGAGACCTCGATTGTTCAATACTTCAGCCCTTAATTACTACCCTTTTGGGTTCATCAGAATTGATGCCGCTGTGACTGGCACATCCCCGGCCGAGGAATGGTTTTTCAGCCAAATTTCATAAACTTGGTCGGACGGATTTTTTTTTTTTTTTTTTTTTTTTTTTTTTTTTTTTTTTTTTTTTTTTTTTTTTTTTTTTAATTCGATTTTTAGATTCTAAGCATCATGAAACGTAAACCAACAAATTTTGGTAGGGGTTATAAACAATAAAAAATTTTTTTCTTGGTCGATTACAAAGGTTCATTATTGAAAATAATAAACCAAAATTTATGGCTCAATTTCTTCAATGTTTCATAAAGACATGAAAATGACAAAAATGTACAACAAAAAGCTGCATGACTTGTTTTCCTAATTCTATTATTCTAGTAAGTGCTGATACTAGAATATTTTAAGAGTTTTCAATTTACATAAGCAATCTTTCGAAGTGATATCAAGGATCAGAACAACGAGGAGCCGTTCATATATATTACTATGAAGGAGGTTAAGTGTCGTTTGTGTAAAGAGTAAAACAGGAGACTGAAACGATAAAAGCGAAGTCTCTTCAAAGACATTGTAGGGATGAGATCGATGCAGTGACAGCGGCACTAACCAAGTTTTACTATCTCCCCCCGACCGAAACCAACTTTCTTGGCCAATCTTCTTGAGTTGAAGGTGTAATAAGAAAAGTGGAAAGGGACGCTGTCTCGAGGCCTGTGTTATATTAATTATTTCGCCAGACCCTCCAACTTTTAAGACGAGTAAAAGAGCTCGGAGTCGTATTTTTAATTAAGGAAATGTGATCAATATTTATACCTACCCCGCGTCATTGCTAATTCATTCTAAGGAATTCCAGAATAATTACTTCAGGGTTTGGAGTCTCCTTCCTATTCATTCTTGCATTAATGTGCTCGGATATTTTATAATTTGCACCCTTTTTCGTATAATTTGAAGAATGGACCCCACTAAGACTCCATCACGGTTTTCGTGTATTGTACTCTGATTCTCTCGTCTTGTTACAAACTCAACCCAAATTTACTTTTCTCAAATTTAATCCGTATAGTCAAAAGGGTCAGGTCACGAGTTGGAACAGCAAACAATCAACAGAATCAATCAATCTAACAAATTTAATGCTTCACTACAGTTTACCAAAAATGAAATTCACTGAAATTCCCTGAGTTTCCAATGACTTTGTAAACACATAATTCTCCTGAGTAAATTAAGGAAATACGATCCTGAACATAAATTCCAGCATGATCATATGAATGAATTTTCGTAAATTACCATGTACTAGCCGCTCCGGCTCGCCTCCACGTCCAGCCGGGGGGCAAGCCCCCCGGACCCCCCATTAAGTTGCTCGCTTCGCTCGCAACGTGTGGCATGTAGGGAATATTGCTCGCTTCGCTCGCAAAGTCTGGCATGTAGGATATGTTGCTCGCTTCGCTCGCAAAGTCTGGCTTGTAGAAAATGTTGCTCGCTTCGCTCGCAAAGTATGGAATTTAGGGGATGTTGCTCGGTTCGCTCGCAAACGGTAGATCTCTAAGGGTAGGTTTAACTTCTGTAGGGGATGCTGCTCGCTTCGCTCGCAAACGGTAGATCTCTAAGGGTAGGTTTAACTTCTGTAGGGGATGCTGCTCGCTTCTCGCTTGAGGAAGTTATACTGCCCACCCAACTTGGCAGACGTTTTTTTCAGTTGGGAATTATTACAAACAAATTAAATCTTATAAAACTACGTGGAACCACGAAAAGTTTATTCGGGGATGTTGCTCGCTTCGCTCGCAAGGTATACCTGTATATGTGTAGGACAAAGTCCGTATTTATTATTTGAAATGGCTCTCGCTTCGCTCGCAAGGTAGGTACCTATGTAGGCATACCTGCTCGCCTCGTCTACGTGGAACCACGAAAAGTTTAGTGTGGTATGTAGGGAATGTTGCTCGCTTCGCTCGCAAAGTGTGGCTGTATACATGCGATGTATTACAATTGAAACATGTAGGGGATGTTGCTCGCTTCGCTCGCAAATGGTAGATCCCTAAGGGTAGGTTTTACTTCTGTAGGGGATGCTGCTCGCTTCGCTCACTTGAAGAAGTTATACTGCCCACCCAACTTGGCAGACGTTTTTTTCTGTTGGAAATTCTTACAAACAAATTAATTCTTATAAAACTACGTGGAACCACGAAAAGTTTATTAGGGAATGTTGTACTGCCCACCCAACTTGGCAGACGTTTTTTTTCAGTTGGGAATTCTTACAAACAAATTAAATCTTATGAAACTACGTGGGACCACGAAAAGTTTATTCGGGGATGTTGCTCGCTTCGCTCGCAAGGTATACCTGTATATGTGTAGGACAAAGTCCGTATTTATTCTGTTGAAATGGCTCTCGCTTCGCAACATTGTGACATCGAACCCCTCACGTTTTTTTCTGTTGGAAATTCTTACAAACAAATTAAATCTCTTTTGGAACCACAAAAAAAGTTCATTTGGGGATGTTCCTCGCTTCGCTCGCAAAGTGTGGCTGTATACATGCGATGTATTACAATTGAAACGTGTAGGGGATGTTGCTCGCAAACGGTAGATCTCTAAGGGTAGTTTTAACTTCTGTAGGGGATGTTGCTCGCTCCGCTCGCTTGAGGAAGTTATACTGCCCACCCAACTTGGCAGACGTTTTTTTCTGTTGGAAGTTCTTACAAACAAATTAAATCTTATAAAACTACGTGGAACCACGAAAAGTTTATTAGGGAATGTTGCTCGCTTCGCTCGCAAGGTATACCTGTATATCCTTGAGGAAGTTATACTGCCCACCCAACTTGGCAGACGTTTTTTTCAGTTGGGAATTCTTACAAACAAATCAAATCTTATAAAACTACGTGGAACCACGAAAAGTTTATTCGGGGATGTTGCTCGCTTCGCTCGCAAAGTATTGCTGTATATTTGTAGGAAAAAATCCGAATTTATTCCGTTGAAATGGCTCTCGCTTCGCTCGCAAGGTACCTGCTCGCAACACCCAAACACCGAAACCTGTACCTGAGTTATCAAACCCCAAAGACCTCTGTCTTCCCAGAGCCTTCTCGCGAACACGGCAAAATTAATTTCTGATGTTAAACGCTTCCCTCGCAATTCCCCTCCCAATTTGACCTACTTTCCGTCACTTTTTTCGATATCCGACTTCGGATTCAGATTCGGCGGGATCAAAGCTGTATTTCGCCCGCGAAAACCGTTCCGAAAAACGTACCTTTATGGGGTATATTTTAATCGGAAAAAACCAAGTTTTTCGGCGGACTTTTCGAGAAAACGGGTCCGTACTCTCGCATTTTTTTAACGCATTTCCCGATACTTTTTTCGCGATCCGATCGCGCCGTCGTCTTCCTCGTAGGAAAACCTACGAAACCCGTATTTTTCCGGAATTGTCAACGGCCGTTTAGAGGGGTAGGGGAAGCGGGGAAGTGGAAAAAGCGCACATTAATTATTACTTCGACCCCCCTCCCGCCCTACGGCCCATGGTTCGGGTGGGATTAGAAAATTTTAAATTCGCTTATACACCCTATCGGAAAATCCCAAGAAGATCCCCCCACTCGTAGATCCGGCCCACTCAGCCGTTTGGCCGTGCATAGACACGACAAACAAACAAACAAACAGACAGACGGAGTTTCATTCTTATTAATAACTAGCCGCTCCGGCTCGCTACGCTCGCCTCCACGTCCAGCCGGGGGGCAAGCCCCCCGGACCCCCCATTAAGTTGCTCGCTTCGCTCGCAACGTGTGGCATGTAGGGAATATTGCTCGCTTCGCTCGCAAAGTCTGGCATGTAGGATATGTTGCTCGCTTCGCTCGCAAAGTCTGGCATGTAGAAAATGTTGCTCGCTTCGCTCGCAAAGTATGGCATTTAGGGGATGTTGCTCGGTTCGCTCGCAAACGGTAGATCTCTAAGGGTAGGTTTAACTTCTGTAGGGGATGCTGCTCGCTTCGCTCGCAAACGGTAGATCTCTAAGGGTAGGTTTAACTTCTGTAGGGGATGCTGCTCGCTTCGCTCGCTTGAGGAAGTTATACTGCCCACCCAACTTGGCAGACGTTTTTTTCAGTTGGGAATTATTACAAACAAATTAAATCTTATAAAACTACGTGGAACCACGAAAAGTTTATTCGGGGAAAAGTTTAATAAAATAAATAAACGAAAGTTTATTTCTGTATATGTGTAGGACAAAGTCCGTATTTATTATTTGAAATGGCTCTCGCTTCGCTCGCTGTATATGTGTAGGACAAAGTCCGTATTTATTATTTATGCTCGCAAGGTAGGTATGCCTATGTAGGCATACCTGCTCGCCTCGCAATGTTGTGACATCGAACCCTTCACGTCAATTCTTGAGCCTTCTCTCGTCCACGGCAGAATCATTTTAATCGCTTTGCTCGCTTCTGCTCGCAATTTGACCGAGTTCTCGTCACTTTTTTCGATATCCGATTTCGGATTCAGATTCGGCGGACCCAAAGCTGTATTTCGCCCGCGAAAACCGTTCCGAAAAACGTACCTTTATAGGGTATATTTTAATCGGAAAAAACCAAGTTTTTCGGCGGACTTTTCGAGAAAACGGGTCCGTACTCTCGCATTTTTTTGACGCATTTCCCGATACTTTTTTCGCGATCCGATTGCGCCGTCGTCTTTCTCGTTCAAAAACCTACAAAACCGGTATTTTTCCAGAATTTTCAACGCCCGTTTAGAGGGGTAGGGGAAGCGGGGAAGTCCAAAAAGCGCACATTAATTCTTACTTCGACCCCCCTCCCGCCCTACGGCCCATGGTTCGGGTGGGATTAGAAAATTTTAAATTCGCTCGCTCCCCCTTTCGGAAAATCCCAAGAAGATCCCCCCACTCGTAGACTCCCCCCACTCAGCCGTTTGGCCGTGCATAGACACGACAAACAAACAAACAAACAGACGGAGTTTCATTCTTATTAATAGTATAGATAGAGATAGAGATAGATAGATTGTTACATGTTTGAAATTTGAGCAATATGAGTGCAATGAAATTTTTAATTTTAAGATTTTCGATTTTTGCATATACTCGTATATGATTCCAGATGATAACTCTCCTTAGGATTGAGATTAAAAACCGTTCTTGCGCAAAAAAAAAAAAAAAAAAATATATATATATATATATATATATATATATATATATACCTATATATATATATAGGTATATAGAAAGCTATCCAAATGAATGGATGAGTTCGTTGGCCAGCACTTTCGGAGCAAATCCAATTGCTCTAAAAAAATAAAATAACATAAAAATAAATAAATAAAATGAATGATATAAAATGGCTAAAAATTGATGATTTTAGATTTTGGCCGAATTTCATTCAAAAGAAATTTATCAACGATGAAATAGAAGGAACATTAAAAAATTCATGCACAAAATTATGCCGAACCGAACAACGTACTTAAATTGCATTAATGTTCACTTGAAAAAAAAAAAAATAATAAATAAATAAAATAAAATAAAATAAAATCCATAAAAATGGCAAAAAAACTTAAAATCCAAAATCTTGTTTGATTCTCAGAGTATTAGTTAGAAAGAATTTATGTTAACAACTTTTTGCACTCAAATTGCACAAATTTCAGAACAATGAACCATATGACCATAGTAGGTCCTATGTATTATCAAATCGATTGCGGATGAGGGAGCACCGAAAATCGTAATATTTTCGTATGTATATAGCATTCGCGTTCGAATTAAACCTTTTTTCTAATTAAAGTTTTTGAATTAAACTTTTCTCAATTTTCAATAAATTTGTAGTTTAAATCAATTTAAGAAAGGTTAAATTCAATGAACGATTGCTGTACAAACTAAACATACAAACAGGAAGTCCCCACCCTGCATTACTTAGCAATATGTTTTATATTCAAATGTGAAGAACTTTTTGTGAAAATTTCTACCATTAAGTACAATAAATTTAAACTGTCTTTTCAACCCTTTTAACGGATTTTAGAGCAAAGTTTCAAGTGTTAGGAAATCAGATTTTATTGACAAACAATTATTTCCGGACATTCAAAACAATTCTGGAATACAAACGTTTTAGCGAATTTCCAAAGAAAAAATGAACTTTTTATATGGCTTTAAAATTTAAAAAGTTGGAGGGAGTGGGGACCCCTACAAATCCGTTTCATACATCAAAGAATTAAACCCTAGATTTTAACGTCGTATATATATATATAGTGTATTTTCAGACGATAACTCCCTTAAAATACGGGGTAGAAATTTCGTTCCTACGCTGAAAAATCCGTCTTGTCAATAGAAAGGACGAGTTCGTTGGCCAGCCCAATCACTCCAAAATTTAAGGTTCAAATTTACAATTTAGTGTTCCGAAAAATTCAAAAAATACGGGATGTGAGGCCGTGGAAGCTCTCTGCGACAATCCAAGATTAAGCAGTATAAGCTTCATTCATTTTGCATTAAACTATTGCCATGTAACCTGATTGAAATAAAACAAGC
Source organism: Adelphocoris suturalis (assembly GCA_030762985.1). Taxonomy (NCBI): domain Eukaryota; kingdom Metazoa; phylum Arthropoda; class Insecta; order Hemiptera; family Miridae; genus Adelphocoris; species Adelphocoris suturalis. The sequence goes on from CM061043.1 coordinate 103,805,738, forward strand.
TTTTACTCTCTCTCTCTCTCTCACTCTCTCTCAAATGTGTAGGTGACTCAGCCGGTTTTTTTTTTTTTTTTTTTTTTTTTTGCGCTGTGTCGGTTGCAACCTCTTCCAGATCTCTAAGATTCATAAATAAGTGAGAAAAATAGATTTTTAGGAGAAAAAATCCCATAATCAACCACATTTCTGATTTCAGCTGCGTGTCCTAAAATTTTCTTTGCGATCTCGTCACATGGCTGTCCCCTCAGTTTAATTCACAATTTTTCTCTGAAAATTCGATCCTTTACCCATTCTGCATGACTTAGAATTTTATTTATAATTATCTATCTATATATATCTGACGATATGTGATGTTGAGACCGAGATGAAAAGTCCGTCCTAAAAAACTAAGCATATTATTATGTAAAACTGTGCTTCGTTTAGTTTGCGTATGAAAGAGAAGATGAACGACCGACGGCAGGGGTAGTGCATCATGTTCAGCTCCTATCAAGGGGTATAGATCCATGAAAACGCCTAATCAGTGATGATAATGTGAAGCCGCTTGTGTTGGCGAACAATGCGTTGACCTATCTTGGTGTGATGCATATGCAAGGACTTCCTGTGTGCCGCAGTCGGTCCATGATTCATTACAGTTCACTGCAGGAGGCTCTTTTTCTTTGAAGCACGTTACGTAAACGTGAGTCGATTGAACGTTCAGGAAGATAATAATGGAGAGTTTTTGGTGACCACAAACCTGCCCTTTAAGTTGCCCTTAACGTACTCAAGAGTACATGAACTTGAAGGGACGTTAGCAACGTCGTACGTAATAATGGCTCATTAAACGTCACCCATTTGGGGATCTAAAGGCACACGTTACACGCCTAACCTTCCAGTAAATGCAACACTAAACACAACTGGTCACCTAAAAATTACAAAAAAACTGGGTGAAGTAAACAATATTAGTTTTAGTTTATTATTTTCAATAATGAACCTCTGTAATCGACCAACAAAAAAAAAAAAAAAAAAATTGTTAACACCCTCTGAAAAGTTTTTGGTTTACGTTTCAAGATGCGTAGAATCCAAAAATTGAATTAAAAAAATCCGTCCGTCTGCAGCTATTCTCCGAAAATCTTAGACCGAACTATATGAAACTTGTGTTAAAAATCACATTTGGGGTCTAGATCGTCCTAGAAGCTCGGCATCAATTTTTATCTACCCTAAAGGGTTGTATTAAAGGGCTAAACATAAATTTAAAAAACTCGGCGCTCCGCGCCTCGCCAGGGGGCAAGCCCCCTGGACCCCCGGTTACCTCTATTTACATACTTCGGACGAAATTATTGAAACACAGAATGTGTTTGCGTTGTCGCGCAACCAAGTGACAACCAAACAAGCGTCATTGTTTACTATTCATTTACTATTCATGCTCATAACTCAGGTTGATGGCCACGCACTTCACAGTAGTTAACATAATATGGTTGGATAAATCAGGAGCTTTCCAACGAATGGTGAACGATTTCTGTGCGATTAAAATTGCGGAAGTTCCATTTCCCTACCAACGGCTCGGTTGTACGTGAAAATCATAAGAAAATTTACAAGCGGTTGCAATCATGTTGACAATATCAATTATTGAGAATGATCATCTGTGTGTAAACAATTGATTCAAATAACCATGCTCATAACTCAGGTTGATGGCCACGCACTTCGCAGTAGTTAACATAATATGGTTGGATAAATCAGGAGCTTTCCAACGAATGGTGAACGATTTCTGTGCGATTAAAATTGCGGAAGTTCCATTTCCCTACCAACGGCTCGGTTGTACGTGAAAATCATGTACGTCACACATTTCGTTACCATCCCGCGTTCCATTTTCGGCTAGTTAGTCCATGGCTAAAACACATTCTGTGTTAAAATCAAGGTCTCAAAAACGTAACGGTAATACTTTTTCACTTGTCAATGATAAATTTGATCCCAAAGAATCGTTTAAACCACCCGCAATGCTGTACGTTGAATAGTAAAGGTTCGCCTTCCCTAAAGGCTTGAACATCGAAAAAACCTTCGAATTTCTAAGCGCGAGAAATAGATAAATCACGCGCTGCTAGCAGATCTATTAATTAGACGATCAAGCTCAAAATTCCATCAAAAACCGCTAGATAGTGATACTGGAATACATAAAAATTGCCTTGTAAATATCAACTGATATAATTCCAATATTGGAATTATCAGGTGATATAGTTACTTACAGTGGAATCTTTATATATAATTCCGAACGGTCTTTGAAATTGTGAAGAACTTCGCGGTCCGATTTTAGTGTTTGACTGCTCATTCGAATCAGCACGGCCCCAAGTTTGTTGCAAAAGTGTCGCCGTTCGTCTCTATACCCGCCTTGATCGTGTTCTAGGCGGTCCTTATCAACGAGAGTTGTTTATTAGGCTGTGGCGGTAACAACAGTTGCCCGGTAAGTAAGAAACGTAGTTTAGTTACTAACATCTATGAGAGTTATTTCTGAACGAAGAAATTGAAACTGAAGAACTTAGCGGACTTTATATATAATTCCGAATTAGCACGGCCCCAAGTTTGTTGCAAAAGTGTCGGTAAGTAAGAAACGTAGTGATGGGGTCTTTTCTGATCAGCTGAGTGAGCTAAATTCTTTCCTGTTCACTGTAGGATGTTGAAATTTGATAGGTGCAGCAATTGCTCAGGCCTAGAGAGGGGATAATGTGCTGGAGATGAGTGCGTTAATAAAGACATTGAACATTCCAAAACTCTCTGGGACAGTGATGGGGTCTTCAGACTGCGAGTGAAGTGATGGGGTCTTTTCTGATCAGCTGAGTGGCGAGGACCACCTCAACTGGTGGTATTTATTTTATTACATTACTTACATTTTGATCGTTATTTCCTCTTTTTTAATCATTTATTAACATCACCTTAGCTTTCCACCAGGTCACATAACGCCGCAAATAGGTAGGACTCATGTTACTATAATGTGGTGGGTTCCTGTTAGGTACTACTGTTATACGGACTAGATTAGGGCTTTCCAAGCCCTAACAGGCCTCTAGTTTATTATAATGTGAAACCGAATTTATTAACTATTGTCCGTGCGATGTACCTACCAGTGAAGTATTGGTACCTAAATGCTAAATTTATTTCATCACTTAAATTGCTCCCAAGTCTACCTATAGGTAGCGGAAGCATTGTTTTCACTTTCGAGAGATTTAAAAGTTGTGGTCTCCACTAAAATCAAACGGCTGTTTTTTGTTTTTTTACAGTGGTGAAATTTCCACTTGTAATATACGTTTTAGACAATTCTGAACAACCTTCGTTCCGTGTTTTTCTCTCTCTATCTCAATGTGTGTATCTGTGTGTGTATGTCCGCAAATCCTTGTAACAAGCTAAATTCCCACAATATTCAACCGGTTCTTATGAAATTCATGGTAAGTGCGGGTTAGGGTCAAGTGGTCCACTATGAGTTTCGTTGTTCCCAAATCAATACTTCACTCGGCGCATGCGCAAACGTAAAATCCATCAACCATAATTTTCTCACGCCCCCGTAGTCCGATCTCGCTCGAATTCGGAGGATAGGTGGAAGAGGTTAATTTGAACATTCCCTGGCAATTTCAACATAATCCCATCATTAGTAGCTATTGCGCATGCACAAATATGTATTCCTTTTTAAACGAGCCTAATTTCAACAGTTTTCATCTAATGAAATCGATGAAATTTTAAGGGAATGTTCGGGTTAGGCTATGAATAAAGACGTTATAAAAAAATTCTATAAAGTATGAGAATTCATCATTCAAGTTGTTTCTTCTAGAATATCAAAATTGATTGATTCATTATCCATCCGTCAGGCTTTTATGGCCAATGGGGTTGTCAGGGTAAGACGGGTATAAGCAGAAAAAAAGGGATTTCTTCTCTGAGTTTAATGGCGAGCTTTCCACATCAAAATGTCATCTTCAGGCCTCTTCGTTTCTAAAAACAGACATAACGGGCCGTTACAAGCTATGACTAGGAGGGTACAGCACCTAGGAACCTGCCTAATATACAAAAGTGGATTCACACATACCTGTCTAGTATCCTCTATCGCTCATCCGCCTCCGCTGCACGGCCAAGTACATCAGTCTCCGGGGGGGATCTTTAATTTCCATAGGAGTTGCTGTCAGTCCCGAGATTAACTTCTTGGGTTGTCTGTAGAAGGAGTTTAGGGTTGATTAGGGCTTTTTTAAATGAATTATAAGTGACTGACGAAATTTGGACATGTGGGGTTTTTTTACCTTGTGTGATGTTGAAACTGAGTCGAAATATGAAGGATTTTCTGCTGCGGTTATGGTTCTAACTTGTCACAGATGGTGAAGCTCAATTTTGTGCGGATTCATGAAATTTTACTGATTTAAGTATGGAGAAGAAATGTAAAAAAGGAATTTAAATTGCAAGGTAACCCTTCCTCCAAGAAGGTTGGGTGGCCTGTGACGTCAAGTGTAACAAGAGGGGAGGCAACACTTATGGTGGTTGTTGCTGCCGTTTTCCGGAGGCTGACTCCCGACCATGGAGCCGAGGCGGAGCTGGGCCCTGCTACCTACTGGGTGAGATATAAATTTACGAAATTTTACAAGGTAATGAGTTGGTAATTGATATTTTCAGGTTACATACTTACATAGGTTCATAAATACAGGCTTCTATGTAATTACAGTTATTCTTAACGTGAGTGAACTAGTTTTGACAAAGTAGTTGGGTACCTACCTAAAGTTTGAATACTAAACTAAATTGCACTAAACTTGTTTCTATGTTCATCGTATTTCTAACAGTGCTAAAAATGAAAATATAAACGAGTAAAAATATAGGGTTATATGTAGTCAGAGTCTTTACTAACTTAAATAAACTAATTTTGGTAAAACAAAGGTTGGAATTGGGTGCCTAGAACTTCAAAATCTGTTTTTTTATTCATGGTATTTGGATATTTTAAAATATAAATGTTTTCATAAATTTGTCTTTTGAAAAGTATAGGTTCTTTGGTTAGGGAGGTAACATTTTGGAAATCTGGAACGTGGCCGTTGCTAATACAGTGGCGGTCTAGCGAGGTTTTTTCTATTTTGTTTTGTATGTTATAGTTATGTGAATACATTCTTTTAGATAAATTTTGTAAGCTTTTTCCTATGTACACTTGTGGGCAGTTTTCTGTTTAAAATATGTAAACGTTATGTAAACGTTAAATCTGGAGTTCATTAATGGTTCTTGGTCTTTAAGAGGGGGGGGGGGGGGGTGGGTTTTTAGTTTATTGTTATAAGACCATGAGATCTTATAATTATCTTTTTTGAATATATTTTGGAATTTATGTGTCCAATCGGAGTGATATGGTAAAGAGACATATTTATAGGGTTCTTTATCTGGTTCGATCGGTTTATACTGGTTTTGAAGAGTTTGTTTTTGGGCGGTTATGTGACTATTAATTGAATTTTGACATTCTATAGGTTTTGGTTTTTTAAAAAAATGAGTGATGGAATATTTTGGGGGTATGATAGTCTGTGAACTGTTATACGAGTGAGTTTTATTATTTTTTTAAATTGAATTTAACTTTCTTTTCAAAAAATGATGGTAGAAATGGGAATATTGATGGGTCAAATTGTGGGTGGTCTCCAGCTGCAATTGCTTGAGTTTTTTTTATTCTGTTGCTGTTTCCCTAATTTAAAATAAATGACTTTCTTATCTGCTTTTTTGATTTGGGAATTGATAAGTAAAGGTGGGTAGTTGTTATTTGCAAAGATGGTTTGCAATTTTGCTTTCACGGAATTATGGTACTTTGCGGAGATTAGGCTTAGGGCTGTAGAGGCATAATTATACAATAAGTTTTTCTTAAAATGCGTTGGATGATTAGAGTGATAGTTAATTAGTTTACTGTTAAATGTAGGTTTTGTGTACCATTTGAACGTCAGTTTTGAGTCCTGATCTCGAATGATACTTACATTGAGGTAATCTATTTGGTTATTACTTTCTATCTGTTTGGTGAATTGAATAGATTTGTTAAGGTTATTGAATTCGTGAAACAGTTGGTCAACTTGGTCAACCGGTACAGCTAGTAGCAAGTCGTCTTCAAATTTAAAAACCCATTTGATGGGGGTTTTTGTTGCATTTACGAGTTGGTCCAGCATCCGGTTTAAATATCAATAGAATTTAGCTGGCGTATACGATATAAGATTTACGACCGTAGTACCATAGAGCCCTTAGCACATTCATACTCGCACATTTCCACAAACAGGGCTATATACAACGGGAGGCAGTGTACACCGTCAATTCTTACCTTCTTCAATCTACGGGCTCAACATGTTGCAATTTTCTAAAGGAAAAGAAACGTTATAGAAAGGCATTCAAAAAGTGCAACCCCGTACAACAAAAAACATCAAGCTGGGCCTATTTGGTCCCTCGCACGGGCCTCAGCGTCCCGTTGGGATCGTAAAAAGAAAAAGATCACAATAGTCGACGCTGACGATTGCCGGTAAGGGAGTGTCGAAAGGGGCTTACTTGCTGCCTCACGTCTGTGCCTACACCCTCACTTATATACTTCACTCAGTCGTACATCCTACAGACAGCTTCATAAGTTGGCTTTTATTCACGGAACAAATAGCAGCAATAACGTCTATAGCTTCCCATCCCTTTTCAGAGTTTCTCCTGAAGAGCGTGGATGAACTCAAATACCTACCTGGCAGTGCGCTGTATACTAAATTTGATTCTGTTTACTACTTATTACATTTTGTCACCAAACTTTTCGCAGCCCCCAACAACTTTTGATCGGTTTTACGTTTATGATTGCTATGAAATGTCATGTAAGACGGTTGCTCCCGAATCTACCTTCAGGCAGTGGAAACATTGTTTTCACTTTCGGGAGATGAAAAATTTTGTCTCTAAAATCAAAATTCCCACTCCCATCTTACGTATTAGACCATTCTGAAACAACTTTGGTTCCGCATCTCTGATTGTGTGTATGTGTATGTACGTTTACTGTGTGTGACACGCATAACGTCTACGGTTTCATCCAAGTTTAATGAATTTTTCAGGAAATGTGCGGGTTAATCTGCAGATAGTCCTCTATTGATTTAGTATCATACAAATCAATATTTCACTCTATGCATACCCAAACGCAAATTTATCAAGCATATTTTTCTCACGTTCTAATCGTCCGATCTCATTCATATTTGAAGGATAGTTAGAAAAGAACGATTTTATCACTCATTTAGATTTCATTACAGCATCATTATTAGCTGCTGCGCAAAGGCGAATGTGGAATCCTTGAAACCAGCAAAACTACAAAATTTTATTCGATTTCGATGAGATTTTCTGGAAATAAGTGGATTATGCTGAGAATAGTCCCCTTATAAATTCATTGTTTTCACTGCGCATGCGCAAAAATAAAATCAATTAAGAATCATTTCCTTATGATATATTCATAAATTCGGAAGGTAGTTGAGAAATGACGATTTGATTACCTTATATGAGTTTCACCACGATCGTACCATTAATAACTGCTGCACCTGCAGAAAACTCAAATCCTTATAACAGTCATGGAATCTATATAACTAATTTGGGTGATATTTTAGAAATTAAACGGTTTAAATGGAATCATCACTCATCACTGGCAGGTTTTGAGCATGCACAAAGTAAGGTAACATATATCGAACATCATTTTCTTATTGCCTGATAGAAGATTTTGCTCAAATCACAAAAGAAAAAATCCGTGGAATCTCTAAAGATTATTATTTGAAACATTTCAAAGTCACATACATACAATGATACAGTCATGTTGTGGAAATAAGGAAGCTATGTGCCACACCGAACTTAAAAGCCTTTTTTGGTTTATTATTTCCAATAATATGCCTATGTGATCGTATAGCAAAAAATTTTTATAACCCCCCCTCAAACTTTGTCACTTAACGTTTCAAGGTGCGTAGAATCCAAATTTGAAATGTCCGTCCGCCGTCTGGGCCATAAAAGGCCTTAGAATTGACTTAAAAAATCTGTTCTTTCGCACATAGACTCCACTTGGGGTCTAGTTGGTCCTAACTTCTTGCCAGCTCGATCGCTCCACATCCATGGGTGCTATGAGCCAAAAATAAGTGAAAAAGTGTCTTTTTTTGTTGTATATTTCAAGTTGTATAGAAATTGGAGATTTATGAGTGAAAAGAAAATGTTAGCTATTAATTTTATGAAAAAAAAAAAAAAAAAAGTATTCTAAATGATACTCTTCTATTCAAAAAGAGATTTTGGATTTTAGGCTATTTTTTGCAATTTTATAGATTTTTTAAAACAAAATTAATGGAGTTCAAGTTTTTAGCATAATTTCGTACATAAATTGTTGAATGTTCTATTTCATAGTTGATAAAGTTTATTTGACCAATCTTATGTTAAAAAATATCAATTCAACGATTCTTAGCCATTTTCAGTGATTTTGTCAGCACATTTTTTGAAATTTGAGCAATCAAATGATATCAATATACAGTACAGGCTTTTATGTGTTGGAAAGATGACTTGGTAATAAATTGTTTTGTTTATCAACTATATTAAAAAGCGTAAAATTGTGAGATTCCGCTGCTGAAATGGATTGAACCCATTTGTGAGGTCCGAAGCTCCGAGTTCCGATACTAAATATAGGTACTATAAGCGGCGTTTAATAATTATGGACCAGAGATCTACGTAGAAGGGCTGTCTAATACATAAATAATAAACCTTTGTGTAATAATTTGCAGCGTTTTTTAAATACTCTTATTAGCAAACTGATGGAATCTTCGTAGTTAGGAGGTATCGACTCAACATTGTTGGAAAGAAATTTCAGACAGACTTTCAAAACCAAATCTATTAATTTAGATAATTTGAACAACTATGGTCACGTGTGTGTCTTTCTGTCTGTGTGTCAAAGTGAGTTAAAGTGTCTGTCCGAGTGTCTGTAAATCCTTGCAACAAGTATAACATCTACAGCTTCCATTTGATTTAGTTGAACATTTCAGGAAATGTGAGGGTTATGCTGCAGATATTCCTCTATCAGTTTCATTATTCCCAAATCATTACTTTGCTCTGCGCATGCCCAAATTTAAATTCCACCAATCATTATTTTCTCACGCTCTAGCTGTCCCTTCTCGCTTATATTGGGAGGATAGTAATGACATGACGCGTTATTCATCCCATATCAACTTCATCAAGATCACGAATCACACACACACAGAATCAAATCAACAATGTATCACGAATGATACATTGGTATCTGCTGTATTGTTGAAATCCTTGCAACACGCATAACGTCTACACTTTTCGTCCGATATTGATGACATTTTCAGGGAATGAGCAAATTAAGTAGTAGATGATCCTATATTAGTTTTATCGATCTCAAATCAATACTTCACTCTGCGCATGTGCAAACATAATTTTTATCAAGCATAATTTTCTGACGTTCTTGTCGTCCGATCCCTCTCAAACTCAGAGAGTAGGTAGTTAGGAAAGACGGTTTAATCATTTCATATAAATTTCATTACGATCATAAAATTAGTTGCTGCTGCGCACGCGCGAATGTGAAATTACAATTGTGTTTGTGCTGTGTCCCTTTTGACACCTTGGTAAATGCCGCCAATAACCCTTCCGGTTAAAGTGCGCCTTGAATCATTAAATTAGAAGAAAAAATCCAAAGCACGATTTTACGTAATTTTTACTGAGCTTTGGGACCATTTGTACACTTCAATTCAGTTTGGAAGGGATATCTATGTTTGTTAATTTTCCTCGTACTTAAGTTAAAGTTAGTTAGTTAACTTAGTAAATTAGTTAACTTGAAGTTCTTCCAATTATAGACGTAGGAACATGTAACATGCAAATTAATTACAATAAAAAATACGAGTAAATACCTATTAAGCCTTCTTTAATCCTACCTACCGTACCTGCCTAAGTATTTAGTTGCCATAAAATGTGCTTTGATCTTCGCGAACCTGCCTCTCTAAATACCGCTTCTCGGAGGAAAAAATCCTTAGAGACAGGCGGAGTCAGAGGTGGGAAATGGTAAAAGGGTAGACAGGAAAGACTTTATAGTGGCCCATGAATATTAGAAGGCTCATAGCTGAAATGCCTATCTCGAGGAGGCTGGCAATATTGACGTCCTCCCATCAAAATTAGCTAACCTTTGCGTGCCAGACATCGGATTTCATTTTCCAAGCTTATTAACATACTTCCACCGCAGCGGAGAGCTAAATACCTCTTTTCATGGCGTGTTCTAGTGAATACCTTTCCTTCGAGTGATATATGCATAGGTACCAGATTTAGACAAACTACCTATTTGCCTTGCAACAATCTACTATTTCTCCATCGACGATCTATCCAAATGATCCATGAACCGAAGTAAATGTCAACGTCTGAAGTAACTTGTAATCACTGGTAGTGTACTTCACAATTAAGAACAGCCACCTACAAAGTAACCTGAAAGCAACCTTGTAAGCACCAGCAGCTTGAAAGCTACCTTGCAACGAAATTTTGTATAACACAGCAATAAATTGACATTTTTATGTCTTAATGGCACGTGGGAAAATTTCACGTAACAACTCTGTGAGACAAAAATCATTACGCGACTGAGTTTGCTCCGACTGTTCAGTTGACCATTGGTAAAAGAGCCTACTAGGTCAACAAAAGGCGAATTGAATGAGGGGCTCCATCGTGACCAGCTGAGCGAGCAGAATTCTCTTCTGTTCACTACCGAAAGTAGAAATTAGATTGGAAGTTAGGAAGCCAACCTGAGACATCAACAAACGAAACAAATTACGGCCTCCACCCTGATTTGCTTGATATTGTAGAGCAGAATAATATTTACAAAACGCAGAGCACTGTTTAGTCTTAATCAAGAAATCTATATGATATCTAAATTTAACTGCATATGAGTTGACGCCCTATTCTAGTCCTTCTGTATTTAACGACTGCTGACCTGCCGACTAAAAATTAACGAAGTAAAATTTATCTCCTAACTACGCTTCACAAGCGACGAAATTTATAATAAATTGATTGGAAATATAATATTATATTGGAGTTATATGGGCTGATAAGATCATCGTAGTTTTCAAGGCGATGTTTGCTGTTGCACCAGATGCGATTCACTAACATGTTGATTTTTTTTAATCGAATCTCTAGCTCTTAGGGAGAGCAAATTGACGCACGGCGACCCGGCTATTTTCATTCGATTCTTCGGAATAATATTTATTAATGAAAAAAAAAAAAAAATCGGGATAAAAAAAAAAAAAAATTGGATTTTATTCATTTTGAAATATAAAACAACATTTTGTGGGGGAGGGGGGAGGTGTGAACAATTTTTTTCCTGGTCAATTGCAAAGGTCCATTATTGAAAATGTAGTAATCCAACATTATTGAAAATAATAAACCAAAAGTTATTTGTTCTTCAAAGTTCACTATGAAATGCAACGTTATATCCACGCAATTCCCGTCAGTACAAGTAAAAATCAGTTTTAAATTCAGTTTTTAATTTTAGTCAGCATTTCAGTTAATAATCGTGAATGCACAATTTGAACCTGTTTGATACAATATCGATAAGTAATCTTGTATGTATTGGAGTAGAAGGACCTAGTCAGCCAAATGGTAGCAATCAAAGGAATGAGTATGTATGTTCCGTCTAGTATGTTCCATGTAAGGTAGAAACAAAATTCCTTTCACACGGAATCGGATGTCAATTGAATGTCAAAACAAACGTTCACGCTGCCAAAACCCCGATGGGCGTCCTTTTGATAAGAACCGCGGATGGAGCCATCTTACAAGTTGTATCGAACCGGCATGCTGATGCACCTTGAACGGAAGTCGACAAGCACGTCCACACTCCCTCAGCATTTCGACTAGGTATAGAATGAACGAAGGCTCTAATTACACTACTGGTGCAGTATTGTTGGCATTTATTTTCAAAAATTCTTCAGCTTCCCAATGATACAGTCAATAATTTTTTTGTTTTAATCAATTTATTTAAATAAAAACGTAATAAGGAAATACAATATGTAATAATATAAATATGCAAGTTGCAAACCATACTTAAAATATATTATATTTTAAGTATGGTTTGCAACTTGCATATTTATATTATTACATATTGTATTTGTGTATATATCATATACACCTTAAACCACAAGTCCTATCGTATTTAGGTAATTGCATTTATAATATAGGTAATAACTACAACAAACAATAGAATACATAGAAAGTGCGCAACAAAATGATACGTTTTGTGTTTATGTTTTCCTTAAATATATCCCACCACTATGAGCAAAGCTCGTGGCGTGATAGGGGAGTCAGCGCTTGACAATCAGTGCATACCCTCTTATAATAGTGCATCAGTCAGTTATGATAATGTTATTTCGTGTTCATATACATAGTTTCTTATAAACATTAAAGAAAAACTTTCCTAAAAAACGAAAATATATCACAAAAGTCTTCTGTTTATTCTCCCATCGACCCATTTTTTGAATGCTTAACCTAACATTTCCCCCTCCTCCAATAAATTCAATAGGTAGTCTTGGAGCAATGGAATACCAGTTTTTTTTGCCCGGATGCAGTGTTCATTCTTGGGACGCAAAACCTTCTTGCCGCCTTCGCTCTTTTTCCTTCCCATGTTGGATTTGGGTATACCTCCAACTATTTTTAACCGAAAACAAAAGTTGAAAGGATTCCCTTGAATTGGCAAAGTATCCTGATTGTATTGATTTTTGCTAGTTTTTTTTTTTTTTGTAAATTAATTAATGGTTTCAGACTAATCTCTGTTGCACCTCCCCAAACCACCACACCATAAATCAGCTGGGATTGTACTAATGCGATATAGACGCTTCGTATCACTGTAGGGTTTAGTATGTTGGGAAGGATCAGAAACACGTGAATCATTTTCGCTTTGTTACAGCTTCTATTATTCTACAATTCAACTTTAGCTTTCTAATTAAGTGAGAAAATGACGTTTTAATTATGAAATTGCTCTCAGATGAACTAAATAAAATGAGTATTGTTGGTACGAAAGAATTCCCCTTTGAGAGAACAAGATCCTCAATATTTCGTATTGTGGGAGTGTGAAATGTAATAGTAAACACAGAAATATTTCTCAAACCGTTCAGCTGATTGAGGTGCCTCTACACGTTAAAGCTCTACTATGTATCCAATCTGTGTCTACTCTATACTAAGACTTCTTGTGTGAAGTTGGCAATCGATTTCCAGCAATAGATAGGGCCATGCTACAGCACGACCGTCTACTCGGCCGTTGACGACGAGGTCAAATTTAAGCATCGTAGGGTAATTAGTAAAGAAATTAGGCTCATTTCTCTGACCAGGATGGTTCAGCATGTTGCAATGAGCTCTACCCATGGTTGCGAAAAAGGTACTTCAATTACTTATAAAAGGAAGAAGATTTCATCCAAAGAAGTTTGACATCAAAAGCACTTTCCTACGTTGAGTGGTTATCTTCAAAGTGTAGCGTACTGGAGAGTGGTGACCCCAATGAACCCCCCTCGCCTGAGAGGGACCTCACTGCCCATTGCGACGTCACCAGAGCAGGAAAATTTGAAAAATCGTAGAAATGAAACTACTCATTGTAGAAGAATGCTGATGGTGTCAAATTTCTTAAAATGAAATTTATTTTTAATCAACAATTTTAAATTAATATTATGGGTGCCGTGCCTGACCTGTAGAAATTTTAAATTTCTCCCAATAAACAAGATACGACCCTCCGACCTAGTAGAGAGGGAAAAGTGCAAACCCTGGAATGGGAAGATTCCAGTGGGGAACTATAAATTAGGCAGCTGCAGGTCTATATATTTCTCTAAGTATACAGGGTGTTCACACTTAAGATTTTTAACCTCCTAGGGATCGATTCTACTACTAATTTCCAACAAAAAGTTCTTTTTTCGATTTTTTTGTAAACCCTCAATTTTTGGAATTTTTCAGTTTTTTTTAAAATATTTTGACCTTACATCATTTTAGCGAATTTTTGAAGAAAATTAAGCAATTGCTCTCTCCTCAAAATTTGTAGAATGTGAATTTTTGAAGAAAAAAATTATGCAGAAATCCGTTTCAGGCTATTCTGAATCATATTCTGAAGTTTAACGCATTTTTTTATGTATGTATATATATTGTATGTATATATGTATGTATATATGTATGTGTCATTCCAGACGATAACTGACCGTAGAATTGTGCTAGAAACTAAGAACAAATTTTAAAATGTTAAGGACACAAAACGAAAGTTCAAGTTCGTTGGCCAGCATGATCGGATTACATCTTCGGGATGAAATTTTCAAAAATGTAGTCAAAAATTCCAAAATAGCCTGTTTTTTGCGATTTGTTCTGCGAAATAATTTTTTCAGCATACTAACATGTGGTATATTCGGAATCAGCGTAAAATTTCCTATAAGAATATGTATCAAGTTTTCAAAAATCTCAAAAATGAAAAATCAGTCAAAAATCGAAATAATGCCGTTCGCTAGTTGTAAAAATCAGTAATATTTGCATGAAACATTGTCCAAATTCAGATTGAACTACTCTTATGGAAGTATCCCTGTATAACCAATCCTAGAACCATGCTGTTTAAAACAAAGGTAGTAGGTGCTTGTTAAAAAAAAAAAAATAATAATAATCACAACTGATCAATAGCGAATGAAATGTCAACGATTTCTTCAAAAATTCGCTCATGGGGTCATGCTGCATGACTGGACTTTTTTGTTATTTGTTCTTCATACTGAACACTAAATAAAGTTTTCCTCGTGAAATTTGAAACTGTTTATAATTCATAATGGACCAGAAAAAAATACACACTGTGGAACCCACGTGAATAAAATTGAACCATGAAACCATTGCAAGGAATCCCGAGTTCAAGTAGCATTGTAAAAGATTAGACGATGTTGGCGAAGTTTTGCAGTGAAAACTTGGACGAGTCTCGAACTTAACCGGTTTTATGTTTTTCCAAGCAAGCGGGATCTTTACCGGGAAATCCCTGAGGGGAAGTTTTATATTATACTCGGAAAGAGTTGAGGTAGATACCACCTGTACCTACACACCAGAGATGTGATATTTTTTTCAAACTAGGGCAACCCTGATGACTGATATCGTAAAAGCTCAAGAAAATACGCGGGCCCGGAAAATTGATACCTTACAGACTGAAAACTTTTGTTGAGAAGAGATTCTGGAACTGAACTTTAAACCGAAAGCATTTTTCGAAAAACCATGAAAACAGGCGTATCGCGTTTCGCGTTAAGACTAAAAGGAAATTGAAAAATGAAAAAAACAAAAAAAAAAAAAAAAACAATAGGTATCTCGAAACCAAGAATATTTTCATGATGAGTATGAAAAATCGCAAAGAGTATCAGTTTAGATTGGATGAAACAGTACTCAGCACGACTATGGGATTTGCTATTTGAAATTTGCTAAAAACTTTTCTCTTGAATTTGAGTTTTTTTGTGCACAGAGGTGTGCTTATAGTTTTTTAACACTCTGCTACACTAATTAATAAGAATTAAGGTAATTCGCTATAATAAAGCCGAAAAAGACGAAAGAACTAGTTTGTTCTCAGGTGATTTCTATTTTAAACATCATCAAAACTGGATCATATAGGAACATAATCCAAAAATGGATCATAGAAGTATAGTCCAGCTGTGTTTGAACTTTTTTTACTTCATGGAAACACCTTGAATTATAGATACTTTATCCGTAGGATTTCTTTCACTGGATCGGGGTCCCACGATTGAATCTGAATTTACATAACGGGCTCCCAGGATCGTTGGATTTACATAATTTGCACATTCCCTGCATATCTATATCCATAAATTTGTAAAAATGTCTTCGCGGTATTAATTGGAGTGTTCATTAAAATGTCACCATGCTATTCTTGTTTCGTTCTTCGTTGAGCCGACATACCGTGAGCCGACATCTAGACTAGCTTAAACAAAGAACTGCGTATATGAATTGCACTACTTTATTTTAGCAACAAACTAACAGAGTTACAAAGTATGTAGTATCTTTCGTCTATCCATATCGCGACACGTTTTTGCGTTACAAAATGTTTTCGACTTATCTGCACTCTGCTCAAATACAACCCCTTGCTCTTCTTAGCAGATCAGAGGCCTCCTAACTTAGTAATTGTAACCAAGAGGCTCTCTAAGTATAGGTGGAGGATGAATGAGGTACAATTTGCCTCACGCCTCATTCAACTGATCAGGGGTTTTTCTGAACTTCGTCATTATGATTCTCAAGACTCACCAGTTTCAGAGACGTAGATTGAATTAAAAACCAAAAATATGCACACACACGGGTAAAAATTTGGATTTTATGCATTTTTCAATATGCTTAAACAAAAATTACAATATTAATCTGCCGCATGAATTGCTTTCGGTCGTGTTAGATTTGTATTGTGCCTGGCGAAAGGCAAAAAAAAAAAAAAAAAAAAATCAGTTCTTTATCGTTGATATAAATCTCAGCTCTCGCTAAAGCAAGGGGAAATCTTCAGGAGAAACTTGTCAGTTAATGGCGGATGTAGAAAAAACATTTGTCTCTGCCATACTCAACCTACATTTCCCTAATGGTTTCTCGCCCACTACCTGACGAAAACAGTTTTTCAATATTAGGGCTCGTGGCTCTGTTTCTGACAACGAAAAACGAGAATTCAACAACAATATCGAAATATAATTCCACGAAATCCATCAAAATTAAGTGCCTCAAAGAATTGTTTTCCGATGTTTACAAATAATGAAATCTTTCACATTGGATTTTATCCGACTGAAATATATGTAAGATCCCAGGTGTTCGAAGTCAAAATAAAATGAATGATCCTAAATGAGAAGAAAAAAAAAAAATAAAATAAAACAAAAAGGTAACTAAGGATATTAATTTTAAATACCTATTACATACAAAAGACAACCTTTTTACGAGCCATTTAAAATTAAATCGAACTGCTAAAGTTAGGACGGGAGATATTTTTAACATCATGCTCTCGCTAAAGAAATATGAAGGTGGGGAAGGAAAAAAAAAAAAATAAAAAAGCTGGACAGCCTCCAGACCCTTTTGGAGAAGGCACAGATGAAAGTTCAGAACCCTAAAGGCGGTAGATCACGTGACCAGGGCAGAGGAAGTCCGCGAGGTGAGTTGGTGAGGCGAAATATTTTATTGGCAAACGTGGTCTGGTGTCTATTTTGAGAGACAGACAGCTTGCCTCCGATGTGGGACGAACGAATCCACAAACGACAGGGTCCTCGCGGCTACGCTTGATAAAATCCTAACAAGGGACGGAGATGTATATTTTAGGTTTTATGCCGTACACCGGCTTTCGTACCTATTGTCCGTTTTCTGTCGCGAAGTTCGTCTGTAGCAATCTCAAGCATATGTGTTACAAAAATAGGTAGTACTATTAAAGTAAAACTTCAAAAGCCAACAACTTAAAGGCTACCCCCATAAACTCGTATACCGCTTGCCGCAGGTCATTTCTATAATACACACACAAGCCGGGTGTTTCAGAAAATATGGTCCAGCCTTCCGAATTTTTCTTATTTAATTGCATAAACAAATAGGTCCAACGTCATTCTTTATATTTTTTTTTGTTTTGTGAGGAATTCTGGAAAAATATTTTCGCGCCGATCACTGACACTAACTTCATTTTTTCAACGGGAACCACCCTTTTTTATCGCAGATTCGAACTCTACATGGTTTTTCATGACTCATCACTCGACATTTCAAGTGTGCGTAAACGGGCGCAATTCCACTCCAAAAGTACACGATTCCGTTCTGAAAGTGCGAAAATTGTGAAATGCTGAGTTTTTGAAGGAATTCAATTGCCACGTGTAATACATGATTTTGGGGAATTTTTTCATGCTGAACCGCGTAATGATAGTAATTTTTATTGATATTTGCAACACCAACTTTGGAAAATACCGAAAAATCGACCAGAATCGCACTTATCTTACTCATTTCCACACAGCACAAAGCGTACTAAAATGTAGATTTTTCGGTGGTTTCCCAAGTTGGTGTTGCAAATATCAATAAATGAACATCATTACGAGGATAACCACGGAAAATACCCCAAAACCATGTATTACATGTGGTACCTAATTAAATATCTTCAAAAATTCAGTATTTCACAATTTTTGCACTTTTAGTGCGGAATTGCGCCCGTTTACGCGCACTTAAAAAATCGAGTGATGAGTCATTTCTTCATTGAAAACCATGTAGAATTTGAATTTGCAATAAAAATGGTGGGTTCCCATTGAAAAATTGAAATTAGTGTCAATTGCGCTTAAGTGGTCGGCGCGAAAGTATTTTTCCCGAATTCCTTCACAAAATCCTGCTATTTTTTAATGCAATTAATTGAAGAAATGCGGCAGGGTGGACCATAACTTCTGAAACACCCGGTATACTCACACACACATATACACAAATATGAACCTACTTTTATTTATTTATTTTTTTCACGGATTCGATCTTAGACTGGTCTGGAACGGTTTTGTACTCTGTTATTTCTCCTCATGCTTGGGTAGTCCCACATCCCACTAGATGAATTCCATTAGATCGTTTTTACGATGCCTCAACTGAAGAAGCACAGCTTCAGAGGGACGCCCTAAAAATGAAAATCGGCGAACGTAGGGGCGGAGGATCGCTCTCAACATTATCAAGATAAGTTCTATCTAATTGCTTATAACACCATGAGTTTCATTATAACATACCTTTAGAAGGTGGTGCCACACAACGCTATTTTTCCACGTGTTCGGTGAAATAGTAAGTGATAGATAGTACCTACCTATGGGTAATACTTGGATTCACACCAATTCAAAACCGAAGCTTTCCTATTCTTTCTTTCTGTTAAACTGTCAGTTTATCATGTATCATCATGTCTGAACGATAAACTATGTAATCTGTATAGTAATTGTTATTGCCGATATCTAGTCAGATTTCGCTGAACTCTCTTCGTCGTACCGCTAATCTGCGCTGGTTTCTCAATTATTCGCTCAGTTCACACAAATTTGTCTAGTCCTGCTCTTCTTTTGGTGCCCATTTTCTGAACAAAAACTGAAATAACTGAAGAATGATATTCGGGAAACTTGAAGTAAACACACACATATGTACCCAGCATCGGTTCAGGAATTGTACAGTTATCTTCTCAGCTTCTTTCTTAGAAAAGTTGAGCAGGTTAAAAAGAAAGTGTGTGGGCCGCTTATCTTGGACCGTTGAAGCCGATTGTTAGTAAGCTAGAAAGACAATGGAATTGGATGCTTTTCCAGGAAGGGCCATGGCTCTACTGGTTTTCTTGGTATAGATATAGTTTCAAAGGTAATGGCCCAAGTAACTGGAAATGGTAACTTATCACGAAATTCGACCCTGTGAGACTAATAAGCGAACGTACTGGATGGGGAACAAAATAATATCCCTTGTGGTTTGTTTCTATTTCATAGAGAAAGGTCGACACTGTTTGCCAAGACATGAGCATTTGCATAAAAGTAAAATTCATATATTATGATAAACATATTAACGATGAAATATACAAAAATACAGTTACAATGAACAGATTTCACCGTTCCGTTCATTTTCGCATTCAAGAAATTGATCCCAATGTCCAATCTCGTTAGAAGAAAAACTTGTTTGTAGTTGGATGAGGTGCAAGGGTCTACGTCTAACACTGTCGCCCAGACGTTTGTGCCACATATCAAGGGAGCTCCAAGAAAACCTTCGCAAGGGGTCCATTGCGTAGCGCGTGCACATATGATACCCAATGTGTTTGGAGGCCAACGGCAGAGAGATGGCAACCTACTACAGACGACTATTGCGCACTCTGTGACAAATAACAGTATCTCATTGGTACACAGAAACATTTATGGATTAACATGCCCACTAAGCATGAAAATCGGTGGCAAAAGCAACCCTAACAATAAGTAAAGATACTATCTAAATATATTGTGGTTGTAGACCATGAGTAATATCAATTCCGGATAAGGAAGTTTTAATCTTAAAGAATCTAGAGAATGAGTGATATTTTTCACAAGGAGAACCATAGAAGTGTTTCTCATGGTAGGTATAGTGGAATGATAATGTTAGTACAAGAGAGAAATAGATTTATCCAAACATTTGGCCCCTTCGATAACTTCAATAATCATCATTACTCTAACCTGTGATGTTTTCCAGTAATTGAACATAGAGACCCAGTTGATGATTCGCTCCAGGGCTCCGAGTGTTTGCCCATCCGACCACTGTGCAGATCGCTTGGATCTTGATGAGCGTGCGCAAACCTTCGCCTATGTAACGACCTCGGGTTGAAGCAATTAGCACAGGAGTAACCTATAAGAAGGGATGTAATGTGAACTTGGAAGACAAAACAAATCAAGGAAATTTCGTTACCGACTATAGACACCAAACGGGAATTAAATATTCGTAGTTCCAACATCAATTCCACATTTCATTAAAATCCGTTGAAAATTGGAGAAATTAAGCTTGTGACAAAGATTTGCGGACACAAGACAGACACACACAGAGACAGACACAGAAGTTGTTCAAAACAACTAAAAATAAAATGCGAGTGAAAATCTTGATTTTGGAGACAAAAATCTTTCATTTCCCAAATTGAAAACAATGCTTCCGCTACCTACCGTTAAAGCAGACTCGGAAGCTAATATTTGATAATAAACGCCTACCGAAGAGAAATTAATTAAGTCTACACTCTCCTAGTATTTAACACGAGTTGACCCACCAACTGAAAATTAATTATATAAAATATATCACCGACCCAAGCTGCAGAAGTCCACCTACAGCTGACAAAGTTATAATAAACCCGGTTACGTGGTGAAAAGTCCATTGGTATTATATCACCTGATACGAGCGTCGTTGATACAAGGCGACTTTGGCTAAATTCCACCACTTATGATTTGCACTCATGCTGTTGATTTTTTTTTTTTCCCTGCCAAAGTTTTAGCCGTTAGGAAGAGCAAACGGATGCATGTACAGCAACCTGGTAGTGTGATGTGATTTTTTGGGACGATGTCTATAAATGATACCCAAAAAAACATTACTGTTACTTCGACAGTTTTCGAGATCTCGATTTTTCAATATTTCAGCCCTTAATTACTACGCTTTTGGGTTGATCAAAATTGATACTTATTTTACTGGCACATCCCCGGCTGATGAATGATTTTTGAGCCAAATTTCATAAAGCTTGGTCCATTGGTTTCGGAGTAAAGCTGCGGACGGTGGACAGCGGGATTTTTATTTATTCGAGATTTGTATTCTACGCTTCTTGAAACCAACAAATTTTGAGGGGGGTTAAACAAATTTTTTTCTTGGTCGATTAAAAGGTTCATTACTGAAAATAATAAACCGAAATGGGAGTGGAAATTATGATACATAGCATGAAACTGTCAGGCCTCCCAAAAGTGATATCAATACTACTGGAAAACTCAGTTGAAATAGAGGCACTTTGGCGTCTTGTACGAGAATTACAAGTGGAAATTACATAGTTTGTGTGCAATAATTGGCTAACCCTGCTCCTAGCAAATTCCCGAATCGCGGTCTTGAAATTGACTTGTAAGACTGCAAAATCGTGGAGTTTATCGTTGAACCTATGTTCGGGATGATAGTAGATTCCTGAGGGAACGGACATCAGTGATTTCTTCAGTTTCGATACCGTAGTTCCAGCAAGGACGCGGAACATGTAGGGAGGGGGTTTCGTGAACCTTCCATCCTCCAGGTTCATCCATATAAAACAGTTAGCACTTGAAGCCACCCATTTTTTTGATAGAATGAAACCTACGCAATGATTCTGTTTTGAAACCTGCTGAGGTCTTTCCTGAATGAGGACCACAAATGGGTAGGCACGCTCGAACGGTCGATAAGAATCTTCAGTGATTGACTTCCCTGTTGGTGCGACACTGACTTTGATTGTTGTAAGAAATATTCCGAGCATGAGAAATATGTTATTCATGTTTTTTGTTTTTTTTTTTCCAAGGAAAATCGTAGATAGTGTGGGAAACGATCGCGTTCTTCTGCCGTTTCTCTCGTAATGAACCTTGATAAACAGCCAAACATAGCACGATAAATAATTGACGTATTGGAAGTACCGAGATTCACGGGTATTTAATGCAAAGATTATTATTTTAACAAGGAAACGGTGGTAACCCTGAAACAGCAACATCGATTCTGGACGATATGGAGTTGAAGATTATTACTTACAACCGTACCTACTTTTTATAATAAACTGTATCAGTTCAAGAAAGGCTACGAAATAAACTAATATTATGCCAACTTACACGGAAACTGCGTTCACGAGAGTTTGTTCTTTGAACCTATTTCAGAGAAAATAATAGAAAATATTGAAAAATGTGGTTTTTTCCACGAAATATGTAGTTACAATATCGGATCGATCTCGACGGTGAGGCCATCACAAATAACGACAACCAGCAATCATAACGAACAACAATAGAACATTCAAGAGTGGAAGGGAGCTTGGATCCGATTGGTCGATAGAACGGAAGGACTGGGATCAACAAGCAAGTAAAAACAAAATGAAATGATGATTCTAGCTAGTCCAGTGAAGGAAGATAACTGAAATAGTTAAAAATACAGCACTTTAATTCCACCAAAAACGTGGACATATCAATCGTGAAATGTAACTATCGTCTTAAACGTAGGCACTTTTAACCTTTAAACGTAAACCAAATCTTATCGCTCTTTTTAGATTATAGCAGATGATTTCGAATACCTCCCTTCGGAAAAAATGAAAAACTCCTACTAACTTTCTATCAAAATCGTAACTGTGATGGGATTCCAAGGCGATTTGCTACTGTAGATTTACCAATATTTTCCCCGAAATTCGGTAAGGGCGCGTTTATTCTACCAAGAATTTTCTTCCAATTTGACCACAATACACATGGCGAGGGAAGCATTTTAGTTTATAATCCTACAATTATCCTGAATATTTATCTAATCTTTAATGGACACCTTTAAAGATTTAAGACTGTGAATTTTTATTTTTAAAACCCACTTTGAAACCCCTAAATGATAGAAATTTGCCAATTCATTAGAAAATTTCCAAGTTTCATCTTTCCTAGCCAAATTTGGGATTTTATCCCTACTTTTTCCCGAGGAACTTATCTTTTGGTGTAATTTAGATCTCCCTCTTATGTGCTCCATTTACTTTCAATAATTTTTTTTTTTTTTTTTTTTTTTTTTTTTAAATAAACTTTGTTCACTCACTGGAAAAGACAGTGCTCGGATGATCGTTTTATACCATGGAAAGCTGCATTATGGACTAATGGAAAGGCCAACAATACGGCTTCCTTCCTGGAAGATCCTGCTCATCCAATCTTGCGGCGAAAATCGAATAATCCATTTATGTTTATATGAAATCTCTAACTCTAAGCAGAAAAGGTTGACTGTACTCACGCACTTTTTTCGAAAGCCTTCGATCGGATGTCCCACGAAATTTCGCTGAGAAAACTGGTAGAATTGGGGGTTTTCGAATCATGAGGATACCTAACGTGCATCATTTTTATTTGGTGTGCCATTGTGCCTTGAGGGAGATGGGCCATTGCACGAAGTTGAGCTAAGATTATGGCATGCGTAGAAAGCGATTGGGATTCTTGCACCAGAAGGCTTAGTACTAAATTAACTGTAGCATAACGTCAGATGTAGTAGGTCTTCAATCTGAACTGAATACAGCATAACAAAGCTGCGAAACTCCAAACACCGGATAATGATATCAAAACTTGCCATTGCTCAGCGATGAAAAGAAGTTACGAACAGTCGCGGTGACCAACACTAAGGTCCTTGGAAGTTCCTTAAAAACACAAACTGCTCAACGACGGGCGAACTTGAAGTTTCCGGCAAGGCACCTTTTCCCTCGGCAGCTGGGTCAACTGATTTTGAAGATGTCGTAAATCAAGGCGTTATAGATATCGGGTTACCGACCGCTGAGCCTGTGGGGCTCGGGTTATGGCCGGGACTTTATTTCCAACTTTCTTTAGAAGATAAAAATTGGTTTGATGTTCTTCAGTTTTATTTTCTTACCTCTTTCCCTTCAGAAGGAGCGAGTGGGTCGTTCAAGAAACGTTAGTTCCCTTTTTCAGTGAGGTTTCCATAAATAGTCTTCATATATACAGTTTATTTTCAACTCGATGGTGTGAGTAATTTCAATAATATTGTAACTCCCACTCTTATATCTAAAGCTACAAGTACCAAGCGCTAATAATAGCTGGAATTTTTAGGCTAAAATAGATAAAAATATTGATATAATTGAAATGTGAACAGCTTTATTTTCCAAAAAAAAACTTGAATGGTGGTTTTACGCACAGAGGCATTTACTGGCATCAGTATTTTTTAAATCCAATGAAATCCACAAAGGAACATCAGATATCTTGACCTGAACTTATTATTGCAATGCTTTTCTTTCAAGTGATGGCGAAAAGTTCACCAGATGACAAGCTCTATTTCAGAATAACCATCCCTGAGTTCTTCAGAATACCACTGATGCTACAGAATAAACGGTTAAACAAACCATATAGATGGGCAAGAGGGTTCTTTTTTTAAGGCAATTTGTCGAAGTTCTGTAGTTAGAGCTACATACAGGTAGTAATGAATGAGCAGGAAGCTTTGTCGTGTTTGAGGGTCTTTGGGGGTTCAGTTTATGATTACCATCACAATTACCAGCAGAAAGCTGTTCACATTTTCACAAATAGTTTCCTTCGATATGCTCTAGGTCTTGTATTGACCCACAATTGGGGCGCGCTCAACACTCCAGAATGAGCAGGACAGTGTCCACGTTACCGGTATAAAAACCTCATTATACTCCCAATGCCGAAATCTGCAGACGCAGTAAAACGACATGCAGGCCTAGACTTACAACGGAGTTAAAATTGGCAAGTTGTGAGTTTTAGAGTTGATTGTGCAGTCAGTAAATTCAAATCTGTGGAAATTTTTCTTAGAGAAGTTTTTTCTGAGAACAGAAAATTCTGTTGACCTGAAAGCTTTTTACACGAGATTTCCCGAGTTATTCATAATTCGCAAATTATCAGAGGAAGAAAACGAAGAGAACACTAGCAAGCAAACATCATATTTAAAAAGTATTACGGTTTCCTCTCAACCGGTCCTCGAAGGTACCAAGCCGATCCAAAATGTACAAAAAATCAGTTGAGAAAAAAATAAGTAAAAATAAGTTCACTGGGAACATAATTCAAGATAACTCAGCGGATTATTTTATGCAGTGCGCAATTTTTAGAAATGTTATATTCTATTGTTTGTGCAATTTATTACATGCTGCCATGTTCTCCATACCAATAATTGGTAGAAAGAGAGGGAATAGTTTTCCTCGAAAGTGCTCGTCAAATAAAATTATCAAGTTAAAATCTCTTACCGGTCTAGAAGGGAGGAGTAATGTTTATTCTTGTCTAAAAAACGTACCTGCAACAAAACCATAAGATTAGCGAAAATATATTACATAAATTATAGTATTCTTGATATAAATTGTTGAGTCCGAACAAATATTTTTAAAAACTATTAAAAAACATATTAGTGCAATCCAAATGTCGAGTATTTCTGTTGTTCTGAAGTACATAGAGACATGGATATGCACTTTATAGGTACACATAAAACCAAAGAACTTATTGGTTAGTAGAAACTATAAGTAGGAACTATCATGTAGAGGAAGTGATAGGAAAATAGGAAATATAAGTGCAAGGGCATCAGGCGCCCTCAGTCGATAATTAAGTTTATCTGGTAACTCCGTTTGAAATGTTGGCGTTTTCAGCTATAAAACTAGGAAAATAATATAAAGTGAGACATATTTCTCCAGAATAAGGGCTTATACGAATATGTAGATATTTTATCGTCCAAATCGAGTGCTCTTCAACATGTCGCTCCCGCTGTCTAGAGTTATGTAACAAGAGATCTAAATCAATGAAAATCGCACCTAAATTCACGTTAAGGCCAGTTAATATGCCCCTTGTTTTCGCTTACGTTTAGCTCAGCGAAGGGGAAAACTTTGAAATAAAATGGT
Source organism: Adelphocoris suturalis (assembly GCA_030762985.1). Classification (NCBI taxonomy): domain Eukaryota; kingdom Metazoa; phylum Arthropoda; class Insecta; order Hemiptera; family Miridae; genus Adelphocoris; species Adelphocoris suturalis. The sequence continues at coordinate 103,831,719 of CM061043.1, forward strand.
ACAACTACCTCAAATATAAGGAAACGAAATCTTCCGATAGAAAAGGTCTATTTTTATCGGTCTCGTCTTGATAGATTGGCGATGATTTTTCAAATGAGATCTCCCAGAATGCAGTATGGTCTGCCGTTTTCTATGATGATATCATTGATACCAAAAAATAACATCAATATGATTGAGAGTAATCAAAGAAAACTGAATGATAATGATCTTAAACAGTTTTGTTGTCAATCCTAGGGACGTTACGATGATTTGTATCGTTTGAATCGTCAAGTGATGTCACTTTGGTTCCTCTTACGGGAGAGAAACGATAAATTCAGGAATCTTGAAAACTCTTCCAAAACCTTAGGAAGGTAGTTATTGTTTGTTACTGATGATGGCCAAACCGTCGAAATCGAAGCAACGAAAACATTGCAACTCTTTATTTTTCGTTGAAATAGACAACGTTTTTCACTAACTTCCGTTTTTAGGAAGGGATCTATTCTTATAAGGGAATTTCGATTCAAGTAGCAGTTTGGAAAATCTCAACTACTGTCTTTAAATTACAAGAATGTAGTGCCGAATGGGTTGATCAACTTATGGCTGAAAATGCAATTGTGAGCCATAATTGAAGAATTATCTTGAGACATCTTCTTTAAATGAACTTCAGGATTCGTCTTTCATCGGGCTTATAGCTTCAACATCTTTCTAAGTAGAATGTTAGAAAGGGGATAGTAACTATTGATCCGAGACTGTGGAACAGAGAATATTTGTATGTCTAGGGAGAGCTTGGTGAACATGCGGGCACCCCATTATCAAGCTTTCCCTTCCACCACCACCAACAACGGTACCCCAATAACACAAAGCCAGTGCAGACAGATGCTACGGCAATCTAATATCGCCGCAACGCCCCCTCGTCCGTCGAATGACTAATTGAATTCTAATTGTCAAGTCATTAAATAAGGAAACGCTTTTCCGAAAACCTTTCCATCTCTATAATAATTGGGATCGATAGTTGGTCGGGTGGCGCTTATGAATTATTAATGCGAAACGATGTCGTTAGCTGGCTTGATCCACATAACCAGTACTTGACCGTAATCCGTGCACCCGACGCTAGATTTGTTGGGGTTAGCTCTCTCCGCGGGGTTATTAGTTATTCGCGAGTAAATGGCTTGTTTGCGGGTCGTAGTTTACCGTAATGGGAATCCAACTGTCATTCACATCTCCGCATAATGCGATGCATTGAAATGAAACATATCTAGGCTGTGTTGACGACAGATCACGTGAAATTATTTCCCCTCCAGAGTAATTCCCAATCCAAACGTTAGAATTGAGACATTTTCTTTGCCAGGTGGAAAACAATAGATATTCAAATTATTACATATATTTCATTAGATAAATATACGATGTATCAATGAATGTACGTCTCTCTGTGTGTGTAAAAAGGTTTTTGTGGTAACATAACTCCAACAAGTACTATCATCGGTAAAATGGAAAGACATTAATGTATGATCATTCTATAGGGATATTTTCCCAGCAGTAAGAACTAAGATAATTAATTTCAAACATGTAATTATGATGTTGGGTACGAGGGATCTACATTTAAAACGAGCGAAAAAGCGGGCATGCGCAGATATCAAATTTTGTTCCTATTTCATCTGGAACGTGGTCCTTTTGCGTCTAGTAGAATATATTCATACAGTACCTCTGATGAACCACTACCTATAATCATGCTAGAAAGTGAACTCTGTAACTAATCTTGTTCCCATTATTTCTGGATCTTTACTTTGGAACAGGGCCTCACTGAGTGTGATAGAATATAATTAATCACAACTTTCGGGACGACTCTAATCAGCTAATTAAGCTATTAAGCTGTGCAGCTAATTTTGATCCAATTTATTCAAGATGCTGTACTTTTGAACGGGGCCTCACTGAGTGTGATAGAACATAATTAATTACAACTCTATGGACTACTCTAATCAGCTAATTGAGCTCTGCAGATAATTTTGATCCCAGTCATTCAAGATGCTGTACTTTTGAACGGGGACTCACAGAGTGTGATAGAATATAATTAATTTCAACTCTGATAACGACTCTAATCAGCTGATATATAGCTATATCATATATAGCTAATTTTGTTTCTAATCATTTCAAGATGCTGAACATTAAGTAGGGGCTTCTCTGGGTGTGGTAGAGTGTAATTACAACTCCAGGAACTGTTCTGATCAGCTGAGTGAGCTCTTTAACCAATTTAGTTCCCATTGCTGAACCTTGGAACAGAGCCTTCCTGCGTGAGTTATTATATAGCATTTCCAAATTGAATTTTCCACATTAAATTAACGGTTTTCCATATCACATTAACGGTTTTCCATTTCAAATTTACGGTTTTGTGGGCCAAATTAAAAATGCATCATCTATCCATGTTATTTCTCCAATGCCAGTATGTTCGCTTGAATCGTTAAAGATTGGATTGTGCGTTCTCGGGATCGGTACCCCCACCGTCGCCTTAGAACAACGCCATCAACAAATCTCTCAAACATCTCAAAAAATGTATTATGTACATAAACTTGTGCGGAGAGATAAACTACTAAACAAAAGTGGTAGCTGCGAATGAAAAGCACGACAACGATAGCGTTAGAAATATATTCAATGATTGCCTTAGGAAGGTTTTGACAGCGCAACGGTTTGCATTAGGAAAGATTAATGATTCGCAACATTTTTATTCTCTTTTCTAATCACTGTACCTAATACGTCTTGTAATGTGCAGATAGCCAAATCTTTTTAAAGCCGTTGATGTGAAATAGAAAACCGTTAATTTGAAATAGAAATGCGTTAATTTGAATTGGAAAACCATTAATTTAATTTCGACAACCTGCGAGATCTATTTTTTGGTAGTATTGACTCAAATGATTGGAATTATACAGGGTCCCCCCCCCCCTTCCCCGCCCCACACAGTTTTCAGTTCACCATCGCGTTCAGCGCTGAGGGGGAAAAAAAAAAGTAATTTAAAATAATGAAATAAAATAAAGAAAATTAAAAAATAAAATAAATTTAAAAAGAGTTCCAGTCATGCAGCATGAGCGAATTTTCTTAAACTATCGTACCATATTTTGTTACATTGTCTTGAAACATCTTTTGTTACATTGTCAGGACTCTGAGGGATAGGAAATTGTGAACTACCAATTTTGTGGCAAAAACCTCGTTCTTAATAATATTCTGGGATTCAAAAAGAGATTTTGGATTTTGATCTTTTTTGCAGTTTTTATCGTTTTTTAGTACATTTTAATGAAATTTAAGTATAATTTGCAACATAATTTTTCACATACATTTTTTAATGTTCTATTTTATAGTAAATAAACTTCATTTGAGCAATATTCTGTACAAAAAATTTTAAGTGATTTGTCAGCTTTTTTTTTTTTTTTTTTTTTTTTTTGAAATTTTACCGATTGAATGTGCTCAAAAAATGCTGGCCAACAGACTCGTCCTTTCGTTAGATTTTTTGGCACAAGAATGGAATTTCTATCTAAATCCTAAGGAGAGTTATCGACTGGAAGGACACATGTGTATATATATATATATATATATAAATGTTAAACTTTAGGATTCGTTTCAGAATGTTTCAAAGCGGATTTCAATGAAGAAAATTTTAAAAAATTTTGATTTTAAGATTTTTGGAGCCAATGCAATACCTTCATTTTCTATGAAAATCCGCAAAAAAAGAGGTAATACTTGCCGACAATGTAGAACATATTTATTCCCAGGATTTTTAGGTTCTACAAAACAAAGGGGGAGTGGGGATTTTTGGGAACGCCTCTATATATGATGGTACACTGTAATCTACATTTTAATTTTTCAAGATCTAGCGCGGGTACAATTAGTATACGGTTATATTTAAGTAGAATTTTGCATCAAATACATTTAAAGTTAGCTCACGCAGGAAATCATTATTTTTCATGAGTCTAATATCCGTGCATAGTCCTAGTTTTCGAACCTCGTTACATCAATTTCTAAATCATTGCACCTTTCTCTTTGTTCTCTATTGGATTTTGATTTTCCCATACAAGGTTAGTCTTTAAAATTATTTGATTGATATTTATATCAATTTTTTATAAGCACCTCTACCTAATTATAGGTGTCAACTGGGTCCACTTTCTCCCATATATGCCATATTTAGGATTGCTAATCCTACATTTGTTTTTTTTTTTTTTTTTTTTTTTTTTTTTTATTGCGTCTGTACCTGCAAATTGTTCTATAAGTTTCGAATTGAAATATAGGCAACTAGTTCGTAGTCAATAAGTCAAAACCTCTGTCACCATTGAAATTCCCCAGTACCTATGTTTAGTATGACTTCCGAAGAGTATTAAAAAAAGCTTTCACTGCCCCTCAATACTGCGCCATGTGGCGGCGTCAGATGGCTTGTTAATGTGGTTTTATGCCCTCTGTCACGGTTGTTTGGGCCGCCGTCATACCTTATGTGGCTCAAACGACCACGTAAAGAAAACTATAAGCAATAACCATTTACTTACTTTCCGAGATTGCCCAGGCTACGCTAGTATTTCTACCTATATCAAGCCAATCAAGGTACATATTTAGAACTCCTATTGGGAGGATGAGTTCGTTGGCCTGAATTTTTAGAGCACATTAAAATGGTCAAATTTCAAAAAATATGCTTTAAAAAAGCATTAAAAATGGCTAAAAATCGTTAAATTTAAAATGTTCAACAGAAAATTTGAACTTTCTAGCATGATGCAATAAATTATAATTTAATATTCCTTTATAATGACAACGATTAACTATAACGATGAGAACTATAATATGTCTACGTGAATACATCTAATACAAATCTCCAAAAGGTTACATAAGGTGCAAGATTAATAAAGTACTTCCATAACTGGCTCATCAGACTGACTGACAAGGTAGACCTATGAAATTATATTCTGATCGCAATTCCGCTGGCAATCAACAAATAAATTTATCTTAAATAAACTCCACATCTATTCTTCATCGCTTGCTGAGCTCTTGTGAAACTCCACCCATTTCCATAAGTTATTTTTATCTCAAAATTTAGACGGCTTATAAAAAGAGGTTGTGCTTATACTTATTATTAATGGCTCAAGAGATTTAGATAGGTAGATCTCAAAGGCACGTAGGATGAAAGAGCGATTGTCCAGAACCGAAACTGAGTGGGTGGGTATAGTTCACATAAATATTTATAACGCATCCCTTTCACTGGAATGGCTACTATGTGGCCGCGGTGGCAGAGATTTCGATTACACACATGTCCGATTCATCAGACGGTTCAAAGAACCATCGCCTTCCGCCCTTTTAAAACTGTCATTATCGATTTGGTAAAGTAGTACCTATGCTGTGACTGGAAACCCTTTCCCTCCCCTGGTTCCCTTTCATTTAACAAGAGAATTATTGTACATTCAAACTTCAATAGAAAAGTATCATATCAAATAGCGGACTGTTGCATGGAACTTACCTACAGAAAGACAAACTACACACATATGAATTTGCGTGCCGAGTCAATGTAGAGACTTATTTCGTTTGACAAACATACGTTGACTTGGAAGAGCAGAGGAGAAGACTGAAAAATACTAATAACAATAAAAAACAGTTAATATGGTAACATTATATAGGTGCGCTACGCGTGAAAATTTAAACATGGTCAGCCTAATGTTTGTTGAGAAAAAAAGGAACATACAAAGTTACTCTTTTGTATACGTTTGAAAACATTGCCGATTCTTCTATTCGACTAAGATGAGCGATATCTATGCCAGACATGCTATAAGATAAAAGGAGAATATTACTGTGAAATTTCGAATAATTTAGTAGGTACAGAATTGTAAGAGATGTGAAGGTAAGACGACATAAGGCGTCGTCGGCTCGAACTAAACTACTCCCCTTGAGCACAATTTTGCGCACTAAGAATGCTGTCTGTAAAACTCATCTTTTCTGTATTTTATTTAATTCTTTCTTGCGAAAACAGATTTTTTTTCGATTTGAGTAAACGACCGCGATAGCGATAGCGATATCTTTATTAGCTACAGAAATCTTCTTGATAAATATGCTGATACTTTCGTCAGATCCATACGAATCTGCGCAGTAAATTGTGGCTCGATATCTGCGGGCTTAGGCGAATGGCGTTAACCTAGATATAGGGATCCTCAGCTGGACCAGCCCGGAGGCCTTTGCTGTGTTGAATTAGTCGAGGACGTTGGGATGTGGGCTACTGGTGATCTCATTGAAGTCACCCGCATTTCCTTTTTGTACCCAACCGCGGAGCAGTCCAAACAAGGGTAAATATACGACCAGGCCATGGAATTAGATGGATGGGGAGACATGTACAAAGAGCCTGAATCTTAATGATTTGTGAGAATACCATGATGAAATTAGTAAGCCTTTAAATTTCAACACAAACAGGACTAGATGCGGTTCTAGAAATGTTTTCTCGGGGGATTAAAGGGGCATGTCCAGATAACTTACAATTGTGTTGAATAGCTAGTTTTCCTTCCAAAATGGATTAATTATCGATCATTCGGTACCTGCACGACCAGTCCTACTGAAAATGTTCGGTGAATGATGTGTGAAATGTTTGAGGCATCTTTTCTTCAGCTGTATAGATTTCCTGATGGAACGTTGATGGTTCACTATGTCGCTTTAGCTTGAATACATTATTTTTCAGATGCAACGACTAAATCAATCAATTCCTCCATGAAAGCGTTAGGAATGAACCACTTGGATTAGATGTCCTGCTGAAAAATGCTTCTTTCTTGTTTCATTATTTTCAAAAATGAAACTTTGTAATCGACTAAGAAAAAAACTTTACAACCCCAGGAAATTTGTTTACACCATCCAAAAATCTAATTTAAAAAAAAAAAAAAAAAAAAAAGTCGGTCCGCCGTCTGCGGCTTTTTTCCGAAAATCCTAGACCAAACTACATGAAACTTGTGTTACAATTCATATTTGGGGTCTAGATGATCCTAGAAGCTCGGCAACAATTTTTATTTCAAATGGCTAAACATTCGAAAAATCGAGATCTCGAAAACTTTCCAAGTAACAGTAATAAATGTTTGCTTGTCAGTGATAAATTTAATCTCAAAGAATGGATTAAAACCGCCCTCAACGCGGTACAATCGCTTTCCCTAAGGGCTTGAACATCGAGAAAAAAACCTTGGAATTTCTAAGAGCGAGAAGATTGAGAAATCACGCGCTGCTAACAGTCTATTGATTAGAAGACCAAGCTTTACATTCACGAGACCTTCTCGAACGATCAGGTTTGTCCCCCGCCCCGGCAACTACTTGGAACCGTTCCCTACAAGAAGAACTGTGAGTTCTTCAATTCCATGTAGGTCAGAATGAAGTGTATAGTTTGGTGGTCTGGATGCTCGCAAGCTCTCATCTCAAAAATACATAACATCAAGTAGTCAATCCCTTAGTAAAAATGCAGATTAGTTGGATATGTAGATCAGAATGAAGTGTATAGTTTGGTGGTTCACATAACAGTTTAGAAACGTAAATGTGACTTTTCATTTGTGACTCATGAGCTGCTCCCCGTTGAACGGAATTGAAGAACTCACAGTTCTTCTTGTAGGGAACGGTTCCAAGTAGTTGCCGGGGTGGGGGACGAACTTGATCGTTCGAGAAGGTCTCGTTTTACATTCCGTCAAAAATCCCCAGATAGTGATACTGGAATACATAAAAATTGCCTTATAAATATCAGCTGATATAATTCTGATATTGAAATTATCGGGTGATATAGTTCCAATGGAATTTATTGTAACGTTGCAAAATCGAGTTTATTAACTATTGTCCGAGCGATGTACCTACTAGTGAAGTACTGGTGCCTAAATGCTAAATTTCATCTCTTTAATTGCTCCCAAGTCTACCTATAGGTAGCGGGAGCATTGTTTTTACTTTCGAGAGATTTAAAAGTTGTGGTCTTCACTAAAATCAAACGGCTGTTGTTTTTTCACAGTGGTGAAATTTCCACTCGCATTTTACGTTTTAGAATATTCTGAACAACTTTCGATTCGTGCCCTCCTCTCTCCATCTCTGTGTGTATTTGTGTGTGTATGTCCGCAAATCCTTGTAACAAGCTTAATTTCCACAATATTCAACCGGTTCTTATGAAATTTTCATGGTATGTGCGGGTTAGGGTCAAGATGGTCCCCTACGAGTTTCGTTGTTCCCAAATCAATACTTCACTCGATGCATGCGCAAACGTCAATTCCATCAACCATAATTTTCTCACGCCCCCGTTGTCTAATCTCGCTCAAATTTGGAGGATATATGGGAGAGCATTCCCGAGCAATTTCAACATAATCCTATTATTAGTAGCTATTGCGCATGCGCGAATAAGTGTTTCTTTTTTAAACGAGCCTAATTTCAACAGTTTTCATCTGATTTTGATGAAATATTCAGGGAATGTGCGGGTTAGGCTGTAAATGGTCCACTATTAATTCTATACTTTTCAAATCATTACTCCATTTTGCGTGTGCTCAAACGTAAATTCATTCAAGCATCATTTTTTTAAAGCCCTAGTCGTCCGATCCCGCTCAAATTTGGTGCATAGTTGGGGGAGAATGGTTGTTATTCTAATTATTCCATGCTAATTTCAACATAGTTGTATCATTACTAGCACCTGCGCTTGCGCAAAAGTATACTCTGAGGAACAAGGTCTAGTTTTCATAAGATTTTGATTACATTTTCTGGGAATTTGTGGGTTGGGCTGTAGACTGTACCCTACCAATTTCATTTTTCTCAAATCATTGCTCCATTCTGCGCATGCGATAACGTAAATTACTTGAAGCATCATTTTCCCGTTTTTATTTTTTTTTTTTTTTTTTTTTTTCCCCCAACATCTTTACTTACTGCGAAGCGTAAAATGGCGCGGTCTTGGAACTGTAAAATTGTGAACCCTTCTCAGAGGTTTCCTCTGCAAGTGCCTATATCTACGCAGCCATATTGATGTCAACCTTCGAATCTGCGATTTGAAATGGACCTCCTTTGTAATAAGATTTGTTGGGGTCTTGAGGTTCAGTCATAAAGTGTACCACTATTTTTCTAGGCCTAGAAAAATAGTGGTACACTTCATGACTGAACCTCAAGACCCCAACAAATCTTATTTTGAACAAAGCAGTCAAGAAACCAAACCTTATCTCCTTTGCAATATCAAGAATAAATTCAATATCAGTGCTCACTGATCAGCTATGGGGCTTCTGAGCCTAATTTGTTTTTTAATAGACTTATGATGCTGAAATCTGAAATGTAGCTTCTTTTTTGAGATCTGGAATACAATTAAAAAGTATGGAGGGACTCAGATCAGCTTCGGAGCCTCCGAGGCTAAATTTTCTAATCGCCCCACGTTGTTGTTATTCAGATGGAGCTCCTCTAAGACTCTTCGGTAACAATTACGAAGTAAGGAGGTGCACTGATCAGCTGGTCATGGAACTGTGAAAATGTGAACTCTTCTTGGAGTCACGATGCGCCATGTCCTGATCATATATATTACATACAGGATTTAATAATAAATTATAGACCAATGGTTTTAGAGACCTTTTTTTTTTTTTTTTTTGTCTTATTGTGGGTTGCTCTAACGTACATATTAACCTTTCTTAATTGTTTCGCATAATCGAATGTCATTCCTATCTTGTAAAAACAGAGTTAAGTATTACAATAAAACCTAGTCATTAATTATCTTCAAAAGGAAAAGAAATCTGCAAACATACTTATACTCGCTATAAAGAATCATTTTCAATACAGTGTAACAGCGGTGTTCATATAAATAAAGCTTCAATGATGCTTAGGTAAATATTTTCAGAATAAGCTCGTGCTCTGGATGCGATGTACAACGGCGAACAATACTCCGATGGTATCTTGGTCTACAAGCCCATATCGTATCCAAGAGCCAGCGCTACAACGCAGTCGATTTACCAGGGAGCGATAAATTCGTGATGGTCCGCACTGCGCCTATAATCCGCTAACGGACTCAAGGATGCTCAGATTGCGCTTAATAATCAATGTGCTGCAACTGTTGCTCGCCGAGGTGTGTAGCATCGCGATAAACGAGAAGATCATGGCCTATGAACACGAGTTCCCTTTTGTTGTCAGCGTTCAGTACAAGAATTTCAACGCATCGGAAAACAGGTACCTACAACACCAGTGGTTAGCCACCCTCGGTACGCAGAACTTCAATATAGTACCTAGTCTATAGAATCAGTAATATATCTGTAGTGGATTTATACAATATCTAATATACTAATCAAATCCCTCTCCCTCCCTTAATACGGTCAAACTTTCTCCAAGATTACTCAATGTTCAGGTCATATCAGTTTGTATGTTATTATTGAATTATCTTCCACTAATTGTGGTCGCTCAAGCATTGCATTCATTCCTAAAGTACATACAAGAAAGTAAAAAATTACAGCAGATTGTAATTTTGAAAAATATTTCAGTGTTGAACATATTCGTGCATACAAAGTGCGAAAACATATATATAGTCTAATCTAATCTATATAATACTTGAAATATGTATAGGTTTGCTTTGCTGTTGAACACTTTTTTTTTCGCCCAAGGATTTTTTTTTTTGTGGGTATTTCTGGTCACGAGGGATCGATTGTCGCAGGTCACCAGACTAGGATAAAAGTTCCTGTCATGCCGCATGATCGTATGAGAGAATTTTAGTCAATCATCGTACTATATCACTTTGATACTGACTTGATATTGACTTTGAGGGAAAAGAAATCGTAACTACCAATTTTATGGCAAAAAACTCGTTCTAAATAATATTCTGCTATTTAAAAAGCAGCTTTTTGCAGTTTTTATCGATTTTTTAGTTGATTTTAATGACACACAGACATACACCTATAGTTTTTTTTCACGAATTCGGTCTTAGAATGGTCTGAAACGGTATGTGGTTTTTTTTCTTCTCAGGTTTGGGTTGTCCCTCACTTCTCTGGATCAATTCCAATAGGTCGTCTGTCTTAAATAAGAAGCCATGCCTGTATGACCTAACTTCTGAGGGACGTCCTAAAAAGCGTCAACTCCGAGAATCGTCTCGAAATTACCACGATGAAAATGTGAAATTTTTTTTTTTTTTTAATTTCTTGACCCATTGTAATAGTTTCATTTCTACGAAAATTAGCTAAAATAAAAAAAGTCCGTCCATTATAATAGGTACCATCCGCCGATTGAAGCTTTTCTCCGAAACTATACGACCGAAGTTTACAAAATTTGACTGAAAAAATCATATATATACGCCAGTAATATGGGTATCATCATAAATCAGTAGGTAATTTTTAAAGGATTTTTTTATTTATTTTAATAAGTAGTTTCCCGTGGCTCACTTTAAGTAATGTTAGATGGACCGAGTATCTACGCTTTTAAAAACCACCTCTTTGTATGTATCATATTAACTTTCTTTTCATAATGACTTTCTTTACTCGTTACATGTCAGTCATTGTACTGGAGTGGTGCTGTCGGAGTGGTGGGTGAGCACCAGCTGTCTCTGCCTTCGGAAGCTGAGCAGAAAAGAACCTTCCGGTATAGCACCGCCCCACAAATTTCGTATCATCGCCGGCACTGTGGTCAACTACCCGGAACAGGGCAAGCTTCGGTTTCCTCTGATGATCCGGGAACACGAAAAATGTAATGTGTACGAAAAGTCATTCGACTTCGCCGTTATGGGCATCACAAAGCGGTACTACTCCGGAGACTTCAGGGATGGGAAATTAGCGGCGCTCCCCGTCAGCTCTCCGGACCCCGAAATCATATCGCTAGGCCTAAATGAGATCATTTTACGCGGGACGATCTGCAATGTCGTTGGATGGGTCGGCAACGACTCTATAGTGGGAAGCGAAAACCTCCTACGGTTAGAAATGGAAGTTGTGCCCGATTCCGTTTGCACCATCATTCTCTGCACGATGGCACCGTCTGTTTGCAAGAACACCAACGCTTCGAGCCTTGGACTGATCTGCGCACGATCGTATGATGCATCACCGTGCGAAGGCTTTCAGGTAGAGTTGAGTATCAGGGTCTGGGTTTGAGTCTGGATTTGAGTTATAGGTCTAGGTACATCTAGGTATTACTACTTTTATTTGCCCTCATACCCGTATATTTCATAAAGACCGCACTATCAATTTAACCAGCTAACCAATAATTATTTATGGTCTCAAATAAGATTATCGTAATTATTTAAAAACTAAATGTAGAAAAAATATTACTTCATTTGAAAGAGTTGTGAAAAAATCATCTTTCAGGGTGGGCCGCTGGTGTGTGGATCAAACGTTTGGGCGACAGCTTCCTTGGTCAACCGCTGCGGCAATGAACTCGTCGCCAAAAATTTTGCTGTCTTCAATAGAATTGATGTCGGCTACGATTTTCTTCTCAGATATTCCAATCGAGCAAGTTGGTTACTCCCTGTGAACCGTCATCAATCTAGTTGCATATGGCTGGTCAATTTTATCGTTTCCTATCTCCTTAGCACGGGAGGTTTTAAATAAATTGATTCTAAACAAAGATGAATATTATACCACTCATAGTTTTTCTTTCACCTTTAGGTAATAAATTGATCAATTCAGCAATTGATAAATTAATTGAATGATAAAATTAATTGATAAATAAATAAATTTATTGATAAATAAATAAATTTATTGATAAATAAATAAATTTATTGATAAATAAATAAATTTATTGATAAATAAATAAATTTATTGATAAATAAATAAATTTATCCTTAATAAAGATGAATATTATAGAACTGATACAGATAGTTTTTCACTCACCTGTAGGGACAGTTTTTCTTTATCTATCAGAATCGGAAAAAACCAGTCGTGGGGAAAAAAAACCTCGTGAATCGAATTTTGCAAGGGACAAAGTCATTATTAAAAAGTGGCTCAATAAATTGTTGATTGTCCAATATCTTTGAAAACATAACTAATTTTATAAAATCTCCATGTGGTATACATATGGTAAGTACTGTGTTTCAGATGTAAGTTATAATGTTTTGTTCAATTGTCTAAGTCTAGAACATCTTATTTATATATATTATAAATCGCCTCCCCGCCAATAATCAAACAAACTCAAGTAGCTATCTACAAATTTATGACTAGAGAATTTAAACAACTTTCTTGACACGTCGGTAGACCTGAATTAAGTAACTACGATGATAGCAATCGTGTCTTATCAATTATGATGTTTCGCAAAGATTCCGATAGGATAGTTGCTACTTTTCGATGATTCGACATTGACACCGATTCGTGAAGGCTTTAGCCTGTTGAATCAAATCGTCGTAAGATGACGCGCATGCGGGTTAGTGCACGTCGAAACTACTGGGCCATGAATAACCCTATTATATTTAACTTCATCGTATTCATGGAAAGAAAGGACATCTGGCACTGAATTTGAGAAGAAGTTGAGTAACTGCAACACTCACCACTTCACTTCTGTTACTGAATAAATGTAAAATGGTTCTGATTTTGTAGATAACTGTTCTTCGAATATATAGTATGTATTCTGATTGACACGAGATGATGAAAATTTAACTGGACTTAATGCTCATTATGTATCTTAATACTCAGGTAGTATTGATGAAAATGAAGATAAGTTAGTGAAGATCTACCACAGAATAGGTATGAATTGGACAGAATTTTGATTGAAAGAATTTACAACTTAATACCTTCTTCAGTCTATATAAAAGTGTTGATAAATTGGGAAACGAAGATCACAATGGGGTAAAATAGTGTGAAAAGTCCGAAGGGCACAAGAGCGGCCATTGAAATCCAACAAAGAAAAAGTCAACCCTTTTTCGAAAAAAGAAGTAGCCCCCCCCCCCCCTCCTGTCAACTCCGGAGAAAAACGAAAAAGCAGGAACAACGGAACACGTCAAATTCAAACGTCAATGGCAAAGAAAACGAAATGGACGAATAAGAGGGGGTAAAGAAACGGAGAGTGAAGGAGATGGGGGTAGAAACTTGGCGGAATGGCTTTACCGATCGTCCCAACTTGGTAGAAAGAGGAATAACAAGCAGGCTGGAACAGTTCTTGAGTCGCTCTCCTGGAAAACCCATCAGAAAACGCCATCCACCACTTTACAACTTTGTTTGAGGGCGGAAACGCTGGTAGAAAAAAAAGAGGGGGAAAAGCACAGTACTAGTTACAAAGCAAATCGTTTCCAAGGTAGGTACCACTTGGAGTTTAAAAAAGATCGGACCACCTACTTAGGAGTCACTCGGAGTTCAGAATTGGCGGTGGGTTGGTTGGTTGCCGACTGCTTTTGAGTTCAGCAAATAGGTTTCAAATCCACTAATGGGAGATGTGGCTACGCGTGAGAGGAATCGAGATTGAATTTGAAATTTACTCCAATGAATATGACGATGATATGAGAATGTATTTACCTCCAAAACTACTAAAACCATAAGATGAACGCTAATCCAGTTAGACCTGATCTCTACATACCCTAAGCATCCAATTCTGATAGGCGGACATGCTGTACCCTATTTGCTTTACACATTGCAGCTCTAATAGCTGGTTGATACCGTAGCTCGAACAGCCGCCAGATACAGTAGATCTAATCGCCGGTGAGTACCATGGCACGAACTAATAGCCAGATCACATAGACCGAGCTCTACTCAAGTCCAGACCGTGCCGGCCTAAAGATGATGTTAAAAGAAAAGAAAAGCTAAAAGAAAAATAAAGAACTCAAGACTGGAATGTATCGGAGGTATAGCACCAATAAACTGAAGAGTGAATTGCAAACTGAGCAGTTAGGTTGATTAGAGAGAAGTCAGTTGTTTGCTCGAGTTTGAGCGAGTGAATGAAGCTGTGGAGCTGGGCAGGTTCCTTATATAATCCTTCTCTCACTTTGTGGGTTACCACCCGAGGTCTTGGCCCTTCTCTGGCTCTGGCCCTGTCTGCAGATTCAGTTACTTGGTATATTTTGAAAAACTACAGTTCGTACGAAGGTCAGGTACGGCAGGAAATCGCTGTATATAAATATGTATTTATACATATTTATACATATATTTATATGTATGTATATATATATATATATATATATATATATATATATATATATATATATATATATATATATATATATATATATATATATATATATATATATATATATATATATATATAATATATATATATATAGGTTCCCTTACTATAATAAAGCGTCGCTAAGAGGAGCGAATAGGTTAAAAAAAAGAAGAAAAAAAAAAAAAAAAAAAAAAAAAAACGGGCAAAAACTACGAATCCAGAAAACGGAGGGTCATATTGCATGGGAATGGTTTTATTCAATTCAAATGAGAAAGTAAAATTCAATCAACATAAAGAAAAAAATTATAGAAAGCAACATATGGGCGAATTTTCATTAAAAAAATACCAGAAAACTTCAATAATTACTCATCTCAAAATCTCAAAAATCGGTAAAAATTGCCGAAAATTGAAAATTTTGTCATGAAACTCGAATTATACGCACAATAAAACAATCAAGCCATAAATTAGGTGATTATAAATTTTTGTGCGAAAATTTGCAAATTATGCCCAAAAAATTGCAAAATTTTGTTCACAATTTATTCAGATCAAAATTTGTTATGATCTCACTTTTGGCCTAAAGATTGTATTCTGCGGGTACCGAATTACAAATTTTCAGCTCGAAACTCCAAATGGTGGGGGGGGGGGGGTGTGTGTGTGGAAAGAAACTGAATTGACGTCATAAGTGGACGGTGCTGAGGTTCCCCCCAGGCGGACGCGGGGGTGAGGTCGTTCCCCTGTGACGTCATTCAGCTTTCTTTACTTCGTCGTTTTGGCAACTTCCAATCATCCAATACCGTCCATACTGCACCTTTTTAGAAAGCTATTGTTCAAGATCATTTAGTTCTATGCTTGCTTTGCCGATTAAATTTCCACGGAGCCAGCTAGACTCCAACCCAAAATATCCCTGAGAATATCGAAACCTGATGAAAACTTGAGCAATAACGTCTGTACGGGTTTTGCGTTTTGACCATCTGCAGAAAAAGCGTAGGAGGCGATCTGGGATACAAATCTCCCAAATCGAATAGTGCCATTGCTTAGTATAATTGTTTTGTGTACATTGCGTTACAAGAATATAATAAAAGAAAATCGTATCAAAAGAGGCTTTCTCAATGCTTTAGGTTTTTTTTTTTTCTTTTTTTTTCAAATTAATTTTATTATTATTATTATTTTTTTTTTTTTTTTTTTTTTTTTTGTAGCCATTGTAGCAATAGGGTTATAATTTAGGGTTGTAGTTTGGGGGGTCTCGCAACAACTTACCTCAGAAGAATTCAAATAGCCAGAAATACCTCAAAAATCAAATTGCAACTCCCCTATGATAGGTGGCGAGTTGATGCAAATCAGTGTTGATTGCTAGGAGGTGAAGCGATGTGAATTTTTCAGGCAATTATCTTCTTCAGGTGGCGAAAGAGCCGCAACTAGTTGGCGTTCTAAAAATGATTGAAGAGGTGTGCAGGGCTATGTTCCATTGTATGGCGATTAGATTGTGGTCGGCTTGCTGACAATCGAAACCAACAACATTCAGACACGTGCCAAAAAGAGCAGAATTCATCAATGTGTGATGATGAACCAAAACTGCAGAGCCCGCTCAGCAAAACGCGGGATGACAGAAGGGGAAACCTAATCAGAGTTCCGCAATCATGATAATGGAACGAGATCCTGAGGCAATTCGGTGAATTCAATATCCCTGGTATTTGACATTCCCGAGCCCTAGTCAATAGCGGGAGGCTACAAGCTCGCAAGTTGCGCGGAAACTTCCGAAAGGAATTAATCGGTTTGAGCACACCTTACTACTAACTCTGCAGTTTCAACTAATTTTAGGAGTGGAGAGAAAAGCACTGGAGTTCATTCTTATTCATTAAAACAACTTCAGAACTTTCTGGTAGCTCGGGTGTATTATGCAATGGGAAAACAAAAGAGGCGAATTGTAGGGGAGAGGGGGTAAAAGGAAGAACTACGCCGCTTTGCCATCATTGAACTAGGAGAGAGAAAAAGAGAACCCACTCGGATATCCGAGACCAGAACAAGAGTTTTCGACTACAACAGCGCCCTGAACTTTTTGCACGGAATGGCCTCTCTTGTTCTCGTGAAACGAGATTCGCGCGACTTAAATCCGAATTATTTTAATATCGCCAGGTTGTTCGCTTATTTAGGAAAACTCGCGTTACACATTCGAGTTGGTGTTTGATATGTCGAGAAGTTGAGGTAGCTAACGGAACTTCGTTGAAGGGACATGAGTGAGGAAAAAGTTTTCATTTTCACTCGAGGCGACAGGGAATCCTTCCACAATTACAACTCAACGAAAATACCGGTAACTTCGTAATTATCGTGTAACTTAAATTACAGTGAACGTTCAGAGCTTGTATCTCATAGTTTCGAACTCAACAGTTACAGTTGAGATTATTCAACAAGGATTCATTGGATGGATAATTAGGTACGTTGCCCATTGTTGTAAATGTCACTCTTCAACATTGAACTGGAATCAATGGACGGCAGGAACTATAGTTGTAACGAATTTCGCTATCTTCCTAAGGTTTTCTTGCTCTACTTGTCTTCGTCTTGTTTATAATAAATGACGTACAGAAACGGAATTTTAAATCAATCCTACTAATGAAAAAAGATAATGAGCCACATACACACAACGCATACGTACATATGTACATATGAAAAAACGTCTGCCAAGTTGGGTGTGGCACATAGCTTCCTCGTTTACTCATCATCTTCCAACTATCATCCAAATTTAAGAGAACTCGAGCGACTAGAGAGTGAAATGATGGAACATGATGGAATTTACGTTTGCGTATGCGCAGAATGAAGTATTGATTTGGCAACAATGAAATTGATAGGGGACCATCTACAACCTAACCCGCGCACTCTCTGACAATTTCATCGAAATCGGATGAAAACAGTGGAAATAAAAGTCGTTACAAGGATTTTACATGGGCACATGCGCAGTAGCTATTAATGATACAATAATGTTGAGATTGATATCAGATGATCAAATTGTGATCCTCCAACTGCCATCCAAATTTGAGCGAGATCGGATGACTAGGGTGTGAAAAAATGGAGCATAATAGAATTTACGTTTGCGCATGCGCGGAGTGGAGTATTGATTTCGAAACAATGAAACTAATAGGGGACCGTCTACACCCTAGCCCGCACATTCCACTAATCATGGATAATGAAAGGCAACCTACTCAATTGATGAAAACTACTTATTGAAGATAAGACTAGGAAGATAGCGATTTTTGTCGAATTGTTCAGTTCGGAACCTACGCGGACAAAAGAACGAAAATGGAATGTGAGGCTATCGCTGATTTACCCTTCTCGTCTCCGTATCTTTCCCTCTATTTCGTTTCATTTTCATTATTGTAATTGGAGCTTACAAGAGACCTCTGTGAATCCTGTGGTTCCTGTGAAGGCTCTCAACTATCACATCAATTCGGGCCGGAATACAAACCAAACCGCGGAAATCTGCCAGCTATCCGTCGGTGTCATGGGGAGCTCCACAACGACCGCAGCTGTCCGGACTCTACATTGTTTCCATTAACCAACCGCTCCAGTGCTCCAGACGTATTGGAGTTAGCGGACACTTGACGCTCAAGGTGGAGCAGCACGTTCGTCTTTCTAATTGAATCTCTCGAATTACTCATACTATTACTGCTCAACCTTCACGTAGTGATACATTAATACATATTGTCGCAGAGTCGCGAATTTTAGTAATTCAAACTTCAGTTTGTTATTAATAATTTCTGAATAGAAATTAATAATTACACATGTGTTTTTTTGTGGTATCAGTTTGTTTTATGAATAAAAGTTAGTCTCGCTAGAAACAGTTCTTCCAGTTCTTTATATAGAGAGAAAAATAGATTAGATTTGCATTGTCGTACAAATAGTTAGGTACGGAGAAAAACATCATAGACTTATTGTGATTTGCATAGAAATCACAATAAAATTGGTAGATAGAGCGCGGTTGGCTGTAATCGAAAAGCTGATTCGTAGTGAAGACGAAAAATTCCGAGTAGCTAACCTTCGCCTTTCCAATGGTACCCGCATACCCAGATCTCTCGCCCAATTGTACCCTTTGGAAGTCCCATCTGAAAATTGATTGTGACAAGAAAGAAGATCTTACTCAGCCTTTGCCTCCGGGAGTGTCGCAGAGTCGCGAATTTTAGTAATTCAAACTTCAGTTTGTGATTAATAATTTCTGAATGAAAATTATTAATTACACATGTGTTTTTTTTTTTTTTTGTGGAATCAGTTTATTTATGAATAAAAGTTAGTCTCGCTAGAAACACTAAAGAGTCCAGTTCTTTATAGAGAGAGAAAAATAGATTAGATTTTCATAGTCGTACAAATAGTTAGGTACGGAGAAAAACGTCATAGACTTATTGTGATTTGCATAGAAATCACAAGACATATACACCGACATACATTAAAATATTATACAATAATACATTAATGAAATATTTAGTATTTACTATGTAATAAAATATTTCATTTATTTAATGACTTACGCCGTACCTCAACTACAAGGTTTATTACCGGCATTGAATAAAGTGTCGAAGGAGATAGTGCAAGTGGCATGACCACAAGTGGAGCCATGTAGCCGTCACTAAACGATGAGTCATCATGGACTCCATTGGTGAATTACAAGGGGAAAACCTAGAGGTACAGCGATGACCAATGTTTAGCCCCTACACTGGATTAAAAAAAAAGGAACCCATAAAAACAAGTTTTTAATGTAACTCTTTCTTTTTCTCATGTTCTCGGTTAATTTTATTGCTGTTTCAATATTTGGTAGTTTCTTGGCAACAGTAAATTGAAACAAAATCACATTGTTTCAAAATCACATTGATAATAACTTAAATTAAATTGACAAGGAAAATCATTTAATATTTTATTGACCCTGGATTCGTTGTCATTTTATGCAGATGTTCAATAGTATATAAAAAAAAAATATATATATATATATATATATATATATATATATATATATATATATATATATATATATATATATAAATATATATATATATATATATATATATATATATATTTTAAAAACACTTGTAAGGTTTCCCATATTAAATTTCAAATTTTCGAAAATTTATAGTATAACTAACTTTTTCTTCGCGAAAATTTGATAAATTAAAATGTACGCCAGCATGAACTCGTGTGCAAAATTTCAGATCGATTGGATATCGGGAAGTGGGTTAAAAATCGATCTGAAATTTTGTCTCAAGAAAGAAAGCAAGAGCTCAAGAAGAGAATCGAAGTTAAAAGAAAGAGTTAAAAACCAAAAATGAAATAACATAACTAGGACTAGATTGTGAATAGGCTAAATATATTTTCTACAATTTCTTGAACTAACACATAGAGTTTTGTGAAACGGTTGCGTATTACCACCTGAATGTTTGAGTTGTGTAACTATGTGTAAGTACCTCTTATTACTGTATAACTATTTGTATGTTACTTATTTGTATTTTGTCTTCAAAGAACGCCACCAAAGTAAACAACAATTTTCAAATTTTTGTTGAAGCTTTTTATTGCGCCAAGTACCTAATAACTTATCAACAATATTATTTTGTTTTGTAAAATAAACATATTATAAATGCTCAAAACTAAGATTCATCACTGAGTTTTGCTTATTATGACAAATGCTTCACAAGTAGGCAAGATCGAGTGGTTTAGTAAGCTCAAGTCTTCTTGTGGTATCACTTGCGTCAAGGAGACGGACCTCGTTGACGTGATAACTCAGCCGATGTAGGTGACTCACAGCTTGTCCCTTAAAATAGAAACTGAAGCATTTCAGGTATGTGCTATTGAAATCAAGACTGCTTCTTTTTATGATTAATGTTGCTAGCATATATTGCCCTCCAAAATGCAACACTGCATGTGAAGAATACAAGAATATCTAAATTGTCAATGGTGTAATTTTTATGGCAAATGGGTTATTAAACCTAAGCCAAATAAATTTAAGGGGGGAAAAACAATGCATGTTACTATTATACAATCAGCAAACTGAAATGAACAATGACTAGATGCACATAATATATTACATATCAGATATCAAAGTTCGTCGTAGATCCCAGCGGCTCTGAGGTACAATAACGGGGATTGGGCTTTTTCTGGTCATCAACCCACTGAGGGGTCCTTTGCTGGACTCGGAGGTCCATAAGGTCTGGGCAGTCCTCCAGGAAGCGGCGGATGGACAGATCACCCCCACACCTCCCACATACAAGATCTCGAGCTTCTGCAGTAAGCAAGACCCATGAGTAAGACGGGTATGGCCGGTTGTGACCCGATTGACCATTGTTCAGTCCCTCCTTGGATGAAATATTATTTCAATAAAATATTATAATAATGAAATTTATCATAAGTAACCTCTTGGGGCGCTGAGGAGGAAGATATATTGTCAGCGTCTCCAGTGGAAAAAAGTTTCCGAGTTTACTACAAATGAAAAATGCATTTGATGATTTGAAAAATCGTTTTTGGTAATCATCATAATACGAGTATAATCGGCTGGAATGTTCTAGAAAGTATTAGGCGATCTAACGCGCACAGTTCAGAATTTTAGCAATATTCATGTCTTGGTTAAGATTCATTTTTTACCCCCCACCACCTTCAAAATTACAGGTTAGTCATCAAAACTAACGTTTCCTGCACAGCCTATGACGATACAGTCTTAGACGCTGCTTAGTAAAAATGACATGTTACGTAGTCACCCCAGTCAGCTGACACGAGTTCTGAACGGGGTTATTTATACAGGGTGTCCACAAAAGTGACCCCCCCTCAACTTTTCCCCGCAATTCTTGAGATATCGAAGTGAAATAAGGAGAGCAATTTTTGGGTGCCTGAAACTAAGTGTTTAAGGAAAAAAATTGTATAGGCTACCCACGGAGGAGGGGGATTGGGTACTTGGGTTTTTTTTTTTTTTTTTAATCGAGAGAAACCTCATTTTGAACGATAATAAAGACAGAACTGCGGAGTGGAGCTGATGAACCGCGATTTAAAAAAAATCTATCTTTAGAAAAAACCGCGCTTCTTCATTGTTTGTTTATCATCATTACTCTGAGAAAATAAGATATGGGAATTATGACTTCACCTTCCTGTTCAGCACTAAAAATTTAAAAAAAATGCGGAGAAAAAAGGAAAACCAATTTACCAAGTTTGGGTAATCCAACAACTTTTAGATTTCTTCTTTTTTCCTTAAAACGTATCTAGTATTTAGGCACTCAAAAAGATTCCTCTCCAAGATTCACTTCTATATCGAAAAAAATGTGGTAAAACGTCAGGGGAAGAGGGGTACTTTTGGGACATCCTGTATGAACGTACTTATAATTTAAGCCACCAGACGTCAAGTGGACAGCAGATGGGTGTATATGAGCGGTGAGAGGAGGAGGGGGTGATGTATTAATTTACCTAATGAGGTTTTCAATATGAAAAAGAACTTTAAATGATCACTAATTCTGTTGGACAAGGGGGAAAAAAAAGAGGAGGAAAAAGCTTTTTGGCTAGATTTTAGCCATCATTAGGTTTTTTTTTTTCTTAGCACAATAAAATTAGTGATAATTTATAGGTCTTTTTTATATGATAAAACCTCATTAAGGAGAATTATTACACAAAATCTTCTGAAACTCTTATAAGATTATTAAGTTACCTACTTCTATTTTCGATCCACCTGTCTCAACAACATTGTATTGGGGCTTATGTACAGGTTGAAATTTCATTGCTGAAATTTGAATTGAATCTTTTTTGGGGCTGCTGGGTAACAATGACAAGGTACGAAGCCAACTAACATATGTTACCTCATATTATTCGTAGCGCAGCACGGGTAAACAGCTAGTTTGATGACGATAAAGTTCACAGTGCACCATCCTAAAACCTATAACCAATCACCCCCTGCGTTTGAATTAAATCGGACCGACAAGTGATAAGAAATCGACGTTAGGTTAGAAATTTCCCACGCGAGGGCACACGCCATTGTTGATCTGATGGCAAAGAAATTTTTAGGGAACTCTCTCGAAGCTAACCTACTCAATAAAAAATTCATTAAAATCGAACTTTGTATAGCTTGGGCGTTACAAGGAATTATAATAGACATAATGACAGACGAACAGTCATAGTATCGAAATCGATCTGCAAGATCTGAACCACCGAAATGCAAAAACCAAGTTGTGGAAATTTTATTTTTGGAGGGCAAAAATAGTTAATATTTCTTGAACGAACAAAAAGCTGAACAGAAATCTTCCGTAGTGAGGAAGGGAAAGTGGTTTTACACATTTACATCACAATAAAAATACCAACATAAATACCCTACAATGAAAAGGCTCTAATTTAGAATATACTGATGACTGAAATTTAAGTACAGCACACATGATAAATGCATAACTAACAGTATATATATTGATGACTGAAATTTAAGTACAGCACACATGATAAATGCATAACTAACAGTATATTTTAGTATATACTCTACACTGTTATCCAATTCTCCCCTACTAGTACAGAACACATAAACGAATTTGGCATGATTTGATTTTTTACGTGACACATTAATACGATGGATTATGTCGTCACTCAAATGAAAAAATTGGCCAATCTCCAGAATGAAACGGCCGTTCTAATTAAACTCACGCCAGACTCGCAAAGAACGGATTGACAGGCGAACGTTCGTTTGCCAGTTTTTCGGGTGCTTTCAAAATGATGACGTTGGAACCTCTAAGCGGCGTCGTATATTACGTGCTGATCCCCCTCTCACGTCACGAAATAAAGTGAAGTAGAGAAGTCACAATAACACCAATTTATCTCAACCTTTTCAGCATTTTAGCTCTCACTGATGGATAGTCGACGCTATGCTTGGCGACATGTGATGGATTACTACACGGCTTATCGCGTCGAGAGGGAGCTGCGATGATGCTGTTATATACTCATACATTGCGTCAAGTTCCTTATTCAAGTGACGGCAAATTAGTACATTCCTAATCGCTGTCCATTTCATCAAAGAGGTCTCAAAGATGGCTTTATTTCCAACAAAGCTGCCAAAGGCTTTTGGTCGCCTTTAAAGACGAAACAATTTAATTGGATGCTTTGACATTTTTCTAACTGAAAGTGCAAGCAAGCTCTTAAAAAATATGATGGGTGTGGTAATCTAAACTGGGCAAAACTGATGAAGTAGAGAGACTCTTATGTTCTTGATACTGGATCCACTCTCATTCTAGGTCTTGATGAAAGGTCTCCAAAACACCATATGTGAAGACCAGAAGCATTCTATTGCAGACGACACCAATTTCTAAATTCAAGGCAGATTGATGTTTAAGTGTCTGGCTAATAACATCTGATTAAGGTTCTTCGGTCTGAAACTGTAGGGATACGGATTCATAGCGGGTACTAGGAAAGAAATAGAACAACAAAATTCTGTTCTAGAACCAAAAATGTCAACCATGTATCATGTTTTCTCCTCGATATTGATTCGAAATTCTATGAAAACATCAGAAATTAACAAGCGGTTGCAATCATGTTCACAATATCAATTATTGAGAATGATCACCTGTGTGTAAACAATTATTTATATAACCATGCTCATAACTCAGTTTGTTGGACACGCACTTCGCCGTAGTTAAGATAATATTGTTGGATAAATCGAGAGCTTTCGAACGAATGGTCAACGAATTTTGTGGGATGAAAAACGACGAAGTACCATTTCCCTAGCAACGACTCGGTTGTAGGCGGAAATCACTGTAATTAATTTCGTGCGCGGAAAAAAATTGACTCGTAAAATTCGCTAGGACCCCAGGGCTAAAACATGATACATGTTAACAAGCTGCATGAAATAGCATAACAAACGAACGCGGAAGCCTCACCACACGTTCAACATCAGTCAATTTGATTAAGTTTGCAAGAGCGATGATCCCAAGAGTCCCAAATGTTATCAAAGAGAATTAGCAGAAGTGAGATCTTTTTACATGGCTGACCTTTCTCTCAGATCAGGTCTGATAGGACTAAATGCCATCTTCAAGAGCTAGTTATCAGAAGAAGATCAGCAAGCCAGTTTAGTCGTTGCCGTATTAGAACCCGTAGATTTGAAATTCGAGACACTATTCCGAACGGTTTTTACTCGTAAAATTCCCGTCATTTCCGGAACAGTCAGAATTCCAGCGCGAGGACGTCGTTACATTTGAGTTCTGAAATCTTTCTTAGTGCTTAAAGCAGTTCCATTAATTCGATTTGTTCCAGTCCTGAAGAGCAGAGGAACGATTCATTGCAGAAGAGTTCAGGAACGATTCATTGCAGAAGAGTTCAGAACCATCGTTTCATCCCATCGGGCTCAATGCAAACCCTACACATGCGAATGCATGGATTCCTCGCATTATACACATCTATAATAATGCTCACCCAACTGTACTTAGTCTTAACACGAAAAGGTACCTTGATGTTGAAAATAAACACATATAGTCCAAGTCCCTTATGAATTCATTGAGTTTAGATTATATATATATATATCCGTGTGTGTGGTATATATTACGATAACATCATATATTACCTTCTACGAACAATTATGGTACCTACGATAAATTAATTAGGCTGTAGCCCCTACGATCATTAGTGATTATGGGTTGCTTCTACATGCAAACCGTATTCGATTTCAAGCGTTGATATGCAATGTTAACATTGGATAATAACTTAATTAACCTAATTTACATTGATTATGAGAATATGACGCAGGGCCGACCCCATCGGGGAGTCAAGTTTCCAACGTACCGCTTAACTCCAATTTAGGCGAATGAGCTACAAACCTATTATTTTGATCGAAAGCTGCTGAAATTAGTAATGATTATTCATTGAGTGCAAATGTTTCGGTCAGGGCTAACCTCTTCAAAATATTTGAAATACCAGTGTACTCCGCAGTGTGCTGTGCGATGTCATCGTTTATGAAATTTGGGTCAAAATCACTTTTATGCGCACTAGTTGGTCATATATCCTTGATATGACTTTCGAACAACCTCTCCAATCGCTGTTGATTCAGCAGTTCACTCATAATTTGGCAGGAAAAATAGAAACAATGTGAATTTATGTTGGCTAATTTTTTAAAAATCCTTAATATGATTCACTATATCTTAGCATCTAAGTGTAAATTATGTCAAATACGAATTCTAGGACATTAGTTATGTACCCACTTGTATCTAAAGTAGGTTGAAGAACAACATTGTTAACAAAATGTATATAATACATTGTCAACAATATATCACAAAATGCCACACGAAATCGGAGAATGTGAAGCAAGACACGATGGCAACTGCGATTGGCCAAGAAACCACTACAAAATAAAATTATAAATTCGCAATCATTGTTGATAAATGATCTATAATATATTGTATATATGTACTGGTTATATTTTGAAAATAAATATCATTTTATTCATATAAACTGCGACGATCGACAATGGTCTACGTAGGAGGACTATCTAATACAGAAATAATGATCTTTGTGCAATAGTAGGCTTCGTTTCGTGTTAAGTTTTGCGTAAGCATTGAAGTAGGTAAATCGATTGGGAATGACAGCCTCATTTTATAATGAGCTAAATTTTCGGGTGTAGTTCGTTATCCCCCCCCATTTTGTTCTCTCTTTTGCAAGCACACCCGACCACCTTTTTCAATTTTTGAGGAGTGTTCTGTAAACTAGATTTCATGTACTGAAAGAATAATATACCGCACTTATGTTTTCAAATACTCCAAGCAATGAAACTAAACATTGAAAAAAGTGGGGGTGTATACCGAACTATTTCCCTAGAGAACAAGTTCGATAACCGGCCCCACGACTGAATTGCATTGACTCGGCCTGGGGCGTTTTCTTGGGAGAGATAACTGGTGAGGCAGAGAATAACTTTGATCGAAAGTTAAGAGGTTGAGATGCAATCCTCATAAATAAAATAAAAACGATGTTGACTGTAGCGGTATATCAACGAAATATCAATGCTGGAGGAAACATCACCAGTCTTCATTCACACTTGTGCGAATTTTTGTGGAGGAGATGTGTGAAGTAAATCAATCCATTTGAGCATTTTTTGGACTGCATCAAGAATTTGTATGATCCAACCATAGAATAATACAACACCACAATATGTGTCAGAAGTAATATTCATATTAATAAATGAATTATTTAAACCAAAAATGTTGTTTATCATTATTAACTATCTATGTGGGGGCGCATACCGAACTTTTTCACTAGAGAAATAGGTCGGTATCCGCCCCCACTTTTTTCAACACCTAATTTCCCAATCTTAACCAATCAAAAATTATAATTCGTCACGATTGTGCTCAAGAAGATGAAATCTAGTTTACGGAACACTCCTCAAAAATTGAAAAAGGTGGTCGGGTGTGCTTGCAAAAGAGAGAACAAAATGGGGGCGGATAAGGAACTACACCCAAATTTTCTTTATAGCCAATAAGGTACCACAGTTACTGTAGAACTGAGCTCTAAGCTTCAAAACGCTCACAATCCACAAAGGACATTCACCGCAGTGCATTGATCTCAGCAGACCGTCAGAAACAGTACAATTACCAGTCCCACGGCCTCGAAAAGTTAGAGTTTATGGAAAAACCGAATATCAGCAACCTGCATACCCCTCCTGGACGTCGGAGCCTAATCTAATCGGATCCCCAAAATACGACAGGTTCACCCAAAAAGGTGAGTAACGACAATCCCCTGTATCCTGATTCGTGGTTTCCATAACAACAGAGATCGTGCGCAGTTTTACTATCGGATAACTATAATAAATGGCCATCATTCTTGGCAAATTGAAATTTTTCGGCGTAGTGGTGTTGAGTGCGTCAACATGCAGATGTTTGATGTTCGAGGAAGGTTCTCTTCATCGGCGTGAGAAGTTTCCTCTACAGACAGCTGGGTCAATCCCTTTACCTTCGGCGAAGATGGATTCCCAATCATCCGCCCTCCGGAATGAAAACAGCGTTTTCCAGACCTCCGGTAAAATGCAGGAGGAAATGAAAGCGCAATGAGCGAACGGAGGGGAAAGGGGCGGCCGGAGGGGGACTTGCGGACGTTTTCATCAAGGAAAACCGTGAAAGAGGGAAAACTGGAGGAAATAAACTCTAACTCATTGACGAAAAAGGGAGGGGAAAAAAACTATAAAAGAGGACGGCAGAGCGTCTCAAAGAAAAGAGACTCCTCTTTTCGTCACGGTGAGCGGGAAAGCCGTTTGTGTAAGTGGGGATGAATAATAAGGCATCGAAGGATCTCTTTTGACGGGAAGTTTAGCGTTGAAAGGCGGTTGGGCGATCTGCAACGCTCTGACAAGGGGTTTCTTGCTCTATCTCGGGGAACGATCGTTCATTCGTTCAGTCAGTGTTCTAAAGAAAACGTCTGCCGAATTGAGTGGACAGTATGTCATTCGGTTCGGTCGAACTGCGCAAGGTCGTTCTCAGAGTTCAAGAACTACCCTGACTAATTGGTCGAAGTGCGAAGGTCGTTACGTCGAGGGCAGTGTCGAATCGCGCAGCCTACAAATCAGTCTGACCTATATATTCAAATAAATGAATTTTTAATGAGCGATTGACTACTTGATGTTATGGGTTTTTGAGATGCGTGCTTCAGAGCATCCAGACTACCAAAAGTTGCGATCAACCATGCATAATATTGACCATAGGGTCTACCTGTGCATGCAGCTCAATCATAGTCCCGTGTGCCCAGGAATAATCCGCTTATTAATTTCTTGACCTCTTGCACGGTTCGGCCCTGTCCATCTAAGTTACAATTATGTAACATGGAATTAGGATTAGTAGTTACAAAATGATATGGAATTATTGAAAATAAATGCTAATTTAAGTTAAATAAGAGCTTTATAATAATTATTGTTTGGCTAGATGAATCCTTGATTTAACCGTCCCCCGAAAGCTCACTACCGCCTCATATCCTTTTCCTCACACCAGTACCAATAAATATTTACTATGGTTTTAAATATTCTATTTAATGTTATTTGTATGAAGGTAATTTTTTTTAGTATAGTGCGATATGTGTGACAATCTACCGATTGTCGTGATAAAAATTCTTGGACTACTACAGTATATTTCAATCTTTCGATGTAATTTTGGAACTCAGGTGAAATCATTAGAACAAGATTTCGATCACTGGGATAATTTATTTCGTTTTTCTTTATGTCGCTCGAAAAGAAAGGTAATCAGGGGGTTTCTTTCTATTTAGCCTGCCGGTTGATTAGTTTCTTATACTCACTTTTTTTAAAGATGAAAGAAATACCGCATGGGAGAGAGAGAGAGAGGTATGCGGGATAGCAATGGATTAGGTATTAGTATAAACAATGGGAGTTTATATAATATTATTGCTATTAACGCAAATGGAAGAGAGAGGTAGACTCACCGTTCTGAAGGTTGAATAACGATTAAGAGCAAGCGGACCCGTGCATGTTGGGGATACCAACGGGCAGGCCGTTCTGTTGAACGGATCACCGTAAAAGTTTTTGGTAACTGTTACATATGGCTTTCTCAAGGCATCTAGATTTTATATTTAGCCATACTATATACTTTTTTTCATATTGTATACCTTTTGACCTGTTATGATTTACACGCCCGTAACTTCTAGCAGGCCCAGCTGAGTTTCAGGAATCATCCTGAAATTGTTTGTGAGGCCAGTACCGCCGCCTCTCTCATATTTCCTGTGTTTCCCCTCTCGTCTCCCAATCGCCTAACCCCGACTGATCCTCAGTCAACCTCTGGTCACCTCTGCTTAGCAGGATTTATGTTGGCCTTCCGCTCAATCAAGCACGATTTGCGTAAATAATTACGACAATATTCGAATAGTGGAAGTGTTCTGTGACTTGTAAAAGCTGTACCGAGTACCTACGGCGCATTCTGTGTTTTATGAGCCTGAGGAATTTTATAACCAGGTATTTATGTCGCTAGTATTGTGATTTGCCTAGCCTAAAACTTCGCGACCACGTGACACTAAATTAGTCTCATAAATTCTATTACTGTTTCTCGATATTTCCTGAGATTCGGATCTTGTGTAGCAGTCTTAGGGAACATCAGTAATATTATAAATTATGCTGTACAATTTTCTCGTATCTACAGCATGCATGTCTTACCTACTCTGGTAGTTCAAGATCGTTTTATCTTCAAATACCCACCTAGCAGTCATATTACCAGCATAGAATAATCTTTGCTAGAGCTGTACATTTCAATCAATCTGGAACCCCACGTATGGTAAGCTCTTAATGTTCCGAACGCCCTCTATCATTATGCACAAAATAAGTAGGTACCTGTAATAAATTAGCTGAAAAATACTAATAAGTACCCTTGTACCTTCCAGGGGTTCTTGGTTTCCATGCCTACGTTTGTCTGTGTGGGTTCGTCAATCCCAGACCTCAAATTTAGAGCATATCTGCTTTGGGAATTATTCATCAAGCTGTTGAGGCCCCCCAATCCCGCCGAATCGCCCGTCACACCATAAATTTAAGAAATTATGATAATTTACATTCCTTTAGTTTTAAGTTAGTTGTAAGTAGGTTAAGTTCTTTTTCCCTCCACTTAGTTGTAAGTGACGGTGAGACCAGGGACGATGGGTGGCTGTATTAAAAAGGGCCAACATTTATTATTGCATTATTATTGAATTTCACTCGCTCGTGTTTTGTTGATTATAATTACTATTTTCTTCGAATTTCCAAATGTCCTGGTTTTGTTCAGTTCCCCTTGTCTTTTCAATAATATCTACTCATTATATGCATGTTAGTTTCTTTGATTTTATTTTCCACATCATTCGTTCATCTGGCATTATGAATTCATTTCATGGGGAGAATTTTATAGGGTTGTTCTAATTGTAATTTTTCCCTACCCCAAAGAAAATTAACAAATTAGTGGCACCCCTAAAATTGTTTCTAAGCGATTCTAAAAGTTTTGGATGATCTGAATTATCAGGATAGTCATTTTTTTCCAAATTTAAATATCGGCATCAAGGTGGACCCATCTCCACTGTGGTTCCCGGGCCGCTGAGCGTAATAGACCTAGATGTAATTTTTTTTTCTATGAACCTCCCTGTTTCTTTCCCCAGGCCCCTGGATTGCATCCATGTACATCACTCTGACCCTGTCATTTATATGTGGCCTGATGAAGAGCGGAGGTTCCTTTTCGACCCTAAATGCACAGCCTTACTTACAATGAAGAAGGGAGAAAGTCCAATTTCTCCACATCTCATAACCCTCAAGACCTTCCTGGTTTAGGGACCAAGTTACGTAGCTGGTAAAAGCCTAATATACATTACTCAATAAATATAATATACATTGAAAAAAAATGCTCACAAACCTTTGAGTAATAATTCGTAGTGTTTTCAAATAGAATGTTCGCGACCCTTAGCGCCTCTCATAAGCCTTAGGTATTGAAGTACATAAATGCAATATGTGGCACGGGAGAGAAAGGCTTTGCTGGTCCAGCGGTGAGCTTATCAATACGAAGCTGCCCCGCTTTTATCTGGTTCGCCTTGCTCCGTCGGGGGATGAACCGTCAACTCAGCTGGGTCAGATCTCTTTCTCTCCCGACCGCCCCTCTCCGCCCAAAAGTGATATCGCACAGTAGTAGAATGGATACTACACCCTATAGTTACGTCCTCGGGTATAGCATCCATGGGACTAGGAGTTTCGCCCCGTGCGGGTCACTGTGGAAGCCAGCGCGGCGGTTCACCGGGCCGCGGCCGCTGGCCTGACCCCTATCACCATTACTCACACGCGGGACACCCTCCTACGCTCATTTGACTCGTTTAAAAACTTTTCTCCTTCAACTCTTGATTGAAAAAATTGTCGCTCGAAACAATTTCTTTAATAAGAGGTGCATTTTGTTGTGCTTTAGTGCAGCCGATCATTTTCTACAGGAGGGTCTGTTGAATGGGATATTTTCATGGTTATTGATTATTTGCTCAACAGAAAGTTCAGAGCGTGTGCTTTCCGAAAAGGTGCAGTATGATGAGTATCTGACCACAGTAAAACTGTTCTTGATATTCACTTGCCCTATGACGAACGCGCGATCTTCCTATCCGTTTATCGGCCAAAATAAACGGTCTTTTGAGCTGAAAATGGTTACAGTGAGGATTTCAAGTGCGCTAAATCGGAATCTGAGGTTCATGGAGATTCATTTTCAGTGTTATTGTTTCTTTGCTCAACAGAAAGTTTTGAGCATGTGCTTTCCGAAAAGATGCTGTATGATGGGTATCTGACCAGTAAAACTGTTCTTGAAATTCACTTGCCCTATGACGAACGGGCGCTTTTCCTATCCGTTTATCGGCTAAACTAAACGGTCTTTTTAGCTGAAAATGGTTACTGTAAGGTTTTCAAGTCGGATTCTGAGGTCAAAAGTGTGAATTTCAAACTGATGAAAGTTCCCTATGGTAGTTGCAAAGAAAATTAACGAAATTAGATTAATTTATGAAAAGAATGCACCATTTGATGGTCGAAAGACACTGAACTTTATCAGGGTCAGAAGCAAACACATTCAGTTCCACACAGACTGAGTGTTGGGAATTATTCGGTAAATACAGTTTACTTACATTACTTGAAGTTTACAAGCATTTTTCTTAAAGCATTTTTCTTAAATAGGTAGGTACAGGTTAAATGATTAACCTGGTAGTCGAAATCACATATGCCTCACCTGAAACATACAAAATATTCACAACATCATTAGTAAGGTAAAATGACAGAATAAAGTGGTGTTGAAAATTTCCAAAGGGAGACAATATACAAAGTGCAGTTAAAATAACGGAAATAATACACCTATCAGTATCACGACACTCGTTCAATCGGTATACCGTAGTGAAAACACTATAGATGTTCTCAAAATCGGTTTATTGTTTTTGATTAAAACACTTCACGAGCTCATTACTGAGATTCAATCATTTAACCTGAGTGTTACCTTTATTATGGGGAGGATAATGTTTACTTAGATGATATCTGTCAGATCCGTGGAGACGGGAAAACCACCACGTCGGTATTTTCACAGAGTTACGAGGGTGTCAGTTGGCACCAACAAGCCTTTCCAACACTCCCAAACCAAAAATTTCTTGTTAACTGTGGTGAAAAAACTTCTGGCTAACAAAAAAACCGCTGCGAATCATTACAAAGAGGTTTATTATTTCTACATTGAATAGCCCATCTATTCAGAACACCTGTCTACAATTATTAAACTTTGGCCATAAAATATTTCATTAATATTAGCTAAAAATCGGAAAAATACTAAAAATCCAAAAATATTTTTTATTGGATTGTTAAATATTATTTAGAAAGAGTTTTTTGCTAAAAAAAAAAATTTGTAGTTAAAAATTTCTTTGCACCCAAGGTGTTTTCATTTCAAAACAATGTAACATAATATAATTCAAAAATTCGCTCTTACGATCGATTATGTCGCATAATTGGAATTATGATCTGTAAGGAGATCGAGAGAGGAAGTAAAAAATACTCGTTCATTACGTTGCACATTTATGTTGAAATGTTTCAGGTGATTCTCTGTATTGCCATTTTATCATAAAATAAGATAAATTAAACTATTGAAAATTATTTAATAAATTTAATTTGATAAAAATGATTATTCTAAACGTACTTTTCATTCGATAACTACTCCTTTCTCAACGATTCGCTACTAATTTCGAACAAAACGTAATAAAGAGAATGTATCTTAGATGGTAAAGAACTTCAAATCAAATTGTTATATACATGAATTTAAAAAAGTTCCAGTCATGCAGCATGATCGATGAGCAAATGTTCGTAAATTATCGTACAATACTGTTATATTTTTTTGAAACTTCAGAACTTCAAGTGAAAAGAAAATGTTAACAACCAATTTTTTGGTAATAAAACTCAAATTAAATCATATTTGGCAATTAAAAAAAATTTGGATATTTAGCTTTTTTGCAGCTTTTATCTATTTTTTGGCAAATAAAAGTGGAATTTATGTACATTTTTCGGCATAAATTTCTGCATACATTTTTGAAGGTTTTCTATATCATCGTTAATAAACTTTTTTTGCTACCGTTATGGTAAAAATTAAATTTAACAATTTGTAGCCGTTTTTAGCAGTTTTTAGTTATTTTTTAGTACATTTTTTGAAAGTTGACCAATTCGATGTGCTCAAAAATTTCTGGCCAACGAACTCATCCTTTCGTTTAGAAAGCTTGATTTTTTTATCTCAATCCTAAGAAAAGTTATCGTCCGGGAGGACACACACACATTTATATATATATATATATATATATATATATATATATATATATATATATATATATATATATATATATATATATATATATATATATATATATATATATATATATATATATGAAAAACCGTTAAACTGTCTCAAAACGTATTTAAATGAGGACAATTTTCGAAAATTTGGATGTAAACTGCTAGTATATCTCTATCTCTATCTATACTATTAATAAGAATGAAACTCCGTTTGTCTGTTTGTTTGTTTGTCGTGTCTATGCACGGCCAAACGGCTGAGTGGGGGGAGTCTACGAGTGGGGGGATCTTCTTGGGATTTTCCGAAAGGGGGAGCGAGCGAATTTAAAATTGTTTAATCCCACCCGAACCATGGGCCGTAGGGCGGGAGGAGGGTCGAAGTAAGAATTAATGTGCGCTTTTTGGACTTCCCCGCTTCCCCTACCCCTCTAAACGGGCGTTGACAATTCCGGAAAAATACCGGTTTCGTAGGTTTTCCTACGAGGAAGACGACGGCGCGATCGGATCGCGAAAAAAGTGTCGGAAAATGCGTCAAAAAAATGCGAGAGTACGGACCCGTTTTCTCCAAAAGTCCACCGAAAAACTTGGTTTTTTCCCATTAAAATATACCCCATAAAGGTACGTTTTTCGGAACGGTTTTCGCGGGCGAAATACAGCTTTGATCCCGCCGAATCTGAATCCGAAATCGGATATCGAAAAAAGTGACGAGAACTCGGTCAAATTGCGAGCGGAAGCGAGCAAAGCGATTAAAATTGTGCCGTGGACGAGAGAAGGCTCAAGAATTGACGTGAAGGGTTCGATGTCACTATGTTGCGAGGCGAGCAGGTATACATTGCGAGCGAAGCGAGAGCCATTTCAAATAATAAATACGGACTTTGTCCTACACATATACAGGTATACCTTGCGAGCGAAGCAACATCCCCGAATAAACTTTTCGTGGTTCCAGGTAGTTTTATAAGATTTAATTTGTTTGTAAGAATTCCCAACTGAAAAAAACGTCTGCCAAGTTGGGTGGGCAGTACAACATTCCCTAATAAACTTTTCGTGGTTCCAAGTAGTTTTATAAGATTTAATTTGTTTGTAAGAATTTCCAACAGAAAAAAACGTCTGCCAAGTTGGGTGGGCAGTATAACTTCTTCAAGCGAGCGAAGCGAGCAGCATCCCCTACAGAAGTAAAACCTACCCTTAGGGATCTACCATTTGCGAGCGAAGCGAGCAACATCCCCTACATGTTTCAATTGTAATACATCGCGTGTATACAGCCACACTTTGCGAGCGAAGCGAGCAACATTCCCTACATACCACACTAAACTTTTCGTGGTTCCACGTAGTTTTATAAGATTTAATTTGTTTGTAAGAATTCCCAACTGAAAAAAACGTCTGCCAAGTTGGGTGAACAGTACAACTTCCTCAAGCGAGCGAAGCGAGCAGCATCCCCTACAGAAGTTAAACCTACCCTTAGAGATCTACCGTTTGCGAGCGAAGCGAGCAACATCCCCTACACACGTTAAACCTACCCTTAGGGATCTACCATTTGCGAGCAAAGCGAGCAACATTCCCTACATGCCACACTTTGCGAGCGAAGCGAGCAAAATTCCCTACATGCCACATTTTGCGAGCGAAGCGAGCAATTTAAGGGGGGGTCCGGGGGGCTTGCCCCCCGGCTGGACGTGGAGGCGAGCGTAGCGAGCCGGAGCGGCTAGTGTATAATATTCATGTGATCCCTTCCAGTTGGATCCATTTTATTAAAAAGTACAACTTTGCTACTTAATGGCGATATGTGCATTTCGCGCCCTCACCACCGAAGGTAGCTTGCTGAGCAATATCGGTTCCGAGTCTGACTGTCTGCCTGTCTCTCCCAAAACTACTAAGTACAAGTTGTTGTGCGATTTTGAGGAAATTTTCAGTGATTGTGCGTGTGAGCTCCTAGACAGTCCCATATACCTTTCATTGCCGTCGAAACATTAATAGCTTGTGCGCATGCGCAAACCCAACTTTTAGCGAATTTTTGAAGAAAATTAAGCTATTGCTCTCGCCTCAAAATTTGTAGAATGTGAATTTTTGAAAAAATTTTATGCAGAAATCCGTTTCAGCATATTCTGAAGTTTTACGCATTTTTTTATGTATGTATGTATGTATGTATGTATGTATATATGTGTATGTATGTATGTGTCATTCCAGACGATAACTGTCCGTAGAATTGTACTAGAAACTTCAAACAAATTCTAAAATGTTAAGGACACAAAACCAAAATTCAAGTTCGTTGGCCAGCATGATCGGATTACATCTTAGGGTTGAAATTTTCAAAAATGTAGTCAAAAATTTCAAAATAGCCTGTTTTTTGCGATTTGTTGTGCGAAATAATTTTTTCAGCATACTAACATGTGGTATATTCGGAATCAGCGTAAAATTTCCTATAAGAATATGTATCAAGTTTTCAAAAATTTCAAAGTTGAAAAACCAGTCAAAAATCGAAATAATGCCGTTCGCTAGTTGTAAAAATCGGTAATATTTGCATGAAACATCGTCCAAATTCAGATTGAACTACTCTTATGGAATAAGAGCGACTGAATGTCGAAGATTTCTTCAAAAATTCGCTCATGGGGTCATGCTGCATGACTGGACTTTTTTTGTAATGCTAATTTTTCATCATCTGTTGGTCCGATTACATTCATAAACGAGAAAGAGGAGGGAGGGTTGGTATATAGTCTAAGAAAATGCCCTATGAATTATATCATAATTGTTGAGTGATAACTATTGCGCATGCGCAAAACTAAAATTGATTGAAACAGGGAAAACTCCGAGACAGATTGAGTGAAATAGATGAAATTTTTTTGGATTGTACGGCCTACAAGGCTACAAGGCTCCTAGACGGCCCTACAACGTTCTTTGCAATTGGATCAATAGTGACTTGTGTGCATGCGCCAACTGGACTTTCTTATAACGTCCATTTCTCATCATCTGCTGGTCAGATTTCGTTAAGCTCGGGGGGCAGTTGGGTATGTATTCCATGAAAAATATCGTAATTGTTGAGTAATAACTATTGCGCAGGCGCAAAACTAAAATTTATTAACATTACATCGGCAAACCTTCCAGAGGAATGGATCGATCTTTATGAACTTTTCAGGGATTTTGCGGGTCAACTCTTAAAAGATGACCTGCAAATTCCATTTCCGTTGGACTAATTTCACTGTCACTGCGCCGGCGCCGACGCGAGTTTCTCATCATTTATCAGTTCGATTTTTTTCATCATCGCGGGTTGGGGAGGTAGTTGGCCATACGTCCAGTTTGATGTCCTATGTATTTTATCGCGATTCCATGCGTTCATGATACAATAAATGAGGAAGATGTACCTATTTACTGCTCACTCAACTTGGCAGAGGTTTTTCTTTGAACATTGGTCACGTACACACGTGTTTTAGAACTTAATGATGCTGTAATCGAGTTATGAATACGACGAATTCATTCGCTTTAGAATTGTGGCTCAAACGCATCGTGAGGTCATCGCTGGCGCCCGCCTATGAGAGAAATTAGGCCGAGTTTGAGTTTATCATCACTGTTATCATGGAGTGAAGGGAGACGCTACTTGTGATTCGAACCGCTCTCCGCAGTGATGCAACCTTAAAAGTGACGCTCTAATTGCGCAGTAAAACGAAAAATTCTTTTGAATGCACCATATACTCACAATTTGTAAGGTGTAGAAAGTACCAACTTATAAGCTCTGATTCATAAAATATTAGGTACCGATTTAAGATATGATAATGGGGGTTATGGAAGTAGTTACTCATTTAAAGGGGAGAGGCGATTAACCTGCTGCACCCAGAGGATATCCTGAAGGTTGAATAACCTCGGAAT
The DNA here is from genome assembly GCA_030762985.1 of Adelphocoris suturalis. Taxonomy (NCBI): domain Eukaryota; kingdom Metazoa; phylum Arthropoda; class Insecta; order Hemiptera; family Miridae; genus Adelphocoris; species Adelphocoris suturalis. The sequence continues at coordinate 103,869,844 of CM061043.1, forward strand.
ATCCCCAGTTGTAGCGTTTTCATGAACTGAGAAGGAGAATCTTTACATCGACGGTGCTCGCCGCTGGTACTCGACTTGCTAGTGACGATGGCCTCTTCCGAAAGTTATGTAAATGATAATTTTACTAATTACAAGTAAAAAGTAAAGTAAACAACCATTCCAGGTTGGGGCTTTTCGTCCGACTGCCTCGGGCGTCGCGGACGTCATCAACTGTCCTCCAAGGAGGAGCAAAATTCGTTCTGATGATTTCGCTTACAGCTACTCTTTGCCTCGCCCCCTTGAGTGGAGAGGTGTTAGCCGCACAGAAGCGTGAAAACTACTTGGAGGTGAGATCCTTACCTGGGCGGTCGGTCACCCATCCAAGTACTCACCACGCACGACGTTGCTTAACCTCGCTAATCGCATAAGAAACGGTTCATTGCAACGCCTAACCCGTACGGCTAACCTCCACACATCGGACGCGGACATGACCTACCTAGGTAGGTCTGATGCGATCCATGTGTCTCTCGTCTGAAATGACACAAACAAGCAACAGTAATTGATTCAATGCAACTATGATATATACTAATTACAAGATTCAAACTTACACAGGATTTTTAAAAATACTTTCACGTTTCCGATTCCGCGTTCACTAAATAAGTAGGTGACTTCTATTTTGTACCAAAAAGAACAAAAACGAGCAGTTACCTAGTTAAATTGCGGCTTTTCAGTAGTAGTGAGTTATCTCACTCAAGATACCTTCTAAAGTATTAGTTGCTCTGTCTGATGGGATTAGTGACATTTGCGTTTTCAAGACTTGAAAGTTTGAGTATGACTTTTGAGTATTGGCTTGATTGAAAATACTCTAATGGCAATAAGGGACCATCTGCAGATCGATCAGTAAGATGCCATGTAATTTCCATGGCATGGAAAGAGATGGATAGGAAGATTCATTGTTTGCAGGCTATCAGTTTTTTCAGTCAAAATTCAATGAGATACCATAATTCAGAACTTGATAAGTTGACTGTTATCTCGAACTTGTTTACAATAATGGAGATGTCAGGATTCTATGTCTCCATCATAATCTAGAAAGGGCAGATGAAGGATGATGGAGATTTCGTTTCGATGAAATGCCAATCATTTCTCAATAAATTCAGGATAATGTGGTCAATGGACATGTAGCTGTGTCTGTATTTCATCTAGCTCTTGCCTGAAAAAAAATTTGCTGGATATTAAGGGAGAGGAAGCAAAATGATCGGATCAGTGGTTCATTAATAAATTAGGTCGAGTGGTTGCGCATAAATCGTTTCATACACTCATTATCACGGCATTCGCTTTTGTGCTTCAAATCCCTCTAAAAATGAACATGGAGGAAGAAGTGAAGTTTCAGTTGATATGGTAATCGATAAAAGAAGGACTTCGATTGAAACGTTTTACTCAAAGAAGCACCACATTCAAACTATTAGCGGTAAAAAATAGGAGAAAAACCGTCATGCAGAAAGGGGGAAATCGGTTTCCGCAAAAAATAAATTTGCAAAAAAAAAGAGGGAGCCGCGGAAACTTGACACGATGAGATAAATATTTCTCGGTGGCTCCATCGGCTCGCCGATTTTCGGAGGGTTCGGCGGCGTGTTATATGTTGTCCCTTCCCGTGATATGGGAGGGACCGATTAAAAGGAACGAACTCGGGACTGTGACACGCATTGATCACTGTTAATACGGCCTGTACCACAGCAGACTCGCTCCAGGGATGTATTGTTCATCGGCGCCTCCATTGTAACGCAAGCTCATCCCCTGCCCTGTTCTCTCCTACCCCATTTTCCTCTACATCGACGGATCAATCATTAATCCATCAAATCCGCACCGTGAGGTTTTCCCCAGATGTCGTTCGCAAACAAACGGTGGTAGTTTGGTGGTGGTAGATCTCCTGAGGGAGATCCGACGTTACAACGAACTAGCGATTGTAAAATTTTTGGTGTATTTGAGTCAATACCAAGCTGATTTTATCTATAGGACGCTTCTTATTGTCTGCTAGAATGGTTTCTGATGACATACCCCAGTATTTTTAATCATGGAATTTAGCTGTTTGTTGATCATCCAACAAGACTGACCCAGGCGAGAGCAACTTACCATCAGAACGCATAACTCAGCAGGACTATACGTATTGATAACATGTAGAATCCGTCAAATGATCCATCAGTTTCGATTCAGCAGTGCTGTTCCAAGCAATGCTACTAAAGCAGAACAGAAATAGTTTCTATCACATGACTTTGCTCTCAAACTTTCATTGTCCCCTCACAACCACTCGCCATTCAACACCATTAATGCTAATCAGAAGTGTGCCCCCTGAGCCTTGCTTTTACCCTTCAGTGTTCCACCAACACAAATCAGGATTTCGATCCATAGCGCTGATTTCTTCTATTTGAATCACTAACAGTCGTTAGTTTTGCAGATTCGCTTTTTGACCCCTTTTTGAAAAAAAAATTTTACCCCCCTCTCAAAATTTGTTGGCTTACGTTTCAAGATGCGTGAAATCCGAAAATCGAAAGAAAATAAGAAAAAAACCGTCCGTCTGCCGTCCGAAGCTTTTCTCACAAAGTATTGGACCAAACTCTAAGAAATTTGGCGTAAAAATCATTTATCGGCCGGGATGTGCCAGTAACATCGGCATCGCATTCGATCAGCACTTGAGAGTAGAACCTAAAGGCTGAAATATTCAAAAATCGAGATCGTGAAATCGTTCCATGTAACAATAATGATTTTTTGAGTTTCATTTATAGGTATCCGCCCAAAGAATCGAACGAAACAACCCCGGTTGCTACGCGTTTATTCGTTTGCTTTACTTCAGGGCAAAAGCATCGACAAGAAAAAAAGGCATCAACACGGGAGTGAAATGTAGCCAGTAAAAAATATCAAAAATCGCCTAGAAAAATATGAAAATTTTATCGACTGATAACAAAATAAATTATTCCATTGGAATTCTGACTTCCGGAAATCGAGTTTATTGTAACTTCTGCATCCTATTGGGCTTGTGATGCGTAGGTAGGTAATCATCTACTTCAATTATGAGTATATTAATTTATTGAATTATTGATTAGTAAATACTTAGGGATTACTCTTAATTAAATTATTATTTCTATTTCAACAACAGAAGGTTAATTACTTCCGAGTCAACCAAGGTCGGAACGTTTTAACCAATTTTCTAAGAAAATTAAACTATTGCAATGAATCCAAAATTTCCTTCATGGAAATCACTTTAATGCTTTTTGATATGTGTGAAGAGTTTGATCAAAAAGTTCTGGTTCTTTTCAATTTGCGCGCAAACAGAGGGTCGTTGAAACTTCTAGATGGTCTAAGCGTTACTCTTTTTGAGTCACCTGGTTATTTTATATTGCTGTAATATTCTCAGTTGTCGTGCTATTCTGATCAGTTGCGGAACCTCCAAGGCTAATTTCTTTCCTAACCACGTTGGTGAAATTTAATGGAGCTCGTTCGGGACACCTCAAAAACAATTACGAGGTTCGGAGGATCACTGAATAGCTGATGGGACTAAATGCAAAAGTTTTCTAAAAGTTTCCTATCCCTGTTTAATTGTAGAGAGTGAATATATATACTGCTTAAGAGGAATCGATAAAATTGTTTTCGATAATTCGCCAAGCTTATTTGAAAGCTCACAAGCTTATCTGGAAGCTCAAAACTTGGTTCCGAGATAAAATGAAAAATTAAACCGTTTCCACTCTGCATTACCATATAATTATTATAATGAAATGCTATTTATATAATTATGCTTACCAGAAATCTTTCAGCAGAATTCGAAGCGTGACAGCTTATGTTTTAACACTATAAAGAAGGTTCCTAAGGTTGATTAATCAACTATTATACATAGGTGGGTGTATATTTGAATACCTATTTAAATTTCCTCACAAGGGCGCCAGCTCGAATTTACCAGTTTTTCCACATTTCCTCAGTTATGAGATAATTCATTGGCTTATTGATTCCAAAGGTGAATTGTTCAAAACTTCCAAGGATCTTCCAAGGATTTTCTAATTGGTAAGTAATAATAACTAGTTCTACATACATATTATAAGGATGAAATGTCTTACATTGATGAGCTGGATCTTCCAAGTCATCAATTTAATCTGCCTAAAATTAAATGCCCTACACACAATTTTTTCTTTTTTCGTTTTTAGAGTTCCCTCCAAATATTATAGCATCCACCCAATTAATAATATCTGTGCTACTTTGAAATTTAACAATGTCTAGTGTCATCATAAACCCGAATTGTTTTAATGACATCATCAAATGGATGTATTTTTATTTCTTAACCAAATCTGACAAATAACATGCATTTTTACACATAATCCCTAACACATCAACGTATTTTATGTAATTAGTATCATCCATGTAATATAGTATCCACCCTATCAATAACATCCATGCTGCTCATTCAACAATGTTCAATGCCTTCATAAACTATGTATATAATTTTGTCTTAAACCAATTCTAACATCTAAGGTATATTTCTACACATTATTCATATCATAAAATCAAATTGTCTACATTTATTTTAGTTCAGATATTGTAACAAAACTAACAGGTACTCGTAAATAAATACCTATTTATAATGACAAGATAAGGCATGTCCGCCATCTTGATTTGTCAATCTGCATTGTATGTCAACTGGCTTCACCAACAACGCACGTGTTACTTCTCAAAAGTCTTTACATCTGACTTGGAAGATCCAGCACATCAATGTAAGAAATTTCATCCTTATAATATGTACTTACGTACGTTAATTGAATCGAATGTGCAAAAACTTGTACGCATAAACCGTACATCTTAGTAAACGGGAAATGTACACCCAGAAGCCAGAAGTATTTCTGAAAGCGCAAATGAAAAAGGGTCATGGCGTGTCCAGAAACATTTGCCCGATAATAATATACTCGAATGAATGCGTTTAGGCGGTACTTTGTATTCAACCTATCTTACGAAAGGTGGCAGTTTGATAATCTCGACCCCTTTTTTTCTCCGTTTTTATAGGCTGAGAAAGTAGCGCGAAACGGAAGAACGCAACGGACGGAGGTCGAAAAGCCCAAATCCACTTCAGATAAATTAGTATAACTCCGCAGTTCGTGAAAACCTAGTCGTTTTCTCCGTCTTTCTTCAAAGGGGAGCCAAAAATACTCGAATTGGGTCAAAACGCTCAACGTACAACTGACTGTTTTATATTCATCAGAGTCCATCATAACTTCCGTGGGACCTACCTTAAAATGGCCAAACGTTTAAATATAGCTATCCATTGAGTGAGAGATATTTCCTAAGTGCGCAGGTCTTCCCGTATTGCAAAAACATGGGGAAACGGTTTTTGAATAACACTTTCCATTAGGCTAATGCAGCCTGGAGTAATCCACAATAGATCCTGTTGTGGATGCGTGCGGATGAAAACGAAATTTGCGAAATCGAATTTGAATTGTGTAAAAAATATACGACTTTGAAAGAGTGTACATATCTCTGAACCAATAAAACCCTAAATGGACGTTTTAAACCCTACGTGGCAGGATCTGTATGTATCGTAGCTTCCTATTCTAATAGCTAGTCAGACTGTAGCCCTAGTAGCCGAATCTTACCATAGCTCTAAATCGCCACTAATTATAGCGTTAGTTATACCGTAGCACTAACCAACTATCTAATAGCCAGACCGTTAGTGCACCAGTAGCTCTAACTCCAGACCGTTAGTGCACCAGTAGCTCTAACTCCGGACCGTGAGGGCACCGTAGATATTTTTATAAAAAGGAAAAAATATGCACAAGAACTGATTATAATAGAATATACGTTGTATACTCGCAACATCGATGGGGGAAAAACACTTGGGAACTGCAGTATTAGGTTCGATAAGAAAGAAGGCTGGTTTTTGTTACAGTTTGAACAGCATAAGATGGTCCTAGAAGTAGGTCTCTTCAGTTAAATAATAAATTCTCCCTCCCAGCAAGTTGCCTTCACTCTGGAGTTTAACGTTTGGCTCTGTTCCTAAAGCTCATCAATTAATTTATTTTGAGAGAACTAAACTGATGCAGGTCAGGCACAACAGATCCTTTAGGCCTCATTGGAGGGATGCTGAAATCAGGGAAGGGGAATTGTTTTCTTTACTATCCAGGGCTACTCTAACATAACAGGGAATGATGTCGCCGACGCAGAAGCGAAACGTGCATTCCATTCGGGAAACCGTCATAAAACACTTTTTCCTCCTCCTAAAAAAAAAAAAAACCTCCTGGTCCGAAAATGAGGAAATTCTACAGGTCAATCGGCAGACTCCGAAATGTACGCGGAGAGCTTCCCATTTTCGATCAGTAACCCCAACTAATTGCCTCTCTGCCGAAATTGCAGTGCATCGAAAAAACACCACAGCATCTAATCCTGGCGTGCCCCGAACATAAAAATGCCAGACAACCAACGCTGCGAGAAGTCAACCAGAATATTACAAGCCCTTTCAATCTCGACACTATCATGACCACAGTCAACATGGAGATATGTTCGATATCCAAAAAACGAATATTTTAATTTAATAATCAGATTTATGAATTTATATTTTTAAACATAAATATTTAAAGCCAATAAAAGGAGAAAAAAATAGGTGGAGTTATTTTGAATTATTTGTGATGTACTGTAGAACGATTTGTGCCATTTGGTGAAAATTAAATAATTAATTAAATTAATCCACTCAAACTCTATTGTTGGTATTCGGTTCAAGTTAGACTCAATTTGATACTGTACTGCGCAGTGTCAACTTCTGTGGTTTAAGGATAGAAAAAAAAAAAAAATCGTATACGGGAACCCATGGCGATGATTTTTCGGTCTCAACGCTCTCCCCTGTTCTCGAAATGGAAGGTAACAAATCGAGTAAACTTCAGGTCAACCTGCAAATTGGCGGGGCCGGCTGCTCGTAAATGGTGTTTCCCTTTCAAAGAGGACAGGAATAATCTTTGGTTGGGTTAGCCAAAACAACATTTCATACGGTTTCCCCGGCTGTAACCCGGTGTTATCAAATCCGACGGGGTTTTGGCCCCGGACGGAATTGGATTAGTTGGTGCGAGCCCTTTGTTTGTGGAGCTGTAAGTCATTTGTTGCTAGGCCTACGAAATCATTCGAGGTGTTGAGTTTACATCAGCTTCCTAACCTTTTTTCATTGCCTCTGATAAATATCTATTTGTTAATCTTCATATTGAAGGACTAAAAATGGAAAACGGCCTAAATCCAAATGAGAAAATTGATCGGAGGTGCCAGCAAATCAAAAACACTCGCCGCTGGAACTGTTTAGAAAATGTCACTGTATGACGTATTTCATTTCATTGGTTCAGACACGTAGATAAAAACACCTTACATAATAATCGAACTTCCTTATGTTTAGATTGTGCATGAAATTCTTTGCTTGTAACGGTATGGTACTCGTACAGATGTGCGAGCTGTCCCATCTTTCAGTGACTCAATTATGAATTTCCAACAAATTCATTAAATTGCCTACAAACAACTGCATTGTATGCCTTCAATTTTGTGAACACGTTCTTTTATACAGCGTTGGAAACATCGAAGTGCGGATATACCGCCACTGGCATAATATTTATGTTATGTAAGAAATATTAAATGATGCGATAAGAATGGATGAGTAAGACCGAATTACGAGGGTAATTATGCATTGAGTATTTCCACAGAGTAATTAGTAACAATGTTGAATTAATTTCTACGGTTAGCGTGTAGTTTCAAGGACTTCACTCAGTAGAGAGGACGTTGTGAGAGAGTTTTTCTTACGTATGTGTTTGTCTGTGATACCATAGGTTTAGGTTTTTGTGTGTGTAAGGAGATATCATTCCGGATAATATAATTATCCTTAAAATCAAGATTAAGAAAAGAAAAAAATGAAGAACAACTTTGACATTTTTCTATACCAGGATATTATTTAGAAAACAAATTTGTCGCTATTAAGAACTTTAGCGATCAAACAGTGCTAAGAGTCAACAAATATGTACGTTTAATAATGACAAAAATTGCTCATGAAATCGTGCTGCATGACCAGGATTTTTCCTCTACCTGTAGGTGGTGCTATTTTCATAGAACACTCATCAAAAAGGCCTAATCAACCTATAATGGGTTCTGAATGATCATCCCACATCACGTTGCAATGTTGAGTAAGTAGGTACCTATCATGCTCTGGGGCGGGCTTGTCGCCGCCGATTCGTGACAATTTGGGAGCAGAAGCATCATGACCGTCAATTACGAGCGGTCCGGAGAAAAGCTAATTAGATCCCGTTAACGATAACCGTAATGGAGATGGTATGAGAGGCTGGGGGAGGTAACGCGTTACCAGTGTTATCCCACTGTTTCCCCGGTCGTTTGTCATGTTCTGCGAAGGACAACCAAAGAGAGACAACTGTCCAATCGCATGCCGCTTGGGTGTGGTGAGCTTGAATAGGGATCTTTGTCCCTTTCGTAGGAGTTGTGCACTAGAGAGTAGTACAATACATTACGTAAACAGGGATAGTGCACGTCATATAAACTGAGAATTCACCAGTTTACAATTATTATACAGGTCATGATGGACGGAGGGAAGTGTTTTTGTACTATATGAATTCAAATGTGTCCAAAAAGGCTGCAAATTATTACACATAGGTTAATTATTAATGATACTCAACTAGCCCTTCTTAGCAGATCACTGATATATCTCCGATCACTGGCCCGTATAAATGGCGGAATTCAAAGCGAAGCGGCCTCATTAGAGCCTTCAACCTTTGAGTCCTTTTAACGACTTTTTTTACTCTAGGAAAGATTAAAATAAACTTAATAAATATGGCACCAAAGAGGAATCGCCAGGGCTGGATAGCATAGCGCAACCTTTGCTGAAGGCCATACTAAGGTTTATTAGGTTTTTTGGTCAATATAATCATGCATATTTCCATGTTCTAGGGAAATGAGTCGTTCACATAGCAACATTAGAGATTTGTCGGATTAAAACCAAACCTTTTCGAGGTAGGTCCTACCTAATACGTGGTTTATGCTGGCGATTTCCCTGGCCCAACCTTTCTTACTGTATCATAATATGCTGATGATGTGGGTGTGTGTGTGTGTGTGTGTGTGTGTGTGTGTGCGCGCGCGTGCGTGTGTGCGTGTTTGTGTGTAACACATACCGAGTGACTGGGGCAAGAAGCCGGATATCGTCGCCGTCAAGCTCGATGGGTCTGCAATTATCCTGGATGTCCAGGTTGTCAGCGGCAGCGTGGACATGGAGCAGTCCGGGCGGGCTAAAATAAATAAGTATAACAGAAATGACCTGCGGCAAGCGATTTCCGAGCTAAACGGAGTGGCTTCCAACAACATCAGGGTAAAGGCCGCGACCGTGTCATGGCGCGAGGTGTGGTGTTGGGAAAGTGCCATGGAGTTACTCGAGTTGGGCATCTTGGCGGGAGTGCTCCGTGGTATCAGCACCCGCGACCTGAGGGGATCCTACTTGAACTGATGGTCATTTTATAGGGGCACTTCCTTTCATCCCACTTTTTCTCCTCATCCTTCAGCAACTTCCCTCATCCCTAGAGCCGGCGTCTGGTAAACCTGGGCGTCCTCCCCGCTTCTTTTATTTATTTGTTCTCTCAAGTTGATGGTGTGCCCCCTCCGTCTTTGAGGGGAGTTTCCTATTAAAAATAATAAAATAAATGTGTGTGTGTGTGTGTGTGTGTGTGTGTTTGTGTGTAACATCTAAAAATTGTTAAATTTTTATTCTTACCAGAAATTTAGTCAAAAGAAGTTTATTAACTACAACATTAAAAAATGTATACACAAAACTATGCTGAAAATGTACTCAAGTATCATTAATATCCGCTGAAATATCGATTTAAAAAAAACAACCAATAAAGCTTAAAAATTCAAAAATGTTTTTTGAACGCAGAATATTATTTAGAATAAGATTTTTTTTTTTTTTTTTTTAAGAAAATTGTTAGTATGAACAATTTCTTTACACTCCAAGTGCTAAAATTTCAAAACAACTTAAAGTTATATGATAATTTACGAAAATTCACTCATATGACCATGCCGCACGACTGGAACTTTCTTAATCAGAGTACATTTAATTATAATCCAAAAAATTATAAAGAAAGGGGGTTACAAATTTTCCTAAGTCGATTGCAAAGATCAACAACTGAGTAAGACATGTAAACAGCCCGTCGAAAATCCTATGTCTTTAACAATAAATATATAACTGTATGTAATAATGAAAGAGTTAAAGAAGGATAAATGAAGAATCGAAATTATGTTAAAGCATGTTACCTTACGAAATGGGGAACAGATCCTATCTAATATTCGATAGGTTGTTGTATCTTATGAGCTGTGATCTACATGTACCCATTTTATAACAGATGGGTTTGTTTTGTTCATTCATAACCAAGATAATCTTGCTTCGTTAGGTAAATCGGGTTTTTTGATTTACCGAAAACATGAGTAATCCACTTTGTACTCTCATCATCATACTTTAGTTCCCAAAATAACCGACATACCGTTTTGTTCGTTGTGTTGCTAAAAGAAAGTAAACAACTCCTTTAATTACGGTTGTGTAGGAGCGCCGTGGATGGGGAGAGGGAAACCTTTGGAAAAATCCATTCTTCTCAACGATACAATATGTTGTATAACAGGGACCTTTTCTTCACATCTGTTGCCACCGAATCACCAGATGTTATTTACTAAGTTAACCGAAATAGAATTTAACACAATACCTCTTGAACCCTCCCGTATACCAACAGCAAAACTTGTCCCTTAAAAATGACTGAAAATGATAGTTCTTATCATTTGACATGGATATGTCTTTGCTCTGGGGGGTCAACCAAAAATTTCCGTCACGCAAAATTTGTGTCACAATTTCAGTGTTTTTCACGTACAATCCAGCCGTTGCTAGGGGAATGCAACTTCCGCAGTTTTCATCGCACAGAAATCGTTCGCCACTCGTTGGAAAGCGCTTGATTTATGTGATAAATGTTCACATCTCAAGCTACCAATTTCCCCCTCCTTACGTACCTGGCTACATTCCTAAACTAAGTTGATTGGACTATAAACAATTTTAATAAGCCGGTTGGTTACGTGCAGAGGTGGGGAGTGTAATATAACACACCAATTACCCAAACATTAACCTTTTATTCTACCGTGGTTGACGCATACATGTGAAAAGCATAGATATATATATACCGTTTGCCGAAATCTTAAATGAACCTAAGAAAAGAAAATGACCAAAATACTTCCTACAGGAGCTCCTCCTAACACATCATTGAAACAAAATAAGCAAGCAAAGTATATGGCAATTTTGAGTAATGGCCATATGGCGTAAATATTAATTCGGCGTATAAATGATAGGTTATATGAATATAAAGGAATGTTCTGACCGTATTATCCGACTCAAGACACGAGTGCATACGCGCTGAAGATGTGAGCAGAACTGAATGCCCCCGAAGCCAGGTTCTCAATTCTGAGTGATGTATACGATATCAGGAAAAGCCGATTCCAGTAGATATGTCCAGAAACAATAAAAATATGTAGAGTGCGATAGCGTGCGGTAACACGTCTTGTGTTTCGACTGTAAGAAAATAATAATCCATCATTAGGAGGGTAAGTAGTCATCATGGCGGTTGAGCAGGTGAAACATCGAGGTACTAAATGAAGAGTTGAGCTGATGATAAATTAACTTACGTCGAAATGTATTGCAGAACGGTAATTAACAGTTGAGAGGAATACATCCACGAAGGAGGAACCCAGAAGAATCTGTTTCCAGGAATGCTGATGATCCTGATATTTAGGGATGCTGATGACCCAACAGGTGAAAGAAAAAGTGTGAAGGAAGATGCATACGAGCTTGGGGTTTCTCGTCGAGATGGCAGAGAGAGACTGATCCCGTTAATTATAGCTGCTGGATTACCGTGGAAGGGACGGCTTCGGGGGGGAGCGATAACTGAAGACAGTGGACTCGAAGTCGCGCACAGAGTTCACGAACCCGGCCACATCGTCGGAATAATAATCGGTAATAAAAACAAACAATCGCTTCTAGTTGGCGTCAACACCGGTTACAATATTCTTAACGTAAAGCAATAGCATCATTTACTCCATTCCATAGGAAACATTTTCATCCTCTTGACAACATTCGACTGTTAACAACAACTCATTCTAGTGGCTTCTCTCCACAGTTATTTTCAACATTTCTATAAGTAAACCGTTGTTTTGTTGGAATTAGTCGGGATCCGGCCCAGGGATTTGTTTAAAGTTAAAGGATTTGTTTACAACTCTCGAGGACAACCGTTATGAAATCCCCAATCAAAGATATATCCATGTAACATGGTATCTGCTTGTAAAGCAGATAGTGGAACTCGTTTACGAGTTTTTATTGTAGTTTTCTGAAAAATACAAAAAAAAAACTTTTCCAACCACCAGTAGCATATCGAAATTCCATAGTAAGCATTCAGGTTAGCAACAGGAATTAAAAACTGTTAAAAACATCAGGAATCGATTCTAGAGATCTTTTCCTCTCAAAAAGTTCTCATCGTGATTTTTTTTAACGCTTTGTTTAAGTTTTTCACTTTTTATGATTTTTATCGTGTACCTTATACATTAAATCAATCATAACTCCTCTTAGAATCACCGTAAGCTAAAGAAAGAGCGTCCAAAGATTTCCAATGGGATAGTCAATTTTACGTTTACTTTGCTAATTAGGGGAGAAAATATTATGCTTTAATTCAACAAGCGTGGTTTTTTTTTTTTTTTTTATTTATTTATTTTTTTTTTTTTTTTATTTTTTTAATGAAATGGAGGTTTATTTTTTGAGAAATGGCCCTCAATGCAAATGCGAGTTTAAGGCCATTTTCTACGTTGAATTAAATTAAACATTTGCACATCACCCTAACTTCGTTATACCCGAGTTTTATACATTAACTAACAAGTTTCACCCTTAAAAACACAAAAATTGGCCGTAAGAAATAAACTATAAATTTGTGGGTTCAATTTTAGAACTCGATTATAACGGTGTTGGAGGGATCTGTAAGTTTTACCATTCGATCCTGCGTGGGGGAAAAAAGTGGAAACCGGCCCCAAACTCATATTTTTATAGAGGGCCATTTTTCATACAAAACATTGATTTCATTGCAAGAAAAAAAAAAACACGTTTTTTAAAAAAATTCAGGAAAATTTTCAAAATGTGCATTTTGGCCTTCTTTTTTACGCATTAAGACTGCTCAAAACATTTGGTTTGACTTAAGAGAGTTAGGAAATTTCACGCTCTTTCCAAATGTCCTAATTTTGGAGTTTATAGTGATTCTGAGGGGAGCTATGATCGTTATAATGTCATAAGGTACAAAACACGAAACAAATTTTGAAAATTCGCGGCCGAGTCTAAAAGAAAGTCAGCCGTGGTGCTAAAAACATCTATGACGTATTGGAACGTTAAACGGGTTACGTGGAACCTTAAGGCTACGGGGAGCCGTTCGAATCGTAGATTATTCGTTCCGGAACCGTACCACTTTTTTCGTGGAACGTCGCATCTCTATTGCAAACGCAGTGAAGGTCACACTGAATGAACTGTCACCATGCCTTCGTATCCGTCCTCAGGTCACTGCATCTACAAATCATGATCGAAGAGCATTATGCACCACTTGTAGCTTAGAGGTAACGTGCTACTCTCTGACGCAGAATCTTCATTGTAAAATTCCGGTTAAGGCTTTAATTTTTTCTCGTTTCCAACCACACATTATCTCTTTGTCCACTAATCTACATTTTACTAAAAAGATTGATTCAGTACATTTTCTTATGTTTACGAGATGGGAGCATCTAGAGCACCAAACTATAAGTACTTATCACTCATCATACATCCGATTAAATTCTTGAAATTGCAAATTTTACTTTTTACAAAATTCAAATTAAAACTTTAAACTTCATTAACAAAAAAATATTATTATAGTAAAATCTGCACGTGCATGTTTTCCAGCATGACATTTTTATGAGGTAACCACCTATTGGGACGTCGGCTTGGTTGAGTGCGAGCATAAACTAGACAATACAAGGGTTGGGGACGATTTCAGCTGTTTTGGGTCGAGTTCAATGATGCCCGACTCGGGGTGGATGCACTCTGTCGGTAGAGGCGGGAACCTTCACATATTATTGTGATCACGGTTTCTCTTGCGCGAATCAAACGCGCTTCCCTGAACCAGAGGAATGTTGGCGATGGCTCAACGAAGAAGGTAGAAATAATAGTTTGCCCAAAATAATACAACGTAGATGCTTCTATCGCATATGAGACCCTGTTTTAATTCGATTTGCTTTTAATTGAACATTACTATTCAAGTCTAAACAAAATGTTAATAACTCAAAATGATCCAGTTTGGTTCAAAAATATTATATCAAATCAGTTGATATAATAAAAAAGAAACTTCAATGAAGTTTGAAGTTATACGTACATACAATCATTCTGATTAGTCCATCTTACGATTCAACGTTTCTTTGTTTGGACAGATCAAATTTTAACAAGACTGCAAAAAAAAAAAAAAAAAAAAAAAAAAAAAAAAAAAAGGTTTTTTATATTTTTATATTATTTCCTACGTTTCTCCCCAGGAACTGGGGCATCTTGAGGTAGACAAAATTCAAAATATCAAATTAAAAATTTGTAAACCCTGTATGTAAATTTGTATGAGACCCTGTTTTAATTCGGTTTGATTTTAATTGAACACTACTATTCAAGTCTAAACAAAATTTTAATAAATAATCCAGTTTGGTTCAAAAGTATTATACAAAAGTATTATATCAAAGCAGTTGATATAATAAAAAAGAAAATTCTATAAAGTTGAAGTTATACATACAATCATTATGATTAGTCCATCTTACGATTCAACGTTTCTTTATTTGGACACTTCAAATTTTAACAAGACTTTACCAAAAAGAAAAAAAAAAACGGCCTTTCTGTCCTTAAAATGGTTTTTTATTAATCTCCTACGTTTCTCCCCAGGAACTGGGGCATCTTGAGGTAGACAAAATTCAAAATATCAAATTCAAAATTTGTAAAATAAATATTTATCTTTTATATTTGTGATGAAAAATCGAATTCAAAGTTATCAGTTTTAAAAATCCTCCGATGGTCATAATGGTGTAGATGGTGATGGTGTACAGATTTGGTTCATGGCTAAAATTGGGTGTAATGGCGCATATTTTAATTTTGCATGAGGCTTCTGTTCAGCTGGGACAGCATACTAATGAATGGATTGTTTTTGGATTAACAACAAAAAAACCCGGAGTTAAAAACGGCAGAAAATCTATTCAAATTTCATGCTGAATGCTTTAAAAAAATCATCAAAAGTCACCCCCTCTCCTCTTTTTAAGCCTGCTTGTCTTAAAATGACTTCCGTTGTATTGCTAATCGATTCAGATGGGAAGTAAAAGAGGGGGGAAAGGCGCTAACCGGTAGGATTTACTCTTCACTGCATATATTTTGGGCCCCCTCAACGAGGGAATTAGCCTGGGTAGAAAATCCCCTCGTAAAGCGAAGTAATCTAAGCGAAAACGTCTATAGATGGAGGCCACCGATGTAATTATCCTCATCAATTATTGACGGGGGTTAGTGGAGAAAAAATTACTCTATCCCACTGGATGGGGGGGCCGGGTTAGGGCTTTATATCCGATATAAAGAAAAATCCCTCTTGGCTCCCTCCCGAAGCTGATTTATTCAGAAATGCAAAACAATGGGTCGCTCAAATTACTGTTGCACAATGAATAGGATTCTCGTGGGTAAAAAAGATTCGATTCTATAAAACAATAGCGACGGAGAGCTCAGCAGGGAAAATCCACTTTTGCTCGCGAGGCCGTGCGGATCGAATGAATTGTTTGATTCCAGAGCTGGACCGATGGAAGCGGCGTTGCCGCACGTCCAGGTTTCTACGGGACGGTCCTATTTTCAGCTTGCCAAACTTCCGGGCCTCCTTGAAATCCCGTCGCCATAAATGCCGGCTTAAACTATGTTATTGTTTGATATACATATCCAATTATAACAATCAAAAGACTGAATTCCGTCCCACTGAATTTATCATTGTATGAAGGAATCATGGTACGCTAGGGATGGGTCACACTATACAACAGATGTTGGGGATTTCAGCACTCTACCTACTAAATTTTAAGTCAACATTATGGAAATGGTACCATTTGGTTTACCGACCTGAATACATTGGGAAATTATACCAAACATATAAATTATGAGAAATGACGCCACCTCACCATATAGCACCGCATCTTCTATTTAGTGTCGGATATCGATTGATGCAATTTAAAAACCAAAAAAGATCGTTTAGATTCAGTTTAAAAGCCTAAAGACTTGAAATGTATATTTATAACATGTTAGTGACACCGTGGTGTCACCAAAAACTATTCAGCCAATGTGTCTAAGGAGTTTACCTACAAAACTTCAAGTCGATAGCCTCAAAAAATTTTATTTTAACTTTGAAGTGACGCCTTGACGCCACCAATTGACACCGTGGTGCCACAAAAAATATACAACTAATTCCTAATGTCTAAAGAGTCCACCTTCAAAATTTCAAGTTGATAGCTCCAAAATTTTGGTTTCTGACCCGGAAGATACACCCACGCACGCACAGACGCTGACGAATGATAGCACCTACTCAAAGCAGAGACTCACTTTGTCAAATATCGCATCAACGAGCTCTTTTGTGTGCCGCTTCAGTTACAATAAGTGTTGTTTTGAAACGTAACCAATGTAAACAATGGGCTAACAACAAATCTTCCATGGTGAGTGATCGAATGCATGATTACACGTTTAGCAGATGATTCAAGAAGACCATTATTAGGAAACGGTTAATAAATTAAAGGCCACCAACAGGGACGAAGTGCCATAAACTGGTGAAACATTTTCAGAATTGTACCAACAATAGTGCTTTTGGATTTCTTCAATATTCATTTCTAATTTGAAAATCAAAAAAGAATCTACACTCCGGAATTGCATAAAAACCTAATCGATTTTTTATGGGGTTATGAAGCCTTAATTTTATTTATGTTGAGAGATTTTGTCTTCAATGTACTGAGGACACAAGTCCAATTGAGATCAATTGGGACTTTTACCTTAGATGGACACCTTGCACTCTAGATGACATCGTTTGTGTTAGATACGAATGACAGATGTTCAGTCCTCCTCAAAATCTAGGGGAAAGCGAACTCTCTTCACATCTCTGCGGGGGAATATGTGTCTGAGAGAAACGAGAAAGAAATGGCGAACCAATCCCTCTTTCTTTATAAGTAAATTATATCACTATTTTTAAATATTATTCACGAAACTATGATTCATCCTAGAAGATCATAATCCTGTGTCTTGCAAGCAATAGTAGGTACCTACAGAGTTGAATGAAATTCGAAAGAATCCCTATTGTGTATGAATAGCTCCTAAAGCGGACGGTCGTAGATAACATGAACGATCTAAAAAAGGTTGTAGATGTGAACATTATGGCAAGAGGGAAAAAAATCAATCATTCATTTGGATGACTTAACAAGAAATCAATGATTCATAACGATGGAATTAAGTGTGGGAAAGGAGGAGAAGAACAATGGACATAGTTGACACTAATGGTTGGAATACAGAGGAAAGCAAAAGAGAACAGGGAGGCAGTAAAAAAAGAAGAGTGGAGAAGGGGAGAGTGTGAGTTAGGCCCTTGAGTTCCATTCCCACCCCCCGATGAGGTTGGTGGGAGAGGTTGGGGGCGGTGAAAGGGGCGAGGGATGGATGAGAAAGGGGTGGTCGGGGGTGGTGATAGGGGTGAGCCGGGGCGAACCAGGGGGTTGAGGAGATCGATACCACGAGACCAACTGTGCTCATTCAGACTGAGGGGCATCCCCTCCTCGAGCATCAAAACAAACACCAGCTGAGTGGTGCAGCGGACGAAAAATACACGCCGACGTTTTCTTTTAGGAGGTTCGTTCTCAAACCCTTCTTGAAGGTCAGTATACAGCGCATACAATTCACGATGTTTTATGATGAGTCAGCGAGAAATAAACGAGAAACTTCATACCGAGCAGGTTTCAAAACACAGTATCCTCTTACATCTTTATGTTTTCAACGAGGTGGTTGGATGAGGAGTCTACAGAGAGAGGGGGGAAAACAGCGAGCCTATACCTTGTGATCGGGTGGAGGACCCAGACTTGAAAAAATTTGATAAATATCATTATAAAAATATACATAAATTATATTTTTATCGATGTATGTGTGCAACCAGAAAACATCTGAATAAACATTGGCAAGGCCAAGATTCTTAATGCTTCTTGCTGTTGAATTACTCTTAAAACCGCCTGTTTTCGTACCATCCGAAAACAAAACCAGTTAAAAATACTGCTAACTATGAATAAAATGAAACATCTACTCACGCTCCACTAAACCGAGAATATAGGCGACAAACATTCTAGTAAACTTAATTTCTAGAAAAGAAAATTCCATTTCAATTATACCAGCGGGTTAAACGATATTTACTATATTCACACGTCTATTCATTCAAACTCATGTCGATGCCGTTGAGGGAGAACGGGTGTACATATGCGATCCGCGTCCTTATTTAATTCTTTAAAAGGGAATCAATAGAAAACAAAATAATGAGTAAAAAACAAAAATTGAATTAAATTAATAAAAATAAATTTAGAAAACTTGGCTTTCAAAATGCTGATTATTCGATACTTCAACCCCTCAATCTTACTTTAGGGAAGATAAAAAAAGATGCCGAAAATACAAATTTCCAAAACTGTTTGATCGAACCTTGGGTACAGCAGTTTGGAACCAGAGCTCCAAACGGCAGAAGATATAATTTATATGTATTATTTATATATTTTTCTCTCTCTCCCTTTTCTGGCCAATTACTCGTACAATGGTTTATTGTTGAAACTGATGAACCGAAATCAATAGCTGTGTTTCCAATCCTCATGTTTCTTTTTTTATTTGAACGCTTAGTTTGCGCTTTGGTGCCATAATAAGAAATGTTTCATAACATGATGGAAAAAGGTCCGATATGTATGAATTCATAATATACGTGTTACATCACAACTACAGCTCAATTCTGGGTGTAAAGAAAGGGATTTCTGTGAATGTTTTGTGAAAGTGGTTTCTAAAATGGTTTACCCCATTGTAATAAAGCTTCAATTTTTAGAACGATTCACTAAGATGGGCGAAGCACAATACGTCGTCGTTTAAAGACTACTTGAAAGTAGATACTTAAACTTAGAGAGTATCGCGAACTTAAAAACTACTTAGACAGGAATATTACAACTAGCTAATTAAAATCCATTCGGAAGACTGATTCCCAAGACAGAAAATTACAGTCGCGGAACCGAACATGGTTTAATGTAACCAGCCAACCCCATTGAAAAAGACTGCATGTCGGTAATGCAAATTAAACTAATTTGGACGGTTGTTGAACTAGCGATTTGACAGAGGCAGCTGCAAACGGAAAGGTGGCTAAAACGTTTCAAGTTTCATCTACATTTGTCAACTGTTGTAAGAGGAACTCGACACTTTTCAACTCAGAATCTCTACGAGGACGTATTTTGAATAGCATCAACTGACGAATGTAGGTCGTGGTTTGGCAGTTACCACAATAAACAGACCACAAAATTCTCTAGAGTTACTGCTGCATTAAAAGCTTTGTAACTGTCTGGTAACATTGTACGCCGATGTAACTAGTAACGCAATGAATGAGTAACTTTTGCAAACTAGGGGAAGAGCTTGGAGTAATTTTGTGGAGTGTGTTTCAGTTTGTGTAGGAGAGTAAGAGAGGGGAGAGGGCAGTATTTGTCTGAGATTAACCCAAGATTTACATAAAACAATGAGCTTCAACGTTTAGACGTCAATATTTATCATTTGAAAACAATAACTTGTGCCGTCACTAACCATCACAGATTGTCAATAGAACTATCCTACATTTATGCCAATCACTGGCCATTTTCATGGTAATTTTGCGTTAGCTCATTAGAAAGAGCTTAAGGAGAGCTTTCCAAAAAGGTGCTACATGATGGGTATCCGACGATTAAAATTACTCTTAAAATTCCTTTGCGTGATGACGTCACGGCCCCCGACCGCCTGGAGGGGAGATCCCCTGCTCCCTTGCCCATTATGTCACTCGTGATCTTCCGACCCGTTTATTGACGAGTCTTCCGATCAGAAAAATGCTTCAACGCGATTTTCAAGTGCGCTGAATCCGAAACTGAGATCAAAATTGATGAAATTCCAATAGACAAAAGTTCCCCATTGTTTGGCAAAAGAACGGAATTTTATCACGATCTTAAGGAGAGTTATCATCTGGATTGGAACACACAAACCCACCACATACATGCGCGTAAACACACACATTTTTTTCCGCAATTTACGGAGGCATTGGAATACCTTCATTTTCTACGAAGATTCGCTGGAAGTTATAAATATAACTCTACTTCTTTATAAGGGAATTCCATTGAAATTGTATCAGGAGGTCGATCGTTATATGCAAATTGTAGTTCATAAGGGGATTTTACCATGCTCACACGTGTTCTCATTCACACTCGTGTTGTCGTCAATTTCCTTGCCGAAGTTCTAGAAGGAGCCCTAAGGGATAGCTAAAGGGTTTACGCACAAATTTAAGGTTGATCTCATTCAATTCATCAGAATAAAATCAAAGTGAACACAAAGCCTTAACCATCAGTACCCACATATAACATGGAACCACCTTGGTTGACTCGGGAGCAAAACCTATCTATATGAGTTGCATTTCATCCAGAAATCTTTTTGCACTATAAATCTATCCGTCCAAATTTTTCCAAGCATCCACAGCTCTCAGAGACAATCAGGTTCTGATCGTGAATGATCACCGTATAACATGAAAACAATGTCAGGTTTACGAATCGCATGATTTTATCGACTTCCAATCACGTACGATGAGTCTCAATATTGTATAAGTCATGTAATGGAAACAAACTACGACCTGTTGACTGGTGAGGAGTCGGGGAAGCGCCGATACGTCAGCTCCAATTACCGCTATACGGACGCCCCCGTCAATTAAATTGGCGGAATCGAAGGCGAACGGGGGACCTGGGGGCGACCTGCACTCGCATCGGTTTACATACGAGGGGAGAAGAGCGCCAGGTTGGGCGAGAGTTGTCAGTAACTTTGAAAGGAGTCGTTCTGTGTCAGCTGCTCCGGCTGCCACCTCTGAGCCCTTAATTAACGGAGAAAACTCGATACCGTGGGTTCTCTCAAGTTATGGCTGAAGTTAGTAGGGCATCGCCAAGAGCACGTTTTCCCAAGGGTGGAGTTGAGTATTCAATCAAAGCAGTGCTCTACGAATGAACACTGACAGGGTAGAGTAAAGGGCAGTTTTGGATACACATTCAAATCAAATAATGTTTAAATAATATCAGCGATATATTCCGGAGAGTCGAAATTTCATATTTTTATGTATATCACAAATACGGAATCAGCACCCTGGGGAACCCACAAATGCCGATTTTCAAATTGAAACCCCAGGTAGGCAGAAACGTTTCTCATAAAAGGAGAATAAGGAAGAATATTTCAAGAAGGTGAAGTGGCCTTACCAAAAGCTGGTCCCCAGAGCCTGATGTGACTATGCAAAGCAGTGGTGATAAGGGCAGAATACCTAAAAGAGGTTGATCCCCTGCTCCCTTGCCCATTATGTCACTCGTGATCTTCCGACCCGTTTATTGACGAGTCTTCCGATCAGAAAAATGCTTCAACGCGATTTTCAAGTGCGCTGAATCCGAAACTGAGATCAAAATTGATGAAATTCCAATAGACAAAAGTTCCCCATTGTTTGGCAAAAGAACGGAATTTTATCACGATCTTAAGGAGAGTTATCATCTGGATTGGAACACACAAACCCACCACATACTTGCGCGTAAACACACACATTTTTTTCCGCAATTTACGGAGGCATTGGAATACCTTCATTTTCTACGAAGATTCGCTGGAAGTTATAAATATAACTCTACTTCTTTAAAAGGGAATTCCATTGAAATTGTATCAGGAGGTCGATCGTTATATGCAAATTGTAGTTCATAAGGGGATTTTACCATGCTCACACGTGTTCTCATTCACACTCGTGTTGTCGTCAATTTCCTTGCCGAAGTTCTAGAAGGAGCCCTAAGGGATAGCTAAAGGGTTTACGCACAAATTTAAGGTTGATCTCATTCAATTCATCAGAATAAAATCTTTCGATAAACAAAAACAAAAAAAAAAAAAAAAAAATACTATTCCCATTTTGAAGGCATTCAAAGTATCGGCTTTCCACTATTTCAAACCCTCAATCTTATTTATTAGGGTTGATCAAAAGTCACGCCAAAGATTCAGGGTCTATAAGGACCCATGTATTTTTTGATCCGAGTTTCAAATAACTTTGGTATGTTAGTTTTGAAGAAAAGCATCGGTCGGTGGAATCTTCAAGTGAACACAAAGCCTTAACCATCAGTACCCACATATAACATGGAACCACCTTGGTTGACTCGGGAGCAAAACCTATCTATATGAGTTGCATTTCATCCAGAAATCTTTTTGCACTATAAATCTATCCGTCCAAATTTTTCCAAGCATCCACAGCTCTCAGAGACAATCAGGTTCTGATCGTGAATGATCACCGTATAACATGAAAACAATGTCAGGTTTACGAATCGCATGATTTTATCGACTTCCAATCACGTACGATGAGTCTCAATATTGTATAAGTCATGTAATGGAAACAAACTACGACCTGTTGACTGGTGAGGAGTCGGGGAAGCGCCGATACGTCAGCTCCAATTACCGCTATACGGACGCCCCCGTCAATTAAATTGGCGGAATCGAAGGCGAACGGGGGACCTGGGGGCGACCTGCACTCGCATCGGTTTACATACGAGGGGAGAAGAGCGCCAGGTTGGGCGAGAGTTGTCAGTAACTTTGAAAGGAGTCGTTCTGTGTCAGCTGCTCCGGCTGCCACCTCTGAGCCCTTAATTAACGGAGAAAACTCGATACCGTGGGTTCTCTCAAGTTATGGCTGAAGTTAGTAGGGCATCGCCAAGAGCACGTTTTCCCAAGGGTGGAGTTGAGTATTCAATCAAAGCAGTGCTCTACGAATGAACACTGACAGGGTAGAGTAAAGGGCAGTTTTGGATACACATTCAAATCAAATAATGTTTAAATAATATCAGCGATATATTCCGGAGAGTCGAAATTTCATATTTTTATGTATATCACAAATACGGAATCAGCACCCTGGGGAACCCACAAATGCCGATTTTCAAATTGAAACCCCAGGTAGGCAGAAACGTTTCTCATAAAAGGAGAATAAGGAAGAATATTTCAAGAAGGTGAAGTGGCCTTACCAAAAGCTGGTCCCCAGAGCCTGATGTGACTATGCAAAGCAGTGGTGATAAGGGCAGAATACCTAAAAGAGGTTGAAAACCTTAAGAAGGTAAGGCGACCTTACCAAATTCAGTCTCCCAAAACGTGAAGTGACTACGCGATGCAGTGACGACGAATCGTCGATTGAAAGGAATATCCCGGATAGCTTGAATTTCAAGAATGCAGAAGTCGGCAATACATTACACAGGACTCGACTTCCCAGAAGCTGTTTTGTACGTGTTCGTGTACGTGTACGTGTTGTTTTATAAGCGATTGGAGAGGGTACAATACAATGAGGTATTGGCTAAGCACTCAAAACAGGTTTGTAAATAACATCAACAATATTTTCCGAAGGGGAGTAACTTCACAATATTGGCCAAAAATACGGATTCAGTTCCCCTGGCACAAATATGCCAATTTAAAATTGTAGTTCCAGGCGAAAGTTCGTTACTAAGGGGGCGAAAATGCTGGAGCATGAGTTGGGCCGGGATGTACCTGTCTACTTTTTCAATGTAATCTCAGGAAGGAGAGATAAATAGGTGTTAAATACGTTAATATTTTTCTAGATTTAGTACACTATTGACATCATTGAAACCCTCCTGCCTCCACGGGACCTTTGTGACGTCAATAGTTGTTGTCGTGTTCCCATTATAATTTTTTCGACACATTTGCCTATTTTTCACAGAATCTACAAGAAGGAATTGGATTTAGTTTCGGGTAGTTAATTTTACCATGTTATTGACAGTTTAGTGCTATTTCTTCTTATCATCGCCTAAATTTGGTTTTTGAGAATTTAAATCATCCCCTCGCCCTTTGTTGAATATATTAGAAACAACTAGGAAGTCCAAGAGACTTCAAATTAATACGATAAGTCAGATAATGGAATGAATATATGAAGGAAAGCGTGATTTTTTTTCCCCTCGATAAAATAAGGCGAGTTCATTTGAAGATTCAAAGTCAAAAAATGCTCAAACCAATGAAGTGTGCAGTTTTTTGGCAACTACATTTCCTAAAAAAAATCAATGGTGTGTAATACAATGAACACTCATATTTTAGAAGTAAAATTTTGAGTTAATGTAGAAGTGCACAACTTTGTGATGCACCAGCAGGTTAACCTTCCCAACCCGCTGAAAAAATGTCGTCAACATGACTGTGATGTCATGTTATGACAGGTTAGGTTACGACGAGCTGTCGTAGTTATGAAAGGATTCTAAGCTACCACCGAGTAGTTTGATAAGGTAGATTAAGGTCGACTAAAGACGATGTCGAAATTCAGAGGTATATATTGTTTAGAGGTTACTCAATCTTGCCATTCAACATAGCTTACGAGCATGCTTAGAGCTTTACTATCATTTTTCAAGAACCGGATTAAAATCTGTCAGATCGAATGACAGTTATATGAATGGCAGACCGATGTAAGTAAATTATTTAATAATATTTGATTAAATGATTTGAGAACCGCAAAACATGAAATCCCATTTTTAGAAAGTGTTTTCACAAAGCTAAGAGAATTAGCTCCGCCACCTTCCAACAAATTAAATACAAATACTAATCATAAATACAGTCGGCTTTACGATACCAAACGCAAACAAGTTAGCTACAGCTGCATAAATTACCCTCAGAAAGACTCCTTCCAGCAGCAGTGAAAAACCACGATAATGCGTGGGGCCTGAGAATGATAAAGACCCATTAACGGAGATATACAACCAACTCAGTTACCTCTTTGAGGACAATTAAACCTCTTTAGCCCTTATCGCAACAGTTTCGCCTGCTAAAGCCGCGAATTGGAGCGGCAGAAGGGGGAAAAAACGAATCCGAGAAATTAACTCGAAGCGTGGAGGCGAACAGATTGTTCGAGAAAGATTGTTTTTTTCTTCTCTAGAGAAGTTGAGGGTTTAAGGTGATTTACACCAACGTTTTGTTTGAAATATTTCTCAAGTGGGGACGAAGAATGAACATCGTCGCTTGTGCTAACTTGGATATTATCGCAGAACACGTTCCCGACGTTTGGCGGTATTTTCCAAGACGCGAATGCTTAACTTTCCCCGCGTTTATCAAAATTAATTTCTCAATTAAGATCCGAAACTCAGTTTCAAAAGAGAAGTTCACCGTTCCATCACATTCACAGAGAGCTCGGATTCAAACCTTACAATTACACTGGAGTGCGAACTTTCTGGTTTCAAAAGTAATGTTAAAGGAGAACTTAAGTTATTGCAAACACAACGCGTCGTCGAATGATTTTTATCGTGGAACAGGTTTTGGCCACGTCCTATACCTCAAATATATAATATGAACCAACATCCTAGTACAGAAGAACTAATTAATAGCAAACTAAGTATCCCAAAATGATTTCCTGAGATGACAACCGATTCCGAGGATTATGGTAATTTTTTTATACTCGCATTTTTAGAGATTTTGGTACACTAAATACTTGTGGAATTGTGAGCACGATTTTCTGAACACAAATTCATATCGACCAAATTTATGTCAAACAAACTCTTTCTAAAACGTTTTTAAGATTTTACAATATTATTTGGAATTTCGGAAATTTAAGTCAATTTTAGTGCACCAAAGAGATGCTTTCCAAATTCAGGATTTCTTTTGAGATGCTTGATTTTTTAAATATTTTTGTTTACGAGAATAGATTTTTTAATATCGATTCTAAGAAGAGATATCATCTAAGTATCATATACATGTATGTAAATCTAGGATCGTTGATCGTTAAAGTGGGTTCAAAACCACATTTTTGAAAATTCTTCTTTTTTTTGTATCCTATTTCTTCGTAATAACTAAGTTATCTGGGTGAATTCGCCAATATGACACCAGTGTGGGATAGGTAATTGATTTTCAATGACAACTGGTGCAACACGATATAGTAGGATAGCTTTTAACACAGTCACTTCTTATTTCGTGAATATGTATGTACAATGTTTATGCATTCACGAAATAAGCTTATAACGCATTCAATAGAATAGATCATTGAATATGTGAATTCCACATAGAAATCATGAGACCCTAGGTAGTTTTTAGTGGGGTTTTCATTATGTCCGTCAGTTGGTGTCTTGCGGGATCTCAAAAGTTTCTCATTCGGTGTGAATATGGTTTCAGATATAATCGTAGTGTCCAGTAATTTTTAGCGTGAAACAATGAAATCTAAAAGTGAAAAATATCACGAAAAAACGTGACTAAAGTAGCGGCCGATAGAATTTCTTTACTATTCAACCTATGAAGCAGAAATTTAAAGTGGAGAACCCTTATCACGTCTAGAAATGAATCATAAAGTCCGAATCAGCTGAGTGAGATCCACAGCAAAGTTCTTTGTTATTCATCTATGAAGCAGTGCCGGGTGTGTTCAAGCCACCAACTAACGGACATAATGACCCCACTATAAAAAGATCTAGAAACTCTTAATTTCTACGTAGGCTTGAAATATTTACGTGATTTATTTATCATGTTAATAGCATACTTCGAAAATAAAGATGTTGATGCGGTCTGGCTCCTAGAATGATTACTATTGGCTTGTGATAGCGCAGGATGGATTTAACGATTATTTGAATTACCATAGTATCCCTTTTCAATTTAAAAAGTTATTTGCACAAATAAGATTGGCAAGTAAACACCATTTTACAATTAAAATTAGGAATTATAATTACAAAATTTCTCCAAATACTGTATGTACAGCCTGTGGCACGGGTCTTCTTGAAAACTTATTTCATGTTCTACTTGAGTGTTCTATGTATAACTGGACCAGAAAAAGATATATCTCTGACATGGTGGGGGGTACCGGAAACTTGATAAATTTTGTATCAGTACCAAATAAATTCGACATAAAAAGGCTATATTTATTCTTAAGTGAAGTTTGCAAACTGAGAAATTTATGTTTGTTTGACTGAAAGATTAACTCGCTTATATATACTGGTACTGCCTATGTTAACTGCTTGAATGTTTTTGAAATGAATTATGAAGTTCATTGTGTGTTTTATTTTATTGTTGTTTCCAATATTTATAAGGTAAAGAGAATAAGCTGAATTAATAAATTTTATATTAATTTGTAATTTATAAAATATTCGAAATTTCTACTAACGCTGTAATACTGAATAGATTATCATTAATTGGGAGTAAATTATGGAACTGGACACCACGATCAATGTCTAAATTTTGTATACTTAGGTATTGTTGATTCATGTGGATATTGTTAACACTACATTAATGATGTTTACACTACATCTGTTTCAATTATGTATTTTTTGTGAAGCAGACTCGAATGTAAGGAACATACATGTTCAAATACATTAAATAAATGAATAAATATTTCGAGAATATAACACTAGAACGTAAGTACTAGTTGGAAACCACCAAAATAAATCCCAAATTACAAGCAAACAGAATAGTCGCAATATGTACCTACTATTCCAATTTTCCACACACACTCCACTCAATCGAAATAAATTCGGTCAATTAAAAATGACGTTCACAAATATATCTCTTGTTCTTACAGCGGTAGATTTAGTATGCGATTTCGATGAAGAACTTTTCTACGAGTGGAGAACGAAATCCATGGAATGAGAATTGGAAGAGTTCTATTTCCCTAACAACGTTTCGTGTACGTGACGATCATAGTAAATGTGCGCACTGCGTGACACGAAAATGTGATCGACAAATTAACAAGATGACCCATAGCGATAAAAAGACATATCCAAACGCTGCAAATACTACACAACGGTTTATCATTCGTTCTATAGTTCACTCGTATTTATATTCGGATCATATACGATTCACTCCAATCAAGTGAGCTTTATTAATTGGCCTGGGAAGCCGCTCTCATCGATTGAAAGAAAAGAAATCAGCAGTTGAACTTAGATGATTGGTATTTAGTAGTATTTATCTGACAGTAAACTTTTAATTAGCATCAGTACTTACTCAGCTCGTTACACATACGTTCCGACAGGAATATATTTTGAATTTTATTGTCCGAGACTAATATTAATTGATTAGCAATTTTCTCACCAAAGTTGACTGATTCTCAAAACATCCATTTCGGTAGCAAACGGTAGATCGTAGGTAGACTGCTCGGGAGGATTTATCCGATTTATTCTGGAAGTTCCTAAGGATTTCTTGGGGAGGTCCTATCTTTCTCTTTCAATATCTGTTAAATATAAACTATCTTTCTCGTTAACCTAATATTTTCTTTACCCCAATTATCCTCATGACATACAATTATTTTTCCAAATTAGCAAAGCTAGCTTTCATTTAGCCCTATTGGGAGATATTTTACCTTCTTAATTAGGCTATTTGTGGTGTTGTCCTGTTGTTAGTCCTGGGTTTTTAAATAGCACAATAACTACTAGTCAGTTGGACAACGAGACGCAAACGCGAGGACGTCGCTCTATATAAATCCGAGAACCCGAGATCGCTCACAGTCCTGAAAACCGTTCCGATAGTTTTAGATCGATTCTTCCCGATTGTAAAGAGTTCCGGAACTTGTCAGAACTGACAAGAAACCTCACACCTATAAATATTGAATTGGATCGGGGAGAGAACAGTTGAGGGACATGTTCTAAGATGCTCGGCCGTACACGATCCCGCTGGAAAACGATGCACATCTGCGATGGTCGAGACAAAGTTGGGGCGACGCGACGTAGGCGGCTAGATGTTATCTCATCTACCTTCTTCATCCCGGATTGCTCAATGCACGTAAAAACAAGCACATGGTGTCTCACATTTCGGAGATTTATCGCACTTCGGTAAAAAAAAAAAAAAAAGGTACTGATCGAAAAACACCATTTCGATTCAGGTACTGTATGACGTGTACCTGTATGACGTGACACTGCATTTATTAGACATAGAAAATAATCTTATCCAGTGAAACTCTATTGACATGGGTATGTCTTTTACGAAGGGTGTCAACGAAAAATTGCGTCACATTTTTTTCACACAAAAAGTACAAACAAACAAAACACCCAACCGCTCCGTACAACCACTTCACGCTCAGTTGCTTCGTTGGGAAGTGAAACTTCGTTAGTTTTCATCCTACGTAAATCGTTCACCAATCGTTGGAATGCGCTCTAATTACCGAAAAACGTCATGTTATCAAACTTCCCCCTCCCTCACTCTTTATTCCATAAAACGCAATCAATTCGGCATGTATAAGCACCAATCATATGAACGTTATAAATTATGACGAGAAGACGTCAGCAGGATTTAGAGACCTATTTCCCTTTCCTCTCTCTGATTTATTTTACAGTTTTACAGCATTCAACGGCAGGACGAAGCACATACCTACCTACTAATTTCTCCCTCAGGCAATCGGGAAAATACGATATTAAGGAAAGACATGCCCATGACCTTTTGTTTCTCCTATTAAGGAAGTTTTTTTCCTTCCTATATATATATAATTTTTCGTCACATACAGAACGGTTATTCTTCATCAGAATCACCGAGATTTATTAAAATAACGTTGTTACATTCTTTATGAAACTTCTTGGGAATCTTTATTAAGCACCTATATCTGAAAACCGGAATGCGCAATTATATTTCGTCAATAGCGACGGGGTATACATTCAAACAGAATATTTTCTGAGAATTCGAATGTATAAAATATTGAATAGAATATAAATATTGTTCGAGTAGATAACCTAATAACCTAAGTCATGCCATTCCATGTAATCCTCGCGTTTTCCCCTCCAATTCGCATGTGGTGGCACACCGTTTTAGAGACGGAGGAGATCATGGTTCCCCTTAGAATCGTGTCCTTTGAGACACCTTTTTCAAAGCCACTAATGACCCTTCTGGTTAAGGAGCAGCTTAAATCATCAAATAAAAAAGAAAATAGCCCAGGGAATTTAATATGGCTTGAATCATAACGGAAAAAAATTAATAAATGTACTGTTAATGAGTGCCGTTTTATGAGTGCATGTCGAATCCCACAGAGATTATTTACCTTACCAATTATATAAAAAGTAACTAAATCATTTATAGTTCAATAATTGTTATCACAGGATTTGTAACAAAGGTTTCACACAACCCTTGATGTTCTCCAGCTCGTAAACCAGTCGGAATACTTATCAAAGTAATCGAGTACTTCTTAATATGCTCATTCATATTTTGGGAACTTACATCCCTTGTTTTCAGATCCATTTGGTCCAAATTTTGCCATGTTCACTACACTAAACTTGACAATACTAATAACAGATGTATGGTAGGTAAAGGCGAATAATAAAGTGTAAATGGTTATTATATCGAAACCATTAAGACCACATGGGAGCCTTTATTGAAATAAAACTCAACTTGATGTGTTTACAACTTTGGTCTAGCAACACACCAGCTTGAGCATTAGGGAGGTAGGACGGTGATTAGCAGTACACGGTCGATTTTGGAATTTCCTATTAGTCAACATACAAGAGTGAATCCAAGAACGAGGTAGCATTAGCTAGACGTTTTTGTTTTTGAACTATTAAAACTAGTCCTCTCGCCACTGTTATTATCACTAGTGAATTCGACCTCGGTCGGTTTGTTGACTCAGTTCCAAAAGCACATTCCCATAGGTATGCATAGATCAATGGCTCGGATGCCGATATTGTAAAAGTTATGCATTATGCACACAGACCACAACTCCACCTTCCAACACAGCACCTACTTTTTCGCCTTCACGGAAAAGCCAAGATTTCGTAGTCCAAGCGTAGACATTTTGAAATCAAATTTAATTTCAACTTTGTACTGAAATAAACATAAAAAAGAAGTGGGTACTAAAAAAGTACCTACTAAACAGGTGGGGAAGCAAGAAAAGACACATTTCTAAAATCAACAACCTGTTGGTGCAACCTTCTTCCACTTGGTTTTGTATTTCTCTGTCTTGCGCAGAACCATAACAAACACAAATGACTTGACTTTGGATTATTAATGTAAATCGATGTGATGAATGATCAGAATGATTGAAGTTTTTTCAGGCTTTCAAATCTATCCCGCATTCAAAAGGATAAGGCTTTCAAATCAATCCCGCTCATTGTCGCCATTTTGGAAATGATCATAGCGCCGCCAACGTTAATTGAAAACGTGAATTCGTTTTTTGGTGACACACGAACTTTTGAAAATCGTATGGTAGGAATTATCATTCTTCGGTTCTCACCATGAGAGTGTTGGGCTCTCTAATTTTAACATTCTTGGATACCAACTAAAAATTTGCATACCCTACTTCAAATAGGATACCGACCCAGAATCTTCTTTTCAGCATTACTTCAGGGTGATTCGTTACAACCATACACATCCTTACAGTCATAATTTAAAATGGAAGGAGGAAAAGTCTGGTGCTAATGAACCCAGAAGTTCCAAGACCTTTGTCTTGGTTTATTTCCTGAAATGGTACCTACGAAGGGCGCGTTAATGGAAAACGTGAATTAGTTTTTGGTAACACACGCTTTCGAAAATCGTATAGTAGGAATTATCATTCTTCGGTTCTCGCCATAGAGTGTTGGGCTCTAATTTTACATTCTTGGATACCAACTAAGAATTCGCAAACCCTACTTCGAATTGGATACCAACCGTCTTTTCAGTATTACTTCAGGGTGGTTCGTTACAACCATACGCATCCTCACAGTCATAATTTAAAGTGGAAGGAGAAACGGTGTGGTTCTACTGAGCCCAGAAGCTCCAAGACCTTTGTCTTGGTTTCTCTCCTAAAATGGTACCTACGAAGGACGTGCTACTACACAAAGCAATTTATTATAGAGCTGAAAGACAGCAGGGCATAAAAAGAAGGGAGTGAAAGAAGTGGATTAATGTAGAGGCATGATTGCAGGATAGCATGAGGGAAACAATTTCAAAGGCTCGTGGAAGCACTTCTGTTTTCATAAATCCCGGGGAGAAAACCGCGGTTTCAACCCTTCACCCCCTCGTCCGCAATCGCAACGTTAAGAGTTGTCTCGAAATAAAGGGAGCAAGCACGCAGGACCAACGAATTTTCCTGGGAGGCCATTTGGCGGGCAGGAATGCGGCGAAAAACGGTGGGCAAAGCCAAATGAGTAGGAAAAGTCCATTCGTACGGGCTGGAGCTCGAAGCTTACAGTATTGGGGCGTGCAATCGTGCATATTACAGAATTACAGCAGTAGGCTCTGGTATTGGCTGATATGCACCAGCCTGGATTGGCGGAAACCATTGGGAGGGAGGGACTGGAAGGAATGCTCTGGGAATAACGTGATAATTATTTGAGGGAGAACTACAATGCAAGCGTCGCCGGCGAAATAAATTGACTTGATCTTTTCGAAATTCAACGCGCCCCTAACTATTCAAACGTCACCCCCTCTGTAGGTGGATACCATGATATTTATTTACATCCCAAAGGATCGAATCGATATTTCAGTAAAATAAAATGCAGGGTGAACATGACAAAGTGTGAAAGAAAAAATCAGGTGAAACTAGACAGAAAATCCACCATCTATGCTCATTCTGTTGCCGAGATAGGTACCTATGATTTTTTAAAGGTTGTTTTTTCTCGAGAGAACCACGTTAATATATATATATATATATATATATATATATATATATATATATATATATATATATATATATATATATATATATATATATACAGGGTGTCACCCTAACTCGAGGACCAAACTTCAAGGATCGATTTTACAACTAATTTGCAAACTTTTTTGTCTCCTGACATTTTTTTTTTAAACGCTTTAAAATTATACTTTTTTCACTTTTAAGATTTTTTTCGTGTTTTCGACCTTGAGCCATTAAAACGGCCATAACTCCCTCAATTTACTAGATAAACTCAAATATGAGTATACCGTTGAAAAGAGCGTTAAATTTCCTATCAGTTCATTAGGACACAAAACATTTTTAAGCCTTTCGTATAGGTGAATAAATTGGTCAAAGTCAGAAATTTAAAACTTTTTAGAAAATCACCATTTTTCAGGCTGACTCTTTTTATGTAATAAACAGCCGTATCGTCGGGCACTCAACGGAAAAAACTTGCCCAGAATCTCAGCTTTCCAACGGTGTATCATTTTTACCTTCAATTTTGAATACACTCCATAAAATTACGTTTTAAAGTGAAAAATACGGATTTCTCGTTAAGGAGAGACTTGTAGGCTTGGCGGGCTGGCGAGCTATCTTCCATTCTTCCCTCACTCAATCAAAACTCGCTTTGCCTCCAACTCCCAAATACAAATTTGTATCTCAGTCAAATATGAACATAACCAATCAGCAGATACTAGAGACAAATCATATCGGCCTCATAGAAGCCGAAATACTGGGTGTTGATCTTTAACCGGATTGTAATCAATTTTTCCCCTTTCGGAACCAAAATCTTTTGAATGGCTTTCGAATGAAATTAATGCAATACCATAGCATAGGAAAGGTAGTTAGAATAAAATACGTATGCTCGGAAACATATTACTACTTATTTTTGTTTAATTCAATTAAAAAAAAAAAAAAGTAACTAAAATAAAATAAATTAACTTAAAATCATTGTAGATGAATTTAAAAAATGAAACTAAAAGAAAATGAATTAACTTAAGATAAAATGAATTATTGGAGCCTATGCTCAAAATGGCCTCCTCCTTCTAGAATGCATAGGCGGCATCGTCGAGAAACCGACCTCGTCACTTTTCGAAGAGTGTGATGATGCTGCATTCTCTGCCCACATTCCTGGATTCTGGAACAGTAAGATCAACTTCTTACTTTCTCTTGCTGAATATTTGTTTACCTCGGTTAATGTATTCACAAAATGTTTCCTACCTCTCAATAAGGATTTCCCGTGTGTCCACTGCTTCCGCGTACACCATTGACTTTAATGTGCCCCATACATAGAAGTCAAGTGGGGTCAGATCAGGGCTCCTAGGCGGCCAGCGAACCGGCCCATAACGCCCAATCCATCGCCCGGGAAAATGGTTGTTCATCCAGTCGGTGATGGTTCGGGCATTATGGGCGGGGCAACCGTCCATTTGAAACCAAAGGTTAACTCTTTGAGCCAGGGGAAGGTCTTCTATGAAGTTTAGCACTTCCAAATTGAGAAGGCCCAAAAACCCTGAAAACAAGAAATCCACAATTCCATTTCAAATGTCACTACCTACATTAATATTAGTAACTGGAAGACCGAAACTTTCCACTAAACATTCCAGAATGGGTACTTACTTTCAGCGTTGAGGCGTTCGGGAATAATGACGGGTCCGATGATTCTGTCCCCCATAAGTCCAACCCATACGTTTACCCGAAATTCGTACTGATGCCTACTCACGGTGACGGCATGAGGATTCTGATCTGACCAACTACAATAAACCCAAAAAAAAAAAAAAAAAAAAAAAAAAAAAGGTTTTAGCTTCAACAAATCTGATGTGAGGGTTTTAAAAAACTCGTATTGCCCTGTACAGTGGGAGAAAAAAATTACCGATGCGCGTTGTGCGTGTTGAAAAGTCCTGCTTTAGTGAATGTCGCCTCATCGGTCCACAAGACGTTCCTCAAAATCTCGTGGCCCTGATGGAGGAGCCACTCACAAAACAGGGTTCTCACTCTGTAGTCACGAGGGAGTAAGCTTTGGACCCTCAGAAAGTGGTACGGGTAGAGGTTATTGCTTCGGAGTACCCGATGAACCCTTTGGTGCGATACACCGACCTATGAGGAGGATTGAGCAAAGCAATTCATTTGGATACCCAATTCAATGCAGATAATATTCAACTTTTAATTGAAAAAAAAAATTAATAATAAAAAGAAAGAAGAAGAAGAAGAAGAAGAAGAAAAAGGTTTATTAGAATTTTAAACATAATGAATTTGCCAAATTCAAATCAAATAAACAATACGGCAATAATAAATTGTCTGCCGGAAGTAGGGCCTTACAATGCTTGCTATTTTAGGTCAATAATTGTTCCATTTATTTATAATAAAATACTGAAAAGAAACACGTACTTTGAAAAAACAACACCACACGCCAAAATCCAATTTAACACATTGATCAAAAGTTAAATTCTGCAACAAGCAATTTCCTATATCTCCAAGCCAATCTACAATAGAGCTCTAAAAAGAAAAAAGAACTTGCTACGTTTCTAGTCAATCAATTTTTAACATCGAGTCAATTAAGGCCATTGGAAAATCGACGTTTTGCGGATCAAATGACATGTGAATGCTGAGAAAAACACTAAATTTTCCTATGCTTAAAAAAGTAATACCAACCTGTTGCGAAATTCTGCGAGTACTTGTCCTTGGGTCCTGACGAACTAGAGCGAGAATTTCCTCCACATGTGGGGATGGATCATTGGGGATTCTCCCAATCCCAGTGCGGTCGACAGTTGAAGAACCAGTCTCCCTTAGCCTTCCAAACACCCTCTCTACGGTTCTTCTGGTCGGGTGACGTCTGTCAGGGAACCGCCTGGCATACTCACGGGCGGCCCCATGACCGTTTCCGTCACAGAAACCATACACGAACACCATATCTGCGAGTTCGATAACTGAAAATGACTCCATGTTTATTAATGGAAAGAGACTGACTGAGCCTATCTGACGACCGAAAAATAGTAGTAGGTCTTGAACTCATGATGATCGTGTAAGATTCGTCCTGTACGCATTTCATCAACAACAACATTCTGTTATTGTGAACTTAAGAGTTAGAAACCAAAACATTGAGTTTCTTACCTTTGGTCCTGTCTGACGACCGAGATTTAGAAGTAGGTAGGTCATGAACTCATTCTTATCGCACTTGTGTGATTGAGTGAGGGAAGAATGGAAGATAGCTCGCCAGCCCGCCAAGCCTAGGCCGGCCACACACGTAACGGTATACATGACAGGTAAACCTGCGCATGTTTACCTGTCATGTATACCTGTGCAAACTAGAGTCCACACACGTAACGGTATACCGTACGTTTAGCTCAGTTGAGAGATGGCGAGCCAACAAGATGAAGATGATATGATAGCTTTAGTCGGATTGTGTGTGGTTTTAAACAGTAAGAAGAAGAAGTTTAAACGTAAAATGTGGAGTAAAAAGTGGCTTACTAAAAGAAATGAATACACTCATACAAGATTATTGAAAGACTTGGGTGGTGAGCCTTCAGACATAAGCTGCATCTCTCTTTTTGCGATCGTGATACTCTTTACTTTTTACCCGCCACAGGCACGGCTCGAGTTTATACATATCGATAAACTCTTCAATTACTTGGTTGCGTTTACGACTCGACATCACTAGCACCAGTAGCCACAAGATAGTCCGCTAACTACAAAACACAAAGACAAAAGACACTCTCTTCACAGGAAGAAGCCTGAACTAAACAAAACTACTGCGCAGGCGACCGGACGTACTCACACACACGCTCAGGTCTAGGGTATAACTGACGACTGCGCAGGTACAAGATACCAAATCTCCGTTCCTGTCAGGTGACCTGCACAGGTCGCTTCGCCTGTGCACTTTCGCCTGTAGCGACTGGCACACACGCTCCGGTTTGCCTGCGCAGGTGACCTGTACAGGTTTACCTGTCATGTATACCGTTACGTGTGTGGCCGGCCCTACAAGTCTCTCCTTAACGAGAAATCCGTATTTTTCACTTTAAAACGTAATTTTATGGAGTGTATTCAAAATTGAAGGTAAAAATGATACACCGTTGGAAAGCTGAGATTCTGGGCAAGTTTTTTCCGTTGAGTGCCCGACGATACGGCTGTTTATTACATAGAAAGAGTCAGCCTGAAAAATGGTGATTTTCTAAAAAGTTTTAAATTTCTGACTTTGACCAATTTATTCACCTATACGAAAGGCTTTAAAAGGTTTTGTGTCCTAATGAACTGATAGGAAATTTAACGTTCTTTCCAACGGTATACTCATATTTGAGTTTATCTAGTAAATTGAGCTAGTTATGGCCGTTTTAATGCCTCAAGGTCGAAAACACGAAAAAAATCATAAAAGTGAAAAAAGTATAATTTTAAAGCGTTTAAAAAAAAATGTCAAGAGACAAAAAAGTTTTCAAATTAGTTGTAGAATCGATCCTTGAAGTTTGGTCCTCGAGTTAGGGTGACACCTTGTATATATATATATATATATATATATATATATATATATATATATATAGATATATATATATATATATATATATATATATATATATATATATATATATATATATATATATATATATATATATATATATAGATACCTATATTTTTCCAGATTAAATCAACTTTTCCAAACTTGTCACCGCATTTCAGAATCAGCGTTAAACTGTCTTTGAGAACAGATGATTTCTATATTCGTTTCACTCTTTCTTTTTTTTTTTTAAATAAACGTTAATTATTTTACGAATTGAGCATTTTAAAAAAAGTTAAAAAAATTAACAATTCCGTGAAAATTAATTTTGGAGACCGTCAACTTTCACTAAAACTGCTGCATTTAATACTCTTTCGAACGATCCAGTCAATTTTACTTTTACATAACTAAATAGAGGAGATGTTTCAATGTTGAAAAACGTGTTTTTTTCAAACATCGTTTCAACGTCATTAGAGAGTTTTTGTTCTTCCCGTAAGATTTTCTCCCGTTGACGTGTAGAGCAGCGTCTAGAGCAAGCAGCTGGAGATGCTAGCTCTTCACGTGATTTCTACGCGTATTTCTACACGTATACGTGAAAAACCAAACGCTAACGTCACGTTAACGTCTCTATAAGTGTTTCAGAAGCTGTTTCGTATTCTTTTCGTACAACCTATTCTTATTTAAATAATTAATTGCTTTATAATTATTTATAAATACATAATTATAAATACATTTATTGCTTAGGTACCTTAAATGGCTGAATTTTGTAGCGGAGCACTTCACTATAACCTCTCGACTTGTTGACCAACCAACGTGTTGTTGGCAACCACACAGTAGTTACCTTTGCTGATAACTGCGTAACTGCTGTTACCTTGGTCACACTGATTACCGGCAACTGTTGTTACCTTTGCGTCAGGCTATGATGACTACCCGTAGGCCGAAATTCCAACGAATGCATTTTCCCGTGCACGTGTAGATAGGCCTTTTTCCCGTACACGCGTAGTTCTACACGTGGACGAGAAGATTCGCGCATGCGCAGTTGGTATTTCAGTCTTTTCACGTACGCGGGTAGAAAATTAAGGGAAGAAAAAAAACTCTCTAATAAAAGTGGTTTTCTCGAGAAAAATTTAAAAAAATCATATCTTGGGTGAGCTAGTGCGGTTGGAGAAATTCTGCTTCATTTTCTGTATGGTTTCGCCTGATTCTTTCTTTCACACTATGCTATGGACACCTTGTATAGCACCTATATTTGTGTTGCGATAAATCATACCGGTATAATGCATGCATTACAATAATGCATTATGGGTTTAAATTTTTTTGGTGAGAATGGTGGATTGATCGCGTTTTCACTAGATCCACCCCCTCCGTTATAAACTACCATGATTACGTTACAAGCAGAACTGCTTTTACGTATTTGTTGAAAAAACCAAGATATATCGGTATCCCCCCCCCCCCCCACCACTATACTATATACATATACATATATAATTAAAGAGAATTCTTTATCCGAAAAAAATCGAATTCTTTAAGGAAAATTGTAAAATGATCGAACAAAAAATGATTCACCACTGATCAGTCGTGAGGCCTCTGAGGCTAATATATTTCCTTTTCGACCGTTTATTTATAACACAGAATGTGTTTTAGCCATGGACTAACTAGCCGAAAATGGAACGCGGGATGGTAACGAAATGTGTGACGGTGATGATTTTCACGTACAACCGAGCCGTTGGTAAGGAAATGGAACTTCCGCAATTTTAATCGCACAGAAATCGTTCACCATTCGTTGGAAAGCTCCTGATTTATCCAACCATATTATGTTAACTACTGCGAAGTGCGTGGCCATCATCCTGAGTTATGAGCATGGTTATTTGAATCAATTGTTTACACACAGATGATCATTCTCAATAATTGATATTGTCAACATGATTGCAACCGCTTGTAAATTTTCTTATGATTTTCACGTACAACCGAGCCGTTGGTAGGGAAATGGAACTTCCGCAATTTTAATCGCACAGAAATCGTTCACCATTCGTTGGAAAGCTCCTGATTTATCCAACCATATTATGTTAACTACTGCGAAGTGCGTGGCCATCATCCTGAGTTATGAGCATGGTTATTTGAATCAATTGTTTACACACAGATGATCATTCTCAATAATTGATATTGTCAACATGATTGCAACCGCTTGTAAATTTTCTTATGATTTTCACGTACAACCGAGCCGTTGGTAGGGAAATGGAACTTCCGCAATTTTAATCGCACAGAAATCGTTCACCATTCGTTGGAAAGCTCCTGATTTATCCAACCATATTATGTTAACTACTGTGAAGTGCGTGGCCATCAACCTGAGTTATGAGCATGAATAGTAAATGAATAGTAAACAATGACGCTTGTTTGGTTGTCACTTGGTTGCGCGACAACGCAAACACATTCTGTGTTTCAATAATTTCGTCCGAAGTATGTAAATAGAGGTAACCGGGGGTCCAGGGGGCTTGCCCCCTGGCGAGGCGCGGAGCGCCGATTTTTTTTTTTTTTTTTAAACATATTTTATACATTTTTTGACATCTACCAAAGAGCGTAAAATTGGAAGATCCTGTTCCTGTAATGGTGTAAATCCTATTGAGAAGCGCAAAGTGTTATGATTGATGATATACGGGGTTTAATAATCGTAGACGCTAGATCTCAGGTCGTAAAGTTTATGTAATAAAATCAGTTGTAAGCATAATCTATTATTGGTTCAAATGTGATAAAACTTATAGGGGACATCAAGGGACATGCACAATGACAGAAAATTTCATTAAAATCACATAACAACTTTGAGGAAATTATGCAACTTGCAGAGATTTGCTAGCACACAGTTTTTAATTCGAAATTTATACCAATGCAAACGGGAAATTGGATTTTGGAGAACCACCAAAAAAAAGTGCGTTCTTTGAAACTGATCTGAAGCCTTCCTCAACTTTAGTTGCCATGGTAATAAAATACGTCATCATATTTCAACACAAATAACAGATGAGCAGCTAATTGAAACTGAGACGGTGCTAGTGAAGTTGGAATGAGGAACGAAACATCAAAAGGCCAATCATTAATAATAACTCGGATATTAATAATTATCTTTATTAATCACACCATTAAAAAGAGGCGACTCATTGGTTATTCACCGCTCCGTTGCCCCGTCTCTGAAAGGGGTGTCATCATTCCGAGGTAATATTATTAAAAAAAAAAAAAAAGGAGGAGGAAAAAAAAGGAAAACCCGGTAAAATATCACCTGACGGGCAAAAGGGCGACCCCAAAGCCCTTTTATGATACGGCTGGAGTAGGGGGTATTGAGAGGAGGTATAAAGATAAAAATTTATTTCCCAAGAAATCCAGTTTTTCAACAGAAAGGGGTAGAGAGGGGGAGAAAGGGCTACCGCGATATTTTTTTTAAAGGCGCCTCATTCGGAGGTCGACGAATTCTTCAAAAACTTCGCTCTCCCGGCAGCTAAATAGGAGAGGGGGGCGGTGGAAGGTCGAATTATGTGGAAGAATGAGGAAGAGGGGGGAAGTCGGGGAATAAACGGGGAATATCCTCCATGGAAAGGGGCTTTTTCGTGCCTTCATCTCAATTTCCGTATCAATGCCAAAAGCTCTCGAAACTCAATCGGCGGAGGCACCTCTGAAACCCCCTGAAAAAGACTTGACGCCCGCGTACAGTTTTCAACCCCTCGAGGGTAAATAGAATGCGAGATTGAATGAGTTGAGAAAGAAAATCTTCAAAGAAGGGAGAAAAAATGAGTTCCACATGGGGCCAATGATGAGATAGAGACACCGTGTATATGAGCCGCCTCATACAATTGAGTTCACTCTTATTTATTTATTTAGAAAAGACGGCTTAAGCCTATTACAAAGAAACTCATATTAATGTTGCCGCATCGACAAGCAACGTAAATAATACACACTAAATGAAACGAAAAAATATAGTGAAAATATAAATAAATGTATAAATAAATAAAATAAAAATTACATAAAAAATGTCTATGCAACTTATTTTTGAAGGTATCATAACATTTTTGCTTTGTAGGAGCGGAAACAGAGTTGAAGAAAAACTAAAATATTTATCTTTATGTTATGTGTCTTATTAACGCTATAGAGACTCGACTGCTAAGGACTTTCGAGACGCAATGTTAGCGCAACTCACAGGAATCATGGGTTCAAAACCCTCAAAACTTGATGTGATCGATATTTTACTGAAAGGATTGAATCAGATTTGTGTTCACTTCTTGATATGTGACATTCAGGCAACCAAACTATATCCATACGCCTAAACGTCATATCTATACGTCGAAATGATCGGTATTTCACTGAAAGGATTGAATTGGGATGTTTCTTATGTTTTTGAGACGCGAGCGCAACGGCCATTCAGCCCACCAAATTATATAAATCACTCAACCATATAACCAACTAATCTATATTCTACTAATAAGATTTATTCATGTCGGATTTGTATTTTGAAGGCTGTCGAGTCAAATTTGAACGAGCTACAATTATGAGCTGGTTCCTAAGTTATTGAATAATATTTTCTTGGTCAACTTTGCGGTCTCTCATCCTGGAATACGCTTTAGGCTCTTCTTTTGGATACCCTTTTCCCCAACCAACTATCTATTTTATAGACATTTGTGCAGACTGCCTCGGACTGTGAACCATAATTATGACTAGTGCCCTGACCTTGAGATTTTTTACCGTTCAATTCCATTAACTCGAAAAATGATTTCAAATCTAGTAGAACAGTGACCAATAAGTAGTAAATAATTTATATCTCACCCTTGATATCTATTAACTTGACTATATAAGCTAACATTAATTGTTTACTATCTTACCTTCGTGAGGTGCTATTATACTAAATCCTTATGCTATTATATAAACTTCTTGAATTGGACTTGCCCGTATTGTAAATAAATAAATATACCTACTTGTAAAATAGAGAATTTTGTAACAAAATTTGTTACCGGCATAAATACAAAAATACATTCCCTAGAAACATGTATTTTACATGTGTTTGTGTCTGCATGTGTGACTCTCACTCTACGAGCTCCTATTCGGAGGAGTGTTTCTAACGAATAACGTAACATTAAAACTTTCCTGTTTCTCGATTGATTTCCTATAGCTTTGTGAGCACAGCGCCGCCAGAAAATCAAATCTCATTGTTCAAGGTTCACAGATCAAGATAATAACAGATGGAAAAAATTATGGACTGTTTTTAATGGTATAACTAATTTTCTCACAAACAACCACCCGACGATTTTAATAAACTGCCGCGAGTTACTTTTTGTGTGGGTACAAACAACGAAGGTGGGTCATCCAATCGTGTAAGAATGTAGGGCTATAAAATACCAATAAATTATAAATGTTCATGGTTATTCAAGAATCTCCATTCCCAGTCAAAAGCAAGCTGTGATAACATGCTTATTCTGAAGATTTATTTTTCCAAAACGGATTTTTAGCCACATCCGTTCCTTTTCTGAGAATGATTTTGTTCTTTCTGGGGCCGCTTTCAGTTCGACATTAGGCAAGCGTTTGCTGAAATGGGAATCGGGTTACAGATATTTGAGTAGAAAGTAATTTCTCCTCATTACAGAGGTTCGGAGTGTTGCCTTATTCCCTGTAATATCCACTCTGAAGATAGTCTGCGTTCGCCTAATGCGATATCGATTTGGCATTAGAGGTTGAGGGGAAGGGGCTCTCCGATGCTAAAGAGTAAATTATGAAGGGACTATATCAGATTTATACGACGAAAGTCTCATCTCGTCCTGAAACATAAGGGGACCCTATTCACATGGATTTTCCCTGACTTACACTCTGCCCCACGGTGGTCCGCTGACTGATTCAAGGCCGTCTGAAATGCCGACGAAAACTGACTACAAGGCGGTGTTCCGGAACCTTGTACGAGTAGAAATTGACCCCCCGGGAAATCTGAGCTGATCGTTTACTCGGACAAGACGCAAATCAAACATTCAGTTTTCGGGTGTTGAAACAACCTAAAGTATGGGCTCAGTAAAAACAATTGGGTGAAACTAGACCCCAAATGGGGTAGAATGCCACCAACTGCATGATGGACGGGCTGGGATGAGAAAACAAATAAATACACGGTGGCTGTAAAAACGACGAAGGCTTCCTAATCTCATTGAATAGTTGAACTCTGTCTCTTATCACTTTGCTTATAACGCGTTGGAATTTGTTTTGACTGAAGAAAATGAGCCAGTTCGTCTATTCACTCTGTGAGGGTGGGGTCGGTTCGAAAAAGGGCAAGAGCGTGCATCCGCAGTCGAGGGGGCCACTTCGAAAACATAAAATTGTAAAGTAAATTTGTTTTATCTTTATCCAGGAGTAATTTTCTTCTGAAATTGCGTTTTTTCCGTTGCCGTGTTTTTATTTGTTTTCTCATCCCAGCCCGTCCATTAAGAAAAAAACAACCAAAAGGTAACAAGTTTTTTCATCTTCCAGGTTAAATAACTGCACCAATTTGAAAGGAAATTTCAAAACCGACTCCATCGTTTGAAAGCTCTTTAAATGAAGAATAAATTTGTGAGGTTTGATAAGTCTCAAGATTATTTATTGGGAGACAGTACAGCTTCGAAGATTTTCGGGAAACTTGGTTTTTATAATTTTCTCACGTTCAAACAAGGATTATGGTTTAAGGATTGAACTTCTGAAGATCCAGAGAACAATATTCTCATATGAAATTTAACGCTAATTTCAGATATGTGGTCAACAATTTAAAAAAGTGTATCGATAGTGGAGAAAATGAGGTTTTTATGGTCTAAAACGTGTTTTTGTCGAAAAAAACTTTAAAAAATCATATCTCGGCAACGGGTTGAGATAAACAAGTGCAGTTGGTGGCATTCTACCCCATTTGGGGTCTAGTTTCACACTGAGCCCATACTTTAGGTT
The DNA here is from genome assembly GCA_030762985.1 of Adelphocoris suturalis. Classification (NCBI taxonomy): domain Eukaryota; kingdom Metazoa; phylum Arthropoda; class Insecta; order Hemiptera; family Miridae; genus Adelphocoris; species Adelphocoris suturalis. The sequence goes on from CM061043.1 coordinate 103,914,163, forward strand.
GTTTCAACACCCGAAAACTGAATGTTTGATTTGCGTCTTGCCCGAGTAAACGATCAAGATTTCCCGGGGGGTCAATTTCTACTCGTACAAGGTTCCGGAAAACCGCCTTGTAGTCAGTTTTCGTCGGCATTTCAGACGGCCTGGAATCAGTCAGCGGACCACCGTGGCCCAGCTGAGATGTTCTATTCAACGAATATCAACAATTTTCTAGGAGACCGACCCACCCCCCACGTTAATTGATGTTCGGTGACTACATTGAGTCCCTTAATACTGAATTTTTTGAAAATACGATGCTACTCACCTCAAAAACGATAGTTAATTAAAATACTTAAAACACTCTACAATTACACAAACAGAATACTCTCTGATCAGTTGCCGTATCTACATAGTTCTACAATAATAGAGCAGAAACTACTTGTAGATAATGCACACCTGTTCAGCATTGGTATTTTCCATTTAGAAACGGCACTACAAGCTTAGCACATTAGCCTTGGGTCTTAGCTTTGATTTAAACCCATAACTACAGCATTGCCCGCCCATCCCTTGGGCAGAAGGCATAAGAAAGAAATTCAAGGATACGACAATCGGAATGCACTATATTATTAGGCGTAATAGCCATACCTACCGAACTTGGAAAATTATGCATATTTTTATCAAAACCAACATTCAGATTGTTTCAAATCTTCTCGAGTAGTTGCAGAAATAGTTTGTCAAAGAATCCGAAAAAAGCATACTTCTAGGATTCCGAGGAACAATACAGTAGGCTTCTAACTTCAATCTTATTTTTCTCAGTTCAATGTCAACTGATTCAGTTCAGTTCAGTTCTGATTTTTCAGTAATCTTTATCCGTGTTATTATTGTTTTCTCTAGGACGTTTCCTTCTGAGATTAGTGAACCAAACAGTATTGTCTCAAGCTCAATCATTTAAGAGATGAGATTTTGGTCAACCTTAAATTTAAATATTAATATTTCAGAAACCGATTAGTAGGACAAATCCTGCAGTATTCGATGTCGATAAAAATATCGGATGTCGACCGAACCAGCGCGATCTTAGCAGGGAAAGATATATACTAGCTTTGCAGCACTGGAACCACAGCTATCTACTCGGAAGTAAAACTTCTCGGGTCTTTTTCTAACACGTCCCCGCATTTTCATTTTTTCTTTTTTTTCTCCTTTTTTTTCCTATAGCACTCTCAAGCGTCAATTTTTATTCATTATTACTAAACTATCGGTTCTAATTGGTATTGATTGGGTCTAATCAGTATTAATTGGGGTATCAAAAGTTTTGTGGTCGTTTTAAAATTGCACCACTCGGTTTTATCTATGAGCGCACGCAAAGCGTATGTTTCAATATTCGTTTTGAAAATTGTGTTACTTTTTAAAATTTAATAAACCCGTTGTTCAAATTTTTTATGATTTTATTACCAAAAACCTAGCTAAAACTAACTTATATTAGCTCTAGAAAATACCTTTGTAATTGTACTAACACTTCGTGGCAATTGAAAATGTGGGGTCGTTTTAGAAAAGACCCAACTTCTCTTTTGCCAACCAAATCTTGGAAACCATTACACTCTATAAAATAACATCTACAACATGCTCACAGTTACCTCTCTAAAAATAATATTCAGAGAGAAACTTCATTAAAAAACACAACGATCCACCCATCTCGCCCAGGGGAACTACGAAATAATTAAGTGTAAACTTTGCAGAAATATGATGCGTTACAACAGGGTGCAGAAAAGGTTGAAGCTAGGGCAGTGAGTTCAGTTACTTGGAGAAGAAACTATATTCTTCACTTGAGACTTGGTAAGCTTGGTTACTAGCATTAAGCAACATTACTAGTTGCTTTTAAAAATGCAATATCAAAATTTCCAGTCATGTTGCATGATCGTTGAGCCAGGTTTCGTAATTGTTTGTACCTATTATACTAATGTTGAATTTCTTTGAAATTTGCGCACATTGTGAGCAAAGAAATCATTAGCCATACATTTTCAGCATCATTTTGTGCATAAATTTTTGAATGTTCAAGTTCATAGTATATACTTTTTATGAGCAACAGTTTACAAAAGATATACATTTAATTTTTTGTAGCCGCATTTTGAAATTTCATGAAACGAGCAATAATTTATTGTGCTCAAAAATTGTTGTCCATTGAACTCATCATCTCTTTTGGAAAGCTTAATATCATGTTAATGCCTAAAATGGGCATTAGAAAACGTAGTCAACGTTAGACTGGATGAAACGCAGTGGATTCATCTACTAACGTTTCCTGCCAATAAAGTTCTGGGGAATTGGAGCCCACCTGATGCAGGATTTATGTTTTCCAGCATACTTGGCTTCGTGCAGTGGTGTATTGCAACTCGCATCTTTGCAACTCAACAATACGAATGAGGACTTACCACTGCTCTATTTCAACGAGGCCATGGTGGCATGGAGGCAACTAAATGGAGAAATAATCCCTGAATCATCATCGATGACTGTACAAAGAGAATGGGATTTTATAAACCTAAAACGGAGAGTGGAAAACATGACTTTCTCTCCCCCATTAGACACCATGAGATTCAAGGTTCTCCAGAAGTATTTCAGGAGCTTGGTTGAAGGCTATTCCTTGTTCAAACGTTGGGACGATTTTAAATGACGGAACATAAATAGTTGCGACCCCGCATCTCATTGAATTTACTATCAATCATAATTTTGTTGTTTCTATTACTAACTTGAGGAACCTTTCTCAGCACCATTGGGCAAGTATATTCCAATGAGGACAAGAGGAACCCAGATATTGCTGATTCAATATCCATATCCTGGTAAACAGAAAATAAAATAGCATTAAACAAAAGTTGACGAAACCTCTACATTAGAAGGCACCTCCTGCATGATGGTGTATCAGAATTTCAAGTACAAAAATAGGCATCTGCAGAAGAGCATGATCAATTCCGTGATGATCGCCAAACCCCAGAATCAGCGTGAGTCTCCAGTCTCCGCCTTCCACAAAGCATTGCTATCCACAATTTTGCAAAATAAATTGTGCAGTGGACTCACTCGGGCGGCATGGAACGAGCTATAATAGTATTGCAGGAAGGTTTCCTCGTCATGCTGAATTAAATAAGATGCTCCAGCAAGCATTCAGCAGTGTTGGAATCCCATATCGTTTAGAGCCCTCCTTCTTGAGAATGGAAAAAGGCCACACGTGTGCTGATACTCTTGCTTCTAGTTACCTACCTTCTCACACCCCTCCTGGGCATTCAGCTGATATTCTTGCAAGGAAAAAGCATGCAAAGTTTTCAGGCATCAAACAAACTAACATCTTCGTTGCTTTTGCTGTTGAGTCCTTGGACCCTTGGGCAAAGGAAGCAGCAGCCCTCCTTGATATATTGGGGTGAAGTCTCACGGAAAAGACGGGAGAGAAAAAAGCAAAAAAATATCTGATCCAACGTGCAGTGTGAAAGGTAGATCGGCTAAGATAACAAAACCCGTTGATTGAAAATTCAATCGTCAGGTGCTACAAAAGGCACTTCTGACTCTCAAAATTGTCTGAAACTAAAATAAAGTAACAACCAAAGTTTAATAACAAAACAAATCACATGAAAATAAGTCAATAACATGATACTATTACGTTATAACTTGGAGCAATAAATAATCCTAAATTAAACATAAAACCTTTCTACCTAATAAAGAATCCGGGATTAATTGTACCACACAAAAGCTTTTAACAATAAACCGTTACAAAATAATGTGCACTTTTATGTTTTCCACGTTTTGTTTCCGGTTCCATTGGTATCTGAGGTAGCATGTACGAAAGCGGTGTTGTTCTAATTACGTGTAGATTAAAGATTAATTCCATGAATTATTCATGGATGCGGTTCAAAGAGCCGACGATTATTTCGCCCCCGCCGTTCCGCCTTGTCCGAACTCCCTAAAATATCACCTCCGAAAATGCAACGACGTCGTTGAAACTTAAGGCTCGTTCTTATTAAATTCTCAGCGAACTTCGGACGGATGAGCCACTCAAGCGAGGTAAATAATTGATAGAAATGAAGCCATTGGGTTAAATCTATAGGGCTTTAAGGCCCGGACTCCCCTTTATCGCTGGAAGATTTCCTCAGGGGATGATCACTCCAGTAAGTTAGGTTTTCTGCATTACATAGGTTGGGGGGGGGGGGGGGGGGGGGGGTTGAGAAGAGCCGATCTTCTTCCCCACCCTACACGGATAACGATCTGTCTTAAGATACGTTTCCCTCCTTCATATTCTAAAGGTAAGAGCTTCTCCGAGGGAAAATGCTATCGGCGATCCTCGAGTGGCTATTCTTCTAGATTGTTCTTATAGCCGTATAAGCTGAAAATCCTTCTATTCATTGCCATCAAAATAGTAATCTTTTTAGCGCATTTTCTTATGAAAAAAGGAAAAATGAGCTACTGTGTTCACTTTGTCCGTTGATGTATGTATGTATGTGAGTCCTCTTAAAATCGTTTTAAATGCCACTTCCTGACGTCCAATTTTGATGAAGCTTGGTATGGATGTAATCTGTAACACGGTGAGGATAAAAATGTATCAGGGGCCGCTGTCGCATGGAAAGGTCATTGATCAGCTGATTAAGCTCCAAAGCCATTTTGTCAACTATTCAACGCCGGAAGCATCTGTTTCACCCGGATCTTCTTACAAGAGAATTCACTATCATGTGAATCACTTCGTGAGCACTGGTCTACTCATTTTATTTATTTATTATTTTTATTTATTTTATTTTTTTTAACAGCCGTAATTTTATCAAAACAGTCATGCAGCTTGATTTTATGAGCGAATTTTCGTAAATTATCGTATTGTATCAAGTTAAATTGTTTTGAAATTTGAGCTTTTCAGTGCAAGGAAATTTTTAACTGTTAATTTATGGCAAAAAACGTAGGTATTCTAAATAATAATCTCCTAATCAAATAAAGGTTTTCAATTTTTAGCTTTTTTGCAGTTTTTATCGATATTTTAACAAATTTTAATGGATTTTAAGTACCTAAATTTTTAGCATAATTTTGTACATAAATTTTTGAATGTTCTATTGCATAGTTAATAAACTTTATTTGAGCAATATTCTACCGAAAAACTTAAATTTAAAGATTTTTAGCAGTTTTTAGCCATTTTTAATTATTTTTTTAGTACAGTTTTTGGAACTAGACCAATTTAATGTGGTCAAAAAGTGCTGGCCAACGAACTCGTCTTTCATTTAGAAAGCTTGATTTTTTGGCGCCAGAACGGAATTTTTATTTCAACCCTAAGGAGAGTTATCGTCTGGAAGGACGGACGGACACACGCACGCACGCACGCACCCACGCACGCACGCTCGCACGCACGCACCAAACACACACACCCACACACACACACACACACACACACACACACACACACACACACACACACACATACATATACCTATATATATATATATATATAGTTTCATTTACATACATAAATGAAAAAGCGTTAAACTCCGGGATTCGTTTCAGAATGCCTCAAAACGGATTTTAATTATGACCTTTCACAAAAATTTTGATTTTGAAAATTTCCGAGCCATAGCAATAGTTCATTTTTAACGAAAATTCGCAAAAAGTAACTTTAAAAAAGATCCAGTCATGCAGCATGACCGTATGGGCGAATTTCCGCAAGTTATCGTATTATATCATGTTACATTGTTTTAAAATTAAAGCACTTTAAGTGCAAAGAAATTTTAAGTACCTATTCAAGAACTTCGAATGCAAAGAAAATAATTTTGCAACTATGAACTGCGATACCTAATCTGTCATGTATTTATGTGCACGTAGACATAGTTTGGTTTCACTTGGCTGATTATAAGTAATATTATTTTTAGTTATAAGCCTTTACATCATCTACTCTTAGCCATAGTTTTTCATTGTTAGGGGTTTATCCGCTGAAGGGGTAAGAGAGTGATCACTGATGTCCTCCTTGTGGCAGAGTGCAGCGATGCCTTTCTTGGCGGGATGTTGTTACCCCCCCCCCTTTGCTTGTGTAGTCTATGATGGCAATCCGTTTTGATGGTGGAGAGTCACATGGCTGCCCTTTGTAACAGCTATCAAAAACTGTTACGGTGATCCGTTCAATTGAACGGCGTACCCGTTCGTACCCCCATCATGCACGGGTCCGCTTGCTCTTATCGTTGTTCAACCTTCAGAACTTTGAGTCCACCTCTCTCTTTCACTTGCGTTAATAGCAATTAATATTATATAAACTCCCATTGTTTATACTAATACTTAATCCTTTGCTATCCCGCATACCTCTCTCTACCCTGTGGTATTTCTTTCATCTTTAAAGGAAGTGAATATAAGAAACTAATCAACCGACAGGCTAGATAGCAAACCCCCCTAATTACCTTTCTTTTGAAGCGACATAAAGAAAAGCGTAATTAATTATCCCAGTGATTGAAATCTTGTTCTACTTATTTTACCTGACTCCCAAAATTACATCAAAAGATTGAAATATACTATAGATGCCCAAGAATTTTGATCACGACAATCTGTAGATTGTCACACCTTAAAATCGTGCCGTAGAATTATGTTCAATGCTGCTAATTATACCATTCTGGTTGGGGTGCGCCTTAAAACATTAAATTCAAAAGAAAACCGTAATAAATCAAATGGAACCAGCAACTGTTCTCGCTCAAAACGGGCTCGAATGCTGAAAGAAAGAAAAAAAGGTCAACACTGTTGAGAATAAGTAATTGACTCTCGGACTCAGTAATATCATCGGGTTTGACTTGATCCCGTTTGTTGATACTACCAAAATGCGTATAATATACGTTAGCACATATAGGAATGACATTGTCTCAAGAGCATCCACAGAGCGCAGTGGTCTGCATAGAAAGGCTACCCAGTACAGAAATTATTACCCTTTATCTGAAAATTTGCTGATTTTAAATAATATACAAGAATTTTCTATAGTAATAACTGTCTACCTACCTATTCCAAGACGTGAATTTCAGTCATCAGGTAATCACACCTAAAGAAATCACGAAAGAACCGAAAGAAAACAAGGCACGCGATTTTTAAGAAATGTGCTACACAAAATCCATTAAAAAGGTAACATGTTGAAAATCCATGAATTTCTTATTTCTGGTTTTTTCAACCATAAATAAGAAAGCTATTGATTTTTGTGTACAGGATGTGGTCGAAAGGCAAGACAAACATTCATTCAACATAAACGTAGAAACAACAAAATTCGCTCACTGCTGAAGGTTATTCTACACTGGGTTTTTTGCATCCATGATCCATCTCGGTGATGGAAGCGTAGCGTGCAATAGGGAAGTGCGGAAATCCTAATGACTTCATTAAATACGATTTTGCCGCGAGGAAGTCATTGGTCCGGGGTAATTTCTACGAGGAATTGGTTTTTATGGGTGCCGATATTTATGAAGGCGGCAGGATTGCTCTTTATCGATTCCCGAAGCTCCTCTCACCTCGGCAAAATAGTTGTATAAATATCTCCGCCCTAACCACTTTACTCAGTGCTCGAACATCTCGTCCTTAACTTCTATCACACCCCAATTCACGGCCCTTCAGCATCCATTAAGGACCTCTGTTCGACACCGCTTCAGGACCTTGGACGACTTCCTGAGGGCTAAATGCTCCCCCATTATCAGAACATTGTCCTGTCTGCCAAATTTCTGCTAAGGTATCAAATTCTGTAGTCATGAATCATGAAGAACAAAGCCCACCAAGGTATTTATTTTAAATGTCTATAGACAGCTAAAACTTTCATGAAATTACTTTGTTTCATCATTCATATTACTTATCATAATTTCATCTACCTACTCGTGCATCAATACATAGCGGATTGGTTTTAGGATGAGCTATCACTTTCAACAGGCATGACGAGTTTTGGTAGTTGAATAACATGGAATATGTTAGGATCCACAATAATTGTGAACCCATGAATGTTGTGTGGTTACCTGGTAACGATTATGTTTATGTGTTCCCGTGATTTCTTAGAATCGATTGTTTGACATTATATTACCGGTTACCCGTGCGTTGGGTACCCGTTACCTGTACGGGTTAGTAGGTGAAGAGACTCCTGAAAACCATATCCAGACTGTGTTCGTAACTACGGAGCATACATGCCATAGTACAGCATAAAAGTAGCAAAATCAGGCCAGGACTGATCAGGAAAGGGTCCATAATTTCAATAGTCTCTTAATGATCCAGTGAGTCAACCAATCAAATTTCAACTTTCTCCCTGTAAAATTTCAACTACTTAGGGTGAACAGGAGAGAATTTATTTAGATCCCTCAGGTGATCATGAAAGAGCCCATCGTTCCAATCGTCTCTTAATGACGCAGAGCCTTCCTATCAAATTTCAACTTTCTAGGGTGAATAGAAGAGAATTTCGCTTCCTCAGCTAATTAGAAACCCATCATTTCAATCGTATCGTAATGTTCCTAAGAGTCGCCCTATCGAATTTCAACTTCCTAGGGTGAGCAGGAGAGGATTCAGCTCAGTCATCTGATCATGAAAGAGCCTATCATTTCAATCGTCTCCTAATATCCCAGGGAGTCTCCCTATCAAATTTCAACTTCCTAAGGTTAACAGGATAGAATTTAGCTAATTCAGCTGATTAGGAGTGTCAACTCGTATATCGACAATTTACAGTTGACAATAGACAATACCCGAGACAAGGACAAGCCGATGTCTTCAATATGCAGTTCTCTGACCCAATTCACACAAAAACGACTGCGCTGATGTCAGCGGATTATGACATGAGATTATGAGACATGGCGTGACGTTGAAATGAGGCTGAATTCCCCCACTCGCACCCTAGAAAGGGGTAAGGAGAATTTTTGACCGCCTTGTACCTTACGTCACGAAAACTTGTACCCAATGAACGGAATGAACAATTACAAGGAACGACTTGGAGGAAATTGCTGGGCGATGATTGGGCCCGCCAAAAGCAGACACGACCTGGACGAGTGAATAAAACTGTTTGATGAGCATCAGCTCGAGGTCTTGTTTCTGAAATTGTTTACCCGTCTGGAGGCGGAATTTTGTTCGTTGAGGGAGCAATGGAAGACGGACCGGTCGCAGTTCTCCACTCTTCGGCGCCCGCATACCTATGACGCCATGATGAATTCGGCAGCCGAAGATCAGCGGTCTCACTCAGCCAAGGGACGCAAATGCTGAGGAGGATTCAGGATCTACAGAGAGCCGTTTCAACCAACGGTAAGCAAATACCCTCTTTCCATCTACTGCCCAAAAGTAGTCTCTCCGTCACCCTCTCGAGCACCCCTAGACACTTCAGGAAAACGTCCCGCGGTTTCCCTCGGTCGCGCCGTGCCCGATAAACCTGTGCGAGACGGAATAGTGAATTTTGGAGGCTCAGGTAGGTGTGTTTATCGGAGTGTAAAGGACTATAGGTAGTTCTCTAGCGCTAGTAAACAGATGTCATAACCAAGACTTACAAGTGTATTTGAAGAACGAACAAATGTCTGAATATTTATAATAATAAATACGTGTTGACCGATTCAAAATTGTCATCATGCTTGGTTAACCATTCCACTTATCATTTGTCATTCTTCCTAAAAATAGCGCGGAGACTGGGAAAGTATACTCTCTGGTTATGGTCAAGTGTCTCACGAGCCTGACGAAACCGGGAACTTTAATCTCGTTAACACCAAGGGATCAAGACATAAACAAATCTTACCCTTACAAGGAGACAATCCATTATTTCAATCGTCTCCTATTGACCCAGAGAGTCGACCTAGCAAATTTCAACTTCCTAGTGTTAACAGGATAGGATTTAGCTAACTCAGCTGATTAGGAGAGAACCCATCAATTCAATCGCCTTTTAATGACCCAGAGAGTCTCCCTATCGAATTTCAATTTCCCAGGGTTAACAGTATAGAATTTAGCTAATTCAGCTGATTAGGAAAGAGCCCTAAATTTCAATCGTCTCTAAAGGTCCCAAAGAGTCACCCATGCTTCACTCGCAACACCCGTAGCAACCCGTCAAGGTTTTTCCACTAGTCACGAATTTCCGCCGCTAACAAACTGCTTGTTAGCAACCACAATAACAAAAATTGAGGAACCAAACAAATCGGTTGCGAAGGGTAGCGCCGTTTATGAATTAGAAGTATGTTTTGGAGGTTCAGTCCTGGCCTACGTGGTGCGCCAAAACTGCGGATCATTTCACGAATCAGAATCGGTCCAGCCATTTAGCCGTCTATTAGGAACATAGATAGATACCTAGATAGAAACAAACTTTGAAATTTATATAATAAGGATTGCAACATACCTTCTCATTTTCCTCAATTAAAACACATTAATTTTAATTGCTCTGTTTGTTTTAATGAGTTCTATTGAACAGAATACACTTATAATACATATATACGAGTACATATTACAATAACCAAAACATAACTCGTATAACTGACATAACAGTAAAATTTGATACACTAATTGTAAAAACAAAAATTAAAATGTTATTCATTTATTAAAATGAATGTATCATCAAGGTATGATACTATACAGATTTCAAAAAAACTCGATTTCCAAATTCACAAATTTCTACCTATTTTGGTGGGAGTTTACAAAGCAATACAAACGTACTCATACATGACCGTATTAATGAAGAGAGAAATCCACATTTGAATTTTTTCCCACACATTGTTTTTTCACATGTTTCAAAACGAATTCTCATTCACATATAAGTCCTTAGTTTCTCCGTAAATATTATTTAGGAATATATGTATAACAGAAACATCTATTATATCTTTAGTTCGACTGATACGACATACGTACTGCTAATTTAACCTTCCCAGTGTCTTAACGTATTAAAAAGGACGTTTGTCTCAAGGCATTTGGTTTCGGGGATGAGGAAGTTTACTTATGGCAGAAGAATTCATCGAGTCGTAGAAGAGAATGATATACACACGTGAATGCCATTAATAAAATAGCGGCAGATGGTCTAAACATAGAGCGGTCGACCTGTTTCCACAACACCTGTTCAGAATTTCTGAAAGAACAGCGAAAAAATTGGGAGGAGTAATAAAGGAGTAAAGCATGGAAGGAGTAAAGAATTTTTGCCAATACAAGAAGAATACAAAACGACCGGGAAAGTATTCTGAGACACATATTGAAGAAAAGTTAACTTATAGCAAAATGTGTACATTTTGCTTTCGAGTACCTATGGGTAGCGGAAGTATTGTTTTCACTTTCGGGAGATGGAAAAAAAGCTGCGAGTTATTACACAAAGGTTTATTATTTCTGTATTAGGTAGCTCTTCTACGCAGAACATCATCTTGTTTATAATTATCTTGCCACGAAATGGATTATACAGTAGACGCCTGCCGGGGGACATTGATTAAATCCGAATACCCAATCCATGTGAGCAATGGATGGACGAATTTCAACCACAGCCAGCTTGAGATTGAGATTAAAATGCCGATCTCGCGCAAAAAAAATCAAGCTTTCCAAACGAAAGGATGAGTTCCTTGGCCAGCATTTTTGAGCAACATTAAATTGGTAAAATTTAAAATAAATTCTAAACAAATCACTAAACATGGCTAGAAATCTAAATAAAAATTAAATTAAAATGTATATTATCATTATTATATTATTAAAAATAAAAGTTAAATTTATATTTGTTAGCAGAATTTTAGTCAAAAAAATTGATTGACGATGTACTAGATTAAAAAATTCATGCAGAAATGTCTGCTAAAAAATTTACTTAAATTTCATTAATATTTGCCAAAAAATAGATAAAAACTGCAAAAAAGCTAAAAATCCAAAATCTTTTTTGAGTTGCCGAATATTATTAGGAACGAGTTTCTTACCATATAGATAAATAGATTGCATTTCTTTCAATAGAGACACATACTATGATGATAATACAAAAGTAGAACTAGGCTACTCGCCTAACTTACTTTTCCAACGGTAGGCTTGGCTCGTGCTGTTGGTTAAGGTCTGGGCGATTTGACCATAATTCCAAACATAGCACGTTGACATAACGTCGCATATGCGTCTACATGATCTGCACATCGCTTAAATATTATAACTACAATGGTATTTGATGTACCTATCTTCTATGAGTAGAAAAACTTCCTATAGTATAATTATTGTTTTATAATATTTCACGTAAATGCTGTTTAACATAGTTTCGCAATCCACTGCCCCATTTTTCACAAGCTGAATTGGCAAATTTGCTTTTTGTAGTTTGGTCTAGTATAATTTTGAGCTCTTTTCATATGACTATCTACCGCTCTGTGAATGATGTACATGATAAATTTTTGACTGTGTACAAAATAGGTAGGTAGTTAACTATCCTTTTTACTTAAAGTCCGAATTTTCAAAACAATTTTCAAAATCATTTAACATAATAGGTATAGTACGAAAATTTGCTAATACGATCGTGTTGCATGACTGGAACTTTTTAGTTTTCGGCAATAATTTCAGGATCTGTGAATTTCTAAGCCCCAAAAGTGTTCAAATTTACAAACCATTTGACGTTAATTTAATGCGAACAATGATGACGGTTCGCTCATTAGGTTATGCTGCAGGGCTGGAACACATTTTACTATGTCAAGCTTTCCAACCCTCGCCGCTCAGAACTGTCAATAGAGGCACAATAAAAGCGAAGGTCCAGATGCCATGTCAACCATCACATCTCCCCCGAACTGCTCATCAGCTCTCGATCCGACGTCATCGTCGTTACAGGACTATTATTATTATATTATTAAAAATAAAAGTTAAATTTATATTTCTAGCGGAATTTCAGTCAAAAAAGTTTATTAACGATGAACTAGATTGAATAAATTCACGCAGAAATTTCTGCTAAAAGATGTACTTAAATTTCATTAATATTTGCCGGAAATCTTTTTTAAGTTGCCGAATTTTATCAGGAACGAGTTTCTTCTCATATAAAATAGGTAGTTAACTATACTTTTTACTTAATGTTCGTATTTTCAAAATCATTTAACATAATAGGTATAGTACGAAAATTTGCTCATACGATCGTGTTGCATGACTGGAACTTTTTAGTTTTCGGCAATAATTTCAGGATCTGTGAATTTCAGTTTTTCTCATAATCTAATAGTTAACCATTTTCTAAGCCACAAAAGTGTTCAAATTTACAAACCATTTGACGTTAATTTAATTCGAACAATGGTGACGGTTCGCTCATTAGGTTATGCTGCAGGACTGGAACATGTTTTACTAGGTCAAGCTTGCCAACCCTCGCCGCTCAGAACTGTCAATAGAGGCACAATAAAAGCGAAGGTCCAGATGCCATGTCAACCATCGCCTCTCCCAAACTGCTCATCCGCTCTCGATCCGACGTAATCGTCGTTACAGGGACTGAATCGAGCTCGTCCTCCGGGAACATTTCGCTGGGGACACTCGAGCTCGACGCTTCAAGCACCTTTTTGAGCCGTCGTCGCGCTCCTGCAGCTGACTGCGCCACGGGCCCGCCCTCCACTTGACAAATGACCTGAACAGGCTTCGCCCGCTAATTACCCGCGATAGGCCTTTTGTGACTTGCCTGCTTTTCACGAGCACTCGACTCCTTTTTGTCTAACTCCACTTTTACCTCATAATATTCCCAGAGTGGTTCCACTGCTATTATTCCACAAAGGTGCACAATACCTTGTTCCGAGTCTTTTTTAGAGTGGACTTTCTTTTTCAGTCGTTTTATTTTTCCAACGCTCTTTCCATTATGTTCCTCACGTGTTTAGAAATCTGAAACAGGTGCTATTGATTCAGGTCAGCTACGCCAAGTGTGGGCGTGTACTGGACATGTATAGGGACAGGACGTTCCGTGAGTCTTAGAGTCGCATTTACTTTCTTAATCTCAACATTAAGAATTACTGGGCCGTTAACTTACGGTCAATGAGGCCGATAAACAAACAAATCCATCGATGGCATCAGGTTAATTGTATTTTAAAGTTAACGAGTGTTGGTAAATACGCGTACTTTTCTGTTACACGCCCGCCACCTCGGATTCGGTTTAGGCCCCCACAGTGGATTCAAAAGGGGTTTTTAGAGGGAAAACGCTGCAAATTATTACACAAAGGTTTATTATTTCTGTATCATAATCGTAATTATTTAGCCTCACTTATAGTATATTTACTAGGTATCGAAACTCGGGACTTCCAATATTTGGTTCACTCGTTCACTGCATCACAGCTCCAGGACCCCATAATTTTACGCTTTATAGTAAAGTTGAGGAAAAAAAGAAATAAATGGAGCCGTCTAGGGACACCCGAAGGAAGCGAAGCTTTATATCATAAAGCGTAGAATAGAATTATGAGTATTTTCATACTCATAAACAATCTCTTCTAGTTGGAATTAATTTCATCACACTCTCTCTCTCGCCTTCCCTCCCCTCCCTTCCCTCTCCCCACCCCACCCTTCCCTCTCACTCCCTCTCCCCTCCCTTCCCTCTCACTCCATCTCCCCTCCCCTCCTCCCTCGCCTCCATCTCCCCTCCCCTCTCTCACTCCCTCCGCCTCGCCCTCCCTCTCACTCTCTCCCGCCCACCCTTTCCCACCCACAAGGCGTGCGCGCGTTCGTCAGTCTAACACTGACAACTTTTTCACACTTTTTCGCCCGTTTTCGGCCCATAGCATCTATGCTAGTAAAGCGATCGGGATGGTTAAACGTCAGGACCAACTAGACCCCAAATGGAGTCTATGTGCGAAAGAACGGGTTTTTTAAGTCAATTCTTAGGCCTTTTAAGGCCCGGACGGCGAACGGCGGACGGACATTTCAAATTTGGATTCTACGCACCTTGAAACGTAGTGACAAAGTTTGAGGGGGGTTATAAAAATGTTTTGCTACACGATCACATAGGCTTATTATTGAAAATAATAAACCACTAATGGAAATTTTGACTGATTCTGATATACTCCACGTATATCTATCGATGTTGAGTACCTAAAATAGCTTCTCTGAGCCAAAAAATCGATTTTAGATTTTAGCATGGAACATGCTTTAGCCTTGGACTAACTAGTTAAAAACGTTACGCGGATGTGTCACGAAACCTTGGAATAACTAGCGAAAAACGTTACGCGAGATTCTCACGAAATTTTCTAACTTCGAAGACTTTCTTTTTCCGTCGTTTTATTTTCCCAACGCTCTTTTATATTCTTCACGTGTTTAGAAATCTCAAACAGGTGCTATTGATTCAGGCCAGCTACGCCAAGTGTGGGCGTGTACTGGACAAGTATAGGGACAGGACGTTCCGTGAGTCTTTGAGCCGCATTAACTTTCTTAATCTCAACATTAAGAATTACTGGGCCGTTTGGGAGATTAGGCCATTAACTTACGGTCAATGGGGCCGATAAACAAACAAATCCATCGATGGCCTCAGGTTAATCGTATGTTAAAGTTAACGAGTGTTGGTAAATACGGGTACTTTTCTTTTACACGCCCGCCGCCTCAGATTCGGTTTTACGCCCCCACAGTGGGTTCAAAAGGGGTTTTGTGTGGAAAAAATGGAAATTTTCACTGATTCTGATATACTCCACGTATATCTATCGATGTTAAGTACCTAAAATAACTTCTCTGACCCGAAAAATCGATTTTAGATTTTAGCATGGAACATGCTTTAGCCTTGGACTAACTAGTTAAAAACGTTACGCGGATGTGTCCCGAAACCTTGGAATAACTAGCGAAAAACGTTACGCGAGATTGTCACGAAATTTTCTAACTTCGAAGACTTTCTTTTTCAGTCGTTTTATTTTCCCAACGCTCTTTCCATTATGTTCTTCACGTGTTTAGAAATCTCAAACAGGTGCTATTGATTCAGGTCAGCTACGCCAAGTGTGGGCGTGTACTGGACATGTATAGGAACAGGACGTTCCGTGAGTCTTAGAGCCGCATTTACTTTCTTAATCTCAACATTAAGAATCACTGGGCCGTTAGGGGATTAGGCCGTTAACTTATGGTCAATGGGGCCGATAAACAACAAATCCATCTATGGCCTCAGGTTAATTGTATGTTGAATTTAACGAGTGTTGGTAAATATGCGTACTTTTCTTTTATACGCCCGCCGCCTCAAATTCGGTTTTATACAGTGGTAGCAAAATGGGTTTTTTAAAACCAAAATGGAATTTTGCACTGATTCTGATATAACCCATGTAGGTATATCTATCTTACATCGATATATCTACTTTCTCTGACCGGAAAAATCAATTTTAGATATTTTTTTTCTCTCTCTCTCTTTTTTCCACTATTGATTTTTGGAACCAATTTGTTCCCCAAAAGAAAAGCCGTAGAGCAAAGAATTCTGCATTGAACAAGGCCACCATCAGCTCTCTCTTTTCGTCAATGTTTAGTGTAGACTTACGGAGCGCAGCTGCTTGTGGGGCTGCACAGCTCAGAGCAGTCGAAGCTTCTCTAGACTTTTCAAAATGACGTGCTCAGGAACACAGTTCATCACCCTGGTATATTATGAATGTTAGACTTAAACATGATCTGAAGGTGAAAACTATTGATGAAACAATCAAGACAACTTTCATCGCCCACCAAGAGCGACTAAGAGGTCATGTCAACAGTCAAGCTGTTCATTTGCTTGATGTAAGCGACTTGCTGAGAAGACTGAAGAGAAGAAAACCACAAAACTAACACAGTGAATGTTAAATACTGGAATTAGTTCATTAGTTATCAGATTTTGTCTAGACACTTTCTGTGTCTTTGTTATGGATTGTATATGTATTAAATAAAGATCAAAATTAGTTCATTTATCAAATTAGTTAATCAGTTATCAGATTTTGTCAAGACACGTTCTGTATCTTTGTTTTGGATTGCATATGTATTAAATAAAGATCAAAATTAAAATCGCTAACAAGTTTCAAACTTGATGTAATAAAAAACGGATTTTTTTTTAAATCTCTTTGTTGTATAACATATAAGGAGAACAAACGGATGAACGTAAAGCGGCCCATACTGGTTCCATTCGATTCTTTGGGAGGATATCTATAAATTAAACCCAATAAAACATCAATGTTACCTAGAAAGTTTTCGAGATCTAGATTTTTCAATATTTCAGTGCTTAGATTCTTCTCTTGGGGGTTGGTCGAACGTGATACCGATGTTACCAACATATTCCTGGCCTAAGTACGACTTTTGTGCCAAATTTCATAAAAACCGGACCAGTGGTTTCGGAGAAAAGCTTTAGATGGTGGACGGGCGGATTGTTTTAATTGGATTTTTGGGCTCTACGCATATTCAAACGTAAACTGGAATTATTGAAAATAATACACCAAAAAGAGGAAAACAGAAACACATTTTTTCCTCGAACAAAGTGACTGTGTCTCAAGCTAAATAGAGATCAATTAACGTCAATAAGTTGTAAACAATACTTTATAATTCTTAAGGTGTGGTTAATAGTTAAGTTAGGTCGACTAATTTACGGGGTTTTTTTTTCTTTGCTATCGTATTTTGAATAATCCTTCATTCTTCTCTTGATTCTTTCATTCTGAATTCCTACAATCTGGCTGTTCCCATTCAAGCTCCCGCTCCACCTTGTATTGGCCAAGTAAGTCTTCGTAGAATCTCCATTTCTTTCTCGATTCCCGGATACATATACTTGCGACCCTTAGGATTGCGAACCCAACCCTTGCTCGGACCCACCCTCGGACCAGACTTTGAGGCCTTCCACATTTGTCACTTATAGGCGATCAGATAAGACCTTAACAACACTGCGGGACTGGGGAGCCAAATGTGCATCTACAGAGCATACCAGAGCCGTGAAAGATGCATGTCTCCGCTCACAGGCATCACTTTACTTCCTTTTTTTCCCTTAGCGGCTTCCAATACTGATGCTACCAAGCAGTGAGCATGAATAAATCACTCGCGACGAAATTGTGGAAACCCATTTTAAAACGGAATTTAGTGAAAAAACTTTTTCTATTTGCACGAAAAATAAAGAGTTACAATGTTAAATCGATTTCGACGGTTAGGACATCATCAGTAACAAACAATAACTTATTTTAATATTGTTGTTACTGATGATGGCCTAACCGTCGAAATCGATTTAAAATTGTAAGTCTTTATTTTAGAATAAAGAGACAACGAAATATACAACGTTTTCCCACTAACTTCCGTTTTGGAGCGGAGAGCGTACGAAGGAGCATCTGTGTCAGTGACACGAACGTCAAATAACGCCTTCCTCGGTGGCTCCAACACTCCGCGGCATAGCAAATCACCTTTAAAGCATTGAGGAGTTACACTTCCCTAGCAACGCTTTGGTTGTACGTAAAAATCAATATAAAACATGTCGGCTTGCGCTGAATTTTCAAACCATAAATCCAGAAGTAAAACATGATACATGTATAAATAAAACTTTTAAAAAATCCAGAATCTTTTCAACTCACAGAATATTATTCAGAGATAGTTTTCTACCATATAATAGGTAGGTAACAAATTCTTTGCACTCAACGTGCTCGAATTTCAAAACAATTTAACAATATAAATACGATAATTTACGAAAATTCCCTCATGCGATCATGCTGCATGACTGGAACATTATTACGAAAAACGTATAAAGGAAAAGCACTCGTCAAACGCCCAATAGTGTATGTTTTCTAATTATATCACGCCCACTTACCAAGTGCGTAAACGCAGAGTGGCTAATAGTAAGGAAGCGCCGATTTCCCGACATTCTTTCCCAAAGAATACAAACCGCAACAGCTGAACATTGGTATTTTATTTACAGTCAAACTAACAAAAATTCGCAAGTAGGATGTACCAAGGTGTTTTCAACCAAGCATGTGTTGTAATGCTAGAATCGGCTGACTTTGAGGTTTAATCAGAGAATGGAAGCGTCGATCAAAGTGAAATCAACGATCAAGAGTTCACCGGTGGTTTGATCGGAGCTTCTCGATGATCAAGCCGTGATCAGGTATTGATAAACCGGCCCTAAGTAATCGAAAATTTATTGCACAACAAACCAACAACAACTTGACCCTGCACACCCAAAAGCACTCACTCATATATAATAATGAGGAAAAAGAATAATACAGAAAATATCAATAAAATTGGCAAAAATGCATATTATGAGAATGCAGAGTTGTACACAACGGATATTGCATAGCTATAAAGCATAGCTTGTGCCGGCATGTATGAGCCGAATTAATCTCTTTAAATACTAGTTCAACTAATTTAATTATTAACACTGCTCCGTTCAAGCGGTGGACGTCCCCCCCCCCCCCCCCCCCCATAAATTCTCATTTCATCATTCTTTGTGAAACACTAGATAATCTAATAAAAAGAACATATTTGTAAGTAATGCATGCATTACAAAGGCATCCCTATGAATGGTTTCTCTATAATTTTGGTGAGAGTTAAAAGAAGAGAAAGAACAAAACTATCATGACTTCTCGGACTCCCCCCCCCCCCCCCCCTCCCACCCACTAAATCCCTCCACCGACAGCAAATTCCTATAATAAAACTTCCAGTATGAAATTTGAAACTCATGATATATTTTCCAAAACGACCATATTCATAATTATATTTAAAAATGATCACGAAAATCTGACGCGAATAGTTAAAACATCATGATTTATTGCTATTACCCTCTCTATTCACCCCCTTCGATAATGAAATTTGATACTCCTGATATGCATTCCAAAACTATACCAAATTCCTAGTTGAACAAAAAGGAATCACGAAAATCTGACGATATTAGTTGAAACATCATAAATTATCACCATTACCCCCTCCATTAACCCCCTTTCATGATGAAATATGAAATTCCTGATATACGATCCAAAATGACCGAATTCATAGTTGAACAAATAAAGAACCACGAAAATCGGACGAGAATTGTTAAAAGACCATGATTTATCAGTATTACCATTCACCCCCCTCCCATGATAAAATTTAAAACTCCTGACATACGTTCAAACTATTACGAATTCCTAATGGGACAAAATAAGAATCACGAAAATTGGTCGAGATTTGTAGCTTGGGCAGATAAATCCGAAATTCTCAAATTTTGTAGACTGGGGTGGCGTCGATAAAATTGGTCCAAAAAACCACGTTCTTCGACTTTACCCCCTCCGTTTCTCATCTTTCATCACGTAATTCAAAATTCCGAGGTTTGTTGCACAACTAGAATAAAATTGGGAGCGAACAAATAAAGAATCTCGAAAATCGGTTGAGAATTGTGACCTGAGCAGCGTCGACGAAATTTTCGTCATACACACACACACACACACACACAAACATACACCTATGGTAGTTTCACGGATTTGGTCTTAGAATGGTCTGAAACGGGTTTGTATGCGGTTATTTTATTTTTTTAAATTTATTTTTTTATTTATTTATTTATTTATTTTTTTTTTCGTGATTGGGTTGTCCCCCACACCTCTGGATCTATTCCAATAGCCCTACCTCTTATAAACGAAGCCTTGCCTATAAGACATAGCTTCAGAGGGACGTCCAAAAATGCGCTCAGATGTGACTCACTACGGGAATACTGATCTATCTATTTTTATATTAACAGAAAATGCAACCTAAAGCCGAACGCCAAATATAGGATAGTAGCCCCCCCCCCCCCCCCTCCTAACAATTCAGCCCAAACACTAAACATTCCAACATTCCTGAGTTGGTCACTTGTGCCAGAACTGTTTCCTTCCCGACCCCGGCGGACTACTGCATTCTAAGCAGGACACAGCCTTAAGCCCCGAAACCCATAACGTTAAAACTTGCGTTATTAAATTCGTCCGAGCAAAGAGGCCAACTGCCGGCTGCGGTTTTGAGAGCTGCGGTCGCGGCCTGGCTTTGAAGGTTCCGTGACTGGGGAGCTTTATGCCGCCTTGTGATGATTTTCCTCGACCCCTCTGTAATGTGATTGTCTGTTTAGGGCTTCCAACCCATTTCGGTATTCCGCACATCAAAATGTAGTCGGTATCACGCGGGTCGAGAAGTGGTAACTCGAATTTTCAACAATGAGGAAGGTAAAAGTGAAGGGCTGTCCGGAAATGATGATAATGAGTGATACATTAAAACTAAGTGAAGTCAAATGTAAAGGGGAACGTAACTCAATACTGAATTGTATACAGCAGGTGTGTGCTCTTCTCTGGAAATACCACGAGTTTTCTCAAACAAAAGCACATTTCAAAAACGCTGCAAATTATTTCACAAAGGTTTATTATTTTTTCAATTGAGTATGATCGTAGTTTTAGTTGGCTTGCGTACGTCATAAGGCCCGTCCAGACTCCTCGGCGTGTCCTATTTCGAGTTGCCACAACCTATACTTCTATAATTATATACGCATGTTTATATTTCTCGATTTGAGCTCCTATCTATTCAAATAGTTATTGTTTTATTAATATCATACGAAAAGTCGAGAGGATATGTTATTAAATATGCGTAGGCAAAGCATTGGTATTAACACACAAATTTGTCCTCGAAAAAAATATATATTCATGGCTTGAAGAAGACACTTTTTCACCTATTTTTGGCTCATAGCATCCAAGGGTGTGGAGCGATCGAGCTGGTGAGAAGTTAGGACCAACTAGACCCCAAGGGGGGTGTCTGGAGTCTATATGCGAAAGAAAGGATTTTTTAAGTCAATTCTAAGGCCTTTTATGGCCCGGACGGCGAACGGCGGACGGACATTGCAAATTTGGATTCTACGCACTTTGAAACGTAAAATGACAAAGTTTGAGGGGGGGTTATAAAAATTTTTTGCTATACGATCACATAGGCTTATTATTGAAAATAATAAACCGAAAATCAAAAAATACGACTTCAATATAAAAAAATCATGCTCGCGCACATTTGCGCACGAGTACAAAATACAACAACTATATGAACTCCAAACTTCCTTATTTCGAA
The DNA here is from genome assembly GCA_030762985.1 of Adelphocoris suturalis. NCBI lineage: Eukaryota > Metazoa > Arthropoda > Insecta > Hemiptera > Miridae > Adelphocoris > Adelphocoris suturalis. The sequence goes on from CM061043.1 coordinate 103,935,994, forward strand.
TAAGAACCTCATTATAGCGAAATTTGGTCAAAATTAAGCAATTGCAATGACTCTGATTTTGAAATAAAGATTGCGAAACATTTTCTTCATTAAAATCCGTTTTGAGGATTTTTTGAAACGAATCCCATAGTTTTAGAGTTTTATGCTTTTTAGTGAATTTTCGTAGAAAACGCTGCAAATTATTTCACATAGGTTTATTATTTTTTCAATTCAGTATGATCATAGTTTTAGTTGGCTTGCGTACGTCCAGACTCCTCGGCGTGTCCTATTTCGAGTTGCCACAACCTATATTAATTTCTATAATTATATACGTATGTTTATATTTCTCGATTTGAGCTCCTATCTATTCAAATAACCATCGCCTCAATAATATCTTTATCTAAGTAAGTACGAAAAGTCGAGAGGATGTGTTATTAAATATGTGTAGGCAAAGCATTGGTAATAACTCACAAATATGACCTAGAAAAATCGTATATTCATGCCTCGAAGGAACATGAAATTCGAAAGCAATACAAGTGTAGGAAGTTTTCCACGCCACCCTGGAGGTACTCCCTAGGTCTCGTTACCTCACAACCGGAGGTTCACCGCCCTATTACGCTTACAATATCATATATCACTCATATTTTTCCATCAACATTCATTTGAAACTTTGCATTTTGAACTCCAAACTTCCTTATTTCGAATAACAACCTCCTCATAGCGGAATTTGGTCAAAATGAAGCTATTGCAATGACTCTGATTTTGAAATCAAGATTGCGAAACATTTTCTTCATTAAAATCCGTTTTGAGGATTTTCTGAAACGAATCCCATAGTTTTAGAGTTTTATGCTTTTTAGTGAATTTTCGTAGAAAAGAAGCTCCAAAATGCATTGCAATGGCTCCAAAAATTTTTAGAATCAAAATTTTCTTCAAATCCGTTTTGAGGCATTCTGAAACGAATCCTTGTTTAACGCTTCTGTTAAACAAGGATTCTGTTAAACAAGGACATGTGCATATGTGTCATTCCAGACGATAACTTTCCTTAGGATTGAGATAAAAATTCAGTTCTTCCGCCAAAAAATCTAGCTTTCTAAACGAAAGGACGAGTTCGTTGGCCAGCATTTTTTGAGCACACTTGGTCAAATTTCAAAAATAGTGCCAACAAAATCACTAAAAATGGTAAAAACTGTTAAAAACCGTTGAAATTATATTTTTTAGCAGAATATTGCTCAAATAAAGTTTACTGACTATAAAATAGAACATTCAAAAATTGGAGTACAAAATTCTGCTAAAAAATGTACTAAAATTTTATTGAAATGAGCTGAAAAAATCAGTAAAAACGACAAAAAAGTTATAAATTCAAAATCTCTTTTTAAATAGCAGGTTATTATTTAGAACTTTTTTTAGACCAAGCCGAGAGTCAACCTATACGGCTTTAATCAACGAGAGAGCTATGTATTCTTCAGATACAGGGAACGACTTGCTTTTTCGATCCATAATAGCTAGAGGGTGAAAGTGCAAGATACCAGAGAACTATGTTTCCTTCAAGTAGGTATACAGCAAACGACTGGAAGTTTTAGACCTTACATTGTTTTCCCAATTCTATAGTGGTGAGCTAGAAGATAACAAAAGTAGCAATTAATGTAGAGGCATATAAAATAGCAAGAAGTGTTAGAATAGAGTATTCTGGAATAGACATTCGTTAGTCAGGTTCACAAAAAACTAAACCAATAATCAACGTATACATACTCAATGAACCAGAGAGCTAGGTTTCTATCGAGCACACTGAACGGCTGGGAGTTGAAGGCCTGTCATTGCATTTCCGATAGCGTAATAGCTCTCATAAAACTTTATATTCCGTTATCGTCTGGGGAGACAGCGTGTCGCAGCGTCAAAACCAGCAGGAAGGTGAAATTACGGGGACATTCCGTCTCCCACCACCGCATCACCGCAATATCTGTAGGCTTTAACCGCGAAAACTCACGTGTTATTGAATTGATACACCTCGTGATGGGGACCCGCACGAACTGATAAAAAGGCCGTTTATATTTTTCTACCCCGGAAAAAGGAGGAACGACTGGGAAGGGGGTGGAGGACGCGACAACCTCTATCGGAGAGGCAGTTGCCCTGGATAGGACCCACAGAAAACGACTCGGCTTTTGAAATAACTTTTACGGGATTCTGGAGGCGGAAGGGGAGATGGAAAAGCCAGAGATGATCCTTTAACGCCCCTTGGAGGATATCGATCACAAACCCCCGAAAACGGGCTTCGGGGGCAGTTCTCTGAGTCAACCGAATCGAGAGCAACGTAATGGCCGAAAGTCCCTCTGAGCAGATGGTGTCGACAGCTGTATATGAACCTTCTCCCGCTTTTCCGCTTCCTTCTTTTTTTCGGTGGTTGGCTCGATTTTCATGTTTCCTCTAGACAGAATCAACATCGGTATGAAAAGTAAACAATCCTCAGACCACGAAGTACACCAAGAAGGTAAGAGAGTGAAACGGCTAGGTATTCGGATCACTGATATTTATTTAGTGTAAAACGCTAAAAATGGTGAAGAGGCTATCTTACGTTCTAGGAAAACTTCCTCAGTCGAAGAGGTTTGATTAATTGGTCTCGATGGCATAGGTTGCTAAAGCGCTGGTCTTCAAAAAGTAACTTCTATTTCGAAGAAGATAAAGGCAAGACTTCCAATACCGTCGAGGCATCATATATTTTTGGACAGTTACAGCTAAAACCTCAGCACTAAGATCGCCATCAATAAAATTGAATATTAATGTATGGTCGAATCAGGTGTGCCTTTTCCTGATCATTCAAAGCTGAGTTATCTCCAATCAGTGCTTTTAAGCGAATCGAGGATAGCGCTCGCTTTGCGTTTGATGAAGTGGTGGTGGTGGTGTGGTTATGGTTGGTTGCGGGTGATGTAGTAGTTTCTTATTTTTGAAGAGATCTGTCACCAATGAGAAAATGAATTTCAAAATTCTGGTAGATTTGGTACAGGTAAATGATACCAAACAAGTAACAACTTGATTTGAACTATTGAAATAGTACAACAGAAATTGAAAGATGATGAAAAATAGAAAATTGATAATCTTATATGGGAAGCTTCTAAGCTCTTGACCTAACAAAAAAGCAAATTCGCTATGATTAGAGACGTGTCAATGTAAATCTTTCTGTTGAATAGTTCTGAAATATAAATGGATGAATGATAAATAGCTATGTCACTTCAGACTTCCTTGAGGAATGGTTAAGGAAGCCAACAGAAAGTCAGTTGTGCCATGACCAACATTGGAGTAGAAACAAGCAGAATAGCGAATATGGTTGGATCAGTTTTTGGACCGACTATTAAGTTTTGCGGATTTGGCAACCACTAGATTATAAAATGATAAAAATCAGCAAAAAAAATTCAGCAGCAATGGCCGTTGGAGCCGGTGAAAGATGTCCATATGAGTCCGTCAGTAAACAACAGCAACAAAACTCGATTTCGTAGCGCTTAGACAATTGTTGCGTAACGCCATCCAACATATTTTATAAGGCAACCTCACTTATTCAACTGATGGCCTGTATTTTTGAAAAGCCTTCCTCACCAGGCACCGCTTGAGAGCAGAGACCGAAGGAAAGGAAACGACCGCGGAAATAAAGATGGATGAATAATAAATAGCTTTGTCATTTCAGACAGACAGAAAGGCGGTTGTGCAATGACCAACATTGGAGTAGAAACAAGAATATGGTTGGATCAGTTTAAGTTATTGTTGCGTACCAACTACAAAGTTTTGCGGATTTGGCAACAACTAGATTATAAAATGATAAAAATCAGCAAATAAAAATTCAGCAGCATTGACCGTTGGAGCCAAAATGTCCAAATCAATCCGTCAGCAAACAATAGCAACGAAACTCGATTTCGTAGCGCTTAGACCATTGTTGCGTAACGCCATCCAACATATTTTATAAGCATGAAAGACAACCTCACTTATTCAACTGATGGTCTGTACTTTTGAAAAGCCTACTCTTCACCTCTAGGCACCGCTTGAGAGCAGAGACTGAAGGAAAGGAAACGACCGCGGGGAATGTCAGGGTTTATTGCAGTTTTCTTCGTTCCTTTTTAGGAGGCCCTTCTCTCGAGTAATATACACAGCTATTCACGAGTACAAAGGGCCCGGGAAAAACCTTTTTTCGTTCTATTTAATAGCGCCCTGTCAGTTTCTCCTTTCCAATCGCTTTTATCCATATATATGTTTTTTTGTTCTTTTTCTCAGTGTGCTGTCTTTTTCTCGGATTGTTTCGCTTTTGGGGATTTGATCGCGTTTGTACGACCCCCCGGCTGATCATCTACCGTTGGAGTATTGAATTGCAGGGCTTTTCCGGGTTTTCATTCTTTCTATACCTACATTTCATCTTTCTTTCGTGAGTTGGTACTGACACCGGTTGGAGATAAAAATTACGCGAGCTCTCCGAATTCAAATCTCAGCCAATTCTTGAACAAATGTAGCTGCTCCAAATAAACTGAATTTCCGAATATTCGTTCCTTTGTTATGTGATTTAAAGCCGTGTGGATGAGCTTCTACATTTCAGCCCGAACTGCTAATAAAGGCTCCACATTATTTCATCAAAATCTATCAATTCAAATTTCTCATTAATTCAACTTTTTGGCGATAATTATTTTTGAAAGTTTCATGCCACGCAGAGTGTCTGAAACTACTATTCCCCATAATTTTTGAGATATCGAAGAGAAACTTGTAGAGAGTTTTTGGGGTGCCTGATACAGGGTGCGGCAGAGAGGACGGACGGTTTTAAAAAAATCATAAAATAGTTAATTTTTACTCAAAAACAAATTTATTGATGCAATCAGGTTCGCAAGGAAATTGCTTTGAGACAGTCAAGTGTGAAAAATCACATCAGGCATGCGGTGGCCGAAATTGTTGATGCAGTGCTGGAGGCGTTCTTGGGCGTTATCTCCAACATACTCTCTCAACTAGGGCGACTTCCTCGCGAATTGCGTTCTTCAATTCGTCCAGAGTTGAGTTGGGGATTGTTCTCGTATACTCTAAGCCTTGAGGTGTCCCCATAAGAAATACACTGCCAAGGAAATGGCGCATGAGCTTCCTCGTGACCTTCACAGTACGTCACCATTAAATTCCAGAAAACTAGAAACGATTGCCTGAGTTATGACCGAAACAAGAAAATTTTGTTTGCGCCTGCGCAGAGGCTATTGTTGATTCGATCATGACGGAACTGATAGGGGACCATGTAGAGCTATACCCGCACGATCCCTAAAAATTTGGTTAAAATCGGATCAAAATTGTGGAAGTTATGGCTGTTACAAGGAAATGTGGACGGACAGACAGACACGGAACCAAATTTGTTCAGGAGGCTCTGAAACGCAAAATGCGAGTAGAAATTTTAATTTTGGAGCAAAAAAAAATTTTTTCATTTCGAAAGTGAAAACAAAGCTTCCGCTGCCTTGCAGTCTCGGAAGCAAAAATCGCATGTGGATAAATCTGGGGACCGAGGAGGCCAATGAACATCGCTAAACCTGGAAATAAGGCGACCAGGGAAGAGAGGGCGAATATCGTCCATTGATGCTCTGGCTGTGTGGGCGGTCGCCCCATCCTGCTGGAACCACACATGTCGGGTTGGAACACGTCGCCGTCGTAATTCAGGGAAAAAGAAGTTGGTGATCATTACGACGTAGCATTATGTTGGAGAGAGTCTATGCGAACTTCCAAGAACGCCTCCAGCACTGCATCAACGATTTCGGCCACCACATGCCTGATGTGATTTTTCACACTTGACTGTCTCAAATGCAATTTCCTTGCGAACCTGATTGCATCAATAAATTTGTTTTTGAGTAAAAATTAACTATTTTATGATTTTTTTAAAACCATCCGTCCTCTCTGCCGCACCCTGTACTATGTTTTAGATAAATATTAATCAGGAATAAATCCAATTTAAAGCTTTTTTAGCGTTGAACACTTTGTTGAACCCAAAATTACTATATATTATTCCATTCTCAGGGTGAAGTAAACCATGAAGGAACGTTGTTTTTTCGAAAGATAGGTACTTTTCGTGATTCATCTGCCCCACCCTGAGAACGGGATGAGATATCACAACTCTTCACCGTGGTGACAAGTGCTTAAAAATCTTTGAAATGAGGAGTCTCTCGGCATAAATGGGAAAACAGTTTTCCTAATACCCAATCCCCCCCCCCCCCCCCCCTAGGGTAGCTCAAAAATTCGTTGATTTTTTTCCTGATTTTAATTTTTACTTAGTGTCCAAACGTCCTCCAAGTTTCACTTCGATATCTCAAAACGCTGAAAATTATAACACAGAGGTTTATCAGTTCTGTATTGTATAGCTCTTATATGCGGAACACCTGTCTACATTATTAAACAAATCATCAGGTAGGTAGGTATCTCATGTGACTGCATAGGAGTAGACGCCTACTGAAGAGAAATTAATAAAATTAAATAACACACCTAAACATTCCTTATAAGAGCAGATGATGCAGTGCCGTGAACCAGCGAAATAGTGGCTCCAACGCGTATGCCGCGCAATGCAGTTCGCTTGCTGCAAGCGTACACTATCTTGCAGTCATCGATGAAACTTAGTTCCTCTGAAAAATCATGGGGTAAACTGCTAATTATAGCTTGTAGCGGGAGAACGGAAAATCATACGGCTTTCCCGATGATTTCATTCGATTTGTTGGGGAAATAAATGTAAATGGCAACCAAAAAAAACATTACTGTTACCTTGAATGTTGTCGAGCTTTCAAATTTTCAATATTTCAGCCCTTAATTACAACTCTTTAGGGTTGACCAAATTTGATGCCAATGATACTGCCACACCCCGGCCGATGCATGATTTTCCAGCCAAATTTCAAAAACTTTGGTCCAGTAGTTTTGGAGAAAAGCTTTTAATGGCCTACGGCGGACGGATTTTTTGTCGATCTTTAGATTCTATGCATCTTGAACCGTAAACCACAAAATTTTTAAGGAGGTTAAAAAAATTTTTTCTTCGTTGATCACAAAGGTTCACTATTGAAAATAATAAACCAATAGTGGAAAAACTTTAGTAGGGGGGGTTACTTTTGGAATATCCTGCATATTGCTAAGATTTCAGGTCCTTCCCATACCCATACATGGCTTCGGAAACTTTCAAAGTAGTAAAAAGAAAAACAATGGATTTTTTTTTTTTTTATTTTTAAATATACTTTCACTTTTGAGTCAACCTATTGGTAGCGGAAGAAATGTTTTGACTTTCGGGAGATGAACATTTTTTCTCCAAAATCAACATTTCCTCTCGCATTTAATGTTTTAGACCATTCTGAACCACTTTCGTTTCGTGTCTGAATATCCTGTGTTGGCAAATTTTTGTAACAAGCGTATTTCCCAGTTTTCATCCGATTTTGATGAAATCTTGAGGGATTGTGCGGGTTAGGCTGTAGCTGGTCCCCTACCAATTTGATTATTCTCAAATCAATACTTCGCTCTGCGCATGCGCAAATATAAATTACATCAAGCATCATTTTCTTGTTTCCTAATTAGGTAACCGATTTTGACGTTTCACGCTACATCTTGGTTCAAGATTCTTCATTTACTATTTCCTACAATGGAATTTTTTAAGATCATTTACAACATTTCAATGATTTCTACATTTAGCGGAAACAAGAAAACTAAGTGTCAATCTTTTTTATAATTTTTTATTTTATTTTTTTATATTTATTTAAGTATTTTTTATTTTTTTTTATTATTATTATTATTTTTTTTTTTTTTTTTTTTTTTTTATTTTTTTTTTTTTTTTTTTTTTTTTGTATGAAAATATTTTGGCCATTTCACGATCCATCATAGTGAGTATCTACATTATAAACAGGGAAGGGCACCTGAGCTTTAGTCAACATTGATGCCTCAACAACAATTTTTTCAAATGAGAGTTCTCGAAGTTACCTGGCACATTTCTACCAACGAAACTATAACAACGTAATTCCCGAGGTTATCCATCAACCCTTATCAGATTCAAAGAAAATGCTTTCCTTATGTAGTTATGAATAGAGTTTAATTCCCGTTCACTGATCAATGCCAAATAATTATATTTTCTACCGCAATGATCCACTTAGGATTATGCTCGAAGTAGTTAGTCACATAATACACAGGAGACATGTACATACAACAGCATAACATTACCTGGTAAAGGTACCATGTGTAGTTATTGATGAGTAAATGGCTCACCTGAAATATAGAAAGGAAAATCATTAGGAATACAATAGTAGCATAATGAATATTACACTAGTGTAACGAGTATATACGTGGAGACAGGGCCGAGGGCACAAACATATATTAAAATAATAGGATACATACAAAGTGATAACGCTTGAACGCCAGCACCGATTCTCTTCAAATTTTTTTTAAACTGACCGGCATGAAGAAAACTGGTGCAGATAATTCTACCAAGTTATAAATCAGATTCCTTCATATTAAAAAACAAGAAAAAGTGCAAAAACGAGGGAAAGTTGTAGAATTTGCCGGTAGAGGGAGCGCAATCAATAAATCTCAGGGGCAAACAGTCGATAGCATTGGACTTTATCTATCTGCTCCAGTTTTCAGCCATGGACAATTATACGTCGCATTTTCAAGAGTTGGTCGCTTTAGTGCAATTAAAGTTCAAATAAAGAATACTGAAAATCAAGGACAGCATCAGAATGGTTTAGTATACACCCGCAATGTTGTATTTCCTGAAGCATTAGAATAAATTTTGTAACTGAATGAATGTAACTTTTTTTAATACAACTTGAATAAATAAAAATTAAGTTGAAACAGAAAGATTTTGCTTTTTTATTTGCATAATTAAAGTTTGTACTTGCATCCCGTGGTGACACGGGCTTTTCCACTAGTATAATATAAACAGTTGCATCAAATCATTAAAACTATAAATTATAACTTCTCACCAGGTATATCTACCGATACGACAGGATGGGTCCCCCTAGCAGCAATAATCATTTTAACTCATAAAAAAGGTAATTATAAATACTATGTTTAGATGTATAAATGTAATGAAAGAAAAATATCTGTAGAGTGTGCTGTATCCTTATATTAATACTGCAAGAAATGAGACTAACTACATAGTAACTATAATAATAATAATGTATCCAAACTGCAAATCTGCATCACAACATTAAATTAGGTGACCTAATACAATAATATTATAATAATACAAACCTGTACTTGGGGTGTATTGACATTTACAGCTCTGACGAGGCCCTATGGGCGAAAGCGCTAAGCAGATAATTAAACTACCTATACTAAAAAGAGAAGCTGCTCATTCTCACCCTCCAAAACCCAATGGTGAAAACCTGAAGCCTACCAACCCTAAATACTTTGTAATTGTACAAAGAAGGTCCTTAGAAGGCACCTAATGAAAACTAGAAATAACTTTGTTACTGGGGATGCTTTCACGCAAGCGCAGGAGCTACTAATGATGCGGTCATGTTAAAACTAATATGGAATAATTAAACCATCGTCCCAAAACTGTACCAAACTTGTGTGAGAGTGGACGACTAGGCGTGAAAAAATTATGCTTGAAGATTATCGTAAATTATGAATGAAGTAATGATTTGAGAAGTATGAAATTAATAGGGAACCATTTGCACATTCCCTGGAAAATTTATCAAAATCGAATGAAAACAATTGAAAAATGAATACACATTCGCGCATGCGCAATAGCTGCTAATGACAGAAGTATGTTGAAATTACTAGTGTGCATATGTAGGTGGGCCCTTTATGTACCTATTAAGTAACTCGGACAATTACCCAACATATGACTCACTATCGCTGGTTTTAATTATTAATGAAATTGATAGGTAATAATATATTCTTCGAAGGACTACTGGAATACCAGAGAGATACTATGGTAGTGCAATAAAATGTGACAATTATTCCAATGAATAAATAGTATAAATGAGGCATTTAAAATTTGAATAATAGAAAACAAAACACAGTGGCCACTGAACCTATAGATGTCATTGACAATAAGTAGTGTAAATGATATGGTTGATTGGGCTGGAAATAGTTCATATAGGTACCTAATTGTTGGTAGTAGTAGGTGAAGAAGTAGGTAGATATGAAGGCCATTGAGAGTCCAAGATAGGTGGAGAAGAAGGGGTTGATACCCTGGTTCTCAATTTCAATACAATTATGGTGAGTGCGACCACCAAAACTGTAATTATGATGATTTCTCCCTTATTGTCAGAGGAGATGATAATATGGTAAGATCTTACCGGTTTCAATCCAGTTAGGGAACAGGATCCAGGTAACCCAAGTCTGGGGGTTGTTTCCTCAAACAATCCGCACCTTTCCAGCGAGTATTTGGTAACTGCACCGACGTCTGCGCGTCGTGAACGAAGCAGAACAAAAAGGACTTGCGGATGGGTCAGAGCCGGCCGGCATTTACAGTATTTGAAAAAGCGAGGATAAAAATGTTAAGGTCGGTCAGTTGCGACGTGGCGAGAAGTAGTTATAATGGCGATCCGGGAGAACAAAGGAATGATGAGTAGCAACACCCAACACGTGTAAAACTTTTATCCTACAAATAACACTGAACTAAATTTTAATAAATAAATAAACATCTAACAAAAGTTCTAACATAGATTAATAACAACATAAACTCTAGAAAATTACAAAAAGTCCCATTTGAATAGGGAATTCCAACGCAAGTGACCTATAACAATCCATATCATGGAATAATTAGGTTGGCCTCACTGATATTATCAATGGGGAGTCAGCTGAGAGAATGAATGATACCTGTTATCGGCAGAAATAATATAGATCGAGATATTGATTTATTGTTGGAATGATGGAAATTACTGTAGAGCTATTGCAATTAAAGTGAAAACTAAGAAAAGTGGATGCGGAACGGAATGTGTGGAAGAACGAAGGTTGATTTATGTGATTGTGTTTTGTTGCTGACATCGGAGTTGCGAATTCCAGGTAAGAAGGATTTGTTCTTGTACAACTAGGGTATGCTCAAATTAATCTCTTCCACTTATCCTCCTAATTTGAGCAAGATCGGACGACGGGGACGTGAGAAAATGATGCTTGATGGAGATTACGTTTGCGCATGCGCAGAGTGAAACATGGATTTGAACGACGGAACTGATTGAAAACCTTCCACACCCTAACCAGCACATTCCATGCACATTTCATAAAAATCGGTTGAATATTGTGAAAATTAGGCTTGTTATAAGGATTTGCGGATACACGACAGACATACACACACAGAAAGACAAGGAACGAAAGTTTCGCAGAATGGTCTAAAATGTGAAATGCGAGTGGACATTTTACCACTGTATAAAAACAAAAACCATTTGATTTTTTGGAGACTAAAAATTTTTCATCTCTCAAAAGTGAAAACAATGCATCCGCTACCTATAGGTTGACTTAGGAGCAATTTATGAGATGAAATGTATCATCTAGGTACCAATGCCTCACAAGTAGGTTCATTCGCACGGACAATAGTTAATAAACTTGATTTCGCAAAGTCAGTATAAATACCATAGCGACTTATCACCTGATAATTTCAATATTGGCATTATATCAGCTGATATTTACAAGGCAATTTTTATGTATTCCAGTACCACTATCTAGCGATTTTTATGGAATTTAGAGCTTGATCGGCTAATCAATAGATTCGCTAGCAGTGCATTAGAATTCGCGCTAAGGAATTTCGAAGTTATAGCCCTTAGGGCGTTCAATCTACAGCATTACGGATGGTTTTAATCGATCCCTTGGGATTATATTTATCATTGACAAGCATAAAATCATTACTGTTACCTTAAAAGTGAAGTGAACATAAGAGTTCCTATCTCTCTAATGACTTTTTAAAGTTTTTTAAATGGAATGAACGGGTGAAAAATAATCCGTAAGTGAAGATTAGTAAAATTCCGAAAATTTTAACTTTCTTCAAAGTTCGTCTCTCGAAACGTCCTGGATGGAAATTTTCATGCTGTAAGCCTAAAAGTTGCATAAGAACTCCAGGTTTCCAACGGTGTGATCAATTTTTATTTTACTTTTTTAGCTGGGGGGGGGGGGGGGGGGGGGGGAGTATGTTTGTATGTTGAAAAAATGAAATTGAGCATAACAAATGAACTAAAAACAAGTTTGTTTCTAAAGTGTATTTCTATAAATTCATGTTAGGGATACGAGGAAGCCATATGCCACTCCCATCTTGGAAGACTTTTTTTTATCGATGAATCAGTCTAATGTTTTAAAAGCGTTCTCAGCTAGGCTTAAAACCTTCAAGTTTGTGAAGGATTTCAGCTTAAATTCGATTTTCAGATACCAAAAGTTTGAGTTTGGTCTTGAAACTTATCGGTCTAACCAGATACGGGCTTAAATATATTCAGCTCCTTTCGTATGTCGCCCTACTATAAAGTTTAATCAGCTTTGTTCAGTGAGGCTACTCGTGGCTCCCTTCATCCCGTCGCTCTCTCCACTTCGATAGATATTCCTTTGATGAGTTTATTTGACTGAAGTTCACTTCAACACGAAGAAAGTTAATGTTTGACGAATAAATTCTTTGACTATCCCGGGGCAGTTAGAACTTCTAACTATGTCTTTCTTTGATGTCAAAGTAAGAGTATCCTATTATCTACGATGCCAAGCCATATAAATTTATGTTCTTGGTGTTCAGTAGTTCATCACCAATTAGTCAATGAGAAAGAAATTATTAAGAAAATATATATTCAGGAGGGGGTATCCGTGGTTTGGGGGAAGTGAGGTTGCTCTAATTTATATACATATATTTATATTTTTAGAAGTAAATACTTGTTTGGTGAGGAAACCGGTAACGAATATGAAATAAATCACACACGACAAAGTTGTGGAAACCCATTTCAATGATTTAAAAAAAAAAAAGGTAAAGAAGACCTCTACGGTTAGGTCATCATCAGTAACAAACGATAACAGTGTATTGTTTGTTATTGATGACGACCTAACCGTAGAAATCGATCGTAACTCTTTATATTCGTGAAATTGGACAACGTTCTTCTTTACCTTCCGGTTTTTTTTTTCTTTTTTTTGCAATTTAATCTTGGTAAATTTCTAGCAGTGTTTGGACTTATTTGTCTGGAATCACTGAGAAGCTATCAGAAACTCGGTTCGGCCTAATCTGACTGGAGGGTTCCTTCACAAACAGCGTCGCGCGATGTTAGGTGTGTTCCAAGCACCCATCTGGGCTCATGAACTCGCGAGTTCATAAACTCAGATGGGTTCCACGAGTTCACGAAACTTTAGGTTCAAGAACCCCTCGGTGGGAACACTATAGTTCACCTGACACTCAATGCACCAACCAGCGGTAGAGTCGTCCCTAGTAACGTGAAAACCTCATCATCGAAATCCTTTGAGCCATTTCGTAGGATAGGCCAAAAAGGTGCAAAAAAAACCATTTTCAACTATTTTTGAAGGTTATATGCTAATTGTCACCCTCAGAGTATTTATTTTCCCAGGTAAGAAGAGTATGGGATATCATTCCTATCCTGACGAAGACTAACTGTTGAAAATTTCATCAAAATACCTCCAGCGTTATTGAGAAAAGGCGAAAAAAGTGCTAAACACGACGTTTTTCAAGTAAGGTAGGGTGGGCGAAGTGCGTACGAGAAAAACATTAGTTTGACTTTGCCTGCCAATTACCAACTACCCTTAAACAAATGTTTTCTATCTATGTGTAGACAGCTGATAAAAGAAAACTGACGGTTTTAATAATTATTAGATGAAGCAAATTGAAAAAGAGATGTGAAAAACGATAACACAACAAGCATCAAGCAGGCTACTGACAAGGCATTTAGCGTGAGGGTTTGCGGTGAAATGAGATTTTTGGAAGGTTCAGAAAGGTTTCCTTCAGTTTGAGTTCTCAACCTTATCTCCGAGCAGGTCTGAAAAGTTCATGAACTCACTGAACTCAGTTCATGAACCCGACGCGGTGGGAACACCTTAGCGTGTGTTGAGTTCCTGAACTCAAAACGCTTGGAACACGATTCACGTGCGCATAAGCTTCGGCCCCGAACCAGTTCCGAAAAGTTCATGAACTCGCGATGCTTGGAACACAGCTGTTGTCAGGCTGGAAAGGACTTCAGAAATATCCAGGATCGGTTTGTTCTCCGCACAAACGGAACATTTCTAATGATACTTATTAAAATTATATATTTATATATTACCTATATATTTTTACATATCAACACACGCCGGTTAAATCATGTAGAATAGTAGAATAGAACTCACAAAACAATTATTAGTTATTTTTTTTATTTTTTTTTATTTTTATTTTTTTTTTTCCCGACCTTGTCCTTTAGCATGTTTTTATTTCAATTCTTGTTACAAAGGGGAGTCTGATAATTTATTTACTGACCTTTTAGGGCCCTAGGAAGCCTCGATATTATTATTCCAAGAGGCCCCCAGGAGGAAGGAAAAAGGAAGGGCGGACGGAAGGGTTATAATGGAAGGATCAGAGGGATACCGCACGAAGGTAGTCGCATCGCAATCACTCGGGGTGTACGTAGCAGGTTGTTAGTTTGTGAAAAGACGGGACTAAATACCAACGCCCCGTCTGATCCCGCTCGCCTCAACCTTTAGGAGCGACAGTGTCGTCAGGGTTTCCCCCAGGATCTTCCACATCAAAGGGCCTCAAGTGTCTCTATTAACCGAACGGACGAGAAAGGGAAATGTGTGGAGGAGGGAATGGTGGAGGTGGTGGAAGAGGGCAAACGCAAAGGTAAGAAAATGTCATCCCACCGCTACCTACCACCCCTGCTGTCACAAAGGCGAACTACCTGCAAGGCCTCGGCATAACCTAGATCCTGAAAATCATCACGAAAAATGTACCGACGACACTCAAAACTTATACAATAAACGACTCTTCATTTGGTAATATGCGGATAAAATGGAGAACTTTCATGTGTCGGAATTTCAAAATTTTGACCTCAGATTCGGTAAAGCGCACTTGAAAATTCCCAGGTAGCAATTTTACGCTCAAAAGACCGTTTAGTTTGGCCAATAGGAAGATCGCACGTGACGTGGTAGTGCAAGGGAGCAGAGGATTCCCCCCAGGCAGGCGGAGGCCGTGATGTCATCGTGCAAATGAATTTCTAGAGCCGTATTACTAATCAGATACTCATCATATAGCACCTTTTAGGAAAGCCCTCACTAAGATCTAGCTATTGAGGAAATAAAAACTTACCTCGAAAATACCCCCATTGAGTGGTAAAACTAGACTGAAAATGGAGTAAAATGCCGCCAAACGGACCTTTTATATCTCAATCTGTTCCCGAGATGTGATTTCATTAATTTTTTTAAACCACGTTTTTTTCCATGAAAAACTAACGTTCCTTCACTTTGAAACAAATATTTTCAACTTTTGACCACATTTTCGGATTCAGCGCTAAACTCCCTATACGCCTAGTGCTCATTCATAATCAAATACGAACTCTTAAGGACCGCCATTGCAGTTCAAACATTGAAAATTGGGAGAAAAAAATTAGAGTTTCTGAAAATACTTGTATTCACCATTAGGTTTCGGAGGGTGAGAATGAGCAGCTTCTCCTTTTAGTTTAGTTTTATTACCAGCTTAGCGCTTTCGCCCATAGGGCCTCGTCAGAGCTGTAAATGTAAATACACTCCAAGTACAGGTTTGTATGGGTGATATTCTCGAGACTTGGACACTAGCGCATCCTTACATCGAGGCAAGGCGAAATCAAGTTATTTCACCTTGTTGTCATGGTGACGAGTAAACATATGCGAAAATGCGCCATTTCTAAGCACAGCTGGACATAACATAGTCTCACCTAGTTCCGAGTCAATATTTTCATTATTTGTAATATGCAAGGTGATAAATTGTATGCAAATTACATCAAGTTATTATCAGGTGTTGACCTCAAACGCTATGAACGCAAGATTTAATCTGTGGGGTAGAGATCCATATGAAATGTGTGTTGGGGAGTTGACATACAAGTGTTCTAGATGATCCAGACATCAGCCGCAAAGATGTTGTGGATTACCTATCTAGTTTTAGAACTGTTCTTTGAATCAATTGAAACTAAAAATCTTTAGAGTGCCTACTGTGAAAGTGGTCTTGTGAAAGAATGAGTTATGATAGATCTGTTAGGCGGGAATAGTAAGTTGTATCACTTGTGGAAAGGTAAGTACCTACCTAGAGGTAAGGTATACCTACATACTTTCCGTATATTATTGCTTGTTCATATAGGTACTTCATTGATCAAAACGAAAGTAGGTACCTACCTAATTACCTTTTTTGTCCATACAATTTGCGTAACTGCAAAACTCGCGCAACAACTGCACTGCCAATGCCGTCTTTATGAAATCTTACCTTCAGAGGAATGCATTTCAAGGTTTTTTCCTTGCAGCTGGTTTTTAATTCATGTTGCATATTCCCTGATTCGATATTTGACAAACTTGCTAATCAGCGGTTGTATTCGTCCGCAAAGCAACGACCCACCTACTTTGTTTAGGCACTTTAAACCAACAGCAAATCTGGTAGGACGTACGTACCTACCTAAGTAGTTTCGTTTCTTGGTGTAGCAACAACCTGCCTTGTTTATTTTGACAAACTATCAAATCTCTCCTTTTATTCATTCAATATAACAACTAAAGCTTCCTGAGTTAAGCATAGTACTACGAACTTATAATAAAACGCTGATGAAGCTACCTGAGCAATGGCTAGGTACCTACACAGCAGTACAGACACCTGAGGAATTTTCAATCATCTTTTCTTTACTATTTTTCAGGTTAATTATTCTCAAAGCCTAAACGAATTAAGTTCTTTAGTTTTCTGACACTGATTAACTACTATAGTTAGTAGGCTCCTAGTCCAAATAAAAACTCGTTCACGTTAGATTGGTATTGTTGACAGGAATCTACAATCAATTATTGCGCTGGCAGGCATGATTATTATAACATTTAGTCGAATTGAAACTTTGTATTGCTACAATACTATACTTTTTCAAAACAAAACTGTTGAAAAATGGCCTTATAACCACGAATTATGATGACGTGAGACGGCAAACTTCTTGTGAGAAATAGGTTGGTTGAGTAGCGATTCATTGATGTAGGGCGGTATCATGGCCGACTTTGGCTGAAACGCGAACCTACTCCAGGCGTGACGTCACGAGAATATGGGCCATAATATGGTCACCTAATTTAATGTTGTGAAGCAGATTTGCAGTTGGAATACATTATTATTATTATTATTATAGTTCCTATGTAGTTCGTCTCATTTGTTGCAGTGTTAATATAAGGATACAGCACATTCTACAGATATTTTTTCTTTCATTACATTAGTACATCTAAACATAGTATTTATAATTACCTTTTTTATGAGTTAAAATAATTATAGCTGTTCGGGGGACCCATCCTGTCGTATCGGTAAGTATACCTGGTGAGAAGTTATAAGTTATAGTTCTAATGATTTGATGCAACTGTTTATATTATACTATTAGGTTGTGTATGTATTTACCTCGTCATTGAAGGCTGAGGAGGGGGAATTATCTTTTAAAAAACGGTGAAATATATGCAATTAGTATCAGAGCACTTCCAATACTTTCTGTGATAGAAGATGATAAAGTTGGGTAGTTGCAGGTCATTACTGCCCAGTAGGGGTAGAGTTGTTATATGAGTGCTCTGCTTCTTTATGCGTTTACTATTGTATTTATTAGAGAGTTCCTGGTTACCACGGTGTCATAATACGGTGTACGTGAATCTAGGGAGAACCAAAATTTTGCTAACAACGCTGGCTATTACTACGGTGTTTCGTGTATCTTCACAAGTCGTCTCTTATCAATTTTGTAACCTGAAGCTGATTCCGAGATTCCGACATCTTGTATTTCTCCGACTCTGTTTTCTATCATCCAGATCTCGTGTTCCATAATTTATTATCATGTGGTTTATTGTTCTGTTTTCTTTGTGTTCTTTGTAAAGTGAACCTTTGTTATCTAATAAGCAATTTTTTTTTATCTCTCTCCCAAAATTTTTTGGTTGCGTTTTAAGATACATGGATTTCAAAAATCGAATCAGTCCGTTGTCCGTCTTTCCGCCGTTTTATTTGTGCAATGAAAATCAGCGTGAAGTATTACCTAGACTTCGTAAGCTTATATATCACGCTAGTTGATTGAGCAAAGACGAGCTCGACGTGTTCCAGGTTTACCTTGGAGACACATCCGTCCAACTTGTCTTGGCGATCGTTCGAGTAAGTTCTAGCTCAACTATGTTAGTAGGAATGTTGGTGTATGTAGATATAAAGGTCGGTATCAATATACAGATTATATGCATTTTGTGTAGAAACTCACTAAAATAATACATGTTCGTATCTTAAAAGTTCAATGTTTGTATCATGAAAAAGGTAGATATGATTAGAATGAAATTATTTTATCCGTTTTTCGGCAAATCTTTATCCTCCGATTTGTTGACTAGTTGTTTTACGTGGTATCGATACTTTTCTTCCGATACCATCGATATTTGTATCGATACTTTGCATCCGATATTATCGAGGTATTGATATTTTCTCCCGATATTGTCGGAAGTATCGATACTTGGTGACCAATACCACCGATATTTTCCTTGATTTTTTTCTTTTTTCAATCTAATTTTCCCACCACAAATCCTGGAGACGACCAGCCTGCCCCAGGCCCGAGAGTATTGTAATGATTTCAATTTGTTGAGAACATTGAGAATATTGGCTTGCAATTAAATTATTTTAGATTCAAATCCATTCATATTGGATTGCAATAGTTAATATAGGCTCAATCTGAACCTGTCAAACTAAAGTCATAGTAGTTTCTAATAGTGTTTATTTAACCTTCAATGGCCTAGCTAATTCTCATATAAAATATGAAACGCTATCCTCATTCAAAATCTTGTGTTACCTTTTGAAATATTCTTTAATTTAATCAATTTATTTTTTTTTTTTTTTTCAATATTGTTTCTAGCGAAATTTAACACCTCACTGGAGAACCCACCTTAAAATGTTTTCTGTGAAAGGAAACTGCTCTGAAAACCCCTAAATGAATTCCTAAATTATTCAGCCCTGCCAGAATGAAATTCCTAACGTTCACCTACGTAATAACAACAAAATTTGATTAAAGATTAGTGAAACTATTTAGTGCTAGTCATGAGTAAGTGGATAGTCATAGAAATATTGAGAATAAGATGTGAAAACTATGGTTCAAATTGAGTATATTTTAATATAATTATATATTTAATTTATATTTTAAATAATATATTTAATACATTAATTTAAAACATTGATTAAGAATCCTATCAGCAGTTCCTTTCGACAGAGTTCTGGATGCATCCCCCGAAGAAGTATCGATACTTTTCAGCAGATATTGGAAAAGTATCGATACTTTTCTTACGATAATATCGAGTATCGATACTGCTAGAAAAATATCGAAGTACGTGGTACTTACGAGGATGTACTCCCTACTTGCGTTGCCAATCAAGCGGTCTCCTACTCAAATCGTCCACTTCTACTAATTCGTCAGCTGTTAGTTGTTTCCAGATCAGCTGATCATGGCTCACGGGCACCGTGTAAACTAAAAACGTGGTAACCAGGAACTCTCTATTGTGTAGAGGTTGTTGGGTCTCCCTAGTACAGTATGGTTGTTAAATATTAGTAGGTATAGACTTAATATGTTGTTACATTATTATTTTTTACATTAAATATTTTACATTGATTATTATTGGTTTAGGTTATATTAATTATTGTAAGTTACCTACTAGTTGTGCGGTTGAAGAAGGGGGTGAACTGCTTCCCTAGGTTATTTATTTCACATTTTTTATTCATAGTGTTAGGTTGTTTTATAATATGTATATTTTCTAAGATCCTTCTCTTAACTGTATTTATTTCTCTACCTTTACTCGTTATGTTATCATAATCAGCTATATGCTTTTGTGTGAAGAGATGTTCGTCTAATGCCGTCTCTTTAACACTGTATTTAAAATTATACTTATGTCGCTCTACTCGTTTTTTCAAATTCTGGAGGCTTTCACCAATATACACTTGGTCGCAGTCTTGGTTTTTTAAAAGATAATTCCCCCTCCTCAGCCTTCAATGACGAGGTAAATACATACACAACCTAATAGTAGATATAATATAAACAGTTGCATCAAATCATTAGAACTATAACTTATAACTTCTCACCAGGTATACTTACCGATACGACAGGATGGGTCCCCCGAACAGCTATAATTATTTTAACTCATAAAAAAGGTAATTATAAATACTATGTTTAGATGTACTAATGTAATGAAAGAAAAAATATCTGTAGAATGTGCTGTATCCTTATATTAACACTGCAACAAATGAGACTAACTACATAGGAACTATAATAATAATAATAATGTATTCCAACTACAAATCTGCTTCACAACATTAAATTAGGTGACCTTATAATACAAACCTGTACTTGGAGTGTATTTACATTTACAGCTCTGACGAGGCCCTATGGGCGAAAGCACTAAGCTGGTAATAAAACTATACTAAAAGGAGAAGCTGCTCATTCTCACCCTCCGAAACCTAATGGTGAAAACCTGAAGCCTACCAACACTAAATAAAAAAATACTTGTATGTTAACTGCATTTCTAAAAAACGTGCTGGAAGCTATCAAGTTTTAGAATAACTTGCAAATTCAATCAGCTTTCTACACCGAGAGAAAAAACGGAATTTATGCCCGATTGATGCGCTCGCTTGGAGTTAGTCACTTTGAAAAAAGCCCAATAGGAAGCAACAAACCGATGAAATCCTATCGGGTATTTAAAAAGGCATTACGCTAATCGGGTCAGGAATCTACTGATAAGGATTTATCGGGTATCAATTCCAGAATTTGGATTGGAATGGTGGGTTGGAGAGGGAGGAAGAGGGCAAACGCAAAGGTAAGAAAACGTCATTCCATCGCTACCTACCACCTCTTCTATGCTGACACAAAGCAGAACTACCTACAAGTCCTCGGCATGACCTAGATTCTGAAACACGTCTCGAAAAATGTACGACATTCAATACTTACATTCTAAACGACTGTTCATTTGCGGATATATGCGGATATATAGAGCTATCTATATTCGTGCAGCGATAAAAGCATCCATATACCTGAGGTGTTATCCTTCCTCGTCCTCCTAACAGTTGGCATGTTGCCAAATAGCGGGTTTTATCCCACGGCGTAGGGGTATTTTGGGTCAGAATTTGAGGGGTGATTTTTTCATTGAAATTCCTCCAAACGTAGGGATTTTTCGAATTTTGATCAATCAAACTAACTAAGTAGAATAGTAAATAATGAAAATACAAGTTTCCACAGTTGCAGTCAGGTAGACAAGGGAAGGAGTAGATCTTAGTCCACTGCTCGGTTGAGTGGATGCAATGCCCGGTCTATTTCTCCATTACACTTTGCAATGTCAGAGAAACAATGAACTATGATTCTAGAGATCGCCACCAAGGGCAAAGTTCTAATGCCACTACATGTTTGAACTGAACATTTTTCAATATTAATTTGGAAATAGGTACGATCAATAATTGATTCAGGGCTTACTGTATAATACTTCATTTACATCCGAGTTATTTTTATTTATTTATTTTATTGTCTTTTTTATTATTATTCTTTTTTTAATAGTTCAGCAACTTCTCTCTATTCCTAGTTCATCTATTTCCTGTGCAATATGGAGTAAGTAAACATCTGCGCACATAATAATAGGTATTATTAGCTAATATATCAAATTTATCAACTCCTCCAAGGCGTTTAATTATATTTTCAGTAGAAGGAGTGATACATATTCCATACTCGAGTGTTCCCTGTTCTTCCACGTATTTTGTTATGGTGTAGGTACCTACGTTCGAAGAATGTTATAGTAACAAATTTTTCATTGAAATTACGGTTTATTTGCTATATAAAATTCCCTCACAGTTTCGTCTTCTGCTCTATACGTTTATTCAAATAAAACAATAATTTAGGTAGAAAGTACACTTCGTTTTATGAATAGGTTAATAATACAAAATTGAAACAATAAAAATAAATTTTATTTTGAAAATCATTTCATTTCATGCGTGAGATGGGAACCCCTGTTAACCCTATTTCATTCGAAAAAATCGAGGAGGAGGGGTTGAGGATGTAGGGATATTGTGGTGATAGGGAAACTTAGGGATATTTCGAAGGTGAGAATAGTGGGAATTTTTCTTAAGGTATCTGGAAAGACTGGTTGACTGTGATGGTCAGGGAACAGAACCCATCGGCATGCGTTAATTTTACTTCAAAAACCCTCTATCCCTCAATTTAATGGATTTCAATTGCTTTGGAATTCCATATTGATATTCCGAATGGAGATGGAGAATGACGAAAAATGAGTTCTAACACGAAGTAAAATCTCAATTAATAACATTTTATATAGTAGTTGTTTCGATGGCTTCCACTCTTTTCTAGGGTGATTTCAGGCAATTTTCTTACCATTTTTACTAAGAGGATCTGCCGGAATATCGAGTTTCTTACTTTTGATTCTGAATCAGACCTTCTTGCCAACTCTCATCACGTAACTAATAAAAGTTAGTTTGACGAAAAAATGGTTAGAATGAAAGCGGGAACCTGATATTACCGACCAAGTTAAGCCCATTTCAGCTTATCAAAAATCATCAACAAACAAACTCCCAAAAATGAACTGAACTCATAAGTATATTTTTAAAACACAATAATAATAGAAAAGTTTAAAACTGTGAACTGGATAATTTTGAAATAGGAATAACAATTTTGCTTAACATTTATTTAAATTTCATTACAATTTGTTAACGAATCGATAGAACTGTTCAAAATCCTAAAGTGTTATTTATTTTATTCTGTTTTTTGTTTTTTGCCATGAATTATGGTTATGTAGTATTGATTCGCGTACATAAATAACGTGGTTGTATTCATTCACGTTGACCAGATATTACACCCGCACATGCGCAAATAGTAGGTATAATTAATCTTGTGTGTATGAAACTCTTAGGTGAACTTCCAACGGCCTAACCGCAATAACGTGAGGCTTGAAATTATATCATCTTCATAGGATATCGTACAAGTGCGATGTTTTATTAATAATAGCTAGTTGCACCTGCTTCACACGCCCTGCAGTTTTGACCAATCTCTAATTATGAGGGGTTACTAAACAGCGACACTCAGCTAAAGGTAAGCATTCTCATATCAGATGACATCTCTCACTAGAATTGAGAGAAAAAAATCCGTTATTTCGCCAAAAATTCAAGCATCTCGAATGAAAGGATGGGTTTCAAGACAGTACCGTTTTCAAAAAATGGCTAGAGTAATCGAGTATTCTATATTTAAAGGTAACCTGTTTTTGAGGTCAAGAATGGGAATATTAGATCACAAATCGCTGATCGAAGCCAAAATGTCGAAAATCTAAAAATTTGATTTTTTGCAGAACAAGATTTGGGAAAAGTTAGTTCGCAATTAAATTGTACGGTATGGCGAATTCGCTCATGTGGTCATACTGCACGATTGGCACTTGATAGTTGGTAGCCGAAAACTTTTGTACGCAGCAAATACCCTCTGGCCAGGCGCGGAGCATCGAGTTTTCATTGCTCTTACCACGGCCTTACTTAGCAATCCGGCCTTTGAGATACATTAAAAGTAACAATGTAAAAAGAATAAATACTTGATGAGAAGGTACCCAAAGGGTGAAATTTACCTGGGAAGAAAATTTCAAGTTTAACATAACGTTCTATTCATTCAGAGACGCCCGTACACCATTACTTCCATCCTTTCTGCTACCATTACTATAAGTACCTCATTTAAGTTACATGTTCCTAAACTCTTCCCCTAAAATATAACATCTTGGGGAGTTGGACTTCAAGTTACAACTGACGAGCGTAACTCATTGAACTTGACATTCTAAACCTCACTGGGGTCATAAATTACTTGAGAAACCCCTTCCCAACTGTATTTATAGCGTGTAGAAATTCAGATGAATACGGGCGCTCAGTGGTAGCTCCTACAACGGATGCCCTCGGTTAAGCAATTAGATAGAAATGGGAAAAACATCGAGTAATTAAACTCCCTTTCAGAACCTCGAGCATAAGGTCAAGAGTTCATCTGAAAGCTCTACCGCACTGAATGTCGCTATATTTCTCGTGGAGGTCCACCTTCAATTTACTGTGACGTGGTGCAGAGCTTGGTACCAGCATTTACAAATGAAATAGTGTGCCATAACGGAACTAAATACTAACTAAAATAATATAAAACTGAAAATTTTATCTTGCATGGAGATGAACCCACAAAATAGAATTGGAAGAAATAAAGCAGGAGAATGAAACATACAAAATTGCAAAAAATTAAAGGAAATATATTATTTCTTTCTCAGGGTTCTGGCACAGAGAATAATGCGGAAAAGGCGATACAAATTTAGTACACTCGTAGTACTCGTAGTTTATAGGAGCTTTTACTAGCCGTATTACCTAGCGTATGAAAATAAATATATATAATTATAAAGCTTATGACAGAACCTTTTCTCCCTATAACCATCGGTACTGTGATGTAACAGGTTATAATGAAGGGTAAGTACCTACCAGTACTTAGCTGTTCTGAAAAGGGCGGAAGGTTTTGCGACAGCTTCTGAGATGTATAGGTATTACGGTAACCATATATAAATATGGAACTTCCAATTGGGCTGATATTAGAGGAGAGTGCCCAAAACCGGACCCCTGTTTTGTTTTTGAATAAAAAAACAGAAAATAGTGAAAAATTATGTTTTAAAATCATCTAATATTTACTTTGTAATGTTGAGCATCATTTAACTTTTACTTTAAAAAAATCTAATTCAAAATTAGTACAAAAAAAAAAATTATTTTATTAAACCTTACACTTTCTCAATTTGTGATGTAGTTTCCAAAACCGGACCCCTTGTCAAAATAACAATTAAAAAAATTAAAAATTATATTAAATCAAAGAATAATCATTCTAGTTTCAAATATAATTATAATTTAACAATCAAAATACAATATAATACAATAAGATGAAGATTTCAATCTCAGAAAATGATACAGAATGTCTTTTAAACAGGGTCCGGGTTAGGCAACAAGAGGGGGTCCGGTTTAAAAGACTAAAGCCATCAGTTTGTTAACCCGATTAACTTTGAACCAAATATCTAAATGAAACGTTTTGAAGATAAACAATAAACTTAAACCTTGCCATTTAAGAATATAATATATATAGATATAAAGGCTTACCTGAAATATCTGGGAAAAATAACGAAAACTGTAGCACTGCTCAAAAACTTTTTTCACTATCAAAACATGTAATGGGGAACTGATAAGCAACAAGTGAAGTGGGGGATGTGTGCGCTCCACTACATAGTAGTAGATGCCTAAACTACTGTTTACAGTTGAATAGGATAGAGTTCAGGAGAATTCAGTGTCAGAAGACCAGAAGTCCACTTAGGGGGAGGGGTCCAGTATAGGGTACTTTTCTCTACTTAAAGCGAGACCAATACTCATACAATACGACAGTACCTTGGGGAATATAAAATACTTTATAGTGGTACTTTCGATGCGGAAATTCGGTCCAGGAAGGAAGGAAACGGGGAAGTTGCATTTCTAGACGTTTGCGGAGAGTCAAGGCTTCCAAAGCCAATTCGACGATAACTAAAACTGAAGGAATACCTTCATCATTAAGGTGGAAGTTTCATAAAAGTCAGATCGATATTAGCTAAAGGGATCAATCCAGGGCTACACCGGTACGGGAACTCCAGCTCGTAGACTATAATTTCCGCAGGTAATTCCTCTGGCGAATCTAGATCTCGAAGCGGACAAGTAGTAATTCAAGAAAATAGAATCAAATATAGTTTTATATACTCTTTTCCCTTGAAAATCAAACACAGCAACGTCTGGCTGATGTGAGCAGAATCAGAAGGGGAACAATGTGATTTTCTGCAGCCTCCAAGATCACGGATTCACAGCTGTCAGCTGAGTAAATTAAATGGTCAAATTTTGCATTAGTTTCGATGATTCAAAAACGGAAGCTGGTTAAAAGATATTACGAAGTACCTATATATGCGGTAAATATTATTCGGAAAACAACTATTAGAAATAATGAATGGATCTGGGCGGGAAGTTGCGGTGACGTCGGCGGTGAAAATCCTGCTGCGATATGAAAAACGAGACCGCGAACATTTAAAATTATTTCACGTCACAATAGGTAAGAGTCAAGGACGTGTACCGATTTTGTGAGGGGATGCCCATTAGACGTAATACGGTCCCATAAGGGACGTTATAATAGGACGGGGCAGTTTGAAACGGAATATCACAAAACAGAAAGAAAAGACTGAAAGTACCAGCATAATTTGTACTTATCGTGTTTACTCGAACAGACGAAAAAGGTTTCACCTTCCTCACTACTGAAAGTGTTAAAAAGTTGAAACTTGTTTAACAAAAAAATGATTATTAAAAAGTTCCTAATCAATGTTTTTCAAAATTACGACCTGAAGTAAGATTTTGAGCTGAATTTCAAATATTTCGTCGAAGAAATAGTCATTGTCTTTGAAATGGTTTTGTAGGTATGCCAATTAAAAAAGAAGAGACAATAAAATACGATAACGACCCATTTGCACAAACGTAATTTTTATTAAATAACCAATCAATAGTTTCGTAATTTTACATGATAAAGTATTTATTATAATTAAGGTATATATAAATACAAAAATAACAATCAAATTGAAACTATGATTAAAAATTGTCACCTCATTCGATTCTCAGTCTCTTTTGGTTGAAATCGGTTAAAAACATTCAACTTCAACTAATACAATGGGATTTCAGAGTCACACCTAAGTCGGATGTCACGAAATTTATATACAGGGGCTGCATGTTGGAAGCGCGTAACAGCGAAATTGGAGTGGAACGAAAACTTGTCAAGATTAAGAAACGCTCGCGTGCTCGGTGGTGATTTCATTAAAGCTCAATTACCTTAGTTTTTTCAAGTCCTGTTAGTTTTCCATATTACAAATCTCGCTGTACACGGAACGAGCATTAAACGTTTTAGGTGATACGAGTCTTTGGTTGGACGGGATTACTTCAAACTTTGATAAAAGACTTGCGTACCAAACGAAGTGCCTTGCTGAAACAACATTGAGAACCTGCTACGTGGTTTTAGTCAATGGGGAATTTTCATGGTTATTTTTCATTTACTCAACAGTGAGAGCTTAGTGAGCGCTTTCCAAGAAGGTGCTATATGATGGGTATCTGACCAAAAATAAGCCTTTCGAAATTCATTTGCACATTGACGTCATGGCCCCCGCCTACCGGGGAGGGAACCCTCAGCTCCATTGCACTACTACGTCACACGCGATCTCCCTACCCGTTTATTGGCTCAACTAAACGGTCTTTTGAGCTGAAAACTGGAACATGGGGGTTTTCAAGTGCGCTGAATTCGAATCTGAGATCAACATTAAGAAATTCCGATACATGAAAGTTCTCCGTTGGTAAACGTACCCAGTGGTTTTCTATTTCACCATTGGTCAGTCTTGGATTTTCAATTTATGGTCTGGTACAAAAGTAACAATTACCAAGTGTGATACATAAACAAAAACAGGAAACAATCTTTAACATCTTTACAAAAATAAAAGTACATCAAACGTTGCGCCATCTGGAAGAGTGCCTTGCAGGCTCGCCGCGTTGCCTCTCTGGATTGCAAGAGAGATCCGTTGGATGAGGTAAGCCTTCGCCAGGACGTCACCAGATTTTTCAACCAACAGGGCTCCCACGTCATGAATTACATTTCCAATAAAGGTAATTTTAATTTACCACAAACGTAGGCCACTACCTACATATTAAAGGGGTTTACACCATGATTATACACACAAATATCGTCAGTTTCATTCATGATGGGGTGCTGTATATACGTGTAACATGATTGATTAACATTAGAGACGTTTGGTATAGTGGGCTCATGTTCACCTGATGCTGCAAAGCTGCCGGGTAAGAATGTTGCTAAGATACGCGAATCGTTTTCTTCATTATGGATTTTTCCGAATGCCAATTTTCAATAATTCACTTTGGTGTATTATTTTTAAAAATGAACCTTTATAATCCACCAAGAAATAATTTTTAACGCCAATCAAAACTCGTTGATTTACATTTAAGATGTGTATAATCTGAAAATCGAACTTAAATAAAAAAATCCGTTCGATCGCCCTCCATTGCTTTTCTCCGTAACTACTGAACCAAAGTTTATGAAACGAGGGTAAAAAATCAAAAATAGGGCCTAGTAGGTCCTGAGAGCTCGCCATCGAATTCTATCAACTCTTAAGTGTAGAATTTAAGAACTCAAATATTAAAACATCGCGATCTCGAAAACTTTCAAAATGACAGTATATTTTATCCCTAATAATTCTGTAACCCTTTACATTTATTCTACCAGTGGCAATAAGGTTTATTCTACCTAAGGGGAGCTAGATTGCTCTCCGTCACTAAATAGAGTGCCGTCATGGACTCCACTGGCAAATAGGAGGGGAAAAACGAGAGGTACATTTGTGGCCACTGTGTAGCCCCTACAGCAGATAAAAAAACCCCAGAAATAATATTATACAACTAAGACTGAATAACTAAATTCATGTTGCTATATAAAATCAGCAAAGTGAGATAAAACTATACACACTAGACTAGATGCACATAGATATATCATAGATCAGATATCACAGTAGAGCTCACCGGCTCTCAGCTGCAATAACAGGGACTGCACCTTGTCTAGTCCAGATAAAACGACAACCCACAGACTGGGCGTACGCCTGACTCTGAGGACCTTAAGGTCTGGTCAGTCATCCAGGAAGTGACGGATGGACAGATCACCCCCACATCTCCCAACACAACACCTCGACAGGTGTCTGTGAGTAAGGCGGGTAGTGCCAGTTGCAACCCGATTGATCACTATTCGATCCTTCCTTGGAAGTTGGGTTACAAAATGTCACAAGTGCTGGAAGACACCACGCAGTCCAGTGAAATGCCAGATGGAATTAACTTTGGGTTGCAAGTAGCAGATTTGATCCTCAATGCGTACAGACAGCGTCTCCAATGGAATTATCACCAATGACACTCCTCGTGAGATTTGCCTTGAATACTGGCTTGGCACCCTCTAAAAAGTTATGGCTGAGCCCAAAGTTGTGGCTTGGTGTAGCGTTGCGTTACACGTAGGCTTTATATGAGGGGATAGCAGAATATGTGTTCCTAATCGCCTCGATGTAGGTACTTAATCAGTCCTAGCCTCCCGCAAGTTATAATACCATTCACGAATACTATAGTAAGGTGTTGTAACATCTAATACGCTTAATTGGTAAACGAGGTGGTACCTATTTGATCTTCATATTAATGAGGATTTACGAGTATCATTCATCCTTTAAGGAATCATTATGAATAAGGTACTAGCAGAATGAATCGAATAAGGATACGTTTCCCTTAGATTTCCAATGAATGCGCTACATTAAATTATCACTTGAAGGGAAGTTGATGAGGGAGAACTGAGATGTTTCCTCGTAGGTACGTCGAGTCGGTACAACTTGTAATTTTCCGGAGAGTAAAGGAGGAGGTATTATGTTTTGAACCGAGATAAACAGCGTAGAGACGGGGGATGAGGTCCCTTATAAGCCGCACAGGGAAGGCAGGCGGGACTTGAATGGCGAATGGGAGGGTTTTTTTATATTTCGAGACGGAAGGGGGTTGGATCAAAGACTGGGAAAGGCTTCAGCTCTCGCATGAAAAGGGAAGGAAAAAGTAGTGCTACATCATTAGAGCGGGATTACTGAAGGGGATGTGAGAGTCTGAGCTCCTTCCACCAATTAAAGGAGGCACACGAGCTCACTTGAGAAGCTCTGTTCCTCACCCCTTCGCTCTTATTTTCCGTCCAAACATGTTTTTAAAAACCTTCGAGGGCTTTCCAGCCTCCGGATACATAACAAAGGCGTATTTGTATAGAATTTACGTCTAAAACGTTAACAAGATGGTATTTACAGCATGGTGTCAACTTAGACTTGATACTCTTCAATAAGCATCCGTCAGTGCGTTAAAATAAGCTTAATTTTGTTTGTTGAGTATCGTACACTTTTCTTTGTTCTGTGTACGTGTAGTTAGGTAGGTTTTCGCTCGTTCTTGATCCGTGAGTTAAAATCCCTCATTTAGGTTTATTATTTCCAATAATAATTCTTTGCAATCCCATAAGGAAAACAAATTGATTTTCTCTCAAACGATATCACTTTACGTTTCAAGGTGCGTAGATTCCAAAACAATGCAATGTCCGTTCGCCGTCCACCGTCCGGGCCATAAAAGGTCTTTAACTTAATTTTAAAAATACGTTCTTTCGCACATGGACTCCACTTGGGGTATAGTTGGTCCTAAAGTCTTGCCAGCCCAACCACTTCACACGCATCAATGCTACGAGCCGAAAATGGGCCAAAAACGGGGTTCTTTGCATAGGATTTGGAGTAGATACTATAGTATTAGCTTCACTTCCTTTACTACGAAGTAAAAGGGGGTAGCAAGTGCTATAGTATTTATGCATAGGAAACGAAGCATGTTCTTCACATATCGGAGTAAAAGATATTGCTTCACCTTTATGCATACCACCCAATGTACCATAGACTCTTTAATTCTATTTAATAAAACAGCACAGCGAGAATGATGATGAGGATCAAAAAGATCGTGCGACCTTCTTCGCCCACCTCCTCTGCCACCTCTGGCGCCGGTGCTCCTGGCTTAGAACGCCGAAATGGGCGGACCGTCACACAGTGGAGCGAGTGATAGGGTAGGCCGGACATTCAATAATATCTCCGTTTCTACTTGTCCTAGAATATTGGTTCAGGTATCATTTTAAAGCAAATCGAATACTCTATTGAACCACATGATCAGCAATTTTTTAAGCAATTTCGCCAGTGGCAATATAACGTGTAGAACAACGTTTAAATGTGTACTACATATTATGGATCACTTGCTAAATAGAGAATTGTAATTTTTAAACACATAATAAAAACACATGTTTTATAAATTTTTATTTTTACTTTCCTTACCCCTAAGGGTAAGGGAAGTATTGTAATTTGCCAAAAAATCGAAATTCGAATTTTTATCAAATCTTTACGTTTTGAGGTCTCCTGAGTCGAAAGCAACCATTTTTGCTAATTGGTCTGTGTGTGTGTACCCACATTTTTTAAATAAATTGAAGTTCACAAACGCAAAACTAAAACTATAAACAAAAATATATCCAATAAAATATATATCAATATATTCTGGATAGTTCTGTATAAAATCAACAAATTTTCCGATTTTTTTTTTTTTTTTTTTTTTTTTTTTTTAACAAAACTGAACTCCTCATCAGAACAATTTCTGAAATCTTTCGTTCTTTCCCGTTTTTGACTTTCTGACAAATGCTCGAGTGATTTTGATCTACTAGAAATACCTGGAGTGGATGAAGATGGAAGTTCTTGAGAATATACCTCTGGGAAAATTAGGTCCCTGTTAAGCCATTTGCGATTTTTCCTCATCCATTGTGTCGAAGTGAGAGACAACATCAGACTGATTCCTTGTTTACCTTTAAAGAGGAGAATCAAATAATAAACAGAAGCAACGACTAATCTGATTACAAAATGTCAACAAAGGCGCGTAGGTATTAACTTTAAAAACAAAATATCTATTGAATAGGCAAGTTTAGGCAAGATCTGACAACGTTGTAAATAAGACAATATACTTCTAAAAACGTGCCAAATGGAATTTTTTCCGGCAAATAACGGCGATTTGAGAATTAATTAAACAAAATATTTTCTGTTCGATGTCAAAAAAAAAGTTAGGGGAATTTTTTAAAACCTTTTGTGCCAGTTTTAGATTTATTATAATACCCTTATTGTGTACTAAGAGCAGCAATAATTTATAAAAATGAAATGAGAGTTCACGACCAATTTAATAAGCCAAGGTTTTTTTAGACACAGCAATTATAACCAGGCTTTATGTGAAAACCAATGCAATAACATGGCTAAAAATCAATCTGCTCAATTGAAAAGCGTTTATTTGGTACTAACAACAAAATCAAAATCCCAAATCAAAAGTTTTATTTTTTCCCCCAATGTCCAACATTAATGTAGGATCGCCCCAGTGTGCGTCAGGCCGAAATCGGCCACAAGAGCGGGGGTTGGCAGGCGAAGCCTGTAGGGGGTGGGCCCCTTGTTACCTATATACCAGTGACTCGTGTAGAAGGTATTATCTCATACAGAAATAATAAACCTTTATGTAATAAATTGCGGCGTTTTTTAGGTAAGAAACGGATTCTGCACCCTTGAAAAATCCCGACAGTAAATTTTAAGCTTGGGCAAAAAGTCGATGGAAAGAGATTATAATATAGACGTCATAGGTCGACAGTGCTGAACCCCCCCCCCCCCCCCCTCCCCCCGGGCTGATGAGGTCATGAGGTCGCTACCCTATAATGTCATTCAGCTTAAACAACAGTTTCGGCAATACTCTATATATTGCACCCTTTTGAAAGCTGCCGGCAAAATAAAATAGGTGAAGTTAACCATTGGATGTCTTGGATTGTCAGACACTATCTGCGCGTTTGGTACTAATAAGCCTCCTTCTGATCAACAGCACATAATTATTTTGGTAGGATGATTCTTATACTCAAATTTTGGTTACGAGTTCTCAAAAAGCTCAGTAGAAACTGAAGGAAGCAAGACAGGATTCCAACTTCTGAAACCTTTTTTACGTACCTATCTGATGAGCTTTACGTATCGTTTTGAGGAGCTTTTGAACAAAAACTACCCAAAACCCAAAACGAACCTATCTTTATAATCAGGTAAATTCATTGAGGGTTGATTGTGCTTCTGTCCATCAACCAGTAACTAATGATGAGCAGAAAAAAATTAAATAGGATTAGCATATTTTAATACAAAACGCCAGTTCTTAAAATTGCGAGTGTTAAGGAAGACGAATGAAAATAAGTGCAAAACAGCTATATTGAGCTTTAGACGTTTTCTTTCAACGACTCTTAATGATTAAATAAAATTGACATTAGTTTTCACACAATCCTTTATTTGTGTAGTTTTTATTGTTTATTATTATTTTATTTATTTACTATGAATGCGATCGATTCTCCAGGCGAGTATTTTCTCTCATTTGAAAAATACCAAGAGCATCGGACGGAGCTTAGCTGAATCGGTCGAGTGATTGAGGGACAAGACTTTGTCCAGGCAAGACAAGTTCAAAGTCATGTGAATGAAGCAACAAGCGCCTGTCACTTGTGGATCAATACAGTGAGAATCCAAGGTATACTTTTTACATTAAATGTTCTTAATATCTAAATGTATCCTGAATTTATTTGTAACACATAAAGCTAACCCAGGAGAATTTTAGTTGGGGGAAATGCCTTGCTTATAAGTTAAGAGGGTATTGACTTATTGATTACTTCCAGTTATTTCTCTGCTTTGCAGCTACAAGTGGATTACACAGCCAAAGTCATGAAATACCCCGAGCACAGATTTCCGCGGATAGTCGCTGAAAGCGTAATAAAAGAAAATATAGCTTTTTACAGAGAATATGAGCAATTGGCGGGACTTGTGGGTATGACAATTCATGAGCATGACTGTGACAATTCATGGGGGAAAATAATGAGTGAAGTAATTTATAAATTAAGATTAAAATGGCGAATAGAATTAGAAAATGAGGCAAACAATTTAGCGCACCACCAACTTTATGCAAAGCTAGACAGGAATAAGAATGAAGGTTTAGCATACAGGAATTTACACGATTTATACCAAATTCGGATTATAGCAAGAGCCCGAACAGAAATGCTTACGGTTAATTATAGATGGTGGAGAGAAGGGCTGGCCAATAAATGCGCAATGTGCAACCTTCATGAGAATGAAACGTCGTGATGTATCGTGAATTTATTTGTAACACATAAAGCTCACCCAGGAGAATTTTAGTTGGGGGAATGTCTTGCTTATAGGTTAGGAGGGTATTGACTTATTGATTACTTCCAGTTATTTCTCTGCTTCAGAATACCAGTCCTGGGTTGGAAGTACATTGATACGCAGAAAGAGCGTGCTTCCACGCGTGGCTGGTCGGGCTATACACTGACAGGCCTGAGCCCACCAACCATGACGAGTTCCGAGTAGCTCATGGTGAGCATTGTTTCTGATCCACAAATGAGTGAAGAGGGAGAGTGATGAGTAAGTCCAGTTTGCATCAATCCATCGTTCTGGATAGTCCACCCATCGCCTTATCAACTTTTTCTTTTGTTCGTTTGAAACTAGTTGGTCATTTCTTATTAAGAGTTCGTATATATCCTAGAGATGCTTTCTAATCCCAAAAACCTGTTATGTTCTGTACTTCCAAGGACAAATGAGGCAGAAGTGGTAGTTTTCTATTTTGAAAAAATTATACCAACTATAGGTATAATTTATCTCATTCAGATCATTCTGCAGGCCCTGCAGAGCATTTTATATATTCAGCCCGTGTGTATTTGGTAAAATCCAATTTGCCATAAAGACACTTCTATTCCAACAGACCTTGGAGTTTACCTTCAGAAAACTACTATACTGAAGTATGGTATATAAATTGCATCAATCCACCAGGCATATTTGCGGTTTGCATTGGAAGGCGTTACTTCAACCGTGTTATTAAGTAAATTATAATATAAGTTGGTTGCTTCACCACAAAAACTTCAGTAGAATTTCGGACTCCAGACATGAAAACAGAACTTGGAGGCTTAGATCCAGCGGCTACAAGGAACGGAGAACC
The DNA here is from genome assembly GCA_030762985.1 of Adelphocoris suturalis. Lineage (NCBI taxonomy): Eukaryota > Metazoa > Arthropoda > Insecta > Hemiptera > Miridae > Adelphocoris > Adelphocoris suturalis. The sequence goes on from CM061043.1 coordinate 103,970,765, forward strand.
TGCACAAGTTTCACATTGTACTAGGAATCCGAATTCTCAGAGGATTCCAAACGTCTACTCCATTTATTGACGTTTCCCTTTCTCCATTCAGAGTCACGGTGCAGTATTATACATTTATGGTTGGAAAACGTGTAACGTAATCAGATACGAGCGTGAAAAATTGGTATGTGCAAGGTCCCTCTGATGCGTTTTGAATTATGCATAACCAGCTAGGGGAGGGTGGATGGAGCGAAGGCGTGCCTTAGTGAACAATCACGAAATATCTTCTCAAGTAAAGGTAATCCCTTTAGATGGATGTACTCCTCAGCTTCTGCGGCTGTGCGCGGTTGAACGTGAAAAAAATGAAATTTATAGCGAGGCAGACACTTATCCCCTCAGCCACCATCGCTTCTGATTCGCACAACATATTACGTGCTTGGAAAACATCTCTTTTATATTATTTCCCCTCTTCGTGGCCGTTCATTGGATCTGGTAATGCAGCAGCACTGTACCATTGCATGAGTATAATATCTTCAAATATAACGACTCTGGCGTTCCATTTCAGACAAGAAAATATACCAAAAACGCATTATATAATCTAGATATTATTCTTCCCAAGTTTCAACTACCTCAATGTCAAAAGTAATTCGTGCGTTTAGTAGGTACCTATCTAAGTTCTATACATATATGCTTATACAGCAAGTTTCACTGAATTATTTATAAGTTACCGACTGTTAATTATTTATATGTAACATGTTTCATACTCATTTATATGTTACATACTCATGTTTACAAAATTAAGATACCTTGTAATTCACATTGGTAGCTTAGTCTTTATCACTCTTCTATTAGGTGTATAAAACCTATTACCTACCTACTTCAATTTCATTAGTTCTATGAATAAACAATATCTATGCATAAGAAGAGTGCAATTTGAAAAAAAAGAAAAAGTTATCCCAACGGTGTGATGGGTTATCAGATAAAGGAGTTTGAGAAAATGTATTGGAAATCATCGGAAGGAACTATATTTGAACACCCTGATGAGACTGGGGGACTATGATAGAAACTCACAAACACACACTATTTTTTACGAAACTCCCCTCAGAAGCGGAAGGGGCACACCATTAAATTAAAACCAAAAAAACTAAATTGAAAAAGAGGGGAGGACGCTCAGGTTTTCCCAACGCCCGCCCTTAGGATCAAGGAAGCTGAAGAAGGAGAAGGAGGGAGAGATGGATGAAAGGAAGTGCCAGCACACACACACACACACACGCACAAACAGGCCTATATATATATATATATATATATATATATATATATATATATTATTTATATATATATATATATATATATATATATATATATATATATATATATATATAAAACTGAAAATCATATTACTATTAAAAAAATAAACTATTACTTAAGACATATTTGTAAGCCATAAATTAGATATTCAGGAACTTTTCAGCGCTCTTGCACAAATCAATAGAATTTCAAAGAACTGATCCCAAAAATCTCCAATTAGAGCGCAAAAGGGCAAAAATCTTCATGTTAGATTTAGAGCAGGTTTTTGGACGACGTTCGTATTCTCATTAAACGGCGTTAGTCTCTCATTCAGAATATGACCTTTTTTCATTTTATTACCGTTTAAAATGACAAATTTGAATTTAAAGTGGACACGAGTATTCGTGTGTACTAATGGGTTACAACAGAGTGTGACACGATCATCACTTCGTTAATAGGATAAACATTGCGAAGCACCATGCTAAAAATTCATCATTTCGTAACCAAGACTACCCGATTGGTATTTTGTGCCAAAATCATGAATGTGCGTTTTGCCCCACATTCATGGTTTTGGCACAAAACGATAACTTGTAGAACACATTCATGGATCGAACTCATTGTCATTATTCATCAAAATAGTTACCAGTTCAGTTAAGGGGCATTTTTATAATGTACAGGAGCCCAATAGCTATCAAATCATTCATGGTTTGGGCATGAAAGGGACGATTTGAATTTTTTAAATAACATTCAGAACCTGATCATTAAGAGATAAAAAGTATGAACCTTAGTCATTGTTGTGCACAACAAATAATTTTTCAGGGTCTAGAATAAAATGTGACAAAAGGTCGCTGAAAATCTGTCCAAATTAGGGTTTGTTAAATTATAAAATTAAGGAAAATCAAGTAGAGTTCAAACTCGGAAGTCAAATGGGTCTGAAAGAGAATAATTCTAACAAGTTCGAACTAAACTTATTCGAGAGAACGCAATAGCAGACAACTGAAGAAGAAATAAACGGAAGACCTTCAATTCGAAACTATTCCCAATCGTGTTTCCTACAATATAAATAGACTGCCATATAAATAGATGGGCAACGCTCACGAACAAGGAGGGAATCACAAAGGAGCTTTTTATCTTTGTGAAACTGGGACACCTGGCGAACAAAACATTCGACTGAAAGTACTGCTAGAATGGAAACAGAACTTGAAACGGGAGATTTGTTTAATTGGGGTTTGATTATTAAATTCACTAGTTTAACGAATATATAGAAGTGGACAATGAGCTAGAAGTGGACATGAGCGTTGATGGAACTTATTTGTACGGAATATATATACCTAGTGTATGCATACTTTTCTTAAACGTTCAAAAATGTACAGTCATGCAGCATGATCGTATGAAGCGAATTTTCGTAAATTATCGTATCTTGTAACGTTACATTGTTTTAAAACTAAAGTACTTTGAGTGTAAACAAATTGTTAACTAACAATTTTATGCTTTAAAAAACTAGTTCTAAATAAAATTCTGCAATTAACCCCCTCAAAAGTTCTCAACTCATTCAGTTCGTGATCTTGTTGCTTCCATTTCGAAAACAGGAAAAATATTTTTTCTGCCCATGACCAACGTATACGTTATCCATGGTTCGAACTAAATTACTCGCGACGAAGTTGTGGAAACCCATTTCATAACGGAAGTTACTGAAAAACGTTGTCTATTTCCACGAAAAAAAAAAAGAGTTACAACGTTAAATCGATTTCAAAGGTTAGGCCATAATCAGTAACAAAAAATAACTGAACACACATTAGAAAGGACACAGCTTATATAGTCACAGGTGAAGGGAGATTGAATCCCATTGGCCGAGAGAAAGGAAAGGGAGCTGGAGGTACAACCAATTAAGTGCAAGTAAAGTGTAGGGGGGTTTTAGCTAATCAGATGACGTGAAGGGAGAGGAAGAATTACTGGTTTCAACAGTTTGAAGGGATAATTCCAAGCTTCGTAGAAATGTACCTATCAGAGGTGAAATATATTGAGGGATATCCAAATTTAAACATTTAGCAGATCTGTCATTCTTGATAATTTCGAATTTTTCAACTACATTCAACTTATCAAAAGCATAGCAGCTAGTAATGGCTACAAAAGAGAGCTCGTTAATACCATATGGGATAAGGTTCTTAGGAAAAAGAGTGAAGTTTCCAATCCGGTAAGGGAAGATGTAACTTTAAAAGAAAAATAATGGATAAGTATACTTTATTACGGGGAAATTTCTGATAAAATCGGCAAAACTTTATCATCGAGGGGTTACAAAGTGGGTTTTAAAACTAGAAATAGTCTCAGAGCATTACTAGGTTCCGTTAAAGACAAAATCAATGTTCAGGATAAAAGTGGGGTTTATTAACTAAAATGTTCTTGCGGCTACGAATATTGCGGTCAAACTGGTAGGAAATTCAGGGAAAGAATAGAAGAGCATCAGGAGGATTTCAGGGAAAATAAGGGTGAGCCTACATTTGCAAAACATCTTAAGGCATCCAATCATACTTACAATTTTGATTTGATTTTGATTTCTACATTTTCGTCCAAAGGGAGGTACGTTGAATGTACTTGAAAAATTCGAAATTATCAAAAGTGACAGATCTAGCAAATGTTTAAATAAGGATATCCCTCAATATATTTCACCTCTAACGAGTCCATTTCTAGGAAGCTTGGAACTATCCCTTCAAACTGTTGAAACCAGTAATTCTTCGTCTCCTATTACTTAATCTGATTAGCTATAATCCCCCTACACTTTGCTTGCATTTAATTGGTTGTACCTTCAGCCCCCTTTCCTTTCCCTCGACCAATGGGATTCAATCTCCCTTCACCAGTCATTATACAAGCTGTGCCCTTTCTAATGTGTGTCCAGTTATTGTTTGTTACTGATGATGGCCTAACCGTCGAAATCGATTTAACATTGTAACTCTTTATTTTTTCGTGGAAATAAACAACGTTTTTCACTAACGTCCGTTTCTTATCCATGGTTGTTCTCAGAATGTTCAAGCGCCGAAAATCTTTCGATATTCCTTCTTTTTTTTGTAAATAACCTGATACAGGCAAAATGGTAACAGTATGATACGAGTGGGGTATAATACATATTATCATTCATATAATTATATATATATTACATAATACATTCATAATAATTTGAAGAGTATTTTAATAAGAATATTATAGGTGAACAGTGTCGTAAAAACCGTGCTTGTGAGCTAGAGTGTGAGGTAACTGTTCAACCTCAATAACGTTATCGCTCGTCGAAAAAGAAGAAAAAAACATAACAGCTTGCATCATAGAAACTTTCACGAGGACAGTAACAATATTGAATAGGCGCGATATGAACTGGGGCCGTATAGGAGTTGGTACCTGCGTTGGACAGGCGCTAATAGGTAGTGTTTGATCACTCACGTCCGACAGGTTTTATCGTGCGTGGGAACAATTTCCCCTGAGAAGGCTGAGATGATTCTATGGAAACACCACAACATCCCTCCCTGTTACCTGTCTATCGCTCGTCGAAATTCTTTCTCTTCCGTCATGGACTGATCACAATATTCCAAACAACAGCAGAATGGGATAGTGGGATCGAGGGGACCCTATAGAGCTCTGCTAGAATACAAATTTCCAGCGAATCTCAAGAATGATCAAAATTATCGTTAAATCTGTTAATTCGTGGAAAAAAACCATCGCTCATATATTAAAAAACTTCCAGTCATGCAGCATGATCGTATGAGCTAATTTTCGTAAATGATTGTATTGTATAATGTTAAATTGTTTTGAAATTTGAGGGTTTTGAGAGCAAGGAAATTGTTAACTATTAATTTTAAGGCAAAAAATGTATTCTAAATAATAATCTCCTATTCAAATAGAGATAACTACTGCGAAACGTAATAAGGTCCTTGTAACGAAATTAATTCCCACTGTTTTCATCCGATTTCGATGAAATTGTCAGAGAATGCGCACATTAGATTGTAGATGGTCCCCTATCAGTTTCATTGTGGCCAAATCAATACTTCATTCTGCGCATGCGCAAACTTAAATTCCATCATGTTCCATATTTTCAATATTTAGCTGTTCGAGTTCGCTTAAATTTGGATGATAGTTGAAAGAAGATGATAGGTAAACAAGGAAGCTAAGTGCCACACCCAACTTGGCAGTCTTTTTATTTCTGTAGTGTAGTTAGTGGTCATTGCTGTTAGCCCCCACATAGACTCCATTTGGGGGGGGGGGGGGGGGGGGGGTCTTTTTACTGTTATGGGGTGGGGGAGGCGCCGGCGCCGCGGCCCATTCGCCAGTGGAGTCCATGGCAATGTTCCTTTAGACACCTTGTTCAATGCCGCTAATGACCTTTCCGGTTTACGCTCAGATTAAATCATCACATTAAACAAAATAAATAAACAGGCTTCATAATAAATAAAAAGAATTTTAAAGGAGCATTCTGCGAAGACTCGGTAAATTGATTGCTCGCCAAATGATTTTAAAATAAATTATTCATCTAAGAAATTACAGAACTATCAAAAGAATTAGTTCATAATTTGATGTATTAAAACTCTAGTCATACAATAAATACATGAAATATAATATTATTGTGTATTATGCAATTTAAATTAATGGAAATGAGTTAATTTTAGAAGAATGGGTAATTATGTTGAACAGAGCCCTACTCAAGAGCGCATGCGCAGCAGCGAAAATGATACGGTCTTGATGAAATACATTATCATAATCAAACTGTAATTTCCCAACTACCCTGCGAATGTGAGCAAGATCGGACAAATGTACTTTGAAAATGACAGTTGAAGCGTTTCACGTTTGTGCATGTGCACCACAGACAGGCACATGAATACGTGGGTAACACACATACAGCCAACCAATGACCTCTGACATACTTCTTCGGTATAAGAGCAATAATAATAGTAAAATGAATACATGCTTAAGACAACAGTTCAATCTTATTCCCATCAAACCAATCAACAAGGCGTCCATTGTACGCCGACTCATAGGCGGAAAGAATCAGCGTCCACAGTCTCCTCAATCCCGTGGTCAATAAATTTCAGCTCTCATATCGTCTGCCCCTATGAATCATTCACTTGATCTCGGCCAGACGAGAATCTATTAAATGTTAACCGACCTTGCTGGAAGTACAGTCATTAGACATACCTACTTCATTTACAGTCGAATCACAACACACACCCATGGTGTAGAATTCGTGCGTAGGATTTAGTTCACCTAAAGTATTCCGCGGCAGCAAGTAAGTTATTTAGCGAATTGCTTTGTTACTCGAGTGTTGAGGTTGAGACGTGACTTGAAACAGACCCTTCAGGCCCCAAGTTTGTAAAGCCACTTAATCCCTTTGTAAAAGTTCACATACTTTTTTTGGGCGTTTCTTTACAGACTTTTCAGCGTTTGGAAAATCCGTCTTATTCATTCCTCTTCAGTTTTCTTGAGAGGAATCCCGCCATCCAACGACACTTACAATGAACCAAAAGGCTTCATCCAAATTAAAAAGTGAAGACCAATTATAGAATAGCTATAACATATCCATTTCGATTCTATTGCAGAAATGGCTGACAAGCAGAATTAAGATATATATTTTTTTAATTATTCGTTATTTAGAATTGCAAAGTTCAATATTGGAGATCACATGTGAATTTTAGCATTACCTATAGGTCTACAACGGAAAACATACTGATTATGAAAGTGAAAAAGTAGAAACTTAAGGATTGAGATAATAATAAGTTGGATAAATAAGGGGTCAGAAAGTGGTCAGCAAATCGGTGATATGAGGAGACAATCAGAAGTGGGGATCGGAAACTCGAATAGAAGCGACGAGCAAGCTGACGAACTTGGAGATAGATCACAACAGGGAAGTACGATCAATAGGTCAGGGCAGGTTGCGAAAGTTCAGAATTCGGAAATTGGTGCGACCGTAACACCATTTTTTTGGTACTCTGAACTGCCGTTAGAGCGCTCTGGAGGCAAACACTACAGAAATTTTTGGTTGGCGTCAGTCAGCAACAATGTTGCAGTGAGTAAAAGTCGCCATACCGAGTTATTTTCACCGCAGCCAAGTGCAACAGAGGTTTTTTTGAAGTAAGTCAGCATTTTGTTGATACTTTCAGTCAATACCATTACGCTTGTTACTATTTGTCACACGCTTCCAGGTGATGTTTCCAAGTAACTGAGATATTACCTACCTACTTCAAGGGTTCGTCAATAAACAGGACCTCCACTAATGGCGAAGGGTGTTTTAGGTACTCTTGGCTGCCATATTGAATTACTTTTGTAAAGACCGTCACGATAAAGACCGTCACATTTCAAAAAAATTTTCTCTGTGACGGTCTTTACTTCTACGTAACGGTCTTTACTAAAAAGAGTTTCACAGCTTTCAACGATTTATCGCAAGAAAATAATGTCTGTTATGATAGTTTTGTAGCTAAGGTTAGGGTGATGAGCCTGTTTTCCTTGACCAACTATACTGAATTCTCTTATTTTCTTTAAAGATTGCTATGGAATCAGACATTCCTTCTTCATCTTTGTTGAAGAACTGGAAGACTCCCAGTCATGTGAAGGTGGTCCGAAGAGCAGCAAGTGTGAGCAAGAATGTTCAGGGCATGTTTACACAAAGATCACTCCTTCCTCCTGTCAATAATGCAGCAGCAGTTCCTACGACACAACATCAACTCCATCGCTACAATTTCGCCTCTTCACAAGAAACCTGTGAAGGAAAATACTTCAAAGACCACCAATACGAAATTACCCCATAGATTACCCCTTCCTTCTGTCGATGGTCAAAATAGTACTTTTACTCCTCAGAAGAAAACTTTGAAGAAAAATACCCTAAGTACCAACAATACAAAATTGGCCTTTGATGGCTCTTCACGAACCCTCTGCACCAAGGAGAATGAGTCTCAGACGAAGAAGAAAAAGAAAACCAACAAAAAAAATGGCTAGTCAATGTGAAAGCAACAGTGATATTGAGAAAAAGAGGAAAGCAGCTGCTGAAAGAAAGAGAAAGGAGAGAGAAAGGAAGAAAAATAATCCAGAACAGTATTTGGCCATGAAGGCTACCGAAAAAGGAAGGAGTACAAAGAGAAGGGCTGCAGCGAAAAGAAAAATAAAAAGAATCTGTGATACGAGTGCCAAAGAGAAGAAAGTACAACGGAATTACATGATGAAATACAGAGACAAGAAAAAACAGACTCAAGAGACAATTAATTTTGTTGAACATAACACACCACCAGGGTCCCCAGTCAATGGTGTTCATCAACCTGCAGTTGAAAATGAGCCAGAACCCGAGCCTGAACCTCAAAGAATTGACGGTAGAGCTCTAAGGAGGAAAATAGTAGCAAAGGAGAAGAAGAAAAGTGAAACAGAGGAAATTCAAGCTCTTAAAGAAAAAGCAGAGCGCTACAGACTATTGGCGAACAAGTGGAGGACACGATGTATTCGAGTAGAAACTAAACCGATTCCTCAGTCAATGTAATCAGTTGTAGAGCAGTCTCCGAACAGCAAAGCTGAATCCATAATTAGAATCTGGCCATCCAGAGACGATGTACAGACTGTGAATATATCAGGAGTGTCGTGTACCTTGAATTCTCCTAAGAAAATGTCCTCCAGGCTGTATGACTTTGAAGAAGAGAGCCTCGTTGATAACTTATGTTCTGGCTGCCTGATTCATGTCTAATTTTTGTCTGTCTTTTTTAAGTAGCTTGTAATAATAATTTCTCAATCTGTACTGCCTATGTTGAGGAAACAATGGCCTAAGTCAACATAAAAGACTGAATGAACAATGTAACATAGCATATGATGCAAGTCATTATTTTAAAAAGGAGAGCGAGATAGTATCTTGCCTGTTTCACCAAATACTGTGATTGTTAACCTAGTTGCTAATGTTATTGTGATTAGAAGTTATTATAATTTACTTGATTCGGTTACAATTAAGAAAAAAAGTACAGTACTGTTTCAAACGTTTTGTGATTTTATGAAATTTTGTGATTTAAAAGATTTTGGTAAGTTTTGTTTTCAAACAATAATAAAAATTCGTTAACGTATTGATGACTACCATTAATATTTAACCTTCTTCATTCATATCTCTATCAAAATAGTAAGAATTCTGAAAAATCCGTCACAGGGATGTAAAAACCGTCACAAGTTCTCAATTTGCTTATCTCAGCTGATATAAGATATAATAAAAATAAAAATACATGATATAGTTCCCAAAGGGTTCGCGCATGATAAGACTAATTTAGGTTCTTGATTAAAAAAGAAATGAGAATGTAGTGAAGAGTGTACTTGCCTGTAGGAGAAAATCGTGATTGGTGTTGGAAAATTTCTTCATGATTTCGTATAAAATCACATCCTACGGCAGGAAAACTGATGAAATCCCTTGACAACTCTTTTATTCTTGTATGTACGACGATAATGGATGTCAGGAGACCGAAATTGGGAAAGAATTGTGCTTGGACAATTTTAACAGACTTTGAAACTAAGCGTGACGGTCTTTACTAAATATACTGACTAAGCAGAGAAAAACCTCTGTTTCAATCGTAAAACCATACAAAGTATCTAACCATTCATCATAGTGGCTAGTAGAGATATTTTCCTAACCACAAAAATCATTACATCAAGAAAAATTTTTGGATTGCTCAGAACCTGAAAACTTCATTTTGGGTAGATTCACCCAGGTCTATGCATATCAATTTAGATTTCATTTTGCAAAACAGATAAATTTTGCAACTTTAATAAGCCCTTGAGTTTTATATTAATTTATAAAATGTTGCAATCACTCAGTCAAGTTTTATATGTAAATTCAAATTTTTTTATTCAAGTGTTTTAAAATTTTGTTAAAATGTTCGAACCAATTTTTTTCTAGTTTAATTTCCCTCCTCGAACGTAAACCTTTCCACCGGTTATATTTTCTCATAAATAAGAGAAAAACGGAAGACTCCAGGAAAAACAACCGACATCGCGATTTTATTTTCAACAGCTGGATCGTTCTTGGAAGGGAATAATTGAGAAATTTCTACTCCATAGAACGAAGGATCCCCTGGGCGTATTGCTTTCCAGGAAGTTACTGCAGGTATGAGCCAATACTCCCAAGGAATCCGAGCTTCGGGAGACAAAACGAATTCTATGGTATAGGGAAGGGACTGTATCTATATAATGAAACTCATAACTTGTTGGAATAGCTCTGCCGGTTGTAGGTGAGAAAGGCGGAGAATGAGAAACGCCTCGGCGAGCCCGGGCGGGGAATACCAAGTAGCTCAGCTCCCAACAGCGGTGCTCCGGCTCCCAACGTTGTTCCAGTTGGGCCGCTTTTCCCCCTGGAGACCGTTCGGTTTTTCCGGGTTCGTTTTTCCTTTGCCTATATACCTACCGACTCGTATTTAAACTATTCCAGCGTGACATATAAGCTGCATCCGGTTTCAAAAACTAAATAGATGAAAAATAATTATTAATAAAATAGAATTAAAATTTTAAATTAAAAAACGCTGCAAATTATTTCACAAAGGTTTATTATTTTTTCAATTGAGTATGATATAGTTTTAGTTGGCTAGCGTACGTCATAAGGCCCGTCCAGACTACTCGGCGTGTCCTACTTCGAGTTGCCACAACCTATACTTCTATAATTATATAAGCATGTTTATATTTCTCGATTTGAGCTCCTATCTATTCAAATAGTTATTGCCTTAATAATATCATTATCTAAGTACGTACGAAAAGTCGAGAGGATATGTTATCAAATATGCGTAGGAAAAGCTTTGGTATTAACACACAAATATGACCTTGAAAAAAACATATTCATGCCTCGAAGGAACGCCGGCGCCGTACAGACCAAAAGCCGCGGCGCCGGCGCCACCTCTCACTCCACCCCCCCGCTCACCCCCCCCCCCCCCTTCTCAACCCACCGTGACCCCCTGCCAAGCGTGCCAGGCGTGCGCGCGTCGAAAAAGACACTTTTTCGCCCGTTTTTGGCCCATAGCATCTATGCGAGTAAAGCGATCGGGATGGTTAAACGTTAGGACCAACTAGACCCCAAATGGAGCCTATGTGCGAAAGAACGGGTTTTTTAAGTCAATTCTTAGGCCTTTTATGGCCCGGACGGCGAACGGCGGACGGACATTTCAAATTCGGATTCTACGTACCTTGAAACGTAGTGACAAAGTTTGAGGGGGGTTATACAAATTTTTTGCTACACGATCACATAGGCTTATTATTTGAAATAATAAACCAAAATAAATAAAATAAAAACGTCTGCCAAGTTGGGTGTGGCACATAGCTTCCTCGTTTACCTATCATAAATGTATAGATCATCGAAAAGTTTTAAATGATATTGAAAAATTCCATAGCGTAAAAGAGTAAATCAAGAAGTAGCGTGAAATGACATAATTGGTCAATTAAGACCAATAGTGAAATAGGTACGGTACCACCTACACCCTAAGCCGCGCATTCTCTGACAATTTCATCAAAAACGGATGAAAACTGTGGAAATTAAGCTCATTACAGGTATTTCACATTGGCGCAAGCGCAGTAGCTATTAATGATATAATCGTGTTGAAATGGATATGAGGCGATCAAGTCATCTTCTTCCAACCATCATCCAAATTTAAGCGAAATCGAACGACTAGGGTGTGAAAAACGCTGCAAATTATTACACAAAGGTTTATTATTTATGTATTAGACAGCCCTTCTACGTAGATCTCTGGTCCATAATTATTAAACGCCGCTTATAGTACCTATATTTAGTATCGGAACTCGGAGCTTCGGACCTCACAAATTTGTTCAATCCATTACAGCAGCGGAATCTCACAATTTTACGCTTTTTAATATAGTTGATAAACAAAACAATTTATTACCAAGTCATCTTTCCAACACATAAAAGTGTTACCTATACTGTATATTGATATCATTTAATTGGTCAAATTTCAAGAAATGTGCTGACAAAATCACTGAAAATGGCTAAGAATCGTTAAATTGATATTTTTTAGCATAAGATTGGTCAAATAAAGTTTATCAACTATGAAATAGAACATTCAACAATTTATGTACGTAATTATGCTAAAAACTTGAACTCCATTAATTTTGTTTTAAAAAATCTATAAAATTGCAAAAAATAGCCTAAAATCCAAAATCTCTTTTTGAATAGAAGAGTATCATTTAGAATACTTTTTTTTTTTCATAAAATTAATAGCTAACATTTTCTTTTCACTCATAAATCACCAATTTCTATACAACTTGAAATATACAAAAAAAGACACTTTTTCACCTATTTTTGGCTCATAGCACCCATGGGTGTGGAGCGATCGAGCTGGCGAGAAGTTAGGACCAACTAGACCCCAAGTGGAGTCTATGTGCGAAAGAACAGATTTTTTAAGTCAATTCTAAGGCCTTTTATGGCCCGGACGGCGAACGGCGGATGGCGGACGGCGGACGGACATTTCAAATTTGGATTCTACGCACCTTGAAACGTAAAGTGACAAAGTTTGAGGGGGGGTTATAAAAATTTTTTGCTATACGATCACATAGGCTTATTATTGGAAATAATAAACCAAAATGGAGACAATGGAATTTACGTTTCCGCATGCGAAGGGTGAAGTATTGATTTGGCAACAATAAAACTGACAGGGGATCATCTTCCCCTTAGTCTGCACATTCCCTGAAAATTTCTGGCTTGTTACAAGGGTTTCATATTGGCGCATACGCAGAACCTATTAATGATACAATCATGTTGAATTGATAGGTATAAAATGATCAAATTGCTATTCCTTAACTATCATCCAAATTTGAGTGAGATCGGACGATTAGGGCATGAGAAAAGGATACTTGGTAGAATTCACGTTTGCACTGTGCAGAGTGAGGTATTGAGTCAAGAACGATGAAACTGGTAAGAAGGGGACCGTCTACCCCCTAGCCCGCACATCCCCTGAAAATTTCATCCAAATCGGATGAAAAATGTGGAAAATAAGCTTGTTACAAGGATGACAAATGACAAAAACTGACAAACACACACACAGGCAAGGAACCAAAGTTGTTCAGAATTGTCTAAAACGTAAAATGCGAGTAGAAATTTTGATTTTGGAGACCAAAATTTTTTTTCCATTCACTGAATGTTTCTTGCTCTTCTGACGAAGAAGAAAATAGTACTGTTGTTCACAAAAATGCAAACATCCTTGAACCGCGTAGAACCATCTCTACAACCTAAACCGCGCATTCTTTCACAATTTCATCAAAAACGGATGAAAACTGTGGAAATGAAGCTCATTACAGGTATTTCATATTGGTGCGAGCGCAGTAGCTATTAATGATATAATCGTGTTGAAATGGATATGAGGTAATCAAGTCATCTTCTTCCAACCATCATCCAAATTTAAGGGAAATCGAACGACTAGAGTGTGAAAAAACGGAGCATAGTGGAATTTACGTTACCGCATGCACAGAATGAAGTATTGATTTGGCAACAATGAAACTGATAGGGGACCATTTACAACATAACCCGCGCGTTCTCTGACAATTTCATTGAAATCGGATGGAAAAAGTGAAAATTAAGGTCGTTACAAGGGTTTCACATAGGCGCATACGCAGTAGCTAATGATACAACCATGTTGAAATTGTATAGGATGATCAAATTGTCATCCCCCAACTATCATCCAAATTTAAGCGAGATAGGACGACTAGGGCGTGAGAAAATGATGCTGGCTAGAATTTACGTTTGTGCATGCGCAGAGTGAGGTATTGAGTCAAGAACGATGAAACTGATAGGAGACCGTATACTGTCTAGCCCGCATATCATCTCCTCTGAAAATGTCATCCGATTCGGATGAAAACTGTGGAAAATAAGCTTATTACAAGGATTTGCGGACACACACACAGGCGCACGACACACACACACACGCGCACACACACACACACACACACACACACACACACACAGAAACGAAACCAAAGTTGACAGAATGGTCTAAAACGTAAAAGTTCCAGTCATGCAGCATGATCGTATGAGCGAATTTTCATAAACTATCTATCGTACTATAGTATGTTAAATTGCATTGAAATTGAAGCAATTGTAGTTGACAGAAATGATTAAAAACCAATTTTATGGCAAAAAACTTACTCTAAATGAAATTCCACTGATTCAAAAGGGATTTTTGATTTTTAAATTTTTTCGCTGTTTAAGTACGTTTTTTAGCAAATTTTAATGACATTTAAGTACATTTTTCATCATAATTTTGAGCAAAAATTTTAATGTCCTAGTTAATCGTTGAAAATTTAGTTTTGACTAAAATTCTGCAAAATAATACAAATTTAACAATTTTTGGCCGTTTTTAGCCATTTTTAGTGATTTTTTGGGTACATTTTTCGAAATTTGACCAATTTAATGTACTCAAAAACAGTTGTCCAACGAACTCATCCTTTCTTTTGAAATGCTTGATTTTTTGGCGAAAGAACGAAGTTTTTATCTCAATTCTATCGAGAGTTATCGTCTGGAATGACACATACATATATATATATATATACATATAAAAAAGCGTTAAAATCCAGGAATCATTTCAGAATGCCTCAAAACAGATTTCGATGAAGACAATTTTTGAAAATTTTTATTTTAAAATTTTTGGAGCCATTGCAATAGCTTCATTTTCTAAGAAAATTCGCTAATAAAATGCGAGTGAGAATTTTAATTTAGGAGACCAAACAATTTTTTTCTCCCGAAAGTGAAAACAATGCTTCCGCTACCTTTAGGTAGACTCGTAAGCAACAAAAATTCCAGTCATGCAGCATGACCCCATGAGCGAATTTTTGAAGTACATACGTACATAAATAGAACTTCTTCATAATTTCATGGCTGATATTTTCTAAGCCACAGTCAGTATTAAAGCTACATCAATTCCTAAAACAGTTGAGCGTAAAACATTAAAGAGAGCGACCGAGAGAATCGGAGGACGGAATATTTCAGAGTAAACTCATCAGTTGTGATTACATTTTTTTTTTTTTTTTTTTTTTCAACAAGCACTTACACCTACGTTTTGAACAGCATGGTTCTAGGATTGGTTATACAGGGATACTTCCATAAGAGTAGTTCAATCTGAATTTGGACAATGTTTCATGCAAATATTACCGATTTTTACAACTGGCGAACGGCATTATTTCGATGTTTTGACTGATTTTTCAACTTTGAAATTTTTGAAAACTTGATACATATTCCTATAGGAAATTTTACGCTGATTCCGAATATACCACATGTTAGTATGCTGAAAAAATTATTTCGCACAACAAATCGCGAAAAACAGGCTATTTTGAAATTTTTGACTACATTTTTGAAAATTTCAACCCGAAGATGTAATCCGATCATGCTGGCCAACGAACTTGAACTTTCGTTTTGTGTCCTTAACATTTTAAAATTTGTTTGAAGTTTCTAGCACAATTCTACGGACAGTTATCGTCTGGAATGACACATACATACATACATACATACATACATATATGTACATACATACATAAAAAAAATGTGTTAAACTTCAGAATATGATTCAGAATAGCCTGAAACGGATTTCTGCATAAATTTTTTTCAAAAATTCACATTCTACAAATTTTGAGGCGAGAGCAATAGCTTAATTTTCTTCAAAAATTCGCTAATATAACAAGAACAAAACCTTGGAGCTCCACGCCTCTCCGGAGATGGATCCCAACCACTTTTGCTATCACTTTGCCTCACAGCTAAAATTCGAAAGCATGGAGCATGCTTCAGTCATCCAATGGCTCTCAAATTCGGATTTTTTGAATTGTTGCTTAGAGGATCCCTGAATTATTTTCGAGGCTTGCTGGTTTTCATGTAACAGTTCATTATTTGGGAAACGACCAGTGAACGATTAAACTCAATTAGCTGAACAGGAAGGAGATCGCCAATTCCTAACTTTATTCGTCTCTTGTTGTCCCAGAGAGAGTCTCTATCAAATTTCAACTTCCTAGAGTGAACAAGAAAGGTAACTTACACATCTGGTCACAATGTATCCTGTCATTTCATTCGTCCCTTTATGCCTCAAATAAGCTCCCAACAAATTTCGACTTCTTAGGTAGAAAAGGAGAGAATTTATTTCAATCAGGAAGGAAACTTCGACTCTTATTGTCCCAGAGAGGCTATCAAATTTAAAAAAAAACTGGGACATGAGAGGAATTAACCAAAAAGAAGCGGAAAACAATAGGTAATGGAATTTTCCATGAGATTAGCTGAGTGGTAGTTGTGTTGTTGAGGCGGGAATATCGAATTATCCAAATTTTGAAATATATAGTTTTTGACCGTCCAGGTCAAAAGTTGAAAAAATCGCAAAAAATCAATTATCACACCTCCAGAGCTGCTGTTGGTAACATTCGACGCAGAAATAGTCCAAATAATAGCAAAAATAATTTCAGGTCGCCAAGTGGAGTAATTTCCAAAAACTGTAGAAAAATCGACAAACATCTGTGAAAACCCGCGTTTTTTGGCTGTTTTTGGACAAACGGCACGTTAGGGAGGCATTTTAGATTCATCATGTGTGGTATAGGGTATTCAGCGTTGAATTTCCAAGAAGAATAGCACTTTTTAATTGAACATAAATTATCCTGGAATTTTAGTGATTTATTTTTCAAAAATGCAGGTGCCGTGCCTCAAATATTAGACGTCTACAGGAAAAACGGGCTTCGGATTTGGATTCAGCACCCTCGAAAACCCCCAGGACCAGTACTAGATTCGAGACGGCACTTTTTTTCCAAGTGTAATGTACTGAGATACTGACCGAAAAAATCTGGCAACCCTAGTACGTTAATCCATAACCAAAGATTTAAATATCACCCTTTGATGGATGGGGCCTTTTGGATGTTCTTCTCCCGCACGATATTGCACAGTCAACCAACCACCGTTTTTTCCAATTTAAAATAAATTAATTTTCCCAGATTAAATTATGTCTTGGGCAATAAGCGTTACCCGAGTATTAATTTTATATTTTTAAATGAAAATAGATTCAATTCTAAGAAATTAACACCATCCGCGCTCTCCAATGACGAGTAGTTTTCTTTCAATGATATTTTAATGTTTACTGCACTGGTGGCGTCACACTGGGTAAGGGGTGCTTTGACGTCACCCCTGTGCGAAACTTTGAAAAACCATGGAAAGAAAACTACTCATAGTAGAAGCGTGAGGTTGGTGCCGAAATTCTAGAATGGAATCTTCAACTATTGAAAAATAGTTAAAGTACCTTTTTCACAACCATGGGTGTGATAACATATTCTGTCGAAATCCTCGGTTCCCTAAATACTCAAATAAGAGAACCAAAAGAAAGGCGAGTTGTGACTTCCTTTTGTGTCAAAGGTAAACACGGCCGAACCTGAATGAGGGAAAGTTTATTGGTCGATACGGTAAAGTAAACTTCAACAAACAATGTTCGTTCTCACGCGTACTATCGGTTTTCATTGATCGTAACGTCAATTTTCTGCTTTCTCTCTTACCAACTAACGACACACCCACATTCAACCGATGACACTCCCAAGGGAAACGTTACGGTTCCAGCCATATGAAGAAATTCTTCGTATACCCTCTCGGCAATAAACGATCGAGTTGGATTAAAAGTAAAAGTCAAGAATCCGATAGGTTTGAAGGGCGAAATGAAGCAATCCCGAGCTCTGACATAATGACAGAATGACTCGGGAGCCTCTCCCCCTCTGTGACCCGTTCCCGTTCCTAAAGGTTTCTTTACGGCCGTTTTTCTTACTCACGAACAAGTTCTGGGACGTTCGGAAGAACCGGTTCCTAGAGGAGTTAGACGACCATTTATGGGGCTAGAGCCCCGCTCACCCCACCCGCATTATCGGCGGATGGTATACTGCTCCTGTCCACCGGTTTCCAATAATGGAATGAACCGTGACACAGTTCCCTTCTGGTTATGAAGAAAATTTCTGCATGCAAAGAGCACTGAGAACCCGGTCACGTCCTTACAGGAAAAGAGGAACCCGGGGCGCGAATAAGAAGAAACATCATTCATAACTATCAACGGAATACGTACATAATCATGTGAATTGAAACAGAATAATATAAAAATGAATTATTCATTTTTATATCATAATGCATTCCACCTGCTCTAATTATACTTAGTTGGATTACTTTTCAGTAGAAATGACAGGATTTTGGTGAATCATTCTGAAAATAAGTCACAATAATAAAAGGTCCAGTCATGCAGCATGACCCCATGAGCGAATTTTTGAAGAAATCGTCGACATTTCAGTCGCTATTGATCGTGTAGAGAAATTTTAGTTTATGATTTAGACAGGGATACTTTCATAAGAGTAGTTCAATTTGAATTTGGACAATGTTTCATGCAAATATTACCGATTTTTACATCTAGCGAACGGCATTATTTCGATTTTTGACTGATTTTTCAACTTTAAAATTTTTGAAAACTTGATACATATTCTTATAGGAAATTTTACGCTGATTCCGAATATACCACATGTTAGTATGCTGAAAAAATTATTTCGCACAACAAATCGCGAAAAACAGGCTATTTTGAAATTTTTGACTACATTTTTGAAAATTTCAACCCGAAGATGTAATCCGATCATGCTGGCCAACGAACTTGAACTTTCGTTTTGTGTCCTTAACATTTTCAAATTTGTTTGAAGTTTCTAGCACAATTCTACGGACAGTTATCGTCTGGAATGACACATACATATATACAAACATACATATACATACATACATGCATACATTAAAAAATGCGTTAAACTTCAGAATAGCCTGAAACGGATTTCTGCATGAAATTTTTTTACAAATTCACATTCTACAAATTTTGAGGCGAGAGCAGTTAGCTTAATTTTCTTCAAAAATTCGCTAAAACGGAAAATACTCGCTTTTTATGCCACCTGAATAAATTATGTTTTTGATACTTATTCAGAATGAGACACCGTTGAATTTTCCTCCAATGTGGATTAAATTCACAGACGTTGTGAAAGTTATGGGTTAGATCATCCCTTGTGATTTAAATCCAAATTTATATTCATCAATCTTGATGGTACACCAATGATAACGAACTCATTGAAGATTCATGGATTGAGGATTCCATCCAGGATGTGTCCACATTTGTTTGCTATTATATCAGTTTCAATATTGAATGGGTCAATTTAAAATTTAATTAGCGTTTGGTCCAACTATTAAGCCTGATTGATTCAAAAATTGCTCTAAATATTTCGGTGCATCGAAGCAAACAAGGCAACTCTCTTTGCAGTGGATATTGTGTTGTTAGGAGTGTTGTATTTGAGACCTTGAATTTGGATTGTACTGTGCATAAAAAGCTGTATTCATAAGCATATTCCTAAACACTCTAGTCCACATAACTGGGAAAACTTCATCAGATTCACTATTAAACCTACTGCGCGTCCGTTGGATTTAGTTTCAAATTAGTTACATTACCTGGCAAAGTTATCGCGTTGGTTGGGCGACAAGACGACTCACCTGAAACGAAAAACAAAAAGTTAGAAATACATTAGCAGATAGGTAAAATAGTATAAGGTACAATTGCACAACCGTAATGTTCCTTATAATATGGAGATTCACAAAAATCGAAAGCGGTCTTGAAATCTTGGCATCATTTTCCTTCAATCTTAAGGAGTGAACGGATTTCTTTTAAATTTGTACAGATTTCATTTCACGGAATTAAATAGAACCACCCGGGTTAATGTACATCTATACTTCCTCTCTTTTTAGGGCTTGACTATTTACAGAAAAAAGAACAACAGCGAGAATGTAAACGAAAACTAGTGAATGAATATACTCAGTCCCAAAAAGCTATGAACATCGGCCATTATTTAAGCTACGACCATCGAAATAGCCGATATGATTCCACTGGAATCCCCCTTGTGAAGAAATTGAGCTTAGTTTAAATAAAACACCTTCGTATAGACGAATAATTGACGTTATATTCGATTTCATTAAATACTCGTACATTTTGGTAAGGTATTAAATGCCTACGTCTAATGGATTACGAAACGTAACAGTTAAAGTTTCCAAAAATCAGTGTATTGTATGATTTTTATGAATAACGTTTTCGCTATATTTTCACTGATTCAATTATCAAATGATTCGAACGAGTCCACCCGGAGGACAGCACGAGTAACCCCATTAGCGCTTCCACGAAAGTTTAAAAGTGTAATGAAACAAATCATAACACGACCGTGAATTTCAAAGCGAATTTCACACGCAAGATAATAAAATGATTTCAGATTGTATTTTATATTCTCGTTCATACTATCTATACTGGTGAAAGTCGATGAACCTGACTACTTCAGGTCAAAAAGCAACATAATTGTGAATGGCAAACATTATTATAAGCTCATTAGTGAGTTACACACCGAAAAGAAATGGTTAGTTACGAACGTATTGAACAGGGAAGAGAACAGATCAATACAAAACTTGTATTTATAAGGCGGTGTTTTGTAGTCTCGAATATTGAAATTCTCGATAACCGTACAATTTTAACCTCACATGTTGTTCATAAAAGTCTACTACGATCTGTAGTGGAATGGAATTTATGGAAAAACGTGAGTTATAAATTCTTTGGTTTCGTTGTTTTGCCGTCAGAACATTATTAATATATAGGTATTAACTGAGGCCACCATGCTGCTCTCTGGCTAGTCGCCAAAACCAACTAAAGATACTACAATTCACCTGTTGTCTTGCAGACCAGTGGAAAGCCAACCGTGACAGGATAAAGTCGGTTTTTTTAGCATTCAGCATTTTAGGTTGTATAGTTGTGTGTGTGGCAATTACTACATAGATGCTGAACCACTGATTTGTACGGTGCCTGAAAAATGGAACTGGTACAGAAAGCAGTCACGGCTCATGTTAGTAACTAGTTCGTACGAGCTAATGAGGGCTAATAATACCTATACTGTGAATGAGCCGCAATATACTGTCAATCATCAATCCTTACACAATTAATCAATTGATTAATTGAATCATCAATGTCTTAGGTTCTATACCAGTTTTGACATCCTCGTTTTATTTAGTTGTTACCACTGCCACTGTGAAAAGCTATGGCTGCGGCCTCCCACCCCTCACGGACGGGCATCACAAAAGAATTCCGACCCTCAGTCCTTTAGAAACTCCGTGAACAAAGAGTGCACCTGTAGCCAGCCTGCATAGTTGTTTAGATGAATACGGATCTCACTGCTGACAATAAATATTTTCCCAGAACGTATGGGAGCTAAAAATTAAATAAATGAGCCACTCATTCAATATTTTATAATAGCATCAGACTTCAGTACACCCATACAAATACGAAACATTTCATGTACTTTTATAAGCTAGATATTAGTAAGCACGAGACTTAAACTGATTTGCGAGGTAACTCACCCAAAATTCTGACCATAATTGGAGAAAATCGAGAAACCCCGTGCAGCGGCTACCCTGTTTCCTGCTCAAAATCCTTTAATAGACTGTTTCAATTAGGCAGTTCAGTCAATTATTCAACGCACTACAAATCAGAATTGCTTTAAAATGTTATGAGCAGTGGAGAGTAAATGACATACGACCGACTAAAATGACTTACATCGGCCCTTTTTTACAAAAACGACATAAATCATCAAAATGTCGTGCAAATAGTATAAATAAAATATTACCAAGCTTTGTTCCCTTGCCGTTTTTTTACTTATTTTTGCTCTCGAAAGTTCATCTCCCCCAACAGTCTTTTACAAAGTTGACTCCTGAAATCATGCATCCACCCCTAATTTCGCCATCAAAAACTATCCCATTTGAGGCCAACGCAACTAGTAGGTACGCTAGGAAGCGTTGGTGACTTCATAATCAGAGACCCACCTACACTATTATAAAAAGCAACTTTGGGACTCTGACGGGCAAGATCGACTAACTCCAACAGCAGGACATGCTTCTCGTCCATGCAGTGGAAATCATAAACTATTTCTGCAAGGAAGGTGGAAGCTGTATTTGTGTAGACCCCCGAGTGGGAAGACTGTCCGTCCGTGCGATGGACTGCAGGATGGACTCTAAAGGATGTTCCTCTAATGAAATATGCCTCTGCGTCCTCTGCAGACGTAGAGAGGTCTTTTAAAAATTAAGATGTTGTTGACTGAGAAAAGGAGCAATTTAATTTAGGACAATTTCGAATCCCATGTGATCTTATATCTTAATGATTTTCATTTGTTATTGTAAATATTTCATTGGAACTAGGTAAATGTAGATGTAATTGTGTAAATGTATTTGTGGTCAAATTTAATGGGATACTATTAAAATAAATCGCAGTTTGCATAGAAACGGTTTTCGAGTCTTACATTTTTCCACGTTTTTATGATGTTTTGAACTTTTTAGGACTGAGTAGGATCGTTAAAACTTTGAGCATAAATTGTCGTAATTTAAAATTACATAAAATCGCAGAATCGGTGACATAAATTATATAAATGACATAAAATAAATTAACTTAATAATTACTTAAAATAATTACCCATCTCTGGTTATGAGTTATAGTTATGACGTTGAGCAAATCAATACGAAACACGATGAATCAGACGAAAAACCGGAATATTGCCCGATTCTTCACATATTCTCGAGTATACTCGTATATATAGACGTAATATATTTATAATTTTCAAATTTCAAAATCAGCTCTTGAGCTTCGTTGGCGCGCATATACTGAGCAATAAAATTCGAAGACAAGATAGTACATTAACCTGAGTTAGCAATTTAATCTTCCAAGCAGTTAATAATGCCTGTGATTCTCTAAATGTAAGAACACAAGCGGTTCTAATAAAACTGAACTTTAATAAAATTATAGACTTGAAGAAGAAATTGATCCAAAAGTCGATACACGAGGAGTCTCACATTTGAAATTCGTGAGGAATTCGTTCTGAAAATGTTCTGGGATGTTTAAATCTATTTGTTTAGTTAGAGATTCTACTGAGGGGACATTAGTTACTATGATTCCACTTTTTGACCGTAGCTACGCATGTAGTTCTGGGGATGTTCCAGAAAGTTCTTCAGCTCAGATTGTATAACTTTCCTTTAACCCTAAAGGTGTAACACCACAACAAATCACGCATAAACCGGTGTTCAGTGGTTCTTGAACAAACATCCACACAGCTGGTTCTACATAAATTAGCATCAGGTGCCTAGTAGTGCTTATCATGTGGTGCCTCTTATCTCCACACTCCAGAGAGCGCATCTGCCGCATTATTCTACGCTCAACACGCTGGTTCTAGTCCGATCGATACTTCACCTTCCGTCAGTTTTCAGTGTTGAGTTCGAGTAAACTCTGGTACGGAAGCGAGGGGGTTTAAAAGCACATCGGAGATCCAAGATTGGACAGACCCCAAAAACGGAATGATGTATTTATATAACGTGCGACTCCCCCGAATACGACTAATTCCCCATCCGTCCGAATGGCTCCTCGGAAAAAGGGGAGACGGGAACTTTCAGAAGGGACTTTTAGAGGGTGAGCCCGAGTCTGGGAGATCTGCCCCTTGACGATATTGCCTTTGGGGATTTGCTCCCCTTGGCTTGGCGGCGGCGCTTATCAGGGGAAGGCAATCCTTACTTGATTCGGTTTGAGCTTCGTCGGCGTCAGCGAGTTTAAATCGATTCAAGTGTCACTCATTCCCGATCTCGAGGGGCCGTAGGTTAAGGGTTAAGATATTTTCAAGACCCATGTTGATCGATATACCTAGGTTTCTCATAAGTGGATCCCTTCTCAGAAACTACCGAAAACTTAGAAAGTCTGTGTAAATATCTACGAGGACTACGCTCAAATACATCTTCTTAATCGATCATACTGAGCATGGAACAGGCTTAAGCCACACATCAGCGATCCCCAGAATAACAATGAGTTAACTCCCAACTAGTAACTTACTACCTGCCGAGGGTTTTCCAGTGTTTTGATCTATTGTTTCTGAAAAAATCCTACTTCCTCAGGTGCTGCTGCTTAAAAACGCTGTGGTGCGAATTGAGGGAGAGGAAGCAAATAGACAACAATTTTTCCAGTTGATTGCTATTAATCGAAGAACTTTCTACAGAAGAGCTCCATCATGGATCTAAAATTATTTGATAGGTAGTAGTTAGTTGTGCCAGGTAACTTACACTCCAAGTGTAGTCTAAGTACTGCAATCGTAATTTATATAGTAGTTTTAAGTAAAAATAAGCTAGTAAAGCAATTCTTGCTTAATCCGGTCAGGGCTTAGACGATTTCAGTAAATTTTAACCTATTCAAGCGTTGCTAAATGATTGACTCTCAGAATGATAAAAAGCAGAATGACGTGCACACCTTGTAGAGACTTTTATTTTCTTCCAATAAAACGAGGTACTACCCTGCGACCGTACTGCACCTAGTAGAAATGGGAGTGAGTGCGTACCCTGGAAAGTGAAGGCCCAGTGGGAGGGAGTATATAAAAAGGCAGTCACACACACAGAGGGCTCATATCGCTCAAGCTTTCGAGCATAGCAAGTGTTCTCTCTTCAATCACCTCAGTCACTCCACAAGTCACTTCATATTTATTCTTTGTGTGCTACAGTATCTTTGAACTGGCACTTCAAACTCCATTCATTGTATAGAGTCATCGTGCCTTAGATTATTTTGCTACAGTTCGTCTGGCACTTAGGTGAGATAGAGCTACGGGCATAAGTCTTGCTATTAGTTAGCTAGTGCTACGTGCTCAATGTCCGGGGATTAGATGATTAGGGCTGCGGTGTAATTACCGGTAATTAGTTTTATGAGAGCCACATTGTAATTAACGGGTATTCGAGTGGGAGGCTACAGTGCTATCAAATCTGGACAAGTAGGGATATCGTCCAATCAGGGCTGTATCAGTTCAGACACAGACTAAGAAATCATTATCAGGCCGAAAGTACTGTTTCGACGGCCTGATGATGATGTCTTTGCATCGAAAGCGCTCGCCACCGATACTCAACTTGCTAGAGACGACGGATCCCTCCGAAAGGTACGTAAATGATAATTTTACGATACAGAAGATTTTTGCATCAAAGCTACTAATCCACTTGTTCTCAAGAAGATGTCGCCAAGGGCCCCCGGATTGTTTGTTGAAACATTGATTATTTAAAACAATGCACGATACGAACAATTAGCAGATACTAGAAGTCATTGTAATGCTGGAGTTTTCCGTTTAAAAAATGTTAAAACATGACCTGAAATGCTAACATTTGGACTGACAGCGCAACAGATGTCAGCGTATATAAAAAACCACCATACTTCAAGAGCATCCCAATAAACAGGCATACTCACACCAATTTATCTGAACTGCTACTTGTGGGCATGAAAATAAAGCATACTGTAACAGGGATATTATATCCAGAGCTTCCTCGAGAACCCCTTGAAGTGCATCCTCTTTCCGTTCATGTTACCAGGTGATCCTTCGAGCCCTCAGATAGATGGTAATAATTAAGAGTTAACAATGAATAGACAATGCTGACTCTAATGGTCGATTTCGAGAAGGAGTAGTATGTTAGAGGCTCAACTTAGTACATACACCAAATTTTACGAAACCCGTTTCCAACAACTTCTATTCGTCAGACCCCATTCTATTGCACATTTTTGGCAATCCCCCACCGAGTTCTTATACCTAAAAATATTCAAATAGAATGAACTGGAGTACTCCGTCATTGTTAGGCACTTAGGGAACGAATATGGACACAATTGAACAGGCCTACTTCCTACTATATAACAGTACTTATCGATGTGGTTGAAAACTATACGATTTTAACATTATGATGCCCAATTTTAAGTGAATTCGTACTATTGGACCCTTAGAAATAGGTGTTTCGTGAGATCGCACGTACTATGGAAAGTATTGTAACTAGTAGGAGACCGCCTACTGACTAACCTGCAGTGAAAATTCAATCAAAATCGGATTCCAATTTAGTATAGATTTTCCTGGGACAACAAAAATAGGCACGAACCAATCGTCATGGAAGAAAAATTGTTTAGAGTTTTGAAATGCAGAAAAGTGAATTTTTGTTGGCAACACGATAGTTTAGAAGTTGAGGAAGTGCCTAAGTTTTCCAAATCCTTTATTCACTTACCATATAAACTAATCGATTCGATCAATAAATCACACCATTGGTAAATAATCCATCAATATAAGTATTGGAAAGGTGTGGATGCATCTAAATTAAAACCTAGGAACGAGCTGCAAACTAAATAAATAAGCTCCAAGCTAACGCAAGGGCACAAAGCTGATGGAATGCTGCGGTGCCTCAAGCCGGGTTCGTATAATATTTATGAAAGGGGAGTCCGAGAGAACTGGACCCGCTGTTAGGTGGCGGATCATTGTTCTTCTTGGAGCCTGTTCCCCTACCATAGGCCAGGTCTCCCTCGGGGCTACGCTATGGTTAGGATGCCGGTGAGCCGACTGGAGAAGCCGGGAGAGGGGAATCTCGTCCTGGCCATGAGACCTTGGTGGTCGCTGCACTCCGAGTTCTCCTGCTTTAAAATGCCTCCGTCAGGAAAGTTGGCTATCCTTTTTCCCTCGGCGTAACTTACTGTTCTAAGCGTCCTGGACAGGTGGCTACAATAAGGTGACCAACCGTCCAGCTTTTTTAACCTCAGTTAGCCAGTTATTCTGTCCGTTTTTGTCTTGCTTTTAAGATAAAGTCCCGTTTTGTAACACTCTCTTTGTAGTTGGTCGCTAACAAATTTTTAGTACCTTAGAATCATATTGATACTGCATCTACCTACGAGCAGGGCGGTGCACAGTGGTTCAAAAACCCCTTTTTCCTGGTCAAAAATCAAAAAATTGAAAGTCTCTGGAAGGAGTCGTTTGCCATCCGGAGGTTGTTGGAGAGTCACTAACATAGGTTCCAACTGGTATACAATGTTTTTTCGTTCAGCTACGCTCAGTGAATCTTGCGATTGTACGATAATGGGATAGTTTGTTTATACAAGTGGTCATTAGTTATATGATGCTATCCAGGCGAGCTCGTGATTTTGCTTCCGAGGCTGCAAGGCAGCGGAAGCTTTGTTATCACTTTCGAAATGAAAAAAAATTTTTTGCTCCAAAATCAAAATTTCCACTGTCATTTTGCGTTTCAGAGCCTCCTGAACAAATTTGGTTCCGTGTCTGTCTGTCTGTCCGTCCACATTTCCTTGTAACAGCCATAACTTCCACAAATTTTGATCCGATTTTAGCCAAATTTTCAGGGATCGTGCGGGTTAAGCTCTAGATGGTCCCCTATCAACTTCATCATGATCGAATCAACGGTAGCTTCTGCGCAGGCTCTAACGTGAATTCCTTGTGACGGTCATAACTCGGTCAATGTTGAACGGATTTCGGTCAGATTTTCAGGGATAATGTGGGTAAGGTCCCTTGAGGTCCCATAAGACAATCATCATAATTGCATTAGCGGTACGCTCTGCGCATGCGTGAACGAAATATACTTGTTACGGTCCTTGCAACAGCCGTAATTTCCACAATTTTGATGCGATTTTCTTCAAATTTTTAGGGATTGTGCGGGTATAGCTCTACATGGTCCTCTATCAGGGAACATGCGGACTACATCCTGGATGGTCCCATATTAAAATCAAAATTTTCCTTATTAATTTCATTTATTATATGTACCATTCAGCTTCCAATTTCCCACCTTATTAATTTATCCCCTGATGCCAGAACCGGTCGTTTCTAGTTTTCTGGAATTTAATGGTGACGTACTGTGAAGGTCACGAGGAAGCTCATGTGCTATTTCCTTGGCAGTGTATTTTTTCTTGAAGTCGTCATCATGGGCAACGTTTCGCAAGGTTGGTTGAATTTGTGTGTGTTTCAATAAATCAACTAGAAATATTACAATTTTACTGTGTTCATTTTTGATTTTGAAAAGCAATTACTTGCGGGGTCCACGGGGAATCGCGACGAATCGGGTGCCTAATGTTTCTCAAATATGTGTAGAATGAGATTTAATAACAATTGGCTGCTACTAATTGCTACCCAGAGGTTCAGATCATTAAATATCTCGAGATTTGTAAGGCAAAATTTTAAGACAAAAAAAAAAAAAAAAAAAAAAAAAAAAAGATTCTAGGTGAACAAAATTGTTTTGTAGACGTTGAAAGAATTTTTAAAAGTTGTGGAGAAAGATATTTTGCATTCTTCCTCTACAACTTTTTTGTTTTGTACAAGAATAATTTATGTCAGCTTCAAAGGTCAAAATGTGAGAAAAATTGTCTAACATCTATTTCTTGGGTCGAAGAAGATATTTTAGGTATAGGGACATGGGGTATATTCGGAATCAGCTTAAAATTTTCTATAATAATAGCAAATGGAATAATTTCGTCCACTTGGAATCGGTTTTCGGCCCACTGTGCGGTGTTGCAATGAGTACCTCTTCTAAGCAATTCGATAGCAAAATGAATACGTTCCTTCAAGTACTTCGATATTGTATAGTGTAGCCATCAACATGTTAGGTCTTTTGTTTCATGTTGTGCATATTTTAACGTAGAATACGTTTTTACGGAGACCTTCTTGCGCAAAATCGCCATCTAAGTACGACATACACAAGAATGTCAGTGTTACCGTTGCCTTATGATCCCTGGAGCTAATTTCAATGCTAATCAACATTATATTTATGAAGCTTACATTTGAAATGGAGAACCATTGGGACGTCTAGAAACGAATCATAAAGTCTAGAGTCCCTCCAGATCAAGTGAATGAGATCCGTAGGATACGTTTTTACGGATACTTTCTTGCTATTAAACTTATGACGCTGAAAGTTGAAATGGAGAACCCTGAGTATATCTAAAATGGAAACATAAAGTCTAGAGCCCCTCAGATCAGCTGAGTAAGATCTGGACCTAAGTTATCTGATATTCAACCTATGAAGTTAGGACCATCGGCTGATTAAATCTGAAACGATCGAAATAGCTTAAGATTGACAAGAAATTGAGCTTAGTCTATCTAAACCACCTGCACATAGACAAACTATTGGCGGTAATTGCCTACATCTGATGGATTACGTAGAAGTTTCCATAATTTAGTATGTTGTGTAATTTGTATGAACAGTTTTAGCGAGAAACCAGCTTTTACCGGGACTTGAAAGGTAAAATGTCACAAAATATTATCAAAAATTAAATTAAATCCAGTAATTAAATCCAGTTAATTAAATCCAGTATTAAAAAACGGGAGTAAAATAGCGGCGGAGAAGAGATACAGATATTAAGAGAGCCAAATTTTAATACCTTGGGAGAGTACTGCACAATTTCGTGGAGGTATAGATGGGAGTTGATCTCCGAATTTAATTACTGAAATAATATTCGTATATAAATTTCACTTGTAACAATATTGTTAAAACTTGTGTTTGAAGCTCCTTTTAGCGTAGGTTACGTATATATAGAGAAGGAGATTATGAATAAAAGGAAAATGTATAGCATCATTTCTGTTGAAATCGGAAGCTGGCAAATGTTCCTTTTGCTTAGAATTTAGATATTCTTTTTGTATTAATTCTGGTAGTCAGTACTGAGTTTATTTCTTAATAAATGCCTAACATTATCATCATGTTTCATTCTAGAGATATTTAAAAAAAACTGTATTAAAGATTAAATTAAATTTATTTATTTTACTTTATTTTATTTTATTTATTTATTTTTATTTATTTTATTATTATTATTTTTTTTTTTTTTTTTTTTTTTTTTTTTTTTTTTGGAAAATCGTAAACCAACCCCGGCAATGGCCTATGGCTAAGCCGTATAAGGGTATATGTAAAACAAATGTGTATATGTGAACTAATTTTTTAAAATAAATGCCTTGATTGATTGATAGATAAAATAGTGGCGGATCTGATTTCTTTGCTATTTAACCTGTTTGAAGCTGAAATTTGAAATGGAGATCCCTTGGGCCGTCTAGAAACGAATCATGAAGTCTTTTAAGATCAGCTGAGTGAGATCCAGAGCTAAGTTCTTTGCAATTCGAGACTAAAGTAGCGGCGGATCTAATTTATTTGCTATTCAACCTATGAAGCTAAAATTTGGAATGTAGGCCCCTTGGGGCGTCTAGAAACGAATCTTAAAGTCTAGAGCCCCCCAGGTCAGCTGAGTAAGATCCTGAGCTAAGTTCTTTGCTATTCAAGCAATGAAGCTGAAATTTCAAATGGAGAACCCATGGGATATCTAGAAACGAATCATAGAGTTTGAAGACCCAACCCTAGGTCTGCTGAGTGAGCTCCGTAGAATATGTTCTTACGGAAACCTTCTTGCTATTTAACTTATGAAGCTGAAGCTGAGACTTGAAATGTCCTGTATAAAACTGAGAGGACAGCCGAGTGACGAGATCGCAAAGAACATTGAAAACACGCAGTCGAACTCGAAAATTTGGTCAGCTATGGGCATTTTTAACACTTTCAAACGATTTTTCTCACTTATTTATGAATATTAGAGATCTGGAATTGGTCGCAATCGACTCAGCGCTAAAAAAAAAAAAAAAAATAAGTGGACTGTGACACTCCACATGCCTTTTTGTTTAAAAAACTTTTTTTTTTGCATTTATTGGACCATTAAATTGTAAATTTGAGCCTGAAATTATTTAGAGATCTGGTTGGCCAACGAACTTGATTTGTGTTTTGCCAAGACGGATTTTTCTACGTTGGAACGAATTTTTTACGTCGTTTTTAAAGGAAGTTATCGTCTGGAAATACATCCAATAAATATATAGGTATATATATATATATATATATATATATATATATATATATGTGTGTGTGTGTGTGTGTGTGTGTGTGTGTGTGTGTGTGTGTGTGTGTGTGTGTGTGTGTGTGTGTGTGTGTGTGTGTGTGTGTGTGTGTGTGTGTGTGTATATAAACTAATTAAAGTTAAAGAAATTTCACAGAAATAAAGAGGAAAAGGTTTTTGATATTTCGAATTAGTCTTTGTCAAAATTAGAAGAAGAAAGAGTGTTTTTTTAATATTCCCTGGAACCAAGCTTGTATCCAACGTTTCATTGTTGTTATGTTGGAGTTACTTAATCATTGAGGTTGAGTCCAGGAGGCCGATTTGAACCCAGTACCCACCTATGAGCCCGTTCGGACTGTTGAAGTAGCCGGTCGTTCGATTTTTCAGGCATCTTCTTCAACACCTTATCACCAAAACATTCGTCGAAGGTGACTGCTTGACCGTGCGTTCTTGCATGCAGCTTTATCGGTCGTTGCTGGGACTGACTCAAGGAAGCTCTATGGTTATTCATCCTTAGATTCAGTTGGGATGCCTTCCCCACATAGAAGCTCTTTGACTGGTCATCCTCACACTTCTTGCAAATCAGCAGGTACACGCATATCCGTGACTGGCACTCTGCTGATCCTTGGCACCTGTACGTGTGGGTGTTATTTGGGGAGGTGAAATCCGAGTCCTCAATGACCAAATCACAGAGTTTGCATCCCGGTCTTTGGCATGGGTGGAGACCTCGTTGTTGCGGATTCTCACGCTGGACAGCTGGATGCCGATGCGACAGTATTTCACCAAGGTTCTTTCCCTGTCGATAGGTCATCCGAGGTGCCTCCCGAAATCAGTGGGCTTTATTTCAAGATCGGCTGGAGTTCCCTGAGGATCCCATTGTACTTTTGAGCCCCATAAAAGAAAGTGGTCACCAGTGGAACTCGATCACTTGTTGGCTTAGGTCTTTGTTGGTAGTTGACGTGGGATGGAACCATTCTGTCATCCACAAAGTGTCTTGGGTAACCTCTCTCCATCAATTTATTTTTAACCCCGGACAAATAGCCTTCCAAGTTCCCCCAAGTGTTGCATATTTGGTGGCCTCTAACAGACAATGATCGTGGGATAGAACGCTTTGTGTGTGGAGGATGACAACTCTCATAGTGCAGGTAAAGTTGCTTGTTTGTAGGCTTTACGTGCACACTGGTCGAGAGGTTTCCATCCTCCATCACAATGTCTACATCGAAGAATGATGCTGTCGACCTTGAGTATGACTACGTAAATGTGGCAGAATAGCGGGAGTTCAAATCGTTCAGGAATGACTAAAGTTCTTCCTCACCATGTGGCCAATCATGAAGGTGTCATCGATGAACCGCTTCCACATCAAAGGAGTTTTCTCTCTTGACGTTAGGAAGCTATTCTCCAATGCAGCCATGAACAAATTGGCGTAAGATGGTGCCATGCGTGTTCCCATTGCTGTTCCCCTTTTTTGCAGGTATAGCTGATCACCGAACTTGAAAACATTCATCGTCAACACACATTCAGCCAGTTTCACCAAAAAACTGGATGATATACTATATATATATATATATATATATATATATATATATATATATATAAATATATATATAAACTAATCACTCTTCTATTTTTGACAAAGATTATTTTCGAAATATCAAATCATTCTTTTTTCTTTTTATCTATATATTATATATATATATATATATACATTTATTTATATATGTATATATACGACCGTTAAAATGTAGGATTGTGTTCTTTGATGTATGAAACGGATTTGTAGGGGTCCCCGACCCATCCTACCCACTTTTAAAATTTCAAAGCCACCTAAATAGCTCATTTTCTATGTTATATATATATATATATATATATATATATATATATATATATATGTATACATATATATATGCGTGTGTGTATATTGTGTGTGTCCCACTCTCCCTCTTCCTCCTTCGGCTTCCTTGATCCCAATTTAGCTTTTAAAAATAAATAAATTAAAAAAATAAAAACTGTGTGAGATTTGACATCCCAGACGAAACGTATTATGCGTTCTTAACGATTCATTACGTAGCCATGGAATCTGACAATAATCTGGTATACATTTCAAACACAATTGTCCGTATTTATGGAGGTCTGACGTTTCGTATAAATGTTACATTTAATTAAATTGAACCTGCGATGAAAGCCGATCCATTGAAGGCGGAACCATCGGGATTTCGATTTGGGTTTGATACCTGCTCGTAATTAAAGGGTCGCGAGTATGAACAGGTTTCCGTTGATTGGTGCGTTCTGCGAGAACACGAAATTCATTTAATAATAAATGAGGTTGGCACGACTGGTCGATAAATCAATTAAGATTATTAAACATACGCTCCTGTCAATATTGGTACGTGCTCAAAATTGACAATGTCGATAACTTGAACCCCAGTTTCAATTTGATATTCCTGGAAACACCGCGAATTTACATCTGACACACTATATAATTTAGTAGAATAATCATGAATGTTTCAGAGAGAAAAGAAAACTCTAGTTTTCATTTCAATACAGCTTTTCTTCTTTCTCATTTTAATACATCAAATCGCTGAAAACAAGCTCAAAGAATCGGAGCTCAAATTACTAAAAAATACTTGACATTTAACATACACTTTTTAATTACGAAATTACTCTTCTCCGTCAAACTGATGCCTTTGCTCATACTTGGGATGAAACATGGCAATAGATGCTATTGAGTGTGTTTAAAATTTAATGGACCAACCATTAATTTTTTATTTTTGAAGATATCAATAAACTTTACATAATAAAGTTTTTTAAATTCTATTCAAGGTATAAACCTATAAAATGGTAAAAAATTGTAAAAACGAGTTGTTTTTAGGGAACCTCCATTTTTATCGCGGGTTCGGAATCTTCATAAAACGTCATGGAAAATGTCACACCACTCTAATTTTAGTGTAACGAAAAAACAAACGCAATTACGGGCAAATAGTGTGCCAATTGTGAAATATCCAGTTTTAATGATATTCAATTGCCACATTTAACATATAATTTTGGGGTATCTTTTCACCCCGAATCACGTAGTGATGTTTTTTTAAAATGGTAATCGCAATACCATTTGGGTCATTCTCATGTCATTTGCCGCTTTGGGTCGTTTGAGAACCTCAGTGATGTGAATATGAAAGTGATTGAAAATGAGGTTAGATCGGCAAATACTACTCTTTGTACATTGCAGATTTGTGTTCCATAGATGAACAGTGAGTTTTTCATTGATGTATTTTATATATTTCTTTGTATTAAAAAACATGATATCCAACTCATGAGTGTTACTGAATTTCAAAAATTGATTTCAGTAAAATGGATGACTTAGGCAAAATTGTTGTCGTTGCTCAAGTAAGTACAAAAAAATCACGTTCAAACGTAATGTTCAGATTTTACGGAATTCATGTTGAAGGGAGTGTAATTGGGCTTAAATCTCAGGAGTGTTACTCAATTATTGTACCGTAATATCAGGAGTGTTACCCATCCTTGGTCACACTCCTGAGAGGTAACACTCATGAGAATTTCCAGTAAAAATGGCGTCACACAGGATGATGAAGTGACAAAACTCGGGGATGGCTACTGTTTGAAACCTGTCACCAAGCAGTATGGTTGTTGATATCGGATTATTTTGTTTAAGCACTAACAACACTCGTAATTAGTGTAAAACTCATGATTGAAAATAAAAATACTCAACACGTTTTTAGGCTTCTTTCGCTGCAAAAACTGCTGCAACTCCAAGCACTCCACTACAGTCTCACATCTTCAACTGGACAATATAGCCTTCACATCTGACTGTTTCCCGCCATTTTACATCGGCTTTCTTGATCGCAAAAATGATAACAATCCTGAGGTCCCATTGAGAAGAGATATGGGGGACTGACTGAAAAACTAGTATTTCACGGGTTGGGGAAAATCTTGAAAATGTGAATCCTTACTCTAAATAAAGAGGAACCAACTTACTGCAGCTAGTAACCCTGGCCAGTTCTAGATTGTCATTGTTTCGTAACTACCTAACTTCTACTTAGGTGTTAGGTAGGAGGGGACAGTAACACTCATGAGTTTCCAGGATTTCAGGTTTCATTCGTCATCACTGTGTATTGGTTAAAGGGGATTTTGGGCAGTCAAATTATTACTTCGTTGATCTCCCAACTAATACTACCCTTTTTTCCCCAAAATCGCTAGTTTTGGTCAAGAATTGTGAGAATTCGTCGTCGGGGACATGAAAGCGGCAAATGAAATGAGAATGACCCACTTTGGAAAAACACCGAAAAAATGAAATTTTATAACGTTTTTTGCTGAGTGAAAAAGCGTTATAATCTAGGATTTGTCTCAAAATGTCTCGAAACGGATTTCAATGAAGAGAATTTTTCTCAAATTGTCATTTTAAAATTTTTGGAGCCATTGCAACAGCTTCATTTTCTACGAAAATTTGCTTAATGGAAGTAATTTATTTTTGGTTTCTTAAAAAATATGGCCCATTAAATTTTAAACACTCTGTATATCTTGGTTCACATAGGTAGTAGGTCTTCAGCACTAATGACATGAAGCTGTGACACACCAATCACCACGTTCCCTCCCATTATGAAGGGAGAAGGATTTTTTTTTTTTTTTTTTTTTTTTTTTCAATGCCGACGTTACAGTAGATTTGAAATAACATTACTTTTTATCACAATCTCGTTCCTTCAAACACACCCCAAGTAGCCACCACCTACACCGCCCTTCCCACACACACATATCGCCTCAACCACTCTGGGTTTGCACAATTAGCTGTACACAGACTATGGAATATCCAGCACAATTCCCCAGAACGTAAAACTAGTACAAAATTAAAACCTCTTAAATCCGAGAAATATGCGAATAAATTGAATATCAATTAGGCAAACATAATTAAAAATTGTTGAAGGGATAGAATAGAAGGTTTCTAAAAGACTATTAAAAATCAAGCTCTTCACTTTTAATCCAAAACCTTATTGTACCTACTAGTACTATATGATTTATGAATACAACCGTGAAACTAAAAATAAATTTAACAAAAAGAGAATTCTTTGCTCTCACTCCAGAGTGAGAATTAATTAAGTGGAAATGCATTTCTTTGTTTAAGAAGAAAATTGTACTTGAAGGGTCCTTGTAATTGAATAAATAAATTCAAGAACCCCGCTCCATAATTAGATCAGCTTAGCAGGCGTTGAGAGATGAGATAATAACTCCTACCAAGAACCTCCTCGTTTTCATTTCATAATAAATTTGATCAATACAGCAGTTTTAAGGGAGCCAAGAAAGTTGTAATTCTAAGGAATGGACGAAGGAATTTTCCGTGTGATAATTAGTAGGTTTAAATTAAAGCTTGACGCCCACCCGAGTTTAAAACTTACGCATTCAACGTGCCATTTACGGCCACGTCATAAAACATAAAATATTTCATATCTACAATAATATTCTAGAGACTGAAACAATATTACACCTGACAATAGCATCTTCTCTTGAGTTAAGTATGAATTAAACATTGCAAATAATGTTCCTCTGATATCGATTGAATAATGCAACCTTTGAAATCGATCGAAAACTGTAAACTCAACCTAACTTTAATATTGAAGATAAAAAAATTTCCGAAAAATCTTTTGTAATGTCGACTTTCGATACTCTTCTCAACTAGTGGACTAATATTGTCGGAATTTGATTACAAAATTACATAATATTCAGAGACAGTAATTAGGAGAGACGAATCGAAAGATTGAAACTATTTTAATAAAGAAGGCGATGTAGAATTATGAAATGTATTCCCCGTGGGACCCCAAGGCAAGAATAAAGAATAAGTAACATCCAATCATCAGTTTGTTTTTGTGCCATTAGCTCCAATAACTATGAGTTTCGGTTGATTTCCATTGAATTCGAAATTCAATTCTTTAACCAGTAAGAGGTCTCAGTTGATTTCAATGACATCGGAATTTCTTGAAAGTTTCGATTTAACCGATTTGTCTACAATATGGAATGTACTTAGCAGGAGATAAACATCCTAAGAGCACAATATTTATTTTAATCTGATAGAAGCCATATCATGTAAGAAATTATTAACAGAAATTTACACAAATCGAGGGATGGCTCAAGATGAATGAATTTCACTGGATTAAGACTTGTATTTGGACATGCTCATATTCGATAATGGCTCATTTACTTCTCTTCTCTCCCTCGTACTTAAAACCAGAAGATCGAATACAAAAATTTCCATCTGTGCACCTGACTTTTCTCCGATACAAATAGGGTGCATGAAAATCAAACTAAACATGAAGATTAGTCCCAGAAGAGGAAGCTCAGCATAGGCGCTCCTATACCTCACATATGCAGCCTTTGCAAGACGTGATGCCGAATTGTGTATGTGATATCATAGTACCTCTGGAACTTCTTCCCTATCATGAACACAAACGGCGTGCCTCCAGGCAAGAAAGGCAGACCCTAATGCAGGCTGCTAATCAAGTGTTGAGAAGAGACTGCGAAAATCAGCAACGATATATCCGTACTTTACCGGTAAACCATCATATATATGCGAAACCCCCAATTTTCCAGCAGAGCCAAAAGAAGTTTCCGAAATTCATTTTACCTTGTCATGAAAAACCTATAGTATAAAATATCAAAATAATGGTTATGAGCTACCATGCCACCATTTTTATTTCATAAAATTTTCCTCCTATGTTATGAACATTGTTTTCATAATTCTCATCAGTTATCAAGGAGAGGGAAGATTTGGAAACCATATCAGCATCTTGCTCATAGAGCATAAAGGAGATTGGTCTGTAGCTGCCAGGACCACAAGGGTAGTTACCCTCTATACGCAGCGGAACCGCTCTAGACTCCTGAGGCTGAGCTGGCATTGTACAGCCAGTTGAGTGGACTATCTTCTTCTCCCAGTTGAAGATTTATCAACATTTCTTAATCAATAATATATTTGCAAGGGACAATCTAGTTTTCTTCATTGCTCTCTCAACTCAACCATTGTGAAAAGTATGTTTATCAGACTAGTAGACGATAACCGGGCCCAAGGTACTTAAGTAAAAAAAAAAAAATTGTTATTCCACATCATGTAGATAAATATATTCTATACAGATCATTATTCGCTCTTGTTGACGCGAATTTGTACTATACCTACCCCTTCTGTTGAGATATTGCAATGTCTGGATAGAATAACCACCTGTCCCTACTACCTACGATAGGAGAAGTATTCTGCAAGAGGATGTAATATAATAAACATAGTTCCTGATTTATCGAATAATAAACCTTTTGTTAGAATTCGTAGAGTTTCCTATTTTCTCTAGCTTGTCGCCTATCCGGTTTAGTCCAATTCCTTGGCCGAATCGAAGTGATGGAGGGAAAAAATCCCAAATATCACAACACTCGGGGACATCACCCCCTTTACCAATTTCAGAAAGCTCTTAAGGGGCCCACTCTGGAGGACCAAGGGTGTGTTTCTCGGCCAGGATTTATTTGATCGTTTGTCGTGGAGGCTTCGCGCCGGACGTGAACAAATGGTTACGCGGCGTTAGGCTTAAGCCAGGTTTTTCTACTTTTTCACCAATCACATTACTCCCCTGACATTACGGGCAGTATTTTCTTTCGCTTTGAAAGATAACAACCATATCCACCTTCCTTTCTTTTCTTCAGCTCCGGGGTCTCCTGGAAGAGGGGCCATTAGTGTGTGAAGGGTGTGGGGAGTTGCGCTATTTACAGAGAGAGAGAAAAGAGACAAAAGATTCGGCTGAATACCCAAAAAACTATTCTCTTCGAGGGTTCCCACCTAATCTAAACATTCTGTACTACCCAAAATAGTGAACCTTTGCAATCGACCTAGAAAAAAATGGAAAGTGCCTAACAATTTTTTGGTTTCCATCATTTCAAGACGAGGGTAAATATGTAAATTTCAAAAATATAATAAAAGAATAATTTTAGAAATCAAATAAAAGATAAACATTTTAAAGATCAAATAAAAGATGAAAATTTGCCCGTTCCTTTTCTTTCAACTACTCGGCCGAAATTCTTGAAATATATCCTTGGCGAGTATGTAATTTTTGAGCCGAATTTACACTTAGAAGAAAGAAACTTTTTTTTTAATTTGGAAGAAAGAAATGTTAAACAATTTTTAATTCTTATAGGAAATAATGTAAAAAATATCTGAGTTATGCTTCACATGACTTTTTCACCGTAAGTATTAAATTTCTTAGAAAACCTTTATAAAAAACATTTCTGTCCTTAATTTGGTTTTTCGCCTCCTCTATTTGGTCTTTTCTCTCCAGGAACTCGGACTTCTTCAAGGATATGCTAAAAAAATCAGATTAAAAATAACAAATGTAATGTTGTAATACCTCTGACAATATTTTCTTTAGGTTGTTGATGAAAAGCATATTTAAAATTGTGGTTTAATAAAAATCGTATTTAAATCAAAGTTAAAAAAAATTAAATTTGAATTGGAAATAGACATTTTTCAATTTGATTTTCAACAACTACATTAAGAAAATATTATTAGAGATTTTGCAATTAGGACAGACAGGCCATATTATTAAATTTTTCCGAAAATTTAAGATGTTCAAATAATGAAATTATTCAGTTTTATTAACTGTGGAGAACCTGTAATCTTCGATATTTTGCAGGTCTTTATTTAATGAGAATTTCGTAGAAAATCCTGCTACCTACTTATTCGTCTCATTTAGCTCGAGGCCATACAACAAAGTTACTGAGTGCGGGATCATCGATACCAAAAATACTGAATTTTGAGGGGCAAAGCGGGAGAGATGCTAATGTAAAATAGGGAGGGAGGCTTTGAAGTTAGGGGGTGTGAGACGGCGTGGGGTGTGGTGGGGGTTGTTGGATGCGAGGGGGTTCGTTGCTATGAAAACAATCTCAGATAGGGCAGCTCCCTCCAGCACAACCTTTTCTTCGGTTTACAATATTCGAAAAATCCAGCTGAGTTTTCGTTGAAGTTTTGCCGATCGACTATTTGAAATCCTTTCTTTTTCGGTTCGAATCATCATGAGTCAAATCATGCACTGCTCTCTCTGCCTAGACACTTTCAATCTTAATTCTACGAGATAGAGTCCTCATAATTTTTTTACGAAGCCCTATGATGCTTGACGGAACAAAGATAGCACATAGACACGAACCTTCTGTCTTTCGATTGGTACCTGAAAGAATCAATTTAGAAGAAAGAAAAGATGTTGCATTAAGTGAAATCCCTCTGAGACCCCCCTTGGGATCAGCAAATAGGGTCCGTATCAGAGGGGTGTCCGTCTTAGAGGGTTGGCGTAGGAAATGGTCCGACACAAAATGCAAACATTTTCAGAATTTTTTATTTTATTGAACGGAAATTGAACCTTCACCAGACCTTTAAACAAACGGATCCTTCACCAAAAGTAAATATAGAGTACATGAGTCATCATCCATATCATTCATCATTTTAAATTTCATTTTTTTCGAAAATAATTTGTGATCAGTTTTTGGTTCTTCATTTTTGGATTTGGCATGAATTTGACCGATGAGATGAACTGAGATAAACCTACAAAGTCCGCCAAAGGAAGGATACCACGGCAAAGAAAACCAAACAACGGGAAAGATAAACAAAGTCCGGAGTCCGCGAACAGAGGGTCCGGCTAAGGGGGTCAAGAATACACTAAAATCCCTACTCCTATGCCGGGACAGCGGGAAAACAGTTCGCCTACAGGGGCGTTCGTCTTAGTAAGTTTTATTTGTTTATTTTTATTTAATGGTTTAAGCCACACCACAACCAGAAGGGTCATTAGCAGCATTGAATAAGGTGTCCATAGGGACACTGCTAGTGATACGATTCTAAGGGGGGCTATGTTGCCCTCTGTCACCAAACGGAGTTCTATTATGGACTCCACTGGCAAATCGGAGGAGGGAAAGAATGAGGGGGTACAGTACGGTGATGACTACTGTTTAGCCCCAAAAATAAACAGAAAAAATAAATAAATAAAATAAAATAATACAACTGAGACTAGAAGAAGAATAGGCTTAAAATAAAATACTTGTTACCATATATAATCAGCAAAGTGAAATAAAAATATGACTAGACTGTACATAAATATATCACAGATCAGATATCACAGTTCGTAGTTGACCTTAGCGGCTTTCAGATACAAAAATAGGGATTGGACCTTGTATGAGAAGGTCAATAAGGTCTGGGTAGTCCTCCAGGAAGTGGCGGATGGGCAGATCACCCCCACGCACAGCATCTTGAGCTTCTGCGCTAAGCAGGAGTCTATGAGTAAGACGGGTATGGCCAGTAGCATCCCGGTTGACCATTATTCGGTCTCACCTTGAACGATGGGTTACGAAAGGGCCCACCGGGCACAAGTCCTGAAGGTTACAACGCATACCAGTGACCTCACCCTGCCATTGCTCATCCTACTGCATGTAGAAGATTTGATCCTCAATGCATGTAGGTAACATAACGATGGATTTATCACCAATGGCAAAAAAAGGGTTATTATTTCTGTATCAGATAGCCCTTCTGCCTCGATCGTTGGACTATATGTAGATTCTGCATAGAGCGGAATTCGCATAAGTCCAACAACACCTGCATACCAAAGCCGCGTTGACGATTTGTATTCCATCCAACACGGTTATGCTTCTACGGAGCGGAACGGTT
This sequence comes from Adelphocoris suturalis, assembly GCA_030762985.1. Taxonomy (NCBI): domain Eukaryota; kingdom Metazoa; phylum Arthropoda; class Insecta; order Hemiptera; family Miridae; genus Adelphocoris; species Adelphocoris suturalis. The sequence continues at coordinate 104,012,420 of CM061043.1, forward strand.
GGTCGCACATTGCTACGGGGAGTTTCATTCGAATCATAGACCTGAGTTATTTCTAATTCAAACGAAAATCGCAGAAAATGCCATTAACCTTCAGATGGTAACATCTGGGTCTGGCCTGAATAATGCGCGCCATTTCGCTGCCTCACTATCGAAAGTAGGGGAGCTATGAATTTCGCGCAAGAAGTCCGAAACCGTCTAGCTAGTTGGGTGGCACATGGCTTCTTCGTATCCGTAACGTGAATGTATTGATCATTGAATGTTTTAAATGATCTTAAGAAACTCCATAGCAAAAAATGGTAAATCAAGGTATAACGTAAAACGTCAAAATCGGTCAATTAGGAAAGGAGAAAATTATGCTTAAACTAGTTTTCGAAAAATCGAGCGGAAAAAAGCGTAGGCGGTTGTTCGGCTGCAGTCTTCAATTGAATAACGTTTTCAAAAATATATATGCAGGATTCCCAGATGATATACATCCGTTATTCATCATGAAAAGTACAAAAGGTTTTAAGTGGAGAACCGAGATATATGAACTTTAAAAAATATTAATTAAAGGTAGGCCCGAACGGTCTTCATATATAATTCCGAATCAGCACGGCCCCAAGTTTGTTACTAAAGTGTCGGTAAGTAAGAAACGTAGTGATGGGGTCTTTTCTGATCAGCTGAGTGAGCTAAATTCTTTCCTGTTCACTGTAGGAAGTTGAAATTTGATAAGTAGGACTTAAATCGTTACTATAATGTGCTGAGTTCCTGTGAGTTACTACTGTTATACGGACTAGATTAGGGCTTTCCAAGCCCTAACAGGCCTCTAGTTAATATATAATCCATTTTCAGTGGTTACACTTCAAAAATGCGGAGGTTTACGTCACATCACAGCAGTCCGAGATATCAGACGAATTAACACACAGTCGTCAGGCACGTCCTCTATAGCGCGAACATCACTCATCAACAAGTGTTCAATTAAAATTTAAGGTTCATATTTCGCAATGCCTTTCCAGGAGCAAAAGAAAGCCAAACTCTAAAATTCGTCTCATTACGAAATCCCCATCGGTCTATTGACTGCTTTCACCCCGAAAAAAAAAAAAAAAAACCGTATAGAAAAACGTCAAACGCAGGGGAGTATGACGGGATGACTCTCGGCGCGATAACGTTCAATACGATGGCGTCACAATAGATCGTGAAACTGGTTTTTCATCCATTCGAAAAATTACTAGTACATAAAGGTTTTGTCATATTTGACAGTTGAAACTCGTGGAATCAACTCTGCAGTTAATAATAGTGTATGGGTGTGTGTGTCATTTAACTTTTTATCACAAACCGTTTTATTATTCTGGGTCGGAGTTTGGGGGGGGGGGGGGGGGGGGGGAGCATCTTGAAAAGTGAAAGACTGATTATTCCAGAAGGGATTAAAAAAATCATTTTTCTTAGTCCCAGTTCCACCATGGGAGTAACTAGATAACAACCGCGAGTTAGTGTTTGACCGTTCAACCTTCAATTTTTACTCTCGGATCAGAAGATCAATTAGTTGGCCTCCGAATGAATGGCCGGAAATTATGAAATAATAGCTAATAAAAGTGGAACTTTTTTTTCCGGCCACACATCAATTTTTTTTTCGGCTATTCTGACATCAAAAGAGATGCCGAGTTCAGATTGGGTGCAAAATTTACTTTGTAGCAGCAAGCGACAATGTTCTAGCAGGTTATCATTTCAGACTAACCACTTGAAAGTTGTTGATTGCTGCTTTTAGGGCATTTTTTCTGGGTGTTATACGAAAGTTCTTCCGCTATCAAGTCCAGCACGAAATGAATAGCCTACTTGGATAGAGGAAAACGATCAAAAATCGTTTTCCTACCTCTCATTCAAATGGGTTTTTCTACCTTTCCCAACATATTCCCGTTCGAGGAATCGTCACTAATTCCACGAAATCTTTGTCTTCATTACCAAGAGGGAATAGAAAATCCGTGAGTACGGAAATACGGCGGGGTTGCGTTCCCGAAGAAAAACACCAAACGGAAAAACAGGGTTACACAATTTTCCAAGATGGCAACCAGTGAGAATGTTGTATATCAGCACTGATCCGAGAGTTAAGCCACCCTGACGGATAGATTCCAGAATCCTTGCTTTATCAGAAGTAGATCTCGAGTCGAGCGTTGGTGGAACAATGATTTCGCTATTTCGACGAGAAAACTCACCGTAGACTCACAAAAAACTCCGCTGGTTAGAAACTACGTAATTTTGGTTTATTATTTCCAATAATAAGCCTATGTTTTCGTGTAGCAAAAAATTTTTATAACCCCCCCTCAAACTTTGTCACTTTACGTTCCGCCGTTCGCCGTTCGCCGTCCGGGCCATAAAAGGCCTAAGAATTGACTTAAAAAACCCGTTCTTTCACACATAGACTCCATTTGGGGTCTAGTTGGTTCTAACGTTTAACCATCCCGGTCGCTTTACTCGCATAGATGCTATAGGCCAAAAACGGGCGAAAAAGTGTCTTTTTCGAGGCTTTGAGTGTTAGACTTACGCACGCACGCCTGGCACGCTTGGCGGGGGGTCACGGTGGGTGGTGAGGGGGGTGAGCGGGGGGTGGAGTGAGAGGAGGCGCCGCGGCACCTTGTGGTGTATGGGGTGACCAGGGGCGTAGCAGAGGGGTGTAGGAGAATGGATATTTATTACTTTTACGTGTTATACCCATATAATACACCGCGGCACCATGAGGTGGGTACGGCGTTCCTTCGAGGCATGAATACATGTTTTTTTCAAGGTCATATTTGTGTGTTAATACCAATGCTTTTCCTACGCATATTTAATAACATATCCTCTCGACTTTTCGTTTGTTCTTAGATAATGATATTATTAAGGCAATAACTATTTGAATAGATAGGAGCTCAAATCTAGAAATATAAACATGCGTATATAATTATAGAAGTATAGGTTGTGGCAACTCGAAATAGGACACGCCGAGGAGTCTGAACTTACGCAAGCCAACTAAAACTACGATCATACTCAATTGAAAAAATAATAAACCTTTGTGAAATAATTTGCAGCGTTTTTTTTTTTTTTTTTTTTTTCTTTGAGGTTTAAGCCGCACCTCAACCAGAAGGTTCATTAGCGACAATGAACAAGGTGTCCAAAGGGATACTGGAAGTGGGACGATTCTAAGGGGAGCCATGTTGCCATCCTTGACTAAAAAGGAGCGCCATCATGGACTCCACTGGCAACTCGGAAGGGAAAATAAATGAGAGGTATAACGATGACCACTGTTTAGCCCCCAAAGTGGATTAAAAAAACCCAAAAATAAAGTAATACAAATAAGACTAGATGTAAAATAGGCTAATAACTATATACATGCTACTATATACAATCAGCAAAGTGATATAAAACTACGACTAGATGTATATAAATATATCACGGAACAGATATCACAGTTCGCAGTAGAGCACAGCGGCTCTCAGGTACAACAACAGAGATCGGTCCTTGTCTGGTCCGGATTAAACGTCAACATACTGAGGGGGCTGATGCTGGACTCTGAAGCCCACAAGGGCTGGACAGTCCTCCAGAAAGTGGCGGATGGACAGATCACCCCCACACCTCCCACACGCAACATCTCGAGCTTCTGCACTAAGCAGGTATCTGTGAGTAAGACGGGTATGGCCAGTGGCAACCCGGTTGACCACTATTCGATCCCTCCTTGGAAGTAGGGTTGCGAAAGGGCCCACCGGGCTCAAGTCATGCCAGATGGAAAGGCTTTATGTTGCATGTAGGAGATTTGATCCTCTATGCGTATAGGCAACATATCAATGGAGTTATCACCAATGATTCTTCTTGCAAGGGCATCTGCACACTCATTGCCATAAATACCCACAAGGCAATTTTTTTATTATATATATATATATTTTTTTTTTTTTTTTTTTTTTTTTTTTTTTTTTTGTAAATAATAAATCAAAATCAGCAATAAAATCATTATTATGAGGGTGACATTTAAAAAATCGGAACACAATTACAAAAACCTAGTTTTATAAGCAGTTTTGTTCTTCTTTTCTCGGAAACGGTTCCGAATACTCTGAAAACGTTCAAGAGGGACTCTTAATACGAGAGCTGATGTGTCTCAACTTAAGTTCCCGTAACTTCAGGGATCGATTCTAGAGCTCATTTCTGATCGAAAGTTCCACTTAGAGAATTTTTTTTAAACGCTTGGTTTTCGAGTGATTTGATTTTCAAGATTTTTTCGTGTTTTCAACCTTCTGTCTCTACAACGATCATTACTCCTTTATTTGCTGTGTAAATTCAAATTTGAGGAGACCGCTGGGAAGAGCATTGAATTTCCTATTGAATAGATGCCTAAACTTTCTTAAGAATTAAGGTTTAAGACTAGAAAAAGCCCTCTGAAAAGCAAATTTTACCTAATTTGGAGAACCTCGAGTTTTGTCAAACGGGAATTGAACTATGAGATCAATATTTTTTCATGACACAAGAACAGGAAAAACTGCGCCACAACACCTTACCTTATCAACGATATAATCAGTTTTGCTTGTACTTTGCTAATCAGGGGAGAAGAATATGTTAATGTTGAAAAACAAACTCACCTTACTTGACAAGGATACCTTACAACTTCGATCCGTCCCTGAAGTTTCTGGGGTAAGAGTAAATTCAATTTAAAGGTTGGGATTGAAAGGCTACAATGTGTGTGAAGGAGGAACATTAAAATAGATGATAAAACTGTTATAAAGTGACCCGCGTTGACGGTATATAAAATACGATAAAATTCTAGGGTTCCTTTCTGAAACCTCTCTAAACCTACCCCTTGAACAAATAAACTATCTCCGGAGTTTGAAGGAAATCGGTCGAATAGGTCATAAGAAATCGACATCATACGAAACTCACGTTTACGCGAAGGCAAGGAAATCTATACGGAACTGACTAGGAGTTTAACCCTCAAAATCACCTAAAATGTCATCGAAATCAGACGAAAAATTCTGAACACATGTATTTACACAAAAAGACGCAGACCAGGGACCAAAATTAATCAGCAAACTCGCAAAATGTAAAAAGAAATTTTAATTTCGGAGGCAAAAATTTGTTCCGTCTTTTTAACTGAACACAAAGCCTTGGAACCTTCGGTTGTGAGGAAGCAAAATGTGAACGGACTGCGTCAAACTGTAAGTATTACTTATTTTTGTTCTTTCTCCACCTAATATCCTTATTGGAGTGGTCAATTTCCCGCGACTACCGAAGTAATAGGAAAATAATCTCCGACCTACAGCAACTGTCGGCTGGTCAGGCGAGAATCGGATCCATCAAAAATAACTTTATCAATCGGATCTCCTTCAACTGTGGGGGAAACGTTTAGCGAGTCGCGTGCGGCGCGATGTCAGCTGGTATATAATTATGCGTTTTGGGAAATCGGTTGATATCGTACTTAATTTTGTGATTCATTCAAAATTATTATATCACGATTGCAGTGGCGTAGCTTAGCCATTTCTTATGGAGGGGCAACAGTCGAGGATTTCATTTTATTTTATAGTTTTGCTATTCATTTCTAGTGCTTGTTGCTGAGTACACGAAGACTAAAACTTCCAAACGTTCATATAAGTAGGTAGGGGCTCAATGGCTTTTTGTAATGATCTGAAATCACGGACGCTTTCATATTCATAAACCTACCTATAGATTATTAAAGCATAATACTACTTAAAGAAAATATTATCCAAATAACTAATCAGAACGTGAAAAATTACGATAAATACGAATAGGTACCTACCGATGAATTGTGCAGCACTAGGTTTATTATACTATTGTTCTGGATTTACTGCATGCAAATTCATATACCTATGTGGACTTGCTGTCTTACAGGTTTATCCTCAATTGTTACTTCCGCGTGAAAATAACTTTTTCTGGACAATAATCATACAATTGTATTATATATGCAGGTACCTACCTACGCGAAATGAAATACAGTGCATGAAACCGAGATCAAGAAACATAAAAAAATGTAAACAAACTCAAACCTGCAATATGCTAGGTGAGAATAGAAATACTGCTACACTAGATTATTTTAATCTTTTCTATTAAACTATTTCAATCACCGCTGCAGGCTTCTATTTATTGTATTCTTGCTTCATTTTAACTGGGATTTTATTCATAAATTAATGGTATAATACAATGGGAAACGGTTTTGAAACGAACAACCAGCTTGATTAAGTAGGCAGTGAAAAGTAGGGGAAGTTCATAGGGGAATTGGTGGATATTGAACAATGGATATTTTTCTAGGGAAAAATCGCATATGGACTCGCCCCAGAAGGTAGTGGGGAACGACTTGATTTCAGTTTGTAGTATCCACATTTCCGTTTTGTTGACTAGGTGATTTTACTATACTCCATGGGGCTGTACAAAATCCACGCCATTTTGCCCCTACACAAACGAACCTAATAAAATTGTCTTTATAAGAGCGACTCGTATAATCAACCAGAATCGTATAATAATAATAGTAGTTGTGTTTTACTAATTACATTCTTTAATTGAAGGTGTTAGGTACTCAAGTTGGAAGCTTAAAATTATTAATTTGGCTATATATCCATACAACAAAATTCTGCATCCTCTATAATTTATGGAGGGGCTCTGCCCACCCTGCCCCTCCTCAAACTACGCCACTGCACGATTGTAGGAGAGATGGAAAGAAAACCCAAGACACTCCTAGTTAATTTTCGTTTTGATTGCCTAGCTTTTTGGTGAAAATACAACCTCGTTGTTATTTATTGTTGTAATAATTGACTGCATATTGATTACTATTGGTATTAATCGTTGAAATTTATGTCAAACTAAATTTTTCCAAACGATATTTGAGCAAAAGAGAAAAAGGCGCAGCCGTTTTATTCAGACACGAACACGTACCACGCGCAAAGGGGGCGCACCATCAAATTAAAAAAAAAAATTAATTAAAAAAGTAGGGAGATGCATAGGCTTACCCGAGCCCTTCGGATTAAGGAAATTGAGGAAGGAGATGGAGGTAGAGAGGGATAAAAGGAAGTGTCCCAAGAAAATGAACACCAGTTAACTAAGGACGCGGGTAGTGATACCACGGAATACTCCTGCTGAGATGCCCAACTCGAGTAAATCTGTGGCACTTTTCCACACCACACCCCGCGCCCAGATATTACACACTCACACATGCCTAAGAAAATTCATTAAAATCAAAATTTTCATTTCCTGATGCGTCGAACGATTGGAATGAAGCTCAATTATCGATATTATTGTAGTTATCTGTAACGAAAGACTTATAAACGCCTTAATCTCATATCTTAACTTCTGTTTACCGTCAGTGTAGGCAGCACTCAAGAGGTGTTTTGTAACTTTTGATAAATAATCAACCTTGATGATAACGCTTGCTCCACTTTTTGGCAGCTCAATCAATAAAAATGATTTATTTCGTTATTGTAACAGTAAGGACCGCTGCATCCATTGATTGAATTTTTATATTTAACACATCATCTTATTGATTTTGACACCCACTCCTTAGGTGGTGGTGGCTTAAAAACAGTGGTGTAGAATCAGGGCAAAACATGCCGCCTTCATCGAGGTAGATTGTAACATCACAATTCAACCAAATTAACACCGCAAAAATGACGGTATTTAACAGCAAAGTTAATTTTAACATCGATAAGGTTACAACATAAATATCAACAAAATGTCGGAGTGGTATCCATCCGCCACTAACTAGATGACTCCCCAGCTCATATTGGCCTCCGGGCCCATCTGGAACCCCTCAGTGATTTGACGTTCTTTTGGATCATACAAGGCCCAGTCCATTATATTGAACCTAAAAGCCACAGGGTTCTACTACGAGCTCTGATATATGTGGGTAAATGCATTAATAATATATATGTAGTCTAGCCTTTGTTGTAATTTTGTTTTTGGAATATTTTCGTCCACATGAGGGGTTACAGAGTGCTCATCGCTTTTTCCCTTGTGCCAGAGTGAGGCGACGCCTTGCCCTGCTGGTTATTATTATTTTATTATCGCCCCCTCCAATCTGCCAGGGAGCCCATATTGGCAATCCGTTAACTGACAAATGGTCAACTTGGCTCCCCTTAGAATCGCATCCCTTGCAGTGTCCCCTTTGACGCTTTATTCAATACCGCTAATGAGCACTTCTGGTTGAGAGGCACCTTAAATTAATTATTAAATAAACAAATTTTAAAATGTTACATTCTCCCATTACAACTGAAACACAAATGGCGCTCTTGGATTTGGATAGCAAGACTCCTCAGTTTAGCATCATGCAAATTATACATCAGTTGAACAATATTGCTGTGTGAATAGTCTCGATTAATTTTTCGAATACGCAGAGAAAAAAAGTCTCTGATCAGGTAACGAAATTGTACTGTTATTTAGGTATAGCTGGAGTTCCGCCATTGTCGGGTTCTGGTCGAATCCCAACAATACCCAAATAAAAATACTAAGCGTCCGACAAAATACTTCAATCATAATGAAATTGTAGTAGTGGGTGTGGGGTGGACTTTTCCCGTAAAATCGAGCATATAAAGAATAAAAAAAATGCCCTCATTGAGTGGACACAAAAACCACACAATTATAAGTTACATTCGATTCGGTAGGCGTTTTTAGTTGCTTGATATTTAAGATTTATAAGGTGGAGAAGGGACATCTCCAATAGGTAGCGTCAGCGCCCCTCAGGTCAAATGGGATGGGGGGATGTTTACACGTATATGAATGGCAGACCGAGTTACTTTCCCAACGCCTCGAAGTAAAATAATTAGTTGTCAAAGCCGGTTTAGTAGGCGGTGTGGGGAGAGATGGTCGGAAAAAGTCGGACCGTTTGCAAATATAGGCCTGAAATAGATATAAGTTGAAAACGCTGCAAATTATTACACAAAGGTTTATTATTTATGTATTAGACAGCCCTTCTACGTAGATCTCTGGTCCATAATTATATTAAACGCCGCTTATAGTATATTTAGTATCGGAACTCGGAGCTTCGGACCTCACAAATTTGTTCAATCCATTACAGCAGCGGAATCTCACAATTTTACGCTTTTTAATATAGTCGATAAACAAAACAATTTATTACCAAGTCATCTTCCCAACACATAAAAGTGTTACCTATACTGTATATTGATATCATCTAATTGGTCAAATTTCAAAAAATGTGCTGACAAAATCACTGATAATGGCTAAGAATTGTTAAATTGATATTTTTTAGCATAGGATTGGTCAAATAAAGTTTATCAACTATGAAATAGAACATTCAAACATTTATGTACGAAATTATGCTAAAAACTTGAACTTCATTAAATCTTGTTTTAAAAAATCTATAAAATTGCAAAAAATTGCCTAAAATCCAAAATCTCTTTTTGAATAGAAGAGTATCATTTAGAATACTTCTATTCCCATAAAATTAATAGCTAGCATTTTCTTTTCACTCATAAATCTCCAATTTCTATACAACTTGAAATATACAAAAAAAGCGTAGGAAAAGCATTGGTATTAACACACAAATATGACCTAGAAAAAAACATACATTCATGCCTCGAAGGAACGCCGTACCCACCAAAAGGTGCCGCGGCGCCTCCTCTCACTCCACCCCCCGCTCACCCCCCCCCCCCCCCCCTCACCACCCACCGTGACCCCCTGCCAAGCGTGCCAGGCGTGCGTGCGTGCGTAAGTCTAACAAAGCTTTGAAATGACACTTTTCGCCCGTTTTTGGCCCATAGCATCTATGCGAGTAAAGCGATCGGGATGGTTAAACGTTAGGACCAACTAGACCCCAAATGGAGTCTATGTGCGAAAGGACGGGTTTTTTAAGTAAATTCTTAGGCCTTTTATGGCCCGGACGGCGGACGGCGGACGGCGAACGGCGGACGGCGAACGGCCGACGGCGGACGGCGGACGGACATTTCAAATTTGGATTCTACGCACCTTGAAACGTAAAGTGACAAAGTTTGAGGGGGGGTTATAAAAATTTTTTGCTATACGATCACATAGGCTTATTATTGGAAATAATAAACCAAAATAGAAGTAAAATGAAAAAGTGTTGAGATAGAAAACGTAATATACATAGAGGGTAGGTGTAATACATATGCAAAAGGATAAAATATAAAGAACAGTCTCATTTTTAAAACGGACGATGAAAATTTGAGCACTTTGGGTGCCTAGAAATTGTTAAACTACTAAATTATGTCAAAAAACTGTCCAAATAATATTCTGATAAACAGGGTGGTTTTGTTCAGAGTGTTGAATAAACAATTGGGTGAGACTGGACAGAAAATGGAGTTGAATGCTAACAACCGCACCATCCTATCTCAATCCGTAGCCAAGTTGTTTTTTTTTTTTTTTTTTTTTTTTTTTAATACATAAAACCTAAAACTTTTCATTAAATCAACTCTTCTCAACTTTTGACCTCGGTTTTGGAATCAGCGTTAAATTTTCTTCAAGATCAGATGATATTTATACTTATTTAATACCATTCAAACTCATTAATTAAAAAACAAACGTTAATTCTCTTAGGAATTGGGACTTTTAAAAAATGTTAGAAAAACAGCCACTCCCTCAAAAGCAACCCCAGACACCATCAGCCTTCACAAAAACTGCTTCATTCAATATTCCTACGCTATAGACAATTTTACTTTTACATTGCTAATTAGGGGAGAAAATTATGTTTTAATGTTGAAAAACGTAGATTTTTCAATGAAATCGAGTTTTCTTGAAAAATTACTCTACATGAACCTAAGAGTTTGAAGTCATTTTATAAGTATTTTTTCACGTTGAATTGAATGGAAGCACTTGTAAATCTCTCCAACTCCGTTTCAACCGAGTTTTATACTTGATCAACTTTTGATACAATTGAACATACAAGATTAACTAATCTTCATAATTTAAAGAGTAAAACTTGGTTATAACGGAATCGGGGGCATCTGCAAGTGTTACTAATCGATTTAGCGCGAAAAAATATAAGTAGAAACCCGACCTCAAGCTCGTAATCGTGATATATTCATATGGCATCTTCATGGAACAAGCACCCTACGAGTTTGAATGGAATCAGACTGATAAATGATGAGAAATAGATGTTATAAGAAATTTACGTTTGTGTATGCGCAGGCTACTATTGATTCGACGGCAATGAAATATATAATCAACATCAATCAGGAGCTCACCCACACAATACCAGAAGATTTCATAAAATTCGTTCTATTAGTCTCGCGATTTTTGCCCGTATCAATCAATTTTAGTTCTGCGCATGCGCAATAGTAATGATTGAACTAATCGTGATGTGATTTATAGAGCTTCTTTCTGAAACACATCCAACTACCTACTTCCCGAGTTAGAATGATAATAAAACCAGTAGATGATGAGAAATCGACGTTAAAAGAAATCCACGTATGCGCACGCACACATACTATCGGTCTGACGGTGATGTTAAGGAATGTTATAGGTGACCTTCTAGAAGCAAACCCGCGCAATCCCAGAAAATGTCATCAAAATTGGACTAAAACTTGGTGTAATTTAGGAGTGACAAGGATTTTCCTCGGACACATAGACAGGCAAACATCAGACAGGAGCCAAAATTCATCAGCAAGCTACGAAACGCAAAAAGCAAGAAAAAATTCTGGTTTTGGAAGATGAAATTATTTTTGACTTCTCGCACTCGTGCAGTAGGAAAAGGTGAACCTTCGAAACGTTGGAAAAGTAATTAAGATAGGCAGCCCGGTTGTTACAACTTGAGTTAAGTACGTAATTAATTAAAAACCAAGCAAACACAACAAACATTTTTATTAAGCTGTGCTCCGGTATACTAATTTATAAGGAGCCCATATTATATACCACATGCAATCACGTTATGGAGAAAGATGTGTGCTATACTCAACATCCTAAACTTACGTGTGTTCTTTTAATCTTGATTCAGTACCGTTCTCGAATATTTTGAGCTGATTTGTGTTGGGGTGTTGTATTTTAATGCCGTTTCTCAATCAGAGTGTAGTTCAGAATTTCACACACATTTCTCTTATATTTGTAAAAGTATTTTCAGGGGTCCAGACCCATATAACGACGCAAAATTGTCGGGGAAGCTTCAAGACAGCCGATTTGTGATGGGGTGTAGATATTTGTAATTTCTATGTAATTACTGGGGGTTGATAATCTCTTAGGTGTAATTAAGTACCCCCCCCCCCCCCCCCATATTCAAAACGAGATTTCCCCACATCAAACCATCGTCTTATAATTTCAAAAATACGATTTGGAATCGTTAGACTTCGATCTTCTTTAGCATTGTAATTTGAAACATCCTAAATACAATTTATTTTGATTAACGGAAGTTTTACACAGTGGAGCCCCCTCCATAACTAATTTATGAACAGTGATGAGCCACATGTTGAGCTCAGTGGATAAGTGTTTCCAAAGGCGAGGCAAATTATTTATTTATTTACTAATAAGCACGGCTTTCGACAATCACATAGGGAATAGAGTACAAATTATGTAAGGAAAAAAATAAAATAAAATAACTTCAAAATTGGAATGAAATGAAAAAATACAGAATGGAAAAATAGAAATAAATGCATCATTTGTATGCATCAAATGCAATTCATGAGTAATTCACAAAGCTACAGACACTGACAAAAAACACACGTGACTGCGAATGGAGGTAAGAGTCTAGGCTCCTCTTGAGATGCAGAAGACCATAGAAAAAATGAAGCTTGAAACGAAATCTTGAGAATGAAAGAAAGTAAAAGCTCGTAAACGAGTTCCACTAGGTATCTGCTTTACAAGCAGATACCATGTTACATGGATATGTCTTTGATTGGGATTTCATAACGGTTGTCCACGAGAGTTGTAAACAAATCCTTTAACTTTAAACAAATCCCTGGGCCGCATGGCCGCATCCCGACTAATTCCAACAAAACAACGATTTAGGTACTTATAGAAATGTTGAAAATAACTGTGGAAGCCACTACAATGAGTTGTTGTCAACAGCCGACTGTTGTCAAGAGGATGAAAATATTTCCTATGGAGTGGAGTAAATGATGCTATTGCTTTACGTTAAGAATATTGTAACCGGCTTATTAAAATTGTTTATAGTCCAATCAACTTAGTTTAGGAATGTAGCAAGGTACGTAAGGAGGGGGAAATTGGTAGCTTGAGATGTGAACATTTATCACATAAATCAAGCGCTTTCCAACCAGTGGCGAACGATTTCTGTGCGATGAAAACTGCGGAAGTTCCATTCCCCTAGCAACGACTGGGTTGTACGTGAAAAACACTGAAATTGTGACACAAATTTTGCGTGACGGAAATTTTTGGTTGACCCCCCAGAGCAAAGACATATCCATGTCAAAAGCCAAAATCCACAGTCTGGAGGAGGGCATTAGTTTCACGAGGTGTCCGATACATAAGCCTTTGCAGTTGGTAATTGTAGGCAGCAAATGTTACATATAACAATGAGTTGGAACGGGTGGTGTAGCTAGGAACGTGGATATCACTCTTGAGAGAAGGGATGGGCACTGAATCCCACCATTAAGAAGTTTATGGAAAAATAAGACATCCTCCATGACACGTCGGTCCCTCAACTCAGGTAGATTGTACCTTGCAGCTAGAGTGGCAAACTGATCTTGGCCAGCCGGAACTCTTGGCTTGTAGCATAGGAACCTGAAAAACTTGCGCTGTACACGCTCCAAATGATCTTTGTATTCCTCATAAAACGGAGACCATATGGGACTCGCAGACTCCATAAAAGGTAGAACTAGAGATTTATAAAGCGTAACGATTGCCTAAGGTGATTTAAAGTCACGCGCGCACCTTTTGAGGAATCCCAAAGACCTCAGAGCTCTTGATGCTATAGCATTCACATGGTCATTGAAGGAAAGCTTAGAGTCTTGCTTTAGAAATTGCATAGAAATTAGCGTTAAGAGCTCACTCAGCTGATTCGGGTGGTTCGGATAGTTAAAATCGTATCCTTCATGTTTCACAGAGGTTCCTCCGTTTCAAATTTCAGCATCTTGCGATAAATAGCACAAAAATTGAAGTTTTTGAATCATAAAATCAGCTCACGCTGATGATTATCAATGATGGTTTTTGGAACCACTTTATTTTGATTGACTAGCTGATCATTTTGCGACCCATCCCATCAAACTCAGTCCAGCCGTTCTTGATTTAAAGCTCTTTTTCGAGGATACACATACATAAATAAACGGACAAAGTAAATACAATAGTGCTTTTTTTCACGAAAATGCGCTAAAAATGTAAAGGGTGTTCACAATTAAGCTTGTTAACCTCCTAAGGATCGATTTATGCAACTAATTTCCAACAAAAAGTTCCTCTATGCAATTTTTTTCAAACGCTTAGTGTTCGAAAAATTCAATTTTTAAGATTTTTTCGTGTTTTTAACCTTACACCACTAAAATGGGCATATCTCCCCTAACTCACAATGTAATCTTAAAAATAGTTATATCGTTGGAAAGAAAATTAAATTTCCCATTACCCTAAGGCAGTTGGATTCTTTTTACAGTTAGTCACGTAGGCGAAAAAATGGACTAAACACAAAAATTTCTCACTTTTGGAACATACTGTTTTTTTTTTTTTTTTTTTTTATGTGAGTTAAGTATTAAAATAAAATTGTAAAAAAACGTACGCGTTGCAGGAAAAACTTGCCCAAAATCTCAGCTTTCCAATGATATAATCAATTTTTATTTTACTTTGCAAATTTGGGGCGAAAATTATGTTAGTAGGTATGTTGAAAAACGAGGTTTTTTCTATGAAATCGAGGGTTTTCATGAAAAATGACCCCCTAAGAAAATACAAGTTTGGGACCGGTTTGTAAGTATTTTTTCAAAAAACACAGAATATTTTTTACAAACAAATAGAATCTCTTACAATTTTACACTTTAACTACCTAATAAGTTATACCAATGTACCAACTGTAAAAAGAATCCAAACACCTTAGAGAGATGGGAAGATTAACGCTCTTTTCAAAGATATACCTATTTTTAAGATTACATTTTATATTAGGTGAGATAGGGAAGTTCAATGACCAGCACTTTTTGAGCATATTAAATTGGTCGAAATTCAAAAAATGTGTTAAGAATCACTAAAAATGACTGAAAACTTCTAAAAATCATTAAATTTATATTTTTATCAGAATTTTAGTCGAAATAAATTTATCGACGATGAACTAAAACATTAAAAAATGTATTCACAAAATTATGGTGAAAAGTATACTTGAATTCCATTAATATTTGCTAAAAAACCAATTAAATAACTGAAAAATTGCTAAATATCCAATATCTGTTATGAATCGTAGAATATGATTTAGAACGAGTTTATTTTCCACGAAATCGGTGGTTAATCGGTGGTTCTTTGTACTCGAAGTGCTCAAATTTCAAAACAATTCAACATAATATAGTTCGAAAATTCGCTCATACGGTCATGCTGCATGGTTGGAACTGGAACTGGATTCACCAAATTATAGTGAAAAATGTACTTAAATTCCATTAATATTTGCTAAAAAACCAATTAAATAACTGAAAAATTGCTAAATATCCAATATCTGTTTTGAATCGTAGAATATGATTTGGAACGAGTTTATTTTCCATACAATTGGTGGTTAACAATTTCTTTGTACTCGAATTGCTGAAATTTCAAAACAATTTAACACAATATAGTACGATAATTTACGAAAATTCGCTCATACGATCATGCTGCATGACTGGAACTTTTTTTTCGTGGGAAGAAGGTAAACTACAGGTTAGGTATACAAAAACAGATTCGAAAGAGATTCTCGCGATAAAAACTGTCGAGGTACGCGTAGGTGTAGGATGATCAAACAAGAGCTTCACAGTATCGCTCTCCGCGCGTCATTTTACTCGTTCAGTTCCCAGTTGTTTCCTAACGTACACACGAATGAGTAACGTAAAAGAGACGATCGTTAACTGCGCATCATGAGATCATCAAGTAAAAGTTGCTAAAACATTCAGTGCCCAAATTGATTTGAATGACTCATCAATGGCATACATTGTTGTAATAAATCCTTTGTGGTAATTGATGTAAATTGCAATCTTTCACTGATATAAGCTATAACTTTTTCGGAAGAGTCAGGCAAATTATAACACTGGCACAGTTGAGAAAAATAAATGTCTTTGAGTCCTAATAAATACTCTATCAGTACCTAATAATATATTTCCTCTCAGAAACTCCCGTATGTTGAAACACACACGGATAGTAATGACGATTGCGAAATAAATAATTTGCAATTTTTATTTTATTTTGAAGAAGATTACGGTGTTAATAATTTGCGATTATGTTAATCTTTTTTTGTTATTAAGATGATAAAGTGGGGGATTAGCTGCCCCCCTCTCCACCCTCTGCCCATAGCTGGGTAAACCCATAATACCACTTCATTTCACACTTCCAGAAAGACAAGTGCAGTTTTGACAGAGCCAGAAAAGATGCACATTGTCTCAGGACTCCCAAACACGACTTCCATTCATTGAAAGGAGATAGGTGTATTGGATTCTTCTGCCCTCAGGAGATGCATCTGCGTATTATGCATTATGCGTATATTTCTTATGCAAACTGAACTTCTAAGTACGTACATCAGACTTGAATAAATCAATCCAATTCAAAATCAGAATATGAATTTATTGACAGGAAAAAAAAAATACAATGTGAAATATATACAAGCCGATGGAATAAAAATTAAAAAATAAGTAAATTTTCTCCTGTCCACCAACCAAATAAGTTCATAAGAACTTGTGGCGGCTGGTGGAGCTGGTTTCAGCCAATAACGAACATGTGATCTACGAAGTTAGTAGCTACTTGCGCAACATACAAACTACTTCAAAGAAAACACTACAGGTCAAATTCCTTTATCCTGCTCAAAACCCTTGTCCGAAAATGCACAAAACTACTGAAGTTGTCAGGATTAAGTCTACAAGCATAAAGGAACGATAAAACTTTGTAGTATGCATTCCTTTTCGCACGTTCAGTATTAAATTTAGGCAACTGAATGTTAGAAGATACTGCAGTACGTGTATGCGTGACACTGCATTTATGCTCAGGTTGAATACCAATTTTATATACAATTAAGCACGATTGAAATAAAAATAATTGCCTCACGTTGAGTACATCTAACTCTCGGTGAAGGAGTATAGTAGGATAACGTGGACTCTTCCGAAGGGCTATTTTAAGTATAATATTCTGTGCAACCTGCAAGGATCCTAATACTGACTTACCAGCACTTCTCCATACGAAAATACCATATTTCAACAAAGAAAAAAATAAGGCAAAGTAAATTGTTCTCAATTGCACAACAGACAGAAAATTTCGAGCTTCCTTAAAAAGATAGAATAATTTTCTCAGTTTTGAAACCAAAACCTCAATATGGAAATTGAATTTCAAATTATGATCAAATATAACTCCTAGGTATTTACATTTTTCAGCCAAAGGTAAGAAATCACAATGACAAGTTACTGAATTGTGAAAACACGAAAAGTTATGAAAAGCTACCCCAGAGTGGCCATAGCAATTGCGATTAGAAAAAGAAAATCTAATTAACGAGGTCTTATCTATTTTAAGATTCAAGCAATTAATATCCATCCAGGTCTTGATAAGAAACAGATTATAATTAATTGTGCTAAGTAACGCTGGAAGATCTTTTCCATAAAATAAAATTGCTGTGTCGTCAGCGAAACCCAGCATAGTACCATCTATTTCAAGATTCAATAATTCATTAATATATATTAAAAATAAAATAGGACCTAACACAGTCCCCTGCGGCACTCCACAAGACAATATTACTTCATCACTGAAAGCACTATTAATTCTAGTTGACTGTGGACGATCTGATAGGTACGAACTAATCAGCTCTAGAGCCAAACCTCTTATACCATATTTATACATTTTTTTCAGTAGGATTGCATGATTAACTGAATCGAAAGCTTTCCTAATGTAAAGCTTTCAATAATTCAAAAAAAAAAGCTTTCGAAAGCTTTCAATAATTCAATTAGATACTTGACTTATTGACCTTATTTTCCTAAATGTAACCGTTAAAACTCATAATTATTTGACGAATACTATAGGGGAGTATGGGGAATACCTACTCGTTACTGAACAGGTATGGAAAAATAAACTTTGGATTTATATAAGTAGGTACTACTATTTTGACCTTTCTCTTTTCGGCAGTTTTACCGCTTACTCTGATTCACGATCACCGTTGACAGCCTTCATCCGTGATATTTTTCTTTATTTGACAGTAAAACCTAAATTTGCTGGTTTTTAGCGCATTATTTATTTATTTATTTATTTTTTTTTTTTTAGCGGATTTTTGAAGAAAATTATTAGCGAATTTTAGAAGAAAATTATTAGCGAATTTTTGAAGAAAATTAAGCTATTGCTCTCGCCTCAAAATTTGTAGAATGTTAATTTTTGAAAAAATTTTATGCAGAAATCCGTTTCAGGCTATTCTGAATCATATTCTGAAGCTTAACGCATTTTTTTATGTATGTATGTATATATGTATGTGCCTATATATGTATGTATGTAAATATGTATGTGTCATTCCAGACGATAACTCCGTAGAATTGTGCTAGAAACTTCAAACAAATTTTAAAATGTTAAGGACACAAAACGAATGTTCAAGTTCGTTGGCCAGCATGATTGGATTCTATCTTCGGGTTGAAATTTTCAAAAATGTAGTCAAAAATTTCAAAATGGCCTGTTTTTTGCGATTTGTTGTGCGAAATAATTTTTTCAGCATACTAACATGTGGTATATTCGGAATCAGCGTAAAATTTCCTATAAGAATATGTATCAAGTTTTCAAAAATTTCAAAGTTGAAAAATCAGTCAAAAATCGAAATAATGCCGTTCGCTAGTTGTCAAAATCGGTAATATTTGCATGAAAAATTCTCCAAATTCAGATTGAACTACTCTTATGGAAGTATCCCTGTATAACCAATCCTAGAACCATGCTGTTTAAAACTTAGGTAGTAGGTGCTTGTTAAAAAATTAAAAAATATATATAAAAAAAAAAAAAAAAAAAAAAAAAGTAGTCACAACTGATGAGTTTACTCTGTGAAATATTTTTAATAATTTGATTCCATGTTTAAAATTTCTCTATACGATCAATAGCGACTGAAATGTCGAAGATTTCTTCAAAAATTCGCTCATGGGGTAATGCTGCATGACTGGACTTTTTTTTCTGCGCTACTTAATTTACTTTTTCCGTTTATATTTATATGTATGCATTTGTATCCTCGTAAAAGCGCTTTAAATCGAGAACGTCTGGATCGAATTTTACGGGATGGGTCGCAAAACGATCTGATAGTCAATCAAAATAATGTAGTTCCAAAACTTGTCATTGATAATTAGCACCGTGAGTTGATGAAGTGATTCAACCTACGATGCTGAAATGTGGAACGGACCACCAAATTTTTTCATAGATAATTAGCCAAAAATTATCCAAAAATATTTGTCAAATTTTGTCATTGATAATTAGCAAAAAATTGTCCAAAAATTAACCAAAATTGTCAATGGTAATTAGCAGCGTGAGCTGATGTCGTGATTCAACCTAAGATGCTGAAATGTGGAACGGAGCCTCTGTGAGCCAAGTAGGATAGGATCTAAAGATGCCGAACCATCCCAATCAGCTGAGTGAGCTCTCAACACTAATTTCAATGCTATGTATCCTAAGAAGCTGAAATTTGAAACGTAACCTCTGTGAGACATGAAGGATAGGATTTTAACTGACCGAACCACCCCAATCAGCTGAGTTAGCTCTTAACACTAATTTCTATGCTATTTATCCTAAGAATCTGTAGCATTGTAGCATTGATTGCCCGTCCCTTCTCTCCCGCTTGAACCTTTATGCTCCTCCTCATGCCACCAGGTCCACCCAAACCTTCTACGTACATACCTCTTCAACGAATTACCTTTGCAATAACCCAATCATAAGAATGCAGCAGGGTTCCAGCAGGCTGTCAAGTTCTTCTCAGGATATTGATCTGTTCGGTTTATCGGCGGGCCCCTTCAGAACGAGAATGCGAAGTGTTGACTGGTGAATTTGTTGGTGTCGTCCAGATTGCGGTCAGTCCAGATTACTGTCAAGTGGGTACCTGAAGGGGATGATTAGGGTTTGACACGTGTTCATGAGTCCAGATTGCGGACAAGCTGTTACGCTACTTACCTAGACAGGTTGTGGTAGCAGTTGGCATCACAAAAGCAGTATTGCGAGCGAAGCGAGCAACATCCCCGAATAAACTTTTCGTAGTTCCACGTAGTTTTATAAGATTTAATTTGTTTGTAAGAATTTCCAACCGAAAAAAACGTCTGCCAAGTTGGGTGGGCAGTATAACTTCCTCAAGCGAGCGAAGCGAGCAGCATCCCCTTCAGACTTTAGACCTACCCTTAGGGACCTACCGTTTGCAAGCCAAGCGAGCAACATCCCCTACATGTTTAAATTGTAATACATCGCATCTACACAGCCACACCTTGCGAGCGAAGCGAGCAACACTTCCTACATGCCACACTTAGCGAGCGAAGCGAGCAACATTCCCTTCATGTCACACTTTGCGAGCGAAGCGAGCAATTTAATGGGGGGTCCGGGGGGCTTGCCCCCCGGCTGGACGTGGAGGCGAGCGAAGCGAGCCGGAGCGGCTAGTAACTAAGAAGACTATTTAGATTTCATTCTTCCCATGAGTTGGGAGTGAGAAGCCTGAAAACTTCGTTGTTTTCCCGCTCATTTGGGATTTGTTTGTGGTCCGCTGATTCCAATTACGGAAGCTTATCTTTGTTGTTCTGTTGCGATTTAGAGTGAAAATGTTCGAATTTCACCTAGGGAGTAGGTACCTACTTTTGGTAATAATTGTACCTACTTGAATGAGGGCTAATCAAAAGAAAAAACACAAACGGTGGGTACAGCTTTCGTACAAGTTGGTACTCAACCACGAGGGACATTTTATGTCGTTGCGCCCCCTTTCGCACCCACACCACGTACCTCGTACTTTATTTTTTTGTTTAAAAATTTTTGTTTTAAAATAATAAATGAGAAACTCAAAATTACAATACATTCAACCGTTTCTCGAAAACACGAAACAACATTTACAACGCTTACGTAGCTACAGCTTCGCATTTATTTGTCGTACTCGTACGCAGTTTTTTGCGCAAACGATATTCACGCATCAGCTCCTTGGCTGATTTGGGAAGTTTCCGTTTCGTCGATGGTCCATTGGATGATTGTTGATGCTCCATGTAATGTTTCGTCGTAACAGGTGGTGCCTTATACACAGCTTCTTATATACACACTCACGAGTGCACTTCATAAAAATTTTGTTAAACATAAACACAGTCCGAGAGACTCTTTTGAAAATGTTATATGCTTTATGTTCCTGGGTCAACTTTAATCTCTTGCCCGCAATCTGGACAGATTTTTCCTTGACCGCAATCTGGACTACCCGCAATCAGGACACAATCGAATTTATTGTGATCGGTGTGATTCCATTTATTTTTGTTGCCTCAATTCCTGTTACCATTGTTTTTCATTGAACGATCCGTTGTTGACTTTTGAAGTTTTATTTTATTTATTTCATTTTTTTATTTGGCATTTGTACTGTTCTGTTTATTCCTACTGTTAATTAATTTATATACATACTGTTGGAATTGCTATTATTGATTACTAGCCGCTCCGGCTCGCTCCGCTCGCCTCCACGTCCAGCCGGGGGGCAAGCCCCCCGGACCCCCCATTAAGTTGCTCGCTTCGCTCGCAACGTGTGGCATGTAGGGAATATTGCTCGCTTCGCTCGCAAAGTCTGGCATGTAGGATATGTTGCTCGCTTCGCTCGCAAAGTCTGGCATGTAGAAAATGTTGCTCGCTTCGCTCGCAAAGTATGGCATTTAGGGGATGTTGCTCGGTTCGCTCGCAAACGGTAGATCTCTAAGGGTAGGTTTAACTTCTGTAGGGGATGCTGCTCGCTTCGCTCGCAAACGGTAGATCTCTAAGGGTAGGTTTAACTTCTGTAGGGGATGCTGCTCGCTTCGCTCGCTTGAGGAAGTTATACTGCCCACCCAACTTGGCAGACGTTTTTTTCAGTTGGGAATTATTACAAACAAATTAAATCTTATAAAACTACGTGGAACCACGAAAAGTTTATTAGGGAATGTTGTACTGCCCACCCAACTTGGCAGACGTTTTTTTCAGTTGGGAATTCTTACAAACAAATTAAATCTTATAAAACTACCTGGAACCACGAAAAGTTTATTCGGGGATGTTGCTTCGCTCGCAAGGTATACCTGTATATGTGTAGGACAAAGTCCGTATTTATTATTTGAAATGGCTCTCGCTTCGCTCGCAAGGTAGGTACCTATGTAGGCATACCTGCTCGCCTCGCAATGTTGTGACATCGAACCCTTCACGTCAATTCTTGAGCCTTCTCTCGTCCACGGCAGAATCATTTTAATCGCTTTGCTCGCTTCTGCTCGCAATTTGACCGAGTTCTCGTCACTTTTTTCGATATCCGATTTCGGATTCAGATTCGGCGGACCCAAAGCTGTATTTCGCCCGCGAAAACCGTTCCGAAAAACGTACCTTTATGGGGTAT
The DNA here is from genome assembly GCA_030762985.1 of Adelphocoris suturalis. Lineage (NCBI taxonomy): Eukaryota > Metazoa > Arthropoda > Insecta > Hemiptera > Miridae > Adelphocoris > Adelphocoris suturalis. The sequence goes on from CM061043.1 coordinate 104,035,005, forward strand.
ATTTTAATCGGAAAAAACCAAGTTTTTCGGCGGACTTTTCGAGAAAACGGGTCCGTACTCTCGCATTTTTTTGACGCATTTCCCGATACTTTTTTCGCGATCCGATCGCGCCGTCGTCTTCCTCGTAGGAAAACCTACGAAACCCGTATTTTTCCGGAATTGTCAACGGCCGTTTAGAGGGGTAGGGGAAGTGGGGAAGTCCAAAAAGCGCACATTAATTCTTACTTCGACCCCCCTCCCGCCCTACGGCCCATGGTTCGGCTGGGATTAGAAAATTTTAAATTTGCTCGCTCCCCCTATCGGAAAATCCCAAAAAGATCCCCCCACTCGTACACTCCCCCCACTCAGCCGTTTGGCCGTGCATAGACACGACAGACAGACAAACAGACAAACGGAGTTTCATTCTTATAAATAGTATAGATTGCTGGTATTCTTTTATTAATATTATGCTATTGGGCTATGCCCGTATTTAAATAAATAAATGAGTAAATCTGGCATTCGAAACGGAACCTCAGTAAGACAGATAAATAGGATTCTAACTTACCGAACCACCCCAATCAGCTGAGTGAGCTCTTTTAACACTAATTTCTCCGTTCATTCGTTGGATGTCCTCCCAAAATTCTTGTCTTGTCATTCCTTGTGAAACACTACTTAAAAGAAACTGCACTTGACTTGAATTGCATGGAGGAACGTTTTGATGGAAATCAGTTGCAGAATCTATCCCTAGGAGGTTAACAATCTTAAGTGTGAACACCCTATACATTTTCTAGCGCATTTTCGTGAAAAAAGCACTATTGTATTCACTTTGTCCGTTAATGTATGTATATGTATCCTCGAAAAAGCGCTTTAAATCGGGAACGGCTTGACCGAATTTGACGGGACGGGTCGCAAAATGATCAGCTAGTCAATACAAATAAAGAGATTCCAAAAGCCATCATTGATAATCAGCAGCGTGAGCTGATTTCATGATTCAAAAAATTCAATTTCTGTGCTATTTATCGTAAGATGCTGAAATTCGAAACGGAGGAACCTCTGTGAGACATGAAAGATAGGATTTCAACTAACCGAACCACCCCAATCAGCTGAGTGAGCTCTTTTAACACTAATTTCTCCGTTCAATCGTAGGATGTCCCCCCGAAATTTTTATCTTGTCATTCCTTGTGAAACACATAAGAAACTGCACTTAACATGTGGCTCACTACGTGAGTACTGATCTATACTTTTTGACATTTTGTCTTTACTTTGGCACATAAAAGAAAAAAGCGTTAACAAAAAGCGTTAAGAAAAAGCGTTACGGTTGGTTTTCTGATGATTTCCGCTTACAACCGAGTCAATGCTAGGGAAATGGTACTTCGTCGTTTTTTATCCCACCAAATTTGTTGACCATTCGATCGAAAGCTCTCGATTTATCCAACTACTACTACTATATATGCTAACTACTGCGAAGTGCGTGGCCAACAAGCTGAGTTATGAGCATGGTTATTTGAATAATTGTGTACACTCAGGTGATCATTCTCAATAATTGATGTTGTGAACATGATTGCGACCGCTTGTTAATTTCTGATGATTTCATTGAGCTGGTGTTTCGATGATTTGATTCATAGCAGGTGATTCGAATATTGCGAGAACGGTTTGATTCGTGAAGCGGTGGTTAAATCATTTTAATAGGTGATTTCTATACTTTACACTCTAGGAAGCTGTAATTTCGTATGTAGCCTCTTTAGGACATTTACTTGACGATGCCCAGGGTCCGGATCAGATGAGTGGCTCTTGAAGCTAATTTCTATGCTTTACACTTTAGGAAGCTGTAATTTCGTATGTAGCCTCTTTAGGACATTTACTTGATAATGCCCAGGGTACGGATCAGATGAGTGGCTCTTGAACATAATTTCTATGCTTTACACTCTAGGAAGCTGCAATTTCGTATGTAGCCTCTTTAGGACATTTACTTGAGCTGAGCGGCTCTGAGAGCTTGCATACGAGCCTGCAATTAAAGATATGAAATGTCCCAATGTGTTGCAGACTCGTATGCAAGCGTTTCTTGATTTTTTTTAAAGCCTTAACCCCTAATGTAGCCCTGGAGCAACATGAACTTTAAATGTAATTTCATAAAAAAATGTAATTAAAAAAAATGTTTAAAAAAAACGTAAAAATGCAACAACAAAAATAATAAAATGTAATAAATGTAACGTAATGTATGTAATGTAATTTCATGTATTTTTTGTTTGTTTGTTTGTTATTTGGCCGTAGGACGACTACGCTTGAATTTGCGACTCCACCAGATAGCACAAGTTCTTAGGAACTTATTTTCTGGTGGACGTCAGTTGTTTTCTTATTTACCTATAAGTCGTACTGTCAACAATTTTCAGTATATTATGGATTTGAATAATTGAAGCCTTTTGTTAATTTTTATTTGTATAAATGTAGTTTATATGTATTATTTTGATGCCTATAAATAATAATAGTAATAAAATTATGAGTTAGCTTTTATAAAATTAATTATAATAAAACGAACAATGGGTGGATTTACATACCTTTTGGGCTTTGCACATCATGTTGATGGCCTGGACGTCGTGGCTGGCATGACGTGTCTCCTTGCAGTGGGCGCAGACGGGATGTTTGCAGAGCATGCAGTAGAAGACGAGCGGCTCGTCCTGGTGATCCGAGCAGAAGATCTCGCGGCTCGCGTCGCGCGTCCTCAGCGCCGCCCGCCCCGGCGTCGTCAGCGTGTGCTTGGCGAGCGCCCCCTTCGCCGGGTGACAGTTCTCCCGGCACTCGTCGCAGTAGTGGACCTCGCACTGTTCACACAGGACGGTCGCCGTTTTCGCCGGCTCCCTCGTGCACAGCTCGCACTTGGGCGCCAGTTCCCGGGACTCCCCGTACTTGTCGACTATGTTCTGCATGGCGCGGTACTTGGGGAGGTTGTGGGCGCCATTTTCGTCGAAGTAGACGGTCTTGGAGCAGACGGGGCAGGCGAGGGACAGAGCGGAGCAGGACAGCGGCGGAAAGAGGATCCCCTGCAGGTTAGGCGTTCCAACGTAGCTGTTAGGCCGACTCGTGCACACGACGCCGCTATCAGTTTCGCTCAAAATCGACAATTTATCCACCTCTTCAGCGAGAGACTCCTGTCCTGTGGCCGCCGGCGTTTGCAAAGACAACGCGCAGTTAAGACAAAGCGAGTGATAACACGGCATCAACACGGGATTTGAATACAGCTCCTTGCACACGGGACATTTCAACTCCTCTTCCATCTCATACAATTTGTTTTTCAAAATCTGCACATGAATCAACCCGCCCTTACAAAACCGCAGCTTGCGGAGCTACGGATCGCGACACAACCGCCAACGCGTTCACAATCAGTTCCCAAGCGCAACTGAAGTGTGGAGATCTTGCAAGCGGCGTTGCGAGGGGGAGGCGAGCCGACAGAGTGGGGAGAAGATAACTGGGCGCACCCGCTCTCCGACCCCGAGTACAAACACAGACGGCGCAAGTGTCGTATCGCACCATCGCAACGCACGGGTAAAAAGACACGGACGCGGGTAAAAGACCTACAGCCCTCAAATGCCCCCTTTTAAAATATAAATCGAAAAAACGGGGGCCCTGTTTCCGCCTCCTTCTCCCCTCCCGGATCTTGATTAATCTTGGAGCTCGTGCGCTCCCTTTGCTCACGAAGGGGTTTAGTGGGGCAGAACTTCATCCGCTTCGCTGTAAGCCGTAAGCATACTGGAGGCGCTTACCTGTCACATCCGTCTGCTCAACGACTGTGACAAAGGCGAATATTCAGAGACATGATCGTTCATTATAGGAGATTCACCTTTCTAGCGAATTTTTGAAGAAAATTAAGCTATTGCTCTCGCCTCAAAATTTGTAGAATGTGAATTTTTGAAAAGATTTTATGCAGAAATCCGTTTCAGGCTATTCTGAATCATATTCTGAAGTTTAACGCATTTTTTTTAATGTATATATGTATGTATGTATATATGTATGTGTCATTCCAGACGATAACTGCCCGTAGAATTGTGCTAGAAACTTCAAACAAATTTTAAAATGTTAAGGACACAAAACCAAAGTTCAAGTTCGTTGGCCAGCATGATCGGATTACATCTTCGGGTTGAAATTTTCAAAAATGTAGTCAAAAATTTCAAAATAGCCTGTTTTTTGCGATTTGTTGTGCGAAATAATTTTTTCAGCATACTAACATGTGGTATATTCGGAATCAGCGTAAAATTTCCTATAAGAATATGTATCAAGTTTCAAAAATTTCAAAGTTGAAAAATCAATCAAAAATCGAAATAATGCCGTTTGCTAGTTGTAAAAATCGGTAATATTTGCATGAAACATTGTCCAAATTCAGATTGAACTACTCTTATGGAAGTATCCCTGTATAACCAATCCTAGAACCATGCTGTTTAAAACGTAGTAGTAGGTGCTTGTTAAAAAAAAATGTAATCACAACCGATGAGTTTACTCTGTGAAATCCATGTTTGTCTATCAAAATCATAAACTAAAATTTCTCTACACGACCAATAGCGACTGAAATGTCGAAGATTTCTTCAAAAATTCGCTCATGGGGTCATGCTGCATGACTGGACTTTTTTTTTAAATTTTGTAAAGCCATTTATCAATTCAATTCAATTCAAAAAAATTTTATTCACGAATAAATTAGTCTGCATATATGATTACAAAATTTTATGTACAGAACAAATACTGCCCGTCTAAAGGCTAAAAAGCCCGAGACGACGGGTCGAGAGCAGCTCCTGTGGCACCAGTTGGCATTATACAGATAAAAAGTCCAGTCATGCAGCATGACCCCATGAACGAATTTTTGAAGAAATCTTCGACATTTCAGTCGCTATTGATCGTGTAGAGAAATTTTAGTTTATGATTTTCATAGACAAACAAGGAATCAAATTATTAAAAATAATTAGGAGGTACTCATACTTTATTATTATTAAACTAATCTTGTAGATTTAAAGACAAATGTAGGTAAATATTCATAGATTTCGATTTCCAATGTAGTCAGTATTGAAGGCAGTTGAAATCTTGACAGTATCCTATCGTAACATCATCAAATCTTGACATAAAATAAAATAACATATCGACGTCATATGAAAGAAACGTATTTCCACAGCCAATCGATGATGAGGCTTTATATTACGAGTGATATAAAGTTAGTTGCATTTGAATCAAGTAGCCTACAGCAAGAAATCGACAGACAAACTGTAGTCTCTGTGCATCTATTGACAGCCTAAGTTATGGGGAAGTGTCACTTGGCTTTTCCGTAGCAACAAGAAAGAAATTGAAAATACTAGCATTAAATCCTACCTACGTTTTAAACAGCATGGTTCTAGGATTGGTTATACAGGGATACTTCCATAAGAGTAGTTCAATCTGAATTTGGACAATGTTTCATGCAAATATTACCGATTTTTACAACTAGCAAACGGCATTATTTCGATTTTTGATTGATTTTTCAACTTTGAAATTTTTGAAACTTGATACATATTCTTATAGGAAATTTTACGCTGATTCCGAATATACCACATGTTAGTATGCTGAAAAAATTATTTCGCACAACAAATCGCAAAAAACAGGCTATTTTGAAATTTTTGACTACATTTTTGAAAATTTCAACCCGAAGATGTAATCCGATCATGCTGGCCAACGAACTTGAACTTTGGTTTTGTGTCCTTAACATTTTAAAATTTGTTTGAAGTTTCTAGCACAATTCTACGGGCAGTTATCGTCTGGAATGACACATACATATATACATACATATATATATACATTAAAAAAATGCGTTAAACTTCAGAATATGATTCAGAATAGCCTGAAAAGGAATTCTGCATAAAAAATTTTCAAAAAATCACATTCTACAAATTTTGAGGCGAGAGCAATAGCTCAATTTTCTTCAAAAATTCGCTAAAAAGTAAATAAATCAAGCACTTCGATAGTTCAAAAACAAAAAAATGAAAATAAGAAAATAAATGTCCATTACGAGAATAAAATGAAATTAGCTAGCATAAACACTTCTCAACACTGACTCGGAATTCACCGGGTTCAATCAGGAAAGCAATTACAGCAGTCCTGTACCGAGCTTTGTTCCACGCAGATGGTGATTTCAGTTCCTCACTTAGGTACCTAATTTTTTATGCAAAACATGAAGAATGTAATGAGGGCTCTTGGTCGACAATACCAAACGATTTAGTAGGGCTAAAACATTCCCTGCTGCTAGAAAACGGGTATTGTGGTCATGTATCGGGGCGACATTGATCAAAGTGGGAGTTTTATGGTTAAAAAAAAAAAAAAATTGAATTCTTTAGGAATAATTGACGTACTGAGAAACATTTGGAAATATTAAAAATTGAATAACTGACGAAAGATTTTGGTTTCCTATACATAATTTTGATTAATGATTTTTGTAAAATTAGCAATTTGTAAAGGTTAGAAGGGTAAGTTCCTCCAATATTGCGATAATCCCATATTGGAGGACAGACGGGACAAGGTCATAGTATATGAGTCGAAGTAAGGAAAGCCCCAAAAGAGAACGGACGTTATAAAAAAGAGCTGGAAATTTTTTTAACCTATCATACAGAAAATTAATGTGATCTTTCCAAGAAAAGTTGGAATCGATCTGAATGCCCAGGTATTTAATTGTATCAACTTTTTCCAGCCCTTCACATGCACAATTTATCGCGGCATATCAGGTATGGATAACAATCTTCTGCAAAGGATCAATTCAGGCAGAGTTTCCAATGGTCATAAATTTGGTTTTAGCTATATTCAGCGTAATAATATAGGTAGCTGAACATAGGTAATACAAACAACAAAACTTAACAACATATTTGTACAATCAACATTTTACATAGGTAATACAAAGCAAGTGAAGTATTTGATACATCTGAGAGAAAAATGATTTAAAAGTAAAATACTAATTGAAATAAAATAAACTGGAAAAATGAAAATGAAATTTATTCCTCCAACATTACAAGAATACATTTGTGGCAATGAGTATAGAAGAAAAAGAAGTGTAAATCACTATTTGAATGATCAGATCCACTTAATTGACCAGAATTTCCCCACACCGTAGAACATTGTTCCGGGCTGTGTGGGGGAGTTAACTCCCGATTTGACATTTTATGTCTTAACTTTGGCACATAAACGAAAAAAAGCGTTACTTAACAAAAAGCGTTAAAAAAAAGCGTTAGGGTTGGTTTTCTGATGATTTCCGCTTATAACCGAGTCGTTGCTAGGGAAATGGTACTTCGTCGTTTTTCATCCCACAAAATTCGTTGACCGAAAGCTCTCGATTTATCCAACCATATTATGTTAACTACTGCCAAGTGCGTGGCCAACAAGCTGAATTATGAGCATGGTTATTTGAATAATTGTGTAACACTTAGGTGATCATTCTCAATAGGTAATTGATATTGTGAACATGATTGCGACCGCTCGTTAATTTCTGATGATTTCATTGAGCTGGTGTTTCGATGATTTGATTCATAGCAGGTGATCCGAATATAGCGAGAACGGTTTGATTTTTGGAGCGGTGGTTAAATCATTTTAATATGTAATTTCTATACTTTACTCAGGGGTGCCCCCCCCCCACCCCCCCAAGCGCAACGACTCGAGCCCCCCCCCCCCCCCCCCCCCCCCCCCCCCCCAAACTAAAATATTTATTAAATAGGTAATGTAAATGATACACTGATGTGATAAAGAATGTTGTATTTCTGTTGTATTTCTTGTTTTACAAATGTAAGTAATTAATTTTTAATTGACAGTAAAACAAGTACATACAATAAGTATATTTATGTAGAATTTCAATTATCTACAGTAACTATATACATTGCTCAAAATACACCATTTAGGCTACTATAGCTAAACAAGCCAAAGTATATTATATTTAACGTTATTAGTTATATGCCTTATTAGGTTTGCTTACAATCGACAGAGCAGTTTTTTTCTTTGTGCTGATGATAAATAAAATGCATCAATTATTTCCTCATTAGATATAGACTCCATCACACCTTTCTCTGCAGAAAGAACCAACAAGTTTGACAGCCAAGCATCTCCCATTGCAGCTCTGAGCCTGTTTTTTATTATTTTTACCTGGCTCATTGCTCTTTCTGCAAGCCAAAGACATTACCGCTGTCATTATGGCACTCACAACGCATGCGCACAATACCTGTTTCTACAACATATTATCCAATAAAGTAATTCGAATTGAAAACAGCTGACGCTAGCAAATTGTTAGTATAAATCTTATTATTTGTTCATAAAAAAATTTAAAAAATACTCATTTTTCTAACCCCCCCCCCCCCCCCCCCCCCCCAAAATTTTAACAACGCAGTTTGCGTCGTGACCCCCCCCCCCCCCCCTGTTGGCACCCCTGCTACTCTCTAGGAAGCTGTAATTTCGTATGTATTTTCTTTAGGAAATTTACTTGACGATGCCCAGGGTCAGGTTCAGCTGAGTGGCTCTTAGAGCTTGCATACGAGTCTGCAACACATGCGAGTCTGCAACTGAAGACAAATGTGAACAACTCAAATGTCCCAATGTGTTGCAGACTCGTATGCAAGCGTTTATGATTATTATCGATTGTATTAGATTTTCGACTAGTTTCAATAGCTTTTCTGATAGATTACAAGCCTACATTATCGAAAATAATAACCAAAAGATTTATTTTTTTACTTGGATATGCGTTGCGAACTTTTAACTTCTCGAATAACTAAAATGAATCCTTCCTATAGATCGCGCACAAAAAAAAACCGCGTAAAACCAGATTCAACTTATAACAATAAACAACTTGGATCATTGGCTCCAAAAATTACTCCATATAAATACTTTCAAATATGTTTTCACAAATGGAATGTCCCTGAGAAATAAGCCAACTAAAAACAATTTTTTTATATGCAGATCTTTTATAATTAGTAGGGCTGGTTATAGTATAGGGTGCTTTTTGCAGTAATAGCGGCATACTATAGAAAATGTGGCGTGCTGTACTTTTAGACGTGACTGAGGAGTAGGTATAATATTTTGCGTTGTAGGGCGAAAAGAATATGCACAATAATATGACATAAGTCCGTAATTGAACAAATCCGGATGCTTGTGCATAAACAAGAGATCAGACTTGACATATAATTGGCCAACAGAGAAAACCTTAGTCATCAAGAATATGTCATTTGTCGGAAACCTTTCAGGTTTTTTAACTTTAATTTTTAAAATCGCTAATCGCCTTTTGATCTGTCACCAAAGGACGCAACAGTGATGGGAAGGCTCCACCCCACACAACTATACCAAAGCTCAATATACTGTGTCAACGATTTGTATACAATTAAAAGAGAATCATAGCTGAGACTATTCCTGGCACTGCAGTATGTACGTAAGCCATGTTCATTACTTTTTTAGCGAGACGTGCTCCTCCCATCTAAGATTTTCATCAATGACGCCCAAGTACCTTGCAGAGGCCACTCTTTCCAATTTCAGGCATGGACACGACTTCGAACCCCCGTTATTGCAGCTGTGAAGTTTCAAAAAATGCTGTATATATACTTTGGATGCGAACTATACTTGGCAGTTACTGATCTCCATAATTTCGGAATTGTCTAGGATCAGAAGTTGCAGGTAAACAATATAATTGATGAACAAAAGTCTAAATCATTAAATCCAGGTGCTTATAAATAAACAAAAATGTACAACTTGTTACAATCTTAAGAAGAAAAAAAACCATAGAGAAGAAAACAGGTGCAGAGCTTCAATAAATAATAACTGATATGCTAAAAATAAACAATATAAATCTATACAAAAGAGAAATAAATAACTTGATTAACAGTAGGAAATTTGATTATTTTATCAACTGAAAATACTAATATACAATGTAATCTTATCTATACTTATATACTGATCTTATACTGTTCTTATCTATACTTATATACTATGATATGATCTACCTTTACCACGGCGTAACTTTAACTTTGTACTTATTAACCGTGACCACGGCAAATAAATAACTCCGTGCAAGAGCTCAGCATTTTGTATGCTTTCTAACACGGTCCATTACAATGTAAAAAAAGAAGATAGCATTTTTATTTTATTTTCATATTAGTTTATTTGTTGTAAATATGTAACTATAAATATGGACAATAAAGATTCATTCATTCATTTTTTTTTTTTCATTCAGATAAAAGCCATTGAAATAAGGTGAGTAAGGGAAAGTCAGTAGGTAGGCGAATCAGCATGATATTCCTTCATTAGATGATGTAATCATTGATAGCTTTTTTAAAATTATTAATTTTGTTCGATAAGTTTGATATGTAGAGGTCTATTTTTATGAATAATCTAGAGTAGGGGTCTCCAACCTACGGCCCGCGATAGTAGCGATCAGCTTAAATCTAAATACAGATCTTCATTATCCGATGAACATTTGAAATCAATCTTAATGATCGGAACTACTAAGTTTGACCCTAAATGGACTGATATTTTAAGTGGCAAACAAATGCAATCTTCTCATTAAACATGATTTTTATTTTTAAGCTTTACACTTGTGTACCTACTCATTTATTGTCAAGTTTTTCTTTTTTTAACTCTTTCTTTTAACTTCGATTCTCTTCTTGCTTGCTTGCTTGCTTGCTTGCTTGAGACAAAATTTCAGATCGATTTTTAACCCACTTCCCGATATCCAATCGATCTGAAATTTTGCACACGAATTCATACTGGCGTACATTTTAATCTATCAAATTTTCGCGAAGAAAAAGTTAGTTATACTATAAATTTTCGAAAATTTGAAATTTAATATGGGAGACCTTACAAGCGTTGTGTATTGTAGGGAGGAGGAGGAGGAGGAGGGAGGAGGAGGAGGAGGGAGGAGGAGGAGAAGGAGGGAGGAGGAGTGACGGAGGAGGAGGATGAGTAGGAGGAGGAGGGAGGAGAAGGATACTATTGAACGTCTGCATAAAATGACAACGAATCCAGGGTCAATAAAATATTAAATGATTTTCCTTGTCAATTTAATTTAAGTTATTATCAATGTGATTTTGAAACAATGTGATTTTGTTTCAATTTACTGTTGCCAAGAAACTACCAAATATTGAAACAACAATAAAATTAACTGAGAACATGAGAAAAAGAAAGAGTTACATTAAAAACTTGTTTTTATAGGTTCATTTTTTCATCATTAAAACTTGAGAATTATATAAATTTGTAGCACATTACAATGATTTGGTCTTAATGATCATGCGTTTTCATAAGGCTTACCTACTTGAAAACTTCTTTTAGAGAACAAAAAATGAAGTACCTAATTTTATGACAAGCAGTAATATTAATTCAGTTTTCTGAGCTATTCTAATTTTTAGAAGTTTACCAACTGTTATATTAAAAATGGATGGGTATTTGAAATAATCATTGAAATTTTTAGTGAAAGTAGGCCTAAGCAAAAATCATTAATAATTGTCATTACTTAGGTCTAGTATATTTTGTTCACGACATTATTTTTAATTATCTTAGAAGAACATGATTTGAGTTATCCAACAACAAAGATATATAAGGGAATATAGCTACTTCGAAAAAACTAAGCCTAAATATTAGTAAATTGTTGGCCCGCCTTGTCTCAAATATTTTATAATGTGGCCCTTCAGTAAAAAAGGTTGGATACCCCTGATCTAGAGCCCAAAAAAGAATATTGTTTTTTGAAGAAGTCAAACTTAGGGAATGGAATCGGTACCATAACGACGAGTTGCACCGCATGATCAAGAAATGAAAGGTAAATCAAATTTGAAATAATGTAACAACTTTGATAAATAAATAAATCGGGATGAAAGAAAATTAAGTTTCAAAGAAAAAGGTTTACTCGGGCTTTGATATCCAGTTTTGAAAATAGGTCGCAATAATGACTTTGTAGCAACCTATAGGTAGGTACTGCACCAAAAGTTGATTTATAAGCCCCACCCCAAACAGGAATGCAATAAGTCAGAATAGAGTGTACAAAACCATGAAAAAGATAAAAAAAAAAAAAACGTTGCCGAATTAAGTGAGGCACATAGCTTTCTCGTTTACATATCATGAATGTGTAGATCATTGAACATTTTTAAATGAACTTGAAAATTTTCAAAGCGGAAAAGAGTGAATCAATTCAATCATCAAGAGTGAAAAACAGTGAAACAGTAGCGTGAAACGACATAATTGTTCAATTAAGTAACGAAAAAATTAGACTCAATGAAATAGGTTGAGAACTATGAAATTGGTACTGGACCATCGACAACCTAACTCGCGCATTCACCGACAATGTCTTCAAAGTCGGATTAAAACGATGCCGTTACGACGATTTCATATTGGCGCACGAGCAGAAGCTATTAATGATACAATCATGTTGAAATTGATACGCGATGATAAAATCGTCATCCCCCAACTACCTATCATCCACAGTTAAGCGAGATCACACGACTAAAGCGTGAAAAAATTATGCTTGGAAGAATTGACGTTTGCGCATGCGCGTAGAGAGGTGTTGAGTCAGGAACGATGAAACTGATAGGGGACCGTCCTCACCCTAGCCCGCACATTCCGTGAAAATTTCATCCGAATCGGATGAAAATTGTGGGAAATAAGCTTGTTACAGGATTTGCAGACACAGACAGACAGACATACACGGAACCAAAGTTTTACAGAATGGTCTAAAACGTTAAATGCGAGTGAAAATTTTGATTTTGGTGACCAAAAAAAAAAAAATTTTTCTTCTGAAAGTGAAAACAATGCTTCCACTGCCTATAGATGTATAGATAGACTCGAAAAAGTAGAAGTATGTGTGATTTCCATTTCAGATATTTATCAACGTTACACCCGAATATCGTTAACTTTCCACTAAGTTAACTTTCCTGGGGTTCAGCTTTCAAAAGTAAACTTCAGCCTTTGTCAACGATCCAAAAAGCCCTGATCAAGGTCTTATTTAAAAAAATTCAATTAGGTTTGGGACAAGGGATTTATTTAAAGAATCCCAAGTTCTAGACTTATTTAGACTAATAGATAAATCTACTATCATTTATACTTACAAGCGATTTCTAAAAGGTGGATTTGAAATAGTAAGTAATATTGGCACAAGAAGTTCGAACAAGATTACTCTAATTATACCAAGATTTAATACTTACGCTGCACAACGTTCTCATTATATAGAGGGATCATCCCTTTCAACAACGTACCTTGCGAAATTATTTCAACCAGAGTATCGCTTAGTAAATTCAAAGTAGATCTGAAGAAGCACTATATGGCCTAACTGTCTTATTTGCCTAATCATTTGTTATTTCAATTATTATTGACACACATAATTATTTACTCCTCAAATTTTGAACTTTCTATTATTCATGAGAGAGCTATATAATTGCAATCTTTATCTTTAGACCTTGATAGTGAAAATCCTGTATTGTAATTAATTATTTAAATAATCACTAACAGGAGCTAAATAATGAACAGACGCTCCAATTCCCTGCACAAGATCCTTCTTATTGGGAATTATAGCATTTTTTGTACAAATCCGTAATACATTGCTTGTAAATATTTTTGCTGAATAAAATGCATATATATATATATATATATATATAATATATATATATATATATATAAGTGTAGGAATTTGAAGAGCATGAACTAAAAGGTTCATGGAAAGGAATCTCTGGCGAATTGGGTTGTCATGCTTCAGTAATAATAGAGTGCGTTATACAGGATGAACTGCTCGTAGATGCAAAACGTTTTTTGCGTAAAACTGCATCAAAAATGGAGTAAAATGCAGCCAAGCGCATATTTTTATCTCTATCCGTTCTCAAGATATGATTTTTTAACGGGTTTTGAAGAAAAACCGTGTTTTTTCCACTCATACTTGAATTTTTCCACTATAAATAACTTAGGTTTAACTTTTTACCTTATTTTCGGAATCAGCATGGTGCTCTTTGATTCAGGAATATTTCCATCCACAGACCACAACAGCAGCTCAAACGTGTACAAATTTGAAAAAATGAAATTTCCAAAAATCTTCAAAACGTTGGAACTTTTCCAAAGAAAATCCAGAAAACTGACAAATCTCATGAAAACTGCTTCATTTAATTTTCTTTCCAACAGTATAGTCAATTTTACTTTTACTTTACTATTTAGGGGAGAAAAGTTTGTTTAAATGTTTAAAAAAACGAAGTTTTTTCAATGAAATCAAGCATGGGCGTAGGCAGGATTTAGCCAAGGGGGGCCCACCCCCAAGAGCTATTATATATAATGCGTGCGCATATTATAGCAAACGAAAGGTACAAAGTCAGAATTCCGAGAAATAATTTTCATGACATATATTTTACATTATTTCATTATACAACATAGGTACCTACTACAAAACAGCAAAGGACAATTTTTAAGACAGCATCAGTCTTTTGCTGGGGTTGCTACCAAATTGATCAACAACCTCTTATACAATGGTTGCCTTCTTTGATTTCACCAAATCTCGGTGGAGGCTGAAGCATACACAGACCATTCAGCCTATCCTCTCCCATTGTAGACCGTGTCCATGTTTTTTACGCGCCTCAGGGTGCTGAAAGTTCTTTCCACCGACCAGGCCGTGCACGGTAACGTTACCGCAATCATCAGGGCCTTTTTGATGGAAGGATAGAAGGGGTCCGCTTCCTTGATCAAGTCGATCATTTCCACAATCTGAAGTGTTGACAGGTTTTCAGTCTCATTCCAGTCTTCACCTTTGTCGTTCTTGTCCATTTTTTCGCCCACTTATTGTGCCATAATTGGTGTTCTGCGTACAGCAGATACTCATCAAAATCATAAAACTTGGCAATTTTTTCGGCTTGGAGTTTCAAATGGTCTAATTTTGACGCTAGCATAATGTGGGGGTGAAGAGAAAGAAGGGAAGAATTGTTTCTACCAGGAACCAGGCTGTCTGAGAAGCTTCTAGAATTCAAAAGCTTTTCAGAATTACTTCCCCTTTCGCGCTCTTCCCTGTCTACAGGACCCCCTAAACGGTCGGTATTTGATCAAAAGTGGTTGATCAATCGACTGAGACAGCCAAGATTGAGCGTCTAGAATCGCGTTTGATGATTGAGTCAATGAATGACGAGATTGATGAAAAGTTTGATTCACGTCAATGACTGAAGAGGGGGTTTGAGCGTCAGAATCAGAATCAGAGTCTAGGAGCGTTTTGAACAATCTTTCCCTCAGTCACGCGCTGTGTAATATAGCTGTGCATGTTTCCATTATGGTGACCTCGAGAGTCTGAGGAGCTATGGCACACATGAATTTGAGGTCCTCCAAATCCATGCCTGTAGATAAGTACCTCAATGTGATTGATAACCTCTGGTTTGCAGGAATCCCTTCGCGCATAACGGCGTCCTTTTTCTCAATTTTCGGTCGTACTAACTCCAACAGGTTGTCAAAACTTTCATCGTTCATTCTCAGAAAGTTCTTGTAATCCTCTGGCTCCGTATCGCGCAGAATGCTGAGAAGATGTTCTTGACTGAAACGGTGTCTCATTTTATACGACTCTTTTTTGACCACCGCCTTTTCCTCTTCTTTTTCTTTTGATCCTTTTTCTTCTGGAGGGCAGCTACAGACAGTAAAAGCATGGCCAAATCCTGGTTGGAACCCATTGTTTCAGCAGAACACTGCGGCCGTCGTCACACGTGCTAGTCGTCACACTTCACAAGTCGAACAGCTAGACGAAACTGATTCAAACGACTGAAGACATGATTGACGAACAGATCGTACAATCTTTTGATCAACCAGACTGATCGTTTAGGGGTTCCTTTATGTTCAATCCCGAAAGTGTTTTCAATACCTACCTAGAACCTTATCTTACTATGAAGGTACTCTTGCTCACAAAAGACATGTTTCCAAAGTCCAATAATACCTTCCCATGCCCCTAACTACGCATTCAATATTCTAGTGTTTCTTTTAAATAAGTTCGGCACAATTTATTTTTGTGTTCCCGAAAGTCTAGGGGGGGCCACGGCCCCTCCCTGCCCACCCTGTCTACGTCCTTGAAACCAAGAGTTTTCTTGAAACATGACGTCCCGTTCATGAACCTACGGGTTTGGGGTCGGTTACTGCCCATTTTTTCGCGCTGAATCGAATGGTAACACTTGCAGATCTCTCTAACTACAATATACGAGTTTTACTATTGGATTCACAAATTTTTAGTTTTTTATGCTCAATTTATTGTATGTGTTCTTATGTGGAAAAACTAGTTGAATAAAGTGAACAACTCGGTTATGATGGATCTGTAAGTGATTCCATTCAATTCAGCGTGAAAAAATACGTAGACGACCCCAAACTCGTAGGTTCATAGAAGGTCATGTTTCAAAAAACCCTTGATTTCATTGAAAAAAAAAAATCGTTTTTTTTTTTTTTTTTAACATTTAAACCAACTTTTATAATTTTAAATAGTAAAGTAAAAGTAAAATTGACTATACTGTACGAAAGAGTATTAAATGAAACAGTTTTCATGAGATTTGACAGTTTTCTGGATTTTGTTTGGAAAAGTTCCAACGTTTTGAAGATTTTTGGAAATTTTATTTTTTCAAAGTTGTACATGTTTGAGCTACTGTTATGATATGTAGATGGAAATTTTCCTGGATAAAAGTGCGCCCCGCTTGTAAAATTATAACGCTGATTCCGAAAATGTGGTCAAAAGTTAAAATTGAATCAATTAAAGTGGAAAAAATTCAAGTTTAAGAGGAAAAAATACGGGTTTCCTTTAAAACCCGTTAAAAAAATCATATCTCAAGAACGGCTTGAGATAAAGATATGCGGTTGGCTGCATTTTACTCCATCCCTGATGCAATTTAACGCGAAATTTTTTTTTGCATTTACGACCAGTTCACCCTGTATAAGACGTTTTTAGCTTATTGCAGTCAACGCATTATTGGCATACCGATTTGAAATAACAGAGACTTGGTAGCAAGATGATGTGCCTTTGATTTATTATTTTCAATAATGAACCTTTGCAATCGACCAAGAAGAAGAAGAAGAAAAAATTAACCTCCCTCAAAATTTGTTGGTTGCGTTTCAAGATAATCTTAAAAAAATGTAACAAACCCAAAAATCTAAAATAAAATATATAAATAAATAAATTAAATGAAAATAAAAATTCTAATAAATTATTTTGAAATCTGAGTAAAAATGAAAAAACTCACTGAATAGGCAAAATTTATAAAATATAATCCAGTAATAGCCTGGAAATTAGCTTTATGAGCCACTCAGCTGATCCCGGCCCTATGCATCTTCAAGTATAAGTCCTAAGGAGGCTCAAGTAGTCAATCCCTTAGTAAAAATTCAGATTAGTTGGACATACAGGTCAGAATGGTGGGTAGGTATAGTTTGGTGGTCTGGATCCTCACAAGCTCGCATCTGAACAATAGGTACCTAACATCAAGTAGTCAATCCTAATCCTATAGTAAAAATTTTGGAGCAGATCCTGCCTACTTTGGTACTTGGGAAGAGACCAGTTCAGGTGGTTTAGTTGCCGCTGGTGCATAGTTCAGGTGAGCTCTACTCTCCGTCGGCTGTCCCTAGTCTGTTGGTAGGTAGGTATAAGATGCATGTTTGTTCAAGAGTCTGTATCACCCTACACAATATAAACATCAACTTTGTTTGGACAGAGATCGACAAAGTATGAGCGAATTTTTGAAGAAATCTTCGACATTTCAGCCACTATTGATCGTGTAGAGAAATTTTAGTTTATGATTTAGATACACAAACATGGAATCAACTTATTAAAAATAATTAGGAAGTACTCATACTTTATTATTATTAAACTAATCTTGTAGATTTAAAGACAAATGTAGGTAAATATTCATAGATTTCGATTTCCAATGTGGTCAGTATTGAAGGCAGTTGAAATCTTAACAGTATACTATCATAACATCATCGAATCTTGACATAAAATAAAATAACATACCGACGTCATATAAAAGAAACGTATTTCCACAGCCAATCGATGATGAGGCTTTATATTACGAGTGATATAAAGTCAGTTGCATTCGAATCTAGTATCCCACAGCAAGAAATTGACAGACAAACTGTAGTCTCTGTTTCATGCAAATATTACCGATTTTTACAACTAGCGAACGGCATTATTTCGACTTTTGACTGATTTTTCAACTTTGAAATTTTTGAAAACTTGATACCTACATATTCTTATAGGAAATTTCACGCTGATTCCGAATATACCATGTTAGTATGCTGAAAAAAATATTTCGCACAACAAATCGCTAAAAACAGGCTATTTTGAAATTGTTGACTACATTTTTGAAAATTTCAACACGAAGATGTAATCCGATCATGCTGGCCAACGAACTTGAACTTTCGTTTTGTGTCCTTAACATTTTAAAATTTGTTTGAAGTTTCTAGCACAATTCTACGGACAGTTATCGTCTGGAATGACACATACATATATACATACATACATACATTAAAAAATGCGTTAAACTTCAGAATATGATTCAGAATAGCCTGAAACGGATTTCTGCATAAAAAATTTTTCAAAAATTCATATTCTACAAATTTTGAGGCGAGAGCAATACCTTACTTAATCTTCTTCAAAAATTCGCTAACAAAAGAGTTCTAGGGTTCATTGCTCAACTTACCCGCACCGCTAAATATGAAGTATCACGTTATAGGTACTTGTATTTTGATAATTTCATTATTGTACGAAGTTTGTATTCTTTTTTTTTTTTTTTTTTTCATTTTTTTTTTTTTTGTCAACATTTTTGAATATTTAACTTACCTATGTGATCATTGTAATCTGTAAAATTGGGCACTGCCCGTGCAAATAAAACAAATAAATAACTTACTTATTAAAATAGTGTGGGGACACATATGGGACTTTCTGACTAGTAAAATAGTTCCCTATGTGTCCCCACTTTTTTTAATTCCCTATTTCTCGCGTACGCGAAGGGGAAAGTTAATTTTTCATAAATCCATGGGAAAGAGGAGATTCGGAAGTTTCCGAAACAGTCGCCAAATTCATTTTTTGATAGGTAGGTTAATGATAGATTTACATTGGTTTGAAAGTGGAGACACTTACGGAACTACACCCGCACTATCTTCCATGGTTATGATACGGCCGAATAAGCTATGAGTAACAAAGAAGAAGGTAGGTTTCAAAAAGGTTAACACACTTTGGATTTTCCGTCACGCTAACGTCCAGCTACGACTCCATGCCCAGTCAACAAACTTTCAGCATGTGGTTTTATCTTAAAAACTCAACGTTTAACGTTCATATTCCAACGTTATTCAACATATTTTCTTGATAATTTCAAACGTACAAGTATTCTTAAATCGAGTTTTTTGATGTAATATCTACCTATTTGAGAAAAACGTGAACCCAACTTCAGTGACTTGCTCCACTTCAGTGCTCCCTTCATCAGACCAATTTACTAAATTTTACTCAGTGTTTTCTGTATCCTCGTTGTAATCCAACATGCAGGTTTCTGATCCGAATAATGTTAAGATTTATAATCTCAGTAGCGGAAAATCTATGCCCGAAGTAAGTATGTAGACCATTAAATAGTCGCTAATTTTGGGTGACCATGTAAACTTGGTACTTGACATTAAAATGTTTCATGCTATTTACTCCTACTGTTTTGCTCCAGTATAGTCGGAACTGCTTATAATATCATGTTCCACTGAAAATGCGTGACATCTGCTAAGATATGCTTTTGGAAACCTCATTGTGTCTGGTTTTTAATAACAGGAACCATGTTTATCAACAATCCTTCCCAATAAATGTAATTATTTATGGGAAACTGAGGGAAAGGGGATAACGAAGTAGGTATATTGCAGTCAAATAATTTTCCAAACCTTAATAATATGGTGTAGAGTAGTAACCTTCTGAGATCTCATTCACAGAAACTAAATCTGTGGTCCGGATGCATAACCTTAAGCAAAGCATCCTTCCTGTATAAACACATAAAATAGTTATTTATGAATTTTTGCCTTGTCCTTCGTAGGTTTGGTGTGTTGAGGGCTGAGAATTTTTCACAGGCTTCTCAAATAATGTGGTTTTATTCATAGGCTGAGCGCTTTCGCCGTCATTTGGCCTCCTCAGAGCCTTGTAGATTAGCTTGCTGCTGATGGTGGTGCTGTACGGGGTTGATGTACCCCTCGTCCCTGCTTCCCTCAGTGCAGTAGTTCACATTAGTTCATATAAGAACACCGACCTAATCTACAAGGCTCAAGAGGCCAAATGACGGCGAAAACGCTCAGTCTATGAATAAAACCACATTATTTGAGAAGCCTATGAAAAATTATCTACCCTCAACACACCAAACCTATAAAATAGTGAGCGTAGGTAGATAATGATATTTTGTTCAGTAAGGATGGGCGAATAAGATCTTATCACAAACCATGAGGTTCCTTCTTTCCTTAAAGGGTTGATGGTGGATTTGTGTTTCCTAGACTTTTAATGAAACATATTATTGGTGGAATATATTGATTTTAACTCACAACCGTTCCCTCAACATGGCATTGTCACTTCCACGGTTTTTGCTGAACAATAATCGTTTACCCCTTATTAGAAAGCTGTCAGTGTGTCGAGTAGTATTTCCCCTTCTCTTACTCCTCCTCCTAAAGCCATCGGTACCATTTTTAGAAATGCAGTGCATTCGAGAGCTTTCTTCGCTGATGAGTAAAACTGACAAACTGAGGGCTCAACTTGATTAACAAAATGGACTTTGGGGAGTAAACGGCATCTTACAGTTACTATTTTTTGACATTTGCTGTATGCTATGTTTTTGTATGTTGGCGAATAAATCTGCTGATTGATTAAACGGAAGTTTATGAGATTGTATCTTCTTATCTAAGAATATTGAATAAATCAGGTGAAGTTGTCAATTGAAGAATAGGTAACTCATTTGGTTATTATAATTTAGGTTCTCTTGCTTTCTAGGTTTACTATTGTGGTTGAATTATATATCTAATAACTGCTTGACTGTATATTTTGTGTCCATGTGTAAGTACATTGATGAATATTTTGCTTTGCAGTGGCTCTCAGATCGGAAGAAGAGATCCCTAGCCAAACGTGATGTCGGTAAGCCATAAAATAATCAGTATTGGCTACGATCTTAGTTTTTATGATTTCCCTGCTGTTAAGTAGTTATGTTGTTGAATCTTTCCTGAACTAGTGAATTTCAAGAACGGTCAGTTTAGATAACGTTCCCTCTAGTGGATATAGTAATCATGTGTAGTGGATAGTTGCACCTAGTGGAGTGTGGTTTGGGACCAAAGATCAAATTCCCTTCCGTTCAGTGATTATTATGTTCTTTAAAATGTTATCTGTTGAAATGCCAACATACGAAGTAAGAATTCCCTTTTATCAGCATGGTAAAACTGCTGGAAGACTGTACTGCTTGTGGAACGGGAGTTGAAAACGAATCTCCTATTTACTTACAGTTTCTGTAAATTTGTTGATATAATGTATTATTTTAAGTATAAACTATAATCAGGACTGGTTATTATCCTTTTGCGGACGCAAGGCTGTCAAGGTGAATCAAGCGTTGCGGTCGTATGGCATGTGTCACATGCCAGCTGCCATTTGCTAACTCTGCGATGACGAGTTAGCCTGGACGTCGGGGTATTTACATCGATATTGGAATTTTTGAACACTCTTACAAATATTGTTTGTGTTCCAAATTGAGTCAAATTTTCCCCGACTGATCTGTAATCTTGATGAATGGCTGGACTCTATGATCAAGTTAATTTTTTCGTAACTCTCCTAAAATTATTACTATTTTACTCCTAAAAATTATTGAAGCATTTCGTTGCCTAGGTATCTCAGATTTACTTGGAAGTTCGTAGGAATAAGTAATTGAGGATAAAAGCGGCTGCACGTCTCACATGCTATACTTCTAAATCGAGCTGACAACAAGTGCATGTCACACATGCCATACGTCTAAATCGAGCTGACAACAAGTGCATGTCACACATGCCATACGTCTAAATCGAGCTGACAACAAGTGCATGTCACACATGCCATACGTCTAAATCGAGCTGACAACAACTGCATGTCACACATGCCATACGTCTAAATCGAGCTGACAACAAGTGCATGTCACACATGCCAGATTTACTTAGAAGTTCGCAGGAATAAGTAATTGAGGATTTAAAAGCGGCAGCATGTCTCACATGCCAAACGTCTAAATCGAGCTGACAACAAGTGCATGTCACACATGCCATACGTCTAAATCGAGCTGACAACAAGTGCATGTCACACATGCCATACGTCTAAATCGAGCTGACAACAAGTGCATGTCACACATGCCAGATTTACTTAGAAGTTCGCAGGAATAAGTAATTGAGGATTTAAAAGCGGCAGCATGTCACACATGCCAAACGTCTAAATCGAGCTGACAACAAGTGCATGTCACACATGCCATACGTCCACTAGCCATTCAACCTCGTCAACAGATGATGTCCAGGGTAACAATGGTCGTCTAGCATGTCACACATGCCATACGTCCGCAAAAAGTTATTATAATTTTTGTACAAAATTATAATTATGTTTTACCTAACTACATTTTATGACGATGTATACCTAACCTTATTACGTGACAAACTAATACTTATATTCTATCCTGATATCCTTGTCTTACCGAACTCTCGGCCATTCACCCTTAATTTTTAGATATCAGAAGGAGGATAGAACTTCTTCAGGATTTTGCTATGCCTGACATCAGCAACACCGTGCGAATATCTAAAGATGGTCACTACATCCTCGCTACAGGAATATACAAGCCCAGAGTGCGTTGTTACGAAGTTGACAACTTGTCCATGAAATTTGAAAGGTGCATGGACGCAGAAATTGTCACTTTCGAAATCCTTTCTGATGATTACACAAAGGTAGATTTTTTCTTAATAAATTGTATAATCTTTGGCTTATCGTTTGTTGGATAAAAAGATCTAAACATTGATATCTATTTGCTAAAAAACTATTTAAAACATTGTTTTCAGCTGGTATTCATGCAAAATGACAGACATATAGAATTCCACTATGCCGGAGGGACTTATTACAAACTGCGGATCCCAAAATTCGGTCGAGATATGAAATACCACTATCCATCCAGTGATCTTCTTCTATCAGCGGCTGGGTAATCTTTCTATTCATTGTTACATTCATTTACATTAGCCTGTATATGAGAGATTTATAGTTCTTAATAGTAAATGAATTAAAAACTATAAGTTTCGAGGCTGTTAGGAACACCTCTCTGTTGATAGATAGGATCATATTTTCTTGACCCTTCTGTTGATGTGCTGGTCAATCTTTTAAAGCTTAGGAACGTGGAAGTATTTTGAAATCCATTGCTATTGGTATAGAAATATCCTCTTCCATCCAATCACATCAAGAGACAAATTAGATCTATTACCATTACATCCACGCTTTCTAATTATATGTCCACCTAATGTTGATTGTTTATTAAATACAGGAGCGATATTTACCGTCTTAATTTAGAGAGGGGACAGTTTCTAAACTCTTTCACAACTGAAGCTAGTGAAGTGAACAAGCTGAATATCAATCCTGTCCATCAGCTCATCACTGCAGGAACTAAAGAAGGATGGGTGAGTCTAAGAAAGTACAAATGCAATAGAATAGAGAGTTTTTGGTGACCACTAACGTATCCTTTACGTCACCCTAACGTACCCAAGAGTACGTGACCTTGAGGGGAGGTTAGCATCGTCATACTTAGAATGGCTCATTTAACGTCACCCGTTTGGGGACCTAAAGGCACACGACACCAGCCTAACCTCCCTGTAAATGTAACACTACTGGGCACCTCAGAATTACTCGAATACTGTTGAAGTAAATAATAATAGTTTTTCTTTTCAAACGCTTCATTACCAACTACTTGTGTTGATATAGCGGGTAGGTTTTTGAACACCCCTCAAACTTGGTTATTTTACGTTTCAAGTCACTTAGAAACCGAATGTGCCATCTGAAGTCCGCCTCCGCTGTCTAGCTTTACTACCCTTCAACTCGATCGAAAAAATCCGTTCTTTTGTGCACAGGCTCTATTCGGTCGATTAGAGCCTTGTTTCTATTATTATTATTTCACATTTTAAATGAGAAAACTGAGTTTTAAGACACTACTTTCTCGCAGTATTGTTCTCGCAGTTTGCCTGATCTCTCAGCTTTTTTCTCGTGAACATTGCGTGAAGTGCTGCTTCTTCCACCGATGATTGTGTCTGGTAAAATCCTGGTTCATTCTCATAGAGGTAAATACTTTTTCATACTTGTTGTTCATACCCAACGGAAAACCCAAAAACATGAAGTTTGTAACGACTAATGACCCATGAGTGCAACTAAACCGTGGTGTTCCATACTTGAGGCTTACTACCTTTGCGTTATGTCCATGCCCGGTTTAGGAATTAAAAACTAAAAATGAGAAATTAGCCCATATTTGTACTAAAACTAACATGAAATTCGAATTCAAGATTGAAAATCGGCTTTTCATATCGAAATGAAGAAATTGATTAGTCAACCAGTGGACGACAAGACAGCTGGGGGGAAAATATCGCGTTGCCCAACCACCATTAAAATTAAGGCAACCTTTCTCCCGGCTCCATTTGGGTTAGCATCTTCGTTTGCTCCCTCGAGACTACGTTAACAAGTAACGTTAAGTTGAAGTCGCCAAAAACTCTCTAATACCTATTTAAACTTGTGTTATCATTAACATACCTTTAGGAGGAATCCGTTGTCACTAGCAAGGAGTACAGGGGGCGAGTGCTTTGATTTATGAGATTATAAGGGGGGCAGTCATTCACCTCCCAAGGAGTGGCCATTTAGGTATCTAAGTCGCAGTGGAGCTGTGGACAGTCGAAAACGTGTGTTTACCAAAGATTTGTGTGTAAGAAACAGTGACTCAGTGGCAGCAGCTCAATGTTTGATGTTACATCAGCATCATTGCTGTTCTCATCCTCTCAATGTTCTCCGGAGTCATCATCATTCATTTGCTCTTGATGGTTTATTCATCATAATGTATGGCTCTGTTACGCTCCAGGAATATAACTCTCACAGTCCAAGAGGTTTGATCACCCTGGCCTCATAGCTCAGATCGTTGGAGTGTTGCAACTACGAGAAATTTCCTGTAGTTGTAATGACGACGTGAGTTCGAACTCCTGTCGAGGTATCAAATACTTTTGGGCCGTTACAGTGGCGTTGTCGAAATAGGACCCGAAATCATACAAAACAATAATTAAATAAATCCCTCTCGAGCCATAATACTGTAAACATCACATTTCCTGTCGTTAGCACCTTTCACTTCCTCACTCACTTGAGTCAAAACACATTGTGACAATGACCTCGCTCGACTGCTGACTTGTTCCAGCGAGCATCTGCTGAGCCAGTGACCTGCAGTTTCACATAGGTCCAACCCAGGACCAGCCGAGATGGCTGGCATTTGTCTCTGGGGAAATGTTACGCTCCAGGAATATAACTCTCACAGTCGAAGAGGTTTGATCACCCTGGCCTCATAGCTCAGATCGTTGGAGTGTTGCAACTCGGGGGGGAAATTTCCCCTGTTGCAGTTGTAACAATGCGAGTTTGAACTCCTGTCGAGGTATAAATATTTTTGAGCCGTTACAGCTCAATGCCGGCCAATGTTGAAACGAATGCGTAAATCATGCAACCCCCTCTACGATTAAGTCATTGTTCCTGAGTCATAGGTAAACACACGTTGTACCTCCACAGTTCCAATGCAACTGAGATACCTAAATTACCTCTCCTTGGGATGTGAATGCCCCACCCCCATCACCCCAAGACTCGCAAAGGCTTAGTACAGTCTCATTAAAAATGTAAATACTTCTCTAGGTCACCCTGTAGATCTGTTTTTCTACTGGATGACTTCACTTTGAACTGCCAAGGGATCAAAGATCCACTCTACCTCCAATTCGTCTGCATACAAGTCAGGGCACTATCATAACTGATCCACCTGTCTCTAGGTTAATGTATATAGAGTAACAAAATGTATTTAACATTGTGTGCATGTATTGTATGTGATGCTATCTTTCATGTTTCCATCTTATAGATGTAATTGATAGACGATTCTGTTAAATTTTGCAGGTGGAAGCATGGGACCCACGGCAGAAGAAACGGGTGGGAACTTTGGATTGTCTCGCAAGTACACTTTCTGAGCACACACAGTAAGTACCCAAAGGATTCCTTGCTCGTGTAAAGGAAGATCAGCCTATAGCTTTCTCGGACATCTGTATTTGAATTGCTATTATTTGCAATATGTTAATTATTATTCCACGATGTTTTACTATTATATGCATCTAGTCCCACATAATTTAACTCTGACACAATTACCTTGGAAGTTGCTGCCTCCACGGTATTTACTATTTGCTAATTATTATTTGATTCAAAACTGTATGTTCGAAACAGTGTGTCGTTGTTTGCATAGTATTATTTCTTTTCCCATGACCCGCAGTGCGTCAAGTACTGAGGAAGTTGTGGGGTGCTTATCTAATACACGGCCACCCTGGCTTCGAGCGGCCACCCTACTTAATTAAGTTTAAGGTTGAAAAAATCAGAAAATTGACTCACCTATGTCATTCTGTAATAAATTGTAGCATCGTTGATGCGTTGTCATGTTGTTGGTCCAGATCAGGGATTGTACCAGTCACAAACAGTTTGCTTGGCTCTTCCTGTGAGTACCATTGTGGTGTTTTGAGGTATTTCCGTCACGAAAATGAATACTAATCCTAAAATTTCGTGTAGCTTCAACCGTGAGTTCACTCTCTGGTTATTATCAGTATAATGAAAGAATTCATTGCCTTTTCTAACAGACTGTGAAGTGCGGCACTGCTTGTTAGAACACCGTAATACTTGACGATAGTCACCATTCCATTCACGTTTTTGACTAGGCTTCATGACACTCCCGCACAAATGACACTGTTTTGAGTCTGGCTGGTCTAACAAATCGTTTGATCTCAACAATTCGATACAAGTCTCTTCATTAATTACCACGTGGGAATACAACTCTTTCAGGAGTATTATGGACGGATAAGACGGTGCGCGATGGGGACGGGACCCTAAAGAAAACTGACAGTAACATTATCTAGGATCACGTTGCACGATGTTTGAGACGATACACTAGCCGAATTCCAAAGATAAAAATCAGTCTTAACAGATCTGTTTACAAACACGCTGGTGGCCGCATGTTAGACGAGAAGGCGGAGAGGTAGCCGCATACTAGAACAGAAGGCGGCGGGGTGGCCACGTTTTAGACCAGTACTGGTTGTGGACATGATCTTAAATCATCTCTGGGACGATCACAATGTAGGGTTTCCTACAAATATCTCGACACAGAAGACCTACATTTCAATGAATTCCTTTATTAAATTTAATATAATTACAAGTTTTTTTTTTTTTTTTCTGAAGAGTCGAAGGGTTTCCATCCATCTCGAGCTTGGAGTCTCTTGGACCACTCACTTTGGGTGTGGGTACCGCCACTGGGCAAATCCTTCTGTATGACCTGCGCTCGGACAAACCATTCCTTGTGAAAGACCACATGTACGGATACGCTATCCGGGACATGGCTTTCCAAGATAACTACGTCCTCTCATTGGACTCAGCCATTCTCAAGATTTGGGATAAAGATACTGTAAGTTTTCCATTCCTTCCAAATGATTGAGTTTGCATGTATCAAAATCAAAATTTACAGGTAGTAAAGACATTAGGTAACCCTCAATATGCTGCCTCCTTCTTTGTAACAACATTATCTGCGCAAGGCGCTCTGTGCCCGACTCATGTTTTCAGTGAGATATGTAATTATTTGAGAGGCAAGCAAAAATATTTATTATAAATTAGTTTTATTCTGAACAATAGCTCTTCAGACCATCAAATCATTATAAGATTAAATCGAAGGTCGAATTAATAGGTATAGAGAGTGCTAGATTTTCATAAGTACTCCGCTTTCTAATCAAATAAAGTATGAAACATCCACATTTAACTGACTGAACTAGACAAACTGGTAATCTCTGGAAATTAAATGAAAATTCGAATGGTAAACGAACTACGAAATATGCAATACCAAACGCAGGTAGTTACTTCAACCACTTTCCAATCTAAAGAATCTAAATATTTTGGAAAAAATTTGAGAATGCAAACAATTAATAATAGCTACGTAAAAACTTAGAATCAAATCGTAAGTTACAAATAACATGTTACTAATTTTTGATATGATATCAAATATCATCAAATCATCTCCTCTTTATTCTTTAAATGGTTTAATGTGTGTTGGGGATGTTGCTCACTAGCTGCAATTGAAACCCCCTAGTCGTAGACTTTCGTTTGAGCACACGCACGGATTTTCCAGATTTTCTACCCCCACCCTTCACAACCACCCCTTACTGAGCAGGGGTTGCGTAATTTTGATGTGGCCTATATTTTGCGCCGGAAGTGACTAATCTATTAAAAAAAAGAATCGCCCAAATCGGTCAATCCGTTCTAAAGTTATGGAGGTACATACATACATACAGACTCTTTACTTTATTAATATGAAGATGGTGAACTTGTTGTTTTATTTTATCATCATGCGCCATGGTGGCGTTACAACCCCTGTCTCGTGTTAACCCCCTTTTAGCGAATTTTCTAAGAAAATAAAGCAATTGCAATGGCTCCAAAAATTTTAAAATAAAAATTTTCTTCATCGAAATCTGTTTTGAGGCATTCTGAAATGATTCCTGGATTTTAACGCCTTTCTATATGTGTATATATATGTATATATATATATATATATATATATATATATATATATATATATATATATATATATATATATATATGTATATGTATATATATGTATATATATATCGATTATTTACATAATGGGGAATTTCCGTGGATATTGCTTCCGAGTCTACCTTAAATTAGCGGAAGTATTGTTTTCACTTTCGGGAGAAAAAAAAAAAAAATATATATATATATATATATATATATGTATGTGTCATTCCAGACGATAACTCCCGATAGAATTGAGATAAAAACTTCGTTCTTTCGCCAAAAAATCAAGCATTTCAAAAGAA
The DNA here is from genome assembly GCA_030762985.1 of Adelphocoris suturalis. NCBI lineage: Eukaryota > Metazoa > Arthropoda > Insecta > Hemiptera > Miridae > Adelphocoris > Adelphocoris suturalis. The sequence goes on from CM061043.1 coordinate 104,064,054, forward strand.
AGGATGAGTTCGTTGGACAACACTTTTTGAGCACATTAAATTGGTCAAATTTCAAAAAATGTACTTAAAAAATCACTAAAAAAGGCAAAAAACCGCTAAAAATTAACAAATTTCTATTTTTTAGCAGAATGCTACTCGAAAAAAATTAATCGAACATGAACTAGGACATTTAAAAATTTAAGCACAAAATTGTACTGAAAAATGTACTTAAATTTCATTAAAATAAGCTAAAAATCGATAGGAACACTTGAAAAAATAAATTGTAAAAATCCACAAAATCGTTTGTTCATTGGAATATTACTGACAAAAAGTTAGTTTGCTATAAAATGTGTAATAAAATTTTTATTTGTCCCCAAAGAGCTCAAGTTTCACAGAATTTAACATAAATGTAATACGACCATTTATGAAAATTCGCTCATACGATGATGCTGCATGCCTGGAACTTTTATTACAGATTCGGAATCTGCAAGAAATTTCATGGGGAAAATGATCCATCACTCAAAACTTTGAGGTGTGTAAAAACGTGCGCAATGCAAATGGTGAAATAGGTACCGGGTTTTTGAAGATATTCAATTGCCACATGTGATACATTTCATGATCTTGGGGTATTTTTTCACGCTGTTTTTCAAAATTGATCAGCAATGCCACCAATATGAGATTATGCTTACCCCACCTTTCGCTTTTTCCAACATCTTCAGGTTTTTTTTAATCGATTATTTACATAATGGGGAATTTCCGTGGATATTGCTTCCGAGTCTACCTTAAATTAGCGGAAGTATTGTTTTCACTTTCGGGAGAAAAAAAAATTTCAGGTCTCCAAAATTAAAATTTCCACTCGCATTTTGGTTTATTATTTCCAATAATAAGCCTATGTGGTCGTGTAGTAAAAATTTTTCATAACCCCCCTCAAACTTTGTCACTTTACGTTTCAAGGTGCGTAGAATCCAAATTTGAATTGTCCGTCCGCCGTTCGCCGTCCGCCGTTCGGGCCATAAAAGGCCTAAGAATTGACATAAAAACCCGTTCTTTCGCACATAGACTCCATTTGGGGTCTAGTTGGTCTTAACGTTTAACCATCCCGATCGCTTTACTCGCATAGATGCTATGGGCCAAAAACGGGCGAAAAAGTGTCTTTTTCAAGATTTTGAGTGCTAGACGCACGCCTATCACGCTTGGCAGGGGGTCACGGCGGGTGGTGAGGGTGGTGAGCGGGGGGTGGAGTGAGAGGAGGCGCCGCGGCACCTTGTGGTAGCTGGAGTGACCAGGGGCGTAGCAGAGGGGTGTAGGAGAATGGATATTTATTACTTTTACGTGTTATACCAATATAATACACCGCGACACCATGAGGTGGGTACAGCGTTCCTTCGAGGCATGAATATATGTTTTTTTCTAGGTCATATTTGTGTGTTAATACCAACGCTTTTCCTACGCATATTTAATAACATATCCTCTCGACTTTTCGTACGTACTTAGATAATGATATTATTAAGGCAATAATTATTTGAATAGATAGGAGCTCAAATCGAGAAATATAAACATGCGTATATAATTATAGAAGTATAGGTTGTGGCAACTCGAAATAGGACACGCCGAGAAATACGCAAGCCAACTAAAACTACGATCAAACTCAATTGAAAAAATAATGAACCTTTGTGAAATAATTTGCAGCGTTTTTCGTTTTAGACCATTCTGAACAACTTTGGTTCCGTGTCTGTAGTGTGTGTGTCTCTGTCGTGTGTCCACAAATCCTTGTCCCAAGCCTATTTTCCAAGATTTCATCCGATTCGGATGAAATTTTCACGGAATGTGCGGGCTAGGGTGAAGACGGTTTCCTATCAGTTTCATTGTTGCCAAATCAACACTTCACTCTGCGCATGCGCAAACGTAAATTCCACTATGCTCCATTTTTTCTACGCCCTAGTCGTCCGATCTCGCTCAAATTTGGTTGATAGTCTGGGGATGACGATTTGATCATCTCATATCAATTTCAACATGATCGATTATTAATAGCTACTGCGCATGCTCCTATGTGAAATCCTTGTAACGACCTTAATTTCCACAGTTTTCATCCGATTTTGATGAAATTGTCAGGGAATGCTCGGGTTAGGTTGTAGATGTTCCCCTATCTGTTTTATTGCTGCCAAATCAATACTTCATTATGCGCATGCGCAAATGTAAGTTCCATTATGCTCCATTTGTTCATACTGTAGTCGTTCGATTTCGCTTAAATTTGGATGATAGTTGGAAGAAGATGACTTGATTACCTCATATCAATTTCAATATGATTGTATCCTGTATGCGCCAATATGAAATACTTGTAATGACTTTAATTTCCACAGTTTTCATCCGATTTTGATGAAATTTTCAGCAAATACGCGGTTTAGGTTGTAGATGGTCCCGTACCTATTTCATTGTTTTCAACTCATCAGTTCATTTTGCGATTGTACTAACGTAAATTACATTGAGTATCATTTTTTCGTTTCTTAATTGACCAATTATGAAATTCTTCTACTTCTTGATTTCCTGTTTCCTGCCATGGAATTTTTCAATATAATTTAAAACTTTTCAATGATCTATACATTCATGATAGGTATACGAGGAAGCTATGTGCCCCACCCAATTCGGCAGACGTTTTTTATTTACTCAATAGAAAGATCTGAGCGAGAGGTTTTCAAAAAGGTGTTATATGATGGGTGGGTCGTTTTCAAAAAAAATGTCCGTTTTCTCATTTCTGAGGTGGTGTAGCAGTCAAAATTAAATCTTGATCTTTTTAGCCACCGAGTTGCTCCAGATATACTTGAAGATGTCTAAAACAAGGTTCTATGTAAAAGTCACGAGTTTTTTCACTTCTAAATATTTTTTTTTTCAATTTGAAAAAAAAATCACAATTTTTTGGTCACTGTAGTTACGGTGCAATTTTTTTTTTAAAGATGGATTACGGGAGGCAGACTCATTTTTCTGAATGAATACACTTCTCAGAGATAATAATTACATAAAAATTTGTTGAAATTGTTGGCATAGATTGTCATGGAAATTTTATTTTTGTGGTTTTTGTCACAGGAGTTACGTTGGTAATGGTTATTTATTTATTTTTTCATGTTGAACTGTTTCTTCAAGCAATCTGGTTCTGGAATTTCCTTCAATATGTCTAAAACTCCAAACGTCGATAGCACATATGTTTAGAAAAAATGAAATTCAGGCGAAAAAAGTGTTATTGAACACTACAGCTGCGTGGGACACTTAGTGAGGGAAATAGGTAGAACATGTTCGAAACACTCAAGCCAGGCAATTAAACTGGATAAAATTTTATTCAGGGCTAATTACAATAAAGTTCTTTAATAAAACTGTCTCAATTAACAATTCAATTACTTAGCAACTTATTTTAATTGTTTCATGAAGTCTTGAAAACCAAACCAATGTCCCAAAGTTGGACTATTATAGTTGTAGCTCCCCACCTTGTAGCTCCACCAACACGAAGGTTCCACATTTAATTGCTGAGGCATCCACTAATTCCATAGGAGGGATGTAATCAGGAATGTCATCCAAGTCACAGCTGTGAATTTCTGCTGAATTTCCAAGTCACTGAGAGCATGGGTACTCCAATATCAGGTTCAAGCCCATTCACATGTTCATCAAACGTACGATGTGCCAAACACAAAACCAAGAAAAGCCTCACTGGACAATTTACAATCCACTTCTACACCCTCACCACCAAACCGTCCGAGAACTGTCAAAATGTTCGTCCATAGTAACATTGAATCAGGTGACAACAGTGACTGATCTTCTGAAAGTATTCTGAGGATAAATCTACAGCATCCTTGCCCGATCTGTGGAGGACGCCATGGAGCCCGAAAGTACTGGTGTTTTCTCCGGATGAGTACAGTGCAACATTGGAACAGCACTCAGTTACTCGAACTGTGCATGAACTGCCTGGTATCACACCCTACAAAACAGAAAAAAATTAGTCGGTCACCATAGTTATCATAACTATCTGGACATTTCGACTTCAAACAAGGCTACACTCCTCCAATCTCATAAAAAAACGATTGGTTAATATGTGCAAAAATATAGATTATTTAGGCGTATAAATTAATCAATAAATGATGTTTACAAACTAACGTTTCCCTAGAGAATTCATAGTAACTATGGGGACCTTGAATTAAACCACTTACCATTGTGATGAAGGTGAAAAATCCTTGGACACCAAAGATGCTGCAGAGCACGTGGCACTCAACTAAGGGCTTAAGGGGAACGTCACACGCACTTGCTAGACCCTCCAATTCCCTTCCAAATATTCTCCAGCCGCCACCCCTCGCGTGATTATTGGGACACAACTATTGTGACCAAAGTCCTGGGACAAGGTGCTTTTTCTTCTAGCTGCCCTCTACTCTTCAGAATTCTAAAAACCTTGCTAAGTCATTATCTATAGATTAATGTCTGATAGAAATTTTCTTCAGATCTAAAAAAACATTTTCTAGTCAAAAGTTACAAACCTTAGTAACTATCGTAAGTACCACTGGGACATAACTATTTGGACTTTTTTTTAAACTGTTGATATTAACAAACCTATTAACTGTTAGAAAAACGTCATGTTTGATAGTTGGTTTTACAAAGGATAACCTAAAGAACATTTTGATTCATACCCCATTGCAATAAGTTGAAAATTGGCTCCAGAATCATGTTTCAAATCTTTGGGACACAGTAAATTGAGAAAACGGACATTTTTGGGTATCTGACCAGTGGAACGGCTCTTGGGATTCAATTGCTCAATGACGTCATAGTCTCCACCCGCCTGGAGGGAACCCTCAGCCCCCTTGCACTGCTACGATGTGCATCTTTCTACCCGTTTATTGGCCAAACTAAACGGTCTTTTGAGCTGAAAATTGCTACCATGGAGTTTTCAAGTGCGCTGATTCCGAATCTGAGGTCAAAAGTGTGAAATTCCAACAGATGGAAGTTCCCCATTAGCGTCAAAATTTTCGTAAAAGTTTAATCTTGCTGATTCAGTTTGGAATTGTGGAATACTAAATATTTGAAACTGTCAATAGGTATTTATTCATCGTGTAAAGTTGGATATAAATTAAATCAATGTTGAGTCGAGATTGAGAGAAGCCCTCTGTGAAACTTTTTGGACATGGCAGTATGGCTATATCACAAAGATAGCGAGTATAGAAGATTCTACAACTAGTTAGACCCTTTGTGAAACTTTCTTCCAACCTAGTCCTCAGTAACCGCTTTCTCATGCAGGGAGCTGGTTTGTCGGAACTGCTTAGGTCAGCTTGACCTAGTTTTCCCAAGCTCCCCTCAGGGCACATCTTCTCGTATAAGTTTGGCATGGCACGTTATACAAGACAGAATCTCCGCCACTAGAAACTTCTATCAATGACATTAGAGGCTTCGTTTGCTTCATATCCCAGTCCCCAAAGTTGGTACACTATAATAAAATATAATTATAATAAGCAGAATAGTACATCCCAATGATGCCCATATTCCTCTCAAGTATTCCCATTTTCCGTTTCTATTGAAGATTAATATAAAATATTAGAATATCTGCATTGCAGCATCGGGCAAGAATGATTTGATTAGTTTATTTATTTTGAAAAATGATTTCAACTACTTTCATCTTTGTTTCCTACAGTGAATTTGGCATAGGTAAATTCTGAAATTCTAAATTTACTCCATGTTTGGGATTCTAATTTTAAAATTATAAAAACTTATTTACAAAGAATAAGAAAAAACATGTTCTGTTGTTGCAGGGTAAGATATTCACGTCAATAGAAGCTGGCCAAGACACCATGTTCAATAGTCTGTGTCACGTACCTAATTCCGGTCTTGTCTTCATGGCCAATGAATCACCGAAAATTCAATCTTACTATATTCCGGTAAGTTGCGTTTCAAGAATTTTTTTAGTTGGAAGGTATGCGAGCTCGTTTTTGAAACATTACTATACATTCCGAACCTATGATATATTTTTAGCAACTTGGAACGGCCCCTAAATGGTGTTACTTTTTGGACAATCTTACTGAAGAGTTGGAGGAGACCAGGGCAGATATTGTATACGACGACTACAAATTCGTCACAAAGAAAGAACTTGAGGAACTGCAGCTATCTCATCTTATTGGTATGATTTGATTTAATGTAATATTTAGTCTTTCTGTGTTAATGCAATTATCCAGCTTTAAGTTAATTAAAACAATTTTGCAGGTTCGAAAATGTTGAGAGGCTACATGCACGGTTATTTCATGAGTATGAAACTGTACAACCGTGCAAAATCCTTGGTCCAACCATTCTCGTATGAAGAGTACAAACGAAAGAAAATTAGAGAGAAATTGGATAAAGAAAGTACATCTCGTGTACAAATCAAGGTGAGAAACAAACCTAGTTTATTATTTGTGTAGGTACAAGACCAAATAAAGCAAACCAATAACACAAAAAGCTTGTTTTTGTCAACTTGTATGTGGATATAATGTTTAGCGCTTGAATGCAAATTTCGTTTATATCCTGTAATGTAAATTTCTTCTGTTCATGAACGTTTGCATTCATGGGGATACATTATAAGTTTTTCAAATTGTTATTAATGAAAAATTTGTTCTATATATTTATTCATGTTGATATTTTTAGAATTTGCCCAAAGTCAATAGAGATTTCGCTCTTAAACTTATGGATGAGAGTAAAGACCCTAAAAAGAAAAAGAAGGCCACAGCCAATGAGCTTCTGGGAGATTCTCGATTCGGTGCCATGTTCAAGAATCCAGATTTCCAGATAGATCCAAATTCAGAAGAATACAGGTAGGGGAAATTGTTTTATTAGATAGGTGTTTCTCGATTTTTCGTTTCCTGTTGTACGTATGCTTGAAATGCCTTTTGTACAATTTTAATGTAATTATTTAAACATGTTTAGTTTTGGGTATCCTAAAGCATTACGTGATGTTGATTCAAAAGGGAGATCAAATCTTTCTTCATCTAGGCAAACGTTTAGCTCACCGCATATTGAACCCAGCGCACGGCTATCTCATACAGTTGCTTTCCACGTGGTATGTGGTCGCCACACAGTTTTTGTGGGTATGTGAGTTTCCATATTGTTGTTCACTTTGGAAAGAATTGAACTTGGATTGTTCTTTTACTGCTGATTGTTTTTGAAACTGCGCCAGAGTAAAACAAAAAACTGTCATTGAAAACATTGTCAGGAACTTCTGAAAACACATCTCCGAAATACTTTTCCTAGCTAATTAACAATTTCTTTGATTTTTATTTCTTTTAACCAATGACTATAAGGGAATAATTTTCCACGGTTTCTGACTTTGAACCCAGATCCAGGAGAAGCTCTACCGGCATGGTACTGGACATCGCACTGGGTATCGACTGGATGCAAACTACTGGGATCAGTATGCATTACCCAGCTTAAGGTCGTGGGTTGTATGTGTGGGCTAGAATTGTGCTGGGTTCAATTTGCGACGGTCCTTTGAGTCAGCCATCTCATACAATGAAAAAATATGATATTTGACAGATGAAACGAATGATACCTAGTTATAACTTTTGACGCCATAACATAAGGGTATGCATTGTTTTAGACTTTTTTTGTCTCCAAAAGTGATTCCTCAGTACCTCAGTATTTACAAAACATGTTATTAGAATATTATACCCTTCAACAGAAAAGGGATAAATCGTTTATGGGTATGAATGATGATAGATAATTTATTGATAACAGGTGACCCCAAAAAACCTAGGTCTAAATTTGTTTCTTTTGAATTCAAGCTCCAAATGTTGGAAGCTTTAGGTAGAAAGCAGCACATTACATTGTACTCTTTACAACCCCCCCCCCCCCCATAAGGATGTTAACTTAACTACCTACTACTAAGTTAACTCTTCCACCATCCCCCAGTATTGGTTTTTGTTCACTTCGTGTCTTGTAGATTATTATTTATTCAATTGAATGGAGGTAGCACACGGAAAATGACAGAGTGGCTGAGAATTCTTTGGGAGTGAGGGCGGTGCTCAAAAAGATAAACTAAGGGATGAATCTTTGTACTTGTGAACCAGCCTTACAAAAAATGACGTCTAAATGTACTGTGGGCAAAGAATAAACTGATGGCATATCGACCCAAATATTACAGTGTTTGCAGTAGAAACTCTACAATTGATCAAGGATTTGAAAAGCCCAATGTGGATGCAAAAATGGTATGCAGACGACAGCGCATGTGCTGGCGAACTCAAGATGATATGACAGTGGTTTCTCCTCCTGCAGCAAGAAGGGCCTGGGGATACCACCCTGAACCATAAAAAAGCGTTTTGATAATCAAAGAAGGCCAAGAAGATGATGCTAGAGCCTCGTTTGAAAGCCTTAACGTTAAAATCATTTACAATCACAGGTTTTTAGGTGGTATTGTTGGGCCACTAGATCAAAGAAAGAAGTTTGTCCAGGAAAAAGTGAAGAAATGGGTGGATCAAACTAATACATTTTCAATAGCCGCTCAAAAAAGCCCGCAAGCCGCTCATGCAGCCTTCACGAAGTCATTTCAATTTGAGTGGCCTTTCACACGATTTGAAGACGAATATCATCCACTACAAGATGTGATCCGCCAATGATTCATGCCAGCATTAATTGGGCGAGAAATAAGCAACATTGAAGGAAACCTACTGAATATGTCAGTACGACTCGGAATTCAGGATCCAGCAAACACTTCCAATGCATTCCAAACATCAAAAAGGGCAGGAGAAACGTTAACAGCTGGAATTCTCTCTGGTAGTCCATTGCAGTATGAAAATCACCTTGAAACAATCACAAGGGTGCTCAAAGAAGAAAGGCGTCATCAGGAAGAAAATCTGAGCTATCAAAGTGACACCATAATACGGCAATTAAATCCTACAAACAGAAAGTTATGAAAAGGGTCGTAGGATCTTCTCAATGGCTGACAGTGCTCCCAAAACCTAGTGAGGGCTTTGACCTGTCCCCAACCCAGTTTAGAGATGCCCTTGCTTTGAGATACATCCCTGAACCTACCCAAGAACTGCAATGTTTGTGGGGCTGCTTTTGACGTATCGCACGCCTTGAACTGTAGAAAGGGCGGGGGGGGGGGGGGGGGGGGGGGGGTTGTAAAAAGGGGCCATCACGAAGTTAGAGATGCAGTGACAGGCTTGGCAGAGCTGTAATGGGGTGGGGGGGGGGGGCGACAGTGGAGCCAGTGATTAAGGGAGGCCGGCGTTTTTTGATAACCGCTTGGTGAATGCTGACGTCGCCTCCTATCGCTCTCTAGAGTGGTTACAAACGGCCAACACAGCAGCCCAAGCAAAACACGCCAAGTACGACCGAGCAGCGGAAGATGTACAAGGTTCCTTTACCCCATTAGTTTGTTCGTGCAACGGAGCCGTGCACTCGGAAGGGAAGATGGAACGGGTCTTCCAGCATTGATCAGTTGTTGAAACAGTTGAATTCCCATCTGAATTTTTCAGGATATTTATATTGCTTCCCAACTTTTTCCCATGTGCCTGAAGTGTTTTACCCTGTATATTCCTACCTACCTACCTATCACCTAATAAAATATATTGTGATTGTAAAAAAAAAAAAAAAAAAAAAAACAGTGTAGATAAATGTTCCTTTTCTTATTGTTACATAATTTCTTACATTTTGTTTCAGACTTTTGAATCCTGTTTTATCGAGGCTCTCGGCCACAAAGAAGAAAGAACTTCTGAAGCAGCAGTTCACTCCTGTTGAGGTACTCCTACATGTATACAAATAAATTTAAAGTTTGTATACCTATACCTAAGTTTGAGAACCTATCTTAGGGAATCCTGATTGTGAATATCTTAGCATCGGTCAAAACTGATCTGCCTGGTAAAATTCGACTTTTATGGTAAATAGTTAATAAAGTAACCTGTAGATAGAGATTTTTTTAAGGACCCATATATAATTGGATAAACGTGTAACCCTTTAAAAAATACAGCACCCAGGTCAATAAAAAGCAATACAGAAACAAACTTAAGTCAATGTTAAATCACAGCTGGTGAAAGGCTCTTTGAGTATAAATAATATGGAAGACTAGCTGTTTTCCTGTCAGAAGATACATGTCGCTAAAGTAGTGGAAGGAAATTACGCGTCCCACCATGCACCAGCTTTTCAAATAAACTTCAAAATAAACTTTCAAGTAAACTTCTCATTTACTTTCCCTCTGAATAATCATAAACACTACTGTAATCTGTGAATCTCTTGATGTGAGAGGGAATTGACATTATGGTAGAGACAGCTTCAGGTTGTACTTTTCCACTCACTGAAGGCTAAAAATTTAAAGAACAGTGTTACCCATGAGCTTGCTTCCACAGTGAGACTAACGAAGAAAGCCATCTGCTCATAAAACACTGTAATACCATTTTATTTCACTTCAAAATTAAACGTACGTAAGTACCCCAAAATTAAAGGTAAGTTTGTTACCCGAAAATAACAATCCCCTTAAAGCTACAAAAGGAATTTATACTAGATAAACTAGGACTGACTTGGGATGATTTGGTGATTACTGGAACTTGGAAACATCAGCTGATTCGTGTATGTTCACCTTGAAAGTCGCGTAGTTTCCTCCACCAATGCGCTGGTGTCAGTACCTATGATTTGACGTCCCAACTACCACTTATAGCTCTCCATATTATTTATACTCAAATGAAAGGCTGAAATGACGAACACATTGGAAAACACTGCAAAATCTATTTATTTGTAAATTTTGTTTGCTATTTTCAGGAAGAGATGATGGAAGAAAAAGCGGCTTCAGGAGACAGTGATATTTGGAGTTCTGATGATGAAGATAAGTCATGGGTTAAAGAAGTGAAGGCTGAGCACAAAGCTATTGCGAGGGAGAAAGAGGTACAGTGTGAAACATTTATTTTGTTGGTTTAACTAACTAATTTGCTAATGTATATGTGCCTCCTCCTTGCCTCCAGGGGCTACAATACAAAAACTATGAGGCCTGGGGAGTAATATTCTGTTCCGTTTTTCGCAGGGTAAACTTCAGTCAAATTCTTGAAATCGTATCCCAGCGATAGATATTTGGGAGTTTTTGCAGTTTTTCCATCTGAGTCGTTGTACAAAAAGAGGTTTTTCTAGTGCAAGCAAACCAGAAGCTAACCACTGAGTCGTACTGTACGAATAGGGAATTTTTGTACGATTGAATGAAACGATTCAAAAGTCACACTAACGTGACTACACTACTCCACATCTTCATAATTAAGCCCGAGTCATAGATTACCTAATGTGTAATGAATTCTTTCATAATGGAAGAAATTTATCTGTGTTTAATTTTTCACTAGAAATACATGTATTAGAAGAAGGAAGGGAACTTGGAAGGTTAGGTAGTTGTTAAGGCAACATCGAAAGTCGCCTTGGGTTAGGAGAATCTCCTTCAGGATCAAGGGTCAAGATGTACATACCTATATTATAATCATGTAACTACTTACCTATACCCATTACCTACACATGTACGATATTTTACACTTTTTTCCCTTGGCCAATTACGTTTCAATATTGAAGATGTGGATACCCACTAATACGCAACAAAGGACAAAGAGAGCCGTTTCAGTCTGTATCTATTTTCTCTGTAATGTGGCACAATCCCTACCCATTTCATAAAAATCGATCTATCAGTATCGGAGCTTCGTCTATAACAACCAATTTCAAGTTTGGCAGGTGCAATGGTTACTTATTTCAACAAAATTTGTAGGATGACATCCTGAGACTTGTACCCGAATACCCTCGAACGAAATCGGACTGACGGTAGATCGTGAAGTTTTAGAATCCATTGTAAAGTATCAGCATGATTTAAGTTAGGATGAATCCAACAAACCAACCACCTTTTTTGAAAATCACGAATATTACAATGCGCATGTCATGTCACCTTGAATTGGGAACTAAAAAAATTTATTATAGCATTATAGGTTATCGTCATGGAAGATTACATGCGTATTTGGAGCTGTATTCGGTTCGCCTTGAGCTCCAAATAGGATTTTTCTATTCGTACAACGAATGGATTGCTAACCGTTAGCATTTTTCGTGCGTGCGCAATGCTCCCTTTCTGTTCGTAGTTTTTCCCACTCGACTACGACTCAGCGTTGCAAAAACTCCCTATTTTAATTGACAAGTCCCTGTTTCACTTTTTCAAGTGATTAATCCTCAACACTTGAATTGAAGGATGGAAGTCGTATTATTCCGACGCATTGCTGATAATTTAATCAAAATATTTGTTTCCATTCAGTTTGCATTCATTTGCAGTTTGGCTATCATTGAAACTTGTCGGATGTGGGAGTTCCCATTTGCTAACTAGGTATTCTTGATTATCAGTATCTTGAGTGACGATGTTTCTCATGCAATGACCTTGTTCCAGATTCAAGAAAGAAGGGAAAAACCTACAACGAAAATGTATGCTTTAAAGCAGGGTACTAAGTTTTCTGCCTCAGTGAAAGATGTCACAGAACCTGTTAACAGGTATTAATATATACATAATTTATAAAATTTTGTTAATTTTACAAATTTATGCTGCACTTGTAGTTCTGAGTTGGAAATACGTTGAAAGACACGAATTGTGATTTAAGCATCAATCTGTGTACAATAGATACCTACTTACAGAGTAAATTATGCTACCGTTGACATAGATTATCTGATCTCTGAAGAAATTCAGAAATTTAAATTCCAAGATGATCTGATCTCTGAAGAAATTCAGAAATTTAAATTCCAATAAAAATAACTTTGAGAAACCAGTTTTTTGGGATTTGTTATAGAAAGCAGTATTACGTTAAAATCTTAAAAACATAATTATTTCACCTGTGAGATTCCAACTTGTAGATGATGATTTTAATTATTCCTACAGAACTGCTCTTGGGGAACGAGTCCATGAAGGTAGAAGTGAAGAAGTAAGGATGCTCTCATCTGGTAGCCGTGAGATGACATTTGTCTCCGAGAAGGTGAGTCTTTTTAGCAATTTTTTTGACGAAAATTGAGGTATTTTGGCCTACTCAGTAATGAGGCTATCAGTACCTACTCAATGCAAGGATTAGCATTGCAAAAACGCTGAAAATTTTTACACTAAGGGTTATTATTGAACTCTGGTTTCTCCCCCTGTTCGGTGCTTTCATAGCATATGACACTTGCGGTAGGTAGGTACCTAATGTTATTCACAATCACATCTCTCATTTTACTCATAGCTTAGGAAGTAGTCAAGTACACCGATATATAATTTGGGGGTATGCACAGTTGGAACGAGAAATAGCATCAAAGCACATCAGCTGGCAGCCTATTCCTTTCAATTTAAATCACAATGAAGAGCAATTTGCGATTTTCCGTCAAGATGACGATATTTTTTATTTCTTCTGCCAAGCTTGGGATCGTCTAGTCCATGAAATAGGAAGATCTATCTCATATTTTCTGTCTTCAAGTTCAGATTCACAACATTCTTGTTGCATTATGTACAAGCTTCTTAATTTCTTATGCTTTTGGGTGAAATTCAGGCGTCCTGGAGTTGCTGCTTGAAAAATTGTAGATACCTTGGCGGAATTCAAACTTATACTTTTTCCTGAGAAAAGCCCAGAAAAATATCGCCTTCAACACCTTCTGCTACTGAGACCAATTCATTCAAACCTGTTGGAATGCAGGAGTTTCCCTGCACAAAACATTTCCCTTGAGTCAAATATTGGTTTGGGATTTAACTAGTAACAGTGTGATTTTGCTGTTGCTCACTGGAAGAAGTCTCGGTTGAGTGGGGTCATTGTCACATTGTGTTTTGACTCAGTGAATGAGGAAGTGGAGATGTCACGTCAGGGAATTTGATGTTTACAGTCTGGCTCCATGAAGTAGGTTCTATTGACTGCGCCAAATGTTTAAACAATTATAGATACCTCAGCAGAATTCAAACTCATGTCATCTCCTGAAAGGATCCCCGAGGAAGAATGCCTTCTATACCATTCGTGTCCTGGGGAAAAATTAATTTACTTTATCTTTACCATAAAGGTTACGAATAATTGATTATGTGGATATACTGCAGCGTTTTCTAATTTGTAGCTATTTTCTATCAGAAGTTGGATTTTGAACTTATTTTTTTGAATTCCCTATTTTCCAAACATCTCTATAAAATTAACCATGACAATTCCAAGCTATGAACTTGACTCATAATATCACTAACTTTTGATGAAGAAATGAATTCCTACTCTAAATAATACTGTCCTTTCTCAAACAGCCGGTCTTTCTTAATGCATTTTTTTTCAAATCTTCGTGAATGTTCCAGAGACGGAAAGGAGCCATAGACCCAGAATCTCTGAAAAAGCACAGGCTGGAACGCAAGCAGACGTTTAGACCTGCGCCCAACACCTTCAGAATGCCCAGAAATCAAATGTTCAGGAAGAGGAAGAGATAATAGAGGTTTTTAATTTTTTGTTTTGTGTACATATTTTAAATTTTACATTTATTAAATGTTATTCTTTAATGACAAATGAATTCAAATTGATTGCCTACAGAAGATTGATTCCTATCCTTGTTCTACTTCATTAAGGAAGGACAATTAAGTAGAATTTGTCTTCAAGATCATAAAGCTGAACTTTTGGATTCAAATACCTATTTAATGGGCTTTTATTTAGCATACTGACAATAAGCTTTGATGTTTTTAAATTTAGCTCTCATGGGGCTAGCCCAGACCTTTTCTGATCGAGTTAGATTTCTACTACACCTCTGCTCTTGTGTGAATAAAAATGTGTGTACCATTTTAGCATGCTATGGTGGTCAACAATTTTAGTAAAAGTCAAAAATTTTAGTATCTCGTCATATTTAAGCTCATTTCACAAAACCTCACATCTTTTTCCAACAGACTCATTATACTTATAACCTTCTTATTTTCATTTAAATCGCTGTCCTCCAAAAGTAACTGGCAAATCTTTGCCTTCTCATTTTCTCACTTCTTTTCTGTCACGACTCTATACACAAATCCTCAGTGCTACATGGAACAAGAATAACAGCTCAAAAAACAAAAACAAAGAAAAGAGTAACCTTTCAGAACTGTTTTCAACCAGTGTGGAACGTGAGAGGGAATTTCCCCATCCCTTTCCTCTGCAAACCAGGGAAACTTTTCCTTCAACATGCTGTCAGAGCTGCCAACTTAACTTGAAAAAAATGATGAGTTTCGACTGAGTGCACTGTCGAACTCATGTAATCTGAGTGTCCCCCTAGCTGCCTAGTGAAACACCTCACTCCACTATGAATTTTTACCAGTGACTGGAGAGTGACTCTCCGAATAGGTGAGTGTGCGTGTACACAATCACTGAGGCTTTTTCTATGAATTCCTCCCTAAACCTCTACCTCATATTATTGAAGTTAAGTGGCTACTACTGTATTTGGTTTGGTGGTTGGTTTTTTCATATGTTGTGTACGTTAGATACAATAAAGTTCAGTCGTTGGAAAAACTTCAAAGTGACCACTTATTCTAATATTTAGAAATAATATTCTAGTATAGGTACTCAACACAGTAGACAGTACAAATTCCATTGCACAATTAACTGCTGCTTTAACTGGTTATGGGCCCAGCACGCTTCCACTGCGCCACTCTGCTATTAAGAACATTTCCATGCCGAATTTCCAGTTCGCATAATTTTCTGAACCGGATAACTTCTTAATATTCGGCAATGCTCCTAACCCCGACACTACAACACTACCTCCAGCAGTAGGTGACGGAAAAACCGCTCCTGCATCTCCTTGTGACATCGTGTTTGCCTACAAGTCCGTGCTGGTGACCAATTCGGTGTCAAGGACTTGGGAGAGGCAAGTTACTGTCTAGGTTGGAGAATCCAACAGAACAAAGAAAAGAATACGATTCGACTTGACCAAGAAAATTATATCAACAAGTTGTTGAAGAAATTTAATATGGTTAATGCTAATCCTGTGTCAACTCCAATGGAGACTGGTTTGACGTTGAAGAAGGCAGAATCAGGGGGAGATCTGGATATTCCCTATCAACAGATGATTGGATCGCTGATGTACTTAGCAGTCAGCACGCGTCCAGACATAGCGCACGCCTGTAGCATTTTGAGTCAGTTCAATAGTTGCTATGATTTCTCACACTGAAAAGCAGCTAAAAGGGTACTGCGCTACCTGAAAGGAACAAAGCATCATTGCCTGGAATATAAGAAGTCAGGAAATAAAATTGAAGGGTTTTCTGATGCTGATTGGGGCAGTGACAAACATGACAGACGTTCTTACACAGGATACCTAATGAAATTCGCAGGTGCAGCTGTTTCCTGGGAGTCAAGGAAGCAAAAAACTGTTGCTTTGTCAAGTTGTGAGGCAGAGTACATGGCTCTCACGGAAGCATGCAAGGAGGCTATTTCACTGAAGTGGTTGGCAGAAGAACTTGGTGTGGAACAAGGCCAACTGAAACTCAACAGTGACAATCAAGGTGCAATATCGTTATCTGAAAACCCTGTTCACCACAGAAGAACGAAGCATATTGATATGCGACACCATTTTATCAGGGAAGTAGTTGAAAGAGGTGACGTTCGTGTGCAGTATCTGGAATCAGACGAGATGATTGCGGATGGATTGACGAAGCCTCTACCTAGACCAAAGTTTGAGGTTCATGGGAACTTGTTAGGAGTAGTACCCACTTAAGGGGGAGTATTGAAGTGAAGTGGCTACTACTGTATTTGGTTTGGTGGTTGGTTTTTTCATATGTTGTGTACGTTAGATACAATAAAGTTCAGTCGTTGGAAAAACTTCAAAGTGACCACTTATTCTAATATTTAGAAATAATATTCTAGTATAGGTACTCAACACAGTAGACAGTACAAATTCCATTGCACAATTAACTGCTGCTTTAACTCATATCCATAATCGTGTCACTTATCCATGATCCATCGCTTTCACTTGTGACAAAGGCAATGTCACGTATGTAAATTATTATGTTTCTTTGGTCCTAAAGAAACAAACAATGGTGCAGATCGACGACTTTTCCAAAATTCATCTTTACTAATTAATTGTTTTTCATGGAAGAAAATGCTTCCATCTGTTCGTGGGAGCTAAATCCGAATCGAAGCTCAAGAATGAAAATATTCCTTTCTACATAACTTCAATAGAGCATTTAACCTGATTGTAGACACCTTTGATAGTTCACGTTTGAAAAGTGAAGATGGAAGGTAAGAGAGAGGTGGTTAAAAATGCTTGTAAATTAGGTTTTAATTGATATTTATATTCGTATAAAATTACAGTCTTAAAAAATTAACTTCAACTTGGATAACCTAACAATAGATGACGGACATTAACGGGTAATTAACAGTCTTTTTTATAAGGTTCAATCCCTGAATTTTGGATCTTGGTATAGATCAATCAGCTCTTGTACATCCCGCCTTGAACCTAAAATTATGGGGCTCCTCTGATGGATTTTAGTTGGGACAATATCTAGAATATCTTGAGTCCCTGTTGAGGCCAGGCCACCTGCTTCTTTCACTATGTACGCCATTGGGTTGCATTCGTACAGAAGACGAAGCTGAAAAGCAAATTAATCTATTAGAAAACAAAACGTGTAAATAATTTTCTTCTTAATTTGCATTGAAAACCCTCCACCACAGATAATAATTAATTTGTATGAAATATTTGTCACTTGTAAGTAACATCTCTGGGTTAGGATGCAGAGTTGGGTTGCCAGAAGTTTAGCAAATCTCCAAAGATGAGCAAATTACTTTAAATTATGACTGTTCCAGTTTATAGATGCTGAACTAGTTTAATTGACAATTCATCTTGTTTTTTATTCCTATATTATTTGAATCTATCCACTTGTAAAACTTCACAGGAAGGAGAAAATTAGATTTGTGGTTTTTCCATTTAACTTTTCCTCGATCGAAACTCCTACTACTTTCCACCAACATCAATCAACTTATGTACTTATTCTTCAGTATTTAGGTTGGATGGGGGGGAGTGACATCAGAGGTAGCCCCTATCTGCTAACCAAGGGGTCTAGCGTGGTTTTTTTATACTTTCGATAAGGCAATTAGAAGCAAGTGACTTCGAACCATTGTAATCCTGAATGCGTCGCACTAATTCAAACTCAAGGTCTTAACAGAGCTATCATATTCATCTACTGATTTACTCATGGTGGACCGGTGACACGGGCCCTGCTGCCTCTTTCACTTCACTCCATGAAAGTATTTCAACTTCATTGTTCCCACTTATATTGTGGAGTTACCATGAATTGTTTCACAAGTTCCCCATTTTTCTAGAGTTGACAAGTTGAAGTACATAATTAACTGTTTATCAGAGGTTTCCTCTCTGGGTAAACATTTGCCAACACTGTCGTGCTAGTTTAAATAAATAATGCAATGACCACTTTGGGATTCTTATTTATTGTGGTGCTAGTATTCTTTATTATTTGTTGGAAGAACAATTTTCTTGAGTCTTTGTCGCCAACTGAACTCACAACTAAACGTCATTCTGTAAAGCTTACCTTTCCGTTTGGAGTCTCCTTGTTAGCTGGGTAGATGAAAGAACCTCCGTACTTGAGAGTGCGGTGGACGTCAGCTACCATCGACCCAACATACCGCAAACCGTATGGTTTTCCAACCTTGAATGTTAAAATTATTAGGCTCCATTAGAAGTTATGAAAAAGGATAAGAGTTTGAACACAATTCACACTAATCAAGAATCCTACAACTGGGAGGTTTGCTTGAGTTAACGAAGGTAGGAAAAAGAAAATCTTCTCTACAATAATTTAAATTCAAGGCTCACATTTTGCAATCTATTACTAGTTATTTAAAAATCATACTTTAAAAAAAGGAAAAAAAGTTCTTCAAAAAACGTAAGTAACTAATAGCAAAAACAACTTCCAAAGTGATGTGTAAACCCAGGCTCATTTTTGTCATGGTCAGGCGATCTTTCTTGTAGTTGTATCATAAGGGCCGTTTGGTTTTCTTAGGAAATAGGCGATGACGTTTCACAAAATGTGAGAAAAATATCTTTTTTTTTAATTTTTGGCGCTTATTAGCTTTGTAACTGAAGGTCTTCAATGATTTTGAAAAAAAATTGGACCCCAAAAAAGGATTGAAAACAGTTTCCATACCTACTTATTTATTAAGTTTTATGCTATTTTGTTGAAAATCAATTAAACTGGTCATAAGTACACAGTTTTCGCGGCACGTTTTTGAACAGAAGGTTCTATTCATGGTTCAGTAGTTTCGACATGAATGGTAAAAACTTGAGTTGAAACTTGAGTTCAATGCGCATGCGTCTTTTACGACGATTTGATTTACAACGGACTGAAACCTTCCGAAGTGAAGTTTTGATATCGAATCATCGAAAAGTAGCAACGCACCTACTGGCTACTTAGCATAACATCCTTTCTCGTTACGATCTACTGACGTGTCAATAAAGTTGTTTGAATTTCCGAGTTCTAAGTGTAACGGCTCAAAATTATTTGTTACCTCGACAGGAGTTCGAACTCGCGTCGTCACAACTACGAGAAATTTAATTTTCCGGAGTTGCAACGCTCTAATGACCAGAGCTAAGAGGCCAGGGTGACCAAACCTCTTCGACTGTGAGAGTTATTTTCCTGGAGCGTAACATTTCCCCGGAGTCAAATACCAGCCGTCTCGGCTGGTTTGGGGTCGGACGAATGACTAAGTGTAACTGCAGGCCGCTGGCTCAGCAGATGCTCGCTGGAACAAGTCAGCAGTCGAGCGAGGTCATTGTCACGGTGTGTTTTGACTCGAGTGAGTGAGGAAATGAAAGGCATAACAACAGGAAATGTGATGTTTACAGTCTTTTGGCTCGAGAGGGCCAATATTTAATTAATTATTGTTTCGTATGATTTCGGGTCCTATTTCGGCTGCGCCACTGTAACAGCTCAAAAATATTTGATACCTCGACAGGAGTTCGAACTCACGTCATCACAACTGTGAGAAATTATTATTAATTTCCCGAAGTTGCAACGCTCTAACGATCAGAGCTAAGACGCCAGGGTTGCCAAACCTCTTCGACTGTGAGAGTTATTTTCCTGGAGCGTAACATAAGTTTGTAGATAGTTAAGTTTTATGTTTATTGTTTTACAAATAATTTTATGATTTATTATTTATAACCTGGTTAGGAGGTAACCTGCTTTTGATTTGGTTTTCACAGATTTCCGCAAGGGGCGCTACGTAGATACAATATGAAGAGAGTTTAATTATTTTCATTATTATTTTTCCCCTAGTTAAACGCCTAATTCCACTTATGTCAAGGACTCTATGACTTACCGTTGGGTCTTTCTTTCTTCGTACGTATTCAGTAACTGCTTTGTCCCACAAGTAAGTATAACCTTCGTTGATGCTGTAGATTTTTCCTACGTCGGGTATCTTGATGTTTTGATCTGTCAGCAAAAATTCACCAACCGCCTGGAAGCCGAACATCCCAACCAATATTATTAGCTACTAATTGATATTGTGGTTGATTGGGATTTGCGTTTTAGGGGAATACTACCTCGTATAATTCTAGTTGCACAATGGCGTAAACTTTTGTTCATTTCATTCGCATTCCATTTCCCTGAACTCCATTCGAATAATCAATCCCTCCATCCATATTTTCTATCATTTTTATTTATTTTATTTTTTAAATATATTGATGAGCTTTCATATTAACTCCTGTGTCCAGGAAGGGGACCCTCCAAATATTATGACGTAATTTTTTATTTAACATAAATACTAAGTCATGTAGGTTTTCGGTGAAATTGGCAGGAGGCGTAATGTACGAGGGTCATGCAAAAAGTAATTTTAAAAGTTTTCTAAAAAATCAGAAAGTCATAGAAAATTTGAAAAAAAAAATGTATTTACAATTTACAAGTCATAATTATTTCTCCACATAAAACCCACCCTTATCCAAACACTTTTGGTACCTTGACAACAATTTGTGTATCCCCTCCTCATACCCCTGTGTAACGGGCTAAAAATATTTGATACCTCGACAGGAGTTCGAACTCGCGTCGTCACAACTACGAGAAATTATTATTAATTTCCCGGAGTTGCAACGCTCTAACGACCAGAGCTAAGAGGCCAGGGTGACCAAACCTCTTCGACTGTGAGAGTTATTTTCCTGGAGCGTAACATTTCCCCGGAGTCAAATACCAGCCGTCTCGGCTGGTTTGGGGTCGGACGAATGACGAAGTGTAACTGCAGGCCGCTGGCTCAGCAGATGCTCACTGGAACAAGTCAGCAGTCGAGCGAGGTCATTGTCACGGTGTGTTTTGACTCAAGTGAGTGAGGAAATGAAAGGCATAACAACAGGAAATGTGATGTGTACAGTCTTTTGGCTCGAGAGGGATTTAATTAATTATTGTTTCGTATGATTTTCGGGTCCTATTTCGCCTGCGCCACTGTAACGGGCTAAAAATATTTGATACCTCGACAGGAGTTCGAACTCGCGTCGTCACAACTACGAGAAATTATTATTAATTTCCCGGAGTTGCAACGCTCTAACGACCAGAGCTAAGAGGCCAGGGTGACCAAACCTCTTCGACTGTGAGAGTTATTTTCCTGGAGCGTAACACCTGCATGCCCACCCACTCTTAGGAAATCAGTAACTTCTTTCTGCAACTCTTGATCTGAGGCAAAATTGGTTCCCCCCAAATGGACTTTCAGCTTGGGAAAGAGGTAAAAATCACTGGGAGCAAGGCCTCGGTAGTAAGGGGGGTGGGGGAAAATGTCCCAGTTGAATTTCTCAAGCAGTTCCTGCGTTTGACTGGCTGAATGCGGTCTTGCATTGTCATGAAGAAGCAAAACACCTCGACGAAGCAAACCGGGTCTTTTCCGTTTTATGGCGGCTCGCAAGCCTTTCAGTACGTCACAGTACCGCTCGGCATTTATCGTTTCGCCTCTGGGAAGAAAATCTATGAACAGGATGCCTTTATTGTCCCAAATAATGGTTGCCATTAGCTTGCGTTGAGAAAGTGACACTTTGGCCTTTTTTGGTACAGGCTCTCCAGGTTTTTTCCTCACAGAACTTTGACGTTTGGTTCGGGGGTTGAGTAGTGAACCCAGGTCTCGTTCCCGGTGACTATTCTGTTGAAAAGACTATCTCCTTCCGTGGTATGAAGTTCGAAGAATTTTCTTGCCGCTTCCATTCTTGAATTTTTGTGATCCTGAGACAGCAACCTCGGTACCCAGAAACTTTACCAGACAGAAACTTTAACCATCTTCAACTTCTTTGAGATGATGTTAGTGACCGATCTGCCACTTATCTCAATGCCAGAAGGGAGTTTAGCATGAATTTCATCTATTGTGAGAGGCCTATCAGACTCCAGATTGCGGAGAACGACTTCAGCTGGATCCCCTGTTGTTGCGTTGTTGGTCTCCCACTACGCGGTTTATCGTCAAGCGAGTTGCGACCTTCCAAAAATTTTTTCCGCCATACCGACACCATTAGCAGAGACATGGCTTTTGAGCCATACACATTCGAGAGTTTTCTGTAAATTTCCGTCACGGTTTTGCCTTTTAAAGTGTAGTAATGGATGAAACCTCGCAACTCCACGGTGGACACGGGGTCAGTTGGCAACTCCATCGCATCTAGCGGGTAATGCGTCTGGGGAGGACCCCCACGCCCCTACGCCCACCCTATCAACTAGACGAAAACCCCCTAGCCGTCCCATCCTTCTGCGTACCTTTCCTGGCCCTACCTAGCAGTCTTAAAATTACTTTTTGCATGACCCTAGTAAATCCATATAAATTTTATTTTTACACCTACAAAGTTAAAAGTTCATCAAACCGATAAAAACATAATGAGCATTAACATCTCCGACAAGGATGAGAACGCTATGGTTCCAAATCAGACAAGAGATGGGCACTGATTGGAAAGGTTATGATGTCCCTCATAATGGTAACATATATTGTATTTAGTTATTCCAATACTTACAGGATCTAACATGAATCCATTGACACCGCGACCTTTGCCAGTTGCCAAAACCATCATGGTGGCACTACCGTACAGAGCGTAACCTGCTGCTACTATTTCACTTCCTGCTCTCAACGCATCTTTTTCACTAGGCTCACTCGTATCGTTTTTTCTGCAAATGTCAATAAATTATTTATTATAAATCTTTGAATTGTAATCAATGATCTCGTCATAAGAATCATTAAGGTACATACCTATCAAACTAGGCTTAAAGTCATCACTCTTGTCTTGTAATATAATTATTACTATGTAAACCAACTTTTTTAAATGATTATTTTCAAATAGTTCAACGTTTTTAAAGTAGAAAAAATAAAAATAACACGGTAATACAATAAATAAAACAAATGAAATTAAAAAAAGCTGTGACGTCTCCATTATGAAGCTTATGTTAGCTTGAAGACTTGGCTAAGGCTTGAATAGCATTCTTAAATAACTGATAAGCAAAACGAATTGTTTTTGTGCCTACAGCAACTTACTTGTATATTGAGAAAATAGATCCTATGGAAACCAGACAGTCTATGTTCGATGATCCATCCAATGGATCAAAGCAAACTATGTATTTCCCTCTTTTGCTTGGTTCAACCTTTAAAATGTTAAAAACACAGTTTTGAACTTCTGTTTCGTACTATTTTGTAAGACAGCAGGTAGGTACCAATAAACAGTTCATATGTGAATATTGTATGATGCCTTTCAATACAGGTAGCCTTACTATGATGATTTGATCGTTCTCCTCGCTGACCAAAGCGCAGGTTGTAAAAGATGATTTCAACATGTTGATGAAAAGTTCATTTGCCAGCACATCCAGTTTTTTCTGATCTTCTCCTTGAATATTCGTATTACCCGCCATTCCATACCTAAACACAATCAAGTTCACATAAATTATTGCACACTTTTTATGGTTAAACAGGAAAAATATCGGAAAATAGCGTGAAATCCAGAATACATCCTGTACATTAATGATGTAAGTATACTTTTTTTTAATACTTGGAAATTTTTATTAATTAAAGAAGTTTATTAAGAAAATTATTTAAAAAAGAAGTATAGTTTTTAGCATTTTTTACACAACAGTTTATAACTTCCAAGTCATGGTCAATGTTACCTACTAGAAATCATATTGATGGTTTTAATTAACTACATTACTCACAAGACTGTATATAAAAAGTAACTAGGTTTAACTGGTTATAAAAAAAACGACAAGCAATAATGAGCTTCTTACAGTTGGGCCAATCCAGCTTTCCTAACAGCACTACTGATGGCCTTCACAGCTGTTTGAATAGAGTTGAGGAGTTGTGTCAGCTCTCCCGTCGCCCCGGGAAAATTTTGCTGCTGAGCCAGGACGAACCTGTAAAATCCAATAAATTATAAAACAGCTAAGATTGGTAGTGCTATTATACTAGCATACGTTCTCTCATTTATAAATTACTAGCCTAGTTTGCTCGCTCGCTCGGTATGGCTGTATAGATCTGATGGTCTTCACTGTTGAGTGGGACATGTAGAATAATTGGGAATGGTGGATCATTCCCAATTATCAAGGGTGCTTGAAATGTGTAGGGGATGTTGCTCGCTTCGCTCGCTCTCTGTGGGATGTATTGATGTTATGGGATATAAATAGTCCATCCCGAGTTCGTAGGAAAAACCCTGTTGAAATCCGACTTGTGTGGGGATGTTGCTCACTCCACTCGCTAGGGTGGGTTTTCTTTCTTGCTTGGTGTGGGATGTATAGATGCGATAGTCCCCATACCATCGAGACCTACAGTCCTTGGTTCGGGTGGTGGTGGAGAATTTAAAAATTGCTCACAATCCCTTTCTATGGACAATCCCAATTGAATGGCAAAAAAAAAAGTACAAATGGTATATTCCTCTGATTAGTGTAGGTATATCTATATGTTTAGATTTTTTTGAGCTAAGTTGCCCAAGTACTCATACATTGAGTAAGTTTCGGAGAGATTGACGTTTCAGCCTGACCGTGTAGCTTTTATTTTACTCGATAGTCTGGACAAGTAAAAATTAGTCGACAATTGCACAGGGAAGGGAGACAGCATGTTAACCTTAAGCAGGCCGTGCGTGTGTTATGTCGATAGCTCAAGAGTTTCAAAAATCACTAAAAATCGCGATAAAATGAAATTTTCTCTTTAAATCAGCATATCTGTATAAAAACACTAGTTACCTGTCTTTTTAAAAACTGCTCATAAGAAACTTTTCATTTGAAAATTCATAAACAAATAAATTAGGTACCTATAATTTTAAATTATTCAAACTTTATAGAAAACCATAATAATATACATGAGCATACGAAATAGTATGATGAATAACACACCTACTTACCCAACTGCGATGTTTTTCCCAAACCTACGGGAGGATACTACGAATAGGTACCTACTATCAATATTAGCGAATTTTCATAGAAAATGAAGCTATTGTAATGGCTCCAAAAAATTTAAAATCAAAATTTTCGGAAAGTTTCTTCATTGATATCCGTTTTGTGGTATTCTGAAACGATTCCTGGATTTTAACACTATATGAGGGTATTCTAGACGATAACTCTTCTTCGGATTGAGATAAAAAGTCGGTTCTTGCGCCAAAAAATCAATCTTTTCTAATGAAAGGATGAGTTCGTTGGCCAGCACTTTTTGAGCTCATTAAATTGCTCAAATTTTGAAAATGTGCTAAACAAATCACTGCTAGAAACAATTTTGCTAAAACAAACAACAAACAAACAATATTGCTAAAAACTGCAAAAATGTTTAAATTTACAGTTCTTAGCAGAATTTTACTCGAAAAAAGTTTATCAACAATTAAATAGTCCATTAAACAGGTTAAGCACAAAATTACCTATCCTATAAAATTCTTTTGAGTTTCATTAAGGATTGCTGAAAAATTGATAAAAACTCCCAAAAATGGGAAAATCCGAAGTCTATTTTGAATTACAGAATATCATTTAGAATGAGTTTTTTGTCATACAGTTGGTAGTTAACATTCCTTTCTACTCAAGTGCTCTGCTCGAATTAAAAAAAAGTAACATAATATGATACGATTTTTAACGAAAATTCGCTCATACGATCGCGCTGCATGACTGCAACTTTTTTATCGGTAGTTTTACCTGGTCAGCGTTAGACAGTCGGTCTCCAATATGCCGCTCATGGTGCCGTCTTGTCGGAGTTTCGCCAACGCACTGACTGATCTGTTGGAAGTCGGAGCCCTCCACTGCCACCTGGCATTCTGACCTTGCGCCGTCTCCCCTCTTGCCTCCGTTATCAGCTTTCCCCGTCCCTTTCCTATGAGGTCTTACATCAAATAATATGATCGACTATAGACGCCTTAATGAGGTAAAATTCCTCTCCGTTTTATTTCCTTGTGTTTTGATCGTTGATGACAGAACAATAGCATAGAAACCTCTGAACTTGGACAACATCTAATTTCATTATTCATCTGTTATCGGGGTGGCCCCCAACTGGAAAATTCAGGGAAAACCAGGAATTGTCAGGGAATTCTTTGTGTCGCAAAAAGTAAGAGAAATATCAGGGAATTTCGCAAAAAATCACCAAATGTCAAGGCATTTCTGACATTTTATGTCTTTGCTATGGCACATAAACTAAAAAAACGTCACGGAAAATTGCTCACGAAAATATTTTGATGATTTCCGCTTACAACCGAGTCGTTGCTAGGGAAATGGTACTTCGTCGTTTTTCATCCCACAAAATTCGTTGACCATTCGTTCGAAAGCTCTCGATTTATCCAACCATATTATGTTAACTACTGCGAAGTGCGTGGCCAACAAGCTGAGTTATGAGCAAGGTTATTTGAATAATTGTGTTAACTCAGGTGATCATTCTCAATAATTGATATTGTGAACATGATTGCCACCGCTTGTTAATTTCTGATGATTTCATTGAGCTGGTGTTTCGATGATTTGATTCATAGCAGGTGATCCAAATATTGCGAGAACGGTTTGATTTGTGAAGCGGTGGTTAAATCATTTTAATAGGTAATTTCTATGCTTTACACTCTAGGAAGCTGTAATTTCTTATGTAGCCTCTTTAGGACATTGACTTAACGATGCCCAGGGTCCGGATCAGATGAGTGGCTTTTGAAGCTAATTTCTATGTTTTACACTCTAGGAAGCTGTAATTTCGTATGTAGTCTCTTTAGCACATTTACGTGACGATGCCCAGGGTCCGGATCAGCTGAGTGGCTCTTAGAGCTTGCATCCGAGTCGGCAGGGGGGTAGGTGATGTAGCCTGGCTCGAATTCAATGAAGTACCCACGGGTGTCGGAACAATGAGTCAACACGATCGCGAATTCAATTAAGTACCCACGGGTGGGCGGTTTCTCTTATGGCCCATTTAATTGATTTGTACGCCCCGCCGCACAGTGGATGGAAACAGCAGTTTTTGTGCAAAAACCTCTTAGATGAGCCAAGTGGTTGAACTTGATATGGATTTTCATGTTTTTTGGAGTGCTGAGTCGAT
The DNA here is from genome assembly GCA_030762985.1 of Adelphocoris suturalis. Lineage (NCBI taxonomy): Eukaryota > Metazoa > Arthropoda > Insecta > Hemiptera > Miridae > Adelphocoris > Adelphocoris suturalis. Next base: position 104,091,443 of record CM061043.1, read on the forward strand.
TGAAACCATTCCCAACTCGCTAACTATAATGGCTAATCGGATAGCAACGTTTTAGCGAAATTTCTTAGAAAATGAAGCTATTGCAATGGCTCCAAAATTTTTAAAATAAAAATTAAAAAAATTTTTCATCATGGAAATCCGTTTTGAAGTATTCTGAAACGATTCCTGGATTTTAACGCTTTTTTATATGTATATATATTTGTATATATAAGAATGCCCTGCATCCCTTATTACTGCACCAAGTATCTACTACCAAAATGATAACTAGTAAAAAAAAGGTGTGGCGATGAATGGCAAATGAGAACCTTTTTTCATTTTTCATAGCGCGAAAGCTGAATCAATAGTAAATCAAGCTGAATAATTATTTTGAAGGAACGTAAGTATAACCGAAATGGGTTACTTGATTTTTTTTTATTCACTTGATGTAAAACCGTTTCTTCCAAATTTGGGTATCGTTCGCGCAGATCTTTCTCAAAATCACTTTTAAATAAAATCTCGCAAAGCACTGAATATGGAATTTCAAGAGACATTTTTTTTCCCACGATTTACGATTTTTTTTTTTCCACAATGTGTGTTTAAATGTTAGGTAAGTACCACGCTTCCGCTGACGTTGAATGATTTGATAGTGATAGAAGACTACTCTCAAAGAACTATTTTTCTAGACGAAGAATGAATCGTAACATTCATTCTCGGGACAAGTTTCGCACCTAGTGGTTTATTTACTCTGACTCGTCATAGCAGGAGTTGATAGGCGGGTGCCGTCACATACCTTTCTCAACGTTTTCGTTCATTGTGATCACCGACGGCGGAGAACGGCGATAAAATTAATACACAAGACACTTGAATGAGTGCGTAGTCGGATTATTCCAGTCCCAGGACGACCGGAGATGACCTGCACTTTTGGCACTCTATCAAAGTTAAATAATCACATGACTATTCCAAAAACCCTCATTATCACGGCTTACTCTTGGTGATGCGCCAAAAAAATGTGAAAAAATGATCAGGTACACCTAAACATGTATAGAATACATGGTATATTTCGTCTTGGGGAATTTCCCCAGTTTTGGAGGCGTAATAAATCATCAATACCTGCTACACCAAAACCTTAATTTCAAGCATACGACCAATTATCACACTCAATGCCTTCTCAAAAATTTCTACACGCCCAAATGAGGAAACTAAGGGGTAAGTTTGTGTCTGAAGGTATCTAGGAACAATATAAAAATGGAAAAACATTTTTATTAATGCTTTCATTTTTTGAGGTTTTTGCACGCTTCCATCCACTGTGCGCCGTGCGATGCACGTGTGAGATCTGCCTAGTAATAAATACAATAAGAAAACACACATGAAAATGTCCCAATGTGTTGCAGACTCGTATGCAAGCATTTTCTTTGGAGTAGTTGTCTCCAAGCTTCAAGTGTGCACAGATCGTCATGATTTCTACAACCTTGAGGAGAGGATGGAGGCAGTCTTCCTGCATAATGTAACATGATTTCTCTGACGAATTGAATCTGTCTATATCGTTGATCAAAACACTCCCAGTGAACTTCTTTCTGTCCAATCAAACCAAAACAGAATGCAATTTATTAAACAAAACATGTCACAATAATTTGAAGAAGATACAGTTTTTCAATAAAATTGATTTATTTTAATACAAAAGTGAAATAGAATGATGGGAAAATAATGTAAGATAGATGGAGAAGGACTTTATATAAGGAAGATGATTAGCAATCCCTTGTAGTGTAGGTCATGACATCAGTTGATTTTTTGTCCCGGTGTTCAAATCGTCCAACTTTTCAGCGAATTTTATTGGAAAATTTCCCCAAACTCCGTTGAATCTCCGTTACTCTAAACTCGATATAAACGACTATTGGGTTGGTGAAAAACGCCAAGGTTTGATCCTCGAGATTATTTTTATTTTGATGGTTTCCGCTTACAACCGAGTCGTTGCTAGGGAAATGGTACTTCGTCGTTTTTCATCCCACAAAATTCGTTGACCATTCGTTCGAAAGCTCTCGATTTATTCAACCATATTATGTTAACTACTGCGAAGTGCGTGGCCAACAAGCTGAGTTATGAGCAAGGTTATTTGAATAATTGTGTACATTCAGGTGATCATTCTCAATAATTGATATTGTGAACATGATTGCCACCGCTTGTTAATTTCTGATGATTTCATTGGGCTGGTGTTTCGATGATTTGATTCATAGCAGGTGATCCAAATATTGCGAGAACGGTTTGATTTGTGAAGCGGTGGTTAAATCATTTTAATACCTAGGTAATTTCTATGCTTTTCACTCTAGGAAGCTGTAATTTCGTATGTAGCCTCTTTAGGACATTTACTTGACGATGCTCAGGGTCCGGATCAGATGAGTGGCTCTTAAAGCTAATTTCTATGTTTTACACTCTAGGAAGCTGTAATTTCGTATGTAGTCTCTTTAGAACATTTACTTGACGATCCTCAGGGTCCGGATCAGCTGAGTGGCTCTTAGAGCTTGCATACTAGTCTGCAACACATAACTTGTCTTCAACTAAAGACATAAAATGTCCCAATGTGTTGCAGACTCGTATGCAAGCGTTCCTTATACTAGACTCATTCTACAGAGCTGATTAGAACTGACTCTTTCTTTAGGTTTGAGATGTAAATTCCGTTCTTGCGCCAAAAAAATTCAAGCTTTCCAAACAATACGAAGAGTTGTGAATTTAAATGAAAACTTGGTGTAATAATTTGAAGCGTTTTCAAGTATAACTCCAAACAATCAAACTTCAATAGCGTACTTTATCATTCTAGGTACATATTATTTCATAGGTGAGTTATACGAATGACAAAAATAATTATCAAGAGTGGTGGTTAAATTGTTCAAAAGTAACTAGGTACGCTACACTCACATAAAAAAGGAATGGATGTGCCATTGGCTTCCCTGGTAACTACTTCACCTTATAAACCATTTGTGCGAAAAATGAACAGAGTATTGGACTAGGGAGAAAAAAAAACCAGCAGAGTAGTAGATTGATCCAGTAAGAGTCCAAAAACTAGTTTGTATGTATAAGCTAGGACTTCTCAGGAGGGTTAAGGAGGTGGAAATTGGCTCATTGGAATGTGGAGTCATGTGTTATAAATTCACAAAACAATTTTCCAACGAACGATTTTGGTGGGATGGGAAATCAGGAAGTTATACTGTCTCTGGCAACAATTAGTAGTAGGTGAAAAAAAGCGTGACATTTTTTGCTGTCGGACGAAAATTTTGAATTATCCCCAGAGCTAAGAAATCCATGTAAGGAAAAAAAGTTAAACTCAAATGATTAAAATGTGTAATTCAATAAATAGCTTCAGATCACAAATTGAGAGACCATAAAATTTTAAATAGAAAGTCGTAAAGCATGATCTTATGGGTGAATTTCCGTAAATTATCGTATTACATTTAGCTTAAATTGTTATGATATTTGAGCACTTCGAGCGCAATGAAATTGTTAAATATAAATAGATTACATATAAGTAGTCTGTGTTTTTCTTCTTTAAATCATACGATTTTCGTTTTATAAGCATTAAAGTTACATTAAAATGACGAGAAAACAAACAAAAACATTTGAATTTGATATTTTTTGTCAGGAAAATCTGACGTTCGGTCAGGGAAATTAAAAATTTCCATTTGAGAGCCACCCTGATTATTAGCGAACTTTTGAAGAAAATTAAGCTATTGCTCTCGCCTCAAAATTTGTAGAATGTGAATTTTTGAAAAAAATTTATGCAGTAATCCGTTTCAGGCTATTCTGAATCATATTCTGAAGTTTAACGCATTTTTTTATGTGTGTGTCATTCCAGACGATAACTGTCCGTAGAATTGTGCTAGAAACTTCAAACAATTTTTAAAATGTGAAGGATACAAAACGAAAGTTCAAGTTCGTTGGCCAGCATGATCGGATTACATCTTAGGGTTGAAATTTTCAAAAAGGTAGTAGAAAAATTTCAAAATAGCCTGTTTTTTGCGATTTGTTGTGCGAAATAATTTTTTCAGCATACTAACATGTGAAATATAACATCGAAATAATGCCGTTCGTTAGTTGTAAAAATCAGTCAATAGCGACTGAAATGTCGAAGATTTCTTCAAAAATTCGCTCATGGGGTCATGCTGCATGACTGGATTTTTTTTTTTTTCAATAATCTGTCTGTCTAGTGTGGAATTGTTTGTGTAGTGTTGATGTTATTTGAAAGGTACTTACGAAATTTATAATAAACAATTAGTTAGGTTAATGTAAAACGTTGCAAATTATTACACCAGAGTTTCCCTTTTCTCTATAAACTTTCCACATAAGTACTTAGATCAGTTTCATCTATAAGCACGGACTTAAGTTAGGTCCCCCTAAAATTCATATGGTCGCAGCTCCATTATGCTCATAGTGAGAGTACGGAAGATCGTACAGCCTTCTGATGATTTCATTCGATTTGTTTTGAAAATATATGTAAACGAGAACCAAAAAACATTACTGTCACCTTGAAATTTTCTGAGATCTCGATTTTTCAATATTTTAGCCCTTGTTTACTACCCTGTAGGGTTGATTAAAATTGATGCCGATGTTACTGGCACATCTCCGGCCGATGTATATGATTTTTGAGCCGAATTTCATAAACTTTGGTCCAATACTTATGGGGAAAAGCTCTGGACAGCGTACGGACGGATTATTTTTTATTCTATTTTTGGATTCCTCGCATCTTGAAACTTAAACCAACAAATTTTGAGAGGGTTAACAAATTTTTTTTCTTCGTCGACTACAAAGGTTCATCATTGAAAATAATAAACCAAAAGTCAGGATATCAGAATGGACGGTTTGAAAAATAAAAAAGCAGTAGGATCAAGCCAGAACAGCTGCAGTTTCGGTTTATCCCTGCATCTGTAATTTATTTGGAAAAAGGAAATTAGTGGAAAAACATTGTCTATTTCCACAAAAAATATAGAGTTACAATGTTATGTTACGACATCGTAACTCTATATTTTTTGTGGAAATAGACAACGTTTTTTTACTAACTTCCGTTTAGTAATGGGTTTCCACAACTTCGTCGCGAGTGATTTAGTTCGTTCGCTTTAGAATTCAAAGCCCTGTCGACGATATTTTTTATTCTTGCCCTTCAGTGCGTGGAAGAATCAAATTATGTCGTACCTATTCAATTCATTGAAATGAAATATATAAAAGCGATCCAATATGTCAAAGCGATCCTTTTAGAAATTTAGAGAAAGATTGACGCATTGCAGACAGTGACGTCCTCTGCGTTCAGTTTATACTACTTTAGAGGGAGACTGGTTTCGTCCATTATTGTTATCTTCAGTACTGAAGGATTTGAACGTATTTATTGCGTCAATCCTCATCTGACTTCATCACCAAATTTTACATTGTAGATAACTACTTTTCACTTTTCAAGTTTTTGAGATACGTAGTTTTAATCAGTATATTTTGCAGACAATTTCGAACGGCCTAAATACAGATGGATATCTTCTTCCGAATTTTGTAATCAATTCAATTTTTATACGTAAACCTACAACTTTATAGGGTTGATACAATTAATTATTATTATTTATTATAAAGGTTTGTTATTGAAAATAAGGAAACAATTCTGCACAAAATGTGAAAGTTTTGGTCGTTAAATCTTGAAAAAGAAGTGTTTTACGAAAGTCACGTTACAAATGGCCAAACAGCGATCAAACCTTTAAAGAGATCGTTTAACCCTTACAATGCACTGAAATTGCAACAAATTGGGATTGCATAGTGTAATTTTTTCGGGGGCTTGGATTTTACAGCGAGACCGACAGATGGATCCGGAGCTAAACATTTCAAATAATAGTGACATGCGAAGGGGATGTTGACAATTTGATTTTGAGGCACAAAAAACTACAAACAAACAAAAACTGTCATCTTCCTGCTCGCCTCAAAGCATTTCTTTCTTTAATTGAAAATCAAGCAAAAAAATACACCCATATTGTAGGTAATATATAGATATACCTAGGTAATATCTATACATTTGTGTATGGTCTACAGTCTACACGATCCTTCCTACGTAGGACACACCCCAGTTCGTTCACGTAATAGTTGGGGCTGGTCTCACCTTTAACCTTCTGATAAAGCGTGTGGAATCGATGAAGCTATCAGTCCCAATTCAACAGGAAACAACGAAACCAGATAACCTAATCGCGGTTACATCCAGTCTGTCCGATAAATGTTTTCCACTTGAAAACATTGATTACGATTGTATTTCACTTTGAGTTGGATTACTCATTATTTTTGTGAGTGGGAAAATTTTCGTGTGGATTGTAGAATTACGTAGACGGAGGCCACACATATATTTCTTGTCGTTGAGATTTTATAGGTACTCTTGTATTTTGCACTTGACATCTTCTTTATATTAATAAAGTAAAGTTTCTGTATGTGGGTACCTCCATAACTTTTGAACGGATTGACCGATTTGCGCGTTCCTTTTTGTAATATGACCAGCCACCAGGCACGCAGCTAGAGGGGGGTCCATGGGGTCCGGACCCCCCCCCCCCCCCCCGAAATTTTTTGATGAATTAAAAAATTATTCATGGTTAGGGTTGTATCTATTTTTTCACTAGCACGAACTACCAACAGAGAATATTCGTCTGATGTGAAATTCTTCAGAAATTATTTTTATAATACTCATTGGTTCTGCTAATAGCTCCAATACGTAGAGGTAAGATTCCTGAGATAAGAAGTTAGATATTTAGGTACACGGACATGGGTCATGTATACGACCTTAAAGACAGATCTACGCTTCTTTAGATATTTCGGTACACGGACATGGGTCATGTATACGACCTTAAAGACAGATCAACGCTTCTTTAGATATTTCGGTACACGGACATGGGTAATGTATACGACCTTAAAGACAGATCAACGCCTCTAGCACTATATCTGAACGACCCGTGTAGCAACTCTTCATACCTTTCAGCACTCCAAATTTTTATTATGGTGTTCAGAAGCCTTCTGACATCTTCCCCTGAAGAGATTCCTTTCTCTCTCTGGAGGACAGTACTACAGAGGAAGAAAATTCTCTCCGAATCTCGTATTCCCTCGGCTAGCCCTTTCACTTCATCAGCAAGGAGTGACACGCCGACCACTCCCTGAGGTAACTCGTACTGCTTTCCTTGCAGACGCATGGATCTCTGCTACAGCATGTCCCATCTTAATCTGGTCCAGCCTCCTGGAGAATTTAACATCCCGTCCCCGAAGTATCTTATGAAATAGTTCTGAATAGGATCAGCATTTGGTATTGATATTATACTTTGAGTACCACGGTTGGTATTCAGGTTCGCAATATTTGGATGTCTGGAGAGTATATGTAGAGTGAGTTCTCTTCTTGTAAAGCCTCTAGAACAATAGAGAAATTGGGTTGCATTGTCTCTTTGACTATTCACCAAGGTATCATCCATGTTACTGAGCTACATAATTACGTTGCTCCAAACGATATCACAACAATAACAATAATTAAGTTAACATTTCTGGAATGAGTGAATGAGACCGAATTTGGCACTCAACTTCGAAGTAGGAATTTGAAGAAGTATGACTGGTAGTGTGAACCTGTCTGGTACGTTTTCCATCAATTTTTGGTTAAAAAAAAAAAAAAAAAAAAAACGGCGCTCCGCGCCTCGCTAGGGGGCAAGCCCCCTGGACCCCCGGTTACCTCTATTTACATACTTCGGACGAAATGATTGAAACACAGAATGTGTTTTAGTTCACGCATTTCACATAAACCCGTCTTCAATCTTAGGTTGAAGATTGGTTAACTTCCAATAGTTATATTTTAAGATGATAACTTGAAATATTTATAACTCATAAACCGCGTCATAACAAAATATCGCATAGGTTACACCAGGTTACACGATCCTTAGTTCCGTATCATCGGTATCCATGTTGTCGTCCCAGATTTTGTTACGAAATTTCGTTAGCTTTTTTGGCTAAAACACACAAAAGTTAGTACATGGCTAAAACACATTCCATGGCTTTAGAATTCACTCAGCTGATCAATGATCACCCAGGCGTCTTCAGCATTCTCCCTTGACCCTCCCTCTCAAATTTCAGCTTCCTCCCAATATCCCGTTCTCGCAATATTCGGATAACCTGCTATGAATCAAATCATCGAAACACCAGCTCAATGAAATCATCAGAAATTAACAAGCGGTTGCAATCATGTTCACAATATCAATTATTGAGAATGATCACCTGAGTGTACACAATTATTCAAATAACCATGCTCATAACTCAGCTTGTTGGTCACGCACTTCGCAGTAGTTAACATAATATGGTTGGATAAATCGAGAGCTTTCCAACGAATGGTCAACGAATTTCGGGGGATGAAAAACGACGAAGTACCATTTCCCTAGCAACGACTCGGTTTTAAGCGGAAATCATCAGAATGTTGTCGTCACAGATTTCGTTAGCTTTTTTGCCTAGTTAGTCCATGGCTAAAACACATTCTGTGTTAAAAACAAAAGCGCGATTTAACGCTTCGAAAATCGATTTTATTGCGGAGCGGAAATTCACACAACACATCACCATCCATTCCGGGATTAGAAAATTCATAAATTTACTTCATGGGATCTTGCAGTCTAGGGGAAATTCATCTATCGTATGTGCGTCACGGGGTTCTGTATTCCGCCCCACACTCCTTACAATATCCTATGGGGAGAATGTTCCTAGATGTCTTCCTAACTTTTACGTTACGGGATCCTGCAGTAGAAATTGAGATTGAAATTGAGATTAGAAAAATACCTTAGAAATAAGATGGGTAACGAACGCCTTTCTCATTTGACCATGATGTCAATTCATTATCCACTGTCGTTCGCGGCTGATGACGTGCTGGATTTGATGTCTTTAAAAGCAAACAGAAAGGTCTTTATGATCAACTAAATACTTAAAAATTGAACTTTGGTTGTTGTATAAAGATCAAAATTTATCATTATTGTAAAAAATTGTTCTAACTGTCACCTAAAATCCTTATTATGTACCTACCTACCTATTAAATATTTTTGACTTATTAAAGATAGTATTTCACCATGTTTGAAAAAATGTCTCCCCCCCCCCCCCCCCCAGTCAAAATCCTGGCTACGTGCCTGCCAGCCACTTCCGGCGCAAAATATAGGCCACATCAAAATTGCGAAACCCCTGCTCAGTAAGGGGTGGGGGGTAAAAAAACTGGAAAATCCGTGTGTGGGCTCAAACGAAAGTCTACGCCATTAATAGGAACATCCCCTACACACGTTAAACCTACCCTTAGGGATGTACCGTTAGCGAGCGAAGCGAGCAACATCCCCTACATGTTTTAATTGTAATACACCTGAATGGGGGATAAAAGACCATTGTATGAACACAGCCACACCTTGCGAGCGAAGCTCATTTGAACTTGATGTTTTTCTTTTCTACGCCACCTCATGTCCAATTTTGTCTTTGTTGTTCATGTGTGCATATATAAACATATTGTTTCTCGCACAATAAATTATTTGAATTGAATTGCACTGGTGACGTCAAAGCCTTCCCGCCTGGGCGAGACCCCCCCTGACACCCAGTGTGACGTTACTAGTGCAAACTTTGACAAATCTCAGAAAGAAAACTACTCAACGTAAGAGAGTGTGGATGGCATCAAATTTCTTAGAATGGAATCTATTTTCATATAAAAATATAAAATGAATTCGTGGGTAACGCTCATTATTACCTTTCACTACAGTTTAGTTTCCAGGCCAGCAAAATTTGATTTTTTATCACTTTGAGAGATCAATACACACATTTTTATGTCATCACAACTTCTTCTGTCAAACAACGAATCGTAGTTAGTATTGAAGCTCAAGTCTCATCTTGATTGGAATAACTGCTTGAAACTCTCCTCAGTGTTGACTTATTTTAATTTTGTGATTGTTCAAACGAAAATCAGCCATGAATTTGACTCCAATGCTAAAAAGGCCGATTTGCCCCAGTGGTGCTATAACAGGTCCTGTGAAAGAGCGTCAACTGAAGAAGGATTACATCACGTTAAACAGGTCTGCTCTCGAGAAATGAGAAAAATCACTTTTGACAAAAACAAGCATTGCCTCCATAATTTTAATTGAAATGTGATGTTTGGTTTCAATTGGATTATCATGTATTAGGTATGTACATGTTATAGTACAATGATTAGGGGATCTATTTCTACATCACATTAATGTAGGTATGCCAAACATCAATGACCCACCATAAATAAGCGAAACCTGGAAATCATTTGTGAGAGATGAGTTTTCTATGAAATGAAACAATTTGCAAAAATATTACTGCTGTAGACGAAAAATTGGGTAAAATAATTATGAGACGTGATTTTTTTAAATTTATCAACATGTTGTCAGATGGAGGTTCAAATTCAATATTATCATTTAAATTCGGGGTGCCTCATCTCCGTTTCAGATTCATTAATAACGTGGAAATGAACAAGTCGACGACATCGTACCAGTTTCCCCAGTTGATGATGGCCATACAAACTGCAGTCAAATGCGTTGCAATAACTCTCAAGAAATGCGGTCTGGCGCAAATGTTTGTAACGATTTTTCGATTCTTGTTCCTTTAGATTTAGAGTTTTGTAGCTATAGATCTCAATAACGATGATGATGAGCTCGGCCTATTACCTAATATAAAACTGTGATGTTATGTTCCCGACGTTTGATCTCCGATGGAAAACCCTCCTAATTACGTCATGATTTTATAGATTTTATTCAGCATTTTCTAGGCTTATATTGTTGGGTACGTAACTGAAGTCGAGGAAATCAACAGCATGTAGCATTTTGGTTTTATGACTCTCTTATCGATGAAAATTAGTTAACCTTTTGTTTGTTTCTAGAGAATTTGGATTAAAATCAACTTTAATAGAGATAACATGAATCAGTAGGTAGCTGGTAAATTTAAAACGTAGACAGATAGCCAAATTCTTCGTGTAAAACTATAATTTCCAGTTTCTATGATTACTTTAGATTCATGAATTCTTAAAAATACAACCCGGTATCGATTTTCAATCAGTTGATTTTCGTGTTGTATGGTCTCCTCTCATCCTCCAAGGCTTGAAGGAGATGAATAACTGACTATCAACTTCAACTTCTTTCAATTTAAGTTGGTTGTGAATTGGAATATTAGGATTTTGTCATTATTTCAACTCGCATATTGAATGTAATGAATAATCACTTTCTGGGTATTTGTGTAGGAGAAGTTTGGGGACTTCCGAGCAACATTTTCCCTCGCTGGATGGAAGACGGTTGGAGCAGTATTTGAACGAAGTGTTTGTTAATTTGGTGGCCAGCACCAACACGGTCAGCCTGATTGTGTGCAAAGATAGTGAAGATGCCATTAGGGTATGTGGCATAAAAGGTCATTACTATACAATAGGAAGTATGCCAGCTCCACGTAGGTACTGGGGAAACCTTACAAGTCGGAGAAAGGGGTCGTAACGAGGGTTTGGGTTGGTATGAACCTAAAATCATCTGGACAGTATCGGGGATTTAGTAGTATTATCCTCCTTTGATTGTGTCACCCTCACTAGGGAGGCGTAGAGTTTTTGTAGTAGTGCGCAGGTTAAAAGTAAAGTTTTTTGTAATATCAGTGTACAACTAGAGTACCGAGTAGAATGGACTTTGTCCCACATGCTGATTTGGGTTGCTGACGTATAAATGAGAGCCTATATATGAGCTCTTAGTAACTCTTTGTAAAGGCCTGTACACACCAGTTCGTGGCGGGGCAAGGCGAACGTAAATTCTTTCTTTCTTCGATCCTAATTTTTGTCTAGTTGTGCAATAAATTTCGAAAATTTTGAATTCCGTGATGGAAGAGGGGGAATAGCCGGAATAACGTGCTTTTAGCGAATTTTTGAAGAAAATTAAGCTATTGCTCTTGCCTCAAAATTTGTAGAATGTGAATTTTTGAAAAAATTTTATGCAGAAATCCGTTTCAGGCTATTCTGAATCATATTCTGAAGTTTAACGCATTTTTTTTATGTATGTATGTATATATGTATGTGTCATTCCAGACGATAACTGTTCGTAGAATTGTGCTAGAAACTTCAAACAAATTTTAAAATGTTAAGGACACAAAACGAAAGTTCAAGTTCGTTGGCCAGCATGATCGGATTACATCTTCGGGTTGAAATTTTCAAAAATGTAGTCAAAAATTTCAAAATAGCCTGTTTTTCGGTGTTTTTCATTATTTGTTGTGCGAAATAATTTTTTCAGCATACTAACATGTGGTATATTCGGAATCAGCGTAAAATTTCCTATAAGAATATGTATCAAGTTTTCAAAAATTTCAAAGTTGAAAAATCAGTCAAAAATCGAAATAATGCCGTTCGCTGGTTGTAAAAATCGGTAATATTTGCATGAAACATTGTCCAAATTCAGATTGAACTACTCTTATGGAAGTATCCCTGTATAACCAATCCTAGAACCATGCTGTTTAAAACGTAGGTAGTAGGTGCTTGTTAAAAAAAAAGAAAAAAAAAATCTAATCACAACTGATGAGTTTACTCTATGAAATATTCCGTCCTCCGATTCTCTCGGTCGCTCTCTTTAATGTTTTACGCTCAACTGTTTTAGGACTTGATGTAGCTTTAATACTGACTGTGGCTTAGAAAATATCAGCCATGAAATTATGAAGAAGTTCTATTCATGTACGTACTAGCACGCAGACCCAAGGCCTCGCTCCGCTCGAAATGGCGAAGATTTCTTCAAAAATTCGCTCATGGGGTCATGCTGCATAACTGGACTTTTTTTTCGACAAATTTTGTCGACGCCACCACCCAGGCGTAATTCCATAGCTAGAGCTATAATTCTCTACCGATTTTCGTGATTCTTATTTGGTTCAAATCCAATTTCAGTCTAGTTGTGCAACAAACCTTGGGAATTTCAGATTTGCGCTCCCAAAGCTACAAATCTCGACCGATTTTTGTGATTCTTTTTTTTTTTCATTACGAATTCGGTATAGGTAGTTTTGGAACGTATGTCAGGAGTTTTTAACTTCATCATGGGAGGGGATGAATGGCGGGGGTTAAACTGATAAATCGTGGTGTTTTAACAACTCTCGTCCAGTTTTAGTGATTCTTTTTTTGATCAACTATGAATTCGGTCTAGTTTTGGATCGCATATCAGGAATTTCAAATTTAATTACGAAAGGGGGTGAATTGAAGGGGGTAATAGTAATAAATCATAACGTTTTACTAATATTGTTGGATTTTCATGATTCTTTTTTAATTCAATTATCAATTTGGTCGAGTTTTGGAAATTATGTCAGGAGTTTCAAATTTCGTACTTATGATAGGAATTCGGTTTCGGTGGAGGGAGTTGATATGGATGGGGGGTCCGAGAAGTCATGATATTTTTGTTTTTTCTCTTATTTCAACTCTCACCAAAATTATATTTTATATAATAAAGTTTTAAATAAAATCCATTCATAGGGCCTTCCCTGTAATGCATGACATGGTACTTACCAATATGTTTCTCTTTAAGGACTTTGCGACCCAGCTGGGACCTCTTGGCGGATATAATTCCCAATTCGATTGTTTACATAGCAGCAAGCAGAGATAGCCCAACTCAAAATTAATTTTTTCCCACTCTTTCACTGTTCAAATGTTCAGATCCCTTCAGTCTACATCGCTTTTAGCAAAATCAATACTGAACTGGGCCGCATTTCTGATTGGGGTAAAAGCAATGGTATATTTTTGAACCCAAAAAAGTCCCAATGTATAGTAATATACAAGAGCCATGTTCCTACAGACCCAATACCTCCCATTCTGATAAACGGCGTCACTGTTCCCTTCTCGCCTTCAGTTCTCAACCTGGGAGTCCATTTCACCTCTCGTTTGACCTGGAACGTCCATGTAAATCATATTTGCAGACGAGTGCACGGGGCCTTACACTCACTGAAACGTTTAAAAAATTTCACCCCTCCTGAACTTAAGAGAAAACTAGTGGTTGCCCTTGTTATGCCATTTTTCCTCTACTGTGATACCCTGTTTAGCCCTTCCCTTGACTCTAAATCGAAACGTCGACTTGATGTTGCGTTCAATTGTGTGGTTAGATATGTCTATGACATCAAGCTCCGCGACCATATTTCCCAACGCAGAAGTAGCATATTAGGATTGGGAATATTCGCATACTACCAGCTCAGGCACTTGCTTTTTATTTTCAAGATCATCAAAGGCCTTGTGCCAGACTATCTATCATGTATTATCTCTCGTGCCATTTCATCGAGATCAAGCGCACTCAGGATTGTTCAGCATAGGTCGAGAGCCATAAGCCAGTCATTTGGTTTGGTGGGTGCGAGATTATGGAACTCCTTACCTCTCCGAGTTCGTTCCCTTCCTACCATAACCCGGTTTAGAAACGCTGCAAAGAATTACATCGCCCAAAACAGCTAGCTGGCCCCTTCTTCTTTTTTTCGACTCCCATTCTTCTCATCTTCACCCCCCTCCCCCTGTTCTATCTCTCTCTGCCCTTTAATATCTACTTCGTACTACCTTGTACCTAGGTATCTGTTTTTTATATAAGTATATATTTTTTGTTCTTTTTGCTCTAGGTATATGTGCATATGTACCTATATATTTTGTTTTATATCTGTTCCTTAATTATTTTGTATGCTTTTACACAACTTTTGCTTTTATTTTTGTAAATAATGTACACTATGAGGGGCGAAAGCCCTATGTACAATAAATTATTTTACTTTACTTACTTTACTTACTAATGCGCTAACAGACCATCTGAGCGCCACTGTGTCTATTCTCCTCTTCCCTCTTGTTAATTGGCTAGGCTACCAGCGTGTATGCGATCAGCCCGGCACCACTGGCTTCTTATCCCCATAGAAGCGTTTTGAATAGCACCTTGGAGCATAATTCTTTGAAAAAATAAAAAAAAAAAAAATGAATGAAATAATAATAATAGTACTAATATAAAAAAATAATACGGAAAAAGCAATTTGACTTAGATAACAGTTTTTCAGATGTTTTCGGCGTGAAATGATTTGAGAAAGTTTTACAGCCGTCCCTCTTGTTTCAGGTGGAAACCACGCGTAGTGGAAAATATATTTTTGCTTTCAGTGCCACTGACTCTCAAACGCGAGGCTCTTTGGAGTATTCATCCAGTGTTGGATCAACATTTGCAGTTTACAGGTTCACAAAGTTCTAATATGAAGGAAATTTTAATCATTTATCTGCCATAAAACTCTTTAATCTCTTGCTACAGAACAGCGAATTGAGAACTGAAACAATGTGTAAAATATCAAATTCCTATTTCGAGCAAAATGAACCAAGAATTCAAACTTAATGCTGGTTCGTCCTCCATTTTGATCATCAGTATTGGCCACCTTCATTTATTGTGACTTGCGTACAAAATTAAGAAGATGTTTGTTTCAAATATAAACAATTATACAGGGTGTTCCAAAAGTACCCCCCTCCCCTTTTTTTTCTCCCACAATTTTTGAGATATCGGAGTGAACCTTGCACAGCGTTTGTGCGGTATCTGGTACTATATTTTAAGGAACAAAAATCAGAAACAAAATCCAAAAGTTTTTGGGCTACCCTAATGACCGGAGGGGGTGGGGGGTTATGGGTACTTCCCCACTTTTTGCCGAGTGACACCCAAACCTTTCGTAAAAATGGTTTTTCGAAGATTAATGTTCAACATTTCAATCCAGAGTTCAACACCTAGCTTTTTAGAAAAATCCGCGCTCCTTCATGGTTCATCAGCGCCACTCTGGACGCAATGAGATATCGCAATTCTAGCTTCACCATCGTGTTCAGCGCTAAAAAATTCTTAAATTGAGTTGTTACTCAGAAAAAAATGGAGAAAAAAAATCCCTGTGGATAGTCCAAAAAATTTACAATTTGTTGTTGGTTAAAACTTAGTAACAGACACCTCAAAAACGCTCCTAAAGTTTCACTTCGATATCTCAAAAATTGTGATGGGGAGGGGAGTATTTTTGTGACTGCCTTTATATAAATTTCTTCCATTTTGGAAAAGCGGGACTGATAAACTATTATGATAAGTAACTTCAAAATTAATAAGAGTTACTGAGCAGTATAACATAATTATTATAGGTACCAAACTTGTTTTTCTATTCCAGTAGAAATTTTGGTAGGTTGTAAATTTATAAATACAAATTGGTTCATTCAACTTTATTTACGATTTCGTAAAAAGTTAGTAACTAGTTGTTAAAAACGGCTTTATTTTTATGAAGGAAAACGGATTCTACAGCCTCAATTGGTGCTGATGACAAAGATGCTTTGCAAGCTGGAAAAACTATGCTGTGTGGAGGTTATGTTTTATATGGGTATTGCACTGTGATGGTTATAGCGTTTGACGGAGGGTCTGTTAATGGGTTTACTCTCGATCATGTGAGTTGTTCCTCCCTTCAAGTAGCTATCAATAATGTCAACCTGAATACGTTTTATTCTATATTTTGTAGAATGAAGCACTGCCAGGCATGCGTCACTTGTAGGATTATCTCTTTTCCTACAATTATAGTGGAAGAGCTACCTCCTTCTTCCATATGGTGAACAGGGAATTGACTAAAGTATTAACATTGCCCCACAGGCTGTTGGTGAATTCATGTTGACTGATCCTAACATCAAAATACCAACGTCTGCTAAATTATACAGCGTAAATGAAGGACATACTCACTCGTTCGATCCATCATTGGTGAACTTCATTGAGAAAATAAAAGTTATCAAGGCAAGTGTCGTAGAAACCATTTTCGTCGAGATTTATGAATTTCAACGAGCTAAGCTTTGAATTTTCAGTATAAAATGAACTTTGGTTGCTAGGTAGGAGAAATTTGGTCTGCACGATATTCTGGCAATCTTGTGGGAGACTGTCATCGGATCCTGAAGACGGGTGGGATTTATATGTACCCTGCTTCAAAAGAATATCCCAACGGAAAAGTAAAGTTCCTACATATTTTAGGATATACCTATATAAGAAACTAGTAGTAGATAAGAATGGTTGTTAGGAAAGCCAGGTGCTAAGAAGGGGTACAGGTCTGGTAGAAGGGCCAAACCATTAGAGAAGAAGTAACCCCATATAAACCTTCGAATTCGGGCTGTCTTCATTATCTTTGGTCCACCAACCAGTGGTGGTTCCTACACTAAAACTCAGGGGGTGCACAGAGATCAAGAGGGGCTATCGCGAAGGGGATGGAAGAGGCACTTTTCTCAGCCAAATTGAAATTTCAACTGTATGCAAACGGGACACATCTTGGTAACTTTCTCATCTTCAAATTACAAACGATACTAAATACATACAATAGACACAAAAATGTTCTCTAATGGAAAATAGAAATTCTGAAATTCTTAATCCTGCATAATCAATTTACCTTTTTATAATATTCGGCGTAGAACTTACACTACTTACTTTTATACCAGCGTTGAATATGCACGATTTTTTTTTTTTTTTCAAAGTCTGCTGCAGTCCAGGTAGTGATGGCAGTGTCGCAAATATTGCAATTTTCTTCCACTGACAAACAGAAACAGTTATCTTTGATGAACTGCTCTGAATTAATGATAGTACCCACACTCATAACACTTCAGAAACTCAAACAGGAAACAAGTAAAAAGAGAACTCATGAACGAAAACTAGAAAAATTAAGCTGTAGCTTACAAGGACAAGACAAAAATCTAATCTGCTTTGTTTATCCAACTCCGATTCGATTATTGAATCGAATTTCGATAAGAAAGAATGCATTGCAGCCCACTTGCGGAGAAGCAGAGAACTGAGGCTGCTCCTTTACTGACTTTTTGTGCTCTCTAATTGGTAAGTTTACATGCCCGCCTCAATTAAAATTGGAAGTCTTCAGCTCAAGTTAGTCTGAAGAGGAGCACTCCCACCCGCTTCTGACTGGTCAGGTCGGGTGAGCTTCCCCCCTTTGCCCCTCTCAACCGTATTTTGCCTTTCCTCCACTCTGTTTCGGACGCAGATTCATGTAGTCTAGCACCTATAATCGCGTCTTCTGTCAATAGAAAACTTATTAGAAATGTGATACGTTATTATTACAATCACGATCAAGACAGCCTAACAAACAGCCAGACTTAAAGATCATAGCTCTAACTACCCAAGTGCCGGATCTGAAGTAGCATAGCTGAAAATCTGAATAAAGAAACTAACTAAAGAGTAATGACTCTAAGCAATACATAAAGAAGACAATGCCGCATCAAAGATACGATAGCGTAATAAGAGAAAATATGAATCAACTTGTTGAGTAACAGAAGAGGTTTGAGAGCAGTATGAGCCATCTGCCTGGGTGGCTGCCTTAATTATATCCTGTCCCCCACTGGGATCTTCCCTTCCCAGGGTATGTACTTTCCCCTCTCAATTAGGAGTGGCCCGGTCAGAGGGTCTTAGCTTGTTTATTGGAAGAAACTAAAAGTTTTTACAAGTTGAGCACAACATCTCTCTCAAGAGGGATTGAAGAGGTAGTGCAACAAACAAAGACTCTTACATAGATAGCAGGGTTTATTTGGCTAGAGTGGGGTACAAGAGTTCAATATTTGCAAATAAAACATGAGGTCTAGACACAATTTAGTAGGTACTCGTATTAAGTGTTTTTGTGGTTGTCAGTTACGTACATGTAGCGTGGGCGCCTTCTCAGTTTGTAATGACCCTTTTGGTTTATTATTTTCAATAATAAGCCTATGTGATCGTGTAGCAAAAAATTGTTATAACCCCCCCTCAAACGTTGTCACTTTACGTTTCAAGGTGCTTAGAATCAAAATTTGAAATGTCCGTCCGCCGTTCGGGCCTTAAAAGGCCTAAGAATTGACTTAAAAAACCCGTTCTTTCGCACATAGACTCCATTTGGGGTCTAGTTGGTCCTAACGTTTAACCATCCCGATCGCTTTACTCGCATAGATGCTATGGCCCAAAAACGGGCGAAAAAGTGTCAGTGTTAGACTGACGAACGCGCGCACGCCTTGAGGGTGGGCCGGAGAGAGTGAGCGGGAGGGCGAGGCGGAGGGAGTGAGAGGGAAGGGAGGGCGAGGGAGTGTGGGGGAGGCGGAGGGA
The DNA here is from genome assembly GCA_030762985.1 of Adelphocoris suturalis. Lineage (NCBI taxonomy): Eukaryota > Metazoa > Arthropoda > Insecta > Hemiptera > Miridae > Adelphocoris > Adelphocoris suturalis. The sequence goes on from CM061043.1 coordinate 104,110,501, forward strand.
AGAGAGGGGAGGGGAGATGGAGTGAGAGGGAAGGGAGGGCGAGGGAGTGAGAGGGAAGGGAGGGGAGGGGAGGGAAGGCGAGAGAGAGAGAGAGAGAGTGTTCAGAGAGTAATGAAATTAATTCCAATTAGAAGAGATTGTTTATGAGTATGAAAATACTCATAATTCTATTCTACGCTTTATGATATAAAGCTTCGCTTCCTTCGGGTGTCCCTAGACGGCCCCATTTATTTATTTTTTCCTCAACTTTACTATAAAGCGTAAAATTATGGGGTCCTGGAGCTGTGATGCAGTGAACGAGTGAACCAAATATTGGAAGCCCCGAGTTTCGATACCTAGTAAATATACTATAAGTGAGGCTAAATAATTACGGTCAGTTTTCTACGTAGAAGGTCTGTATGATACAGAAATAATAAACCTTTGTGTAATAATTTGCAGCGTTTTTCAATTTTCAGCATCGGTTACTGTACGAATGTAGTCCTATAGCTTTCGTCTTCAAGCAAGCTGGAGGTTCAGCCGTCAATGGAAAACAGTACATTCTGGATATGATTCCTCAAAAACTTCACGAAAAAACCCCTTTTTTCTGTGGATCTAGGGATAACGTTATGCAATTGATGCAAGCGGTAGGAATGACTAAGCAGCCTTCAAACGAAACAGAACAGGATTGAAAAAAGGAAATACAATGATTATCAAAACAGTGTACAATGTTGTGAATTTAACAAAAAGATTTTTTTTTTTTTTACTATAGAAAATAAAAAGAGCAACGATATTGTTTGGTATAAACAAGGTTTTTCTCTCTCACCCTTAGTCTAAAGCACATAGGCGGGGAGGAGGTGGGTCTCATCCCGACCACTCTGATCGGTCCACCCCTCCCCTTAATCCTTTCTAATCCCCATGTTTTAAAATCCTGCTACTTATTTTGTCGTCATCCTTCTTACCAGTCGCTATATGCCAATTACCCCACATTCGCTAATCTATTTCTGCAGTCTCCCAAATTTTCGTGCTACCAAATTCTTTGAGTGCCGTCCGTCTACAACTTTACGTGTGCGGCCTCCACTGGAAGCAGAACCGGATCTCGGATTTTTGGGGCGACTCCCCGTCAGGTACCTTACCTACCTTCCTACCATTCCTTTTGTATGCATGCCGATTTGGGGGGTTTTGGGTTGAATGGCCATATTCTTCTGCTCGCTGTTGCCCGAAATCAGCCCAAGGCGGCAGTGGTCCTTCATAAAATCCATTTAGGACGTTTCTTGATGGAGAGGCATTGATATTCTATATTAGTCCCCAACAGATATTTATTGGAGAGGGAGCACCTAAGGTTGGTAAACCGTTCCGTAGTTTTTTCCGAACGCAGTGAGGCTCAACTTCGACTTGATTTGCACTTGTGTGTTTGTCTGTCAATCCGTTTGTTTGTGACGATAGAGGTCGCGATTTCAGACCTACCTACCTACTGTAAATTAGAAGGGTAAGCTCCTTATATGAAGAGGATAATAACTCTAGGTGATAACTCCCTTTAGGGTTGGGAAAAAAATCCGTTCTTTCCCCAAGAAAAACATTCCAAATCCAAAAGAAGGAAGAGTTCGTACTTCTTGCCCTTTATATTGAGCACAATAAATTGGTCACATTTCAAAAAAAGAGTTGAAAAAAAGCAAAAGAGGCAAAGTTTTTACAAAAATTCAGTAAAGGGACTAAAAATAATTAAATTTATATTTTTTACCGGAATGCTACTTAGACAAGGTTGATTAATTATGAACTGGAATATCAAGTAATAAAATAAATGAAAAATATTTATGAAGTTGTGAAAATTTGCTTTTAGTGAAGGATATAAAGAAGAAAGTTTTATTGTCTTCAATTTTGGACGATACAAATTTTTGTGCATAAAAATGGGTTTAAGTTTCGTTAAATTAAAACAGCGATAAAAGCTATAATATACCGTAAAATGGGGTAATAAGGGTCAATTTACAACTTTGGAAGCCCCTCCTAGCCAGGGTGATTTTTTTCTGCAATTTTTTAATTTTTTGTGTTATTAGTCTTGGCCTGAAGAAAGCAACGCTTTATTAAAATAATTGTTTTAACCCTTGTAGGAGCTTATATATTTTTTTAAATGGTCTGACCCTTATAAACACGAAAGTGGGGTGATTAGGGTCACGTGCTTTTTTCAGCAAAAATCTCTCTTTTACGCACTCCCTGGGATACAAGGGTCACAAATTTAAGTTAAAAAAAAAAACAAAACGTGCCAAAATCGAAAGAAAATGTTATTTCCATTAAAATAAACATTTTTTCAATCACATTACATTCCATTGACTTGGAAAATAATAAAGCAGTAGAAGCAAATGTCTCTGTGTCGTAAAATATCATTAATACATTTGGAATTGAATCAACAATCAAAAATACTTCTTCACTAAGACCCCACATTATTAATTTAACCTAAAAAGAACTTGAACACAAATCACCAAACTAAGAACAAAAATAAAACAGTTGTGGCAAACTTAGCCATGGAACATGAAGGTTCCCCTTACATTAGAGATAGGGGTTAGCAATCTCACCATCTCTTCGAACACAATAGACTCAATACCACGAACAGTTGGAAATAAATATTAGTCAATGACACCTTTATAGTTCTTTAGAAAGGAGCAACGGAGAGGCTTCTTTTTTTCTGGATGCCTACAATCTGACAGACGAACATTGTTTCTTCTCCTTTTTCGTATTTTTGTCATAGACGATAGATGTTTGGGGGAAGTTGTGAAGTTGGATTTTCGTTCGAGGTTTATTTCGCGACAGATAATAAATGCGAGGCATGGTGACCCTTATTGCCTGGATACCACTGAAAACAAGCGTCCTCTTGTAAAAATAAATCTATAAAATGAAATACTGTATTTAAAAAAATGCTGCATATGTCGATCAAAACAAAACAAACAACTGCAAGTGCAAAGGATGTTCAAAGGTCCCACTCAAAACGACGAAGACAGTGCTTCCAACAGACAAAGTTTTGGTGATCTTCAAAACAGAGAAAAAAGAGGGTGTGGTTCACTTATTCCCCCACAGAGTTCATCTAAGTACATGAGGTCTCTAACTCCACAGATAGTTAGGTAATAGTGTCCTTCAGCTCCATGATTTTTCTCATAGATTTAGAAGCAATACGGTACCCCCCAGAACCTGGAAACGGTGGGAACGAAGTTTTGACCCTAATAGCCCTACTGACCCTAGAAACCCCGTTTTACGGTACTAAACATTCATTTTTATTGTAAAGCACTATTCGAATACTTGAACGTTAGCAATTAAAAAAAAATCAAAATTTACTAAAATTTCTATAAAACGGAATCTCTAAAAATAGGAAAAATGCCACGATTCTTAAATTCTTTTTATAACTGCATAAAGTCATTTAGAAAAAGTTTGGTTGTCAAACGTTCGATTGCACATAACACATTATTTGAGCGAACAATCCTTGAAAACAAGTAGGGAAGGTTAAAAAAAAGTTTTAGCTCATAATGGTCATGCTGCTCGGCTTGATGTTTGTTTTTTAACACAGAATGTGTTTTTACGGAGGGTTATTTGGTTTGAAAATGTCTGTCCAGTAAGATCCCCCCGAACCCCACCCCTCTGTCGTGTCTATGCACGGCCAAACGGCTGAGTGGGGGGAGTGTATGAGTGGGGGGATCTTCTTGAGATTTTCCGAAAGGGGGCATAAGCGAATTTAAAATTTTCTAATCCCACCCGAACTATGGGCCGTAGGGCGGGAGGGGGGTCGAAGTAACGGTTAACGTGCGCTTTTTGGACTTCCCCGCTTCCTGTACCCCTCTAAACGGCCGTTGAAAATTCCGGAAAAATACCGGTTTCGTAGGTTTTTCTACGAGGAAAACGATGGCGTGATCGGATCGCGAAAAAAGTATCGGGAAATACGTCAAAAAATGCAAGAGTACGGACCCGTTTTCTCGAAAAGTCCGACGAAAAACTTGGTTTTTTCTGAATAAAATATACCCCATAAAGGTACGTTTTTCGGAACGGTTTTCGCGGGCGAAATTAAGGTTTGATCCCGACGAATCTGAATCCGAAATCGGATATCGAAAAAAGTGACGGGGTCAAATTGCGAGGGGAAGCGAGGCAAAGCGATTGAAGTGACGTGGAGGCGAGCGAAGCGAGCCGGAGCGGCTAGTCTATCTATATCTATAAAAGAGGATGTATGTATGTATATTGCCTATAGACTCCGAAACCGCTCGACAGATTTTAATGAAACTTTCAGGTATTATTAGGCATGATTCAAGGATTGTTCCTGTAAAGTTTGGTGCAAATCCGTTCAAAGGGCTCTGACCCAGAGGGCATAAAAGGGTGCAGTGTCAGGTTTTAGAAATTTTAGTGGTTGTAGAAATAGTTGAACAGAAAGTACTTTATTGAAAGTAGAACTTTAAGAAAGTATTTTATGTCTTTACTATGGCACATAAATGAAAAAGCGTCACGCGGGGAGCGTCACTCGGTGAGCGTTACGCTAATGATCCCACGATTCTGAGATTTGGTATGTAGCCCCTTGAGGGACTTCTGAACACAACTGACCGATCCCAGATCAGCTGAGTGGCTCTAGAATCCAGTTTTTTCCCTAATGATCCCACGATTCTGAGATTTGGTATGTAGCCCCTTGAGGGATTTCTGAACACAACTGACCGATCCCAGATCAGCTGAGTGGCTCTAGAATCCAGCTTTTTCCCTAATGATCCCACGATTCTGAGATTTGGTATGTAGCCCCTTGAGGGACTTCTGAACACAACTGACCGATCCCAGATCAGCTGAGTGGCTCTAGAATCCAGTTTTTTCCCTAATGATTCCACGATTCTGAGATTTGGTATGTGGGCCCTTGAGGGACTTCTGAACACAACTGACCGATCCCAGATCAGCTGAGTGGCTCTAGAATCCAGTTTTTCCCCTAATGATTCCACGATTCTGAGATTTGGTATGTGGGCCCTTGAGGGGCTTCTGAACACAACTGACCGATCCCAGATCAGCTGAGTGGATCTAGAATCCAGTTTTTTCCCTAATGATCCCACGATTGACTTAATAACAGTTTAAAATTACGATCAATAAACAAATTTAATTTGGGCGCAGCAACGCGCGCGGGGGGAACGCTAGTATGTTGATAATGGTGAGTGGAAACGCTGCTCAAGTGTTCTCTACGGACTGGGCAATCAGTACCTACTCACGTAGCCCTGCGACCCATCATTCGCGCGAGTGTGTGTATAAATGAAAATATATAATATAATATAACATTCATATAATATATTCATAGTGGCAAGCATTATTATAATATTATTGTAAATAAGCCTTTAGGTAAGAAAGACCGGTACATACTGCTCCCATTTCATTGACAGTTAGTATTCAGACGTTAGTTGGATTGCTTGTAATCTTTATGATTATTTGACTAATTCATCAGGAAGTGGGTGTTTTAATTAAAGACACAATTGTCTCCTGGCCAGAGGGTTTTCCTAACCATCCCCACCCTTCCTTGGAGGGGATGAGCAGCCGGTCACGTAGGCCCAAAGTAATGGCTTACATGGAAAATCATCGAAGGAAGAAGGGAGATTTCGTTACTGAGAACTATAATGCGTTGCAGTATGTGGACATTGAGTTGTGAAACATAGGTCCATGCCTAACGTGCTTAACGACTTTTTTAATTTAATGCTCCCATGTCATTGAAAATTAGTAAACAGACGATAGTTGGATTGTTTAACGACTTACCTGAGCCTCCATGCTTCTATTCGTCTTTGGCACTCATAAGTTCACACCACAATTGGTCACAGGGTTGCCACCTTATAAAACGTTAATATCCCCGGGAAGGTCTACAATCCAAGGCGCTGGATTCCAAGAACGCGGAATGAACTTCGGCCGAACTTACCAGAATGCCACCAGCCCCCCCCCCCCCCCCCCCCGGGGAATCCCCGAAATACACATTCTGTGTTTCATTGATTTGATCCTTGATCCTAACATTCCTTGATCCCCCAGATTTCATTTTACATAAATGTACCATCATGAACACAAACCACTAGCGGCTAGACACCCCCAACGGCAACGTTTTTTTTCCCCCCCAAGAGGTAAACCTACTGTCATTGAAAATTCAGTTAGAATAATAGTAGAAGTTAGGTAGAGGATTCTAGGGCACTAGTTCATTTCTACCTCTCATTAACATTCAAGTAACTTCAGTAACTAACTTTATATTGTTGTATTTTAAGCACATTATAATTAATATTATGAAAACTGTTCCACTGCCTCTAAAATGGGTATCATAGTGCAATTTGTCCTATCCTGTGCAATACCTACTGTAAAGACAGCTAAGCAGTGAAGACCTAATCATCTTACTTTTCCACTACTAAGCCCTGGAGATGTTGTACAAATACAACGAAACGTCGACCTAGCAGAAAGTTTCAATTGTTGACCAACCCTTGAGAATCCTCAACTTCATTTTACGAAATTTTTCGAGAATACTAACGTAATACAGAATAGTATCGATTTTTTCTTTCAAATGATAGATTATGCGGAGACCTTTCTAAAAAGGTGCAAATATAGAATTGGGTGAAAACATGGAGAGAAAAAGCGGAAATAATTTGGTCAAAGCTGTTTCCCTGTTTCTTCTCTCAGGCAAAGGAGCCAGAAGAGTTCCTTAGTACCTATGAGAGGTAAAAGTTTAACCCACTCAGTGCGGGTGTGGTAATATTACCACGCCACTCCCTCCAAGACCCGAGCCCTATTCATCGGTCCGTAGAAGGGCTGCCGCATTCTTCTGTCCCGTACGGTGGTTTTACCTTCAGTATGAATCAGATAGCAGTTCTGAGCACTCCCTTGGCGGATTGCATGCTTTTGAGCCAGGAAAATGGAGTCAAACCCAAGCCCGTTTTCCTCATTTTTGGCTCCTTTCTTGATTTTATCTTTCTTCTAACCTTGGTACCTACTGCATGAATATCATACTAATGTTGAACTTCAATTCAAGGCAAATGAAAAGTACAGGTTTTGTAGTGCTGTGATCTTTTTTTCAACAATTTAAAAAAAGTAATGTGACAAGTCATAAAAACTCAACTTCCGCACGGGGGGGGGGGGGGGGGGGGGGGGGGGGGGTTGTTCCGCCTTTTGAGACCCGCACTGAATGGATTAAGGGATATTGCCTATTTGTCTATTGTTGGAAGGGTGATGGGGAGCCAATAAGAGATGGTTCGGGGGAAGGGGTTCTAAACCACGATCTGGAAATGGAGTAGTTACCCCTTCAAAGGGTCGAGGCGACTAACCTGCTACACCTGGGGGACATCATGAAAGCTGAAAAGCCCAAGGAACCTTCCCAAGATGTGGCAGTTGCAATAATCGAGGAGGAGGAACTACCCATATCCATCACAAACGGTAGCACTAGCCTTCTCGTGTATGTCATTGTTACATCTCATTTTATGTCTTTAGAATTTTCGGCCAGAAGGCCTCCGGGAAAACGTATTCCACGTCATGTTATTTGTAACTGAGGAAAGACAGAATTTTGGAATTCCACTCGTTTTCCATTGGAGGAATCAGTTTTTTATTTCGTCAACTTTACACAACTTATAGGTTAAACTTTCATATACACTAATTAATTTTTTAACGACACAAAAATATATAGGTTTTTCAAACACTATGGAAAAATAAATGAATGAAGTAACAACTAATAAAGTCATATTTTGATATATATAATATATATTTCATAAACTATATTAAACTTACTCCAAAACATTTCGTTTAGAGGGAGAAAATGGGTAACTTTATTTACAGCCTGTACACGTACCTACTTAGAATTATATAACTTCTGTCTATCGTAGAGTTTGTCTTTTTGGATAATACATGTTCTTTCCAAATTTTAACATCTTACTTGATAGAGGAGGAATGCATACATACTTGTTTTTTTCTTTTGAAATAGAAAATTTCGGCCCTCGCGGATTTCTCAGAGAGGGCACTTTGAGATTGACAAAAAATATTCACAACCATAATGATGAATCATCTACTAACTCTTGACAAAAACCAACGTTAGCACCTCTTATTAGTAGAATATTTATGCTTCTTTGTATAAACACTTTTTTTTGTACATTTAAGAAGAGAGAACGCTCATGTTGTGGTTTGATTATAAGAGTTTGAAGATTATACCTAGGGTTCTTCATAATTTTGTATTCCTGTATTTACAACATTGATACCCCAAGATGAAAGACCTAAGTTACGTTTTTTAATCTACTTATTATAAATGATTGTATTCGTGGAGAAAATTGAAATCCATACACATTGCAATATTATATGTATAGGTATATATATTTATATCCTCTGTTTAATATATAGGAACATTGAAGGGAGAAATTTGGTCAAACGTGGTAATCTCGGTGCATTTTTAAGTTCAAAAATTGCTAAAGGATAACTCTACACCAGTCGTTCACTTCGCCCATCTAGGAACTATTTTTTCGTAATGAATTCATCATTATACTGAAAATTTGACTTGAGGGTTAAGTAATTGTTAGTCGGAAAAGTGATGTGTACAAACATGACGAGTGCTTCGTGTATTAAATCCCAATTACTCTTTGCGGTAATATCGAATAGCGTATAAACTTGAATAAGTTTTAGAAAAATTGTTTGATAAAAACGTTGAATTAGCTATAAGTAAATGTATTTGCAACGTGTAATTTATATTAACGAAAGCGCCTCTCATCTCTTTTTCAAACTTTGCTCTTCAGAAATGTGCAGGACCTCTCTAATGAACCGTTTCTCATGCGATTAGCGAAGTTAAGCAACGTCGAGCGTGGTGAGTACTTGGATGAGTGACCGCCCAGGTAAGGGTCAAACGTCCAAGTAATTTTCGCGCTTCTGTACGGCGAACCCCTCTCCACTCAAGGGGGCGAGGCAATGAGGAGCTTTAAGCGATATCATCAGAACGAATTCTGATCCTCCATTAGGAGGACAGCCGATGACGTCCCCGACGCCCGACAGTCGGACGAAAAGCCCCAACCTGGAATTGGTTGTATACTTTACTTTTTTTTAACCTCTAGATATAAAACGCACCAAGAGTTATTGTGTAGAGTTCCCGAATCGGAAGTAAAAATTGAATATTGCAGTAAATCAAAAATTACTGTATTCAAACATTTAGAACAGAAAAGTGTTCTGATAAATTAAATTGTATTTCTTGCTATTAATGGCCCAATGATGAATTTCTAATGTGAATACTCTTGATGGAGAACAACGAGTTCTCATGAAAGTTTAATTTTATTTTTCTTATGAAATTTATTTTTGCAGTACCTAGGTTACACTTTCATAACATTTGCCTTGATTGTTTCCCATGCATGATTTATCATTGTGATATTGAAATTTGATTGGAGAATATTAGAAAACTTAGATTGTGGACAAAGTCGGGGAAAAATATCAACAGAATGATTTGGAGTAATAGTTCCCGAATATGGACTCCCGAACTGGACAAATTCTCGGGACTGGAATCCCGAATTTGGACAAAGTCGGGGAAAAATATCAACAGAATGATTTGGAGTAATAGTTACTAACCTTATCAACTTGACAGTCAGTAAGCAATAAAATGTGGAGAAAACTTGGCAAAATTTGTTGGTCATAACCAGCGATGTATGGACATGTGAAGTAGTGTTTCATAGAAAGTTTCGATAGTGGTGGAGAACCCTTCTACCTTTAGGAGGGGGCATAAAAAAGCCCATGTTCGCATCCTCTCTGACAGTCAAGCGTCGATAAAAGCACTAACGGCTCCAACCATCTTGTCCCGAGTGGTATGGTGCTGCATGCAAATCCTCAACAACCTAGCCAAACACAACCGGGTTCGCCTGAAGTGGGTGCCGGGGCACAGAGGCATTATTGTTAATGAAAAGGCTGACGAGCTCGCGAGAAAGGGCTCCCAAAGAGAGCCCCAGCAGTCGGTTTACCAAAAACTACCTTCAGAAGAACCATCAACACGTGGGTCAACCAACACAGTAAACTTATGGTGGCTGAACCCAACACCAAAATTACTGAAGGGCTACTTGGGAAAAACCGTAGGGAACTAAAAACAATGGTTGGCCTTATAACCGACTTTGCACCCTTACGATTTCACCTACATCGCATAGGGGTCACACAAAATTCAACCCTGTGCAGACTATGTGAGGAGACTGACAAAACGGCATCCCACATAATCTTCGACTGCACTGCACTCACCCATCGCAGTATTGAACTCATTGGGGCCCAAACCCCAATGAGCTCTATTCAGAGCGAACAATTAATCAAGGGCCTCCCACCCCTCATCAGGGGACTGAGTTTCTTTGATTAAACAAAAAACTCTCAGGAAAGTACAACAAGCCAACAGACTTCCATGCTGGGGGCTCAAAACCCCCGCCCTGAGAGTTTTTCTATCTACATCCACCCTTCTACCACAACAAAAAGGCGGACGAGCTTGCAAGAAGGGACTTCAAAACCCAAGTTTGTAGGGCCTGAGCCAGCAGTTGGTTTAACAAAAACTGTATTAAAAAGGATCATCAACACGTGTGTCAACAAGCCACAAGAAAATGGATCAATGTTGAAATGAATGTACATGTACAGATGTCCACAGTTAACACATGGTGGTCGAACCCAACACCAAACTTACTGAGGAGCTACTCAGAAAAAAGGAGGGAACTAAAATAATGCTCAGCCTCATGACCTACTTTGAGCACCTCGATTTCGTTTCCATAGAGATCCCACAAAGTTCAACCCTGTGCAGGATTTGTGAGGAGACAGACGAATATCACATAATCTGAGTACTCTGCACTCGCCCATCGCAGATTTGAAGTCGGAGGCACAAACCCCAATGAAGTATATTCAAAGCGAACAATTAATCAATGGGCCTCGCATCCCTCACTAAAGGGCTAAAACTCTTTGATTAAACGAAACTCACAGGAAAGTACACTAATAGGCTTCCGTGCTTGTAGCTAAAATTCCCTCCCTGAGAAGTTCCTTATCATATGCATCTACCCTTTTAACAAGTGCGAGTATATAAATTGCAATACCTATGATGTGTACTGCACTTTCAACTTAGTAACATTTTTCATCCCTTTACATTTTTATTTTAGTTTAAAAACCCTTTTCATTACGAACAAAAGAATACATGAGGAAAATTTAGGAATCATCATCGAAGGAATGTCTTTCATACGATGATACATTTTTGTTCTCAAGGTGAGCGAGAACTCAAAACTTGAAACAATGAGTATAAGTATTGGAGTTCCTAGTAGACCCAGTCATCACAATACGACTCGTGGTACAATTTTGAGATTTTATCATCAAGTAGACTGCATATGCGAATCTCAAGACTGGTTAAATAATCTCAAGGGTTGACAAATCAAGAGTTCTAGGATGCCTAATTTAGAATTGATTCTCAAACTTGCCCATTAAGTACGAGAATGAAACATTATTAAAGTAAACTCTACCGGCATCCAATTATTTCTATGATCTTTCATCCTACTCCACCTTTAGCAGCGAGTATAGACCTTACTCCATACAATAACATTATGGGTTTAATGTCCGCCAAGGGAAAAACCTAATATCAACTTGAACTTAAAAATAAAAAGTAAGTAAAATGAATAAAGTCGTGATGACGAGACAAAAGATAGAGAGCGATTTATTACATCAAATGGCTTTATATAATGTTCTAGACTGTTCTAGTCTTCAGTATTGCCAATATAAGCAAAACATCAAATCATCATGAATTAGTGATTGACATGGATCATGCGTGGATACAAGGCTTGACTGTACTTCATCGTACTGTACTAACCCAGTATCAAAGCCCCCAGCAGGCCCGGTGCTACCCAGTTGCCCCTTTAGACAGTGAACCAAAGTAGTAAACAAATCTTAACACACATTGCAAACATTGGACACAAAGCATGGTCTTTAGTGCAGTCAAGAGATCGCATCAAACCTTGTGGGTTTCAAAAGAAGCACAGGGTTTAGAAAAGCTAAGTGATTTAGTTATCCTTTATTATTCCAAAGGTGGTTCCGTAAACTTGTCAAGGGTGTTCTAGACAGGTTTCCTCATCTGAAGGTCCTATAAGAATAATCTTAATAAACTTGTTGCGTTTTGTCTAATGAGGGTGTTCTATTAACTTCACTATTGACAAGAATACTCCATGCTTAGGCACATAGTATGTATATATATATACATTACTTAACGTCAGTACCAATTACGGTAAGTTCGAGAACGCAACCCGCAAAGCACGCCTGTTATGTGGGTCCAGTTACCTAGCAACTTCAAGGCTAACTAGGAACGCTCCTCCAAGGCTGGTTCCAGGGAGGGCCAAACGCCGTGGATAATATAATTGCCCATAATGCCCATCCAACAGAAGCGAAATAACTACAGTAAAAATAATGGTATGCTGGATACTATAAAGTGAAACAGTGGTGAAATTATGTCGTTCCCCCTCTCCTGAGGGGGGGCTGGCCCATCCTCATTTCCCTCTGGGAGCCAAAAGTCATTTTGCCCCTCTCACTGCCCCTAACTTTCCCCACCTTTACTGCCCTCCGATTCACGTTCGATTGATCGATTCAATGCAGTAGCATCGATTGCGTCCTTCTTACCATCAATAAGTTTTCTTACTCATAAAAGTCTTCAATTGTCCCTGATTTTTGGTATGAGTCCCAGTAGGAATAACGGTAAAATAAAATTAATAGAATCTTACAAGGACTAAAAAATGTCTGTGCTGTGGTGATTGAAATATCCATAGTCGAATGGAAACGATTGAAAGAATCGATATGTGAACCAACCGATAAATCATTTTACTTCAGTTTGTTTACGTTTGTGAGTCTCTCATAAACGTTTGATGCCCTATATCCTGTATCTTATTCCGTGGTAATTGTCATACAATGTTTAACATGAAAGGAACCGTAATTAGTGTAAAAGTGAGTGCTAAAGTTACGAGTTATGAACCCCTTGGGGGGATACATTAAGATCTACAAAGACGATTGGATTGGAAACGGTAAGTCAATGACAAGCCTTGTGCTCCCCAGTTCATGAGCATTTTCTCATAATAAAGACAGATTTAGTTTGGTAAGAATGTTCTTTTTGTGTCCATCAAAAGAAGGGTTAATTACCTTAATTTAAGGTACGTAAGGTTATGCTGTAAAAATAATACAATGTGTCTCCCTACATAATGATTACTTTTATGTTCATTTTCTCTCGGTAGGTAGGTAGGTACCTACCTAAGATTCAAATTCAAATTAGGTAATTCTAAAGTAATTGTTTTCGTTTAATTTTTTTCAACAATGAACCTTTGCAATAAACTATTTCTGGCATCGGCATCGAGGGAGGCATTTCTCCTCTGCGTGCGAAATCAGATGGGTAAAAATACCGATTGTCACGTTCAGGACAAAGTACAAAATAAATACCTATTGTGCGTCGTACTAAGCATAACGCTTTTTCCCATCTACTTCTTACATTCTCCTCTTCGTTATAATTTATTATATATCAGATTTCCATTGATTTTATATGACCCGGACTTTTTGACAAGGACTTTAAATTTGGATTTTCGGTTTTTATGCAGATATAAGGTATAATTTCGGTGATTTTACATTTAATTTGCTAATTGCTAAACTTCTGGTGCAAGTGGCTCACGCGAAAGTATTTTTCCTGAGGTCTACTTACGCTGAATTCAGGGGAAATGATATATATATATATATATATATATATATATATATATATATATATGTGAATTTCTTGGGAGATGTTAATAAATTGTCAACATGAAGAATATACTTCTGGCTTATTCATTCTGTTACTCGTAAATGTCATTATAAATATCTCTCAATGGGTGATGGGACCTGTAATCATAAACTATTACTGTGTCTTGATTGGAAGAACGAAAGCTTGCATTTTAATTGACTGGAGTGCAAAAAGTTTAAAGTATAAAGCTATATGGAACTATAAAGCCTGCATCAGGTGCTGGGATTTGAGGTCTTTAACGCTGATTAACGGAAATTTTCTATGTTTCATCCCCATTCTAGTGTGGACTCTGATACTGAACCCGTTGATATTGCTTCCTCTGGGAGATTGAAACTACACTTCACCAATACACATCCTTTATACAAGTCTACCACAAGTAGAAGAACAGTCATTTGGTATGGGAAAAAAAACCAATAGCAGGCTTTGCATTTGGGCGCTTTCCAGTCTGTAAGAGCCATGAGTGGGAAAGAGTAGAGGTGCAAAGGTAACGGTTAGAGCGAGTGATTGAGTGCGTGCCGGCATGACAGTTCTCCCAGCCAACAGTTGTCCTCAAGTCTAAAGTCGATCGTGAGCATTCTCTCAGCCATCCAATACTGTTCGTCTGACGACCACTCCATGCTCCGGGGATTCCTTTTACACATGCGTTCTTTCCCTGTGGAAAAGATTCGGTATCGGAGAGAGTTTCCTCACTTTTTTGGCCCACAAATCTTTCCCACACGACTACATGGACAGTTTACTCACGCACTATCCTTTATGATCAGAGCGTGTGGAAAAGAATGTAAATGTAAAGGCTGCTATCGAGGAACTTGCATTGGGTCCAATATTATTTCTTTGGTTTCTCTTTACTTTGGGGTGAAAAATGCTACTGAGAATAAGGGAAAAAAAACTGTTTCACCATTCCTAAGTGAAGAAAACTTAAATGAATGTCTCAGCCATTTGTGAAAAGTGGTAAGTAAAGCGAGCTAGTCTTAGGGGATGGTGGGTCGCTGGTAGCCGGTCAAGGATGGACCCTTTGGAACAACACCTTTCAAACTTTTCCAATAGTTTCAAAACTTCTTCAAGTTCCACAAAACTACTGATACGCTATTTCTGTCGTTATTATTTAATTTTATACTTTTTGGTCATTATATATCAGAAACTAAAATCATGCCAGTTCCTAATTAAAATATCTGCCATGTATGTCTGTGAAATGTCGTTTGTCTTCAGAAGAATTATAGCAAAGCAGAAAAAATAAATTGATAAATAATTCCGAACCTAGTAAGTGAACCATGTTAACAACATTTTCGCACTCTGAGTTAACTATAAATCTTTTATAGTTCGCTACCACGTTAAACCTACTTCGTTTGTCTTTCTAAGGTAACATCAATACAGGGAGTTCACCTACAAGTGATAACCACTAACACCCTTACCATAGAGATTTCTTGATTCCAAAAATAGGTCGTATTATCTACATTATTTACATCATCCTTAACATTATCATTTCATAGTAGTACTGAAGTTTATTCAAGTTGTCAGTAAAATTAGCGTTATAAATAAAATAAATGACTAGTCTACAATATGCCTCAAAGGTCCTAAACTCTAGGTACGTAATATTTTAAGGTACAGAAATATAGGTAATGAGAAAAATAAGATGTAGGTATATTGATTGAATTGAAGTCTTCGTAGGTTACATTTGGCCACAAAGTAATCAAACGGAGAAATCAAATGAGGATTTCATCCATTTGATAAGTCCGCATGTAATTGAACAATGTTTCAAATCGTGTCTAAGTTATTATGTAGGATTGCTATTAATGGGTGAATAAATGAATCAATGTTCTGTACCTCTGGGAGAATAAAGTATCATTTCGCCATGGATAAGGAGACAGAAGTACATGTATACGGAGAGAAAGGTTCCTAAAATGGTGAAATATCCTTTTTGTAGAAGTCTGCGAAGAAATGTTGACAGCATTGGTCACAGTTGGAATGTTCCTAGTGACACACCTACATACAATAGGTATCTAGGTAGATAATACGTCCAAAATCGGGATTGCAAAGATTGATTTTCTAATGGTGGACTATCTGCTTAACTTCACTCAATCTGTAGGTATCTAATAGCATTTTGACCAGGAAAAGCGCAGCATACGCTTGATCTAAAAATCCACCAAAGAACTTTCAGATAGGTATCTATAAAATAAATGTTGATACCTACCTAGATTAAGTTTGTAAGTGTTCACTAAGAATTATGTCCAACATAGATGGCTTTTGATGTAACTTGATCTACTTGAAACACAAATTAAGTTTTAAAAAACTATTATGCTGATCATGATTTTCAACGTATCCAAAAAAGTACGATGGATCATTAAAAACAATTAAAGGCTTTTAGAAGGGGCTGTGATATGTTGATGAAAGATCCATTCCAAGTCTCATTTTCAAAACTCAAATTAATATCAAATATCGACATGCCTTATTCGATTAAAAACTAACAAAACAATATTAGGAAGCGACATTATCAATCAGACGTGTGTAAGGTGCTAATTTTAATACTTACCTGAGAGCGAGAAGCTATTTGCACCTATACTCACATTACAAATAATTTACACTACAGTTTCTTCTTTTTGATCGATTAGGTAGGTAATAATATGAAAAATATAACTAATAAATGAAAATCTTGTCATGGTAACCGAATTTATAAAATAAAATCAGAGGTAGGATGAGTGGATTGCTTTAAATTGGAACAAGCTCGTCGCTTGGATACACATTTCATGGCTTGGAAAAAAAAGTCACAGCCTAAGAATACATAATATTCATAAATTCAACAGTGATTCACAAGATAATACACATCACAAACTATACTTACGAAAAAAATACTGAGTCACAAAAACGGGTTCTCCAGCTCTGTGAAGCAATTTTTGTTGACTAGCCCTTAAGCTATCACGTAGGTATATCATACGGTTTTTATTAGTATTATTTTTTCTCAACATCAACGACAGTCACTTTATAGCTGAAAGAGAAGAAGTATACATCTTCTACTTTTAAGTGTTCCCCAATAAACATTTACACAACAAATATCTCTAACATTTACAGAAACGTCTCAGCAATCTATTTTACTAACATTCTGAACTAATTTCTAAAACAGGAAAGAGTTTTTTCAACAGAAATACAGATGAATTAGCTAACAACTACCGAAACCTAAGGGACCATGTGTGCAACGTCACAACCCATAGCTGATAGTCTATCAATCGGTCTGGAGTCAAAATTTGATTAAAAAGCTTATGTACACTGTAATGTGGTTTTTGGAAAGCAATCTAACCATAACCACAGAGGAGGGGGGTTGAGAAGGTGTAGAGCAAGGGGATAATGGCGACAGTAACACTAAGGGTTAGTTAAATTAGGGATAAAGCGCTAGCTAATTTATAGGCGAGAGTTAGCCTTCAAAAACAGCTGTGGGATAGCTGGATCAACTCTTAGTTAATTTGTGAACCTCCGTGGTGGAACGAGCCATAAGTTGCACTATTTCATGGCTATAGACGAGTCATTATTGCTGGAAGGGTAGGTGTCCCAATTTAACGATCATTATAGATTTCACATGCCATCAATTGAGAATGACGCAAGCTCAATGTTACTCAAGTAGATTGCTATCAAGTACAACTTAATAGCAACAACCCGATATCATAACTGAACGCAAAAAAACAGGAGAGAGGGTTTTACTGGAAGGAAAATGAAGATAATTGACAAATCTCTTAAATAAATGACAAAGATAGAAGTATAAAATGAAGAAAACCGAATCTAGTGAGCAAAATAAAGCATTGCTTATACCTATTTAAAAATATCGAAGTCATGTGTATGACTCACAGGAAACATTTTGCGTAAAAGTAAGATAGGTACGTTGGCTTCAAACAGAGAGCTGACATGAAGGCCCAACAGAGATTGGTAGGTTAGAGTGATGCTTCAGTCGTCCAGGAAAAACGTAATAACGATAAAGAATGTTTTCAATTTCAGAAATGACAATGGGGTATAATAGAGTGGTAGAAAATAAAAGATTTTTTATTGGAATCCCTTTCAGAAGCATGAAATACTAGTTTTTATCCAGTTTAAATAAGTTTTAATGAGTTTTAATACTCTACAGAAAACAGGAGGGGGTTTGAGAATAATCAACATTTGAATGTTTGGCGCTTGAACTTAAACTTCAATTGGAAGTACAAGGAATCGCCACCATGTATGCTAGTGTCAAACCTACGGGCTTTGGAGTCCAAGATTGGCTAAGCTGAACCAGATTCAATATTACAAATGGCCGATTTGTGTGCTTTTTCCCAACTATGTTGGAAGATATGCGTATACATAGGTACCTATTACATTAGTAGATCAGAATGAATAAGTAGGTAAGTTACTCTACTGCTTGTTTTTTGCAGGGTAGAGTTTGCTAGATACAATGTTTGTCACAGTAACCTACAGACTTTTATAAATATGTAAGGTAGCCACTAGATTTCAGAAATCCGTACACAGGGTTGACCCTGTGACTTATGACGTCATAAGTCACAAGGCCCCACTCAAACCTCCGAACTTCTTTAAGCCCCTGACGGATAAAACGGGACTTAAGCTAGAAAAAATCGCTTATATACCCCATTGCTCTACTAACCAATGTGTTAATTGGCAATATAATATTTGATTGATTGTCGGCCCAATACACGTATTTTGAATGATTCATGAATAAATAGAATATGGAAAAGGTAATAAGAGTTTTGAATCAGAGGATATTTGTTCTTCTTCCACCTTGCCACCAAAACTGTACCAAATGTGTACCGAATTGGGGAAGCACAGGCTGTGACTTGAAGATTCTCACGATCACACCTCCATTCTATTCCCGTCCCTTCACAAATCTTGCCCTTGAAATTTCAGTATGGTGAACTGACACCATACGTCAAATGGACTTATTAAGCCAAACTTTCTGAAATCTAAAAGTATGTTCCTCCCAAAAACGTATCGTTTCACGGAGATTAGATCTTCAAATTTGAAATATCTACAGTAAAAGGTGGTTTACTCAATGCAAAAGATAAATAACTCATTATATCTTCAACAATTACTATCAGCTATCACAAAATTATTGGTTAACTTGAGAGAATCAGCTATGGTTCTGACACAGATCATATTAATCGCAACATTTACACATCAACAACACATAAACATATAACTACAAGGATAACACCTTTTGGTAACTACAACACAGTTATTGAAGTTCATTGCTATGATAATATAGGAAATTCTCTTGTTCATCTGATTCCGAGTAAAATCGAGCTCAGATTTGCATTTTGCAATTCCTAATATCTTCTACATGGTTTGATTGTCCTTATTTATAATGCCAATTTAATATCGTACTCTACTCATCGTTTTTATCAGCAGGAATTCGAGAATTTAGTACATTATATCGCCCTAAGACGATCAAGTATAGATTTTCACGTACATAAGTAAAATTACGACAAAATACATGAATCGTTTCAACACTGCATTTTATACAGGGAAAATTAATCAATGAACCGATTCATGATAGCTATTGATTATATTACTGAATGATGGAATTCCATTCAATTTTTCACTTCACTACAAGATTTTCACGAGGATCAACCAATTTATTGGTCATGTCCCCAATATCGACAGGTGTACTTCAATGTCCAGTAAACTCACAAGAAAAATTGCAAGTTTGTAAACGATATGGGCTCAAAAGGTTAAATTAATAATTAAATATTCAATTATAATTTCAGTGTGAACCAAACTAACAGACAACTAATGTTTTCTAATTTTCTTTAACAAAATCAACCTAAAGTACATGGGCGTTTATTTTATACAAGACATAAAAATCTATCTCTTTAGGCATTTGATAGGTACATAAGAGTATTAGGTATTTTTTACTGATCGTTATTAATGTACTGATACAACATCAATTTTTCAAGTTATCAGAAGGTATCACCCCCTGGAGGTTCAATTTTAAGATCGGCTAAACCAATTCTCTTTGCTATCACTTGTAGGTCCATACACACCGTTAAATTGTCACTGAGATCCAAAGTTTATACGAGGCAAAGCTGAAAAAATGTGACGAGAGGAAATTTGTGTTCTATAAATATATAATATATATATAATTTTACCAAAGAAAGGTGGTATGAAATATTGCTTTAATTCAATTATGTTATAATTGTGTTTGTTCTTAAATTCCTCATGTTGGCACAGTTTAAAATTTTGCGTGAGTTCTTCAAGCGTAATAAGAGTTTTTATGATACATATCCGCCTATCGTTTAAAAGTGCAAGTGCGATATATCATATAAAAATTTAGAACAATTCATGGGGTAGGAGTGGACCTGAAACAGTCTTTCAACGGTTTGTGATATCAAAAGTCGGAGAAAAAATCTTTATCTACTAATTGTGATATTAAGATGGTTGATTATAATAATTAATAGGTACAGATTTGTACATAATAAGCCGTCTGAAAATTGAAGGAAAAAATGTGCACAATCACTCCCTTATATTGTTGGTTTGTCGCTGAAAGACACACATAATAATAACAATGGACTAAACCTAGACATGTTTAACCAAGTCTGACTCACCTTTTCTAGTTTAGTTTAGGAATAACCTAAAAACATTCACACTAGTGCCATTGTTGATAGTTATTATGATCTTTCATCTTAATGAATGAGCTTTTGAGATATTTCCTACGGAGTTTATTTATTTTATATTTAATTTTTTGACACCAACCAGCTAAGCATGGATACCAGTAAAATCATTCTAAGTGCTCCAAATTCGGAAAATGCGGAGAATAAACCAGTAAATTAAATATACCCTTAGACTTTTTCCTTCTGCACATACTAACGACAGGAATAAACTTTGTTTAATGGAATATTAAATGCTGAATATCTTTGGAAAATATTAGTGATATTATTTTCTACTTGAGGACGAAAAGGCAGTGGTAGAATTAAGAGAAAAATAGGGGGTATGGATGTGGATAGATGAAGAAATAACCAATGAAGATGGTTTGATGCGGTGTCCACAAATATAAGTGGACCCTCTACTCACTATGTGGAAAAAAGTAATTTCAGTAGAGTCCATAGGGTGCAAATTAAATGCAGAGTAGGTATGCAACAAATAGCCAGTATGCCATGCCAACATTGGTTAGTGAACATACCTACAGTGGAATTGTGGAAACGTACAACTATCGATAGTATCACTTGTTTCCTTTATGCAAGCTACTAAACATGGAGGAAAAAAATTGGAGTTGGAAGTTGAAGTTAAAGAAAGTTAAAAAAAAAAGAGCAATAGTAATAATCTCCTTTACCAAGGGCGATAACTGATATCGAGTCCTTGGAAGCAGTCTGGTTTAAATCCCAATGAATTCATGGATCACTAATTGTATAGTTGAAGTAAACTGGATGCTCGCTTCACTCTTATCTCAACAATTAGAAAACATCCCACACTAATGAAGGTGGTCGTCCACTAGGTCGACAGAGCGGCGCGACGCCAAAATCTTTCTCTAGAAATATAATGTAAATAAATGGCAGTCCGTCCACTAGGCGACAGCGTCATTTTGCACCGCCCCATCGACCTAGTGGACAAAGGTCGAAGCGAAAAATTTTCGACCTCGGCCATTTTCGTAAGCGTTCGTGCATAAAATATTATATATATGGAAAATTATGTGCAACATTTATGCAGAAAAATGTACTTAAATTTCATTATAATGTGCTAAAAAATCTATAAAAACTCAAAAAAAAAAAAAATCCAACACCTCTTTTTTTAATTGCAGAATATTATTTAGAACGGCTAAATAATATTCTCTCCAATATAATTAATCTTCTCCCGCAAAGTCCTTAATTTTCAAAACAATGTAACATAATATAGTACGATAATTTACGAAAATTCGTTCTTCCTTTCAATAACTTCTACCTCAACCGGAACTAGTTAGCACTATCTTGGTTATTTTTTCAATAGATAGATGGCTCGACGAAATGTAGTGTCTTGCCTCACTATCAGTGGCTTAATCATTTCATGAAGCTCAAAAAACTTTTCTTGAGACATCCTGAAATATTGGTTGATTGGTTGAAATATCGTTCTTTTCGCGTTGATCGGATGGATCCATTGCCTCTTCCTTCTTCCAGCAATTTCCTCCTTCTCTTCAGCTTCCAGAGCTACCGAAAAGACGAACATTTCCTCGTCGTTCGAAGAAAACTATCTCAATATTGTCAACTTCTTGGAATTTTATAATGAGTGGTATTTTGTTACCGAAAACCCACACAGAATTTTTTAGAAGAAATGCCTATGTGTCGGCTTTGAGATTCTTCGTTTTTCATAACATTAATCCTTTTAGCTTCAATAATTCTAACCAGTCTTTTAAAAAAGCTTTAAAGTGCGCCATTAATTTTTAGTAAGTAAATTATAAAGCTCTATTCTGCGATTTTGTGAATTCTATAAATTCTTAGGTTCATAAAATACCTGTATTATTTTTGTAACTTCTTGTAGTTATTTTTTCTGTTTATTTCTTCGTTTTTTTTTCTTTCTCTGTAGGGCTCAGCAACTCCACTGAAGAGCACAAGTTCTTTTGAACTTATTCTTCTTGTGGGCAAAGTTTCTATTTATTTGTCATTTGCCAAATAAATAAATGAAATGAAAAACATTCCTCCGAGAGTACCTCACTGCACGCGGGACTGGCAAAACGACGGATCGAAAAATGAAATCCGCCCCATAGTGGATGAACCTCAAGATTTTAGCGTCGCGTCGCGTCACACCGCGCCGCGCCGCTCTATCGACCTAGTGGACGAACACCTTGATAGTCACCAACCTCGAGCTCCAGACTTTTGGAAACAAACAATGAGAACTGGAAAGCTCAAACGTAAACAATGTGATGTTCTTGTTATTAATCTCTTTCATTGTCTTCTCCAGCTTTTCTAATTCTATGAGAGTTACCAAAGTTAATTAGAAAAGACGAAAGAGAACATCATCAAATGGCCACGCCTTTGCCTCCTCCCGCATCACCTTCTTCAAGTTTTTTGGCTCTCCTGTAAAACATTTTCGTGTGTTGGATGTAACTATCTGAAACAACCATTGGATCAATTGACTTGATCTTTACTAATTATTGGAAGCTTTTTGGTCATTTATAACTACAGCAAGGGTTAACAATTACTTGAGTGAATGATGATCACTAAATCAAAAAGTATAGTAGGTAGACAATTATCCGTCAATGATCAGAGAATGGGGGCCTGAGAAAAGGTACCGTAATTGAAAAACACCCGTTTTAGAGCAGGAGGGGTGTTGGTTACTGGTGCCCTTCATTGGACAAAATCAATTACCAACCACTTAAATCACTGGCTCCCTACCTGACTGGGGCTTCTTGTCTAGTATCAGTTTCATCGTAGTACAATGAGCAGTTCGTAATATTTACCTCCATGAGAATAAGGTATAGTTGATGGAAACGAGTTTATTGTCCTGATGTTGGGCCAGGTATATCTATCGAAAGTTTTATATTACCACAATCCCACTCAAGAAATGGTAAGAGACAATTCAACTCCGCACTAGGTAATGAAACAAAAACTCACTTCAATAACAAACCTGAAACAGTTTACTGTGGGGTGGTAAGATGCTGTCATTTTTTCGGTGAACTCCAGGGGGCAATTATGGCCTATCTATTTTGAGAGGAGGACGGGAGTGTCTGGATGGTGGAAGCGCTGAGGCGCGATGTCCTTGGCTCGATCTCCAGCGATATCTGGTAAAGCTCATCATCGTCCAGAAGCAAAGAAGGGTCGAGGAGGTAATCAGTAGCTTTCCCAATCAACTCTATTTTGTAGGGGGTTTGTTGAAAATGGCGGATTTCTCTAATTACGTGCGCTATCTGTAAAATCCATTAACAATTAATTTTACTTTTAAAATACTTAGTTTAGTTATTGGTTTATTATTTCCAATAATAAATTTTACAAAAAATTTTTTAAAATACTTTAGTTTCAAGTAGAATATTTTGTTCCTCGGGTTAAGACTTAAAAAACCCGTCTTTCCCATAACTCTATTTAGTTGGTCCTGGAATGTAAAGTGTCGATTCTTTAACATAATTCTCTTTTCCTTGCCCTAGCAGATGAGTGTAGGAGAAATGGATATATTAAAATATAATATGAACGGCGTTTCTTCGAATGAATTAGTTTTTTTTTCAAGTTAATCAGCTACATATAATACAACGTATGTTAGATAATGATATTAAAGTTGTGATAACCGCTCAAATAGAAATATTGGCTAGAAGTTTTGTCGAAATGGTAAGCGTGGATCATACTATTAATAACCGAAGCGTGGACTTCAAGTAAACTTTAACATAATCGAAATCAGCACATAATACAACATGGTGAAAGTTGTGAACTAGTTGGCTAGTTTTGTTGGTAAGCTGGTATTTAACCGAACGTGGTCAAGATCGAAATTAGTTACCTATTAGGAAAAAATAATAATACCTAAAGTGTTTCTCTGGAACCATCAATTTACTGTTTCATAATATCCTTCATAATAGTATTGATCTGAAGCACTAGTAAGTTCTCATCCTGCGAATTAGTTGCACAGTTATGCCCACGACCTTTCCTTAATTTGTCATTGTAACCATACATCTTGATATTGCATTTATCTCCAAAACTTTACAGAAGTTACGTTCAAGGAAAAACTCCTGTAGTCGAAGAGGTTTGATTAATTCGGCCTCGATGGCGTAGTTGGCTAAAGCACTTGTCTTTAAAATAACTTCTATCTCAAAGAAGGTAAAGGTACAAGTTCAAACTTTGTCAAGGTATCAAATATTGTTGAGCAGTTACATTTGGCGCAGGTAGTAGGATCCAGGCTTTAATACGTAATTCCTATAGAGCCAGCCTGTAAACATCATATTACCTAATGTAGCATCTTTCACTTTCCACTCACTTGAGTCAAAGCATACCGTGACAATGACCTCACTCGCTGTGACTTCTTCCAGCAAACATCTGCTGATCCAGCGACCTGCAGTTTCACTTTGTCATTCATCCGACCCCAAATCAGCTGAAATGGCTGTTGTTTGACTCCAGGGAAATGTTACATTCAAGGAAAAACTTCCGCAGTCAAAGAGGTTTGAGTACATCAGCCTCAGTGGCATAGTTGTCTAAAGCGCTTGCCTATAAAATAACTTCTCTCTCACAGAAGGTTCAAACTCAGCTAAGATATCAAATATTTTTGGGCAGTTACAATTGAAGCAAGCAGTAAGACCCAGACTGTAAACATCACATTCCCTAACGGAGCTGCTTTCACTTCCTCACTCACTTGAGTCAAATCACACAAATCGTCATGAGGAATCCAGTCATAGTTTGGATTTTACAACTAGATTGCGTAACCCAATTCACTTTATCTGATTAGCTACGATATCTCTTTTACTTTGCACTTGATAGGGTTTATCTCCCAGTCCTTCTTTCACTAGACCTATTTTTCAAGCTCCTTTTCACCTGCGATTTTAAAAGCTGTCTTTTCTGATGTATGTTCAGTTATTGTTTGTTACTGATGATGAGTTAAAAGTTGAAATCTATTCAACATTTTAACTGTTTAATGGAAATAGACATTATAATAAATTTCCATTTTCTTCACACACACAAAGACACGATTCATGAGTAATTATGTATTAATTTCTGCAAGATAATAACTTACCATTCGCATCTTAGAAAAATTCAGCAGCCCATCTTCTGTGAAATTTGGCGTCCCCTCTTCAATGAACGATAGATCAGTCAAATACATCCCCAAGTAAGGAATACATGGAGGATCACACCGGTGTAGGGCATCGCGGAGGTTACGAAACCTCCCATCCGAAGAAACAATGGTTTGCAGTTTCTCAATCGTTTGTTTAGTCTGAAATAAAAATATGCAATTTAGTCCTTTAAAAACAATATTGCACCTATGTGAGATCAATTTGTTAACTTTTATCTACGGGGAAGGGTGAATATCACAACTGTGTCTATCCGTACATCTTATATTGTAATTGTGTATACTGAGATTTGAAATGTTCAACCTTTTCCAACTCTCCCCTTAATTTTTAACGTGTATATACGAGTAATTAGCAATGGCGTAGCTAGGTCCATCTATCAGTGGTTTTGCACAATACTTTTAAGCTGAAAATCACCTTTAAGTAGCACACATACAGAAATTAAATGACCCATCTTTCCTTTTAAGATCCATGAATGAAAGGCTAAAAAATTATTGGATCATCAATAAATGGAATCAGAGTAAATGATCAGAAGTTATGTAAGGTACCCTATATTGTGTTGTATTTATAAACGGAATGTAACGGACTGAAATAAATTATTATCACTCCACTGTTAAAATTTGAAACGAGAAGGCGCAGAGAGAGGAGAGTAATTTCCAAGACAGCACGACCCTAGCAGCATGCTATCACCTTTTTTCCAGGGGGTACCTCGTGATATCAATGAATCGGTTTCATACATAACCTTATATTTTTTTACATTTGTTATTAATTTATCATTTTTTTAACATTTATTAAGAACCCAATCAGATTATTTAAAAAGAAATCCTATTCTTACCTATTCTTGTAGTGTTGTTGCATGGATAATGCATATACTGGAAATCCTCCCCTTCCTCCACCTGCATCCATTTGAAATGCAACTTGACATCTGAATAAGAAGCAGGCCATTGAGCCATCTAATGAGAGGCTCCCATCGTGCATCGATACCGGATAGTGTTGGCATGCAATTTTGAACGAGCCTCTCATACTTTTTTCATTAATAACAGACAGTTTACATGGAAGTGTATGCAGCTGTACAGCCATGTGTCTGACATTGATGCAACCGGCGAAGCACTTGAGAAGGAAGGATGTGGAAATGTCAGGAGATATGCAGGTTTGAGAGTCAGGTTATATTGAAAGTGACTGTCACGGTGGAACATTGGGTTGGTGGAAATCCGATAAGGAGATATGACGAAATAAGGACACCAGGCCAGCGGAGCACGTTTGGCACACGTAATATTAATTACCATGGATTAATTACCGGTGGATTTTGACAAGGATGGATGTGGAAATGGCCGGAGACATGCAGGTTTTTGAGTCAGGTTATATTGGACTGTCATGGTGGAATGTTGGGTTGGCAGAAATCTAACTCATAAGGCGATATGACGAAATGCGGACACCAGACCAGCCCTGATTATCCTCGAGCGGATGATCCATGGTGAGGATTATCAGCCAGCTCCACGAAAAAGGAGCCCTGATTATCCTCGAGCGGATGATCCGTGGTGCAGATTATCACCGAGTGCCACGAAATTTTTTTTTAATAGACTGACGTAGAGATAAAGAAAGTGGCAATGGGATTGAACGAGAAAGAAGAACAAAGTGAAAGCTCAGAAGATGAGGCCCCTGCGAGGATGACACACAAAACTGCTTTGCAGGACACAAACGAATTGCTTCAATATCATTCTATAAAGGAACAAGACAATGACGCACATCTGGCAGAAAAACGCATGTTGAGCACAATGAAGGCACAAGTACAATTTGTACAATCTAGGCATAACAAGAGGGCAATGAAGCTGAGAATCACCACCTACAATCTAGAATAAACAAATGGTGTTTCCAAAGCAAGAATAAATAAAAAAGGATGACTTTTTTTTCTAAGTCGTAACAACACTATGTGACAGTTCCGGCAAGATCCAAGGGAATGCGCTGCTGTCGCTTCATTGTTTCCTAACTGGCGTCAGGCGCTTCTTCCCGTGTTTTTGAAAGCCCGCGTTTGGCGATGGATGGGTGATCCTAGAACTGGAAAACCTATCTTCTCCGAACGTAGCTTATATGCTATTAGTACAAGTTGTATCTCTTATGGTACTGTCACTCTCCTCTCTCTCTATGAGAGTGGATTTAGGCCCCCATGTCACCACAGGGCGCCTAAGTCTTAGAGATGTGCCGATCCCGAACTTTGTTGGAACTGTTCCAACCTGCTCCAGTTCCGCTCGTGGAACGGTTCCGAATTACCGATCCAGTTCCACTTACCGATCCGGAGAGGAGCTCTGTTAGTTTTCAACACCCTTGCCCACCTCCGTCATATCCCGTCCCCTTTTCAACGCTTCCACCCTCCATCGTTCCTCTCCATTCCCCTTCCGTCTTCAGTAGCAATAGGTTACTACCTAAAACCTTTGGAATTTATATTAAACTTAAAGGTCCCTGTGGGGTATCACTCCAGTAACTCTTTTGGAAATATACCACACCAATTCGAATTAAAATAATTTTTTATTGTTTGAATACCTATCCCTAGTTGCCAGTATGACGGCATGGTCACTGGTGGTAATTAGATGATGAAATAAAAAACTGAAGAATACATACCTATCCCTAGTTGCCAGTATGACGGCATGGTCACTGGTGGTAATTAGACGATGAAATCAAAAACTGAAGAATACAATAATAATTAATATTGATTCATCTTGCTGTAGGTAGGTCCCCACAGTCCCTTTTTTAGATCTCGGTAGTGGCGTAATTCCTCGAAATGACGACACTCAACAAAGGGCTGGAAACAGAGAAGGGGAATGAAGTTAGCCATTTTGCTATCCACAATCGCATTGTGGTTATCTATTTAACTGTTTATTTGAAGTTGTTTGGTCACGCGCCAATGCCTCACCTCGAGCATGACGTGAAGTAGGTAACCGCGCCCCTCCGGTCACTAAGAGACTGCACTGAATAAATTATTGAATCAGGTGAATGAACTGGACAAGCGAATTTTGAATTTATTATTATTCATTATCGCCGTGCGCTCTTCTTCAACGTTCAGAGTTCTTCATAAAAATACTGTTTAACTGTTTAATAAAAATACTGTAATGTCTACAACTTTGACATATCCATAATCTATTGCTTCGCCCCTCTGGACCCCCGGTAACTTTCCGTCTTCAGTCTTCAGCTAAAACATGGATCATGCTTTCTTCCCGCTAATTCGTTCTCAGAATCGACAGTTGGACTAAATTTTTTAATGAGCCGGGTAGGTACTAACAATTCACTTAAAAAACTCAAACTCAGAACTGCCCTTTTCAATGACCAATATATGCATTTTTCCCTTGAGGGGAAAAACAATAGATCATGGACATGTCAAAGTTGTAGACATTACTTACTTTACACTCTGTTGGGATGTTGGGAAAGTAAAAATGGACATTACTTTCCACTCTGTTGGGATGTTGGGAAAGTAAAAATGGACATTACTTTCCACTATGTTGGGATGTTGGGAAAGTAAAAATGGATATTACTTCCCACTCTGTTGAGATGTTGGGAAAGTAAAAGTGGACAATACTTCCCACTCCGTTGGGATGTTGGGAAAGTAAAAATGGACATTACTTTCCACTCTGTTGGGATGTTGGGAAAGTAAAAATGGACATTACTGTTCACTCTGTTGGGATGTGGGGAAAGTAAAAATGGATATTACTTCCCACTCTGTTAGGATGTTGGGAAAGTAAAAGTGGACATTACTGTCCACTCTGTTGGGATGTTGGAAAAGTAAAAATGCCACTCTGTTGGGATGTTGGAAAAGTAAAAATGGACATGTCCACTCTGTTGGGAAAGTAAAAATGGACATCACTTTCCACTCTGCTGTGATGTTGGGAAAGTAAAAAATCCCGCTGTTCCATGCTAAAATATATATATATATATATATATATATATATATATATATATATATATATATATATATATATATATACATATATACATATATTTATTTAAACAATTCGACATTAACGGGGACCCTACATTGATGCAGGGTTAAAGGGGTTGCATCGTGTTCTGGGCCAGAGCGCATATTCATATTGCTGATAGTCAATTGGATAACGAAATCAGTTCCGACAGTTAACAAAATCGAGGAGAGCCAACTCGAATGGAAATCGGATCGAGATCGGTATGGATCGACAGCAGCTAGTTCCAATGATAGGAAAAAAAATCGAGAAGAGCAAACTGGAATCGGATCGGGATCGTTAAGCATCAAGAGGATCGAGAAGGAGAGCAAACTGGAACCGGATCGTTAAGCATCGAGAGGATCGACAAGGAGAGCAAACTGGAACCGGATCGTTAAGATAATGGAGGTCTGAGTCACGACGGGAACTTGTAGCGGTTATCGGAACTGGTATCGTTATCTTTAGCGGTCTGGAACAGTTCCGGAGCAGTTCCACCGCGAGATTAGGTTCCACGTTCCCGATCCGAGAGTATCGGCACACCTCTACTAAGTCTATTACATGGTAGCAGAGCGTGGTTAGGATTATGCACGGCTGACGCCTAGTAATCCGATCCACTATTTTTGGGGTGTTAATGTTTCAGAAGAAACATGGCCCGGGTTTCCAGAAGGAATACCCATTATATTACCTTGGATACATAAATACTTTCATTGGTTCTTGATTATTAATTTCTCAATTTTTCCCCTCATATTATTTCTATTTAACATAATTAATTTTCAAGGGCATTGTTCCCAAACCCAGGGCATCGTTCCCTATTTCATAAGTCCCCATAATGGGCACCTTCCACTGTAAGTCTCCAAAGTTGAGCAAGTTAATTCCCCATTGCATAGTTCCCATTTTCGTAAGTCCCCAAAGTGGGCAGCTCCCTACTGTAAGTCTCCTGGTTGAGCAAGTTATATTATTCCCGGTTGTTCCAATCTTTGATTGGGGGTTAACTACGTAATGAATACTTCACATGAAGATTCATTGACAATCCATCCTGTTTCAATTTCACCTTTTTATCCTCAATCGCCAATGCAGCTATTTATTAGTGAGCATCAGTTCTCAACCAGTAAACTATTCCACCTAGTTTACATACTTTACAACTAACAACACTTTTGTTAAACATACAGTATATGAATTGTTTTTTGTTTAATGTTCTTTATTTTAATGATTTAGATGTAGAGGTGCAAAGGTTTCTGCTGTACTGTACATATTTTATAAGTTTTACATATCATAACTCATGTTTTTTGTACATTAAAACATGGTTTTTATACTGAAATATTTTTTTCTAGCTCATTTCTCATCTTTTTTCGGGGTTTTCCGTGAATGCTCAGGTATCGGCTTCTCCTGCGCGAGAACAACTGATAGGTTAGCCGTGCGCAGGCTGTGTAAACGCACCCTCCTTTTTGGCGTTTGCAAACGTTCTGCGCGGACCTGTTTGCGAACGATGCGCGCTCAATGTAAATGAGCCTCAACATTTGTTCCCGTGATATAATAATTTTGTTACGCAGCGCTACCCAAATGCCCAGAGCCTACACCTCTGGTAATTAGTAGGGATGGGTATCGATGAACAAAACATCGATGTTTGCACATCGATGTTTTTTTTTTCAAGGAACATCGATGTCTAAAAAACATCGGAGAAAAAACATCGATGTTTCGACACATCGATGGTTTTTAGAAAACCAAAAGAAAAAACTAATTTTCTTAGAAAATTTGCGAAAAAAAGCAGTTCTTTTCAACAATTTTAATAATAGTACCTACATAAGTAAAATGTCGAAAGAAAATGTTCTCATTAAAACACTGAAAAATTGTAAAGAAGATGTAAAAAATTAAATGTTTGTTTTACAACTCACTAACAGCGGAAACGCGAGACAACGAATTTCATGACAATGAATGATACAAACACTGATAACAATATGTGATAACGAATCGACATTACCGTAGTACGATTTGATTCAAACACATCGATGTTTCTTGAATCTGTACAGTATTATTTTTATAGAAGAATAATAAACGACCAAATAAGCATTTATAAAACAAGAATGATTATTGTTCAGGTATAAAAGAACCATCATTTTTACATTAACGACAAAAAAACACATTTGAAAAAAAAAAAAAAAAAAAAAAAAAATCGATGTCTGGGGAAAAACATCGATGTTTAAAAAACATCGAAGAGTAAACATCGATGAAAAAACATCGATGTTTGGGGGAGAAACATCGATGTTTTTGAAACATCGATACCCATCCCTAGTAATTAGTTTCATAGGTAGAAAGGTACCTATTGGATAAAAAACGTCAACTGTTGACTTACAGTTTTAGAAACCTTCTCCCACGTCTTCTTCAACCGAAAAACTGAGCTGTTAGTGAAGGCAGCACACACTTGGAGAACACCATTGAAGTTATGAAGGCAGCGAGAAATATCAGCCACAGCAGCCCATTTTTCAATAGCATGGATTCGAGCAGTCATATTGGACCTTCTGATAATTTCTGACACAACCAGCTGGGAAACCTGAAAATCGATTTATTATCATCCTTAGATCAATGCCTCACGATTTTAAAATCAATGCATATTTGATTGTCATGAGTTTTACCAATATTTTCAGAGGCAAATTGAGAATTTCTATTAGAAGGAGTGTAAACCAAGAAGAGGAGCAGCTTCAAACCTTTCAGTAGGCTGTTACAGTTTAGTGATACTGAAACTACATATTTTAAAAAGCAATCATAATTTAAAGCCTCAATTTTATAGAAAACGAGAAAAAAAGGCAGGACTCCAGGTTTTCATCTGGTTCGTCGTGCCTCATTATGGTCTAATAAATTTATTGATTATACCTAGTTGCTAATAAATCTTAAAATGCGCAGCAAATTTGTGTTATTGTACAACATTCTAAATAAATAAAATTAGTACCTATTAGTAATTGAGTAAGTAGCTATTAGTATCATTAAGACATAGTGAATTAATATTATAGTAAAATATATCGAGAATTTTTCAAAATCAGAGCTGATATAATACTAAGGGTTTTGAGCTGGAAGAGGTTCCAAACATTTTTCGTTTTTGGGACTATTTCCTTGGAAAAAAAAAAAAAAAAAAAAAAAAAAAAAAAAAAAAAGTTTTAACAAGTTAGGATGAATAGTAGTAACAAACAAAAGATTTAAATTAATGTTAAATTTCCAAAAAAAAAAAGCTCCCTTTGAAGACATTTCAAGAGGTTTTCGTAATAGCTAGAAAAATAAGAAGTCAGAAAACTCAATTTAGGTAAAATGAGCTCTCAATGTTTACGATTTAGAAGTTCATATAATATGCATGAATATATATGCATATATATATACTCAAAGCATCAATGAATTTCCATCCAAACCAAACCCGTATAATCTTAACGTACCTCGTTGAACCGTTTAGTCATCAGTATTATGTGAGGTGCTCTAGTAGCTTTGTCAGTTTTCATCCATGCTTGACCAAGAAACTCCCTAGGAAAAACAATTTGTAACTAAGCAAAAAAGCAAATTTAAGACACAGGAAGTATTAGAAAAACCTTGTTGAATACCATTTTATACAAGTAAGAAAACCAGGTAGAAATTTGGTGTTGGAGAATGTCACTTACTCGCTCCGAATCGAAACAAAAATCTGATGGTCGACGTAGGTCATTTGCTCAGCAATTTCGAGGGCTGACAGCGTCTCGATGCTCTCCTTACAAGGAGTCTGAAACAAGATTGGATTAATCAATGGATAAAAAATAGGCAGGTAATATTTGTGTGAAAGGGCAGGACTGTACAATGTAAAATGCATTTGTACGGGTATGATTTGATTGTACTTACGTTATTGTATGGGAATGATTTGTGTACGAATTGATTGTACATAGGGAATGAATTACAATTAAAATCTGAATGTATTATTGACGGGACTGGACAAGGGGTTCCAGGGACCAACCTGCGGAAGGGCTAGCAGTTTGTCCAAATCGACTTTACTGTTCTCCGTTTCCTCTTTGGTGATGAGTTTGAGAAGCTGGGAGGCAGCCTTATGCTCAGCAGGGAGTAGATTTGGACTGTAGATGATGTCTTCAAGAAACTCGATGGTCAAACATTTCAGTCTTTGGTCCTGCTCAAAATCCTACAAATGACAGATGGAACTTGCATTAATATAACCAAATATACTGTAATTACATATACCTACTTTCACGTGTAACAGCCTATTAGTGTCTGAATTGCCAAGACTCAGAAATTTGCTTGCACGGAATAATGTACCTACCCTAGCTCAAAAATGACTTCAAATGCTGATTAAGAGCAATCTGCTAACGGAAGCCACGCTATGTCTGGCATCTTCAACTATGTGCATTTGTAATATGATACGAACTCACTCTAGTAATAGTAGAGGAACTTTAGTATAATAGGTACCCACAACATATCCACTACACATTATGACACGCCAAATCCGTCTTTTAGCAGTTCATGGAAACAAACTGTATAGTGGGGGTGAATAGATACATGTTCCTCTGTGTGCCCGATTCTCCCATTCGTCATTGCGACACTCGACGGTATACGTAACAGGTGGCGGTCATTGCCAAATTGCCACTTGGAGCGCTAACTATAAGATTGTGGTGCCATTTCCTGGTCCTTCGTTCTTATTTTTCTCTAATGTTTTGCATCACTTTTTCATAATGAGAAATTAAGACTTTTTGGATTTGTTTATACATTGGGAAAAGATGATTAGGCACGTCTAAGGATGGTTGATGCCCATCTCTAATCATCTCTAGATACAACTAACCAACTTTCCAATGTCTAACAAATCCAAAAATACATTAACCAGCCCCGAACCTGCCATCTATCTTATTCTGAGGCACAGGTGTAAGTGTATAAATATGCGTTAACACACAGACACACACAAAACATCCCTATTGGAGACAAACCAGAGACGCCTCATTCCGTAGACGGAGGCTATACTCGCCCAGCCACCCACTCTTATAAACAGATGTCCAACACTGCTTTGTGGAGGAGTTGGGGACAGCGCTGCAATCATGGAGTTAGCACTACAAGTGGTGGTTTGGTGAACACCTCCACTGGTGACATATATACCACCGAGTTTAGTAAGTCAACCAACATACCTATTAAACATCAGATTTCTGGCACTGGAATAGGTATAAACAATCCATTTTAGTAATAGTTCGGGGAACCCAGCAGTCTCGTGGGTAGAGTAGTGGGCTGTTTCTGCTTGCAGTAGGAAACAAAAAATAATAGATGAATAAAATCTACCAACTGGGTATGTTTATGCATGGTAGGCACTTACTATTGACAATATTTAGGTTCTCCCAGAGGTTGATGAGAGACAAAGCGTGGTACTGGATATTTTTGTACCCAATAAGTTCTTAAAACTCGATCCAGCACTTGAATAAGAGGAAAGTAAAAAAAAAAAATAAATAAATAAAAATAAAAAAATACCTAAATGAATTTTTAAAAACTTCAAATTCTAATAATTTTTTATAACTCCTGATTTTAAATCTCATTTCTGTTAGTTTTTCAGCAGCGATTTATTTACTGTTAGTTTTTCAGCTGCGATTTCTTTACGAGAAGGTGTGTAGAGAATGTCCGAAACATGAATTTTATAATGTGATTCCAGGTAGACGTTTGATTTGTAAAGATTTCCAAGTCAAATCCCACAATTAAGGGAGTTAGATAAAAAAGAAGAATGATCCTTGAACAAAGTGTACAAGGATCACCGAGTTCATCAATTCATCGTCCCACGATTTGAAAGTTTATATGGACAACCGAGAGACGAAATAACCAGGAAGACTTGAACTTCCATTTTCAGGAGAGCAACAACAAATCATTTACGAACTAAATCCCTCGCGACGAAGTTGTGGAAACCCATTTCAAAAGAAGGTAGTGAAAAAACGTTGTCTATTTCTACGAAAAATAAAGAGTTACAACGTAGCAATTTTTAACATAGTAGGTAACTCTTTATTTTCCGTGGAAAGAGACAACGTTTTTTTCACTA
This sequence comes from Adelphocoris suturalis, assembly GCA_030762985.1. Taxonomy (NCBI): domain Eukaryota; kingdom Metazoa; phylum Arthropoda; class Insecta; order Hemiptera; family Miridae; genus Adelphocoris; species Adelphocoris suturalis. The sequence goes on from CM061043.1 coordinate 104,145,876, forward strand.
GCTTCCGTTTTGAACAAATCATTTGATAAAATCGCCGATTAATCCTGACAAGACAAGAGCTTTGTTTCAACAATGCTACGAGAGCGACTCCCGGGGCTCCTCGAGAGTAGCCGTGGGGTAAGCTCCAAAGTCGCCCACTTTCGTGTTGGTTGGAAGACTTTGGAGAGAAATGTGATAACAAACGTAGTAGAGAAGGTGAAAACAGTTTAGAGAAGGTTACGTGGATATGTAGTTTACCCAAGGGTAGCAGGTTATTTCAAAATGCGCATGCGTAGGGCTCGGAGCACTCTATGAGACCCCGTCGAAAGTGTGGGGCTGCTTGGGGGACGCCCGGAGCAGCTCTGGGGGGCGCTCTCAGATCTGTTGGAACACAGAGCTCTCAACACTATAACCTTGTTGGAACGCAATTTCGAGCTCTGAGTTTCTCTAGGGGGGCACCTGTTTGTCCTTGTTGGAACAAAGCTAGTGTGAAACTACCACAAGGTTTTTATTTATACCCAAACCGCTTTGAAACACATTTCGAATGATGTAGGAATGGTAGGTATACACTATTGTTTCTAAACTATAATTTAAAAACATTATACAATTGTTCAAAGGACTTTTAACATGGAATATGTTTTTGCCACCATACCGGCCAAAGAAGAGACAAAAATACCGTTAGGATCTAGTGCGTTACTCTCCTATTTTCTGATGATTATCGCTTACAACCAAATCGTTGCTACGGAACTGTGTCTTAGGCATTTATCATCGTACAAAAAGCGTTCGCCAGCCAGTGGTTGGAAAACTCTCGTTTTACCTAACCGTATTGTGTTAACCACTTCGCAGTGCGTGACCAACAATCTGAGGTATGACCGTGGTTGCCTGAATAATTGTTTACATACAGGTTCTCAGTTAATTTTGTAAACATGACTGCAACCACTATTAGGCTGGAAAGAAACTTAGAAGTTGAAATTTTATAGGGAGACCCTCTGGGACATCAAGAGACGATTGAAATGATGGGCTCTTTCCCAATCACCTGAGTGACCTAAATTCTCTCTTGTTCTCCCAAGGAACATGTTCCATCTTCTGTCAAGATTTAGTGCTTAGGACTAAATTTGTAGTAGGTACTTTATTTTTAAAATAAATTTTGGGTTGGTTAAGATCCTCGAAAAAGTTTTCAAGAGTTATCTATAGACACAAAACTGGCAAATGATGTGGCGTCGGCGCCACGATTACGGTTCTGCGCCAAATGTATATTTTTTGATTTCAATACTTGATTTCCTGCTAAATTATCGCAATAAATACCATTTATATTGGTTTTTCCCAAGCCTAGAATATCTCAATAACCACTGAGCACTCTTAATTAAAACAAAACTTCGTGAATGTATGGGGGGGGGGGGGGGGGGGGGCTGTGGAAATATTAGTAAATTGTTGGCTCGCCTTGTCTCAAATATTTTATAGTGTGGCCCTTCAGTAAAAAAGGTTGGAGACCCCTGCTCTAACGTATAGGTAACTCAAACAAAATAAAAGAAATTGTTGAGTGGCTAACTTTTTATATTAACGTAAATGACATAGTGAACAGAAAATAAATATAGGAATACTTCAAAATATGTACGTCGGTACCAATCATATATTTTGAATTGCAGTGTGTGTGCACCCTATAGGTAGGTATGTTATTTGTAGAAAAAGTTGAATGACGCTCTAGACCTTTTGCAAGCGCAAAAATAGTTGCTAGAGATGCCCCCCCCCCCCCCCCCCCCCCCCCCCCCCCCTTGACTCTGGGGACCCAGTTTCGGTGTAGATGAGATGAGAGGGAAGGATGGGATGAAGGAGGGATAGGAGGGATGCTACTTATCAGCCTGTTTACTGGAGGAAGATTCGCAAGCAAGTATAATACGCCAATTTTCAATGTTTAACACAAATGAACACCAGTTTATTTGTAAGTCGAGATAATCTTATGAGGCCTCAACTCAGATTTCCATGACACGAAATAGATATTTTAACTACAAATATTGCTTAAAACATGATATGAAGTCCCGGTAAAAGCGTGTTCCACACAGAGTCGGGCAAAATCTTACTCATGAATATGATTAAGATTTTTAATCACAGGAATAAGTTTCTGTGATTAAGCTTAAATTCACACATAAGAGTATGATTAAGAATCAATTCTAAATCACAGAATTCCACGATTAATCACAAAAATCCGTGATTAATCATGGATTTTTGTGAAAAATCACCGATTTCTGTGATCAATAACCAATTGATGTGAACAAAAAAACAATTTCTGTGATTAATCTCACCGATTTCTCACAACTTTCCCTTGATTAATGATAGATTTCGGTGATTAAATCGCTTATTTCTGAGATCAATAACCGATTTATTTGATTAATGAATGAATTCTCTGATTTTTCACAAAGGGGAACTTTCATATGTTAGAATGTCACACTTTTGACCTCAGATTCGGCACATTTGAATACCCCGAAGTACCAATTTTTAGCTCGTAAGACCGTATAGTGCAAGCGTGACGTTGTAGGGCAAGGAATCCCCCAGGCGGGTGGTGGCCATGACGTCATCGTGCAAATTAATTTCAAGAGCCGTATTACTGTTCAAAAAACTATCAAATAGAGCATTTTTTGGAGAGCTATCATCAAGATCTTTTTATTGAGCAAATATAAAACAACCATGAAAATTCCCCATGATTAGGTAATCACAGATTCCTATGATTTTAATCATACTCTTATGTGTGAATACAAATTTAATCTTATTCATAATCACAGAAACTTATTTCTGAGATTAAAAATCTTAGTCATATTCATGAGTAAGATTTTGCCCAACTCTGCTTCCATACTAAAAACTAAATGTAAATCTGCTATACAACGATTTTTATCAAACATTTTTTGCCATTTTTATGAATTTCTTAGGACGTTGTGAATAAAAATTTGAATGCCCCAGGTCATATTTAATTCTCGTATTTTTCCAACTTGCAGGTAAGTGTCTTCCTTGATGTTTTTTGGATAAGATGAATAACAGAAACTCACCAAAAAGCACACATGGACATTTCTTTGCATGGTCGCTGTGGAAAAGTAGTGTACACTATCGTGTACCCTGTTACTCAGCAAATCCAAATCATTCATTGTGTTGGTACACTAGACTGTACATTTTTTACTACATGCACTGCAAAGTCGAGCTATATTCCCAGTTTTCAAATATTTTTGAGCAATTTTCGTAGAATTTTTATCCTTGCGAGAGAAGATGCCTTCACTCATTCCCTAAATCTCTGTGTTTATCATTTGATTTCACAAATTAGGATATGAAGTTTTTTTTATTGGTACCTGCCTTCTATTTAAAAAAAAAAAAAAAAGGAAATATGTGATTTTATTTGTGCATCATTTCATAATTTTTATTAAGTAATTTACTTTTTTTTAATTTTTACAATACAAGTGGTTTTACAGAATTAATTTAATATTATTTTCAGTAAAAATGTTTGGAAGAAGGTTTGAAGACTATACATTTTACAAATACCCGGAGTCACTGTGTACATGATAGTGCACACTAAATAAATCATAGAACGGATTATCTGATTTTTTTTTCAACATTCAGTGAACCACTATAAGGTTCAGGAACAGAGTCTAAAAGTTTTAGATTTTTCCCATGACAGGATCTAAATTTGTGACCCAAAGGGTTAAACATTTTATGAATATAAAACGTCTCAGCAAAAACATATAGGTATCTAACGATTCATGCTGTATTTTTTGAGATTTGTCCAATTTATTATATTCAAATAGTTATTCAACGTCCACCTAATTTATTTTTGAATGCTTGATTTTTTTGCGAAAGATTCCCCTTATTAAAAGAAATTCCCTGATACCTGGTGGTTTTGCCGAATCCCTTGATTTCTTCAGTTGGGAGCCACCCTGCTCTTACATCACAAATATGCTATTGGATTAAATATCTACGTCAAACAAAACTTCCCCCAGTCGTCCAGCAGGGGCCTGAAGAGCAATTATTTTCACAGACTCTCCTGCCCGTTGACTAGTTTATACGTTCTAATTCACGGCAAATAGGGAATACATTTTCTGAATAAAATTTATTGATGATTTTGATGAGTAATTCAAATGTTGCAAATGATTCAAATGAGGGAAAATTCTAACTAAATCTACCTATTGCAATTCGTTAAGACTCCAGTACCTGCATTATATCAAACCACGAAAAGGGGGCCAGTTTTTAAAAAGGAAACAACCACTTAAAAATACTCGTATATTTAGAAATTCAATATCGTATATTTAGAAATTCAATATCGTATATTTAGAAATTCAATATAATTATGTACATAGTCATTTGTAAGGGCGCAGCACTGGTAATAAAATGGATTATGTAGAACTATCGTTAGAGAGTTCGTTCTTTGAACGTTCCTGAGGGAGGGCTGTGTTAGAGTCCTCTCTTTTCAATGTGGGATTCGTATCTTCTGCCATTGAATTTTCATCTGCTGGTGCGCTCTCGTCCGCTTCTTCGACAATTTCAACAGTTCGGCCAGATGTCAGTTCGTTCAAAGTCTGCTCACAGGGGTTGAGATAAACTTCCACGATCTCCAAATGTTCGTCACACGTGCACTTATTTAGAACTTCTGTGAGTCGTCGCAGGATTTCAAATTTTTTGGCAGCAAGCGGGTCGTCATCCGTGTTTTGAGGACGTAAATCGAGTTTGTAGTTCTCACCAGGAACGTCTTGGATCCCTTCTGTCTCTTGATGTCCCGATTTAGATTCTTCTAGATCAGGACCGTTTTCCGTAGGTTCGAACAACCAAGACAACGATTCTGGGACGTCAACGTACCTTACAACCGATTCGTCCAGTTCACTGTCTGTTATCCCTTCTCCCTCGCTTTCGTCATCGCTTGTGTTAGATGACATAGTACCCACCAATCCTAGATCCTTCCGTATAGTAATAAGATTAAGGCTTTGTAATCCTGATATACTTTTCAACAACTCATCAGATGTTGAATCATTATAGTGTTTCCGGAGTTCCTCAATTATTTCTTCAATTGTACTATCACCTTTTAGCATTTCAACAACAAGTTGTTGATCCTCTTCTGGAAGACTTGAAATTTCACCATGCCCAACATGAGTTTGAATATACTCAACATCATAGCGACCAGACGGCCTCTCATTAATCGTCATCATAGCAGGGCAAAAAACTGTAGGACATTTGTCTTTTACTCCGCTCTTTCTCTGAATTGAGTGCTGACATCTCAAATTCACAACTAAACCTGTTCTGCCTCTAACGACTTTAGCCCGGGGGTCAACGATCAAAAATTTATTACTTGTAGATAATTCCTGGTTCTTTTTCCACTCTCTCAATTCCTCAGCCGTTTTGAAAGTGTAATGAAGTTTCACAATTTCAATTTTGTGGGTATCTTTGTAATGCTTAAGCATTTGGGTACGATCCAAATTTACAAAACACAGTGTACAAGGCTTACGTGGCACTGTAACACGCTGCAGTTCAGTTGGTTTATGGGTGCTCATGTGCATTTTCAAATTTGCTCGATCTGTGAAGGCAGCCTCACATATTGGACAATACATCAAAGGTTTCTTGGATTTGTACAGCCCTTTACCAGTTTTGTCAGGATCAGATTCTGGTACATGAACTCTGCTGAAGTGTTCGGTAAAATCGTCAAATCGCTGCCCAAAAGATATTGAGCATATTTCGCACTTGTAGTCAACTCCCTCTTCAGTCTTGATAATTTTCTTTGTCTTTCTAAGTTCTTCTTCGGTTTTCCTGTTGCAGTCCAAACATTTCACACGGGCGCGCCCACCCTTTTCTTTTAATTTTTGAATCTGAGATTTAGACAATGGTAGGGTCTTGTTACATGTACAGCAACGATTAATCGGAGTTCGAATGGTGGGTTGAATACTCTTGATTATATGCTGTGGTTTAGTGTCATTACTCACCCTTTTGGCGGAGGCACTGATCTTACTTTTACTTTGTTCTTTTTCTTCTGCTTTTCGACATGTATTACAGATTATATCATCATCATCATCAGGTGTGTAATCCAACATCATGTCCATTAAACATATGTCGCACTGATACGTCCTGACAGCTAGTCTTGGCTTTTTAGCGCTGGCTGGTTTTGAACTTTCCTTAGCATGGCAGGATGCACAGATAATCTTTGTTCCACTAACTCCACGCACTCGCAGCAACTCTTTTTGCTCAGCAGAAAGTTGCATGTTGCAGAAACAACTGTTACATTTGTACATGACAGCGAGAGATTCGACAGGTTTGGCGGGATTTTCTGGAGGTTGAACTGTTCGGCCGAGTTTTTTGTTTTTGCAACTTTCACATACCACTTTGACACCCCGAGGAGGTTGCTCAGCAAAAAACAGTTCTTTGTGACACATGTTACAATTAGATATGAAAGTGTCATCAGAAGGGTTGATATCGTCCACCGCCATCGCATCTTCACCCTTGGCTACACATTCAGCACATGTTGGATTTGTGCGGATGGAGCTATCTCTGTTAGAATTAACGATTGTGCGGCGACATACATTGCATTTCATATCATCATCAGTCGAATTGGCTTCGGCCGGATCGGCATCTTTCATGCTGCATGGAGCACATATGATGCGAATATTTTCCGCACCTTTTCGTTCCACCAATTGCAATTGGTCATCCGTCAGTTTGATGTCACAACCACACATGTCACAGGCAAAATTGAAAGCTGGCTTCAGTTCGACTGGTGCAGTTTTCTGCTGCTGAATGACGTCATGCCCGAGGATTTTACAAGTCGAACAAATGATTCGAGCATCTTCAGTCCCCCTTTCTTGGAGTAGGCGGGCCTGCTCGCTGGTTAGCCTCACATTCCCTCCGCAGGTCGTACAGTTACTCATATAGACACTGCTAGTTTTAGGTCTCCCGTCGTGCAATTTAATGTGACATAGGAGCAAATGCTTCTGACGGAAACTTTTCTCACACACCGGACACAAAAATCTAGTTCGAGAATCCTCTTTCGAAGTATACGAGTTGGGTTTAACCCTTTTAGGTGGGGGATTTACTTGAATAGGAGTCAAATCTTGTTTCACAGGCAGCTCTGTGTCACCTACGGCATCCTGGAAAGCTTGAGCCACTGCATCAGTGGGTAAATTACCCTGATAAGCAGTGACAGTTTCATTGGACGCGGAAACATCTATATACTGCACCTCTTGGTCTTTTATGTCTTCAGGTTGAATATAAATCAACTCCTGACCTTCAGGTACGTTCTGTTCAGAGATTTCTTGAGAGGCATATTCCGACACTTCCATGTTACTAACTTCGTTCGCGGAATCGTCAAGCACATGGTGCGAATCTTCAATTGCAGAAACAGTTTCAACACTTTCTGCTGATTGATTATTCGCTACGTAAGTGATTTCGTTAGCTAACTGTATGCTTTGATCAGCGTCGGGTGCACCGTCACCTGGAGGGTTGACGGCGTCCATCAAGTTGGGGAGTTCACCTTGCACTTGGATCGCATTATCATTTTCAATCCCAGGTGATTGGAGCACTATAACTTTCTTATTTGGATTTCCAACTTGGAATATACTAGAAAGACTTACTGTAGAATCATCGTTTGGTGCATTGGCGTCGGGCGGCGCGCCGTCGTGGTGGATTCCCGATTCCTCCATATCCCTATGTAAAATGGAGGGGACGAATTGAAATCCGTGCACAAAACCACTAAAAAATAATTCGGAGAAATAAACACACCTAAATCCGGAGAAATAATTACATTTCAAATAGAAATGCTTACGAAATAACGACAAACATTACGCTTTTTCCGAGGTGGAATGATAACAAGCAATCAATCGTGCCAACATTCCGTAGGAAAAGAGAAATATTCCTTCTGGAAGTTACGACCTCCACCCGCTGAATCAATACTTTAGTACGAAGGTAGTCCGTTTAAGCGCTTTAGTCGCAACTTGCGTCGATCCAGCTGGATCAAGTTAGTTTGTGAACATGGAATAGACTGGAGACGAAGTTAATTCTCCGCTCGGATGAAGCCACTTTCCGTCGGGTATTTTCGACTAAAATCGTCATTTCTCCGACCCGCCATTTTGCGATGTTCGAGAGTTCAAGATACTCGTTCCCAATGATTAATTTCTCACAAAGGTGAGATGATTGTTTCTCCTTTTGCTCCCAAGTCTTCGCAAGTAGAGGATACATTTTCTTATTGTCTTTTGTTATATATATATGTATATAACTCGGCCCTTCGGGCCTCGCAAGGGGCTCCGCCCCTTGACCCCGCCAGGGGGGCTTCGCCCCCCTGGATCCCCCTAATCTATACTCGGCGCTTCGCGCCTCGCCGGATCTTTTCTCTTTTCTACTGTGTAGAAAACGAGGATAATTTGCTATGCAATTCGTCTCACGAGAAAAAAAAAAAAAAAAAAAAAATTTCAGGCCTGGCCGGGATTCGAACCCACAACCTTCGTCTCACTAAAAAAAAAAAAAAAAAACCTTCGTCTCACGAGAGAAAAAAAAAAAAAAAATTTCAGGCCTGGCCGGGATTCGAACCCACGACCTCTCGCTTCCCATCTCGGGACAAAAAACGTTACACAAAAAAAGTGGACATTTTAAAAAATTATTGGGGGTCGGCCTAAGAATTGCATAGCAATTAATATATATATATATATATATATATATATATATATATATATATATATATATATATATATATCATGATGTATTTTGCCCATCAAAGTGCGGTCACAGCTTAGGGGAAATAGGTTCAATGAAATCTTTCATGGAAATTTGTAAGGTATTAAACAACTTAATAAATAGGTACATATAATAATATATTATAAATAGTTTAAGTTAAATAAGTAAATTGTAAGTCTAACTAATTTATGAAAATTCGCAAATTAAATTTTCATTGCGCATCGGTACCAGAAGAATATAGTATCATTTACGGTATTAATTGCTATGCAATTCTTAGGCCGACCCCCAATAATTTTTTATGTAACGTCCTTGACGAAATTAACGATGATTTTCACGTACAACCGAGTAGTCGTAATAAAGTAGTAGTAATAAATATATCATTAACTAAGTATTTATTTAAATTAATTTTTAGTTTCGTCTGTATCACTTAATAGGTTATTTTATACTTACATTAACCTGAATTAGTTGAACTGTTGCAACATTTGACTGAGTACGTCAATGATCCTCAACCACTATTATCTAGCTCTATATATATATATATATATATATATATATATAATTGTGTTGGTATTTAAGTCCTTCACGGTAGGATTTGCTTCACCAGCATTTTGGATTGCCTGACCTCAATTCGAATGAAACGGAAGTTTTCAATATCGGTAATTTATTGCTGCTTAGATACTATTCATCCAATATCTAGAATAACTTCTGATTTACCTACCTAATTGTCCAAGACTTTGAAGCACAAATTGAAAGAAATGGATTTTATGTTCTCTCCGATGTTTCTTCCCAGGAACTGGGGCCTCTTTGAGGAGTTTTATTAGAACAATCAAATTTAAAAATATCTTGATAACAATTCAATTAAAATCGTGATGTTTTGCATGGACAACGCCTGAGGAGCGAAAGTCAGTTTTGTGGTGGACGACCGACACCGAGAAAGCTGATGATAGATGGACAAGTGACCCCGGAAGGTATGGCCGAGTGATCGTTGGCACAATAGGTAACTATCAAACAAAAAGCAGCAAATGACCTCCAAAGTAACATTTGTTCAAATAGTAAATATAAACTAGGCGCTTCGCGCCTCGCCGGGGGGCTTCGCCCCCCTGGACCCCCCTAATCTTTACTCGGCGCTTCGCGCCTCGCCGTATCTTTTCTCTTTTGTACTGCGTATAAAACGAGGATAATTTCCTATGCAATTCTTAGCCTGAATCAACTTAGTTTTGGAATGTAGCCAAGTACGTAAGGAGAGGGAAATTGGTAGCTTGAAATGTGAACATTTATCACATAAATCAAGCGCTTTCCAACGAGTGGCGAACGATTTTTGTGCGATGAAAACTGCGGAAGTTTCATTCCCCTAACAACGGCTGGGTTGTACGTTAAAAAACACTGAAATTGTGACACAATCTATAGCAACTACTCGACTACTCGGTTGTACGTGAAAATCATCGTTAATTTCGTCAAGGACGTTACATAAAAAATTATTGGGGGTCGGCCTAAGAATTGCATAGCAATTAATACCGTAAATGATACTATATTCTTCTGGTACCGATGCGCAATGAAAATTTAATTTGCGAATTTTCATAAATTAGTTAGACTTACAATTTACTTAAACTATTTATAATATATTATTTATATTATTATATGTACTTATAAAATTGTTTAATAACTTACAAATTTCCATGAAAGATTTTATTGAACCTATTTCCCCTAAGCTGTGACCGCACTTTGATGGGCAAAATACATCATGATTGTTAGAATAATTGAATACAGTTACCAATTGGTTTTTGTTTACTGCGTGTTTGACGAAAATGTTCAAGATATTTAAGAATTTAAGACATTAAGAGCATCTGTCAGAACTGTTTTTATTGCAGTTGCAATTGTTTTTCACTCACATGTGCACTTGGGGGTGTTAATTGTTTAAGAAAGGTTGGGGTGTCAGTTGTCCCCACCCGAGGGCAACAAGGATGGGGTGTCAGTTAGGTAGAAAACCATGAGTCAGTAAGGTGCCGCCCTTTTGCACAACTACTCTTAGAAGAGGAGTTATAGGTTATAGGAGTAATAGGAGAGAAGAGTTATAGATTAAACCAATAAAAAAAAACTTGGAAAAACAAGTTGTCAACATTCAATGAACCAGTTTTTAGTTTAATTCTGGTTTTCCAGAAAAATAAATGTACAACTGCGCTCATTACACGCTTAAACATTGTTATACATTACACATTGTTATTCAACTATGTCTTGTTCAATGTGGTAGTTACTTGTACCAAAGTCTTACTATGTCACAGTGCAGGGAAGAAGGGGGTGTTTTGTCACCAAAACCATAACCTGCTGCTAGCACTCTGATCTCTTGAAACCACAGTTACTGCTGGAAGTAGGTAACTAGACTTACAAAAACAACGGGCCAAGTTCCTTCAATACGCGAGGAGCGCTGGTTATACTAACTTAAGGGGAGTAGTCCGGTTTTAGCACACTGCGAGCGCTTTTTATTGGTTTATTATTTCCAATAATAAGCCTATGTGATCGTGTAGCAAACAATTTTTATAACCCCCCCCTCAAACTTTTTCACTTTACCTTTCAAGGTGCGTAGAATCCAAATTTGAAATGTCCGTCAGCCGTTCGCCGTCCGGGCCATAAAAGGCCTAAGAATTTACTTAAAAAACCCGTTCTTTCGCACATAGACTCCATTTGGGTTCTAGTTGGTCCTAACGTTTAACCATCCCGATCGCTTTACTCGCATAGATGCTATGGGCCAAAAACGGGCGAAAAAGTGTCTTTTTCGGGGTTTGAGTGTTAGACATGTTAGATGCACGCGTGGCACGCTTGGCAGGGGGTCACAGTGGTTGATGAGGGGGGCGAGAGGAGGCGCCACGGCACCTTGTGGTGGGTACAGTGTTCCTTCGAGGGATGAATATATGTTTTTTTTCTAGGTCATATTTGTGTGTTAATACCAATGCTTTTCCTATGCATATTTAATAACATATCCTCTAGACTTTTCGTACGTACTTAGATAATGATATTATTAAGGCAATAACTATTTGAATAGATAGGAGCTCAAATCGAGAAGTATAAACATGCGTATATCTATACTATTTATAAGAATGAAACTCCGTCTGTTTGTCTGTTTGTTTGTTTGTCGTGTCTATGCACGGCCAAATGGCTGAGTGGGGGGAGTGTACGAGTGGGGGGATCTTCTTGGGATTTTCCGATAGGGGGAGCGAGCGAATTTAAAATTTTCTAATCCCAGCCAAACCATGGCCGTAGGGCGGGAGAGGGGTCGAAGTAAGAATTAATGTGCGCTTTTTGGACTTCCCCGCATCCTCTACCCCTCTAAACGGCCGTCGAAAATTCCGGAAAAATACCGGTTTCGTAGGTTTTCCTACGAGGAAGACGACGGCGCGATCGGATCGCGAAAAAAGTATCGGGAAATGCGTCAAAAAAATGCGAGAGTACGGACCGTGTTTTCTCGAAAAGTCCGACGAAAAACTACGTGTTTTCCGATTAAAACATACCCCATAAAGGTAGGTTTTTCGGAACGGTTTTCGCGGGCGAAATACAGCTTTGGGTCCGCCGAATCTGAATCCGAAATCGGATATCGAAAAAAGTGACGGGAAGTCGGTCAAATCGCGAGCGGAAGCGAGGAGAAGCGTTTAACATCAGAAATTAATCGACCACGGGCCGCCGTTACACAACGTTGCTTACCTGAAAGGGACCCGATGACTCACAGCTCAGCTATTCACAGAACGGTCGCTACCAGTACCGACCTCAAACGGAGCCAAGTTGGGTGGGCAGTATAACTTCCTCAAGCGAGCGAAGCGAGCAGCATCCCTTACAGAAGTTAAACCTACCCTTAGGGATCTATCGTTTGCGAGCGAAGCGAGCAACATCCCCTACATGTTTCAATTGTAATACATCGCATCTGCACAGCCACACCTTGCGAGCGAAGCGAGCAACATCCCCGAATAAACTTTTCGTGGTTCCACGTAGTTTTATAAGATTTAATTTGTTTGTAAGAATTTCCAACAGAAAAAAACGTCTGCCAAGTTGGGTGAGCAGTATAACTTCCTCAAGCGAGCGGAGCGAGCAACATGCCCTACAGAAGATAAAACTACCCTTAGAGATCTACCATTTGTGAGCGAAGCAAGCAACATCCCCTACACGTTTCAATTGTAATACATCGCATGTATACAGCCACACTTTGCGAGCGAAGCGAGCAACATTCCCTACATGCCACACTTTGCGAGCGAAGCGAGCAACATTCCCTACATCCCACACTTTGCGAGCGAAGCGAGCAACATTCCCTACATGCCACACTTTGCGAGCAAAGGGAGCAATATTCCCTACATGCCACACTTTGCGAGCGAAGCGAGCAATTTAATGGGGGGTCCGGGGAGCTTGCCCCCCGGCTGGACATGGAGGCGAGCGAAGCGAGCAACATCCCCTACAGAAGTTAAACCTACCCTTAGAGATCTACCGTTTGCGAGCAGAGCGAGCAGCATCCCCTACAGAAGTTAAACCTACCCTTAGAGATCTACCGATTGCGAGCGAACCGAGCAACATCCCCTAAATGCCATACTTTGCGAGCGAAGCGAGCAACATTTTCTACATGCCAGACTTTGCGAGCGAAGCGATCAACATATCCTACATGCCAGACTTTACGAGCGAAGCGAGCAATATTCCCTACATGCCACACGTTGCGAGCGAAGCGAGCAACTTAATTTGGGGTCCGGGGGGCTTGCCCCCCGGCTGGACGTGGAGGCGAGCGTAGCGAGCCGGAGCGGCTAGTAATTATAGAAGTATAGGTTGTGGCAACTCGAAATCGGACTCGCCGAGGAGTCTTGACGTACGCAAGCCAACTAAAACTACGATCAAACTCAATTGAAAAAATAATAAACCTTTGTGAAATAATTTGCAGCGTTTTTCGTTTTGCTTTCACAGTTCCCACAATTACGTACTAAATGATTAGACATTTTAAGGTTATGTTCTTCATACCTGGAAGCATGTCTACTGTCTATTTTGTCAAAATCGGTCGAATGGAAAAAAGTCCAGTCGTGCAGCATGACCCCATGAGCGAATTTTTGAAGAAATCTTCGATTATTTCGATTTTTGACTGATTTTTCAACTTTGAAATTTTTGAAAACTTGATACATATTCTCATAGGAAATTTTACGCTGATTCCGAATATACCACATGTTAGTATGCTGAAAAAATTATTTCGCACAACAAATCGCAAAAACAGACTATTTTGAAAGTTTTGACTACTATTTTGAAAATTTCAACCCGAAGATGTAATCCGATCATGCTGGCCAACGAACTTGAACTTTCGTTTTGTGTCCTTAACATTTTAAAATTTGTTTGAAGTTTCTAGCACAATTCTACGGACAGTTATCGTCTGGGATGACACATACATACATATATACATACATACATATATACATACATACATATATACATACATACATACATAAAAAAATGCGTTAAACTTCAGAATATGATTCAGAATAGCCTGAAACGGATTTCTGCATAAAATTTTTTCAAAAAATCACACCCTACAAATTTTGAGGCGAGAGCAATAGCTTAATTTTCTTCAAAAATTCGCTAAAAGATTGAAAAATAGGCAAACATTTTTTTTTTTAAGTAGAAATTTGGATAATTTTCATGTTCCTTTTTCTGAATGACCACTGGGCCAAGCTTATTCAAATTTTCACATGTACTTCTTCTATATATGTATGTACCTACTAACATTACCTACTGCCGGGGATTTTGAGTAAAAATAGTTTGTTGAGTTTTTAACCCAAGGAAACGAAACTCAAAAAAGTGGCCTACCAATCTAAGCAAGTTTTGGTGACACTTTAGATTACATATACGTGAATATACAGGGTAATTCCCTCGCATATGCAAAAAAAAAAAAAAAAAAAAAAAAAAAAAAAAATGGGTGAAACTACATCAAAAATGGAGTAAAATGTCGCCAACCGCATATTTTTATCTCAATCCGTACTTCAGATATGATTTTTTAAAGGTTTTTTCAGGAATACCGTGTTTTTTCATTTTAAACTCGGATTTCTCCACTTTGCCTCATTTAATTTCACCTTTCAACCTCATTTTCGGCATCAGCATTAAATTTACTATAAGAATAGTGTACTTGGGTTCTTAAAAAGTACCATCCGAAGACCCTCACATCAGCTCAAACATTGACGATTTTGAAAAAATAATGCTTCTGAAAATCTTTAAAACTTTACTACTCTTTTAAAAAGAATCCTGGAAACTGGCAAATCTCATGAAAACTGCTTCGTCTAATACTCTTTCCAACGGTATAATCAATTTTACTTTTATTTTGTTATTTAGGGGAGAAAATTATGTTTTAATGTTAAAAAATGTGGGTTTTTCAATGAAATTGTTGGTTTTCTCGAAAGATGACCCTCCATGAACCAACGAGTATGGGGTCGGTTTCTATGTATTTTTTCTCGCTGGATCGAATGGAATTTCTTGCAGATCTCTCAACTACGTTATAATCGAGTTTTACACTTTAATTAACTAGTTTTACCCCATAACACACATACATTTAATCGTAACAAACAAACTAAACATTTGCGATTTTAAGTGTAAAACTCGGTTATAACGGAGTTGGACAGATCTACAAATGTTACCATTCGATACAGCGTGAAAAAATACATAGAAACCGACCCCATACTCGTAGGTTCATGGAGGGTCATCTTTCGAGAAAACCAACAATTTCATTGAAAAACCCACATTTTTTAACATTAAAACATAATTTTCTCCACTAAATAACTAAATAAAAGTAAACTTGATTATACCGTTGGAAATAGTATTAGACGAAGCAGTTTTCATGAGATTTGCCAGTTCCCAGGATTCGTTTTAGAAGAGTAGTAAAGTTTTAAAGATTTTCAGAAATATTATTTTTTCAAAGTCGTCAATGTTTGAGCTGATGTGAGGGCCTTTGGATGGTACTTTTTAAGAACCCAAGTACACTATTCTTATAGTACATTTAATGCTGATTCCGAAAATGTGGTCAAAAGTTAAAATTGAATGAAGTAAAGTGGAGAAATTTGAGTTTAAAAGAAAAAAAACACGGTTTTCCTGAAAAAACCTTTAAAAAATCATATCTCGAGAACAGATTGAGATAAAAATATGCAGTTGGCGGCATTTTACTCCATTTTTGATGTAGTTTCACCCCAAATTTTTTTTTGCATTTGCGAGGGAATCACCCTGTATAATGTGCTTCATGAAGATTATCAATGACCAGGTTTTTTTTAACGACTATCAAGCTTGTGCTATGTAAAGGCCGTATCACACAATTGCATTTTTTCAGCTTTTTTCTCGTATTTTTAATGCTCGAACGTGAAGAAGGCAAAGTGTTCTTCGACCATTGCGCATCGTGGGCATTTTCAAACTCACTTGGGAAAATTAGAATATGTTCTAATTTTTACCTTTGCACAAGAAAAATGTTAAAATGTAACCCTTGGGAAGGTGACAATTTAATGGAAAACCCCTTGGAGCCCTAACCTGACAGCTTTAATAAAACTGTTTTTGCACCTATTCCTTTTCAACATTCACAGCTGACCTTGGAAAAAAGCACTTTGCCTTCTTCACGTTCGAGCATTAAAAATGCGAGAAAAAAGCTGAAAAAATGCAAGTGTGATACGACCTTGACATTTTCAAAAAATGATAACTCCAGTTCTGTTCATCCGATTTTAATTTTGTTTTTACCAAACTGTTCGGAATTTCATGTAAGTAGTTATATCTAAACATAAAAATGAAAAATCGATTTTTTTGATATTTTTGGACTACTCCCCTTAAAATCGTCAAGACGCAATTGTTAGGCTGCAATCTACATAGTCCCCAAGCCGTAGTGGATAAGATATCTGACTATTGAAGGAGAGATCCTTGTTACCGATTTGGGGAATGGCACAATAATACACACGAAAGAGGGAGAATGTATTGCCCATAAAATCTCCTTTATAAAAATCTGTGACACATAAAGGAATTGTTATTCAAAGTCCAAGTCCCACACTCTTAATTGGGTGTGAAGCCTTCCTTACATATAATTTACTGGTAGCAAACTGTGAGTGTGAAACTTCAAACTACGTTCTTCACTTGAGTAGCAGTCTAAACATTTGGTGTGACGCTAGACACTTTTTTCTAAATGATTACCATTCTTTACCGTGGTAATTCATTTGGAGAATCTACTTCATGATTTTGTGTTCTTCAGTAAGAACTAGGTAGGTACTCAAAGAATTGGGAATAGAGAGTGACACACTGAGCTTATTAGGCCCGGTCCAACATGACACAAAACGAACGTTTGTGGGTCGGAGTGGTATGTCGCGCAGGAGAAAACGCTGCGAATTATTACATAATGGTTTATTATTTCTGAATCAGATAGCCAGCTATAGTAACCAGCATGCTCTGGGGCTTTCGCCAGTCTCTTTTCTAGTATCCACCTCTGTTCTCGCGTTACAGGCTGCGCTCCCGATGGGGAGCAAATGGATGATCGTACAGCCACCCGAGTGGTCTCATTCAATCCACGGAGCTAATTTCTATAGGAATCAAACTAAAACCGTAGGTACACTGGATTACAAAAGCATCTGGGACCTATCCCAGTCGATTCTGCGTCCGAAATTACTTGGGCGACGACACCTCACTTACCTATGGCAGAAATGTAAGTAAACAGCTATTCATCCAACCTGCCCATGTGATGCAATTTTAATTTTAAAACGATTTGCTTCGAACTATCTGAGAAGCGGCGCGGTGCCTCCTCACTCCACCCCCCTCACCACCCACCGTGACCCCCTGCTAAGCGTGCCAGACATGCGTAAGTCTAACACTCAAAGCCTCGAAAAAGACACTTTTTCGCCCGTTTTTGGCCCATAGCATCTATGCGAGTAAAGCGATCGGGATGGTTAAACGTTAGGACCAACTAGACCCCAAATGGAGTCTATGCGCGAAAGAACGGGTTTTTAAAGTCAATTCTTAGGCCTTTTATGGCCCGGACGGCGAACGGACATTTCAAATTTGGATTCTACGCACATTAAAACGTAAGTGACAAAGTTTGAGGGGGGGGGGGGGTTATAAAATTTTTTTGTCATACGATCACATAGGCTTATTATTGGAAATAATAAACCAAAGTAGAGTGTCCTACTTAAACCTAAGAAAAATAGAGTGTCCTAATAAACGCTTTGTATACAAGTAAAAAACACTTTTATGCGTATTCAACTTCGTGTTTCATTTTAATTTGCTTTTATGCGGACATTCAACATTTTTGAGTAGCTGACCAGTGAAACCGCTCACTTGTATTATTTAGAACAAAGAATAATGAAAACCAGAGACCAGTGGAGGAAATTGTTGTTGAATGTGCAAGCAAGATTTATGAATTTCATTTCTTTCAATCGTAGTTGAGTGAAAGTAAAGAACATTTCAAGTCATACTATCGAATGACAGTGGATAACTGTGACTATAATGTAAAAAGTGGCCATTTGGATATTGGCCACAACCCATTACTAAGGTCCGTATATATTACAACATACGTAAGTACCTACCTAATTGCCATGTTCGCTCCTACTTAACCACTTCGTCACAATTTGTGTCGTCCAACTGTACCCTCCATGGTGATGAGAACTTGACGATTACGTGATACTCTTCTGATTTCATTAATTCCAAGATTAAAAAAAAAAAAAAAAAAAAAACTGGAAAAGGATCAAAAACAAAAATGTGGAACGAATCTGAGTAGGTACGTGAAATTAGCGTGTTTGGTGCACGGTGACGGTGATAAAAATTTCTGCGGAGTACATTGGTCCACCGCCTGATTCGTGCGGCAAATCCATGCAGGACACTGGCGTTAGGTTGGCCCTAAATATAGTTGTTTACAATATGTACCCAGACAATATATATGTTCCATATACTTCTCAGGCACTATAGAGCCAATTTAAACCAATTATGGATATGTTATTGTAAGATCATTAAATTTGTGCTCACATCGTGTTGTGATCATTAAATATGTAGGAATCCTGCAATGTAGTTATGAGTGCTGGTAATTTGAGTTTTGGAACTTTCTGAAAATGGACAACTGGTGCTGTGCCACCGAGCTCATTTCAAACAAATTATATATGCTTTGTAAGATGCTTTAATATGCTTTTAGATGCTTTGTTTGCTTAAGTACCTATGCTGATGCTAACAAGCGTTATGATTTATTATTTTTGAAAGAACCTAATAAATCTTAATGATCGATCAAGGAAAAAAGTAAACCCCTCAATCAAATTCGTCATTTTACGTTCCAAGAAGAACAATTTTAATAGGCCGTCCCTCTTACAGCCTACAGGTAGCCTTGCCTTTATGAACTAGCTTCAGAGGGACGTCCTAAAAAATATAAAAATATCGGTCTATCTGCTGCCTGATTCAGTTTTTTCCCACAACTACTGCAAAAGTTAATGAAAATTCTAGTTTCATCGGTTCATGAAACTTAGATAAAAATTACATTTCAGTCACGCGTTGCCCAGGAATAACGGTATCACTATCAATCCACTACAAGAAGAAAAATCCAGGGGTTGTGGGAAAAAATAAATAATAATAAAAGCAACAGACCTAGAATTTTTCTACATTTGGGAAATGCAAGGTCAAGAAAGGTTTTTTCAGGGATAAGCAAATCAAATAGAGATGAAATGATTCGCAAACCACGCTTCCTTTCACTTAGAATTAGTAATGCAATACTTCTGCGGCCCATTAATTTAGTTACACTGAGAACGTTATCTTTAAAGATTTAAAATAAGTTATGATATCAATTTAAAATATCAACCTACTTGGAATGAAAGAAAAAGAGTAATCAGACGATTTATCAATACAATCAGCTGATGGTGATAATAGGAGTGATTCAAGGTCCTTTTTGAAAATCAAATCGCTGAATATCAAATCTTGAGGCACCCTCATCGAAACATCGAAAATTAAAATGATAAGTAGTGTCCCTTGCAGGAATCTGTGAAAGCAGTGTGAGTTACCTCCTAGGAAGGTTAATGCAGGTATGAATAATAATTAAAAAATATATATAAATAAAAAATAAATAAATAAAATAAAAAGAAAACCCAACAATTTAAAAACTTAAAACTCGACAGTTAGACCGATTTTTTGACGTTAGTGGTCTGAACGAGAATGACAATCTTGTTTTATTGATAAGAATGTTTTGCTAAGCAGCCAATAAGATAGCGACTACTTTTCGATGTGCCAATGCCAAAACTCAACTTTCAAAGGCCTCAACACATTGTAAATAGCTGTAATAGGCATCTTGTGCATTAGAACCCGTCGAAATTCGATTTTCCACGATTCGACGTCAGAACTACCTACTAGACCATGAATACCACCACTATGTACATTGGCATGGGAGAGAGGAACGGGAGGGGCTGTTTGTTCTGTACTTGATTTTTGTATGGACAAAATAGTTGAATTTGACCTTAGTAATCCTTGCAAGGGAACTTGTAAGCGTTATTGGCCATGTTCTGAATAGAGGACAAAAAACTCCTAGAAAGGGCATGCAAAGATAAAGAACAATTGGCTGTGTTGTTCACTCCAGCTACCAGTATAAGTGGGTACCAAGGGATACCTAAAACACAACACACGTAAAACTAACCTGAGAATGTTTGGACACCCAGTGGCGAAGAACGTTGAGAACTCTCATGGTGGCAGCAGTGGACATGACGCTCTCCTTCCTACGCCTCTCCCTGTATGAGCCAGGCCTGGAATTGGTATCACAGTTGTTCCTGTTCTTGGTGGGGTCCCCATTTGTTACATCACGTGGATTGCTTGATGCCGAGGTTGCGATAGCAAAGGCAGCAGCAGCTGTTGATGTACTGCTCCTTGAATCAACCAACTCAAGATATACCCCCACAAAACAAAATTTCCGAAATGTAGATGTTTTTGTAGGATTAAGCAATGTGGCAGTTGGTTGTGCATCTTAATGCACCAATATGTTACAGCCGCGAAAAAGAATGTCTGGAAGGTTAACATCACCTGAATAAATACTAGCTATAAAGATAAATGTAACAGCACATCCATGGCCGAAATGGTCAAGAATTCCAGAGATCTGTAGAAAGAACAAGGGTAGATGAAATCTTGCAAATGGCAAGTGACGAGGAAATAGTGTTATTCTAGTTCGATCAACCATCCTGGGTCTAAAAATAAATTGCAAAGGGTACCTATCTTCTTGAATGTAAGCTTTGGTAACTATGTCTTCTATTAATTATAATCAAACAGGAACGGACTTACAGATGACTGTAATTACAGTGATGCTTAACCTAACTTTTCCATTTTGAAAATTAGTAGGTAGGGTGATAGGAATAGTTTTTCGCTTTTGCCATCCACATGAATAGTTCATTGTACCAAAATTTACAGGACTTTCTCCATGATGTTAATGCGCAGGTACCTACACAAGTAAAATTCTCCATGATGTGCCAATTTCTTCAACATCACCTGTTACGGATATATAAAGATGGGAAGTATGAGGATTATGTCCTATTTGACTAGATTTAATCGAATTGCACAGCACCACTAATATAATTTAAACCATTGGCTCCTTTGTGGCATGTGAATAAATCCCTAGTATTTGCTTTTGGCTTCACTAACTTTGGATAGTACTCAATTCGCTTCAATGATATAGTTAGTTTGTTTGAAAAAATCTTTAAAAAGAAAATATCCTAAAGGTTTTCTTAAAATTTCCCCTACTTTTCACAATTACATATAAAAGAGTAGAACAAATTAAATACATCCCACACATTACCTACCTCTGGTACATCGATCTTCCCCGAGTCATTTATTTTGTTGCTGATAGGCACTTAGTAAATTAATAGTTATGTACCTATTAAATTAGGGTTTTTATACTTAAAACAATTTTTGAGAAAAAAAGAGAAGTCGGTCTTAAACGACTGAAGTTAATGATGAAGAATTTCAAATAAATTTAATAAAAATTGCAACGTCTGTGTTTACAAAGTGTGATCCTGGTTGGGCTTGAGCCTATAATCTCCAAGTGCTATCGACCAAGCTAAAGAGCTACATTGGCCAAGGAGATTAAATTTCTGTAGTATGTAAAACTCACTCACTTTTCTCAAATGTTTAGTTAGTTGACTAGTACAACTGTAGCCTCTGGAATTTATTGGAAATGAATGCTTAAATTTGATAGTAAAGGGTGGGTACTTAGCATGTAAATTATTCTGACAGCTGGAGGAGTTTGAATATATATATATATATATAGTGCTATTGAATATATTCAAATTTAATGTGCCATAAAAGGGCGATTTAGGAGTTCTGTTGTAGCATTCATAAATGTGTGAAGACGTATCACTTACAACCAATGATTTAGGTTCACTCTCCTTTCTGTTGATGTCAAGTCACAACTCAGTTTCATGGAAGGAATACATCTTCAGACAGTACCTGCTGTCAGTACATCACTGCTTGAAAACTAGGTACGGATTATGAATGATACTCAAAGCTGATCGGGGAGCTCTTCAGGTCGCTATAAGTTACGAACAACATCAGCCATCACCCTACTGTAAAATAACATCAGCTCAAGAATTGCTTGATGATTGGCTCATAAGATCTCAGATTGACAAACACCACTTGACATCCTTGTATATTTTTCTTCAGATAGTTTCAGTTATCTAGTATTATCATTATTCTACATGACAGAGCCACCAACTGGCGTCACCTCTAAAGAAACAGACTACATTTACAGCCCACTGAACTTTGCCCCTACTGAATATAAATAGGTGGCACGAGTTCAGAGGCAATGAGTGATCATACTGCCCACATCAACACTTGAAGAAACTTAAGTTTAATAACAGATGCCTATCAATAATAAGAGGACTTAGCGCATAGATTACCAAACCATAATTTATAATATCGAAAAAAATAATAATAAAATACATTATTACGACTTCACCAAGAATTCAGTTTTCGGATTTAGGTATAGAACTATGGAACGACAGTGGCTCTTTTGGGCCTTTCAGCATTTTTGAGTAACTGAAAAGCCTTAATATGTAATATTAATAAGATGCAAATCCTAATAGGATACCTAACTATAGGGTACCTAACTTTGCTAAAGTTAATGCTCATACCAGAGAAGAAAGGGTGGTGCCATGCTTTTTAATGGAGGAGAGGATAAACACATGCCATCTAGTATAAAGCTGAATGCACACTGTAGTAAAATAGAAAGAGCTAAGAAAGCATAAAGTTGAGTTGCAGGCTAACTCTGATTAAGGGGAGAAGATAAACAGCTACATAATCCAAACTCGTTCTACAGAGTTAGGCTGTTGATCGTTAACTTCAAAAGTAGTACCTATATTTCCAAGTAATTGGTTGTCTTCCTAAACGATTTTGATCAGATGGAAAGATTGTGATGCACAATACCTACTCTGATAGCTTCATGGCCTTGATGGATTCGACTAGCAGATGGAATGCGCACAAGGAAAACATTATAATAAAACACTGCTCTCTATAACATGGCGACTATTCAAAATATTGAAGCTGTAGGAGAATAGCTTTCAGCACTTCCTAGTGTCTACTATAATGTGCCAACACTCAACATGCTCTACTAAATAGCTTTCACTTTCGAGGAAATATTTGAATAGTTACTCATTTTGAAGTGCTGACGAACTATCTTCGAGTTGACACTCTCAAATACTGCAATGTATTGTACATGAGATTTGAAAGAAAGTCGAAAGAAAATAAATTCCATGAGAGAAATGCGATATCGAAAAAGCATAGGTAAAATGAGTACTATGAACGTTTGATTAATGGTGCAACAGACCCCAGACCCAATTATGCCAAGTATAATGCACCTAGTTGCAGTGAAATGAGAGAAGAATGGGGAGAACAAATAATGCATCAACTAATCAACTTAAGCCCTAAACATTTAACATCGTATAGGGTTTGGAATAAGGTTTCATCATGTACGGCTGTAAAAATTACCCTTCCTTGATTTAGAATAGTATTTTTAGACGATTCAGTCAGAACCCTCCCCACTCATTACAAAAGTTTTGACCCTCAATTCAATCAAAATATTCGTACTAGTGATCCCCCTCCTCAAATCATTCCAAAAATATTTGACAGCTCAGACAGAGTTCGAACTCATAACCTTATTTACTAAGGAGAAATTTCTGTTTAGTTGCGACACTCCAACGGGTTGAGCTATGAGGCCGATTTAATCAAACCACTTCGACTGTGAGAGTTTTCCTTGAACATAACACTCCCACCTACCGTGGCTCAATGGAGTAGATACGGCTGTTCAGAAGGATAACCATTTACAATCTATCAGTACCTACTCTAAGGGGAATGGCAATATATTGAACTGTACATTATAGAAGACCATTGATCTCAACTAGGACAAAGAGTGCTTGATAGCATCCATGGTCTTCTCTAGAATAGATTAGCTAGGGATTTATTGTTTTATCATTAGATGAATCTGTCATTCAACATCTTTGGAAAACGAAAGTTCACATCAACTCTGATCCCCTCTAGCTGGAGCTTTGAACTAAGTACAGTTGAACCTTGTCGTGAAAAGGAACTGTAACTCTTTATTATAAAGTGCCAATCCAATCAGTCAGTCTACCCCCACAGGCACAGAGATTGATTCATCCTTGAATTAGTGTGAAGAATTAAATGGGTGGGTGGTGCTGTTTTACAAGAAGAGGTAGAGGGAGAGGGGTTATCTACTGCATAACACTTGGTGAGTCTATGTCCAGATAGCTAAAGGGAAATTCATAATTCATAATTTCTTTCAACAATGATATACCAAAATCACAAGTGCTGGCAAAAATGCGATAAAAATGTGTTATCAAAGTAGGACGGAAGGGTAAAGAGTAGAGAAGATCCGAATAGGATCGAAATGGAAGAATTTCTAGGAGCAAAGTTCAAGTTTGTCGATTTTCCTGAAACTAATACAAGTTTGGGGGGGGGAGGGGAAACGTTCAAAATTTACTCACCAAAGTGGCTCGTGCCTGAGGCTATATAAGAAGAAAACACATTGACACAGCACAGCACAGAATCGGAGGAGATTCATAACACATGTAATAGAAAGTCATGGGCAAATAGGTAACTCAGTGAAAAAACAAAAAGGCTAGGAAAGGTACGTCTCATAACAGAAAAAAGTAAAGTGGGAAAGTGAGAAAAGATACTGCAGTGTCCCACTTGGCAGTGTTGAAATTGATTATTCCAGTAAAATGAGTGAGGAATGAATAAAAAAATCAATGAAATTCAAGAAATATATCAATGAGAGAAAAATGACTCACCGAAAGAATGAATGATGTAAAATAGAGCTGTTCTATATATTCTAGGTAGAATATCCTATTTTAATGGTAAGAAATGGACTAATCCATATGCTTATAATCAGTCTTGATGACAAAAATGTCAGTACCTTCTAACTAAAGCCTACCAAAGTTCTCTAGGAATTTTAAATTGAAAGTGACGTGTCGAATTTACTATCCAAGGACGAATGTCTAGTGTATAAATATACCTTACGAGAGTCGCCTTCCTCTTATTCCTTAAAAAAATATAAACCTGTCAACATACGGAGACATAGAAACTAAATATCTACCCTTGATCAGATGAAAGCCTCTAAAGAAATATTCTATCCCAGAAGAAAAAATCTAGTGCCACTACAACAAGCTAAGTAGGTACCTATATGTATATCTGACCTCAACTGATTGCCACATGGACCACTACAGCAGAGCCTTTCTCATAAAACTCCATAGATTACTTTAACTACCTAACTTAGTATACTTTTTTTCTATGTAACATCAAGGATGGTAACAATAATTAAACACCAACCAAGTTACACAAAAATAGGCAAAAAGAAAGACGTAAAGTAGTGAAAATATGTTACAGATGAACTGACAATGAGCACATTTACAGACACATCGATCAAGTCACACAATAAGTGTACAGGCATGTACTCTATAGGCTAGTAGACTGATTCAGAAAGAAAAACTACTGTTACACTGTTACATCATAATCATATCGCATAGGTAGATATGCGTAGGCAAGTGATGATCAAACAGACTGGTTTTATAAATGGTATAATTTATGCAGACTATAGGCATCTACAAAGCGTTTAGGAACCCACACCATAGCCTTTGGGGCATACGAAAAACTATTCTTAAGCTGGTGAAATGTAGGTATGTAGAACACCTTTTTCGATTAAGAAAGTTGAAAACGATGCTGTATCTAAGGTGTTTGGTAAGAATTATAATTCCGTTATAATTTTTAATATTTATAAAATTACTACCACTGCCTCTTAACTAATGAACATTACTGGAAGATCTTGGGAAAGCTTGGAAGCGTGTCTCGTGGGTGTTAGTGTTTTGGCTTTTAGGACCCCTTCCACCAAGGTTTTCATCTGAGTCGACTATTGAGCGAGATCATTCGCAATATTGGATTTCACCACGGAGTTCAAGGTTGATCTCTGATCAACTGGCGTTCAGATTGAACATTGAAGCTGGATTCACATGGAGCGGAACGAGAATGGAAAGCGGAAGAACGGAAGGACGGAACGTAATCTGATTGGCTGCTGAGACAACAGCTGAGGAGGGTGGCTGCCATGTAGTCGGAAGGGGGGGGGGGGGGGTAGTGGACAGCACTAGAAATTCTCATACTGTTTCCGCGTTCCGTCTAGCTCCGTGCAAGCTCATTGGACAGGAATGTTGATAACCGCAAGTAGAGGTTTCAAATCAGAGAGGCTTTCAGTAGGAAGGTTATGATTCTGTTCACCAAGGAGACCGCTTCATGTGAACACTCTTCCCGACTCCGCCACCCCCCCTCCCCCCACTGGTTTTTCCGTCCTTCCGCTATCCGTGCTCCTTCCGCTCTATGTGACTCCAGCTTGAATACTCAATTTCGGACGATTTCATCAGATCAATCTTTGTTGTTCCTCCTTCCTTACCGCTTTAAATAAAAGATTTTCGGAAATTCTCGTACCTTATCATAAGTGCTATTTATCTAGTGATGATGACAAGAGCTCTCGCTTGGGTTTTTTTCAATCATTTTTGATCATGAAGAGTGTGATGAAAGTTTTGAGCTTGATCGTGATTTTGCGATTACCTGTTCAAGACTGTTCAAAGAGAAAACAAAAGACTTCGAAAAAGTTCATAAGAAGATATACCAACTTTCCATGACATCTGCTATTGAGGTTCTAGAGTACATTGAGTGCCTAGAATACCCTAGTGGTAGATTAGCAGAAAAAAAAAATCTACTCCAAACAACAGACAACTATTGCCAGTAACTGAGCACGGTTTGTTTCATTCCCCCCAAAATCACTGTGCATCTCTGGTGAATCAGTTGCTGTGTAGGTACCCTGTGGTTTTGTGACACTAGATGTTTCAATCAATGGTAGGAGACCTAGTGGCTTTAGCGAGGCAATGGCACGTAGAATCGCCCATAGTCAGAGAAAGAAATTCGGAGAACTCATTTATTCTAAAGTCCAATATAAGCCCACGTAGTATCAATAAAGTTATGACCCCCTCAAACTTTGTCAGTTTATGTTGCAAGGTGCGGTTGAATTCAAATTTGCAATCAACCAACATCCAATTGTAACAAACCCAAACAAACACCACTCGAAGCTGTTGTGAGGATTATTTATATATACACAAGACTCTCTCTTAGCCAGTCACCTCGGGACTAGTTATTCTTCATCCCTTACCAGATTCCTCTGAAATGTGTTTAATATGAAAGAAGGACCTGGTAGCTTCAGCAAATGTTTTGATGTTTGACTAATAATAATGGAGTTTTTTGGGAGCCAATCGGGCATGCGCTCTACCACCCACCCATGATTTTTTGACTCCACCACGACCTCTGTTTCACCTGCCATTGATCTCCGGCCATGTTTACAGTACTAACGCCAATAATTAATCACTCATTAAATAACACGAAACACAGTGCATAGATAGGTGACCCTTGAGAGTTTGGTTTAAAAAATGGACACGACTGTGCTGCCCCAATTTGCACATTCTCCCATGCCACCAAGAAACTCTTTTATCCGTGACTGAAAGAGAGTTTGAAGTAGAGTACTTAATTCAGACGAATGGAGAGCTTACACATTCCTCAATAAGCATGGAGTCTTGCATAAAACAGGCAACCACCAAGAAGCATATATCAATTACAGTACTGGAGCCCACTCCCCAGGCATAGAAGAATAGAAGAAAATATTGAAAACAATAACTCCTCCTTCTCATTCCCTCCAATCCCATTTAGACGAGAAGATAGGAGATACTGCTTGTATTACCCCAGATCTCTTCCTCGTGATATTGTATAACATCAGTACCACGCGTGGATGAGGTTAGTGTTTATAATGAGTAATTTCGAGAAATCCTTGTAAGTATATCACGTACCGAATCAGAAACGTGCCTGTTGATCACACATGCTCGCCCACGCCGAACTGGCACCTTTTTTTTTTTTTATGGGTGGGGATTACACATTTCTGGCCCCCCAAGTCGGATTAGCTGCTCTTGAAAACCTTCAATTACAATGGTTAATTGTACCAAAAGATTCCTTTGTAAGACTGGTAAAAAGAGTTAACGGTTGGTGTTTTAGGTATCAGAGGGTTTCAGGCTCTTTCTTATTGGGTGGGAAATGATGAAGTAAACGTATCTTGTTCAAAGAGACCCATTCATCCACTTCCAATCATCTAATAGCCACCATTTCGAACATTGTTGTAAATCTGTGGTCGAGAACACTCCATTAAAAATATTTTAAAAACGAGTTTAAAAGTGCATATATTGGCAATAAACATTTAAAACCTAGTATAAAAATAGAACATTTCCCGGATCTAAGTGCATAGATAACAGGATATAGCAGATTAGCAGGGAGTAGCATGGTGCCAGTTACTTTACCTACTCGTTAGCTCCATAATATATAATGTTAGATTCACGAGTGCAATGTGGAGTAATTTCCTTAATTAGGCAGGTATGGTTGTGGAGTAGTGCAACAATGGCTAGAAAATAAACAACTTTCCTAGTTAGGGTGTGGTTTACTGACAGTGTCGTTAGGTTTTTCCCGATTTAGGATGTTACGGAGAGTTGAGGAGATTTAATACGGCTACAAACCATCTCAGAAACCTGCTAATCATTTTGCAAAAAAAAGCATTCAAATCGGTCCAGCCTTTTGAGCATGTATGCGTCATCTTTACATACACATACAAAAACCAATCAATATTAGCATAGATTTATTTAGCTGTCTAAAAATGCAAAAAAATTTCGATTTATATTATTAATACAAAAATTAATAAATGAACAAATAAAATTAATAGAACATTCACAAGACAAATTGTTTTCACCTTGCGATGAAACTAATGTTGCCAAAATGCAGAATGAAAATGATAAATATTAATATTTTGTTCATAGAAGTTGAAGAAAAATTCATTTCAGGGAATCATGACTGAATAACAATTGCAGTGTCCAATAAATATAGAAAAAACTAAGGAACGAGAGCATGAGCAGCTGGTAACCACCTAGATCCAGAGATTACGCAAGTAATGTTTTCAAACGAGGCATACATTTTATGTTGATGACCTTTTAAATGACCGAAATGACATTGACAATGTGCGGGTGACTTTCAGAGAAGCATTTATCAACTTCCAACAATAAAATGATCGGAGACCCATGCTTCACAGCACGAAGACGTTAATTTTTATAGGCACATAGGTACTTAATTGTGAAAAGAGCTACAGTTCAGGGTGTTTCCAAAAATGGATTGCCATACAAAATATTTGTGCCAATAGATTCTTAAATTCGTATAGCTTTGATTTGATGTAGTTCCGTATGTGTTCACACTTTTAAACTAATGTAGATCTACCATTATCCGATGAAAAATGAATTTAATGAGTGTTTCGGGAAGCTCGGAATCCCCTCTTCCCCATGGGTTAGTGATGAATGTTTGTTCTACGATAAAAATGAGATAATCGGCATTTAAAAACGTGGGAACACATATAGATCCATTTGCCTGGTCAAACAGTTCTGTAAGTGTCACTACACAACAATAAAGTCGATCTAGTGAGTTTCAGAGCGAGGCCGTCGATCTGTGCCTAAGTTCCTTTTGGAAAATAAATTAGAGAAATGTATTGAAAGGATGTATCTGGATGTTCACAAGCTCGCATCTCAAAAATATTCTAAATCAATACAACATCATCAACATACATCAATCAAGTAAAAGGGTAATTTAATGCACAATGATTAGCTGCAATATAGTGAGCCCCAGCCAGTTGCTGAGTTATTACTGCAATACCTGTGAGCCCAAAATTAAGTTCTCGTCAACCCCAATGGAAATAGTACTCGCAAACCCCGCCTGAGTGTAGCACCTAAAAGAGTCTCTTGTCCGTTGAAACAAGAGGGACCCCCTGGGTAAGGACCTCCTGGGAACTGGCATACGAGACCGAAACTGATGGTTCAGCAATAAAGCTGTTAGCAGCCCAAATGTGGCCAACTGAGCTGAGGTGGGGAAGTGAGTGGAAGTTCAGAAAACGAGGACAGTGAAAGGACGCAGCAGTTCATTATATGCTTGGGCTTTGGCTGGAGACGACAGGCTGTGGTAGAATCATTCTGGGATAGATCAAGTGGTTGTAAATATTGCTTAACGTCTCAAGACGGACAACCGTGTGCAGGAGAGTTTGCTGCGCTGATCTTAAACTTTCCCACAGCTCGCCATTTTGGCAAGTTGTGCACCTAACCCTGTTTTCCATTTGGTTTTTATCCATAACACAACCCTGCCGTATTCCGGTAATTATTGATTTTCTATTCCGCCGTGATAATGAAGAAACAATGAAATAGACCGTGACAATTCCTTGAATGACCACTTGCATATGTGGATGGACAACGATTTTGACGTTTTCGTGTCTTTACTTTGGCATGCATTCCAATGATTTTCACTTACAACGGAGCCGTTCCTAGGGAAATGTAGCTCTGTGAGTTCTTTTCTCACGGAAATGGTTCACCAATCGTAGGAAACTTCTCAAATTAACTTCTAAAATCTTACGACGCCTAAACCGCTCCAAAAACAAAAGCAGCTGAGATACACACAAAGTTATTTATGAACTATAAAGTATAAAAAATCCTCGATGTACGAGTATAATGAAGTGTTTTGGTAAGTAACCAGGCTGACTTACTACTTGGGTATTTCATTAGCCAAAAGAAAAGTGAAGGCAAATGTTTTTTATTTCTATCCAAGGGGGCTATTCATTTTGTGCTACACTTGATAGTGGAAAATGTTTTGTGTACCACGAAAAAAATCAACACGATAAGCAGCAATCAACAACTTTCAAGACGTCAGTTTGAAATAATAACCTATCAAAACATAAACATTGCTGCCTCAGAGTAATGTTTGCCACCAAACTATACTCGGCATCTTTCATTTTGATGTCGGAATGGAGATGTGTGGTGGACAGAAAAATACTGTAGCTCCACTTTCATCAGTTGTTATTCACAAATTTTTGGTCTGAGGACAGTAACTCGGATGGTAACTAATTGATCCACAGATCGGCTAAGCTGGGAATAAACATTGATGATGGGACAGTGAAAAAATTGACTCACGTTTGTTACCTAGATACCATGTTACAATACTTATACTCTGGAGTTAACTCCCATTGATGGAACTGGCTCTTAGGGGATTATCTGTTTCAAGAACTTTTTGGGAGAAGACCAGGGGAACTAGGTATGGATATATTTGGTAGTTATAGGAGCATAGATTGAGTGCATTCGTGAGTATACCTCATTGTATTTACGTCGTAAATAGTGGTCAACTAGTGGACTGAAAGATTTTTAAGCATCCAGAAACGAAATAGATTGTTATAAGTTGTGTCATTCAGTAACATTAATGGTGGTACATTTTGCGGGCATTGAGCCTAGGTGGATATGATATATATGGGGAAACATACTTATTTTAGTGCTACTTAAGGAATTATTATCTTCTCATTCCACCATCTTCCTCATTCGATATTATAGGCAAGGTTAAAGTTTAGGCTAAAACAATCCCTACGCACTTATATTGAATAATGACATTTCAGAATGGAGCTATTTTTTCCATTAGCAACTAATATTTCAAATTTTCCATTTTCAGAATTATAACTGCTCTATCCCAATAGGTAGTAAACAATTGCTGGAAATTTCGAAAATGCCTAAAATAGTTTACTTTATAACTAATTTTGAACAATTTTAAGGGGGGTATGGGAGCACATATACTTAAAATTTAATAAAATGTACTCGAGAATCGCTAAAAAATAAAAACTCATGTGGGTCTCAAGAAAAAAGTATCTAAACCTTGAAAAGCATTTAAAAAAATACAAAAAATTGCTGAAGGCAATGCTGAACGCCAAACTATTGCCACTGAAGTGGGCTTCTCTGAAAGCCACCACCATGACGTTAAAAATGATCCTAAAATAAGGTGACCTTTCTTATGAAGAGCTCGCTTCATGCAGAACAAATACATCCGAGAAGAGACGAATTCCAACAGTGATAGCAGGAAATTATGCTAGGGTTATTTACATTAGCGGTCATGAATTTGGATACGAAATTTCTAGATAGTTACCTCCGCTGGGACTGCCTGAACGAGGTGATGACCACACCTGCTTTGCTGGTGGTTTGAGGGGTTTCATGCTGAAAGCTAGGCCTTGGGGATAAAGGCTGGCCTTCCGAATCCAGTCCAGCACAAGATCTTCTCCCAATATAATATCCCTGCAACGATTTGAAAGGAAATTTTGTTCAAGACTCAAATATTAGACTGAGAATGTGAGGCTAGATGTCTCGCTAGACGTTCCACTCCCAAAAGTCCGATTTTTGATGAATAAATTCTCAAAATGACGTTGTGAACTCATACCCCAGGGCTATGTTCTCTAACCCTACAACATGGGCAAAAGTACGTATCCTAAAGCTTTGGTAAAATTGTTGTGACTCGTTTGCTAATGCTACCAGGAAGTTGATGTTTCGACTAATTGTAAAGCCAGATGTCTCCCTAAATGTTTCACTCCCAAAAACCCGAATTCTGTGAATACATTCCCATAATATCGCAAAAACTGGAAAATTCGGACTATTACCTCCAGCTACCCTAACTCTAAA
Organism: Adelphocoris suturalis; assembly: GCA_030762985.1. Classification (NCBI taxonomy): domain Eukaryota; kingdom Metazoa; phylum Arthropoda; class Insecta; order Hemiptera; family Miridae; genus Adelphocoris; species Adelphocoris suturalis. The sequence goes on from CM061043.1 coordinate 104,178,614, forward strand.
TGCCCTTTGAATTTATTGCAAAAACAGGTAGCCAGTTGGTTATAGGTAGTGCATAACCGTTCATTTTGCAGACATATAGTAAATCGTTTGGTGCCTTAGCCATATGGAGGTTTGGGAAACCAAAAGGCAACTCTACCCTGCTAAGGAAGAATATGTAGTGAATTACAGATAATCACGAGACTGGTATTTATGTACTTGATCCTTTCCTTACTTGCATTGTTGCTGAGCTGACGATGGAAGCAGACCTGCTGCTAACACCACTGGATATTTGGGGTTCTTCTTCCCACTCCACGTCCCCATCTCCTTTTCGATGACCTTCTACACTTTTTCGTTTACCATAAGTGGGGTAAGGTTTACCCAAGTTCGATCTGGAATTTGATAATTTTGGCATGTTTTAAAATGCATGAATGAGTCTAGTTAAGTCAGGCGAATGCATAGCTCCATGTTCAAGGGTGGACAAGAATAGTTGAAAGATGGAGGATTGGGAACTGAAGGTGAACTGAACATCAAAATAGCGCACATCCTTGGAATGGTGTTAACCATCTACGATTTTTGGCCATAAATTGTTTTAGAAAATACCATCCGCTAGATTAAAGTAAGTATGTAGGTACCTAACTCTTAAAATTGTCAGGTAATTTAGGGGACACAATGAATGTATTCTGCAGATATAACAGTGATATTATTGAAGACACGCTTGTGAATCCTTTAAAAATCTAGAGAGAATATAAAGGCTGAATCATATTTGCTGAGAAACTAACTTCCTTAAAGTGGAAGGTATCGAAGTGTGCAGTGGAAGCTGTGTGTGTTATTTAGGGCATTAGACGACCTTACCGATTTCTGATAAATTGAGAGTTCTGCCTCTTACGCTTGAAAAATTATATCGTTCAATTTAAAAACTCTAGGAAGAAAGGATGAAAGGGTGCTTGAATGGAAAGGAGATCCGTGTGGACGGTTTGGTTTTAACTGGGGGGTCCGTGGAGGCAAAGTGAGTCAGGAAGTTAGGAAATCACAGTAATAGAATGCAAGTGTGCTACCGCAGCTACCGAGCTTTCTGCCAGGAGTTCAGAAAAACTTGGTGACAGAAAAAATACCAAAGCTAAAATAGTACATCCAGTTCCACGCCTCCACTTCTCTGAATGTACAAAAATAAGAGTAATTCCTTGATTGAAAGAAACATTTGGTTTATTGAATATGATCATAGGTGGAGTTACTCTTCGTATTACGGTGTGTTCAATAGAACGAGAAGTGGATATTTTGCGTAATTGTATTCAAACCAAACTTACTTATCATGGGGGTCCTTGTGCGCATCGTGCGCTGGTGATGAATTCGGTGTGATTGATGGTCTAGCAGGAATAGGTGGAGCATAAGATGGGGGACTTACAGTCGTGATCACTGTAGGGCCAACTGAAGTTTTAGTGGCTGTTGTTGTGGGAGGTTGGACTGTTGCGTTTTCAGGGTTGGACTGGTCAGATTCGTTACTGCCCACTAACGTAGCTTCACTAACGTTGCTCGGTGACGAAGGATTACTGGCCACTGTCGATTCTGCAGAGAAGACATTAAAATTGAGATTAATAGAATAAAATGTTTTGAGACAATCATATTTAAAGCTTAGAACTACAGATCTTAGCAAAACATACAAAAAATGGTAAGAAAACGATTTAAAAAAAAATTAATTTGTATTAACGTGGCCAGACTGTCTTCTTGCCTCAGCCGATTCCATGGTTTACTGTAAAACTGGACTATATAAGAGTAAATAGCAATGGTAACTAGATTACGCTATTTCGAGTTCTATAATTAATAATGAGGTCAATAGTAAAGAAAATGTGCCTCATAGCTCACCAGTAAGCGTATCAGCACTGGAAGATCCTGCAATAGTCTCTTGTGGTATCGTTAGCTTTGAAGAGTCTTCAGGTTGTTCAACTCGAATGCTCACTTTTCTCTTGGTGGACTGATCTTTACTCGGAGAATCGGTGACATTACTTTTCTCCTTGATTTTTTCCATCTGTTCTTCTTCAACTATAAAATAATCGGGAAGTGCTAATCGATATTTTATGTATAACAAAGATTTGTAGCAGTAATTTTATAGTTTTACCAACTAACAAAATCGACTCAGTCGTGCAGCATTATCTAGTGCAGTCTCAGCTTGAATTTTATGAATATGAAGTAACTGAGTATAGTCCGATCAGCTGTGCAAGTACTTTCGTGTTGTATGTTGGAAGGAGAGGGAGAGGGGGAGAGAGAGAGAGAGAGAGAGAGAGAGAGAGAGAGAGAGAGAGAGAGAGAGAGAGAGAGAGAGAGAGAGTGCTTATTAATCTGTACAAAATAGGAACTTGGTCCTCTTCAACTTTTTGATATACAAGACGTTTCATCTTCATAATTATATATGTCAGTTTAGCTATATTATGTTTTTAGTGGTGTATCCAGTGTTAAAATACCTACATAAAACCATATTGTCGCACGCTTCAATTGAATATTGAAGTAGCTTTATGCCAATAATAGAAGGCTTATCAATAATATGCAGTACAATATGCGTAACAATGTAGAATAGAGTAATGAAGGAGGGAGAGATAGGGAGTTCCTACAAAGAGGATTAGCGTAAAGAAAATGTGGGTCATTCCATGCCAAATCAACACACTTAATATATAAATTTTACCTCGCAGTTTTAGATTTTGCTCAAATTTAGTATGTTCATAGCAGGTGTTGAGACTAAGAAAAATACCAAATTTTAAATTTGTATCTCAAACCGTTTCTTAAAAATGGCTATGTAAAACTTACAAAATCTCGCCAAAAAACCATGAACGGATTTTATACTATTCGCTCTAGGAACTGTCCTAATTGAGCTAGAGAGCTGGGAGAGGTATCATTTTACAGTTTTTTTTATGCTCTTTCCAGTGATATACAACAGGATATAGGTTCTAATTAGAAAATTTTTGTCAAAATACAAATACAAATTTTGATTTGATTTTTTTCCAAAAAGTACATAATTTAAAATTTTCAAAATATTCCTATAAATACTTAGTATTGTTGTAAACCATGTGACCAAATATAAATATGGGATGATGATGGGTTCATTGTTTAAAAAAAATATATATTCCTGACACTAGTTTCCCACTAATAGCCCGGTTTTGACATAAACATAAGTACTTTTACCAAAGAGGTAAGCTACTTAATTAACTATAAAAAGGTATACTATGTATAAAGGTAAAAAAATATCAGAAATATTAATTCAAAATACTATCTTGGTGCAGTACTAACGATAATGTTTAAACAACAAACTAGTTAACACTAACCTGAGGAAAAATTAAGTTTTGCGTTGACAGCAGTTTCCCCAAACATTATCTCAGTTTACCGAATTACATTTTGTAAAAGCCAGTTGGGTTACAATTACTTACCTACTCGTATACCTACTCATCATCATAAATATGTATAATATTATGTAAATTTTGATTAATCTGTTTGTACCAGAATTATTACATAACTATTTAGACTATTTTCATACCTTTTTCAAATTTATTGTTATAGAAATGTTCAAGATTTTTGTTTTACTAATTAATAGGCGATTAACTTAGTTTAAATTGTATAAAATTAAAGTAAGCAACCTAATTAACTTAATTTTTATTAGAATATATCTATGGTTATTGGTTTTGTTTTAACAAGATAGTATTTTGAATTAATATTTCTGATATTTTTTTACCTTTATACATAGTATACCTTTATATATTTAATTAAATAGCTTACCTCTTTGGTAAAAGTACGTATGTTTATTATTTATTCAAAACCGGGCCAATAGTGGAAAACTAGTGTTAGGAATATTTTTTTTAACAATGAACCCATCATCATCCCATATTTATATTTTGTCACATTGTTTACAACAGTACTAAGTATTTATAGGAATATTTTGAAAATTTTAAATTATGTACTACTTTTTGGAAAAAAATTAAATCAAAATTTGTATTTGTATTTTGACAAAAATTTTCTTATTAGAACCTATGTCCTGTTGTATATCACTGGAAAGAGCATAAAAAAAGCTGCAAAATTATACCTCTCCCAGCTCTCTAGCTCAACTAGGACAGTTCCTAGAGCGAATAATATAAAATCCGTTCATGGTTTTTTGGCGAGATTTTGTAAGTTTTACATAGCCATATTTAAGAAACGGTTTGAGATAAAAATTTAAAATTTGGTATTTTTCTTAGTCTCAACACCTACTATGAGTATACCAAATTTGAGTAAAATCTAATATGGTGAGGTAAATTGGGTGTGTTGAATTGACATGGAATGACCCAAGTAGGTTCTGTTTATCAGTGCACAACACTCTCGTATTTAATAGGTATGATAAGGTATGGCTTCAACCTTTGTAAATGGTTTGGAGAAACGATTGTGTCATTCCGAAAGGCAGCCAGCAAGATTTTAATATCGATGATTGCCAACGCCCATTCAGGGCAAGGCACCAAGAAGAAGGAGAGAAGGTTTGATTAAATTGGCTTTGATAGCCGAGTGTTCAAACGCAGCATTTTTCTGGGCTTCTTTCGGGAAAAGATATGAGTTCAAATTTGGCCCAGGCATCTCTAATTTTTGGGTCTTCAGTTTTGGGTCCTAGAGCCAAATATCATCTGTCCCCGGCTGATTTGTGGGTCAGCAGTTTCTTGTTGGAAGGTGTCTCAGTCAAGCAGAGTCAATGTCAGGATGACTCATTGACTCGGAGAGTGAGAAAGAGAAGATGCTATGTCAGGGAATATAATGATTACAGTATAGCTTGAGAGAGATTATGTGTTGAAGTTTTGGTCCTTCTGACTGCACCAAATGAGGTACCTCAGCAGAAACCAAACTCATACTTTTTCAATACCAGAAGAATATCTCCAGGGTCAGGTTCTCTTAACCACTCAGCAACAAAGGCCAATTTATTCAAAACTCTTCGACTAAAGGAGTTTGACCCTAGGGTCAAATATCAGTTAACTTCGGCTGAGTTGGGGTTTGATGAATGAGGTGGTGAAACAGCAGGCTCAGCAGTTGGTCGTTGGAAGAAGTACCAGTTGACCGAGGTCGTTGACACAGTGTGTTTTGACTCAAAGAGTGATGAAATGAAGATACTTTGTCCTGGAAAGTGATGTTTACAGTCTGGATCGAGAAAGATTACAAAATTAATGTATGTGTCCTATCGTCTGTACCAAATGATAGATATCTCGGCAGAATTTAGACTTATGCCTTTCCTGAGAGAAACCCAGAAAAAATACTGCCTGGTATACTACTCAGCTACTTAGGCCAATTAATCAAACCTCTTCCCCTGACCTTAACAATGTTGAAGAATAGGTACTAACATTTACGATAGCTGCACCGCCAATGTCCCCTTGGAGAACTCTGTACATGACTCTGTGAATCATAACTGTGACTACGGTCCCTGTCACTGACTTCCGAACCATAACCTATAACAGGAAGAATATATATCAACTTTTGAAAATGATAAATCAATACCTACTTGAAATTTTCTGGTGATCACCAGTTATAGATTATGAAGTAGAGCTATGTTCTTCTACTTACTCTACAAGTAACCTATTTCTAGCAAGCCAATACGTGGCATACTGTACAGGGGTTTTCCAGTTAAGTAAATGTTAATTTTGATAATTACCAGATACAGAACTTGCACCACTCGTTCTTCTTGGAGAAAGGGCACTACTTCTTCTTCTTTCCGAGTCATACAGATGTAATGTAGAGAGTGTATCTTCTCTCTCAGGTCTGAAAAATATTGAAACGCCATGTTCCTTAGAATGAACTCAACTAGTTACCTAAGAAATGAACTTCACTTTACAGTGTAGAAATTAAAAATTATCATTTAAGCCTCGGAGGTTCCGAAGTTGATCAGAACAGCACGAGAACTGAGATTATTACAGCAATATAAAATAACCAGGTGACTCAGAAAGAGTAATGCTGAGACCACAGAGAACTTTCAACGACCCTCTGTTTGACCAGAACTTTTTGATCAAACTCTACATACACTATAAAAAAGCGTTAAACTCAAGGAATTTCAAAACGAATTTCCATGAAGGAAATTTTGGATTCATTGCAATAGCTTCATTTTCTTGGAAAATTGGCTAAAACGTTACCTGACCTTAGTAGACCTTACGTTGACCTTAGTAGACTCGGAAGTAATTAACCTTTTGTTGTTGGAATATAAATAATAATTTAACTGAGAGTAATTCCTAAGTATTTACTAATCAATAATTTAATAAATTAATGTAATTCAAGTAGGTGATTACGTTCCTACGCTTCACAAGCCCAATACAATACAGAAGTTATAATAAACTCGGTTTTGGGAAGTCAGAATTTCATTGGAATTATATTATCAGCTGATACAACTGTCATAGTTTTCAGGGCGATTTTTTATATGTTTTACTGGTTATTCACTCCCATGTTGATGTATTTTTTCTTGTCGATGCTTTAGCCCTTAGGGGAAGCAAACGAATAGACCGGGGTGGTTTCGTTCGATTCTTTGGGTGGATACCTATAAATAAAACTCAATAAATAATTACTGTTACTTAGAAAGATTTCAAGATCTCGATTTTTGAATATTTCAGCCCTCAAGTTCTGCCCTTTAGTGTTGATCGAACGGGAAGCCAATGTTACTGGCATATCCCTGGCCGATAAATGATTTCTTGAATTTTTCCAAATTTCTTAAAGTTTGGTCAAAGACGGTGGAGGGTGAACGGCGGATGGACGGATTTTTTTTTTTAAATTTGATTTTTGGACTGTACGCATCTTGTAACGTAAACCAACAAATTTTGAGAGGGGGTTAAAAAAAATTTTGTTGTTGGTCGATTACGAAGGTTCATTATTGAAAATAATAAACCAAAAATCAACTCCTAACGGCGATAAGAATTCGATAAGAAACTACTGTTGAAGTTGTTGAGGTTATGATTCCGAACTTCGAGATGCCACTTTTCTGTGTAATATGGACAAATGTTCTACGATTGATGGACAAAATGAAACGCTTCATCGTTAACTTAACCAAACACTGATTACTTTGACGTCTGAATGATAATTCCTGAACGCCACTCTTAATTGCTGGTCTCCCGTTACCGTTTGGTCAAGTTGACAGGACGTCAGCCCAGTTGGTGAAACTGGCCCTAACTAACTGATCCACGGATCGGCTAATCTAGGATTAAAAATTGATGGTGGAACAGTGAAAACACTGACTCGCGGTTATTATCTAGATCCTGTGTTACTAGACTTGGGAGTTAACTCTCGTTGGTAGAACTGGCCTTTAGGATCGACATTAGTAAACTATATCAAATATGCAGTGTAATGTTTTCTTGGAGATCATATGATACCTCAGCTGACAACAAACAAATTGCTAATAGGTGGGTACGAAATTATCAAGGTACACGTTTTTCCCCGCTCACCTTCTTAAATGTTTACGTGGTTTATCAAGTTTTCGAAAAAGTCTAAAGGACCACTTCTGGGTACCACGAGAAGAGGTAAATTGATTACAAATTAATAGTATTCAAAACTCAAGAATGGTACCATAATATTTGGTCACACTCCCATGTTTTGCCCTCAAAGTAAAAATCCATCATTGTGATTGGTTTTGGGAGGGTTGTTTTTTGTTTTAGATGTCCTAACCACCGCTAGAATGCGTACTGTTCCTAGTTTCCACTTTTCTGAGACAAGTGTTTACAGTTTTTGCAGAGTTCGTTGCATCAGAGCTTTGGCGCCAGATTGTCGATACTGTATGACATATTAGAATTCCCATTTGATCCAAACGGTCTCAATAAGTCGTGAAGTAATGAGGATGCTTTCCACAGCTGAGAAGAATTTACTGCACCTCAAAGTCACATCAAGTCCTTTACGGATCTAGTTGTAACGCTAAATCCATGAAAGTAGGAAATTATCCCTTTTTTCTATGCTTTCTACATCGCCATTTCAATAAAGTTTATAAAGAACAGTAAAACCCAAGGGGGAGGGGGAACACAAATGTCAACTGTCAACTGACAGGAGTACGAGTGGGAAAACGCAACGAAGGTTATCAGCGCAGAAGGTATTTGCAACGATTTCATTTTTTACGAATTGCTATCCGTTAACGTATCTATACGGAAGGATGGGTCACCAAAACTCAATGAGTCAGAGCTTCAGTGCCAGATAGTCGATACCGCATGAAGTATTGTGTTTTGTGCATTCACTAGTAAATCTGTATTGCCTAACTCATACTGATGAATTCACAAGGACAAAAATCTAATTTCTGGATGATTTTTCTTCTCTTATCTCGATTTACAAGTCATACGACCATAGACAATCGAATAAAAGAAAAGCAGTGGGGGGGGGGGGGGGGGGGGTTCCACTTCTGGAGTGTTTCTCGCTCTACCTGCTTCACAATGAGCGTTACCCGCTCATTAATGAAAATAGATCCCATTTCAAAAAATTTGATACCATCCGCACTTTATTACATTGAGTAGTTTTCTTTCCAAGATTTTTGAAAGTTTGCTGCACTGGTGACGTCGCAGTTGGCAGGTCCTGTCCAGGCTGGAGAGGTGCTTTGAACTCACCATTGTGCGAAACTTTGAAAACTCATAGAAAGAGAAATGTTCGTCGTAGGATAGAGCAGTTGGTGCCAAACTTCTTAGGATGGAGTCTTCTTTCGTTTAAAAGTAGTTAAAATTAGTAACTTTTTCGCACCCATAGGCAACACTCATTGTTTTGTATTAAAATGACATACATACATGCTATTAGCGTGGATGAATATAATTTCGAAAGATCTATAGAGAATCGGAGACTTTGGCACCACCTACACTTGGGATCACATACACCTGCACAGCGAATGGTACCCTCAGTTTTGCCCAGCTCTTGCTTGTGAGCGTAGCAGTCGATGTGCACAGGGCCTATACCAGGGTTTATTAGAATATTATTTTGGTTAGAAATGTACAGAGGAATGAATGCTTACATTATGTCTGCACAGGGCTGTGAATCTGGAGGGTCTGCATTGTAGAACACCTTCTTGAGAGCTTCAAGGACGGTTACTCCATCAGTGAAAACTCTGTAGGTGAGGAGAAATGTGTTTAGAAAGTCAATGCTCAGAAACCTCAGGTCTGTTAACCGCTCCAATAGCCTCTCCGGTGTAGCGTAGCGTATTTGAGGAACCTGTAAAGAGAGAAATCACAGAGGGAATCACAGAATCTAATCTATCAGGAGCAGTGATAAGAATGATAAGGGAAGGGGATGATTGATAAGATGATTAGTTGTTCATTATTCGCACGGAAAGCGCTCTCTCCACAACTCATCCCTCCGATGTATGGAAGTGGTTGGTACGTGCGTGGTTCTTCTCTACATTCATGATCTAGGTGTTCCATTATTCGTATAGCATTCTACACCTACTTCCAATATTGGCACTCGCAAAAAATAATGGTCATAATAAACCTAATTTCTTATGTATAATCCTACCCTACCTATGCCCCTGTACGTGTACCTATCCTGACCTCCCTAGTGAGGTAGGTAAGTACCTACCTTTGAGTATAAACAATAGGTACCTTCTCAATATTAAAAATAATAATTGAGTATTATTTATACTCAAAGGTACAACTACCTACCTAATAGTTGATTAGTAAGATCTTAAAGCTTAGTAGACATATAGCAGGGGTGCCCACAGGGGGGGGGGGGGGGGGGGGGTCACGACGCAAATTGCGTCGTTAAAATTGGGGGGGGGGGGGGGGGGGGGGGTTAGAAAAATGAGTATTTTTTTTATGAACAAGTAATAAGATTTATACTAACAATTTGCTAGCGTCAGCTGTTTTCAATTCGAATTACTTTATTGGATAATATGTTGTAGAAACAGGTATTGTGCGCATGCGTTGTGAGTGCCATAATGACAGCGGTAATGTCTTTGACACTGCCGCGCCGCACTGGGTGAGAGTGGTGACTAAAAAAAAACTTAAAGTTGAATTGTACTTTAAGTTGTTAGATTCACTTAAATCCCAACTGGAAGAGAGGTTCTCTGACCACAGTTTAGAAATGGTAAAAGAAATGGTCCATTTTACACACACAGGAATATTAAAAGTGTCAAAAAACAATGTTTCATATAAAAACATAGGTACAAACTCTGTGCAACTTTTATGGTTGGGATATCGGAATTGTAAGCGACGAGTTGTGTACCTTCAGCAGTTTGTACTTTGCTACACATTCAAGCATCTCCTTGGATGATTTGACCTCCCCCAAAAGTAAAAAGTCTGCTTCAGACACAGGCTCTTTCAAACCATCAAATCATCACATTGTATATTATAGAAGAAGATAGCTACCATAATTATGGCAAATTAATTTCTCCCTTGATGGGAAAAACAAAAGATCATGGATGTGTCTACTGGTAAGCAGTAGGTACCTACTACTCAATTGTATACCAACCATGTAGTGCCTTCTTTTCACAAGATTATTAATTTCATTATGGTTACAAAACAATATTAGTTTTTAATTTAGAGTAACAAATCAGCATTCCTAGACACTACAATGGCTTAGAGGTCATGAAATGTCGTGGTAAAATGAGAGCATTCCAAAAAGTGGCGAACGATTTTCCTACTATGAAAACTATGGGAGTTACTCTTCCCTAGTAACGCCTTGGTAGTACGTGAAAATCAATAGAAAATATGCCGGTCGGGAAAAAAAGTGTCGGTCGGGAAAAAAAAGTGTCGGTCGGGAAAAAAAAGTGTCGCGAAAAATTCCTTGACCCCCCGCCAAAAGACATATCCATGTCAAAACAGAGAACATGGCGAAAATGAAAATGAAGAATCCAGTAGTGAAAATGATTCTGAGTGTGTGAAAAATCTGTGGATAAGTAAAGGGTTTTTAAAACCTTACCGGTGCCTAATACACTTTTCTGGCCTTAAAAGTTTAAAAGTCGTATATCTACTATCGTCTTTACTATCACTAGCAGTGACCAGTTGCTCGGTGGAAAGAGCAATGAGCCGGGTAAAAATAATAAAAATTAGGCTCAGAGCTGCAATGGGAGATGCTTGGCTGTCAAACTTGTTGGTTCTTTCTGCAGAGAAAGATGTGATGGAGTCTATATCTAATGAGGAAATAATTGATGCATTTTCTTTATCATCAGCACAAAGAAAAAAACTGCTCTGTCGATTGTAGGCAAACCTAATAAGGCATATAACTAATAACGTTAAATATAATATACTTTGGCTTGTTTAGCTATAGTAGCCTAAATGGTGTATTTTGAGCAATGTATATAGTTACTGTAGATAATTGAAATTCTACATATACCTACTTATTGTACTTGTTTTACTGTCAATTAAAAATTAATTACTTACATTTGTAAAACAAGAAATACAACATTCTTTATCACATCAGTGTATCATTTACATTACCTATTTAATAAATATTTTAGTTGGGGGGGGGGGGGGGGGGCTCGAGTCGTTGCGCTTGGGGGGGGGGGGGGGGGGGCATCCCTGCATATAGGTATATGTAAGTACAGATTCTTGAAAATATTGCAAAGAAAATGGGTGACTGTCTAAAGTCTGATCTGCTTAAAACCAACGAAAAATTTTAAAAACCAAATGAAAGTCCTGCTAAGCACGGTTTATTCCATTGCTCGATGCTAGTAATCCATTACTCGAGTAGCGAGGATAGTTGTATATGCCTACCTACCTAGGTAGGTAGGTAAGTGGGGACCCGGACAATCAGAAAGCTATGCAACGGATTAAGTAAGCGAGTGGAAAGATATGATTTTGAAGATCAACAAATATATTTCGTCATTGAATTACATCGAAAAACCTTCTGGGACCTTAGTTGACTTGGAAAAATAATTCTACTAGGTAGGTACGTCTACCGACCATTTTGATAGGTATACCTACCTACTTGTTAATAATCTGTGTAGGTAGATCATGTTATTCACAATCATGTTTCAGATAAACTATCCGAGTAAATCCGACTTTTAATCTGCATAGACAGCTTGAATGAGAACACGGATTTAGGATCAAACCAAATCGTTGGCTGAAAATAAGTGTTTGCAATTTACAGTTGAGATGACGATTTTTTAGAATTTCAACTTTCAACCACGAACATGGTCCAACAGTGGTCAAACGGTGGTTTCTATTATTAATCGAAATTAAATCTAACAAAATTGATTAAAGGCATTTGGAACCCCTGGAAAAAATTTAAACTTTTTTTTTTTGGCCAACAATTTTTTATTGTCTAAAAAACTTAGATATACCTAATTCTGAATAAAATAACATATGACGTTCAATTTTTTTCGAACATTAAACGTTCTAAAATTGGCTCAGAAGCAACCTACCTCGTAGTCCGCCCTTTCTGCTTCAAACTCACCAAGTTCACCCTGACAACTCATGCACCTAGCAATTCTTGATAGAACATTAGCAAACTTCAATCAATAATGTTCAGAACAGATGTACTTACGTAATTATCGTATTGTTGACGTTCACCTAATTTTGTCTCGGAAGAGGACACGGACAACACATTGGAAGAGAGGGTTGGAAATGGGTGAGGTACCACGAACAAGATGTGTTGAAGGACTGGGAGTCGAGGATTAATTAAGTGCCAGGAACTAGAGGAAACGTCGAAGGAGAGCTGTCAGGATTCGAAAAGGACGGGGAGAAATAAAAAAGTCGTCATGCAGCATGACCCCCCATGAGCGAATTTTTGAAGAAATCTTCGACATTTCAGTCGCTATTGATCGTGTAGAGAAATTTTAGTTTATGATTTTGATAGACAAACATGGAATCAAATTATTAAAAATAATTAGGAGGTACTCATACTTTATTATTATTAAACTAATCTTGTAGATTTAAAGACAAATGTAGGTAAATACTCATAGCTTTCGATGTCCAATGTGGTCAGTATTGAAGGCAGTTGAAATCTTAACAGTATGTATACTATCATAACATCATCAAATCTTGACATAAAATAAAATAACATACCGACGTCATATGAAAGAAACGTATTTCCACAGCCAATCGATGATGAGGCTTTATATTACGAGTGATATAAAGTCAGTTGCATTCGAATCTAGTATCCCACAGCAAGAAATTGACAGACAAACTGTAGTCTCTGTTTCGAACAAATATTACCGATTTTTACAACTAGCGAACGGCATTATTTCGATTTTTGACTGATTTTTCAACTTTGAAATTTTTGAAAACTTGATACATATTCTTATAGAAAATTTTACGCTGATTCCGAATATACCACAACAAATCGCAAAAAACAGGCTATTTTGAAATTTTTGACTACATTTTTGAAAATTTCAACCCGAAGATGTAATCCGATCATGCTGGCCAACGAACTTGAACTTTCGTTTTGTGTCCTTAACATTTTAAAATTTGTTTGAAGTTTCTAGCACAATTCTACGGACAGTTATCGTCTGGAATGACACATACATATATACATACATACATAAAAAGTTCCAGTCATGCAGCATGATTGTATGAGCGAATTTTCATAAACTATCTATCGTACTATAGTATGTTAAATTGCATTGAAATTGGAGCAATTTTAGTTGACAGAAATGGTTAAAAACCAATTTTATGGCTAAAAAACTTATTCTAAATAAAATTCCACTGATTCAGAAAGAATTTTTGATTTTTAATTTTTTTTGCAATTTTTATAGATATTTTAATAATGACATTTAAGTAGGTACGTTTTTCATCATAATTTTGAGCAAAAAATTTTAATGTCCTAGTTAATTGTTAAAAATTTAGTTTTGACTAAAATTCTGCAAAAAATAGAAATTTAACGATTTTTGGCCGTTTTTAGCCATTTTTAGTGATTTTTTGGGTACATATTTCGAAATTTGACCATTTTAATGTGCTCAAAAATTGTTGTCCAACGAACTCATCCTTTCTTTCGAAATGCTTGATTTTTTGGTGACTTCTATCGAGAGTTATCGTCTGGAATGACACATACATATATATATACATATACATATAGAAAAGCGTTAAAATCCAGGAATCATTTCAGAATGCCTCAAAACAGATTTCGATGAAGAAAATTTTTGAAAATTTTTATTTTAAAATTTTTGGAGCCATTGCAATAGCTTTATTTTCTAAGAAAATTCGCTAAAAATGCGTTAAACTTCAGAATATGATTCAGAATAGCCTAAAACGGATTTCTGCATACAAATTTTTCAAAAATTCACATTCTACAAATTTTGAGGCGAGAGCAATAGCTTAATTTTCTTCAAAAATTCGCTAAAACGGAACACATCCGCGTTGAATTCGATTTTTTCGATAAGTTCTCGACGTGGTTCACTTTTTTGAAAACCGGCTTCGGTTTACCCTTCGCGAAACGTTTGAATGATAACGAAAAACGCCACCGAAACTTGTTGATGTTGTTGCATTATCAGCTGACTTAAATCTAACCGCGAGGTTCTTCGCCTTTGTTCTCATAAAATAGAAATCGATTTAGTTCATTAGAGAGACGTTTGAGCGCTAAAACGTTACTTTCCCGTTTTTTTGGCTCCTGTAAAGTGACAATTTTTGACACATTTGTTTCTCAGGATCTGCTCAACCTGCACAAATCTGCGAAAATAGTTACTCAAAATCGTTTGTGATAATTTTTTTTATGGCCAACAATGTGAAGCCAAAAACGGAAAAAATTGCTTCAAAATTGTGATTTACCTAATTAATATTTTTACGATCTGGTTCCGCACATTTAAAAATCTCCTAAAGATCTATAATTGAAAGAAAATTTTTTTAAAAATCGGACCAGGGATCACGGCGATAGAGATACCGAAATACCTTGTTATTTTGGAGGGGGGGGGTTCCAAGTCCCTTTAACAAATCACTATTTTGCCATCATTTCGATAATTATAATAAATAAATTTCGCCTCTCAGTGGTCCCACTACTTTCCCCTAATGAACAAATACAGCCCATTTATACACGAGACCCTCTCGAACGATCAAGTTTGTCCCTCACCCTGGCAACTTTTGGAACCGTTCCCTACAAGAAGAACTGTGAGTTCTTCAATTCCGTTCAACGCGGAGCAGCTCATGAGTCACAAATGAAAAGTCACATTTACTTTTCTAAACTGTTATGTGATCGTGTTATGAGACCACGAAACTATACACTTCATTCTGATCTACATATCCAACTAATCTGCATTTTTACTAAGGGATTGACTACCTACTTGATGTTATGTATTTTTGAGATGCGAGCTTGCGAGCATCCAGACCACCAAACTATACACTTCATTCTGACCTACATGTCCACTAAACAGGTTGAACGGAATTGAAGAACTCACAGTTCTTCTTGTAGGGAACGGTTCCAAGTAGTTGCCGGGGTGGGGGACAAACTTGATCGTTCGAGAGAGTCTCGTCATTTATACCACTTGTGAAAACCGGAGGTCTCTAGGTGACCTGGGAGCTGAGTTCTGGATGGATCGGACTGACAGACGGACAGTCATCTTTCACATAGATAGTTACCTTGGCAACCTACCTACAAGAAGGCTAGTGATTCCGTCACCTTATGATCTCCAAAGCTTATTTATTTACTATTCAACCTATGAAGCGAAAATTTGAAATGGATGTAAAAAACGTATTCTACGTCCATTACCTACGCTTTAGTCTTTGGGCGTAAAATATTTTTGTTTTGTACTCACATCTAATCACTAAATTAATGTTACCTACCCCTTAAATGGTGATTGAAAGTGATGCCGAGATTTTTTCCAAAGGTCGTTCTAAGCCAATTCTTTAGGTAAAATTTAGTCAATTTAAGTATTTTTTTAAAGCAAAATTAAATCAATTTTATGTAGTTTGAGAGAAATGCTACCTATTTTGGATCTATGTAGGTACCTACCTATATATTTAAATCAACACATTTTTAGAAGGCATGGTTCATTTTTTTTCTTTTTTTTTTCAGTTCAAAAATCTACGATGAAGAATAAAAATCAGGTCTATCAGGTTTTAAAAAGGAAATAATAGACCAAATTGATCGGGCTACAGTACCTAACGCTTCAGGACAAATCATTTCTGACCAAAACTTCCCCTTTGATATTTTCTTGAAATAGAGGGAATTTAAAAAAAATGTGTAAAAATTAGTTCAACCACTCAGAAACCCATTAAAAAACAAAAAACATTGTCAAAATCGAGCATAGAAAATAAACTAAAAGTTCCAGTCATGGAGCACAATCCAACAGTATGATCAAATTTGGTAGAATAGGTATCGTATTTATTATGATGCATTGTTCTGAAATTTGAGCACTTTTAGTGCTCTAGAAATATTGTAGACTACCGATTTTATGGCAAAAAACTCATTCTAAATGGTATTCTGCAATCCAAATGACTTTAGACTTTTTGGGTTTTTTAAATAGATTTTTCAGCAAAAATTAATGAAACTTGAGTACAATTTCAGCATAGTTTTCTGCATACATTTTTAATAGTCTAGTTCATCGTTGATAAAATTCTTTTGACTAAAATTCTGCTAAAAATGTATACAATTTTCAACCAAATCTAGTGATTTTTTTTAGGACATTTTTTGAATTGTGAGAAATTTAATGTACCTAAATATATTGGAGAAAATATTGGATTTTTAACGATTTGGTCCATTTGCCTTCTAACTTTTTGGTAGATTCTGTATGGTTGGCAATTCATACAAGTTGTTATATCAAAGATTACGTTAAGAATGCACACAATCTACTGTTGGGTTAAATCCAACGCGTTTACCTTGCAAGAATTGAGTGTTCTGCTGAACCTGATGTCGACGTCGTCCTTGAATAGTTTGGGATCGTTCTTGATGGACTGAGGCATCGTGACCGACGATGTGTCGGACATCGAACTGTGCAGCAGGTCATTGAAGTGAACATTGTCCATGCACTACAACACAGGAGTAAAACCCATGAAAAAATCTGTTTGTTAGAATGTTTAATGTTTGGAGAATACAGTATCTAGGTGGCTATGAATAATGATATTTATAGTACTTGGTATGTATACCTAACTTCAATGTAAATTGTAAGGGTAGAGGATGGAAAAATGCGAGGAGTCTTACAAAATGTAATTGTGTTTTATTTAAATTTTGACCGGTTTCGCCTGTTTGGGCTCTTCAGGTCATCTTGTGCAAAAGATGCATTTAATGATCACTAAATGGTTTGGGTACCTTTATTATGATAAGAGCTAGGTGATATCTAGATGTAGGTACTAAGTAATATAGGTGTATGTTTCACAGTAGGCATCTAAGGCAAGAATGTGATGGAAGAGCACTATTGTGAAATACATAGTTTGTCATTTTTAGTGCACTTTTGCTGGTTATCCCGCTCACTCAGCTGATCAAAGTGGTCCCCCAAGTTGTAATTATAGTTTATCACACCCTGAGCCTCCCCGTTCAGAAGTTCACCGTTTCAAGTTGAATATGAACAAAACCGGCTACTCAGCTTAATCTGTTGTTGGCTACGCACCTTACTCTGCTAACAAAGAGTGGTTCCTCATGTTGCAGTCATACTCTATCACACCAAGAGAAGATCAGCTCCAGAGTTCAGAATGTTAAGTTGCATAAGAACCAACTTAGCTATAGAGCTCACTACGCTTATTAGAGTTGCTCCTCAAGCTGCGATTATACTCTACCTCATCCAGCATTCCAAAGTTCAGCATCTCAAGTTGATTAAGAACAAAATTAGTCATTTATATATTAAATATAAAAGAGAATACGGTTTTCTCGCGGTTGCGGGTATATATACTCAGCTGATCAGGATGGAGCCCGAAATTCATTCGCCTCTTAATGTCACAGAAAGTCTCCCTGTCAAATTTCAACTTACTAGGACAAATAAAAGATAATTTAGCTCACTTTTTTTTTTTTTGGAAAGAGATTGGTTTTGTTTTCTTGTCAATTAATAGGTAGGTACCTATTGCGTGTAACAAGCTAAAATTTATCTTTCACAACGCTTGAGACTTGACAAAGTATTTCTATGACCAAACAACGAAAAAATCGATTAACAGTTTCTGTTACTAATTAACACGTTATGTTTACTGCAGTGATATATTTTGATGTCTGGATGTGATGCGTTACCTACCTACGAAGCGTTGAAAAAGCTGCTTCTCGCGGTAGCAGGTAGGTATTTTACTCGCGCGAATGATATAAAGAAATCATTCTTGAAGCGTTTTGCATATCGTGCCAAAATTAGAGCTCAATCGATGCAAAACGTTTTGAACCAACACAACATTTTATAGTATAGATAAATCAATTCATTAATAACTGAGTAAGCATTAAATAAGTATAGTCTTAAGATAATCACATGCGAATCAGACAGGTTTCCCATTTGGAATAAAGAATTTCCGAATTCGAATTGACATCCGTGATCCGGTCGTGTAATATGAATGTATTAGAGAGCATTAGAAGAGTATTTATCCAGATCTTTGATAGAACCAGAGTTGGGATACCCAGGTACACTGGTGCTTAAAGTACTTTCTTCAAGTACCTACTTGAGAAAATCCTGATATTTTACAGCAGTCGACAAAAATCAGTGATAAGAATGGTGTAGCTGCACAAGGCGCAAGTACTTCGAAAGTACTAGCCAAGGACAAGTACAATTACATGTACTCGCAATTCCACTTTTTAGTGAGTAAAAGTACAACTAGCACATTTTCTATTTTTTTTTTTTTTTAACCTAGAATACTATGGAGAATGATGGGGAGGAATTTCGGACACCCGTCCACCCGACGATTCTCGTAATTCCTCCCCATCATTATCCATAGTTTTCTAGGTTAAAATAGAGAACGTGCTTGTTGTACTTGAAGTACAGTACTAAGTACAAGTACTTGTACTTGCCACCTGAACAAGTACAAATCCTGATGTACTAAGGTTAATAAGTACAAATACATGTGTACTTGTACTTAGGACTTCAAGTACAAGTACATCAGGTACTTGTAATTGTAATTGCAATTTTTCGAGTGTTGTACCAGCACTTTGTACTTGTAAGTACATTTTTCCCAACTCTGATAAGAACTAATGGTGAACTGACCTGGCTGATGTCACTGATCCAAGCGGCTTTTTCTTGTATCGTTGGAGCTACAATGTGAATAGACACTTGCTGCTGGTTCGATCCTTTCCCTTCAAGAATGATTTTGAAATCCCTGCTCCCGAGGTTACAGCTAGCGCCTGAATGTTCCGTTGAGTGGCTTGACATGGAGCAAGTTTCTAGAAACAGAAGGACGATATTGAGTATTTCAAAATCCCCATACGTATTTTGCAAATGAAGCAGAATTTCAAATTCGTGAATCACATAAAAGCCAATTTCAAAATTTGCCAGATTGCGGAGATTCTATGAGACCCAATTTCCATGAAATTGAAATAGTTAACTAAATAATTAAGTAGGCATGGTATAGCATTTGTATAGTAGCAATTGTTAGTACAGTTACTCACCGTTACCTAATCGGTTGAATTCGATTCAGAACTAGTAAATTAAGAGTCTGAAAGTGTGTTTTAAGAGCGACGTGAATTTTCGGAAATGCTCCACTAAAAGGGTGGAATTTGGTTGTAACGTTTAATTGGTTGGACGTTCTTAATAAAAGTTTAATGGTTGATATTTTAAAGGAAATCTATTGCAACTATCTATCGAATTGAACCAGAATATCAAGAAAATATTTTTGATTTGAAGATCAAAGCAGAAACTCAACCAAGCCTAGTTGTAAAAAATCTATTCGAAGTCTTAAGGTTTAATTAATTGTTAAAACATGAATAACACAATTCATAAGCTGTTCACTCGCCATAATATGCATGTTTTTTCCAGAGTTCGATCAGAAGACTTTATAGGGTAACGGTGTCAAATGATAATTTTTGTAAGACCACAGGTACTTACTAATAGTACGAATTAATCAAGATAGCTAATAATGAAACCATAACATTTGTATCACATGCACAAAAATTATTTCTTACCAAAATCTACCTAAAGGGAAGATAGCGATATCTGTGGGCAAGCTTGTGGATTGTTAGGTAGGTAGGTACTAGTTATGCAAGGCGGTGACAGGATGGGGTCGTCTAATCTAAATAATTGGGTGAAACTACTCAATGAGAACGAATAAAAACAAGATGTTTACTTCAGAGAATGGTTGAGAAATAAATTCAATTTATGTTTCTGCAACGTTAATTCAGAAAATACTGGATTGAAGTTGTCTAAAAAATTTCATAGGCATATATCGGCCGAGAATGGGCTTAAAATTTCCACCTTACGTTATTCACCACGTTACCATCTAAGCATTACTTTATTCATAAAGAGTAGAATCCCCCCATCCCCCTAAAAAGTTGTTGGTTTACGTTTCAAGATCCCTAGAAACCAACAAAAAATAAACAATTCAAGCTTTCATAAAGAAATCCTTGTATTCTATTTGTGGCATTTATAAGTAAATCATTTTTAGATCCACATCTGCGCAGAGCATTGCTTTGCAGATAAACTTTGAAATTTATCCCTTAATGGGAGAAGCGAAAATGACCATGAATATGTTTTTCCTTAATACCTTATTTTTCCGATTACCTATGGGAGAATTTGGTAGGTAGCTGCTTCATCTTGCCGTCAAATAGCTAACTAGCCCCTAAAATAAATCAGTGTCCGAGGAAAGAGAATACGTCTCTCAATCCGTTGATGACTTCTCGTCATAATTTAAAAAAATATGTATGTTGCTTACATGCAATTGATTACATATTATATGGAATAGGGAGTAAGGCGAGGGGGAATCCGATAGCGTGATTGTTTCAGGTTAATTAAGGACCCTTTCTACCATAGAGGATAATGGACTAATCCAGAGTTAATCCAATTATGTCACTATCGTTTTTGAGGTATAACTCCCGAGTCGGGATTAACCCCCTACGGCGGAATACGCCCTAAGAGTTTTCCAACTAGTGGTGAACGATTTTTGGAGGATGAAAACTAATTTAGTTACTTTCCTAGTAATGGAGCGGTTGTACCTGAAGATCCGGGTTGTTTTGTTTGTTTTTAAAAATTTGTGTGAGGGGAAAAAGGTTTCAGTCCAGTTACGGCCGGATTAGTGAAAGGCGACTTTGAAAAGTATCAGTTGCGGCCCCTTGGCTGGGCGAGTATTGCAGAGAGAGTCTAACCGACTCCTGAGGCACTCCCATTCATCGCCTCAAGGCCTACAACAACTGGTGTGTTATCGCTGCTCACCTCGATCGTACCTCGTATCGTGTGTGAGTTTAGTTATCAGCAAACATTTTATCAGAAGTGTAAAATCAAAACCCCTTATTTTATATGTGGGGTACACATTTCGGTTTCATAAATCGATAGGCAGTGACGTGCAGAGGTGGCCATAGATTGACAGGAAGGCCAAGAGTTTTTTGAAACTTTTAACAGAGAATGTGTTTTTACCCGGGAGTGAATGGGTTTGGAGGATGAAGACAAGTGTCCCTCCTTCCACCCCCCTGTAAACCCGCCGTTCACCGCAAACCCCGCCCGCAGCCACACATTTTTGAGCTATGCACGGCCAAACGGCTGAGTGGGGGGAGTCTACGAGTTGTGGGATCTTCTTGAATTTCTCGCAAAGGGGGCATAAGCAATTTTAAAAATGTTTACTCCCACCCAAACCATGGACCGAAGGAAGGGAGGGGGGGTGGGACCCCCTTTTAATGTGGGTTTTTTGGCCGAGTTTCGTCCTAGCATTTTAGAACCGGGAAACAATTCATTATTTTTTTTTACACATACCTTCAAAAAAATAACGGGGGTGTATTGCACGATACAAAAATTACAAATTACTCTCGTCAAAAATTGGTGCTTTAATTTTTTGTAAAACTTGAATTTTAGGTGAGGAAGTTGTTCAAAGTTAACGTGCATTATTGTAGTACTTCTTCCTTTTAATGGGCTTTTCTTCCGAATTTTACCACAGTCCAGTCCTGTGGAGCATTCTTCCTCTTCTGATTATTCTAAACGAAGAAGTTAATTCATCATCTGATAAGTCTGATTTTTATCGATTTAATTTTCAGGCAGAAAATAAACAACCTATAAAATTTCAAACAAACAAAAACTACGCTTTCTTATGAGGAAGCACTGAGGTAATGTCACACGTTCACGGTCTGAAAGCCATCTTAAATTCAAGGCCATAAAGAGAGTTATAGAAATGAAAGCATTATGCGCGTGATATATTACATGCTAAAAGCCCTAGAAGACGTCGGATAGCACTATACGAGCGAACGCTATAAAGAAGTTTCACTATATGTGATACTCCACCACATTTCCTAGTTTATAACAAACCGCACCTTTCTTGTAACTGCCTTCCGATTTCCAACCTCCAACCAACTTCAAACCTTTATACATTTCGAGTGCGGCCGAACAAGCTCGCACCTCACGTGAATTGTGAAAACTAAATGGGAGGACACTTTATGCTATTTGAGGGATGACGAAAATTTGAAACTCAGGTATCGTTACTTTTTTGGACATTTTGTAAAGAATTTAAATTTATTACCTTCATTTCGGGGCAAAGATTGTGATTGCAAAACATTGGGTAAATCTACACTACTACCGTCGGTGTTCATATTAAGGTTCCCACACTGCATTTAATTACCAAGATCTATATTCTCGGTCTCTTCCGATACATTCCTCCATAGAGCTGTGGACCCGAACCGTGGATATTGCCAAAACGATTGTAATGATGTAGTGCATACATTTTGAAGGATATGCCCAATCATTGAAATGATATAAAAGGAGGGGATTTGGACGGGAATAGTGGTGTTTGGAAGCATCGTTTTGAGGAGGAAGGGTGAGGAAATGTGGACATGGAAACGCGACTGAGAAAATCAAGGCCTATCAATAGCCGGTGAAGGCATAAAAATCCCCTCTGAAGTTATGCTGAAAAGGCCTTTTTGTTTCGTATCCAGTTCGAAGCAGGATATGTGAGTTTAGTTGGCAGATGGTACTTCCGAAAAATTAAAATTGGAAAGCTCAACACTGTCATGGTGAGAAATAATGCCATTATTATATGGTCCGAAAGGTGTAATTCTAATTAGCAGAGATCTTGCAACCCAACATTTCGTCATGATCTCTTCAGGAAGAGCGGTGAAGTTGTGCTCCTTGCTTGTTTATTGTTGCGAATTCAAACGAAATAAAACTGCGAAATTGAAGCGAATTAAAACTAGAGTTGATTCATATAAAGGAAGTTGTATTTAGGTTGTGCGTTCAAACTGACTAGGTATCCAGCTACTAAGAACTTGAACTTGATAGAGAGTGGAGACAAAGTATAAGGTGACACTTTAAGAGGGGCCAAAAATATCACTGTAGGCCAAGATAGGACAGTACCTTAAGTTCAACGGCAAGAATACAATCGTTTAATTTCAGTACCAAATGTAAAGGAGGATTAGGTTCAGCGACCACCAACAATCACCTTAGATAAGTTTATTATTTTTCCGAAATATGAGCACTTACTATGCTAAAAAATTCATTCTCAAGTTTCATACTTATGAGAAGTTTTTAACATGTATCATGTTTTAGCCCTGGGGTCCTAGCAATTTTTGCGCGTCAATTTTGCGCGTCAATTTTTTTCCGCGCAATACATAGTGGAGAGACGTACGAAATTTCGAAGATTTGGAGACACGGGAGTTTGTTTCGTACTTCTCAACTCATCGGCCGTTGATTTCGACGACAACGACGCCTCACGACGACAACGACGGTGGAGAAACAAATTAACATTGTCCATATAAAATAAATAAATATTTAAAAAAAATCATTTAACTTGATAATCATTTTTTTCATTTATTGAATTTACACTGAATATTAAAATCTAATTTAACACAACGATATTTATTTTAATATTGCAATTTAACATAACGATGCTTATTTCTGTTCTAGAACCAGAAATTTCAACCATGTGTCGTGTTTTTGACGAAAAAAACAGGAAAAAAAAAATTTTTCTCATACTTACTTATAAAAACTACCTATGTTTTTCTCGTATAAGTTTTCTTGTACTTATGAAAAGTTTATTTAGTTTTTTTTAGAAAAAATTCTACCCTTTCAATAGTTTTTGTGTGCACGAATAAAGTTCTCATTTAGTAGTATTCTGCTACCAAAAAATGATCAAGATTTCTCACCAAGTTCTTACAAAATTTTTATGTGCACAATAAGAGTTGTTTTTTGGGCTCATCCATTCAAATGTGACGCTTGATAATTTAGAGAAAGCAGGGATTTATTTTATCTGCATGCATTACCTTGATGGAGTGCTCATATTAATGGCTCATTGAGGGTATTTCGAGGAGGAGGTTCTTTGATTTGGTAACCTCACTTTATTGACACTCATAACCAATCCAGTGAGTGGAAGTGAACTTAAATAAGCAAACCACAATTACGGCTAGGGAAATAGAAAAAGGGAATAGAAAAGGCAATATTAACGGTTGTGATTTGCCCTAATTACTTGTACTTATCTAAATGCTATATCCTAACAAGTATACTGTACGTATAGACTTTTTAAAATCTGTTTCACAATTTTTCCAACCAGTTTCATACTTAATCAACTACCAACTTAATACGCATCTCAAAAAAGTTCTTAATTTATTCAATTAATTTCAAACTTTTTTCAACCAAATTCATACACTTTATTTAATGTGGTAAGGTTATCAAGATATACAGGGGGTAGGCAAGAATAGAAAGAAACCAATATTACCTCAAAATGTAAGCATAAAAGAAGAAGAAGGAAAAGTCTGATATTTCGAACAAAATCTTGGATACAGATATAGAAAGAGAAGAAATAAATTTTTTCTTGTGTCTCTGGTTGCTTGAGAAAATTGTATCCAAGGCTGAGATGCTGACAGAAATGATGATTGATTTGGAGCAATGTTCAATCCAATTAAGTTGAATCATTCAAAATGAGGCCAGGCGGTCGATTAGCTCCAAGTACTCATGTGCTCTTTCCGATTGTTGAACCAATCTGACATTAGCTGTACTTCGTAATATGGAATTATGAGATATCGCATGCACTCAAGCTGGGAGTGGTCGGGCTTAGTTCATAGATGCTCTGTGGATGTTCATACGCAAATTAAATGTAGTTTCCTTACCATTAAAAAAAAAAAAAAAAAAAAAATAAATAAAAAAATAAAAATAAAATAAACTCTCATAAAATACTTCTCTCAGAGGCAGTGGGAGGTGGGGGGAGGCGGGGGGAGGGGGGTGGCATTAAATAAAAAAAAACGAAAAAACTTTATTGAAAGAGTGGAGAAGACGCCCAGGTTTACCCGACGCCGGTTCCAAGGAACAAGTAAGTTGCTGATGGAAGAGAGAGAGAGAGAGAGAGAGGGATGAAAGAAAGTGTCCCTATAGAATGACGACCCCTTAGGGGTTGACCCTAAGGATGCGGGTGGTGATACCACGGAACACTCTTGCTGAGATTCCCAAATCAATGCCCGATACGGTCGCGGCCAGCACCTTGATGTTATTAGCCGCCAATCCTTTTAACTAAGATATCGCTTAAAGCCGGTCATTTCTATCATACTTAATTATCTTAAACCGCCATGTGCAGAATGCAGGTGCCTTTGAGCACTTTTTGCAGACTAGTTGATATAAAAACTTTTTTGACTGGCACTCTGCAGAACCGCGACGCTTATACCTATGTGTAATTGGCGATAACAGGGGAGAACTCTAAGCCCTCAATCTTCAACAATTAAATCGCACAGCTTGCACCTCACACGTTGGCATGAGTGTAAGCCTTGTTCGAATCTGTGACCAATATTTTGTTCGAAACATAAGATTTTCTCTCTTCTTTCATCTGTAAAATATCTTTCCTAAGTTAATTATATGTATATATAATATATAATTGGAATTTGGATGTAGTAAATACAAAATGGGTTGAAAAAGAATTGTGAAATTGGTGAAAAAATTATCAATTCGATCAACTGATTTATGACATCGGATAAACAACAATAACGTTTGAAAAAACGATAAGATTGAAGAAATTGTAGATATCTCACTAATATATAAAATATCGGAAAAAGCTATATTTAAACGCCAATGAAAAAACAAGTGAAACGTCCAGCTTCTTCGCCACAAATTGTTTGCAAACCCTGGTCATGGTGATGATAATGCAATGAGTTGAGATGAATCCAAGACAAAGGTGGGTAGAAATTTTAACGAAATATTCATGCAGGTTACCATCATCTTCATTCACACCATTCTCTGATGGATCCTCGATGAGGAGGGCGTCGGCCAAGGGCACTTTACCGATTTCGGGCACCAGGTGAAGTCTTCCGCCGGATGTCCTGAAAACACGAAAGATCAACACGTAGTTTGAGGAGATCATCTTCAATGTTATGATATAGAATTTGATTCATAATCGTAAATTTTCATGGTTTTATGGAATGTGAGGGTGAGGAATCAGGGCCGGTTTATCAATTACATTTCCAAGTCCGATGAGCTCTACAGTAGGCGCGAGCGAACTGGCAGTGCGCACGGAAAAAATTCCGAGTCTGAAAATTGCTGAAACATTGCGTTCGCTCTAGAAAAACTAATAATTTTCTTCGCACAATCAAAATTACCAGTTGCATTTCACGTTTAACAGCATTTCGAACAACTTTGGTTTTGTATCTGTCTGTGTTTGTCCGTCTGTATGTCGACAAATCCTTGCAACACGCATCACTTCTACAGTTTTCATTCGATTTTGATGAAATTTTCAAGGATTGTACAGATTAAGCTGTAGATGATCCCCTCATCAGTTTCACTACTCTCCAACCAATACTTCATTCTGCACAAGCGCAAACGTCATCCAATACCAGATTCCTAAACTTCTCGCTAGCAGGTATCCTTTCCCAGCTACTTGGTAAAGTTTAGTATCGAAGTACTGTGCTACATTCTACTTGGCTCAAATAAAATGTTTAGCATTACGAGAGAACTAGGTTCTTGTGTAGCTTGTGCAAATCACAAGTGGACTAGGAGAAACATTTCGGAGGAAATGATTGTGTAAACGGCACTCTAATATTATGATTTGCTGTAGTCCTCTTTATTGTGTGAAATATGGAAATATGGATCAAAGATCTTTCGCCCTTCAAGAAAAAAGTAAATATACAAAACGGCTGGGTTGTACGTAAAACTTATTTCTGTTCTAGAACCAAAAATTTCAACCATGTATCATGTTTTCTCCTCGATATTGATTCGAAATTCTATGAAAACATCAGAAATTAACAAGCAGTTGCAATCATGTTCACAATATCAATTATTGAGAATGATCACCTGTGTGTAAACAATTATTTATATAACCATGCTCATAACTCAGTTTGTTGGACACGCACTTCGCCGTAGTTAACATAATATTGTTGGATAAATCGAGAGCTTTCGAACGAATGGTCAACGAATTTTGTGGGATGAAAAACGACGAAGTACCATTTCCCTAGCAACGACTCGGTTGTAGGCGGAAATCACTGTAATTAATTTCGTGCGCGGAAAAAAATTGACTCGCAAAATTCGCTAGGACCCCAGGGCTAAAACATGATACATGTTAAAAGAGAATATATATATATATATATATATATATATATATATATATATATATATATATATATATGTGTGTAAACACAGCGTCTGTGCGTGCGCACAGACATACACGCACGCACACACACACTCACACACACATTCATATATACATAGTAGTGACACACGAAGGTACTTTTTAGTCGAAGCCGCTCTAGGAAACACCTACAGTTAGCTTCAAATTGAGTATTGTCAGTAGTCTTTCCATCAATATGGAATTATTTGAAGAATATATTTAAGTTTGCTGTATTATTTAGTATTACCAAGTTCTAACGCGTGTAATATAAGCATTCACCGTATCTAGGAAGAACAAAGAAATGATGCGATAAGGGACTGTGACCAATCACATCAACACCTCACCCTCATATACCTCTCCAGGGCTCGCTGGCAACTAACCACCACATTAGGAATATTTATGGTGATTCCTATGTTACGAGAACCTTGGGTATAAGCGACTAGCTTCGAGTCAAGTTTAAAACCAGAGTGGTGTCTTAAATCATTTTGTAACAAGAAGGCAGCTTCAGATTATCCACCCACTCGCTCATCAGTAAGTTATTCGTAAGGGTTATGGACAAAGATAATTCCAATCCTGTTTTGAGGTGGAGTGGTGGTCCTGTGTGTGTTGTTTGAGTGCGTTGTGGTGGAATCATCAACTTCTCATTGTGCGTGAATTTTACAGGCAATGTGAATAGACATTTCAAGAGTTTTTTTTTACATATCTGATAATGTTTGACTACCACAGCTGCTTTGAAGGTGTTGAGTTGCTGACAGAATTTTCATTGGTTTCAACCAGTAAATTTAGCTATAAATTCAAGATTACAGATTGCAGCAATTTCTATTTGGTTCATTTCTATTGCACTATAGTTACCAATATTGTAAGGGCCGACTCATATATAAACTACATACATATACATAACACATATATAACATAACACACATAACAACATTATATATAAACCCACACCACTAAAACTTACTAGGTATGTGATATATGCAACTCTCTAACATCGAGTGTGAATCTGAACTACCTATTACTAATATCAACATTTGTTGCTGCTTAGTTTTGTCTTGAAAGTTTTGGTTAATGGAAACTGATCTATTTGACCAAATGCCAAAATACGAGTGTGTTCTTGAAACTGTTGATTCTGTGTCGTACGTTCTTGAAACTATTGATTTTTTCTATCTATTTGTCTTGAATTTATGTGAACATATTATGTACACCTAAGTTAGATGCGGGTTTTTTTTCAATTTCTAGTATTATCAACTATTTAATAATAGTACGAGTAACAAATATCGTGTTGCACAAAATTAAATACAATGTACCACTATTTACTTACCTGGTAGCTAGAATGAGATGATTTGAAAACAAAAAACACTGCCTCAGAGCCTCTTTTTCAGATTTGAAGTTCGTCAATCTGCTCCTCTGGCCTTTGGATTTCTCCGCTGGGATCTGAATTAAGCTTCCTGCTCGCAACATGTTCAGAAATTAATTGTTATGCCGATATGTTCGGGGGCAATGAAATTATGAATGAATAACAAATTAGAGGACTGGAATTCGGGACGAGAAGATGAGTAAAATGAAACAAGAATACAAGTTGAATTGGGCTACGTTCTAACGAATTTCCTTCATACTTGAATTGTTTGAATATGCTATCGGAAATAGTGATTAATTCTACTTTATTAAATTTATGACAGACAATCTAATTTTCTCGGGAAAAGGTCAAATGAATCTTTAAATTAATATTTTTGGAAATAAACACTCTAACCTAACATGGAAGTAATCGAAGTAAGTAGTATGTTAAAGCCCGCTAGTGATGGGCAAGACTATTTGTCCCTTTGGATGGACTGTCTGGTAATATGGATAAAAATCCCTGAAAATGTAATCAAGGTCTGTCCGTTAGTTTTGAATTTTTGCCAATGTGAAACAGTTCTAGATTTGCACATGCGCAGTACTTATCACTGACTGAACCAATCGAAGTGAAGTTTACAGGGCACCGTCTACAAACCTATAGGTACTAAACTATTGGATATGCAGAAATAGACGTTATAGGACATTCCCGTATGCGCTTGCGCGCACGCTATCATTGATCAGATGGCAAGGAAAGTTACAGCGGACCGTCTAAGAGCTAACCTGCACAACCCCTAAAAATGTCATCAAAATCAGACTATAACCTTGTGTTTTTGGGCGTTTTGGGCTCAGCCAGACAGGCATAGAACCAGAATTGTTGAGGTAGCTCTGAAACAGGGAAATCAAGTGCAAATTTTGATCTCTGACTGTGTCGTACGAACTAGGAAATCATGTGGGAAAAACAGCGTATTATGGATTGATCGTCTGCGCTTGCGCAGTGTCTGTTATTAATCAGCGGGAGTTAAATTTTTTAGGAAACTATTTTGATCCTTATAATTTCATTAAAGTTCTAATAAAAAATTAATTTATGAGTATTGCAAGAATTTCTCGTCTGCGCATGCCCAACGGCTACTATCGATCAGAAATAAGAAAACTCTTCGAGAATAATCAACGTCGAATCCCTGTTACTATCACCTTAATCTTGGTGAAACCGTATTGTGATGTCCCAAGATTGAGAAGGTATTTAAAAACCCCGCATAAGGTCCTTATTTATTCCTTTGCTCTGATTTTTATAGTAGCTAAACCGCGTAATCCCGATATTTATCAAACCGGACGATAATTGTAGTAATTAAGCGTGTGGAAATGATCAGACTCACATACAGACCAGATGGAGCGAAAATTGGGGATTTTGGAAAACAATGCTCCCTTTATTTTTTTCAACAGTAATCAGGTATTATTTGATAGCTCAGGGATATTTATCAAGGATGACATGATACATTGGCTATAACATTTTTTTACAATATTAGGACTACCGTTGCTTCATCCTCGTCGCTAATATTCCTTACGGTTTTCCTTGTCTCGTAATCGGAGTGACAATGCCCTTATGGTCAAAAACTGTATATTTACCCTCACCCACTTGAAAATTTGGGAGAGAACTTTGTCCACTTATCCGACCTTTCGGCCATCCTCTTCAAGAACCCATTAAACTCTCAAAGAACTCCCTCAAGTCTTCAGCAGCTCAATTGAACTTCAAGTTTTTCTTTAGGCAGCTCGTCCAGCAACATCACCCATTACCCCAAGACTAGAAAAGGTAAGATGCGGCGTCAGCATTGATAAAGCTCAGGCACATCGGAAAACGCCTGCATCTTGCGATCGCAGTTCCCAGAACTAGAGGAATTCCATCTTATGTTTCTTGAAGAACTGGTTCCATTGTCACGAGCCCATGCCAAGTTCGCCACTGCACATATCTTTTCTTGCAGTTGAGCATGTGGTTTAGGTCTGTACACCGCGCATCTATCACAAGAACGTGGGAAGTTTCCGGGCACATGGCCATACTTTAATGCATCATTGAATCTCAACTGGGAGAAGTCGTGGTTATCAGATATGGTTGGGAGCATAGTTGATCACTGGGAGCTGTTTCCTCCCACAACTATCTCTAAAGCTCTCTTCTAACTGAGTGGTAGTCTCCCGATTACATCCTGTTAGGCGAATTTTCGTAAAAAATGAAGCTATTGCAATGGCTCTAAAATTTTTAAAATCAAAATTTTCGAAATTTATATGAAAAATTTGTATGAAAAATTTCGAAAATATATGAAAAAGCGTTAAACTCAAAGATTCGTTTCAGAGTGTCTAAAAACTGATTTCGAAATTATTTTTCGATTTAATTCAGGTTTACAGGCGTAAAAAAAAAAATCTGATTTATTGACCAACCCTCTAGAACCTTAACACCTTGTTATATATATATATATATATATATATATATATATATATATATATATATATATATGTGTGTGTGTGTGTGTGTGTGTGTGTGTGTCCTTCAAGAGGATAGAGATAAAATTCCGTTCTTGCGCCAAAAAATCAAGCTTTCCAAACGAAAGGACGAGTTTGTTGGCCAGCATTTTTTGAGCACATTAAACTGACCAAATTCCAAAAAAGTGCTGAGAAAATCACTAAAAATAGCAAAAAACGGCTAAAAATCCTTAAAATTTTTAAGCAGAATATTAGTCCAATAAAGTTTATTAACTACAAAATAGACCATTAAAAAATTTATGTACAAAATTATGCTGAAAAATGTACTTACATTTCATTAAAATGTGCTAAAAAATCGATAACAACTGCAAAAAAAGTTAAAAATCCAAAATCTCTTTTTGAATCACGGAATAATATTTGAAACGAGTTTTTTGCCATAAAATTGGTAGTTGAAAATTCATTTCCCTAAAATTCCTTAATTTTCGAAACAATGTAACATCATACAGTGCGATAATTTACGAAAGTTCGCTCATTCGATCGATCATGCTGCATGACTGGAACTTTTTTAAATTTAATTTCTTACTTTTCAGACATGCAACTTAGTTTGTTGATTAGCATGCTGATTTTTTTTTACAGAGTTTTAATCTTGGGAATTAAAATGCAACCCCAAACAGAATTTGCACGTGTCGTTTAAGACATGCAGGCACGAATACACCAATATTTTCATTTTTCAAGAGGTATTTGCATTAAGGACGCTTCAAGTTCATCATTAGTAGCTTTGGCGCATGCGCAAACCTTAAATCCTTGGAACAATAATGATTCCTACGTTTTTCATCAGATTTCTAAGATATTTTCAGGGATTGAATGGTTTCAGCTGTAGATATTCCTCACTGAACTTATTCACTCCCGACTCAAATGTAAACGTAACATTTATCAAGTATCATTTTCTCATTAGTAATTGATTTTGTAGAACTCAGCTGTAGGAACGAGCCATGAAATTCTAATGTTTATATAAAACATTTCAATTATTTATAAATTCATGTTACGGATAAGTGGAATGTGCCGCACTCAACTTCGGTGACGGTTTTTATATTTCAGTGATGGATATTTGATTTGGTGTAAGTAAAAATAATTTTTGTAAGCAATAATAATATTTGTATAACACATTGTGGTAATAAAAATTTCAATGTTTTTGATATTTTGAGAAATTGTGTAGAACATTTTTATCAACACTGATGCATGATATACCAATAAGCTTTTTCTGGAGCTGTATGCATATTCGTAAATACATAATACACTCATATTATCAGTTAAAAGGTTCTATTTAGGGTAGTAGGGTAAACCTGTACACTTACATTCGAACGCTCATTAAAATTGACGTCATCATCCTGGAGCTGTTTTTTTCGCATAAAAACGCACGAAAGTAACTGAGCATGGTTGATTTTAAGCTCCAACCGGCCTATCCTGAAGATTTTTTGCTTGGAAACGCACACATACCTTAGAATTACATGATGCCTGCTTTTTGGTTAGTAAAAAAACAACCATGGTCGGGGCACTGGTGTTGGGCCCCCAGGAAACAGGCGTATAAAAATCTCAATACGATGGTAACGGCTCTTTTGGCCAATTTGTGTGCGTTTCGTGCTTGCTGGGGCTGGGAACAAAAATACAAACCTTTAGCTTCAACACACGGAAGTGTAATACGAGCTTAACAAAAAGCACGTTGAGGTAGGACAGTTTGATGGGGACTTGACCATGGTTTTTTTGTTCCTTTTTTGCTAACTAAAAAGCAGGCGTCATGTATTTTTACTGCGTGTGTGCGTTTCCAAGCAAAAAAGCTTCAGGATATGCCGGTTCGAGCTTAAAATCAACCATTCTCAGTTACTTTCGTGCGTGTTTATGCGAAAAGCAGCTCCAGGATGATGTCGTCAATTTTAATGAGCGTTAGAATGTAAGTGTACAGGTTTACCCTACTTAGGGTAAACCATTAATGTTGTTAGAGG
Organism: Adelphocoris suturalis; assembly: GCA_030762985.1. Lineage (NCBI taxonomy): Eukaryota > Metazoa > Arthropoda > Insecta > Hemiptera > Miridae > Adelphocoris > Adelphocoris suturalis. The sequence continues at coordinate 104,211,867 of CM061043.1, forward strand.
AAGAAATATTCGAAAAAGAAGGTTCTGAATTCTTGACCTTTTGCATCATCTTCATTCTCTTTGAAAATCCACTAATAGTCCAGAAGTTTATCAGACCGAAAAAGCTCTGTGATCTGACCTTGTCCATCGGCCTTTGTAAGTAGAAGCTGTCGACTAGACATTTCCTTCAGGGGTTGACGAGCAACTCAATTTCCGGTATTAGATCAAGTTAAACTAAAACTAACACTCCAGCACATCAGCTCAAAGGAGGAATTTCCTTGCTGCTTACCGAAGCATGTACTCACTGTCAATTATGTTTATTTTTAACTAGCTGTGTACCCGTGCTCTGCTACGGGCAATTTATAGTAATTACATTGTGACAAGTAAAGTGGCTTCGTACCTTGTCATTTTTACCCAGTAGTCCCAAAAAGGCTCCAATTCAAATTTCAGCAATAAAATTTCAACTAGTATCAAATATTGATGGAGATGGTGGATTAAAGTTGCCCTTCTGTATAGAATCTTCCATATGTTCTCTATGATTCATATCTTTTTGAGTAGTTTTGGTTTAAGTCTGTCTGTCGATCTTGAATATTCCCACTGGGGAAATCAACAATCCGATTTTTATAAATACTAGCCTTACCCACGCGTCGCACATACACACATCTACGGGTCATTTTTACCGGGTCATTTTATCCAAATGTACCTTGTAATTTTTACCCAGCAGCCTCCAAAAGGCTTCATTTTAAATTACAGCAATCAAGTTTCAAGTTCAACTAAGCGTCCCCTTAACATAACCAACTCAATATAACCTTAGTTATGTTAAAACTATTCCCAACCAACATTGCTGCAGTTAATAAGGCATTTTGAATATCAATTTTTGACCATCTAAACGAATAAAAACTGCTTAGCTCAACCCACCAAAATCGTTTTGGTATCGTTGACTTTGCTATTAAAATGTCTTCACGCGTGAACCCACCGCATCCTCATTTGGCGTAGAAAGTTCGACGCATGTCATGTTTTTCCCTAATTACACAAACTGTATACCCAGGCAACGCCGATAGGGGAAGCCGAGTTCTCGATGAAGGAGTGAGTCTGGTGGGTTGGTGTTGCCTTTGTGTTAACCAGGTTCCCTAAGAATGTCCACGTACAATTTCAGCTCAATGGTTCCACTTATTTTTACGTGATTAAGCACCATCCACACAGGCACCATTATATTTGTATACTAGCCGGTTACCCGTGCGTTGCACGGACTAACATCTACGTGTCATTTTTAGCGGGTACCTTGTTATTTTTACCTATCAGTCCCCAAAAGGCTCCAATTCAAATTTCAGCAATCAAATTTCAACTAGTACCTAATTATTTCTCAACCAAGTATCCCCATTTCTTAATATTACCTTAGTTACATTAAAATTCTTCCCGACCAACATTGCTGCAGTTAATGAGGTGTTTTTAATATAAATTATTAAAGATCTATCTATACAAATAAAAACTGCCAGGCTCAACCCACCAAAATCGTTTTGGTATCGTTGAATTTGTTATCGTAAGTTCTTTACGGGTGAACTCAGCCCGTCCACATTCTACTTGAAAAGCTCAACGCATGTCCAGTTTTTCCTTAATCACAAAGTTGTTTATCCGGGCGACATCGTTAGTGAAAACCGAGTTCTAGATGAAGGAGTAAGTCTAGAGAATTGTAATATAGTCTAAAACCATCCCTGGAACTTGCTCGTCAATGCGTCTGAATGGAAATCGGTACAACCGTTTGAACATTTCTTGCTGACCAACAAACTAACTATTTTTCTCTTTTATAATCGAATTCGGTGAATGATTAGTACGGGATATTACTCTTAGGTATGTATTTCTAAGAAACACTGGCTTCATCTTGAACATATTCAAAATCAGATAGAATATCATTTTCAAAATATAAACAAGGTATAGACCTCGTACCCACCTAATAATGTCCATAGTTCTCCCATGTACATATCCCTCATGTACATATCTCCCATGTAAATACCCTACATATACATCATATACAGAGTGATGCCATGTTGACGGACGTTTTTCATATAAATAAAATTTGCTCATTGGATCATGCTGCATGACTAGAACTCTACGTTAGATCCATAGGCTATGATATTTTAGGTGAGGTGGTTTATCCGTTAGGGTGAAGTGATTGACATCTCACCAAGAAGTTTTAATAATAAGGCATTTAAAAGTGTTTTACGGACTTAGTCCATTTGAATTTTGTGGCAAAATACCTTCTCAGTGAAATATAGAGGTGGGTTTTTAATTTCAGACGGGTTTTTGTGAATTCTGGAGAAGGTTACCCAACAGAACCTTGTGTACTCGTGTTGTCATTTATTTGGTGCTGTTTCTTGTGATTTTGCCAAGGAGGTAAGCGTTTTATTTTGCTCCACCATGCCCTCCACATTTTCAAATTCGATTGTTTCCATGGTTTTTCTCAATCAGTTTTTTGTGCAAATTGAATTTATGCTATCATTGTTTTGGAAATAACAACGGAGAGGACACGTGAAAATGAAAATGTCAATTAAAAGTTCCCAAACTGATGCTCCCTCAGTGATTGACAGTGCTGTCAATATGGATCTCTATTCGTTATTGTCATTCGTTCTTTATTTTTTATATTTATATAAATACATAGCAACTCACGAGCTGCTAGTTTACCATTAGAAACGTATTGTGCCTATGGTATCGAGAAAACATTGTAGGTACCTATTTTGTGATGAAACATCTGGTGATATTTCCAAAAATTTTCGTCACGCAAAAGTTGATGTCACAATTTCTAATGATGTTCACGTACAACCCGGCCGTTGCTAGGGGAGTGGAACTTCCGCAGTTTTCATGGCACAGAAATCGTTCGCCACTCGTTGGAAAGCGCTTGATTTATGTGATAAATGTTCACATTCCCCCTCCTTACGTACCTGGCTACATTCCTAAACTAAGTTGATTGGACTATAAACAATAAATTTTAATAAGCATACACTCAAACCGGCTGGAGGAGCTAAAAAAATGAAAAATCAGGCTATCATGAACATAAAAATGATAGCGCCTGTATTGGAGAAATAACTTTTATAGTATGTATAGCATGCTTATTGTGTCTCCAAGAATAATAGAATAAATTCGTTATCCTACATTTCGTCGCCTACAGTCCAAAGTTAAAGGATTTGTTTGCAACTCTCGAGGACAACCGTTATGAAATCCCCAATCAAAGACATATCCATGTGACATGGTATTTGCCTGTAAAGCAGATAGGTAGTGGAACTCGTTTACGAGTTTCCTCTTTTTCTTTATGAATACTCATATTAATTTTATATTTTAATTAATAAAACTAAGTTCAAATGCTCAATCTATTTGTAAAATGTTGAAATAAATGTTTTTCGATACACTGAATCATTTATTGCAGATTAACTGCAGTGTCGATCATAAGGTGTCAATCACATTTACAACCAAAAATTTGGCTGTCATATACTGGGTCAAAAAATTGATTGTAAAAAACGAATTCATGATGTTTTGCGGCTTGAATTAGTGATTTTTTCAATACCGAGCAGTTTGAGGACATCCTGATGCAGTAATAGGTGTAAGATTCAAATTTGAACAAACGAAAAAAAACATAACTTAATTGCTTGTCATAGTCAAAATGTCTTTTAAGGTGTCAAAAACTGGCTCCACCAACTCGCGTAGGTAATATCAGTTCTCTAGTCCAAACCAGCCTGCTGCAGTTTTCATATCTAATTGATGAGACGTGTTTTTAAATTGTTATTCCTTACCCTTAATGTAACATTCTGATGTAACATTACTGAACGAATTTATACGAAGTCGAAATCAACAACTATTCGAAAATCTAATCTGTTTCATGCCAAATTGATTGCCGTTATATTAGAAATTATAGAGAAAAAACTGAGTACTGACCAACGAATCGCCAGATACTTTTCTAATCTGAATCTACCACCTGAAGTTTGGTTTGCATTTGCCGATTCTAAAAAAGAGGACTAAATTGATCAATATTGGATGATGCATATCTAAACACATGTCATGTTATAACTGCGTCTTATTTTGGGAGCAATGACATAATAGTATGACATATCAAACTTAATTAACATCTCGAACCTTTTCCCCTTGTATTGGCTTTATTTTGCCGTCTACACATGGTAAATTTCAATATATTGAAACAGTGGGTAATGGTGGGGAAGTAGATATGATTCCCAGAGGGAGGTGAAACGATCAAGATGCAGGCTGAGCTATATTTGGCTTTCGGCCAGAAAACAACTTGTTGACAAACAGCTAAAATAGATGGCAACACATCTTCTGTAATCTCATCTACATCTAAAAGTTGATATTACTGCTGGGAATAATTCTGGTAGTATCTGTTTTGACGGTAACATACTGATTTGAGGGATTATGGTTGGTTGGAGGAAAATGGTTTATTACAGAGGACGATTTCGGTTACCTGGTTGAAAACAGCTTGCCGCACTTTTCAGGCCGAACCGAAGGAAGTTTGTGATTGGGTTTCACTTAGTTTTGCTTCAAACTGTAAAGGGTTTTGAAGATTTAGAACTAAATTTACGGTTTGGATCGAATACCCGAACTGGGAAGCATTATGTTATTGACTTTGCTGTAAAGGGAACAAAGAAGCTGTGTGGTGGGCGTGACGGGGAATAATCCGCGTTTGACGCACTCGCAAAACGTTTGATCAACAGATGACTGTGAACAAGGGTTAACTCAGGGTTAAGCCGGAGTTAACCGCTTAAAATTACTGGACCCCGAAATAAGGAAGATCGATGATATTGTTTTGTTCTGATGCGCAATGAAGTGGAAGACATGTCAAGGATGGCGGAAAGTTCGGCCAAGTAAAAGATGTTGGGGAGTTAACCTTATAGGGTAAGTTCAATAGTGGCTTTTTAGGAGGGGGTTTTGTGTGGTGTGAGTGGTTTTTTTTTCTTGCTAAGTTACGTTGTGTGTTGTTGGGCGAAGGACCGAGGGGTTTGGGAGCGAGTTTTGGTTCACTTGACGACGAGGGGGTTAGAAGGTAACTGGAGGTGGGATTTGAATTGTGCGGGAACTGATGACGCATGTGCTCGCCGCGGAGGGAGGACACGGGGGGTTGAGGGAAAATCAATAATGACAGAGGGCGATCAGCTGATCAGCTGTGGACGAGAGGGGGCGGAGGGTGGATTCTCCAAAAATAGCTCAGCCGGGAGCGCGGCGGGTCGCGATGGTTTTGCCCGGAGCGTCCTGGACGGTGCTGTACGGGGCGGTCCGCATGGGCTGTAGGGGGGGGGGGGATTGGTCTATTAGGGGGCGTTACAACGGTGTTTACTTGCGTGGGAGGGTTCGGGGCGGTTTTACTACGTCGACCCCCGGGAGGACCGACGGGAAGTGCGGGGGCGTCGATAGTATCTCCCCCTCCCCCTCCCACCACCACACCCCTCACCCTCATCAGGTGACGTCCCTCGAGTCATCTGGGTTAAGTGTGAGATGCACTCGAGATTTCGCTTCTCGTGTAGAACCTCCTAATCACGGCGAAAAACGTTAAAAATTCTTATACAAAAGGATTGTCACAACTTGTTCTTATTACTTTCTTTTTTCTGACTCTTGTAAAATCTGACGTTAGAAGTGATCAATCAGAATCGTTAGAGTCGTTTGAAAATGAGAAAAAAGCCTCTGTAGGTTGTGTATAGGAAAGAAATCAGCCTCACTGCCCATAGAGCTGTTTAGAGGTAAAGTTAAGTGTGAGATGCACTCGAAATTTCGCTTCTCCTGTAGAACCTCCTAATCATGGCGAAAAACGTTAAAAATTCTTATACAAAAGGATTTTCACAACTTTTTCCTATTACATTCTTTTTTCTGGGTCTTGCAAAATCTGACGGGTACTTTTCCGTTATACCCCTCCCCCCCCCCATTCAATTTGTCTTCAACACGCCCGCCCGATGTTTTCTAGGCATTCCTTCTTTCTTAGAATACATATTTACGTAGAATTGTTGACAATTTCAAGCTGTGAGAAGAAATATTATATTACCTATTTAAAAAAATAAGGAAAACATTAAAGGAAGATCTTGTTTCTAGGGCTCTATCGACTACCCCTTTTTTAATACCTAGCGTGCTAAGGAATATGAACCTGCACACTTTTTCTCGAACTCCTTCAATTTGTAAACAAAGAAAACGAAACGCTTGCATACGAGTCTGCAACACATTGGGACATTTTATGTCTTTAGTTGCAGACTCGTATGTGTTGCAGACTCATATGCAAGCTCTAAGAGCCACTCAGCTGATCCGGACCGGGCATCGTCAAGTAAATGTCCAAAAGACGCTACTTACGGAAATTACAGCTTCCTAGAGTGTAAAGCATAGAAATTACTTATTAAAATGATTTAACCACCGCTTCAAAAATCAAACCGTTCTCGCAATATTCGGATCACCTGCTATGAATCAAATCATCGAAACACCAGCTCAATGAAATCATCAGAAATTAGCAAGCGGTTGCAATCATGTTCACAATATAAATATTATTGAGAATGATCACCTGAGTGCACAATTATTCAAATAACCATGCTCATAACTCAGCTAGTTGGCCACGCACTTCGCAGTAGTTAACATAATATGGTTGGATAAATCGAGAGCTTTCGAACGAATGGTCAACGAATTTTGTTGGATGAAAAACGATGAAGTACCATTTCCCTAGCAACGACTCGGTTGTAAGCGGAAATCATCAGAATATTTTCGTGAGCAATTTTCCGTGACGTTTTTTTAGTTCATGTGCCATAGCAAAGACATAAAATGTCAAAAAAGAATTACCGTGTTTTCAAAAGTTACCGATGTCGGTGAGGATTTGTTGAAACAAATTGGCATGATTGTGGTTTGATTGCCTCCACATGAATTCGCACAAGTAGAATCCACATGAATTCGCTCATATAGATCAGAATGCTGTGTATAGGTTGGTGGTCTGGATGCTCGCAAGCTCGCATCTCAAAATTACATAACATCAAGTAGTGAATCCCTTGTTAAAAATACAGATTAGTTGGACATGTAGGTCAGAATTATGTGTATACTTTGGCGGTCTGGATGCTCGCAAGCTCGCATCTCAAAAATACATAGCATAACAAAATCTAAGTAAGAAGTAATGCCTAGAAATATCGGGCGGGCGTGTTGAAGACAAATTTACTGGTGGGGGGGATAACGGAAAAGTCTGACGTGGGATCAATCAAAGAATGAAGTATCATCTGATCAATCAAAATCGTTGGAATCATTTGAAAATGAGAAAAAAGCCTTTGTTGGTTGTGTATGGGAAAGAAATTAGCCTCACTGCCCATAGAGCTGTTTAGAGGTAAAGTTCAGTGAGAGATGCACTCGAGATTTCGCTTCTTGTGAAGAACATCCTAATCACGATGAAAAACGTTAAAAATTCGTATACAGTGAATTTTTACAACTTTTTCTTCTGCTTGTGGAAAATCTGACGTAGGAAGTGATCAATCAGAATCGTTGGAGTCGTTTGAAAATTGAAAAAAAAAACCTTTTTAAATTGCATATGGAAACCAATAGAGGAGCTGACATGGAAATGCACTTAAGTCCAAAAATCAAATTTCATGAGAACTCCCTCTGAACTCTTATCAGATTTTTTGGACATAATCTTTTCTCCATGTAAAGGTCACACATTTATTCACGGTGCGATCTACCAAGGACGGGATGATCTAAGGCTTTTCCCACGCCGTTGGCGTGACTGTTTACTTGCACTTCGACGAAAAAAAAATTTTCTTTCGATTTTTGGACTTGAGTGCTTTTCCATGTCCTCAATTAGTCAAATGCCCGCTCAGCTAATCAGACGATAAGCTCTGTGAGATGCACTCGTGATTTTGCATCTTGTGTAAAACCTCCTAATTATGATGAAAAACGTTAAAAATTCTTACACAAAAGGATTTTTACTTTTTCCTATTACTTTCTTTTTTCTGTCTCTTGTAAAATCTGACGTTGGATGTGATCAATCAAAATCGTTGGAGTCGTTTGAAAATGTGCAAAAAGCCTTTGTAGGTTGTGTATGGGAAAGAAATAAGCTTCACTGCCCATTTAGCTGTTTAGAAGTAAAGTTAAGTGAGAGATACGTTCGAGATTTCGCATCTTGTAGAACCTCCGGACTACAATGAAAAACGTTAAAAATTCGTATACAGTATGATTTTTACAACTTTTTCATTTGCATGTGGAAAATCTGACGTAGGAAGTGATCAATCTGAATCGTTGGAGTCGTTTGACAATTAGAAAAAAGCCTTCTTGGATTGCATATGGAAACCAATTAGTCAAATACCCGCTCAGCTGATCAGACGTTAAGTTGTGTGAGATGCACACTTGATTTCGCATCTCGTGTAGAACTTTCTTATCATAAGGAAAAATTCCACAAATTCTTGTACAGTAGAATTTTCACAACTTTTTCTTATTACTTTATTTTCTTCTGGTTCGTGGGAAATCTGACGTAGGGTGTGATCAATCAGAATCGCATGTGTTTTATTTAATCTCATAAATTTCCCGTTAGTCGGTACCTACGTAAGTAAATTTACTAGTAAATACGTAGTAAATTGTAAATGTATTAATTAATTGCATTAATTGTTCTCTCTGTAAGTGCCTATATTATCTAGGCAGGAATATTGATGACAAAGTCATCCTGTCGCTCGACCACCACGAAATTGCATTTCGCAAATCGTTAAGCTAAGGAGCCCGTGACAAATTTGATATAGAGCTCTTTTGGCATATCTAAAATACAATTTTAGTGCACGTAGGCCCACTGATCTGCTGAGCCTAATTTGTTTCTTAATCAACCTGAGCCAAATTTGATCCGCTGAGCCTAATTGGTTTCTTTATCAACCTATCGCGTGGAAACCAAAAATGGAGCTCATTTGGGGCATTTAGAATACAATAACAAAGGATGGAGGACCTCTGATCTCCTATGGGACCATTTAGACTAATTTCTTCCCTTATGGACTTACGGTCCTTAAATTTAGATTGAGCGCATTTGGGACCCCTCGAAAACAATTACGAGGTAAGGAAGCGTACTGATCAGCTGAAGAACATCTGAAAAGAAGAAACTAATGGTAGAATTCGCGCTTCTTTTTCGAGTTGTAAGATCGTGTTTTCAACCTTTTGTCACTAAAACGATCATAACTCCTTCAATTAGCTTTGTTAATTTAAATTTGAAGACCGTTGGAAAGAACATTGAACTTTCTATCAGATGCCTGACCAATTTTTAGAATTAGGGTTTGAGGAAAAGCCATTAGAAAAGCAAATTTCACCTAATTTGGGAATCCTTGAGTTTTTTTTAAATTGGGAATTAAACTATGAGAAACAATATTTTTTCAAAATGCAAGAACGGTAAAAACTACGCCAAAATTTACCTTTTCAACGGTGTAGTCCATTTCACTTTCCTAATTATTCACTTTCCTAATTAAGCGAGAAAACTATGTTTTAATAATGAAAAACATTGTTTTTTCAATGAAATCCATGGTTTTCTGGAAAAATTACCATGAAAATACGAGTTTGGGGTTGCTTTGTATGTATTTGTTACGCTGAATCGAATGGTAACACTTTCACATCTCCCCGACCCCGTTATTTAACCAAGTTTCACACTTTAACTCACAAATTTGAGTTCATTTGGTATGATAAATTTTATGTGTTTTGATATGATAAATTTTAGGATATGATAAATTTAAAGATAAATTTTATGTGTTTTTAGGAGTGAAACAGGTTATTAAAGTGTACACCTTGGTTATAATGGGGTTGCGGGGATATGCTATTCTAAAAAACGATCTGGCATCTATCTAACAGGAAATGTGATGCTCTGTCCAACGGTATCCTCAACTTTGAATTTAGCAAATTGATTTTAGCAAATTAAGGGAGTTTTATAATCGTTTTAGTGACATAAGGTCGAAAACACGAAAAAAATGTATGAATTGAATTCCTCGAAAATGAAGCGTTAAAAAAAAAATCTATGAGAAATTTTCGATCAGAAATGAGCTCTAAAATTGACCCTCAGAGTTTGATAAAATTAAGTCGGGACACCCTGTATAACATCCAGAGTGAAAGTGAAGGAACAGATGAAAATCCACCACAGTTTTTTACCTAAATTTGTGTAGAAAAGGGGGTATTTGCTTATATTCGGTATCAAAGAATCTTTGAATATTGCACAGAAAATATTGAAAAGTTCTTTAATAAAAACGCGAAAAGCACTTACCCGCAAGAACTTTTGAACTGAATTGACTTGAACCATTTAAATTGACTGAATTGAATGGAATTTCCAAGATTTAAATCTCATATAGACTCCATAGACGTTTAAATCATAATCTTCTAGAAGAATCTTCTTTCTTTTGGTTCTTAATATGTAACTATTTGGCTGAGATAGAGAAATATTGCCCACATCTTGGTGCATCATCAGGATTGGTAGAGAAGTCCTTTAATCAATTCTGCTCACAGAACAGTAGTTTACTACCGATGAAGAAAGTGTATTAATTAATGTCAGAAATGCTCTTCGTTTTAAGCAACAACACTTTAAATTAGCTGCAGATGCTGAGACAGAATCAAAATTATTGAACACTCATTAATGTGGAATGTAGACATTGCTTCCTTTTGGATCTCTCTGCTGAACGAATATCTGATCTCAAAGAAAGCCATGAAACTGCTTACTGCTGTTTTCTATTTCTTATACTTTTGAAGCTACTTCACCAGGCATCATATTCCCACTAGAATCGATTTCATACAGGATTTATTTATCATGTTGATTATTAAAATATTATTGTGACTATAGTGAATATTAAAATAATTAGGTTGGTGGCCAAGGGAACTACTATGGTGGGTAGGTCAGGGGCGGTCGGGGCAACGATGATGATTCTAGTTAGGATGATGATCCTCTTGTTTGTCATGTTCCTACATAATACCCCCTAATTAATATACCGTTCTTTAAATTTGATTGTTGCGTTCTAATGTATACATACAACGGTATAGGAAATAGAATTAGTTGATTCCTTTAGAATTAGGTTCCTAATAATTGATTAGGAAAAAATGTTATTGAAGTTTGTGGTGTCTCCGTATGGGTTCAGGTTAGTGTGCCATGAGCTAAAAAGATTGGGAAACACTGGACTAAAGATTAACCTGTACAGTCCATGCCAAAAATACAGTAATTTAGTGTAGTTTTATAATTGTAAAAATGTTAAAATAATGCACAATGCAAATGGAAATTTCGATTTAGGAGAATTACAAAAGGTTTAATCCCTTGGTAGGGAAAAATGATCACACACATTTCGGTACACGCTGCGAAAAATGTACCTCAAGCGCGTTTGGCACACGGCGTTAGAGCGATCTCAACATCACGACCGAGCGGTCATGCGGTCTAACATACCTAAGCTCCTGACGCATTGTCAAATTAATAGGAGTTTATTGGATTAATACAATTTCTTGGTTATATATTGGTAATTATGATGGGAATTGATAGACACAGGTTCTTATCAGAGGTTTCAAGTCTCTTCTGCCTACTTTTACAACTTCCGGGATATTGTAACCTACTTAAAGGTAACCGGTATGAAACAATTTTCAGAAACTCCTGTACATGCGTTAGGACTTCAACAGAAAACGTCTTTACGAATCAATGAAATTTCATACCTACCTTTCTGGTAGGGTTTATTTCTGTTCATCTGAAACTGGTGAAAAATATTCAAAAATAAGGATGGTCGTTAAGACAAAACTTCCATTTGACTTTTGTAGCCTTTGCCAACGTCATACATTCACAAAACGTACGAAATTTGGAGGTTGAATAATTCATAATCCATAATTATTATGGATGGTTAATCTTGATTTAATCTATTAAGGATGATTTTAGATAGTCAAATTTATAATCCTTAAATTTTCATTGATACATTTTTTCAGATGACGTTCAGGAGCAGCCAAGTGTCCCCACCTTGGCAGTCCATAACATGCGCATTAGTGCGGACCGGTTAGGTATTCGCGTATTCGCATTTAACCGTTTCTGTCAAACAATATTCAAATGATTACATTTAGACGAAATTTGGAGGTTGAATAATTCATAATCCATAATTATTATGGATGGTTAATCTTGATTTAATCTATTAAGGATGATTTTAGATAGTCAAATTTATAATCCTTAAATTTTCATTGATACATTTTTTCAGATGACGTTCAGGAGCAGCCAAGTGTCCCCACCTTGGCAGTCCATAACATCCGCATTAGTGCGGACCGGTTAGGTATTCGCGTATTCGCATTTAACACACACACACACACACACACACACACACACACACACACACACACACACACACACACACACACACACACACACACACACACACACACACACACACACACACACACACACACACACACACACACACACACACACACACACACACACACACACACACACACACACACACACACACACACACACACACACTCACACACCCTCCTTACTGCTTTTCGGAAGCTCAGGGACTACGATGGATATGAACAGTTTCTTGAACCCTTCTTCCCTTCCCGTTTCTTGAAACTGTCGCTCCCAAGGTTATACTTGGACCATTTCTATTCCAGATCATCCTCTGTGTGTTGCAGGCTAAAAATCGCATCTATCCATTGAAGGGGTAACAACTCCATTCCACCGCCTCTGACGGAGAACCTCATAAATGCAGGAAATATATATTTCCACCCACAAACAGCCGCCAAACCAATAGACTTCAAAATTATACCTTGTCTTCATTGTGATATTGGTAAAAAAGAGCGATTTGACAAGCTATGTAAATCTTTTTCGACGCAAATGACGACTTTCAAAATTCAAAATTATCTTGAATGTATTATATCAAAGTATGGTTCAGTATGTACTAATATAAGCCAGTCCTAACTAAGCCTTAAATATGAACTTGTGATGGGTTTTAATAATTTGGTAAATAACAGCAGATTCGCACTCCACATTTATTGGTCTTATCACAGTAATTCGCCAATATAACCTACAAAGTTTTTTCTATAATTGTAATGTAAACTAATTATCATACCACGGACAAAACTTAACACCCAAGTAGGAGCTATTTTTAATAATCTGTATATTATAAATACTATATTACCACAGAAAACATCAAATTATGATGAAACTGGGATAGACGAACGCGTATAGGCTACTTATCTTCAATACAAGGGGAAATAATTTTTTTTGTGAATTTGAATTTTTAAAAACATTAAGAGAATTAAAAGCAAACATTTGGCTCCTGAATTCAGGTATGAGGACTAGAGTTTTAGATGTTTTAAAGTGAATATTTAAACAATTAAGTTGTTAAATAAGGTTAACTTAGAGCTAATTCCACCAAAGAAGGTTATAGGAAAATTAATCCAAAGCTGGGAGTTATCCCTAAAAACAGCAGTAGGATAACTGGATTAACTCCAGATTGATTCTTGATCCTCTGTAGTGGAACGGGCGATTAAAGAAACAAATGCTGTTATTGATGCTTAATCTTTTGCTGTGGCCAAAAATCATTCAAAATTCGTTCAAAATGAATGTTGCGGAATAACGAGTGAACGAGCTAACCAGCCAGGAACAAAATATTATGGTGGAGTAGAATTTTATAAACTCAAGTTTGTTTCAATCATTAGTAAAATAGTCTTTTCCTAGTTTTCCATTCATCAGAAAAATCAGGGATGCTAACATTTTATAGGTGTGCTTTATTCATGCCTATTCGTTTAAAAAGTGGAGTCATGAGGATGTAAGACATTGATAGTTATGTGACAATTTTTTTCTAACATTAAACATTTGACTATAGATTGGTATAATTAGAAAATTGTGCCCTTTTGATACTATATAAAACAGTGCAAACATGTAATAAGTTATGATGTGTTTTACAGAGAGCGAGATCATAATATTTTCGATCAACTTCAATTCAAAGAAGCATCCACGAGTACATGTTCCTTAGGAAGTTTATTGGTCGATGTCTGCTATATTATTGCTGCATGTTAAAGTAAGAAATCAAGTGTGCCAAATAAGATCTCAAAATTTCAATATGGCCATCGCCTTCTGTTGATAAAGACGTTGTAGCTGGAGTTGTGGTTGATCGGTATTTGTTTAGCTAGTGGTAGAGCGGTAAAAGACAATAAAGAGTTATTGTACTTCTCGTATTCATTTTCTCGTATACACAAATGGCCTCTCTGAAACGAGAAGAGGTTTTCGTTACGTGGAAACGCTTTTCCCCGTACGGGAAGAGTCAGCTTTACTCGTGCTCAGCTTTCGCGGAATCGTAATTACGAGACCACAACTTGACCTTTATCTAGGATAACACTCTAGAATAACTTAGCAACTATGCATGCAGTTGGCATGCATACACACACACACACACCCGACAAAATCGCCTGACTTTTCCCCGTGCAGTCTTTTGTTGTTGGTTCAACATTTGTATTTGTCTTTCTTTTGTGTTTTTTCCTCGCACCTCAACCAGAAGGGTCATTAGCGGCATTTCGTTCTTGCTTTTGACATTTTATCGACGATTTCAGCTTTTTCATTCTCAAGATTTCATTTCAAAGTTCATTTTACACGTTTTATAGATTTGTGTTCTTCACGGCTGAATCTTTTCTGTGGTGAAGAAGTAAATGGTCATTGTTTCTTACTTCATATTATGTTTTGGACATTGTCTACAGTGACAAGTGAGTTTTGAGCTGTGTTTCACTACAAGAGTCACGTTAACATCACTATGAGTGTTCTCTTTCTCTGGCTTACGAAAACGCTACGATAAATCGATGTGAAAAGGTTAGCATTCATCGTGCTCGCTCCAACAGCTTGTTTTCGTGTTTACGAGAAATACCATTACGAGAAATACAAAAAGTCTCCAATATCTCATGCCATAAGGACTGTTCCGTTCTTTAAATTACCACTAGAGAGAGTAGGCGCCGTCAATGCTAATTCCTGTGCCAAAAATCTGATATTCACATACTTATGTTTAGTTTCACGGTGGGAGGCCGATGCACATGATCGATGTAGCCAGATAAAATATTAGGGAATTTTTGCTTTTTAATGGAGTTGACCGTACGTGACCGTAAGGCGTAGTCAGCTGATACGATGAAAACCAAAAACCTAACGAACTAACACGAATTGGCTCCCGTTCCGAAAACAAATGAAGGTGGACCGCAAATTCAAACTTTTCCAAGTAAAATTCAACTTTTTCCATGTCAAATTCAACCTTTCCAAGTGAAATTCAACATTTTCAAGTCAAAATGAACCTTTTACAAGTAAAATTGAACCTTTTCCAAGACGAATTCAAACTTTTCCAATTCCAATTCAAACTTTTCCATGTCAAATTCAACAGTGTTCAAGTCAAATTCAAATTTTTCAAGTCAAATCCAACCTTTTCCAAGTCTAATTCAACCATGTTAAATTCAACCTTTCCAGGTGGGTGGCTGCCTTCCATTCTTTATGATAAGGGTGGTTTGAGGGGATGAGATTAACTTCTGGCTTTCCGCATCAATGTTTAGATATCCGAATACTTTCGCCTCTAGGGTGGCCTCATCAGGGAATCTAGAAATATTCAGCTTATTGTGGTAGGCACATTTTTGTTTGTCATCTTATATTGTTGGGTTAATACAATAATATATCATTGTCGCCACGATAGAATATGATGAAATAAGTGAGTTTGGAGGGAGGAAAAGAGAGTACCACATGGATGGGGCAGGTAAACTTTACGTGCCCCATCCATGTGGTACTCACTTTTCTTTCCTCTAAACTCACTAATTTCATCATTTTCACTTAATATAATCTATATCATGCCAAAGAAATGCAAAGTTGGAAGCAGTACATATAGAATGATACCTACAGCAACACAACACAAATTTCTCCTTAACCTGGAGCGACAATATTATGTTAACCCACCTATATAAGATGACCTAACCCACCTATATGAAGAATGTGCCTACCACAATAAGCTGAATATTTCTAGATTCCCTGATGAGGCCTCCCTAGAGTTGAAAGTACTCGGATCTCTAAATAAACATTCATGAGGAAAGCCAGAAGTGAATCTCATCCCCTCAAACCACCCTTATCATGAAAAATTCAACCTTTCCATGTCAAATTCCACCTTTTCCAAGTCAAATTCAACCTGTGTTTTAATGTCAAATTCAACATTTTCCAAGTCGAATTCAACCTTTTCCAACTCAAATTTAACCTTTTACCACCGAGCTCAAATTTTTTTTAAACCAAATTCAACTTTTTCCTAATTCGACTTTTTTAAAATATGAATATAGTACCAATTACTACTGAATTTAAAATTTTGAAATAAACTGCAGTTCAGCTGAATTTTAATTGATAAGCGGTTATCATATCTTGATTCTACAGCTAATTTGCCACAGAAACATGCAATAAATGAAATGCCCACTTTCGAAAAAACGGTTTTTTTTTTACACGTTTGCAACACTGCGGCTCATAAGAAGAAGTAGAATACTGTTTAGTTAATTGTATAGATGTATTCATTTAGTTTTGCGTGTTTGTTTTAATTTCTAAAATCAAAAGATCTTTCAGTAGTTCTCAGGTTGAGAAGTACTTAATCCATTTAGATTTATACCTATACGAATTCTATTTGAGTGTATATTTTTGAATATTTTATGTATATTTTGGCTTTGAATGTATAAATATTGATATATCTGGATGTATTTTCTCTTTAAGGCCATACGAATTACAATCAATCAAATATATCATGCTCTGCCGAAGCAACTGCTGAATTTGGTGGCAATGAAGTTGTAGAGAACTTTATTTCATTTTCAGATGGCTTTTCTTTCCTAAGTACAATTCATATTGAATATTATTGTTGCAAAATAGTTTCCTCCTGTTAATTTAATGGTTACAGTGTTACAGACAAGCGCTTCCTGTAAAACGATAGTGTATTGAAGTTTTGTGCTGACATATAATGATACACTTTATACGACCAGATTTTTCAACGGAGCAGCTAGACGATAAGAAATATGTTCTTATTTGGCACACTCTTATTATATATATCTAAAGATTTATAATAAAGATAATTCAAGTTCAGAAGTAACGGCTTTTTCGAAGTCTTATAACAGTAGGTACCTACTAAGTGTATGATGTCATATAAGATGACATATCTACGAATCTAAGGCTGACACCAAGTTCCAATGGAAAAATCACACACGAATAATTATGAGGAAGGTGAGGGGGAAGGACCACGATGAAGAGTAGCTCTACAAAATGCCAAAACTTTGTACTTGGTTTTAAAAAAAAAATCATGAAACCATCTTCAGCGATACTGAACATTACGGCTTAACCCCATTAGGCAAATCATCATAATAATATTTTTTAAAATCTCCATTTGAATTAATCTCGAAATTAAGTGAACACCGCATAGAAATTATTGGAAATAAGGCATGAGTACTGAAGAGTAGATCAGCTAAAGAATGACTAATAACCATTATTGTTTGAATAAAAATATAATTTCTACCATTTAATGAATTCATTAGTTGCATTAATGTTGCCGAAAACTTATCTCATTGAGAAGGAAAATAATTGATACTATGTATGTATCCCGAATTCTGTCGTTTATTTCGCCGTTTGAAATTCTGTAATAAGTACTTACGGTTTTGGCAAAATAAAAGTATCACTACTAAAATACTGCATTGTATACCACATTTGTGTTTTTGAATGATAAAACTATACTTATTTATATTATCATGTCGAATCTGAGCGTAAATAATTGGGTCTTCACAGTTTCAAGGAAAAATTATCATTTTCAAATATTTATTGGTACGTTTTGAAGAGTTCGTTTGTTATGTACGTCGTCCGGTTTTTTAATAAATTCAGACTCAATTTTGAAGTCTTCTCGTCAATGTATTTTTTGATTGAGTTCATTTTCTCCTAATATTGACGGAAAATTGATTTATATACCGTTAACATAACATATACAACAACATCTAATTTTTTATCACACGTTCTAATAAGGGCATTAATTTATTGCTATAAACTATTTAGAGCTTTTCTAAAGCACCTATATTTTCCTAATTTCTAACATTTAAAGTTTAATGTAACCCTTCCCGGCCTGGGTAATGGCAATTTAGTAGATATTATGCCTATTACTTAAATTTCTCAAGCTTGATGATTTATAAGCACTTTGTTTATTCATTTATAAGCACTTTGAATCGGGTAGGATTGAGGTTCACCTCTAATTTGTTGAAAGTTTTTTAGTGAGCTAGGAATGCGCAATGTGATCCAGCTCATACGTTAAAAATGCAAAGGTTTTTTGTGAATTGGCAGATATGAGAATGTTGTAGCTGTAACTCTATTTTTCTCAATCGGAGGAATGAATTATCAATTATGAGTGCGGACAGAAGTTAGCGAGTTTAAAAATGGGATTAATCGTTTTTACTAACACAAGACCTTTTCTCTCCTAAGGATCCCTTCCAAAGATCCAAGGCCTCTCCTAGGCCTTTTCCTCTTTACCAAGTGAATAATTATTGAAACCAACTCGATTTCACGAGCCAATGAGATAAGATTGAGCTGTGAAAGTTTCAATTAGTTTTCTAAGCTGATAATAATACCATCCTGTTCAATTTTAGGTGACAATATAAGCACAACTGTTGTAATGAGATGCTTCTGATCTCATTGAGTTGGGAATTGTATCCCTTCATGGGCACTGGAAAACAGTAGTAAATACTCATCCAACGTAGTAGCATATAACTACATAGTCTCGATATATACTTGGGCCGATGGACTTTTCGTCATCAATTACCATTTAAAGTGACAAAAACTGTGATGTCTTTTGGTTTCCTGTTTACTTAAAATACACGATCACAGGATTGATAATCTACCAGAATGAGCATGCCTGCTTGCTGCCTCACCTCTTGTTAAAAGCTTTTGAGATGGCTCCGGTTTATTTCCAGGCTTGTGCTATTTTTCCGGTGGCAGCTCGCTGGATAATGGCTTGGAATCTGAAGCACTGGTATGAAAGAGCTTCAACGTTTAGACGAGCCTGTTGTCAGAAAATGCCACCCCATCTGCTTTCATACCAAAGTTAAGGGTGGAAGGCATTCCGCGTTCACCTCCTTCTCCCACATCACAAGCGCCATATCACCGTAATAGGCTGGTATGATTCCGAGGCTCTGCGGGTTCATTCAAATCAAAGTTCAGGGCACTATAACAATGTGTTCCAAAAGTAACCCCCCCGCCATTTTTTTCTCAAACTTTTTTCAAAATTTTAGGTAAACAAGACTATGGAAATAAATTTAGGTGCTAAAATTGGCTTTTAATTTTTTGCCGAGTGACACTTTATTTTAAAAATTTTCCAGCACTGAAGGCAATGATGCAGCTAGAGTTGTTATTGATCATTCCGGTCTCAAAGGGTCTGATGGAATGAAGAAGACGAAGCACAGTATTTAATAATAGGTGTCTGCGTAATGAACTGGATGAAACACAATGAACTGAAAAAAACCACACTATCATACGGCAAAAACGACCGCTCCGAATCAAAAGTTTGCTCAAATTTTGAGGGGGTGAATTGAGTACATTGGTTAACATTAAAAAATGTTAGTAACAATAATAATGATGAAGTACCCTCCAGAAACGGAATTCATCCAACACTATACTAAGTTTTAGTCCGATTGAGATGAAATGTTGAGGAATTGTGTGGATTAGTTCTTAGTGCGGGTTTTCTATAAATTTTTGCCGTCAGATCAATTGTAGCGTGTGCGCATTTGCAAAGCGAATTTTCTACTACGTCGATTTTCTATGACCTATTGGTCCGATTTCGTTCAAACTTGAAGGGCTATTCAATTGTCAATTCAATTCTATATCTATTGGTTAAGTAAAAAATATTGCTTATGTGGAAAACTATTTTAGTCCAGTTCATCACGCAGACAACTATCTTTAAAAACCCCACTAATTCATCAGCGACATTTGGAAAACTTGCAACTCTAAAATTATCATTGTGTTCAGCGCTATAAAAAAATAGAATAATTGTTCGTCTAGATGTTAGCGCCTGGCTTCCTGAAACTGCTGTTTACTGAAACTACTCCAGTTTGATATTATTTAAAAATTGTTGGGAAAAAGAGGTGCCTTTGTGGCAAACTGTATATATGATTCTAGCATGTCCTCCCAATGAGTGCTTAGAAATATTTCTACTTCCCCTACCAGGCAGACGTCCCAATAACTACTTGCAATTTTCAATATCGTAACTTTTTATGTTTTTATCAATATCTTTAGCACGTGTACACCGCACACGTTTTTCAAAGGAACAATAATTTGCACACATTTTTTTGCATATTATTATTCGAGTCATCTCTATCGCCGAAATTATTGAATAAATAAACCAAGTTTAATTAATACCACCCGATCTTTTCGCTGCAACTGTTCCTGACAGAAAGGCAGATAGACAAATATCAGTTCCTATTTACATTACTACAGATAATGAATCTTCTAGATTTCTTTATTATCCGTGTCTTACAAAGTTCATTGCATTAAAAGCGCTCTTTTGAGTTTCTGTTATTAATCTTTGTTTAAAAAACTAGACTTTTTAATCATAGAATGATCCTATTATACGTTTAAATTCATTGCAGCAATCCATGTATAAGACCCTAGGATAAAAAAAAAAAGAAAAGAAAAATCATGGCTTATAAAATCACACATTTGTAAGGAGTAGTTCAAGAGTTAATTTAGTTTTGACGGTGTCATCTCAGTTGTCATGAGGCTATTCATCATTCACTGAGTTAAATGACTAGAATTCCACGTAGGAATACCTAAAATATATTGTAGGTCAGGCGTAGATTCGACATCTCTGCGAACGAGTGTATCAAAGTATGTCATCAGTATTACAAAGTAGAGAAAAACTACATGGAAGGTGAAGTCAGAACAATACTGAAGGAAATTCGTCAGAACCAACCCATTAATCGAATAATATGAGGCGATTCGGAGAATACACCCAGTGAAACATAAAACTGCGAGAGAATAGATACACTAAGCGGCGAAAGCGAAATACGTAAAAGTAAAAAGTGCAAATATTTATTATGACTTTACCCTGGCGAACAAAAACTTGGTTCACGTCTAAAAGAATGTCACAGCCTTCGACTATCATTCTCTCTACTGCCAGATTCTTCCTGAGATTCTCAGTTTCAGAGACCTGAAAGAGAACCAAGAATTAACGTTAATAGTAGCAGAATTTCAAATCGTGAGGGCTGGAATGTAATGTTTTACGAATACTATTAAAGAATTATTAGAATGCAAAATTTGTTGATTGAATAAATAATATTGATAGTCGTGTAGAAACGTATTCGTAAAATACAGAAAAGGAATATTTTTTCGCCGGAATATTTTTCTTCTTTGAATGTTATTCAACTTCTGTTTTCAAATTCAAATCAATGTTTGGTTTGAAGGAATACAGGTATTTTTCTCTGCTGAGCGCTGCTCCATTTTGATTAATAGCTCCACATGCAATATTTTCTATCACGAATAATGTTCTGTGGACGGTCGCTGTTAGGAAGAATTAGATGCAGGGAAAGTAGTGGCAACAAGTAAAAGTTGAATGCATAACAGATAGAAATTCGTGATAATATCCGTGAAGCAGAACAAATGATATCAAAAAATTCAAATGAATAGGGAAAAAAGAACTGTTTGGGATACTGAATATTAATGCAGAACCATGTTGCTGAAAGCTCGTATTTAAAAACATTGAAAGCACATGCCTGGTAGATTATCTTATAATCTTTTGTCATAAGACCCCTCAAAGACTCCGAGTATTTCCTGAAATAATTTTGGCTTATTGTTATTATGGAATTTCCTTCAATATTATTCTTTCATACAATTTCATTATTTTATCTTTACACATTTTTCAACTTTTATCTATGACTAAAGGAAAATTATTTTTCCGGAATCAGTTAAGGAGATTTAGACCTGCTAATGATTCCATTAGCATCTCTTGGTTTTTGCGTTACAACTTTTTTCATTATTTCGTAAATTAGTCGATGATATTGTTTCACAAAAATCAGGTAAACATTGATACAGTGAATGATCAAAAAGTGACAATCAAGAAGTACAGTCATGTTTGGTTAAATGTTATACCATTTAATACAGCAAACATTCAAGTAACAACGATTCAAGAACCACACATTTTGAATCACATAGGGCCTGAAAAAATAATTTACGGAATCTTTCGTAATGAAAATAAATCACTGCGATAGTGCCTATCACTAAATGCATATAAAGTAGTAGAACTTTATTATTTGGCAGTTTTTTAAATCAACAAAAAATGAATGCATAACGAATAAGATGTGCCTTGAAGTAAACAAGGCTTTATAATAAGAATAAGCACCTCATTTACTGTTAAAGAGGCTCTTTGCAGTTTTAGTGCCATCAGTTGTATTAGGGTAATAATTTCGAACATGCAAGACTAAAGCAGGTAATGCTGGTGAAGTGTTGTGAGAGATCCGTTAAGGTGCTGCATTCGTAAGTTTTTTTTTCAGTTCTTATGTGATTCAATCAACAGAACGTCGAAACAGTAGGTATAATTTTGTTATTACTATAAGAACGTGGAACAGTGAGACACACCAAAACAGGCTCCAGTTAGTTGCAACAATCAAAAACAATAAATTTCCGTTTTAGGAGCAACCTGGCGTATCGCATTTTTTTCAGGAGAATCACACAGCTGTGGTAAATATGAACCACGTCGCCTTGGAACGTTGGCCCTGATCTACTGATATGATAGTGTCTTGAAAGTAATGTAGAAACAATTTAGATTCTTCTCGTCAACGTAATGAGACAACATTGGTTTGCAAAGAAAAAAGCCATGTCTTGTGATGGGGACTTCAATAGCAAATCTTGGGGGTTTTGAGTGTTCCCTACCTCGGTTTTTAGATGTTTTTCAGATTTAGAAAAAGCTTGAGGTAGCCGGAAAAACACCTATGCAAAGATTGTTCAGAGGAGACGCTCCTGCATCAGATGTGACCAATTGCAGCTCTGTTGTATAAATACTAAAGGAGCTTTTAAAAAAAATTAATTAATCTTTTTTACAAATAGGTACATTATTTCTACCCATGGGCGTGCAAGGGTATGCATGGTTCGAATAATGTATGTAATGAACAATTATTGTAGAGTCTATATATGATATGTGATAAAAAATTGTAGAGTTTATATATTCATTTTAATCGTAGCTGAACCATACTGTCTTTTTCTGCTACCCCACTCTTATTCTAAATCTGGAAAACGCCAAAAAGCACGAGAAAAAACACGAAAAAACAATTTTTTTCTCCAAAATGCTCTACCCCGTAATCGAATATAGCTGTGTCTTGCTGGAAGTCTTTGGCTCAGAAGATCAAAACGTATGGGAAATAATGCCTCAGACTCTCAAAATACAATCATTATAAAAATAGGACTATTTGGACCAAATATCTGATTAAATGGAAAACCCTCGTTTCGGATTCGGTTTTTTGCCCACTCAAATCCTCGTCACGAAACATGACTTTTTTTGTGTGTAAACATGTTTAATCAGTTTGAGACCAACTATGTTACTAGCTCGATAATAACATATCATGCTTTTGGGGTGGATTAATTAATTCTGTCAGTTAAGACCAGTTCTAGAAAACGCGTCCAGCGATTTCCAAAATTGAACAAAAGAAATGAATAGAGATATATCAGGTTGCTTCAAACGGGTTTATACACTCTTTAGTCAGGCGGTTCCTTTGTACAATGCCACGTGCAAATGTGAAAGTTGTCAACTTTACTAGGTGTTTATGTTAGGAAGAGAGATACGTGCCTCGTCGTGCATCTGTCGAGAGAGATCTTCCAGCTGCTGTCGAGCGTTTTGAAGACTTTTGCGCTCTACGTGGTCGTGGGGCGTGTGCGCTAAGAGCTCGTGCAGTGTGATGATGTATCGCGGGACCTGCAACGTAAATACGTCAAATTCAAAGTACTTTCGCAACTGACGTAACTTAATAAGACTTTGGTTATTTTGATTTAAAATGGTGGATTTCACTATTGTTTTATTTTCCTTTGAAAGTTGAAAGATCTTGAGTAAATTTCTGATTAGGAGCAGTATAAAGAGTATGTTATGATTGGGCTGCAAATTATTATACAGAGGTTTATTATTTCTGTATTGTATAGGCTATTCAACGCAGACCACTTGTCTACATTATAAAGCAAATCATTAAGTAGGTAGTGATCTATTCATTACAACTCCAAATTTTAACACGAACTAAGAAAACTAAAAAAATATGTACATTCCAAGTTTTGTAAAATTGAATGAAGTTTTGTAGAATGAATGCACCTAGGTTATCTTGTCTCCTAAATTCATAAGGAATTAGTGCCAAAAAGTGCTGAAAACTCAATCTTTAATTTAGACACATAATCAACTTTCGACCTCAACATACTGTATTAAATTCTTATGATTTGGATTCCGTGTCTGTCCGTCTGTCTGTCTGTCTGTCTGTAGTAAATCGTTGTCACACCCAAAACTATACTAAGTTTTAGTCCGAATCCGATGGTTTTTTCAGGGATTGTGCGGGTCAGCTCCTGGATGGTCCCCTATAATTTTCAATGCCGTCGAATCAACAGTAGCCAGTGCCCATGCGCAATCGTGAATTTCTCATAAAGTCAGTTTCTCATCATTTGTTGGTCCGATTTCGTTCAAACTTGGTATGTAATTGGGTATATGTTTTAGAAGAATGACCTCTAAATGATATCGTAATTGGTAAAGTAATAACCACTGCGCATGCGCGAAACTAATATCGATTGACACAGGCAAAACTCCGAGCTTAAAGCAAAGATTTTGATGACATTTTCAGGGATTGTGCGGGGAAGCTCCTAGACGGTCCCCTATACCTTTCATTGCCGTCATATAAATAGTAGTCTGTGCGCGTTTGCAAGCGTTAATGTAATATAACGTCGATTCCTTATCATCTGTTGGTCTAATTTCGTTCAGACTCGGGGAATAGACGGGTATATATTCCAGGAAGATTCCCTATGAATTATACCGCGAACGATGAAGTAATAAGTATAGCGCATGCGCAAAACTAAAATTGATCGACACAGAGAGAACTCCGAGACTAATGGACCGATCTTAATTTATTTTAACGTTGAATTATCGATAATTTCGATTCATACTTTGTTCTTCAACTAATTCTATACATACGTCATTTTTACAATATGTGAGGAAGCTATAATGCCCACCCAACGTTCTATATTCCCATCTTTTCGTATAAAAGTAACCAATAACATTATTCAAGACCTTTCCTACCCGTAAAAAGGCTTCAATTAAGCGTTCTTTCTTCTTCTGTAATATTATGTTAATTGACTGTCAACAAATAGCCAAGAAACTACAATGATTGTGATGACAGATTCCTCTTTTCTTGTGTGCAAGTAGTAAGGCGTGATGAACGGCTCAACCCACAAAAATCGTTTTCTCGTTCGGTTTGTTTGGATTAATAATAGTAACTTCTATCCGCCTAATCCAATCCCAAGTTCATTTGACGAGTAATATAGTTCCGCATATCAGGGGTTTCCTTACTTATGAACTTGTTTATTGGGGCAACGTTGTTAGGGAAGTCCGAGTTGACGAAGAGGAGGAGTTTGCTTTATAGCCTAAATGTTGATCCGGAATTTTCCGATCATTTTGCAAAAATCTGCATCAAAATCGGTCAAGCCGTATTGTCAAGAATCGACCTTACAGAGACAAACAGACATACTTTTCTCTTTCATATAGGAGAATGTCAAATATTAAACTTGCTTCATCCAAGATCGGAACGATATAACGTTGCAGTATGGGATTTTATTCGGATGTAATTCTATTCCTGCAATTACCTACCTTGTCCTCATATAAACTGAGACAGTAATTGATAATTATAGTGTGATAATGTCATCATAAATACATTTTGTAAATGACTCTGTGAACAACCGAATTATAAATATGGTAGTATGACCATGGCTTTAAAATCAAGCGATTACCTGGTGCATAGGGTACGTCAGAAAAGTTTCAAGCGATCGTCCTTGACAAGATGGCTTGTTCTCAAGTCTTGCGAGCAGAGTAGCGAACTGAGCTGACTGTTTGCACTCTGTCAGGACTTGCAGGCTGTAGTGATGATTTCTCACGTACTCCTGATAAATGCTCAACATGGGTAGCAGCATGTCGAAGAGATCGCCTGAAATAGTACCGATTCGTTAGGTATCGTTTGTGACAAAATAGAAGTAGTTTAGTTAGTTTTACAGTACTAGGTAAAATAAACACAGTCGAAGTTTACCCCAATAGTGGTAACGGTAAACCAAAATGTAATGTAACTGATAACTTAAGCTATAAGGAAAATTGTTAATACTGGTTCATAGTTAAGCGTCAGTAAAACTGCTATACAATTCAATTCAAATTTGTTATTTACAAGATATATATATATGTTATAGTCAGTGAGGCATTATGCCTAGACATTCTTTATAATGACTGGATGTTTTAGTCAATGTGTATAATTTTTTCATTTTTCAAACTTTTTAATCACATTGACTAGGCATTGCGTATAATGCCCACACATTTTGTATAATGGCTAAGATAATTTGGGCAATGTATGAAATGAAATTATAGAAATGGTTTCTTTCTTATTTTCCCAATTTCGTTCCCGTATTGCTCCCACTCTTCTAAAGAGAGATTTTAAATAGATCGGTTTTTTGCTTAGATCGATGGTCTGGATGCTCGCTACGCTCGCTTCTCAAAAATAATGCAAAAATACATAACATCAAGTAGTCAATGCCATAGTAAAACTTATTTCAAAAGAAACGCTTGCATACGAGTCTGCAACACATTGGGACATTTTATGCTTTAAGTACAGACTCGTATGTGCTGCAGACTCGTATGCAAGCTCTAAGAGCCACTCAGGTGATCCGGACCCTGGGCATCGTCAAAGAAATGTCCTAAAGAGGCTACATACGAAATTACAGCTTCCTAGAGTGTAAAGCATAGAAATTAGCTTTAAGAGCCACTCATCTGATCCAGACCTTAAGCATCGTCAAGTAAATGTCTTAAAGAGGCTACATACGAAATTACAGCTTCCAAGAGGTTAAAGCATAGAAATTAGCTTTAAGAGCCACTCATCTGACCGGACCCTGGGCATCGTTAAGTAAATGTCCTAAAGAGTCTACATACGAAATTACAGCTTCCCAGAGGGTAAAGCATAGAAATTAGCTTTAAGAGCTACTCATCTGACCGGACCCTGTGCATGGTCAAGTAAATGTCCTAAAGAGGCTACATACGATATTACAGCTTCCTAGATTTAATCACCGCTTCACAAATCAAACCTGAGAATGATCACAATTATTCAAATAACCATGCTCATAACTCAGCTTGTTTTCCATGCACTTCGCAGTAGTTAACAATCATGCATAAATCGAGAGCTTTCGAACGAATGGTCAACGAATTTTGTGGGATGAAAAACGACGAAGTACCATTTCCCTAGCAACGACTCGGCTGTGAGCAGAAATCATCAGAAAACCAATCGTAACGCTTTTTTTAACACTTTTTTTTAACGCATTTTTTTAACGCTTTTTGTTGACGCTTTTTTCGTTTATGTGCCAAAGTAAAGACATAAAATGTCAAAATTCATGCTAGTGGGGTATGTAGATTAGTATGTTAATGTGACTAGTTGAAACTCGTTTTGACGAATTCATGAGGAAAGTGGAGCGACATTGCACACATGACCAAAATGATTTAGTCAATATATAGAATGACTAGTCGAAGCATGAAACACTTCAAATTAGACACATTCACTGGCCGTTTCAGGCGTAATATGCAATGCCTAATTTTACACATTGACTATAACATATAAATTGTTCAGCCATGTAAATATTTATGTTGCAGGCACTAACAGCTGAGGTTGACGACCATTCCAGGAGCTAGTTGTCATAGAAATAATGTACTTGTACTTGGTTACTGACATTAATTTGAATATTTACATAGAAAAATATAGAAACAATACATGGTGGTATGAATATTTTGTATACCATGATACCGTAAATATCAGTTTTCGACAAGATTCCCTTTACTTGTAAAAACTAAATTAATTCATGTACAAAATTTGAATCATCCTGGGACGTTTTGGCATTTTGATAAGTCAGCAGAAATTTTTAATTAATTTGAATGTATGTATGTTTCAACCCACATTTTACATTCAGATATATCCCGTCGGAATGTAGTAATTCACTCGGGATGTAGGTACGTTCAAATCTTCGTTGAACATTTAGGCAAAACTGCTCTAAATTTGAAATTCGTCTGAAATACAGGTGCGTTAAAATCTTCGTTGAACATTTGGGTTTAACGCCGCGGAATTTTGAACTTCACTTGATTACAGATAGTTACGTTGAAGCCTTCGTTGAAAATTGATGGTTAACCCCTCGAAATCTGATATTTCCTTGAAATACAGGTACGTTCAAATCCTCATTGAAAATTCAGGCATAACGGTTTAAAATTTTAAATTCGCCTGAAATATAATTACGATTAAATCTTCGTTGATCATTCAGTCTTAATGCTTCAAAATTGCGATTTCGCAAGAAATACTACTATGTTCAAATCCTTGTTGATCAGTCAGGTTGAAAGCCTCAAAATTTGAAATTTACCTGAAATACAGGTACATTCAAGTCCTTGTTGATCATTTAGAGATATCACCTCGAAATTTGAAATCCCAGCTTGTAATACAGGTACGTTTCAAACCCTCGTTGAACATTCAAGTTTAACGCCTCGAAATTTGAAATTATTTTAAAATACAGGTATGATCAAACCAGCGTTGGACATTCAGAGATAATGCCTCGAAATTTGAAACCCCCGCCTAAAATGCAGGTACGTTCAAACACTCGTTGAACTCTCAAGCTTAACGCCTCGAAATTTGAAATTGTCCTTAAATACTGGTATGTTCAAACCCGCGTTGATCATTCAGGCATACCTACTGCCTCGAATTTCGATATCCACTTGACGTATAGGTATTTTTGTAATCTACCTTGTACATTCGGGCATAACAGACATATGTGGTATTCTCTCTGGTACGGCACCGAAACTGTGTTCAAAATATGGCTTTCTCTCCCCTCGCTGAAAACAAAGGGCTTGAGTGCGGGCTTAATTATGACCCCAGTTTTCTCAGCACCTGTACATTTTTTCACATATCTCTCTGTTTCCCACGTCAACGCGGGATGAGAAAAAACACGCCAGCTTACTTTATTCACCTTCAACATTTCTAAGCAAAAATTAATTAGGTCAATGGTTCTCGGCTTTTAGTTTCACTTTTATCTCAGCGCGGAACAGCGAACTTCCTTGTGCGGAACAGCGAATTTCTCTGTACAAGATGGAACCAATGATTCGTCATAGATATTAAATGGGGGTTTTCATACCATCTTTTGGAGTGAAGCAAACTGGATGATTTCGATTGATCTTCAGAAAAAGGTGCAATATGGAAGGTCCGTTGGATGAGGGAGAAAACGGGTTTCGTTCGAAGAATATTTTTGTCTAGAGAACGTATTGAAGAAGTCTGTATTATGCGAAGTGATTCATACATGCACATGATGACACTTCAATTTTCAATCACTAGATGAACTTTGATATCCTTTATCCATGCGAACTAAATTGCTAGATGATGCGCTACTATAAAGAAAACAGAAGTTATTGAAAAACTTTGTCTAAAAACGCGAAAATGAAGAGTTCAATGTTGAATTCATTTTGTCGGTTAGTTCACCATCAGTATCAAACGAATTCTGCGGCCGAACAACCATATATATTACAATTTTCTAGAATGAGTTGTAAGTATCAATATGCTCTTCAAGGTCTCCTCCATCGATTTTGAAAATAAAACATGCCATCACCCGACTGATTTACACTATTATAGTAGCCTAGACTTTTTTCTTTCTTATTCCTTTACTTTTTGTGAATTAGGTACCACTATCAAGTGTGCATAATGTAACATAGTAACATGAAAACATGTAACATGAAAAAGAAAATCAGAAATCAGGTAACCCTTTGGTAGCTGAAACAATGAGGTAGGTATCAATAATGGAGGAATAGTAAAAGATGTTAGCGAATTTTCGTTGAAAAAGGAGCTATTGCAATGGCTAGGAAATTTTTAAAATCAAAATTTTTGAACAATGTCATAGATTTAAGGCATTCTGAAACGATTCCTGAAGTTAGAGCTTTTTCGTATGTATACAGGTTGCCCCAGCTATTATGAACCAATAGGGTGGTTAAAAAAAAAAAAAGTTCTGGGATTTCTTGTCCCCATTGTTTTTTTGCTTCCTCGGTATGTCAGGATGACCCTCCTAAATTTTTAGCAAAAATTATTAACCTACCCACTTTACCTGGGGGTAAACAGTCCCTGTCAGTTTCATTGTTGCCAAATCAATATTCACTCTGCGCATGTGCAAACGTAAATTACATTATGCTCAATTTTTTTCACGCCCTAGTCGTCCGTGGATTTATAATATGGATGATAGTTGGGAGATGACGATTTGATCATCCCATATAAATTTTAATCAGACTGTTTCATTATTAGCTACTGCGCATGCGTCTATTTGAGATCCTTGTAACGACCTTAATTTCCATTGTTTTCATACGATTTCGATGAAATCGCCAGAGAATGAGCGGGTTAAGTTGTAGATGGTTCCTTATCAGTTTCATTGTTGCCAAATCAATACTTCATTCTGCACTTGTGCAAATGTAAATTACGTTATGCTCCATTTTTTCACACTCTAATCCTTCGATTTTGCTTAAATGTGGATGATAGTTGAAAATAGATGAATTGATTATCTCATATCAATTTCAACACAATGCATCACTAATAGCTACTGCGCACTCGCCAATGTGAAATACTTGAAATGACCTTAATTTCCACAGTTTTCGTCCAATTTTGATGAAATTGTCAGCGAATGCGTTGCTTAGGTTGAAGATGGTCCCATACCTATTTCATTGTTTTCAACTCATCAGTTCTTTATGCGCTTACATTGAGTATCATTTTTGGTTTATTATTTCCAATAATAAGCCCATGTGATCGTGTAGCAAAAAATTTTTATAACCCCCCCCCCCTCAAACTTTGTCACTTTATGTTTCAAGGTGCGTAGAATCCAAATTTGAAATGTCCGTCTGCCGTTCGCCGTTCGCCGTCCGGGCCTAAAAGGCCTAAGAATTTACTTAAAAAACCCGTTCTTTCGCACATAGACTCCATTTGGGGTCTAGTTGGTCCTAACGTTTAACCATCCCGATCGCTTTACTCGCATAGATGCTATGGGCCAAAAACGGGCGAAAAAGTGTCTTTTTCGAGGCTTTGAGTGTTAGACGTGTTAGACGCACGCCTGGCACGCTTGGCAGGGGGTCACGGTGGGTGGTGAGGGGGGTGAGCGGGGGGTGGAGTGAGAGGAGGCGCCGCGGCACCATGAGGTGGATACAGCGTTCCTTCGAGGCATGAATATATGTTTTTTTCTAGGTCATATTTGTGTGTTAATACAAATGCTTTTCCTACGCATATTTAATAACATATCCTCTCGACTTTTCGTACGTACTTAGATAATGATATTATTAGGGCAATAACTATTTGAATAGATAGGAGCTCAAATCGAGAAATATAAACATGCGTATATAATTATAGAAGTATAGGTGGTGGCAACTCGAAATAGGACACGCCGAGGAGTCTGGACGGGCCTTATGACGTACGCAAGCCAACTAAAACTACTTACGATCAAACTCAATGGAAAAAATAATAAACCTTTGTGAAATAATTTGCAGCGTTTTTCGTTTCTTCATTGACCAATTATGAAATTTCACGCTACTTCTTGATTTACTCTTTTCCGCCATGCAATTTTTCAAGATCATTTAAAATTGTTCAATAATCTATTGATAACAACATTCATGATAAGTAAACGAGGAAGCTATGTTTTTCCCTTGACTTTTTTCTCTTGACATAATTTCCTTGGCTTTTCACCCTTGACTTTCTTCCTTTGACTTTAGTTTCACCATTCGTATGATAACCCATGTGTGAGAAAAAAAAGAAGAAGAAAAAAAAAAAAAAATAAAAATAGTTATAGACCATTCTGAAATCGAATTTCGTCAACTCTGACCATTGTCTTATTCCATTGATCAGTGACTCCGGCCATATAATTGCAGCGCTGGGTGGCGATTCGGATGTTAAATTCGTTTTTCCCATCAGGTCTCATTGTTTCCTCAAACAAAGGCTTGCTCTTTTATCCTGCGAAACACATCTGCCAAGCTTGATTGGCACGAACCGTCCCATCAGTTAGGTGTGAATCTCAGATTGGAAGCCGGAATAATTAACGGGTGTCAACAACACCGCAGAAGTCAAGTAAGGGAGTTCACAGCTGTGCCGAATCGGAATTGTTACGCGTCTCTTAGTAATGGCAAACGTAGCTAAAGTGCTCAATTAGTTATAGTTGCTCGGCGGCTGGGTTGAGGTAACCTGAGCAGGCCCCTAGTGCTGTCCGCTCGTATTTCACGCTCCAACTTTCTCTGGCTGAACTTCGCGGTCCGTAACCGAACGAATTTAGATCTGAGTGGCTTCATTTAAATACAATGAACCTATGCAAAACAGAGGAGTGGATGGGAAGTGAACCATCTTTAAATTAATTTCGCAACGCTTTAAACTTCTTGAAAAATAATTATATTAAAAATTTCTTTGTTGTAATAGTTTTTGAGGAGTTCTGGACCGAACCCTGGATTAAAACCTTTTTTCATTCGTACCTATACAGGGAACCTAAAATTTTATGGAACAGCTATTTATTTTTCAAGACTTATTCAACAGTGAAATTGGATTTTGGTAATCAAGCACCATATAATATTCTGCAATTCATAAAATATTTTGGATTTTATATTTTTGTGTAGCAGTTTTAATAAAATTTTCAGTAAATATTGATGAAATTTAAGTACAATTGTTCAGCATAATTTTGTCCCTCAATTTTTAATGTTCTAATTCATCGTTGATAAACTTTTTTCGGACTGAAATTCTACTAAAAATTTAAATTTAACGATTTTAGCTGATTTCATAAATTTTCACGCTTTTTTTAGCACATTTTTTTGGAAATTTACCGATTTAATTTCCTCAAAAACTGTTGGTCAATGAATACGTCCTATCTTTTGGAAAGCTTGATTTGTTGGTGTAAGGAAGGAATTTTTATCTCAATCCTAAGGAGGGTTATCGTCTGGAATGATGTATATTATATATATATACATAGCCATTTTGTTTTCTTGACCACTCAGTATATAAACATAAATATATATATATATATATATATATATATATATATATATATATATATATATATATATATATATGTGATGTCCCCCTCATCCTCACACAACTGTCCTTCTTCAATGTCCGATGCCATAGGGTAAACCAATCACAACACCGAATGTAAAACGTTAATAATAACACAGTTTATTATAGAAACTTGGCAAACACTCGAAATTAGCGTACTCCCCCTCGACGGATCACATCATAGTAAGTTAAACAGAATCAGATTCACAAATAGGTAACGTAAAATGAAACATAAATTGGAAGACGATCCTTCCTGTAACAACAACGATAACGAACTGACTGACAAAGGTAGGTAGCAGGTATATTATATCCATCTAAGTTCGCATTTGTGCCGCGAGGGGAGTTATGAGCAGCTAGTGACGACACATTGTGTTATTCGAGTGACAAATCGATTATATGATCGAAAGTGAATAAATCGATGGATAATAATTGATGGTAAAGAATACATTGATTGGCGTTCGTCCTAATTTGGTAGGTCGATAGTTCAGGGTTCCTCACTCCATCACACGGCGATCCTGACATTGCTGCCGTCCTCGGGAGCGCTGATCACCTGGAAGGACCAAATTCAGCCCATTAGATCGAACCAAATGGGCCTAATCTCTGCCCTAACAAGGCAAGGGAGAGCAGTGAAAGCAAAAATGGAAACAATTTCAGAGGATACCCTGATGAGCAAAGCACAGCAGAGGAGGGAGAGAACAAATACAGTGTCAGTACAATATCAAGTAGTGTCGTCCAACCAACAAACGAAGTGCGCATGCAAGGGTTACAGCAGGCAGAGGAGAGTCCAGTGCCTCAAATGAATCCAATGGCAGAGGTGAATCCAGTGCCATAAAATAAAATAAAAATCAGCCAGAGGAGCTACCAGTGGCTGAGAGAAAAATCAAGAATGACCGGGCTCGAACTCACTTGGGCTTGACAATCACCCTATCAGAAAAGAAGTGACTGTGAGGACGGAAGGCATCGTAAAGGGAGGGACAAAGGAAGAGGGTCCGACCATGACGAGCCGCCGTGGGTGCCAAGCAAGGTAGAGAACCGAAAACCGCAAACAACTATAATGAACATAGGCGTGACACGACTTAAACAAAACTCAGATGATCTACCAACCAGCCTCACAGGCTGAAGTCGTAGATTGACTGGGAGGATCCACAGTCACATGTGGGATAGTCCACACAAAACAATAAAGCATCGTGTCAGCCAAATTTTATTGAGAAAGCTCTCCACTATCAGGGAGAGGATTCAATTCATCAAGGTTAGGTGCCTTGCGCAAACGTTCGTGGGGATATTTCAAAAACTTCTTAGTTCCGCCAGAGACGGACTGCAACAAGTAGCGATCATCAGGCATAACTTTTACAATTTTATAGGGGCCTCTATAGGCATCATCCAACTTGACTCTATTTCTCACCTCCGTTTGTGCAAAAACCAAATCATTCACTTGAAAACGCTTTACTGGCAGTTTGCCTCTATCAAATCGAGTTTTACTAGTTTCAGCTTGTTTTTCCATCAATTGTGCGGCTGAGTCACGCAACGTTTGTAGGCTAGTGGATGGTTGATCAGTGAGGTGGTCAGTGTTAGAAATGAGATGCAAAGGCCTGGAAACTCGTCCAAACATCAGCTGCATGGGGGATACCTTAGTAACACTATGAGGTGTGGTATTTAAAGCTAATTGAATTTCTCCAACACAAGATTGCCATGTTTTATGCTGATCTGATTCAGCAGCAGTGAGCATATTACGTAAGGTACTCATAAGGCGCTCGACCTGACCGTTTGCTCGTGATGCTCCTGTGGCTATAAAATGGAGGTCAATTTGATGTGATACACAAAAATCTTGAAAATCTTTAGCAGTGAAATTTGTACCTTGGTCACAGATTATACGCTGAGGAGGACCAAAGAAATTTATGCGAGATGTTAACGCTTTGATAGCACTTGCAGCACCTAAGGAACGTGTGTGCTGCAATACACAGTACTTAGTGAATGCATCTATGAAAACGTAAAGATATTCTTGAGAGTCTTTTTTTCCGCTTAGTTTACCAGAAGCATCTAAATGAATAGTGTGCCATGGTTCAGCAACTTTGGGTATAGGGTGGAGTTGAATTTGGCGAGGTCCTGAATCTGTTTTTGATGTTTTGCACACAAGGCAGTTCTCAACAAATTTTCGAACGTATTTCGCCATATGTTCGAACCAATAATGTTGGTACAACGCCTCTAAAGTTTTTTCATTACCCAAGTGGAATAGAGATTCATGGACATTAGAAACAACAGCGTACCGAAGAGAATGGGGAACAATTGGGAGGTACCTAGTGCGAGTGTGTCGCTGTACTTTCCGACACAGTACACCAGAGTGCATCTCGTAAGTGTTTTGAATATCTGAATCTATTTCGTTAGCATTCAATTTCGAAATTATTTCAGTAACAAACGGGTCATTTTGCTGAGCTGTTAGGAGCCAATCAGTTGAAATAGATGTTAATTGCACGAGTTTTTCGGAAGAAGTTTTATATTGAGGTTTAAAATTCCGATGTTTTCCATGTGGTCGCATTTTTGGGGTTGATAAACCTAATGTTGAGGTATTCACAGACAATGCCTGATTAATTTTGGGTTTGGCAATAGGTTGTTCAGGTATTGGAAAGTTGTTGACTTCATCAGCTTCTTCAATAGGGTTCCTACTTAAAAAATCAACATGTTGCATACGCGAGGATTGACGATATTGCATTTTAAAATCAAAACTTTGCAAGAAAGACCACCACCGTTGAACACGAGGTATCAAGTCTTGCTTATTTTGAGTTGCGCGCAATGATGCACAATCTGTCACAACGGTAAACAAGTGACATTGTAAATAATTGTGAAAATGCTTTATGGCATAAACCACTGCCAAAGTCTCTAGCTCATATGAATGAA
Source organism: Adelphocoris suturalis (assembly GCA_030762985.1). NCBI lineage: Eukaryota > Metazoa > Arthropoda > Insecta > Hemiptera > Miridae > Adelphocoris > Adelphocoris suturalis. The sequence continues at coordinate 104,248,026 of CM061043.1, forward strand.
AGTTAGATTCTGCCGTCGTGGTTCTCTTACTGTAATAGGCTACTGGTCTCGGCTTTTTGTCAACTATATTAATCAAAATTGCGCCAAAACCTAAAGAGCTTGCATCACAGTGCAACTCAATGGGGTAGGATGGGTTGAAAATGGTTAAAATGGGTTCTGAGGTAAGCATGCCAATAAGTTGTTGGCGAACCTTTTCATGACTGTCATTCCAAGGAATTGGTCGATTCTTACTGTCATTAGCTGAATCATCAGTTTTACGGGTTAATTTAAACAAGGGAGCAGCTATTTGAGCGAAATTTTGGATAAAATGCCGAAAATAAGAAGCTAAACCTAAAAATTGGCGAAGAGTACGAAGAGTAGAGGGAGGTGGCAATTTTGTCAGAGCTTCAACTTTGGATTTGTTCGGTTTTATTTCTCCATTTTCTATCTCGTAGCCTAAGTATTTAATTTTCGAGACAATAAACAAACACTTCGAAAGGTTTAGAGAAAATCCAGCAGAAGTAAGAACTCCTAGAACATGATTTAATCGGATAAGTGCCTCAGCTTGAGTGCTTGCTGATATAAGCAGATCATCCATATAGCACGTGACATAATCAAATGCTAAGTCTCCTAAGGCTTTCATAATTGCTCGTTGGTAAACACTTGGTCCATTGCGCACCCCAAAGGGCAAGGCCAAATATTCCCATTGACCGTCTGGTGTGACAAAAGCTAACTTTTCTATGGACTCTTCTTCAACTGGGATTTGATGAAATCCACTAGCAGCATCAAGAATAGAAAACCATCGGGCACCGTGTAAACGCGCTATTTGATCAGTTATCAATGGCAAAGGGTATCTATCTGGGACTGTATTTGCATTGAGAGCCCTAAAATCAACGGCCATTCGATAACCACCTGTCTTTTTAGGAACAAGAAGTATTGGGCTTGCATATGGAGAAGAACTGGGGCGAATTACTTTGGCATCTTCAAGTTCTTTGATGCGCTCTCGCACCAGTTCACGATGTACAGGACTAAGTTTGTATGGTCGATGGTGGACAATTTTGGAAGGGTCAAGAAGGCGAATTTTGAATGTTCCTGTCGTCACACGAGTGGTAGGTATTCCATCAATAAAATATTGGGAATAATTAGTCAAAATTTTGATGAGATCCCCCCTTTGACTAACAGGAAGGTCAGTGTGAACTGATTCGAAATGTTGAGTGCTAACTGGCAAGACTTGGCAAGATCCTAAAGCTGGGACAACACAAGATGGGTGAAAATCAAGTGAAGGGATATTGTCACTATGACCACCTAACACCTCACTGAACAACACGACTTCATCCTCAGTGCACTGCTCCAAAGAGCAGAGATCACCCAAGGATACAGAGAATATTTCATTTTTTGTGGTGTTTATGGTATCAGAATGCCCACGCCCCTTTGTAGAAGTGTCCCATTTTTCAATGCCAGAAGAACCCACAGGTTCAGCGCCTTTCCCATGAGTGCTGGATGTATCCAGAAAATTAGGATTTAGCATGAATGGAGGATGGTCCTTCCAAAGCGTGCAAGAAGATATAGTTATTACCATACAAAAATCTGGAGCCAGAATTTCACGTCCCAAAATGATGGGTTTAGGTAAAGCACCGTCAGCTACAATATGGAACAGGACTTGAATGTCGTGTCCATTAATCTTTACTCTGGCTTGTTTTTGGCACTGAGAAATGGTAATTGATGACCCTAAACCATGCAAGTGAACTACATTATTGAACAAAGGCCCATCAAAGCGGGTACTAAAGGACAAACAAAGGAGTGAGCACTCTGATCCAGAATCAAAACAATACTTGAATACATCACCTTGGTGGGTTAATGTGCCTTCTGGGTTAGCAATGCATAGGCCAACCTGCTTCTCGACTGGCTGAGACCTCTGGCTACTGGTGTCTCCTGGTCCACGCTTGTCTGACATCTTCTTCTTTGGGCAGTTTGGAGCAATATGCCCCTTTTGGTTGCAGGAAAAGCACGTTGTATTGCTGAAGTTGGATGGCTTCCTTGGCTGATTTGATGAGGTCAAGGACGATGATGATCGGCACTCTGAGGTTTTGTGTCCAGATCTTCGACATTTCCCACAGCGGGAAGTATAATCCTGAGAGGATGAATGCTGAGGGCTTTCATAGTTTGGTCGACTCTTCTTGGCATTTCCAGGACCGCTGTCATAACCTCCTGGTCTCTTAAATGACAGAGCCCGTAATTCCTGAAGCAACTTTTCACGGCTATTTATCTTTTCTGTGTAGCAAAGATGACGTGCTCTTGTGTCTGCTTGAGCTATCTGAGAGAGAGCCACTGATACAGCAATTTCTTCCACTGATGACTGGCGGTAGTGAGCAACAAATTGATTGATAGTTCGTGAGGCGAATGTGGCATAATTTTCAAAATCTCGTGGTCTAGCTTGGAAACATTGAAGCATGAATCCGGCTGGTGTGAGTGCTATGTCATATTGGTGAAGAAAGAGCGATCTGAATTCGTCCCATGTGAGTTGAGGGTGGACAATAGTAGTAAACCAATCAGCAGCCTCTCCTTTTAAGGCTCTACTCAAGGCAACAATTAAACGTCTTCCTTGTTGATCCTGTGAAGTCAAACAACACTCAACTGTATTGCACCATGATTTGGGCTGAACTTGTTTATTTTTGGGGTCATACTCAGGAAGCGAGAGTTTCAAATGCTCTGAGGGGGCTTGACCTTGATTTTGTGTAAAACACTCTGCCAAAGTTTTCATTGCAAGGGTTTGTTGTGTCAACAAATCCCGTAGGGAGTCGCCACTGTGCACTAAAGAATCGTGGTGGAAGAGGGGTGCGGAGGGAGATAGTGAGCGTCCAGAGGCCCCCCTCCTGCTCCTATGCGCCCGGGAAAAATCGGGAGGGCGATCGGGTGATGACCCTTGTTCCGAGTAAGGTAAGGCGTCACCCGAACTGCGTTGCGAAATTGGCCGACCCCTTTCTTTTCTAGAATCCGAAAAATCTTGATAAAACTCACCTCGACTATTTCCATAGTGATTCTCATGAAATCCTGCTCGTAGATTACGATATCCCACTTCTGATGTGATGTCCCCCTCATCCTCACACAACTGTCCTTCTTCAATGTCCGATGCCATAGGGTAAACCAATCACAACACCGAATGTAAAACGTTAATAATAACACAGTTTATTATAGAAACTTGACAAACACTCGAAATTAGCGTACTCCCCCTCGACGGATCACATCATAGTAAGTTAAACAGAATCAGATTCACAAATAGGTAACGTAAAATGAAACATAAATTGAAAGACGATCCTTCCGGTAACAACAACGATAACGAACTGACTGACAAAGGTAGGTAGCAGGTATATTATATCCATCTAAGTTCGCATTTGTGCCGCGAGGGGAGTTATGAGCAGCTAGTGACGACACATTGTGTTATTCGAGTGACAAATCGATTATATGATCGAAAGTGAATAAATCGATGGATAATAATTGATGGTAAAGAATACATTGATTGGCGTTCGTCCTAATTTGGTAGGTGGATAGTTCAGGGTTCCTCACTCCATCACATATATATATATATATATATATATATATATATATATATATATATATATCTTTCCACTCGTGATCACGGCAAGTCGATCGATAATAATAATATATTATACATATCTTTCATTTAACAATTTTGATTTTAAAAATTTTGGAGCCGTTGCTATAGCTTCATTTCCTGCGAAAATTCGCTAGCTGAAAAAATGTCGATAGCAAAGAGCTTACCGACAAGTGGGTGCACCACCCCTAAACGTTTGCGAACAATGTTTGCAAACTGTGTTCGGCGCGGGTGAGTGTTCACACCACCCGAGCATTTGCTCGCGATTGTTTGCAAACAGTGTTCACGATCCCTGCTCGTTTTGTGTAAACCCGGCTATCTTGTCAACAGTACCAACTAACAGATGCATAAAAAAAAAAAAAAACGTAGGCTATTCCTGCTTGAATTGAGGATGGGGTTTCGTGGACATTTCGGTAACAAATTTATACACAGTGTCTATCTTTTTGTTTTTGGACGTACTTGCTTATCCACTTCTTACCTTCCCGTTGCTTCTTCCTTGGCTGTTGTACCTCGCCTTCGTGCAATGAGTTTATTTTGGGATAAATGTGCTGTTGTTGGCAGTCCAAGACTTGTAAAGGTCAAATCTACGCGGCACTGACAACTCAGGAAGTAGTAAACAACATTTCGAACTGGTGTCAACAGCAGCTGGTCAAAACCAAATGTGCTCTGGTGCCAACAGAACCTGCCCTCCCTTCACTTCATCTTCATCGCGTTTCCGTTTTCTAACAGCTGGTGCTGATGGTGGTCATACCCCCTCGGTAGAGCCCACGGGCCACCACCTTAATTGGAAGATCGTGTTAACATTCATAACTGTACCAGTAAAGGTTTTCATTTTCAAGTTTTGGCGAGGAACACGTTTTTATCGGGACCTAAAATGGAAAAATGTCACAAAATATTTCCAGCAGATCTAATTTCTTTGCTATTCAACATATGATACTCAAATTTGGAATGGAGACCTCCAAGCCCTCCTAGAGGCCTCCTAGAGCCCTCCGATCAGCTGAATGGGATCCGGAGCTCACTTCTTTGCTATTCTACCTAAGAAGACTAAATTTGGTCAAGAGGCAGAGACTCTTGAGAGGTGAGCCGCGCCTTTGTTCGTTGAAGTTCCAATTCGGTCCCAGGCGAGTTTCGAAAGATGAAATTGTATTTTCCGATTGTAGTGAACGCAAATGTAGACGAAAACGTTGATTTTCTAGCTACCGCTCTTCCTTATTCCATCGAAAGGTAGTTACTCTGAACTTTGTATTTGAAACTTGATCGGGGAAGGTCTCCCGTTTGCCCTCCTATGCACATAAAATAATGGCCTATGTTTATTAAACCTAATAAACTTTTCGTGGTTCTACATAGTTTCATAGGATTTAATTTGTTCATAAGTAATTTCTGACAGGAAAAAAGTCTACCAAGTTGGGTTGACAGAATAACTTCCTCGCATATTGTAACATTGTATTGAATTAGTTGAAGAATTGAAATGTTCTCAAAACTAAACTTTTTATGGTTCCACATAGTTTTATAAGATTTATTAATTTATTTTTTTGCTTTTTTTTGCCGTTCCCTTAGGATTTTAATTGAGTAATTGTAATAGGGATTGTAAGCAGTTTTCAAATTTGCGAGCGAGAAAACCCACCGCTAGCGAGCGAAGCGAGCAACATCCCCTACACACGTCGGATTTCATCGTGTTTTTTTTTTTCTACGAACTCGGTATGGACTATTCATATCCCATCGCATCTATACATCCACAGAGAGCTAGCAAAGCGAGCAACTTCCGTTAGACATTTCAAATCACCCTTAGTGATCCATCGTTTCCAATCATATTCCACATTTCCAGAAAAATAATAAACCTAATAATCTACAGAGTTTTTTGAACCGTAGCCGTTGTCGTAGAGCTCCCCCAAATATAGTCCTTTCAGCACTTCACCACTTTCGATTTCCTACCAATAGCTGGAATGTTTCATTCTTGAATAATTTGTGTTCTTATCCACTTCTGATGTTTTGTTACCATCGGAAACTTTTCAAACTGTGGAAGAGGTTTTCGTTCATTTGAATTTTAGATTACAAATCTGTAACTCCAATAATTCTTTCGATTTATGAAGTTTTCAACGTGCACAAGGTTCTTTCCAGTTACCAATAGCCGTGCGGGCGTTGGTACTTATCAGTACTTAACAACAATAGCTCAGACGCTATAAGACAGACAATGAATATTCAGTCAAATCGATCGAACTACGTTTGACGAATAAGGTGAAGCGCGGAAGTTTAAAGCTTCTTGAATGAAGTTCCGATAGCTCTCTCAACTTGGTAGATGTTCCGGAAAATTATTTGTGGTTCTTGTTTCGGATTTTATGCTAGCTAGATTTTGAAAGAACTTTCGTAAGACTTTAACCCTAAACTTTTACGTGATTATTCGTCGGAAAGTAGGGTTCTCCTTCAAGAGGATGAAATAATAACAAAACAAAAGAGTGCAACTCTGTGAAGCACACAAATATCTTAAGTTAACTCAATAATCAATTACATTATTATTCAATTAAATCAATCGTGATTAGATATTACGCCTACAAGGTGGGATACCTTATAATCCAATATTTATTCAGATTCGTGAATACTATTGGTGTGCAAAGTTAATATAAAATTTAATACAATAAAATAAATTAATACAAAGCCAAGAAATTGCAACTCTTATCAATATTTGGTCACCCTTATTATTAGGGACCATAAAAAAGAGTACTCATGTAATAGGAAGAATCTCTTTTAATACGATTGGTATGTGCTGATTTTTGGCAGTATTTCGATCTTTATTATAAAAACTCGGTTCTGAAGCAGACCCGAGTTTTCAAAATTTTCTAAAAATTTGAAAACATATTTTAAAGCTTGCTACGGACATAGTAAAAGAAAATATGGATACATTTTTTTGATTTGTAAATGTGGGAGAGGAGTTTAGGTTATCATTATTCTCAATGGTCATTTCTGAGTTATAAATACAAATTTCTGGTTGGTTGGTTCTTGAACGATCCACCAGTCGAGCTTTTGCTCCAACAGCGATTCTCTATTCCCATTGTTTCATGGATGATTTGTGGTTTTTGTCTTTTCTCTGTGTGAATGGCGTTGATTTGTGATTAATATAGAAATTTTCCAGACAGCAGGTATATGACATCATTCTAAGTTCACACTTTATGTTCAAGGGGCAGTCCAAAAAGATTGATTTCAAGGCCAATAACTTTTTCTTCGCCTTTCCGGGTTTTGGAAAAGTTCAAACGAACACGCTTTATTGAAAAGCCATATGAAAACGGAGCATATCGAAAATGAAGAGTATCTTTATGCCTTAAACTTCTTATTCGAACCACAATTCTCAGTTTCATCCGATGTATATCTTGACAATTCCACAAAGTCAGAACTGATCCCTCTGTGTCGTCAAAAAACGTATTGTAGAAAGCAGAACAACTAAGTACCATACCTAATTATAATTACGAGTAGAATGGTATGGTATCTTGAGAACGAGTATTTTTCATATAAATCGGACGATTAGGTCTGACCGACCCTGGGACCCAGATGTTGCTGCAAAGACAGTGCGATTGGGAAAATCATGTATCATGTTTTCTCACGTTGTAATATTGTTCATCACCAAATTTGTGCTTACTCCGTTTGTTAGGAGAAAAATGAGCTCGAGAGCTCCCTCAGAAAATTAGGGTGGGTCCTCACTTTGCCAATCGTACACAGCATACCTATAGAGGCTCCATACCAAATGTCAGTCTTCTAGGACTATTAGGAGGCTAAAAATATCAATAGAATTAGGACGTCAAGACGGCACGCGTTGAATTCTGAGCGCACAACCTAGCGGGAATAAGTGATAAATCTTAAAAGCATAGAAAGTAGGACTAAACATTAAGGGCTACAAATACCTTTTCTTACGTACCTCCAGTGCTACAAATCAAAAGAGATGTGGCTCTTTTTATCGTTTTCATAGTAAATTATGAACAAATTAGCTTAATCTAGTTGTAAAGGTGTATTAGGGAAATGTCAAAACCCAAGGATTTGACCAAGTCCGTAGAGTGGTATTCAGGGAATTAAGCCTGATGGAAACCTGAGTCCTCGTGGGGACTAAACTCTTGGGAAGGTATTCAGTCAAAATTGATATAGTTTAGCTGTTTGGGTTCGGTAAGGTTCTAGTGAAAACAAAACATCAGATTATTATAAATACGTACCGAGAACCAGAGTTGGCCAACTTTCCATCCTTGATGTCAGCCCTTTGAGGAATATTTGATGCAGGAACAGAACGGTTTCGCTATTGAGAAAAATTGAGTTCACGTCTTCGTGGGAGCAAGGTGGCTTTTTCGAGCTGGCAGCCATTTTGAAGGGTCTCAAGAAACAGGAAACGAGAACTTCCAGCTGTTCCATGTACTCCTCTTCTGCTTCAACCATTCTGAAGACGAGGCTGTACAATTTAAAGGTAAGTATCACAAACTAGATCATTTATGTAGAAATTATAACATTCAAATTATTTATGAACCTCTTTATATGCACTGCACGAGCTTTTTTGAAATATTTCATTTTTTTTTCTTAGAGGTAGGGAGACCTCTATAATGTGTAAACGATTAAGGATAAAGGAAAAGACGTTTCAACTTCATAAATACATTCCCAAGCATCTATTCAAACTTTTCCCGTTTTTCCAGCTCCAAGTGCTTCAAAATGTATTCAGAAATCGAAATCAAAGCGATTAATTGGACTAAGCAAAATATGAATATACGAAACATTAGCATACAAGCGCTAAAGGTGTGAGAAGAGTGTTTTACCTAGCATCTGATCAGTGATTCAAATTTCGCGTCAACCGCCACAATTGCATGAATAGGCTTAACGCCTATACATGGCATAGACATGGACAGGAAAAAACATCCTGCATTCAGTCATGACCTACACCCGCAGGTAAGTGATCAATAAACACACGAAGGAGCCGAACAAGAATTGCTAGACGATTTCTTAAGTTACATCCCAAGTAAGCGTGCCGAACTATTCGTTTGACATATTAGGACAAAAGAGTGGAACAATGTTTTTCTAACTTCCTACATTGAGACTCACTTACAGAAGATTTTCTTAGCTGAAGTGCGGTGAAATGTTGAAAACTATCATTAATGGATCGACATCACTTCGATACTGTGCTAATATAATACGATTGTCCGTTCAAGAATAAAATTGTTTGATCATCCTTTGGAATGTGGTTGGCAGTAATCCATACAGGGGTTTAAATCTTATAAGAGCAGATGATGGAGCTCTATTTTCTTTTCTGAACTGCGAACAAGAGAACATTGGCCGGGAAATCGTGACACCTATTTATTATGAAAATTCACCGCGCTTATAGTTCCTCGTGATAACCGCTGGCGATCCTCTCTATTGCTGGAAAAAATCTGTATGTAATCTGTACATTGATTTGAGGATTCACTATACACTGGGTAAAATTTGCAATACAATGTAGAAAGTCCTATAATTGAATGATTGAATGCGTGAGAAGTCTGAAATATCCAGACTGTCCCTGGAAATGGAACCAAGAATCCATTATTGGAAATAGTAAGGAATTGTAGCAATAAGGAATAAATTACGCAAATCATGTTCTTGTTTGTAATACTTCATCCGTGGCAGTCGAGGAAAATATGCAAATAATGTTTTACCACGTGTATGTATATAGTTTCATGATGTATGGCATACATCACTATTGAGAAGGAGGGGTAAATCCTTCTTGTTTCAATTGCCTTAATGTGGTGGCCACATTATACTTTCACATCGAAATAAAAAACTCGTGGGTCGCGGGACTCGAAAATTTCAGTTGGTAAGTCCCGGTGGATGCAAAGTTGGGAACTACTGATGTAAAGCCTCAGATGATCATCTCTATCTCTATCTCTATTGTATTATAAGAATGAATCTACCTGTCTGTCTGTCTGTGAGTAAGTGAGTGTCGCTTTCACGGCCGAACAGGCGAAGGGATTCGAATGTGTTTTTTTTTTATCGTGACCGGAAATCTCCCGGTCAGAATATAGGCTATTTTAAAATTTTCTAATCCTACCCAAACCATGGGCTGTGGCGAGAGGGGGGTGGGAGCCCCTTTTAATGCCCATCTTTTCTTAAACGAGGAGGCATTCTCAAACGATTCCTGAAGTTTGCGTTATATGTATAAATATATTTAATATTGTGTCATTCCAGAGGATAAATCTCCTTAAGATTGAGATAAAAATTCCGTTCTTACGCCAAAAAATCAAGCTATCCAAACGAAAGGATGAGTTTGTTGGCCAATACTTTGTGAGTAGGTACCTACGTTAAATTGGTCAAATTTCAAAAAATGTGCTAAAAAAATCACCGAAAATGGCTAAAAATGGTTACGTTTATAATGTTTAGCAGAGTATTCCTTAAATAAAGTTCATCCAATTTAAAACGGAACATCAAAAAATTCATGTACAAAATCAGGTTGAAAAATTTACTAAAATTACATTAAAATTTGCTATAAAATCGATAAAAACTGCATAAAAAGCTAAAAATCCAAAATCTCTTTTTGAATGGCAGATTACTATTAAGAATAAGTTTTTTGACATGAAAATGATAATTAAGAATTTCTTTGCACTCAAAAAGCTCAAATTTCAAACAAAGTTAACATAATATAGCACGATAACTAAGAAAATTCGCACATGCGGTCATACTGCAGGACTGAAACTTTTTTAAAATTATTCTCATCGCTCTTACAAATAATCTGAACGATAAAGATTTATTGATGCGACACTTGTTGGGTTTTAAGAAAAGTTATACAAAAAAAATCAACAGGTCCACTTGTTGAATGGAGAAAAGAGGCTTAGAAGAAAGAAATTCAGCTTCCTGAGTTATACTGCCAGTTCCGTTGATGGCCTTTTTTCCAAGTGGTTGGACTCACAAATTATCCGCTCGGTGTAGTGAGTTGTCAGTGATATAGGGCTTTAACTGGAAGAGGGGGTCTATTCGCTATCCAGAAGGGATCAACAGGTAGGTATTTCGCCTTGGATCACTTGTGTGTGGTTGGGAGTTGTCGGCGGAGGGTTAGGGAGGGGGAAGCCGTATCACGGTTGGGGAGTCACATCTAGGTGTAAAGGTCGGAGGGATCCTCATAATTCTCCAGTATTGGCTCTGAAAGCTAGGAAACCTCGTAAAAGCTTGGAGGCGCTTCAAGGGCAGTTACGGTTCTGCAAATGAGACGCCGACCGAAGTTCAACAGGTCGCTTTCTGCTCTGATTAGCTGGTTATATGTCTATAGCAGGTGCAGGTAGGTATTCACAGCTACTCCAATGCCCACTTTGTAAGGGAACTGTGCTATTGTTATACTCGTTCTAATCTGGCACTGATGATGAAAGGGAAATTCGAAAACAGAGATAGATAAAAAATCTGTTAAGCAATCAATAAAAACTATACAATACTGTATACAACTCAGTTAATACATATTTTCATACAGGGTAAAAGAGAAATAAAATCTAACAGTGGTTTTATAATCAGTGAAAAATTTATTCGATTCGAAACTTACCAAAAAACACAAAAATAAAAACCTTGATTATCTGATCACAAAAACAAAATCGCAATCGGATATTAGACATTTCGTCCTCTTCAGAGAAGAACATGAGAATCATGAATATGTTTTATGGTGTATGAGATCGTTTATGATTTTCATCGTACCTGTCAAGGAAGACTCAAATTTCAACTTCCTAGGGTGACAAAGAGAAAATTCAGCTCACATAGCTGACCAGGAAAGAGGCCATGGTATCAATCGTCTCTTAATGTCCCAAAGAAACTATCCAATTTCAACTTCCTAGGATGAACAGGAGAGAATTTACCTCACTCAGCTGAATAGGGAAGAGCCGTACATTTCAATGAATGTCAACAATCGGGAATGGGGTCAAAACTAATAAAGCGCCTCTATCGCCGAGCATTCGAAAAATATATTTCCTTCATCAGGGCCTAAAACCAATGAACAAAAAGAATCTCAGCATGACATTACAACACCATATTAAAATAAAACTAGTCAACAACCAACAAGCATAACATTGAAATCACAGAATAGGTAGGTAATCATAATTTATCAGGAGAATACAACACTTATTGGACAACAACAACTCACTCAAGGGCTCCTAGTGCTGATGAGAAGCGCCACCCCTCATCCTCACAGTCATAACAGAAGAAAAACCAAAAGAAGAAGAAGAATAATCCAGGCTAAAAGAAAACAATAATGCCTAGTTGCAATAAAATACTCAAAAAAGAAACCAACTAGGTACTGATAAACAGGCCCTTTGGCTGTACGTAGGTTTTAGGCCCTGATGAAGGAAATATATTTTTCGAAAGCTCGGCGATAGAGGCGCTTTATTAGTTCTGACCCCATTCCCGATTGTTGACATTCATTATTCATCGTGGGTCGATCTTGACATCATTTGGAACTTACAATTCAACCGTGTTTCATTAACACTGAGAGCCTCCCTAACAAATTTCGACTTCCTAGGGTGAACCTGAGAGAATTTAGCTCTCTCAGCTGATCACGAAAGATTTCATAATTTCAATAGTCTCTTAATGACCCGAAGAGTTTCCCTATAAAGGTGAACAAGAGAGAATTACCCCTCTTAGGGTAAACAAGAGAGAATATAGCTCACTCAGCGGATCAGGAAAGACTCAGGAGGAGACATTTCAATAATCTCTTAATGACCAAGAGAGTTTTCTTATAAAATTTGATGTTACACAAACATTCAGGTAAAATATAACATTACACTTCATATTCATGTTCAAAGAAGGGTCTCTTAATGCTTCAAAATCTAGCAATTTGCAGTAGACGTGAAAACTCCAGAATTTTTCACACTTCAGTAATGACATTGCGTGTAGCTCAGGTGGCTTCGAAATTCAGAACGGTTAAGGAAGTTAGATTTAAGCATAAATTTGGATCATTCCAACGAGTGGTGGTAAACCACTTCAGTCGGGTGAAAACTGACGAAGTTACATTTCCCTAAGAACGGCTCCGTTGTAAGCGGAAATCATTGGAAATTGAAAACGTCGTATAACAAGGTTCGGTCTGAAACTGTTTTATATTATTTCCATAGGAGCGGAGAAACGTTGGACGTCAATTGGCTCCTAGCAACTTTCAAACTTTCTACGATTCGGCCCGGACCATTCGGCATCGTTTAAATATTCAGCAAAGGTCGTCGTGGTCGCTGTTCCACCAGAGTCAGCTTCATTGACATCATCATAAGGGTCGTTCGCTTTCACTTTGACAATCTTATTTGGTCCATGATATCCTGGCCTAAAACCTGACTGAATCCGTTTGGTGGCCAGTAGGTCTCACACTTTATACTTCGAGGCCACTCTTCGTGTCCGGTTGTAGATTCGTCGGTTTTCATCATTTGGTTCCGTGGTGCCACCAAAAACTATATAGCTAATTCCGCATGCTTAAACAAACTCTACAACCGAATTTCAAGTTGATAGCTCCAAAATTGCGGTCAGTAGCGCGGAGGACACCAACACACGCACGCATGCACATTTGCTGACAAATACTACCTGAGTCAAAGTAAAAACTCAATTCGTTCGTAATTATTATAGTAAGAAACTGTTATTTTATTACAGTCATACTAGTACTACAATACAAAAATTATTATTGTAAAAAAAAACGTTATTTTATTTCCACTCCACCTGCCAGTTTGGAAACGATGCATTACACGGAGAGGACCTTTTTGGAAGCATTGTTGTTTCAAATATTATACGGAAAGGTTTTATTAAGCGTAGATTCTTGTCAGAAACACAGACTTATATTTCAATTTATTTGCGAATACAGTTATTTATTGTTTAATTCCTCCCATATTGAAACAAAATATTGGTTAGGAAGCTGGCATATTATTGGTGGTTTTCCCGATTTTTTCTGCGTTGTCTGCGGTAACGCTGAAGGGGTCCAGAGGAAAATGAAATATTGTGAATTGCTTCTGTCGGGAAGTTTGAACATTTGCTGTGATGGATGATCCTCCTAGTGATGGCGGCACTTCAGAATACATTGAGAACAACGGGGATCGCCTTTAATCACGCCCCTGCTATTCAGCCAGGGGATCATTGTTGGTTTAGAGGGTTTGGGCTTAAACTAGAACCGCGTAATAGCCGTTGGTAGGTGGTGACCAATAGGTAATAATATAAATAGTGGTTCGATCTTACGTATATTGTCAAGGTCCGCCATACTTGTTCCTCTGACCAGGTTCCTCGCGAAGTTTGAAAAACTGGTTGTCTTGTATAATGTACCTGCACGACTTCGCTTCACATTCATATGTATACAGAGTGGAAGAGGATAAGTGACGAAAACTGTTTTCTATTAGTCTGCATAAAAAATGTAAGTAAAATGCCGCCAACCACATATTTTTATCTCAATACTTACTCGAGAAATGATTTTTCAGTTTTTTTTTTTTTTTTTTTCCCCCAGAAAATCCGTGTTTTTTCCTTTTAAGCTTTAATTTCTCCACATTACCTCAGTGAATTTCAGCTTTTGACCTCATTTTCGGAATCGACGTTAAATTTTCTATAAGAATAGTGTACTTGGGTTTTTATTAAAGTACCATCAAAAGACCTTCAGATCAGCTCAAACATAGATGATTTTGAAAAAATAAAATATTTGAAAATTTTTAAAACTAACTTCTCTTAAAAAAAAAAAAAAAAACTGGCAAATTCATGAACACTGCTTCATTCAATATTCTTTCCAACGGTATAATAAATTTTACTTTTACTTTGTTATTTAGGGGAGACGATTAAGGTTGAAAAATGTGGGTTTTTCAATGAAATCGATGGTTATCTTGAAAAATGACCCTCTTTGAACCTACGAGTATGAAGTCGGTTTCTATGTATTCTCTCACGCTGAATCGAATGGTGACACTTGCATATCTCTCCAACTTCGTTATAATCGAGTTTTGTACTTGAACTCACAAATTTTTAGTAGTTTTGCTATGCTTAAATGTATGTTTGTTATGGGGTAAAACAAAAAGTGTAAAACTCGGTGCTCGGTGCACGCAAAATGCTCAAATGTCAAAAAACTCAAATACCTAACTATAAAGCGAATAGTTCCGAAAATACACATAAACTACTATTGATCTGATAGCAAAGAACTTTATAGGACACCATTTAGGTACTAACCCGCATAATCCATGAAAACATCAAATTCGGACTAAATCTTGGTCATGTACAGACAGAAACGGAACAAAAATTGGTCATAAAGCTCTGAAAAGCAAAAAAGCAATTGGAAATTTTGATTTTGGAGGATTGTTTGGTGGTAAGGAAGTAAAACCGGTTGAATAGTTCGGATTTTTTTCTAACAAACGGTATTTTATTTTGTTTGGTACGTATGCAAACTTATTTGAGCCATATAAAACAATCAATTTATCATAAATTATGATATTGAGATCCTGATGAAATATTTGATCAGGTCTATTTGATCTTTATACCAACTGCTACTATTGATATCAAAGCTGTGGTATCCGAGGCAATCATTTGGTTGTTTGACCTTTTCATTCGGGTCTTTTAGAAGCATCCACGTTTCAAAGGCTTGCGGGGAGAGAGCAATACCGCAGGTACCTAACCACAGAATTATACGATTGGAAAAGCAAAAGATGGTTGGAAGCCGGAAAGTGGGGATCGCCTCCGGTTCCGCCTTTCTAAAAGCCAGCGGTTCATGTATCTTCTCGCTCTGGAAACTCCCTGTTTCTGTGAAAATGGACTGACCTCCAGTCCGTTTGGGGAAGAGTTTCAGCGTTTAAAGAGCCTTATTCAGGGTGTCTCAAAATTCCTATCAAATCAGAATAAAATCTTGCGTCTCAAAATTCCTACAAATCAGAATAAAATCTTGGAATAAAATATATATTCATAGAATATGTTTAAATTTGGTAAATAGGAGCATCAATATTTACAAGAAGAATTGAAAAAAAAAAAAAAAAAAAAACCTCTGCCCGTTTGAATGTGTCTTATAGCTTCCTCGTAACCAGAGCATAGGTTCCTTGAATAAACAAAAACTATCCCTACTATTGTGATGTTTAACATAATCTTGAATGATTCCATAAAAAGTTGTACTTAGCTTGAGCAAAATCGATCCGACAGGCAATGAGAAAATTATGCTTGACAGAAGTTAAGTTTGTGCTTGAGCAAAAGCTAGCTGGGAGTCCAGAGCAATAAAGTTCAATGAAGACATCGAAATAGGATGAAAATATAACCAAATCGTCTTTTCCCAACTATTCGACCTACAGGCTTAACGAGCAGTGAAAGCTATTGGTTTTAAATGATGAAATTGATAGGGATGATTAAATTATCTTTTCACAACTACTCTCGAGTTTGAAAGAGATCTGATGACAAGTCCGTGAAAAAAAGGAGCTTGATGGATTTATCTACTCTACTGATATTACTGATCCCTTGCTTTTAATGGGGAGTGAATCTGAAAAGACTGAGCTCAGCAATTTGTGTTTACCACATCGATATTCGAGAATTTTTAATTTTATAGCTTTTTACATAGCTTATAAGATAGTGATTTCTTTAGACATTTCCAGTTGGATCAGATACCTCTCAAGCTTTCAGTTATACTGTAATGTGAACAACTTTACCGCAACTGTACGTTATAGAACCGCGAAAATCAGGAGCGGCAATATGTTTGATGTGTAATTTAGTGAAAAACGAAGATACATTCAGTTTTTTGAGTAAAAACTTAGTACTATCAGAATTGATGTATGTTATATCTGAATAGTATGCTACAACACCTAAATAACAATGTCTG
Organism: Adelphocoris suturalis; assembly: GCA_030762985.1. Lineage (NCBI taxonomy): Eukaryota > Metazoa > Arthropoda > Insecta > Hemiptera > Miridae > Adelphocoris > Adelphocoris suturalis. The sequence continues at coordinate 104,264,378 of CM061043.1, forward strand.
AGCTAGAATATTAGACACGGTCCTTCTAGAAAATGAACTTGAATTTTATACAATTATTTCAGAAATAGATACAAATCCTTAATTGGATTTTGTATGTTTTAGTTCACTAATATTCCCAAGTAAAGTGCTATAATTAGAGAAACACTTTTGATTGAAATACTTGAAACACAAAAACCTGAGCATCAAAGGACCTGAACTCGGGACTACGTACAACTCAACAACCAACTAAACTCAAGTAACTGTGATTACAATACAAGAAATATCATTAATGAGGCCTAATGGTAGAAAAAAACCAAAGAAAACAGCTGGAAGTCCCATAAATTTTCATCCTTATTGTAAAAGCGATTCTAAACCAAAGGCTACACCGGGTTATACCCGTGCCCACCGTGGCTTTACCTAGTTACATGTTGGGTAAAGCCAGTATGTGCAACTGCAACCCTAGGCCTTAGGCCAGTTGCATATGACAACCATCCGTTGGGTTTCTCTTCGACAACCAAGAACAAGGAGACCGATTCATGGTCACCTGTTGAGAAATCAATAGACGGAACAAGGCTTGTATGGACTGCACTCAAATTGACCATTGGAAACAAAGGGTAATTTGCAGGTAAACCTTTTTCAAAGAAGTAACATGAAAAATGGAGTAGAGGTAAACCATATTATATTCACAGTAAAATTCAAAGTAAATAGAGTAACTTGTGCATATTAGTACCTGTTGCGCTTGCGCATACTCTCAGCGTGTGGACTCTTGATGTACTGCTCCACAATCTGCTTCCACCTCCTTCTGCAGAGCCATCCCCTGAAGAAACTCTGCACTTTTTTGATCTTCCTCATCTCTGCTGAGTCTTCGCTGAACTGGATCACGGGAACGTCTGAGGGTGGAGCTCCAGAGCTGATGAGTGATGGTGCGCGCCCCAGTCCTATGGGTCTTGCGGGTCTCCATTCCTTCTTCAGTGCACAAAGCTGGAACAACAACTTACGTTTATTACACTACAGTGGAAACTATGTTTTACAAGCCAGTTTTTCGAATATTTATTATCGTAGATTACCTTTTCTATGGAGACCTATTAGCCAAAATATGGCACACAATACCGCTACGAAAACTTTCTGAATATTTTCACATACAACGACTCCGTTTTTACGTTAGTTCATCTTTTTCCCTCTTTAACCCTCGAAAATAATTCACCACTTATTGCAAAGCTCTCGATTTAAGTAAAAATTTTCTGTTCACTATAACTCTGTGACTATACGACTAGCAGTGTATGGGCATAATAATTCTCATGTTTTGTTTACAAACTAATGATCATGAAATTATCATTTACGTACTTTTCGGAGGAATCCATCGTCACTAGCAAGGTGAGTACCTATTCATATGGAGAATAGTAAAGAAATTAGCTCCGGAGCTCACTCAGCTACCCTAAGGGGCATCAGACCTTATGATTTGTTTCCAGATGTACAGATGTCTTGGGACATGTTAAAACAAATCATAAGGACTGATGCCCCTTAGGACAGCTGAGTGAGCCCCGGAGCTAATTTCTTTGCTATTCTACATTTGAATAGCACATTTCTACGTCGAAAACGTAAACACGTATTCTGCGCATCACTGTTCAGCTTTCAGGCGCAAAATGGTAGTTTTTATGAAACAATGTACAATAATTTAAATTTCATTTTATAGTAATTCTGCCCATCATCATAAATAATGTTTTGGTAGCCATATGTGTGAAACGTATGATTAATGCTAAAATTAAATCATGAAAGTTAAACATGACAGATAAACTATTTGTGTTCTTATCAATCCAGTGTTAATTACAGTAAACTATTTCACCATTTCAACGGGATATCCTGTTATTTTGCAGAAGCCTTGTACAAAAATAAACTTTACCTTTCTATTTTATGTTCAAGAGCTCTCTGAACTGATTCATTCTTGTTTGTCTGTGAATCAGTCTGTTAGTCCACCCATAAACTTTTTCAATACGCATACATTTCCTTATCAATTGGTTTCAAACCAACCCAGCTAAACAAACAACGTATTTGGGGAAACCGAAGAATCCAATATAAGCTCTAATAGGTAATTAGTAGATTATTAGTTTCCAGCTCCTACTTTAGAAAAAATTATGGGAAGTCTCGCTTCTACCTAAGAATGAGAAAGACTACTAAAACCTTTCAGAAGAGGCCAATACGAATTTATGTTCGATATTTTTTCGTCCCGAAAACCCGAGTTGTATAGAGAGTTCCTTGTCGACGCAGGTGTGTGGAAGTTTCTCTACTACCACATACCAATGCTACTTTTTTTCAAGCTTGGCTGGCGACCAGTGTTTATTCACCTACGTATAATTCTACCTCAGTCGTATGTTGTTTCAAGAGACTCCTAGAAACAGGGTTGGCATGGGATCTCGATCCATCTCTTTAAAAAATATGGGAGAATGAAATGAAGGGGGAGAGATGTGACTCGGTCGGTATAGTGCAGAGTATTTATTCTGTCTTCTGTGGCTCAATATACCGCTTGTCAAGTGGAAAAGTGAGCTATTAAAAGCACTGTTCTATATATATCATACAGCAATATTTTCCTAGAATTAAACCTCTTGTTTGGGTAATTGAATGCCGATGAGCTTCTTTATTTTTTCTAACTATACTTATACTTATGAGGAACTATACTTATGAGTGGTTTTCTCGATTTCCTCAGCCTCATCCATGATGGATGGTTGCCAACTGTATTTTCTATCCTGCGATAACGTTCCTTAGTTTCTCCCATCTTTCAGCCAATGTAGAGACCAATCTCTTTAAGAAAACAGCGAAGTTTCTTGACATCACCCCTTCACAGGATGTGATGAGTGGTGTGAAGTAGCCCCTGAGGTCTTCTGGTGCTTTTCTTGCGCTGCTCCTTCAGAAACTGCAGACCAATCACGACGGGAATGGGAAGAAGCGTTGGCGTTTATTACGCGTTTGTCAAAGAAAGCCTCTCTCTCAATATCCCTAACTCCATGTATTTTAAAGTTTCTATTTACCATTGTTAACAGAGTTTTTCTTTGGTTTGATTGGATTTCAACAGCATAGCAACAAATATCATGAGATGATTGTCAATAATCTTTGTTATTTTCATTTCTTCCTGGCTATATCCCAATCGATCACAACAAACAACAATCATGTTGCCGACTATATCAACAAACAATACCTTCTGGGCAAATAACATGTCGTTAGAGACGAATGAAATGACGGGCTCCATCCTGGTCAGCTGAGTGACCTGGATTCTCCCCTTTTCACCCTAGGAAGTTGAAAGTTGATAGCGAGACTCTGTGGGAGACTATTTGACTATTAAAAAATGGGCTCTTTCTGAGCTAAATTCCCTCCTGTTCACTCAACGTAGTTAAAATTTGGTAGGGAGCCTCCACTACCCACACCAGAGTTGAAAGCATATTCTACAGCATACGAAATTTTAAATAATTACCTAACTCTCCTATTTATGCATTAAAAAAAAAGAAGTTTTTCAACATCAGGCCATGTACGGGAATATACTGTATAGTTTTTGATGCCGATACAAAACAATGTGGCGGTTATATCGACCTCGATACAAAACACCTCAGATATTATATGTGTTTGGCATGGTTTGATAATGCATGTATGATATAAATGAGTTTATGACTGGTTAAATAGATTGAGCCAACTTTCAGAGTGATCTAATTCGTTGGAACGACGATATTATCGTCAACTATCGTCAGCGATATCAGACGACAAGTCTCAGAAATATTTCTGAACCCTACTACTCAGACAGAAAATGTATATTCTACTTTATCGAATTTCGTCAGGAATCTGGTCAACTAGACCACAGGAAATATACCTCACAATTCGTCATTCAATCATATCATTCCCGGGCTTTAGGTAGAACCAACCTCATACATGTAAATCAATACCCTATGAAAAAAATGAAGCAAAGCGACCAGGTGTTACGTGTGTGTTTTTCTCGGTAAAGACACAAGGTAACAGGTCGGATTTCATAACAGAGAAATTTAGTCAGTGCTCCGGTTTATCCGCATTAGGAAGTGATACACCTCCAAAACCGTTATCGACCCGCGGAGTGAGCTTTCTTGATGTTGGAAACTTAATTATCTGGAGTGCTCCTACAAGGAAAAAGAGTGCTTTTATAAGCCTAACAATCTTCTCTGAAAGACGCGCACTTATCCACAACCAAGGATTCTCCTCCATTTAAAACTGTATAAGGGTTCCACGGAAGTTGCTTTGAGAAGCATTTTATTTCAGGAACTTTGATGTCATTCGGCATTATTCTAAACGTTCGACAAGCTAACTGGGTCCTCGTTGTATAAATATTTTTCGTTTACGAACGAAACTTCAAACTGATCCTTGAAAAAGAAGAACAGGCGAAGCCCTTGAACGAGCTTCGGTTCGAAACAAAGTCCAAAGGAACACAATAGAATAATTTTTGATTCTTCAACATTGGAGGAAGAATTAGCGTTCTTCAAAATACCAGGTAAATTTGGTTGGAATATCACTAGAAACAATTATGGGTAATTATATTTTCATTAAGAAAAAACTGATGAATGAATGAATCAACCTAGGAAAAAATTAAGAATCACTTGAAATTGGTTCGTTTACAACTCATAATAAGCACATAAATATATGTAGATTCAGAAAATTGAGAAAATTCGGGAATATTTTATTTTGTTTTCTTATAGCTATGATGTTGCCAAACTATTGACTGCCAGCAAGCGGCACAACTAAAACTAAGATTGCCACCTAAATCAAGTGACAACAAAATAAGGCTTACGAGTGGCACAATAATATTGTTTACTAAGCATTTATAACATCACATTATTGGTGTAATATTCCAATTACACTAGGAAAGAAACACTCGTACGATTACTACACTAGAACTGAACTTTTTATTAGATACATCCAAACAATATATCATAACGACTGGATCACATGGTATCCAACATCTCCCCCCTCAATGTTCCTCCAATCGTCCCCCTCGGAGTCCTCTTGAGATATCTTCGGTTTCTCTCATACAGTCCTCCATTGCTACATTTGACTTTGTATTTTCGGTAGGGGCCTCTCTCTACCACTTCCCCACATTTGTCCCATCGTCCTGTAATGGGATTTTGTAACCGAACGAAAGTGCCTATAGGAAGAGTTGGGAGATCCTTCGCCGTTGAATTGTATTTTTCCGCTATTTTCAACTTTTTTTTATAAGTTTCTTTCTCATAACCCTCAGTCATCTTCTGCCACTCCTTAGAAAACGCTTTATGGTGCGCTGGCACCAAGGATCTAAGAGGATGGCCATACAATACTTGAGAAGGCGATCGACCATTGGCTGTCGGTGTGTTTCGGAATTCCAGCAGTCCAGCGTTGAAAGCTTCTTCGTCTAAACTTCCTCCTCTCATACTCTTCACAATTAAGGCCTTCATCGTTTTGACTCCAGCCTCTGCATGTCCATTGCTCTGAGGGAAATAGGGTGAAGATGGTGACATCGTAACTTTCCACTGCTTCAAGAATTGTTTAAAGGCGAACGAGGCAAATTGGGGGCCACCATCGCATCTTACACGGATGGGTATACCTGTGTCAGCAAATATTCTTCTGAGACATGTGATCAGAGTTTGACTGTCCGGACATCGTGATCCAAACTGACACACAACTGGCCACCCAGACAACCGGTCCACATAAACCATGAAATTTTTTCCACCCACTGAAAACAGATCCATTGACACGTCAACAAAAGGTCGATCTGGAATGGGATCGTATATCATGGATTCTTTTTGAAGAGATTGTCGATTTTCTTGACATAAACCGCAGGCGTCCACAGTGTTTCTGATATCACTTGTTATTGCTGGCCAGTAACTGTTTGACGAGCTCGTCTTTTGGTCTTTTCGATTCCTTGGTGAGACCTATGGAGCTGGTACAAAACATCTTTCCTTGCCGCTTTAGGGATCACAAGTTGGCACCCTTTCAAGATGAGGGAACCATCAATGGTTAATTCATTTTTTACTTTCCAGTAAGGCTGGCATTCAGTAGGAAGATCCCTTTTAGAAGATGGAAAGCCTTCTTCTATTATCTTCTTAAGAGCTTGGTACTCTCCATCACTTCTTGCCAACTCCTGGATTGTTGAAAGAGATAGGTCTGAGAGTGGAGGATTCAGATTTTCATCCCCTTGGCTCAATAGGTAAATCAGACGTGCTAAAGGGCTGTTAGTGGACGTATCCCTTTCTTCTGCCAACATATCACTCTCTTCTGGGTCATCTACTGGTGCCCGTGACAAGCTGTCAGGAATCAAGTGGGATTTCCCTGCTTTCCATTCTGTGATGAAATTGAAGCCTGCTAATTTTTCTTTGAGTCGTTGTGATCGAGGGTTTTGAATTTCATCCAGGGTTTGGCTGTTCAGTATTGGTATAAGGGGTTTATGATCACAAATTATCGAGAATGTTGGGAGGCGTTGTAGATAAATTTTGCATTTCAGAACCGCCCACACTATCCCTAGTAGTTCTATTTCGATCATTGCATATCTTTTTTCTGTGTCTGAGATGAAACGTGAACCGCATTGAATGAGTTTCCAAACTCCGTCATGTTCTTGTAACAAAACATACCCAAGACCATTTGCTCGAGAAGCGTCAACATGGATAGCCGTTTTTCTCGATAACTCGAAATGAGTTAAAACTGGGGGCTCAGTTAACATCTTTTTGACTTCTTCAAACGCTCTATTGTGTATTGATTCCCAAACGAACACATTTTTAACGCTCAAAAGCTCTCTAAGCGGTTGTGCTACTGCGCTAATATTGGGAGAAAAGTTACCCAATTGATTGACCATGCCCAGGAATGATCTCAACTCTGTCAAGTTCCCTGGAGTGGGAAATCTGGTTATTGCTTCGAGCTTCTTTGGATCTACCTGTATGCCTGACTTTCCCACAATATAGCCGACATAGGCTATCTCTGACTTAGCAAATATGAATTTATCTTTGTTGAGAGTAATAGCTGAAGCTCTGCACGTGTCCAAAATCTGTCTGATCCGAGAGCAGTGTGTTTGAAAATCCCTATCATACACCAAAATGTCGTCGACGACTTTCTGTATGTTGCTGATCCCTCTTAGTGCTTCATCACCCCTTCTACAAAATTCGTCCCCTGAACTCACCAACCCCATTGGGGTCCGGAGAAATTGATACCGGCCCCACGGAGTCAAAAACGTTGTGAGTTTTTTGCTTTGTTCGTCAAGCTCTAACTGGAAGTACCCTGACGCTGCATCCATGGACGAGAAAAAATTATTTCCATTATTTCCATTATTTATATCCGATACTGCTTCCCATGGAGCCTTAAATGGTTGCACTGGGCGTTTCACATGTTTGTTCAACTTAGTATAGTCGACACATACCCGAATATTGCCATTCGCTTTAGGTACTACCACCAAGGGGCTGACGAAATCGGTAGCTCCTTCAGGTGCAGGCCTGATGATATTTTTGTTGACTAGGTCATCAAGTTCCTGTTTCACCTTGTCTCTCCATGCAATAGGCACTTTACGGGGGCATGTTATGGCGAAAGGGACTGCATCATCTTTAAGCTCGATATGGACTTTTATTCCTTTCATGATCTTTAGTGGTTTCGTATCAAATACGTCTTCATATTCTTTCATCAACATGTTCTTAACTTCTTCTATTTCTTCTTCTGAAGGAGTTTCTTTAGTTATGTTGACTTTTCTGGTGGCTAGTGGGCGCGGAAAATCTTGATAAATTACTCCCAGGGTTTTCAGCGTCGTTCTGTCGACGAGTAAATCTTTTACACCAGCACATATGTAAATGTCCAGGTTCGCCTTAAAGCCCTCATATTCAATTATACATGGTAGTTTCCCAATTACCCTCATAGGGGAACCATTTGCTGTTGTAAGGGATAAACGTGATGGAGTTAATATTCTGGAGTCGATGTGCAAATCTTTTATTAAATTAAGACCAGCTACACTAACCTCAGCACCCGTATCTGGAATGGCCAAACAGCTTGTTACAAATGCTGAGTTCAAATTGCACGATATATGCACCTTGAATTGGCTTATGTCTGTTTTCTTCTTTACACCGTTTATCCCCATATAGCTGATTTTTACATTTTCTTCATTTTCGCTGTCCTCGTCCGATCTCATGATGGACTTTACCGACTTCTTCGAACGACAATATTTGGTAAAATGTCCACGTATTTTACAAGTGCTGCATACGTTGTCTTTGGCTGGACACTCCCTAAGGGTTGTATGCCACTGATTATTGCAACGAGGACACTTTTTCTGTGTTTTAGACAGTCTCGATATCGTCCGTGAATTTTTTTCTTCTTCTCTGGAGGCCATCTCTTCCGCCTCACATATATTCACTATTTCTGATAAACGAGAAGAATCAGGGAGCACTCTGCACTTTCGTCTAACCCTTTCATCTCTGAGGCCTTCTATAATACTATCTGAGAGGCATTGTTCATAGCATTGGGGACACGGATCAGAGATATGAAACAGTTTTTTCTTTTCTCGGTAGTATGACGAAAAGTTTTCTCCCTCTTCTTGTTTGCGATTCATGAACTGGCTCCTCCTGATCCTTCCATTCTCTTTCTTTCGGTAGTATTCATCCAGCTCATCGAGTACTGTCTCATAATTACAATCAGTTGGGACATTTAAGACAAGTCGCAGTACATCCGAAATTTCTTGACCCAAAAATGAACAGAGAAAAGCACTATTTTGCTTGGTTGGAGCTCTGTGGGCACCTTGTGTTACCATGTAATTCTCATATTTTCTTCTCCAATCTTGAAATTGAGCAAATGAGTAGGATTCCTCAAGTTTTTCAGGCATCGGGATCCCGGAAATCTTCAAACCTTCCTTGATTCTAGTAGATGTTGAACCATCTGGTGTATCCCGTCCCGAAGCTGATCGAGCTGCAGTACTTGATGATTGAGGCTCGTTTAATAATGGGTCCAAAACAATTCGATGTTGACTTGCTGTGGCTGTTACAACTGCTTGAGTCAATGTTTCAAGTTGACTTCTAAATGCATCTAACGCTGCTTCAACTGGTGCCAAACGCTCATCCAACATCTCTTCAGTCCTTGTTTTCATCTTCGTTTTCTTTGTCATTCTTCGACGTAGGTTTTCACCGAGGCTGCGCCATGTAATATTCCAATTACACTAGGAAAGAAACACTCGTACGATTACTACACTAGAACTGAACTTTTTATTAGATACATCCAAACAATATATCATAACGACTGGATCACATGGTATCCAACAATTGGATTAATATCTTGTCTTGTAAATAAATTTAAAACTACGATATAAATATTTTACTAGTAGAAATTAGAAGGAGGTACCTAGGTAGATAATTTTCTGTTGTGGTGCGCGTCTACAATTACTATAACCAAGATTAACTTCTCAACCAAGTGACAACAAAACAAGCGGCACAGTTTACTATATTAATTCATAACATAAATAAATATAAAACTACGACATAAATAGAAGAATAAGTACGAAAGAAATGCGTGATAAATCGAGAGCTTTCCAACAAATGGAGAACGATTTTTGTCCGATGAAAGCTAAAGAACTTTCATTTCCCCAGCATCGGCTTGGTTTTACGTGAAAATCATAAGAAAACATTTCGTGACACATTGCCGTCTCCCAACCGCATCTCCCAAAAAATGTAGCACTTTTCGCCAGTTAGCTCAAGGCTAAAGTAGGTTCCATGTTAATAACAAAGCATAAAACAAACGGTGGGGAGCGAAAAGCTTGCAGTTAGACAATTCATTAATTTGCCCACAGAACAATATTCATTTTGACCTTTGGCAAAAATTATCAAACATGGAACATGATTCAATCTTGCATTTTACTATTAAATCTCTATTGATAGTATATATAATATTAGATTGCTCACACAGCTGATCTGACTTCCCTGATTTCCTCCTAATCACGTTCAGAGTCTCCAAAATGCTATGCACCTAATTTCAGGATGGTATTTGACAAGGGTGAAGAAGAGAGACTATTAACGTGACGTCATTAAAAACGTTTCTTTTCGCTAGGTGAAAAGTTGTGTCAATCGTTAGTCAATGGTAATAGTTGAAAAAGTATTGATTTGTAAATAATGAAGTTATTAGGTAATCATCTACAGTCTAACCCGCAGATTATCTAAAATTTTTATCAAAATCAGATAGAAAGTGTAGAAGTAATGCGCGTTGCAAGGATTTCATATCCTCGCATGTGCATGTGCTACTAAGATACGATCGTAAGGTAATTTATATTAAATCATTACCTCGGCTTTCCTTCACTACACTCCAAATTTGAGCCGGATAGAACAACTAGAACAAGGGCGCTTGAGGCGCTTAATTACGCTTCATGGAATTTACATTTGCGCATGTGCTGAGTGGAGTATTGATTCTTAAGCAATGAAACTAAGTGACCATCTACGATCTAACCTGCAGATTACCTAAAAATTTAATCAAAATCGGATGAAAAATGTAAAAGACATGCATGTTGAAAGGATTTGCGGACCCATGGGCTGTCCATCACATGCGCATTAGTGTGGACCGGTTAGGTATTCACATTACACACACACACACACACACACACACACACACACACACACACTTTTTTTTTTTTTTTTTTTTTTTTTTTTTTTTTTTTTACAAAACTCCCCTCAAAGGCGGAGGGGGCACACCATTAAATTAAAAATAAACAAATAAAATAAAAAGTGGGGAGGACGCCCAGGTTTACCCGACGCCGGCTCTAGGGATAAGGGAAGTTGCAGGACGAGGAGGAAGAATGGGATGAAAGGAAGTGCCCCTATAAAATGACCACCAGTTCAAGTAAGAACCCCTCAGGACGCGGGTGGTGATACCACGAAGTACTCCTGCCGAGATGCCCAACTCGAGTAACTCCGTGGCGCTTTTCCCGCACCACACCCCGCGCCATGACACGGTCGCGGCCATGACCTTGATGTTATTAGGTGCCACTCCTTTTAGCTCAGATATCGCTTGGCGCAGATCATTTCTATCATATTTACTTTTCTTAGCCCGCCAGGTCTGCTCCATGTCCACGCTGCCACTGACAACCTGGACATCCAGGATTATGGCAGACCCATCGGGCTTGATCGCAACGATATCTGGCTTCTTGCCCCGGTCACTCGGCATGTGGTATAGTCTCTCCCTTTCGACATCCCAACCGCTAGATGACAAAGCACCTGCTATCTGCTTGGCAACCGCATCGTGACGCAAAATGCGGCCACCGTGAGTACGAGGACACTGCTGCACTACATGATATAGATTCTCATTTTTACCCCGACAGGCACGGCAAAGGGTGTCAACCATCCCGCGACTACTCCTCGAACACCTCACCGAGGTGGCTAGTGTAGCCACCCGGACGGCGTGAAAATGGCGATAGTCGCGGGCCCCAATGCCCTCTGAAGCCCATTCCACCCACTGGGTAGAAATGGGGGATTCAGAGCACTGTCGGAGTTCTTTACCATCTACTGACTCATGCAGTGCAGCAGCGAACTCAGCAGATGAGCTGGGTTTTGGAGCAGTTGGTGTTGCTCGATCGCACCACAACAACTGCTGCCGGATTGTCCAGGTCAGCAGCAGTGCGGGCGACCTCCCAGCTTGAGCCCCTAAGGGCAAGCAGGCGCTGGCGGCGTAAAGATGGGATGCTGGCAGAAAGAGAGACAATACCGAGCCCACCGGCCTTGACCGGTGCGTGGATGTAAGCACTTGGGACACCAGGTGGAAAGCCTAGCCAAGAGCGCACAGCAGAGCGAACTTCACGATCTAACTCAAGCAGCCTCCCCGCAGTAAGCCTGCCAAAGACTAACCCATAGGTTAGCTTTGGCAGTAAGTACGTGCGAAGGAGGCGCAGCTTCTGCTGTGGCTTCAATGGAGCCTTGGTGACACGAGCTAATGCTCCACCAAGGTCCACACGGCTTGCGGCTATAGTGGCCACACCCATGAAGTCGACCCCAAGGTACCGCCAGACCTCCAACACGGATCGGGCAGGGATGGAAGTTTGTCCTAAGACAAAACACTCCTCATCCACTACCTTCACCTTATGCTGGCGACCAGACGGGACCAAGGAGACCGACCCACACTTAGCTGGGTTGACCACCAAACCACACCTGGCTAGCTGCTCAGCAAATGCGTTGAGGGAGATCTGCAAGCCCTCACGGGTTTCTGCGAGTAGGATGACATCATCAGCAAAAGCCAATGCACCTACTCGCACCCCAGGGGCGAGATCAAACCCTATTTCAGCTGGCAGCTTACCCAAGGCCGTATCCACGACCAGGTTGAAGAGGAGTGGCGACAGAGGATCCCCCTGGCGTACCCCGCGCCCAATAACAACATCCCCTGACATCTCACCTTGTGCCTCGAGGACCGTCACGCCTTCGTGGTACAGACAGGCAACATACTCAATTAAACGAGCAGGTGCCCCGACACCACGAAGACAATCGGTCAGGGCAAAGTGGCTAACTGTGTCAAAGGCCTTAGCGACGTCCAGAGCGGCAAGATGGAGCTGCCGTTTCTTGATACGGGCCAGCGAAATGACAGTTTGGAGAACTGTTAGATTCTCCGCTGTGCCATCTGCTGGCCGAAATGCTCTCTGGACGTCACCCATGACACCAGCCACTTGGAGGCGAGATGCCAGAACCTTTTGGAAGTGGCGGAAGACCACCGACGAAATAGAAATTGGACGGTAGCCTCCAGGCCCAGTTCCCCCTTTCTTTGGGATGAAAATTGTCCGGGCACGGGTCAACGCTTTCGGGGGTCTTCCAGATAGTAGCAACAGGTTGAGGATGAGCAGCCTAACATTCTTAGGAGCTTTATTCCAGCGTCGGGCGGAAATACCATCGGGCCCAGCAGATGTGGAGTTTTGGACACGGCACTTATGTGCCTCGTCGTGAAGCACCAGTGTGCACATGATGCTGCGTAAGGAATCCCTGGTGGAAGCTGGGGGTACCACTGGCTCGCCAGAGTTGTGGCTGGGAGCACTCATAAGTGGCTCCCAGTAACCCACAAACTCCTGGAGGGGGGGCATAACTTGTTCTTCCCCAGCTCCCTCCAGTACCTCCGCAGCTGCACGAGCCGGATGCTTCCTCCACAATCTCTGGACACGCTGGTATTCCCGCCTCCTCGCTTGCTTAGCTGCTCTGCGACCTCCACGAGGCACCACATTAGGGGGAACTTCTCCCTGATGCCTCGCCACGGTCGCTTCCTCAACCTGCGGGAAGATCCTCTGCACATAGGCCGCAACCTCGTCCTCCAAGCCATTTGGCCCCTCAACAGCCCGCCTCGCCAGATCCTGCAGGTAGGCACTCTCATAACCAACAATATTGCCCACCTGCTCCCCGAGCCTCAATACTTCAGTCTTCAATTCTGAAAGAAGACCAGAGGTCACGGGGGAGGATTGCTGAATGGCGGGCTGTTGTCCCACGTCTGCCGGAGATGCGGGAGAGGCCCCACTGCTATTTGCCAGGATTGCATCCTGGACAAGCTGCTTATAGTGGGGCCTCAGGCGAAGAGATTGAATGGCAGAAAGCGTGCGCATGGGAAAACGTGCTTGCAAGAAAACATTTATATTTCGTACCCCATTACGCACAGCCTCTGCCTCCTCTGCTGCCATTCGCCGCAAATCCTCAGAAGCATACCTGGGCCGCTCTCGCTCTATATCTATTGCAGCGTTGGCCTGTACAGGATGCTTCTGCCAGACGTGGGCACTGAGGCCACGCTTGGAGCTGAAGGCTCTCTCACAGTGGGCACACTGGTGGGCATTTACTGGCCCCCGAGCGCCTCCCCTAGAACCCCGCGAGCCAATGGGCCCGCCATAACGGGGGAGACACCCACACACACACACACACCAGGGTGCCCGGGTTGCACACACACCACACACAGCTCCGAAGAGATAAAAACACCACACCCACCCCACACCCAACACACACACACACACACACACACACACACACACACACACACACACACACACACACACACACACACACACACACACACACACACACACACACACACACACACACACACACACACACACACACACACACACACACACACACACACACACACACACACACACACACACACACACACACACGCACACACACACACACACACACACACACACACACACACACACACACACACACACACACACACACACACACACACACACACACACACACACACACACACACACACACACACACACACACACACACACACACACACACACACACACACACACACACACACACACACACACACACACACACACACACACACACACACACACACACACACACACACACACACACAAACACACACACACACACACACACACACACACACACACGTACGCACGGTGGCTAACTTCGTTCTGCAAAAGCCTTTTTGTAAAAATTTGGAGCGTATCTCGATAACTAAACTTAGGCCTTTCTGTCCTTAAATTGGTTTTTCGTTGATCTCCAAAGTTTCTTCCCAGAAATCGGGGCTCCTTCAGGGAGATGCAAATTGAATTCAAAATATCAATTTTTCGATTGTAAAATATCTATTGTTTTTTTTTGTGAGAAAAATCTAATTTAAAGTCATCGGATTATGAGAATTATCGTAATAATTTGTGACCTGTTACAGGTGGGTAAGGTGTGATACATAAGGGTGGGAGCGTGGGATACACATACAACCAACTAATCTACACACCACCTGACTGCCTTCCCTACACACAGCCTACCGTGCAGAGTTGAGGCACTCAAAAACAGGTGATCCAAACAATGAAATGTGAGAAATCTTGTCCTAATTTGAACTGTTCCAATAAAAAAATCTTTCTAACGTCGTAATTAACGTAGAAACCTCACCTTATGCCACTCGTGAATGGTCTACAGTGGTAGTAGAAACATCAAGGGCAAAGCACTTCAAATATGATTTAGCCGCTGAAAACCTATGCGGTCCTTCACTCCTCTTATCGCCTCATGCGACGGAGTCTCGACAGAGAATTGCAAATATTTGTCAACCGGGTGGTGATTTTCCTCAAAGAAAATGGGACAAATTCCGTTAGGAAATAGGTGGATGGGTGAACGAAAACTTGAAATAATCGTCACCAGAGCGATTTCTACAAGATTAAGGGAATTTAGAAACCCTAAGAACGGAAATGAGGTTGGAGGATGGTGCCCCCTTCCACTCTCAAGTGGAAAAAACAAAAACGTGATCCTCCCTCCTCACCTCAGCAATGCCATTTTGGGATAAGAGGATTTTGATATAATGTCATAATAAAAAAATATGTATAGTCTAGTGATCTGCGCAAAACGGTAAAGATAACCGCTCAGGTAACGATCTCCCGTCCAAGTAGTTTTCACGCTTCTGTACGGCGAACCCCTCTCTACCCAAGGGCGCGAGGCAATGAGTAGCTTTAAGCAAAATCATCAGAACGAAATCTGATCCTTTACTTGGAGGACAGCTGATGACTTCCGCGACGCCCATGGCAGTCGGAAGAAAAGCCCCAACCTGGAATGGTTGTTTACCACAACTACTACTGCGCAACAGGGCTATTAAATAATGAAATAGGAAAACTTTGTGAAATAATTCGGAGCGTTTAATTGTTACATCTCAATGTCATCTGTTGTGACCTATTGAATTTTGACGTTCTGATCTCATGAACAAAAGCCATTTGCTTGATACACCAAATTCACGGAGATGTCCGGGTGAGGTTGCTGTCGGAGAAATGTCAGACAGGTCCCAAGTGATGCCGTTTACAGGCACCCACCCTCCTCCTCCAACCATTCCCACCTCTTCCCCTCACCCCTAACGAACCTGTGTTTTTCACCCTTTAGAAACAGCGTAGGTAGTTGGCAATTATGGAACCCTTTTTGACTCCGGTATCTCCGATGTAAACCTTGTGTGAGCAGGGGTCGCGCTAGAGCTTTATCGATTGAGGGCGGTTTCAAAGTCAGGTATAGGCAATTTATCAACCCTCATTTCCCAAAACTGAATGAGCTTCGTCAGCGTTTGTCGTAATTCGTATCCTAAAACGATCAAAATTACAGTTCTTGGGCATATATGATAGTTAATTTTAATCAAAACAAGCTAATGCAAGTTTGCAATGAAGTAATATCACAAACAGGTACTTGAATACAATGATAATTGCTTCTGGCTCGTACAAATAAGCATTCAGATTTTTGTTCAAATATTTCTTTAAGACACTTTGGAATATTAATTATTGTTTGTTACTGATGATGAACTAACCGTCGAAATCCATCTAACAATCTAACTTTTTGTTTTCGTGGAATTAGCAAACGATCATTTTTAACTTCCGTATGGAAACAGAAATTCCCGGAATTACCGACGGGACAGAATAGAACATGGACAGAACCGGGAATGACTGCAATTGATTTTATTTGATGTCGAAACACAAACTTACACGTTCTAATTTCTGGCTTTTTGGTAGGTAATGAAAAAAACTTCTACCAAGTTGGGTGGGCATTATAGGTTTCTCACTTATTGTATCATGGACGTATAGAATCAATTATGAATTTATTAGTTGATATAGAATTACGTTGAATTAGTTGAAAAAACTAATTTCTACCAAATCAACGTTATCAGAAATTCTAGATAACATTTATAGGAGGCCAATGTTGTCTAGGAGCAAACCTACACAATGCCTGAAGATTTCATCAAAAACGGTAGATTAGTTTTGGAGTTTAATGTGTGTCAACCAAATTTAGTGTTGCGCATCCGCAATAGTTGTTACTCAACATTTATCTATAAAATGTATAGGGTAGTTTTCTGACACCTGTACCCAGCCAACTTCCGAGTTTGACGGAACTGGAGCATTGTAGCGTTAAATAACCAATATAAGAAATTTCAACTTGCGCATGCACACACGCGACTATTGATGCGACGTCAGAGAAACTTATAGAGAATTATCAAGGAGCTAACGCGCAAAATCCCGGCAAATTTCATCAAAATCGGTCCATAAGTCTCGCAGTATCACGCGTGTCAACCAACTTTGGTTTTCTGTATGCTCCATAGTTACTAGTCAACCGATCATTATAAAACTCGTAGGATCAATTTTTAAAACATATACCCAACTTCCCTCCCAACTTATAAAAAATTCCCAGTTGAGCATGCGCACACGAAAATTTTTATTCGACAACAATGAAGTTCAGCGGAGACCATTAGGAACTAACCCTCATAATCCCTGGAATTTTAATTAAAATCGGATTAAGATTAACTATAGGTACGGGCGTGACCAGAAATTAGCATTGACACACAGGCGGACACAGAACCAAGATTGATCATCAAGCTCTGACACACACAAAACTAGTAGAACTTTTGATTTTGGAGGACGAAATTTTATCCGACTCCTCGTATGAACGAACACAAAGCTTTCCTATCTTAGGCAGTGAGGAAGCAAAATACGCGATGCAGAGCTTTATATTTGAACGACCAATATATCAATGGACCATGGAAATAAGGAAGAAATATAGGAGTTTATTTAATAATTCAAATCGATTTCAGTTAAATTGGACATAATCGGTCATTCATAATGGAGGCGGGGTAGTTAACTGAACTAACTTATCTAGAGATGTAGATAACTAATTGAGATGGCGCGTAATTAATCTGGTTACGACCTAGATGTCAAGGCGGATTTGCATGCGTACACTTGACCTTCCCTAGGGTAAACTGAATATGAGAGAGATGAGTTATAACCAAGGTCTGGAAGGTGTCATATCGCTAGTTTAACAATGTAACTCTCAACTTAACCTGAACATGGATATGGACTTAAACTGGAATTATATGTTATGATTCTGAGAAGTTTATAATATGTTAATTTACATCTGTCTGCCCATACTTGTTAAAGAGAACTAGAACTCTCAGCAACGTCGACGACAAAGTCGTGTTTCGAGCTTCGAGGATTGGTTGTTTTATTCTAAGAACAAACATTCATGTCTATAAAAAAGTTTTTTTTTTCTTCACCAAAAAATGAAAACGATATGTAGCCTTTACATCAACCGTCCGAGAATTTAAGCCTTTATAAATTTGGTAGAAGCGGAAATTCATTCCGTTCATTACCTATCTGGATTGGAAAATCGGAGTCTGGCGTATATCATATTCTTATCTACCTATAAGAGGAGAGCTTGAAATCAGCGGATAATAATTCGATCTTTAAAGTCCTTGTCAGGTATGAGAGAACTCCAGCACTGTGGGGACGTAATTTTCTGCTCTTATAAGCCTTTGGTTCCACGCTCTCTCTACTACTCTTCTTCACCCGCTACCTGTGGAATCTTTTTCAACCTTCTACCTTCAACATCGCACCTTTATCATCATCACCCATCTTCACCATTACAGACTTTCTTCATCCGCATCAACATTTATAACTTTCATCAGCGATGCCTTACATTTTCATACCAAGAACTAGGTTGCTGCTTGCATACTGCAATTTGTACATTGCGTTGAGTTACCACGTTACACAAGCACAAAGTAATTCGCTAGTCAATCATATCCGTAGATATCACTAGCTTTTACACTTGAATTCCTTGTAGTGGCCACTCAGGTGTTGACAGGTAGCTATGGAGATAGATGGGCTCAAGCATACTGTTGAACTACAAGCTACAGTTGTAACAGTATTACACTACATGCTCACCATTACAAGCTTTATTATTGCAAGATTTATCGTGAAAATATCAAACTTTATTTTCTTACTTACTACACAACTTTTATTGGTACCTGACAACCTCTAGAACAAATAATTTATTTGTTACCTCTCGCTTAATGAGATTGGTTCTTCGACTACAAAATATTCTTAGATACAATGGAACTCTGGCAATTCGTACACGTAGGTATAATCATACGAGGTGTAGGTATAATCGTATCTCTTGATTATTAGGCACCTACAGTTAATTATTCCACCGGGTCCAAATACTATTATGCTTATGAGTGCGTAGAAAATGTAGTACGTGCGGGCGAGTTGTTCAGTTTTGAGCTTGCTAAGGAAGGTGTGTAGCTGTGTAGTCGGCATGAAGTAAGCCTAGACAGGCCAGCTAAAAGGCTGACAAGGAGGTTGGTAATATAAAACAAATGAGGGGAGTTCAATATCAAAACTGGCACACGAAAAAACTAAAAATAACAGTAAGAAATAGGTTTTTACGTGCAAGTTTTAAGGAACCAAGTTAGAACGAACCTGAAGGGTAGGTATTTATTAATTCTTCTGAGACCAAACTTTTTATTGATTGTACATAAACAAAAGAAATTAGCCGAAGAGCTCATTCAGCTGATCTGGGTTGTTTCACACGTGGTAATTTAATTCAACTTCTCCTGGCGTAAGTAATACGAAAAAGGCTATGATCGTCGTTTAATTTGCGACACCCTTTTTGAGACAGATTTTGAAGACGAAGTGAAAACTGAGGATGTGCACGAAATTTGGTAAAACTTGTAGCGAGTTCTGAAGACTTCAAATACTCACAAAAATTTTAAAACAAACAAGGATTTTTCTATTTTAGTTGTTAATTTTTTGAAACTTTGTGGGATCTCGTTTATTTTTAGCAAATTTTTATTGAATATCAAGTTAAAGGATAGTTCCAAGAATTAATAAATCAAAATTTTCTTTATTGAAATCCATTTTTGAGCCATTCTGAAACGAATCGTAGAGTTTAAATTTTCACACACACACACACACACACACACACACACACACACACACACACACACACACACACACACACACACACACACACACACACACACACACACACACACACACACACACACACACACACACACACACACACACACACACACACACACACACACACACACACACACACACACACACACACACACACACACACACACACACACACACACACACACACACCCCCACACACACACACAAACACACACACGCACGCACGCACACACACACACACACACACACACACACACACACACACACACACACACACACACACACACTCAAACACACGGATATCAATAAAGAAAATTTTCAAAATTTATTTTTCATTTTAAAATTTTTGGGGCCCCTGCAATAGCTTCATTTTCTACAGGAATTTGCTAGAACAACAAGTGTTGAGAACGTTTGAAAGACACGACAGCACATCCCTCGCGTCAAGACATTATATCTAAAAACTGCATGCGTTCATCAAGCGAATAGAAGATACAGCGAAGCGATACAGCAATTGTTTCTGAAATGAGCCCCCAAAGTAATTGAGCATTACGGGAGACGTTCACATCAAAGAATAATGGCCCGCAAAGATGCCCCAGAGCCTCATAGCTATACAGCAGGCCTTATTTGCAAGTAATACGATGCCTCCCAACTCCAGTATCTCAACGTTGATTTAATACTGAGCATAAATCAAGGGCCTGTCTCGGGAACGGCATAAGGAAAGAAATAACGCCGTTCCTCTCACTTTCCACTAAT
The DNA here is from genome assembly GCA_030762985.1 of Adelphocoris suturalis. Classification (NCBI taxonomy): domain Eukaryota; kingdom Metazoa; phylum Arthropoda; class Insecta; order Hemiptera; family Miridae; genus Adelphocoris; species Adelphocoris suturalis. Next base: position 104,284,812 of record CM061043.1, read on the forward strand.
GAAGACATGAAAATCCTTTAATTATTTCAGGGCTTAAAAGGGTCGGCCAACTGTAATCCCACAATATGGTTTATTAGCGATCTAATCCGTTTAGAATTCGCGTCCTCAAGCCATTTTATAATCGGAGTTAACGCCTTTTTTGAGTAAGATTCAGTTCACTGGGTATTGTGTTTCTTTCAAAAGCACGCATAAAAGCGGATAAGGCACAAGCTGCATTGAAAGTAAAAAAATAGGGTGTGAAAATTCCTAATTATAAAAAAAGGAGGTAAATGAATAAATAAAAATAGAGATAGCGAACCGAGGAATTAAGATGAAGTGTAATGATGAAAGAAAAGACAAGAAGAAAGGAGAAATGAATGAAAAGGAATCATCAAAACCGTTAAGTTCAAACAGAAAGATTTGTAATTTTTTATCAGGTAGCTCTTCTGCGCAGTTTTGGTCGATTTAACATTAGGCTTCCCAAGAGTACTGACAGTTTTAACTAACCCACTATGGAGTACCGAATATGATCAAGCCGAGCTAGCAGAAGCATCCAAAGTACCAAAGTTGCTTTGCAATTCACATACGTGTTGACGATTTGCATCCTTCCAAATTCTCGAACCCATCTGGAGTGCAAACGGTTGATCGTACGACGCTCCAGTTTATCATTTACGATTTACATATGATTATTTAGCCGAATATCTTAAACTTTAGCCCAGTGGTTTCGAGGAAAAGCTTCAAAAGGCTGACAGCGGAGTAATTTATTTTCTGATTTTTTTACTTTTTTTTTGTACTGATTTTTGAAATGTACCTAAATTGAAACGTAAACCAACAAAATTTTGGGAGGGAGGTCTAAATCTTTTTGCCTTGGTCAGTTACAGAGGTTCAATTAGTATAAATCAAAATCAGTAAAAATTATATTTGTTTACTAATTCTGATTTGGGTTACCTCTAGGTTATACAAAAGATTCAAAGTTGCTGTTTAGATCTCAATTATTTGCACAAACACAAATTAATCATATCTATGCAGAATATTTGCAAGTATTTTTTGTTTTTACTTTGGCAAATAAACGAAAAAAGCGTTAAAAAAAGCGTACGGTTGGTTTTCTGATGATTTCCGCTTACAACCGAGTCGTTGCTAGGGAAATGGTACTTCGTCGTTTTTCATCCCACAAAATTCTTTGACCATTTGTTCGAAAGCTCTCGATTTATCCAACCATATTATGCTAACTACTGCGAAGTCCGTGGCTAACAAGCTGAGTTATGAGCATGGTTATTTGAATAATTGTTTACACACAGGTGATTATTCTCAATAATTGATATTGTGAACATGATTGCAATCGCTTGCTAATTACTGATGATTTCATTGATCTGGTGTTTCGATGATTTGATTCATAGCAGGTGATCCGAATATTGCGAGAACGGTTTGATTTGTGAAGAGGTGGTTAAATAATTTTAATTGATAATTTCCATAATTTACACTCTAGGAAGCTGTAATTTCTTATGTAGCCTCTTTAGGACATTTACTTGATGATGCCCAAGGTCCGAATCAGCTGAGTGGCTCTTAGAGCTTGCTTACGAGTCAGCAACTAAAGACATAAAATGTCCCAATGTGTTGACTCGTATGCAAGCGTTTCTGATGATTTCATCTACACTTTTTGCTTCCTTACTACCGAAGGTAGGTAAGCTTTCTATTTGTGATTGGATTCGAAAAAGTTTTTCTCCCCCAAAATCAGAATTTCCACTTGCTTTTTGCGTTTCTGAGCTTACTGATCAATTTTGGTTTCCGCGTCTGTCTGTCTGTGGTAAATCCTTGTCACGACGAAACTATAACAAGTTTCAGTCCGTTTCCGATGAAATTTGAAGGGATTGTGCGGGTCAGATCCTAGACGGTCTCCTCTAATTTTCAATACTGTCGAATCAACTGCAGCCTGTGTGCATGCACAAACGTGAATTTCTCGTAACGTCGATTTCTCATCATCTGTTGGTCCGATTTTGTTCAAAATCGGTAGTTAATTGGGAATATGCTGTATAAAAATGCCCTATAAATTATATTGTGATTGGGGGAGTAATAACTATTGCGCATGCGCGAAACTTATATCGATTGATACAGGTAAAACTCCGAGTCTAATGGAACGATTTTGATGACATTTTCAGGGATTGTGCGGGACTGCTTGTTTACGGTCTCTCATAACTTTCATTGCGGTCCCATCAGTAGTAGTCTGTGCGCATGCGTAAACGTTAATTTATTATAACGTCGATTTCTTATCATCTATTGGTCCGATTTCGTTCAAATTCGGGGAATAGATGAGTTTATGTTCAATTTCCCATGAATTATTTTGCAATTAGTGGAGTAAAAACTATAGCGAATGCGCAAAACTACAATTGCTCGACACAGACAAAACTCCGAGGTAAATGGACAGATTTTAAGAAATTTTCAAGGATTGTGTCGTTTAGCTCTTAGATGTTCTCCAATATATTTAATCCGTTGGATTGATAGTAGTCTGTGCGCATACGTAAACATTATTTTCTTATAATGTCGACTTACATATCAGTCATTTCGACTCATACTTTGTTCTTCATCTAATTCTATACGCCCATGTTACAATATGTGAGGAAGCTTTAGTCCCCAACTTTTTTGGATGTTAGGCGAGTACTGAAATAGGTATGAAATAAAATTATTGGCAGAATACCTGCTTTAATGGTACAGCCAGTTTTTCTCGTTTGGATTTCGACCCAATATAAAGCAACGTCAAAATCACTGCAAATGATTTATTTTCAATTAACTTATAACCTTTTTATGGCGTACATATGTTGAACATTGAGGATGAATACTCAACTATCCTCCTCATAGAGGTCGGGGCGCGAGTTAAATCTAAAGACTGATCTCTATCTTTACCTGTTCCTTTGGTAGCGCGAATCGGAGGCGTGTCAGTTTATTTGTGTTCCCGTTTCCTCAATAAACATTTTGAGTAAAGGAAGCAAATGCGTATAACGGTTTAAAATTATTTTGAATGACAAGTTGTGACAGGATATTATTCGTGTTTATCGAGCTTTGAATTTGAAAAAAGCGAATCTCGCTTTCATAGTTCCTTCCATTTCCGAAGAGAGATCTCGGTTCTATTCGCAATGCTGCTATCTACCTACTTCTATAGATTGATAAGAAGTCGTTTTATAGAGACAAAAGTCATCACCGACAAGCACTTGTTGTGAAAGTTTTTCAAGAACTCGGTAAACTCGTTTAGATAGGGCTGTTCAGAGTTTTTCACTATCCTGCGTTTGACGTCCTTCCAGTCTGCCTATGACGTCTCGAATGTCAGAACGAATAATTCAGTCAATATCATTGTCTGGGAACTACAATAATAGTCTATTGTCATGAAAATTTGCTCATTCTCAAAACAACGGATAAAAATAAAGTCTGCCGGGTTGGTGTGACACGTAATATCTGTGACATGGATGTATTGACCATTAAAAAGTTCTCAAATAATCTCGAATATTCACAAACACTCACAGCTAGACAATACGAAATCAAAATTGTTCGGAATGGTTTAAAACGTTAAATCTGACCTGGAAATTTTGATTTTGAAGTAAAAATATCATCTCCCAAAAGTGCAAACAATGATTCCGTTCCTAATATGTATTTGGAAGAAATAATAACAAATAGACAGCGCAGAATTCAAATATTTAAAAAAAAAAAAAAAAAAAAAATATATATATATATCCGTAGTGATGAATACTACAGACTATGAACTAGAAGCCATGAAGCAGTTGGGAGACACAAGATTCTATGAAACATTGAATCGTGATCCAACAAGTGAACTGGCTGCTGACCTCAGAACATACATCAAGAGGAATGGAAGAAATGAGGGATTAAGCGCCATGGACATTCAGGCCATGGTTCCTGAATCTCCAAAATGCCCTGATTTCTATCTCCTGCCCAAAATTCACAAGCCCTACTCTCTGCCGGACACGTTGCCTCCAGGCCGCCCAATCGTTGCAAGTTTTGGCTGTGCAACTGAACGAATATCGGCTTTTGTAGACTCACATCTCCAGCCTATAGTTCAGTGCCAACCATCCTTCATCAAGGACACTGAACACTTTCTCAGTGTTCTACGACGTACAAGAGTTCCAGAAGATGTGATTCTTGTCACCGTTGACGTGAACTCACTATATACCGAGATACCGCATGATGAAGGGCTACAAGCGTTAACCGAGTTTTTACAGGAGCGCCCTGAGCCTAGAACCCCGTCAACCAACTTCTTGGTGAAATTAGCAGAATGTGTGTTGACAATGAACGTTTTCAAGTTTGGAAATCAGGTATACCTCCAAAAAAGAGGCACTGCAATGGGAACTCGGATGGCACCATCCTATGCAAATCTCTTTATGGCACGTCTAGAAAACAGTTTTCTATCGTCCAGAGATAAAACTCCCTTAATTTGGAAACGGTTCATCGATGATATTTTCTTGATATGGACACATGGCGAGGAAGAATTGCTAATATTCCTGGAGGCACTAAATTCTCAGTTCTCTGTAAGATTCACATGGTCATACAGCAGAACGGTGGCAACATTTCTCGATGTTGACATCACACTGACCAATGGAGAATTCGTCACAGGAGTACATGTGAAAAGTACGAACAAACAGCTGTATCTCCATTACACTAGCTGCCATCCCCCACATACCAAGCGGTCGATTCCCAGATCACTTTCCATCAGAGGCCACCGAATTTGCAACCAAAGAGAGAACCTTGAGGGATATTTGTCTGGATTAAGTAACAAGTTGTTGGAGAGAGGTTATCCAGAAAACTTTGTTCGTGATAGAATCGTCCCAACGCAAATCAACTACCAACATAGTCCACGCGAATCAACGGACAGGCCTTCGCTGGTGACAACCTTCTTCTTCGGGGCTCAAAAAATCAATGGAATTCTTCGGGAACTCCAATCAGTTCTAGCATCGAGCCCGCAGACAAGAGAAATATTCCGTGAAACACCGCGACTGGCCTACCGCCAAGGCAAGAATATAGGGAGCATTTTGTCCCATCGCCATCCACAATCACAGCCCTCGCAGCCACTTCAACACGGATTATTTCCATGTAGGCGTCCGAGGTGCAAGTTGTGCAATTTAGTTATTGAAAAGCCTACTTTTACTTCGCCCAATACACCACATACGAGTACATTCAGATTTTAACGATACGCAGAATGCCAGTCGAAGAACTTATATATATATATATATATATAATATAAAGATAAACGATAACACGTACTATCCTTCCTTGGGCTCTGTAAGTTAATAATATGCATTTATTGCGGGATCACATTAAATGTTGAAGGCGTTACAAGTGCAGTTGATTGAGTGATCCAAAAATCGGTAGTGAAACCGTCCGTCTTCTGCCCGCTGTCCGAAGATTTTCACTCAAGCCTCAAGCCTGTCCAAAGCATTTCACCAACGTTTATGAACATAGACCAAATTGACACTTGAGATCTAATTGGTCCATAATATGTTTTTAATAATATTTAATGCTGAACTGTTCAGGAGCTTACCAGTTGGGATAGCACTGTCTTAAATGAATGCACCACCTTAGACATCTTATGGTTTGCGTGTTAATCTTAGCATGAGGGTCGGGTTCAAGGGCAATACACCTTCATGCTTCTTCGTATGCAGCTAAAAGTAGGCAATTCAGCAATAAGCTGGACACTCTCCTGTTCAGTTATGACTTAAAGGAACCTGATGGTGTTGGCCTAGTTCTATGAACTTCTAAGTCATTAGACGCTTACAATTGTCACTTCTGTCACAGCAAGCTGAGGGCAGTGCAACTGGCTGTTCACCACTGCCAGTTGTTGAGAGTTGGGAATTATGTGATCTGTAGAGACTCAAAAGTACCATCGAGGCGATTACGGACACCTAATTTGATGATCGCTTAATATAAAGCCTGCGTCTATCGCTACACTGAGCCTTATTGGGTTCAACCATGACTTTCATGTGGGTGCCAAGCCATGTGGGTAATCAAGGCAATGAGTGTGCTGATATCTTGAATAGAATAATTCATTTGGATGGCACCAGAATATCGGCAATACATCTTCGAAATAATTCGCATTTAATGCAAAACGTATTCATACAAAAATACAACTAAACCATACAAATAGCCATTCAAAAGGTTCAAATGGCTTAAAAAACGTATAAATAGACACCTAACTGTCCACGAGAGTCTATGAAGGGATCGTTCAAGTCCAGCTTTTACAAAATTCAAATAACTCCTCCATGGAGTACACTGGTGTATCCGAGAGCTTTCTTCGCATTACCCACTTCAAAGAAGGAACTGTAAGGGACTTCACACAATTTGGAATGAAATTTCAAACTTTCACACTCATAAATTTAAATATTTTTGGGACGTGTTAAGATTGAGTTTTTTAGGAATTAAGTCGTCCCTGTGGCACGAATTGTAGGAGTGTGTAGATGAATGAAAATCCTCAGCGTGTTTTTTCATGAATACCACTGATTCAGTCGCATAAGGACCATACAGGGTGACAAGCTTTAAATCCTTGAACAGACGTCTAAATGATGAGGTGGGTCCATGTTCGGATAAAGCTTAATGCAGCCTTCTGTTTCCTGGGGATTACCTGGGATCCCCCCGAGTTTCCCTACAGCAAAAGGCAATAACGTATGTGGGATTCCACCAACGCACGGTATACCTCGACGAGAACTCAGTGGGAGAGACAATCAGAAAGCTTTCTGAGGGTGAATATGAATTGAGAGAGCTTGGTCTAAAGAATAGCGATTCGTGGCTCCGAACTCAGCCTGTTAGAGATGTCGATATCCAACAACGTCTCATGGATCACCGTATCCTTGGTGCCTGTTAGCATCACATCGTTCAACCATCGTCGTTTGAGTTTCGGCTACCTGCTAAGTCAAATGCAGTGTTGATGGTTGATGTTGCCTATATGCATTGAGGATCAAATTTCCTACATGTAACCTAAAGTTACTTTGAGCTAGCACGAACAATGCCAGGGAGAGGTCACTGGTTGTGAGCCCAAATATGGCTCACAATCGACAGGAAATACGTCAGATCCGTCTGCCTTCAAAGCCTGGGAAGAATCAAGTAACAACGATCCCACGGCCCCGGGAAAACGGTCGGATTTCCTTAATCCACGACATCGAAAAGTGCTGATCGCAGACCACACGCGCCGGCCGGAAAAAGCCACTCAGCAATTTCTATTCCCCTCTCGATCGCCGCTCAGACGTCTGTCATTGGTTCCCCTAAAACGGGAAATACATCCCTCAGGGCGGTACCTTGAATATTGGAAGATCGCCATTCGTTGATGCCATGGAAACCGAAATGTAATGGCATCCCTTGGACCCCATCTAACGCCCCTGACGCCGGAGCATGCGCAGGAAAACCAGGAGACGATTTTGGAAATTGAGAGAAGAATTCATTCTACCCAGTGACATCCAACAAACATCACCTGTCCAAGAAAACAGCCTGTTCGCTTGAGATCGTGGTCGCGCAACCTTCTAAGTTTACGTGTAAGACTTTCGTAAAAAGTGGTAAACGTGAGAAGCAACATCAGACCCGGGTCAGAATCCTTGCAGTGTGCTAAGTCCCCACACTGCAAGTACATTGCCACAGTTCTGGAAGAAGACATAGCCAATCTTCGAAATCAAACAAAATCCGCGGCGGGGACTCCTGATTCATCCGGAACACATCAGCTCAAGGAATAATATAAGGTTAGTTCTAAAATAATATTAATCCGTGTAAGGTTCTGGTTCTAGGATAGGATTATATTAAATAACTGTTTGAATAAATACGTTTTCAGAAAGGTCAAACATCTGCCTTATAATTATTCCGAGATTCCTTGATATACCTTCACTAAGGTCAGGGGTTGAGTTAAGGGGAATCGGAGATTTAAACCTCTAAATTTTGGAAGATTTCTTTAGTTAGGGGTTTAGCTGGAACGGAGTTTTAAGGTATTGGAGTTTAATAACCAAACGCAGTGAAACACCTTCTCAGTACTTAAGTAGGCTTATTAAGTGGTGTTTACTAATAGTGTAGGCATCATAAAATACAGTCTTACAATTGGTGGAGGCGCATTAGGTCCAGTACCTGCCTCATAGTCTATCAAAGAAAAATTAATTGGAAAACCACCATTAGACTTACAATTGGTGAGGGCGCATTAGGTCCAATGCCTGCCCCATAGTCTATCAAAGAATATTAAGAAAAGTCATACATATGTTAACCAAAGAAGATTAAAAAGAAAGATTATTAAAAGAAATTAAAGAAAAAATATTAAAAAAGGAAGATAAAAAGATTAAAAATAAAGATAAAGTTTAAAGACAAAAATAGATTAAAATTAAAGATAAAGTTTAAAGAGAAATAAAGTTAAAAAAAATAAAGATAAGATATAAAGAGAAAGAAAAAATTTCAGGAAATAATTAATATACATTAAATTCTAGAGGTCAGGAACCAGACCTCAGTGAAGGGATTACTTGCCATCACTTCAGGAAATGATAACAAATTCTAGCACCAGGACCAATCTTAATTGAATTAATCCTTAAGAATTGGAGAATTTAAGTTAGAGATAACGAATTTATATAATTATAATAAAATATACTCATACATATGGTCTTTTAATTATAATAAAATATAGAAAAATGAATGTACTGTTATGGAAAGCACGATAGACAAGTCAGGAAAAGACTCGATATTTTTAACAACAATAAAAAAATTAATTCAGAAAAAATCTGATCCCTGTACTAAATTAGGGAGAATAGGACAAGAAAGAGTGGCTGATCTGACTCAATTCGCAATCATTGTAGGAATTCTAGATAATCCCTCTCAATACAAAACAAGAAGAGAATTACGACCGGCTATTAAAAATTGGTGGCAAAATCTAGATAACAGAAATATCGAACAAGAATTAAATAAAATCTTAAGTAAGGGAATAAACCAAATTAATATAATCTTGGCTGAAAAACTGATTTCCGAAGCTGGTTTACAAATAGGAAAAACAGATAGCTATAAACCCGAGAAGTGGCAATTAATTAGCGAAAAATTCAAAACTTGGCTAACAGATACGGACATTTTAAGTGAAACAGAGAGTGACGAACAGTTAACAATTTTTAACAAAGAACGAGCCGAAATACTGGAAAAAGTTTTAACACGGACATACACTAATTTACAGACTTGGGAAGCATACATGTCGGAACTAAACAATATAAAGTCAACGCTAGTAACAGCTTACACAAATTTTACAGCAACATTACCGACGGACAGAGAAAAACATACGGAAACAGAACAAAAAACATTGAAAAATTACCGTAGTAACATACTAGCAGTCGAAAACATAATAAATTTAGTATTGCAAGACAAACCCAAGTCACAAAAACCAACAGAAATGACTGAAATAAAGCCAAAATTAACCCCGAGATACTTCAGCGAAGATTCTACAGAAAAAAGAAAAACCAGGGTTCATACATTTTGAAAAAGTTGCAACAACCCTAGGGTGGCCAAACACCACAAAATTACAATAACTTCCAATTTATCTATGTGGGAAGGCACAAGCTTTCTGGGACAGAAGACATTGCACGACAGAAACTAATTGATCTAAAACAAAACAAAGACGAATTAACCCGTGATTACCTAGAAAAAGTAATAACGATATGTTTCCGAGCAGACCCCACAATGAGCGAATTAGAGAAAATTAGATGGGTCAAAAACGGGTTAACAACGGAGGTAATACGATTAATAGGGACCACCCCAATCAACAAGTTAGACGATTTACGTGACGCAGTTAATCTAGCCGACCAAACGTTAGCCGTTCTTGAATCAAGAAATCAAAACGATCAGAAACAGACCATAGAAAAACTACAAAAACAGATAAATCAGTTGCAACTACAAGTAAACCAAAATCGAAACTTAAATACCCCATTCCAAAGGGAGCAAACACTACAACCAAGAGGATTCAGGGGAAGTTCATTTCGCGGCCAATCGCGAGGATTCAGAGGGACAAACAATTACTTCAAATCTTACCAAAGGGGACCAAACATGAATAACACTTTCCCACAATACACCCGGGGGTCCTTCTCTAGTAGGGGCAGAGGTTTCAGAACCCGCGGATTTTTCCAAAGTAGAGGAAATTTCCAAAACAACTATCCTGGGAATAATTATACATGAAACAACAGTTACCACAGACATCAAAATTCAGGCCAACACAACAATTTCCAGAACAAGCGGTACGGGAAAAATCCACACAACACACACTACCAAAACCAACGACCACCAACTTAATAAAAACAACTATACAGCCCAAGGTGGAAATTCCCAACAAAATCAAAATTCAAAAAACTGATAAAGGGCGACTCTCACGCCGCGAGTGCCGCGGAAAACGCAGATAAACCACCAAATAAACACCCCAATGAATCAAAAACAAAAAAGCAGAAAGCAGCAAAAATAAATACAATTATCCCAAAAGAAAGCATTAATCAACCAATAGTCAGGGGGACGATAACCGGAAAACCGGTAATCATCCAACTGGACACGGGAGCAGCAGTTTCATTAGCGGAAACTACTGCACTTACAGACAAAAACCAAATTTCTTTGCAAGATTGCAATCAAAAACTGAAAGATGTCCAAGGGAACAACATACCGATAAAAGGCACAAAAGGCTGCAAAAATAAAATTCGACGGAGCCCAAGAAGAATTCAAACATACATTCTTTGTGACAGGCCAAACTCAAAATTCTAAGAATATCCCTGCAATAATATTAGGAACAGATTTCTTATACACGAACAGATACCATATGTTACGATACAAAAACTCTCACGATAAAAAACCCAAAATAGTTATCCCATTCCATATGAATTGGGACAAAACACACTATATCCTGCAGACGACAAACGAAAAATTGAAAACGCTTTTCGGACCTTTTAAGCCAAATAAAATTGAAAAAATTAAAACAACTAAAACCAAAACAAAACATTATAGATCACCTAGTGAAATAATTGAAATAATCTTCCGAAAACTTGGTAAACAGCAGCCAAAAATAGGTAATCAAAATTTAACAACTCCAGAAGTATTACAACTTCTAAAAACGGCCGGAATTAACGTAAAAATTGAGGTAGGTGATACACAAGCAATTTTCCGATTTAAATCGAGAAAATCAAGGCCGGAAATACACCTAAAATATGACGTGAACATAGACAAGTATGCTGAAAATAGAGAGTTTTTGTTCTTCCCGTAAGATTTTCTCCCGTTGACGCGTAGAGCAGCGTCTAGAGCAAGCAGCTGGAGATGTTTCACGTGATGTTTTCGCGTATTTTTATACGTATACGTGAATAACCAAACGCTAGCGTCACGCTAACGTGAAAACGAATTTGTTCACTGAAACTACATTTCATGTAATAATTAATTTCTTTATAATTATTTATAAATACATGAATTATAAATAAATTTATTGCTTACTTTAAATGAATGAATTTCGTAGCGGAGCACTTCACTATAACCTCTCGGCTTGTTGACCGAATCACACTGTGGTTATGTTTGCTGGTAACTGCGTAACTGCGGTTACCTTGGTCACACTGTGGTTACCGGCAACTGTTGTTACCTTTGCGTCAGGCTATGATGACTACCCGTAGGCCGAGATTCCAACGAATGCATTTTCCCGCGCACGTGTAGATAGGCCTTTTTCCCGTACAGGCGTAGTTCTACACGTTGACGTAAAGATTCACGCATGCGCAGTTGGTATTTCAGTCTTTTCCCGTACACGGGTAGAAAATTACGGGAAGAACAAAAACTCTCTATTAGCCCCAGGGAACCGAAAGAGGAGGTAAAGAAGATTCCAGTATTGGAAAAAAAGATATTTTCAATTACAGATAATAAATCAAAATTAAACTTCGAAATAAATAATCATTCCCCCAAAATAGGACAATCTTTAACAGTATCTGAACATAATTCGGTAATTTCTTTGCTACGACAATATGAAGATGTATTTGTCCGAACGGAACAAGACTTCTGTTCTTTAAAAGCTGAACCAGTAAAACTTCAACTAAAAGACACATCCCCTTTGAAACCAAAATTTTATATTAGAGCAGAGAAAGAAAAGAAAGTCATGGATGCAGTCATAGACAGGCTCCTAAGACTAGACATTATCGAAAAATGTGAAACTCCATATGTAGCAAGTAGTTGTTTCTTACAAAGAAAACCAGGGAAACAAGCAGATGACGTGGAATCCTGGAGAATTTTAACAGACATGAAAGACCTAAATTCAAGACTCATGACACCACTGTTTGTAGGAAAAACGGTAGAAGAAATTCATAGTGCAGTAGCTGGGAAAAGATATCTTTTTTTATGTGATCAAAAAGACGCGTTTTTCAGTGTAAAATTAGACAAAAACAGTAGAAAATGGACTTGTTTCCACACACATTCCGGAAAAATTTACCAGTACAAGCGCTTACCACAAGGTGCCAGCGTGAGCCCATACAAATACACAAAAATAATCACAAAACTCCTTCAAAAAACTCCAGAAATATTGCCATACATTATTTTGATCTAGTATGAGGGGCAAACGACTTCAAATCAGGTCTAAAAACACTACAGAAATTATTTATGCTAAGCAGAGAAGTAGGCATTAGATTCCAAGTTCAAAAACTAAGATTATTTATGGATGAAGCTATCATCTTAGGAAAGAAAATATCAAAAAACGGAATCGAAATCCCAGATGACTCAAAAAAAGACGATACTGTCAATGGAGCAGCCCAAAACGGTGACACAATTACGCAGTTTTCTAGGATGTATAGGATGGTTTTCAAGCCATATAAAAAACTTCGCAGAATTAACTAAAGACCTGCGAAAACCCCTTCAGGGTAGCCCAGGGAAAAAGGACCAAATCACATGGGATCAAGACATGGACCGTGCTTTACGAATATCAAAAAAGAAATAGCGAATTCACAAGCCCTAAGGCCATATCAACTAGACAATAGTGATTGGATAATAACAGATGCATGCCAAAATAGCTTTGCAATAATTTATGGCCAAACAGACAAAACTACAGGAAAAAAATACATAGTAAAATTTCTATCAAGGACGTGCCACACCTCAGATTCCGCTACAATCTTAGAACTACGTGCAATCTTGTACGCCCTACAGAAACTGAACCATTTCTTGTTTGGAAGACGAGTAGAAATTTACACAGACCACGTTAGCCTAACACACATAAAATCCTTCAAATCTCCAAACCCACGATTACACCGGTTATATTTAGCAGTAAATTCATACCCACAGATACAAATAAAACATATAGGTAAGAGGCAAGAACAATTCCCTAGCTGATTATTTCAGCAGACACCCAATTATCAATGAATCAGAAAACCCCTTCTCCGACGAGGAATTATGGTTGCCAACAAATACGGAGTCGAAAAAAACTAATAATGAAAAAGAAAAAGTCGTCAAAATCACAACAAGATCAGGCCTAAACACAAATCAATCAACAAACAATCAGCAAGAATTAGATTCGAGAAACACAACAACAGACACGGAGCCCATAATCTTGGAAGAAAAGTTCAATGAAGCACAGCAATCAGACAGATTTTACAATGAAATCAAAGCGATTTTAACGCAAGGTAAACGTTCAAACACTTATATGCGAAAATTATCAAAAAAATTTACATTAGATAACAAAAACAGATTAATATACCAATTTAAGCGGAATGGATGCACGAATTCGAAACTTTACGTCCCTAGAGAATACCGAACAATTTTACTATCAGAGGCACATGATCACCAAAAAGCGGGACATCTATCAGAATTTTATGTAAAAAACACACTAACTCCACATTTCTACTGGCCATCTTTAGGAGTTGACGTAATTTGCCAAAAAGGTAAACCACTAACTCGAAGGGAGTTTTAAGGTATTGGAGTTTAATAACCAAACGCAGTGAAACACCTTCTCAGTACTTAAGTAGGCTTATTAAGTGGTGTTTACTAATAGTGTAGGCATCATAAAATACAGTCTTACACTGGTCTGAGTGGTGTCCTTCAGGACTTGTGGCTGGTATGCCTGCTCGTAACCCAACTTCCAAGGAGCAACCGAATAGTGGTCAATCGGGTCGCCACTGGCCATCTTACTGACAGACACCCGTTTAGCGCAGAAGCTCGAGATGTTGTGTATGGGAGACGAGAGAAAAGAAGAAGAAGAAGAAGAAAATATGTTTTATTTAAAGAAAATACAAACTTCGTAAAACAATAGAATTAAAATAAAACGATTATTATTTGGCGATTTTTGCCACGAATTCGGATCTGCCGATACGGGGAAAAAAATAAAGTTAAAATACTTTTCATCTCCGTAAATTTTAAATTAAACGTTCGTTGTCCCACAATAACCTAATAGAGGATAGCATAATACAATATAACTGTATGACACGACGGTCAAGTTCACAGAAAACGTAAGTCCTAACTATACTAATAAAACATGTACATTCATAATTCCAATATCTAATTACTTATACATTATAAAATTGTGAGTCAAACACACCACTAATAATTAAATTCACTAACTAAGAAATTCCTATACGCTATCGCATCACTCAGAAACTTATAAAATGTCATTACTTCTGTGGCCCCATTAATTATTTCTATCACTTCTGGCCCTACGAAAAAACCCTTACCATAATTTTTGACCCTGAATTCTGACAGAATTGGACACGCACAAAGGAAGTGGTATATATCCTCGTTCTGTCCTGAATTACACATAGAGCACTTTGCTTCTTGAGTACCACGATTCCAGACTCACAGCGTACCTTTAATATTAATCTACCCACTCTCTGATTTAAATCCTTATGCTTGACAACGTCCAAGCATTTATATAACAAATGGTTGCTTGAACCCATTGTCATATTTCCCATTCGAGTAATTCCAGCGCAATAAAACATTCGCTTTAACTGACTGAGGGCTGATTTTGAAACTACCTAAATCTACACCATGCTTCATCGCTATGCGCTTCCAACTCGCGAACCAAAAAGTTTCAAGTCTCTCACATTCATTTGCCATTTGTCGCCTAGCAGAATCCATCCGACTTACTCGATTCAAGTAGCTAAATGCAGATTTAGGAAGCTTATGTATAGAGTACTGACGTCACACTCACGTTGGATCATGTAAGTAGGAGTAGAGTCCGGTAACCTCCAAACTCTTTTTAAAAAATAACGAATAAGAAGTTCTACCTCCTCATACCTCCTAAAACTCCATACCTCCGCAGCATACCCGATCACACACCGTGAAGTAGCGTTAAAAACTTTCAGTTTGTTTTCAAATGAAATGTATGGGAGACGAGAGAGTGATATGTTCATTCACCACATTCTGGAGGACTTCCCTAACCTTATGGATCTCCAAGTCCATCTGGGCCCTGTGGGTTAACATTTTAACTGGAGCAGACAAGGTCCAGTCCCTGTTGTTGTACCTGAGAGCCGCTGGGCTATACTACGAACTGTGATAGCTGATCTGTGGTATATTTATGCACATCTAGTCTTAGGTTTATTTTACTTTGCTGATTATTTTTAGTAAAGTGTATTTAGAGTATTCATAATCTAGTCTTAGTTAAATTATTTAATATTTGGCGTTTATTTTAAGGCCTGGTGTTAGAACTAAAGAATGGTCATTGCTGTACCTGTCGTTTTCTCCCCTCCGATCGATTCGCCAGTACACAGGGCACAAACAGTTAAGAGTAGTGCCACTTGCAGTGACCCTTTGGACACTTTGTTCAATGCCGCTAATGATCCTCCTAGTTGAGGTGCGGCTTAAATCGTTAAAAAATAAATAAAAATCCCTCACAGAAACCCATGCTTAACAACGTAAGTATGTACGTTCATAAATGGTCCCGCAAACACTACGATGAGTCCATTAGTTCACCATCTGTCTCCAACTATGTGATGTAGCCAACTGCAGACGGTTGTGTCGTATTCTGCTTTGTTACTTTTGTAGGTAATCATTCATTTCACACAGTTACGACACTGACAATCCCATACATCTCAAATCCAAAATAAATCTCCTGAGTTAGAAGTTGCGATAAAGCGCTTCTCGTGAGTTCACCGATTCGGGAATCGCTTAACGAAGGGCGAAATCTAAGTAGTATTCACGCTTCAGTTCGGCGATCCGCTCCCAACGAGTTCGGATCATCCCTTTGGAGAACAGTTGATTACGTTTGTAAAACCCTCGCAGTAGTACGAAAAGGCATAACTTGAGATGGTTGTTCACTTTACCTACTACATTTCGAGAAACTCATACTCAACTACATGTGGCCAGTGAGCGAGATATTAGAGATTAGTGGCTGCAATAAAAAACCGATGCTCTCCTAAAGAAAAATATATTCGTGGGAAAGAGGGGGCTTTCAGAAAATCGAAGTAAAAAACTGGTTTCAAACACTGATTCGGCTACGGACCAATTAGTGAAAAGAAGAACGGATGTTGGCGTCGAAACGAGAATTCCATTATTTTCTCCGACACAATTTACGACAATGGGAGGCAGTCGGTGAGTGGTAATAAATTGGAACTTCGATTTCACTTCGCTGAAAACGCATTATTTCTCTTCAATATCCACGAGATCCAATTAATATTTTTCGGATGCCGTCCGAGTTTTTGATATTTTCATATATAATAATGAAGGTTTACAATCGGCTATGAACGCAAAAACCACATCGAATCACTAAACAGAATTTTTGATTAGCATGTATCATGTTTTACCGCTGGTTTTTTGCTTGAAAGTTAGCGCGAGCCAACATGTTTTTTATTGATTTTGACGTACAACCAATGCGTTGCTGGGGAAGTATAAATTCCTTAGTTTTTATAACAGGAAAATCGTTTGCCACTTGAAGAGCTCGGCCGAATAGGGGTCTAAGTTATATTTTTTCCGAAATTGAGTTATTGGTATCATATGATTCGTTGAGATCTCCTCCATTAGTTTATACAAACGAAAAACCCCAATTCCATATTATGTGCTTGTCACTATGGACCTTTAACGACTCAAAATCGTGGCAATTTTTCGTTTTGACGAAGGGTCTATGTTTGTTTTAGCCTAGCGACCGTGCTACGTGCCGCAGTTATTCCATTCATCTCTCCATTGTTTTCTTCCGTGTCGGTGATATTTCAGTTTTCTGCACTAACTAACAGTTCTGCATCAACAGGTCTCCATCATTGAATTGAATAAAGGAGAACACTGTTGATGATAAAGGTCACAAGATAATGAGTGCTTATTTTTATTATTGGTGGAACAAGGGTCTATGTTATTGATCCTGCAGTTTCTGGTCGTGTGGTTACAAAGGAGTTTTTTCGCTCTCCTGTAAAATTTAGTAAATTTAACATAGAGCCTTACTCGGCCTAGCTCTTCACTTTTCGGAATGCTCTCGTTCTATCACAGCATCCCGTGATCCTTAAGCTGCTGTATTGTGGAGGAAACCTGATTTATTACGCTACGTTATAAACTAATATTGCTAAGTAACCGTAATGAACTAATAATGCTAAAGGAAGGCACTACATGGTAGGTAATATTGTACAGTATGTACTTGTAAGCAGTAAGTACTAGTCGATGCATAGACCTCTGACCAGCTGATTGGCTCCTAAAGCAGATCTATATGTTATTTGAAATTTGAAACAGGTCGTTTATGAGACAGGTTGAATAGAATTTCAACGTGCGGAACCACCCTGATCTGCTGAGGAAACTCATTTCTATGTTATTCGTCCTACGAAGTTAAATTTCTGAACTGAGCCTTTTGACCATTGAAGTTTATTAAAGAAGAAATGACAGTGAAGCGTATTTTTACAGCACATGATGGAGTAGGAGATATTTGTGCAATTGAAACCACCATTGATAGTAAAAATACATTCCTTGTAACTATCTATATCAGACCAGGTACATCCACTTGTGACATTAGGCACTTCTTTGCATTGAACTTGTTGCCATACAGTTCAAAAGCAGCAGTTTTTGAAGTTGTAATAGACTTGTAATTGGATGCTACAGAGTTTTAATAGGAGGCTGAAATTTCGAATTGATCATCTATCGGACTGCTCTTTACAAAGTGAGAAGTACACAGATGAGCTAAATGACCTCGGGTGCTCATTTCTCTCGTAAAAGACCTAGGAGGTAGAATTTCGGTTTGGAGCCTGTGGTGCTTGATGTAAAAGTGAGGACCCACCGTGATCAGCTGAGTGAGCTCGGGAGGTCATTTCTCTCCTAATTGATCTACGAGGCAAAAATCTGGTATGGAGCCTCTATAGGCAAGCAGTGTACGATTGACAAAGTGAGGAACAACCCAGATTAGCTGAGCTAGAACGGTAGCTCATTTCTCTCTCTGTAGACCTAGGAGGCTGAAATTTGGTATGGAGCCTCAATATGCCTGCTGCGTAAGATTGACAATTTCAGGGACCACCCAGAGCTGAGTGAGCCCGGGAAATCATTCCTCTCCTAATATACCTAAGAAGCTGAAATTTAGTATTGAGCCTCTAGGCTGCTGTGTACGACTGATCAAGAGAGGACCCACCTTGATCAGCTGAGTGCGCTCGGGAGCTCATTTCTTTACTAATAGACGAAGGAAGCTGAAATTTGGTATTTATCAACATTAATACTTGAGAAAACATGATACATAATGTTTATTTATTGGTTGTTACAGAAAATCGGCAATAGTTCGTCTCTTTGCAATATTTTTTGCAGTACCTATTGGACTTATCTGCAGGATTTACCCTGCACTGTACGCTGAGCACGTGTTCTACTAAAACCAGGTTTATAAAGAATACTGCAGTTTAAATCACTAAATCTGTGACCGATTTATTTTATTACAGTAGGAAAGTTCATATATTTTAATAAAATGATAACAAAAAAGAATTCTAGTCGTGCACCCTTGTGACTGATGTGCGCCATCAGCAGCATGTATATAGTATAGTACATTTTACGGTTAAATACGCAGTCTATCTGTGTTAGATAAATAACTGCAGGTCTATTTGTGTTAGAACTAGCCGGCTGGTGGATTGTTAGGGCGGCCAACGGGACGAGGACTCCTTTCTCATTTATGCTTGGACGTGCAAATGACGTGCCCCTTTTTCGGTGGAGGGGTCAGAGCTCTTCATCGTCAACATAATGGGCTTTCAACTTAAAAAATACGCTAAGATAGAATTTTTCGAAACAAACAGTGTGTTTTTGAATGGTAGTATCTCGGTCTATATCCCACGGACAAAGCTGTATTTACAAAAACTGTATTAAAAAAAAAAATAATAAATAAATAAATGAATAAAATAAAATAAATACGAGTAAATAAACAAATAAATAAATGAATGAATGAATACATAAAAAATAAAAAACAAAAAACCGGAAGAACTATCCAACGCACAGATCTGTATTTGAGAAAGCACAAAATACAGCATTTGCCAAACCGGTACTTGCAAAAAAAAAAATAAATGAATAATTGAATAAAAAAATAATATAAAATAATAATAATAATAACTATAAAATAAAAACTGTAAATACCATGAAGTTTAGGAATAGTATGGTGGTCGAAACGTTAGGACACGCATTGAAGTAGCTATAAACCAAAAATTGGTAAAAAATTGTTTTTACCCTAGATCCATTCGGAATCCAAATTTTCATGATAGAAAATGATTAACCAGAATAACTAATAGTCTTTTTCGTGATCTGATAGTTTTTAGTTCACCCTAAGTAAACGACGTGATTAGGAGTAATCAGGACCACAGCGGCAGTTAGGGTCCCAGTTGACAGCTAATCGATAGTAAGAGAGATAAACGAGCCAGATGATTATTCGGATAATCCACCGATTGACGATTCGTTACATACGTAGTGTCACGAAACTTATCCAATGTGCAGCAATCTTCGGTATCCATCGGTATAATTCAGAAAACGGGGTATTCATCGTAATTTCAAGTGTAACTCGAAGGCAAAGCTAAACTTTGATACCACGAACATGACTGTTTTTAAGGGCTAGTGATCAAAGCATCGCAGAATGACCAAACCAGAAAATGCTCAAAGCGCATGCTAAAGCGCCCTGATCCCTAGCGAGAAAAACGTTCTTAATAAAAGATTGGTTCCATCTGAAAAGGTTTTATTACCCCCACTCCACATAAAACTGGGGCTTATGAAGTAGTTTATCAAATCATTGCCGAGAGATGGAGAACGTTTCAAATATGTATGCTCCAAGTTCCCAAAACTTTCTGTGGCCAAATTGAAGGAGGGAGTTTTTACAGGACCCGACATACTTAAACTTCTGTCAGATCCCCAGTTTTCAGAATCAATGGGAGAACAAAAAAAAGAAGCTTGGGATTCTTTCAAGGACGTAGTTCAAAAGCGTATAGGGAATACGAAAGACCCCAACTACAAATGCATTGTAGATCGTACAATGCTGCCTACAAAGCTTAGGGGTGCAACATGAGCTTGAAAGTTCCTTTCCTACACTCCCACGTCAATTACTTCCCAAAAAACCTGGGAGCGTTTAGTGAGGAGCAAGGTGAACGATTCCACCTAGACGTTTATGAAATGGAACGACGCTACCAAGGACGATGGGACGTCAACATGCTAGCTGACTGCTGTCGCATGTTCAAGAGGGATTCAGACAGTGCTGGAGAACGAAAACGTGTGCGAAGAAGTATCAAAGAAAAGGAGAAAAGGTTCCATAAGCAAACAGAATGAATTTTTGAAGCAGTTTGTGTTTTTTTTTTTAGTTTTTACATAAAATAAAGTATGGTTTTTTTTCTACATTTTTGTGTTTTTTATTTACTCATTCCTCGTGTTTTGCAAGAAAACTGTACCTGATGGACAAAAATGGTGCTAATTTTTGGATTCAGCACACCAAAAAACGTAAAATTCAGCTTTAGGATTTCATGCGTGAAGACGTGGATGGCTGAGAGCAAGACTGACGTTTGCCATTCTGCGAGAATTGATAATGTGTATTCGTGGTACACGAAAACGCTGGAGGAGCAGCGAGGAGCTAATTGGCTTCCACAATGGAGCAGGATCCAATATTTGATAAATTATTCGGTACTTTTCCGTTATAAACCCCACCCGTCAATTTGTATCAACACGCCCGCCCGATGTTTCTAGGCATTACTTCTTACTTAGATTATGTTATGTTATGTATTTTTGAGATGCGAGCTTGCGAGCATCCAGACCGCCAAAGTATACATAATTTTGACCTCCATGTCCAAATAATCTGTATTTTTACTAAGGGATTGACTACTTGATGTTATGTAATTTTGAGATGCGAGCTTGCGAGCATCCAGACTACCAAACTATACTCAGCTTTCTGATCCATTTGTGCAAATTCATGTGAATTATACTTGTGCAAATTCATGTGGAGGCAATCAAACCACAACCACGCCAATTTGTTTCAACAAGACCTCACCGACATCGGTAACTTCTGGAAACACAGTAATTCTTTTTTCCTTCTTTTTTTTTTAAATAATATAATTTCTTCCCACAGCTTGAAATTGTTACCAATTCTTCGTAAATATGTAACCTAAGTAAGAAGGAATGCCTAGAAACATCGGGCGGGCGTATTGAACGTATTGAAGACAAATTGACTGGGGGGGGGGGGGGGGGGGGATAACGGAAAATGACCTGTCAGCTTATAATAATGTACTATTGTAACAACAACAGATTGTAATTTTTGCTTTTAAAACTGTAAAATAGGAAATAGGAGAAATATCAGCACATGGGTTAGAAAAAAGAACCCATGTGCTGATATTTCGCCTAAAGCACGGTGGCTGGGGCCGGGTCCGAACAGGCAGGTGAAGCATACCGTTTTATACCATCCAATTGTCTTCATTTTTCAGTTTTATAATATTAGTTAATTGCACTTGCACATCAAGGTAACTATCTATAAATTAACGATTGTAATACCATTGTTGGTTTACAATTAAAAAATATTTGAATTGATTTGCCTTTTTTTATTTCCCTAGTTTTCTGTGGGTGACGATTTACTTCTTTCAATCTTTGATGCATCCAATAGTGACTGTGACTCCTGGCTGATGGTTTATTTATTAACCATGCCTGATTTCACCTTATTTATTGGATACTTCAAGTTGATAGATATACCTATAGTTTTCGTGATTGTTCATCAGTCGATGTAGTGTATTTAATGTTTGGAATTTGTTGATCATAGGTATTTACTATTACTATTAGGTATTACTACTACCTTTGCCTTGTGATCACCGAATCTAATTTCTTCCCTATTCAACCAATGGAGCTGTAATTTCAAATGGTATTACTTCATGGTAATTTCATGGTAAATACATTCATCACTCTTTAGACTTTATGCCCAAAATGTTTTACGTTTCTTATTGATCAAATAAAATAAAATCAAATGGGTTTTTATTTGCAAAAGGCCTTGCCAGGCAATACAAAAGTCAATTATAATATCTAAGTAATAATAATAACAATAAATACATGTAATATGGCTAGAAGAGAGAACAAAATTATTAGAACATGAAGGTAGAGGTGTCGAGCTTATAAAAATCTTTTACTACGAGTATATAGTTCTTGTTCTACAAGTACACGTTTTATAATGTTTTTAAAAGACTTATGTGGCAGATTCTCGTTGAAGAGTGTAAATGGTTAAATAAAAGACAACCAACTTGATAGGGGTTCGTTTTCAGGGATGTTGCTAATCTGGTTAGAGGGGACATAACTTCGTCCGGTCTCTTATTGAATAGTTGTGCCTTGTCTAACCCTTGGAAAACTCATTCAGGTTGCACTTGACGTATAGCAAGGATACCAACACGAACAAACTAGGCAGCGTTAGGACTCCGAGACCCATGAAGTGCCTCCTGCAGCTCTCATTCCATCCTAGCCTACGTATGGTACGAACGGCTTTCTTTTGGAGCTTAAAAATTTTATTTACGTGACCACTGTTGCCCCACAAGACGACACAGTATGGCACCCGGCTGGAAAAACAAGCATGGTAAACAAGGAGTATTACTTCTGGGGACACTGAGTGGGCGAGTCGGTGAAACAAATAAATGCAGGATGACAGCCCGGAAGATAGCTTTTCCACGTAGGTCAGCCAAGAAAATCTATTGTCGACCAATAGACCCAAAACATTGACTGAGCTTTCGAGCTTACCATTCAAGAGAAATTCCAACTTTTGTGTTTTAGTATCAATTACACTCAGAACACTTGCGGTACACCAGGTTTTTTACAAGGATTTCAGAGCGCCCAACGTTAAGTTGAAAAGAGGAAAGAGTTGAACTGGCTGAGAGCACAGATCGTCAGCAAAAAGGTCTAGGCTACCTGAATCTAATGGTTGGTAAGGAAGGTCATTTATAAATAATATGAAGTGACAGAGTCCTAAAATCTGCCGATTTTAGGTAAATTATGCTAGTTAAAAATGATTTACAGCTCACCTCAGCCCTCAGCTTCTTGATTTCAGATGCTAGCTCTTCGCACTGCTGGGTGTACTGCCACTTCGCCGTCTTCTCACTCTCGACGATCTGGAGGAGGTGAAGATGTTTCTGTTCGAGCTCCTCCTTTTGAAGCAACAGCTTGTTGAAACTGCCAATAAAATACAAAATGTTTATTTTTGTTCATTATGGTTTTTTAAAGGTTAAAAAGGTTACAAGATCCCCCTATCTAATAAAATACGAATTTCCCTGTTCTCACATTGGATTTCCAGTTCTTAGTGCAGCAAGGAAATGATGTCGAATGGGTGTGGCCGATGGCTCATATTCATAACACGATTGAACAGGTGGTTTTACTGTATAATATATCAAGGCCGCGAACTGATATGATAGCCAAGGCTTTCATATGAGCAAGGTATAGGGAATGGATTCCCATAACCACTCAATTATGATGAAAATCTAATGGAAATTAATGTGGTAATTAATTCGGTTTGTGACCCAGCAACTATGACATTTCTACAGCCACAATACAAGGAGGAAAATGGGGAGAAACATGCCATACTTCCCGGGAGAAGATGACGGGGCCCCAACTTCCATCGTACGCTTGATATTATTGCTCTTGGATGATTTATGAAATTAATTTGTACCTGAATTTAAATTGTCGAATACATCCATTATCTTTTAGGACTAACTTTTACGTCTTTCTCTTCAACCAAAATCTTCAATCCTTACACTTTACTGGCGAATTCTAGTGAACGGGAGAAAAGAAGAAATACCTTCATTGAGCATTTTAGAGTAAAACAATAATAATGTATTGGATTTCATTCTAATAAACAATCTAACATGGTAATGATCACTACTTTGCGGAAGTTCCACATCTTTGGTTCTTGGTTTCTAATTAATTCACTGAATGAATGAAATGTTACTGAATCTTCAGTGAAAAGGACGTCGAAAATTACAGTTATGCAGCACGATCATAAGAAATTTTTTAGTAAATTTGCTATCATATTTGAGTTAAATTGTTTAAAAATTTCAGCACCATAAGTGAAAAAAATATTAAGAAGCAATTTCATGGCAAAAATTATACTATTTTGCTACTCAAGCAACGATATTAAGGAAGAAAAGTAAGTTGTAAGCCCGAAGACCGAAAAATGGCTAATTACGGGCAGGCGTGGCCTGGGCCGATTTTTTCAACAGTTTTCTTTCATCGGCTGTGAAATAAATGTGAAATCCTTCTTCGTAAGGGAGTTATTAAACAACTAGCTGATTATCTGGTTGGAACTAGAAATGAGATTAAAGAAATTAAAAAATTCAAGAAAATCGATTTTTAATATTAGAAAATTAAGGTTATTTTCAGTTTTAGATTTTTTCTCAAGGAATATTAAGAAATTTATTCGTCTGTGAGACACGAGGAGGAGTCAGGATCTTCTTCTTTCCATTTACTGCAGCTTGACTCATTAATTACTTGGAAAACGATATCCCACATGCCTATGACACGGAAAACCAAGGAAACCCCCATTTCTACACCCATTTTTCACTCACAGCACCCATGGGTGTGAAGTAAACATTATGGAACCCATCGTAATCGATTCTACGATAAAAATTATATGGGAAACGATACCCAAGATGCCTACGTCCTAAAAAACCTCAAAACCCCATTTTTATATCCACAGCACTTAAAATTTGATTTAAAAACTATTTGCACGTTTTCGCACGATTTTACTGAAGATTAGTTTATTAGGATTGCCACAAAATGCAGAACATCAACAAAACCCACGCAATCACATTAAATCAAGCAACTTCCTCAAAATTGTTTATTATTATTCACAGTTTTCCAAGATTTTACGGTGTTTTTATCAGTTTTAGAATTATGAATGAGCAATGTATTGCAATAAGGTGTTCCATAATATATGAGGAGTCCAGAGGAAGAATGATTATAGTCATACAAAATTGAAACGGAGAAAACTGAAGTTTAATATTCCACTATAAATTACACAATTATATTGCACAGTAAAATGGTTAAGAAAAATATCTGTTAAATCATAAGATTACTAAGAATCGGTATTGACAATAAAAACTCCGTGAAAAAAAATTAGTGTAATTAAAAATTGAAATTACTAAAATTGGTGGGACATAAATCGTTTTTTTCCAAAAAAAAAATTAACTATGGTCAACTAGCTGGTCACGTCAAAATCGTTGTCACTCTCATCAATTGTTTCTTCATTTCCCACGTTCGTGACCGTTACCAAGCTCTCGTAAAAGCTTTTTGAGGTTTCATTGATCAAGAATTTTGACTACTTGATCAAATCCTTCATTTTAGCCTTCATGGAACGCCCGTTCGTGTAAGTTCAGGGGACATAAACATTTCTTCCCCAGGAGCGGGTGGACTAAAATCAGTCTTCCCCAGCACACGACATTTTCTATTGCATGTTGTACTGTGACTAAGATTGTTTTTCCTGGAAACGATGTCACCATGCGATAGTACTTCTCATTCCTCACTAGATGGCTCTAAAACCTCAATTTCCCCAAAAAGTGGAGTAAAACCATTCTTCCCCTGGACTCCTCATATATTATGTCTACACATACAATCAAGGACAATCGGTCATCGCGGGATTTTTTTTTCTCGCTGGTAATATTTGAAAACAACAAACATCCCTCCCATCACGCGAACTGCTTCAACCGTCAAAACAATAACAACCCGAAATTCAAAAATATGTTAGCAAACGAATCCAGCAGAAACGAGCTTTTCTGCAAAAAAGAATTTTCACAAAAAAAGAGCTATTTAGATGGCTTCAAAATTTTAACAGTGGGTAGAAAGGGTCGGGGGCCCCCTAAAAATCCGCTTCATACATCAGAAAACTGCTCAAATGTACTATTAAATGGCCCAAATCGGTACAAAATCGTTTTTTTGACAAAATTGCATGTGTGGTGTCACAGTCAAAATATTTTTCAGCGCTAAGTCGATAACGACCACTCCCAGATCTCTAAGATTTTCGGTAGAAAAGCCCCATAATTGACCAAATTTTCAAGATTGGCTGCGCGTTATAAAATTTTCTTTACGATCTCGTCACACGACTGACCCCTCAGTTTTATTTAGGACTTAGTTGGCTTCAACGATCAGAATCAAAGCGCCTCATTCAATGTTATCTACAACTTTTCTTTGAAAATTCGCTCTATTAGCCTTGCTGCATGAGTACTTCATTTTTCAATCTCTGTCACTTTTTTGAGGTTATTGGCCCCTATGTGCTGCTCAAAATTTTGGAATCTACGTATCTTGAAAAGTAAACCAACAAACTCTGAGGTGAAGAGAGGGGGAAATTTCTAATTTTTTCTTTTTTTTTTGACATGGATATGTCTTTTGGCTGGGAGTCAAGGAATTTTTCGCTACACTTTTTTTTCGCGACCGACACTTTTTTTTCTCCACACAAAATGCAACGCTCCGGCACTTTTTCTATTGATTTTTACGTACAACCAGTGCGTTACTAGCGAAATGTAACTTCCTTAGTTTTCATAGCAGGAAAATCGTTCGCCACTTTTTGGAATGCTCTAATTTCATGATAACATCTCATGATCCCTAAGCCATTGTTGGGTCAAATAAATCTGATTTATTACGCTAAGTTATAAACTAATATCAACAAGTAACCATAATGAACTAATAATGCGAAAAGAAGGCACTATATGGTAGGTACTATTGAGTAGTAGGTACTTGTAAGCAGTAGGTACTAGACGATGCATAGACTTTTCCCTATCATTGGAACTAGCTGCTCTCGATCAGTAGCGATCTCGATCCGGTTTTCATTCGACTAGGTAGAATTTCTATTGATTTTTCACGTACAACCATGGCGTTACTAGGGAAGAGTAACTCCCATAGTTTTCATAGTAGGAAAATAGTTCCCCACTTTTTGGAATGCTCTCATTTTATCACAACATCTCATGACCTCTAAGCCATTGTAGTGTCAAGGAATGCTGATTTATTACTCCAAGTTATAAACTAATATTGTTTTGTAACCATAATGGAATAATCTTGTGAAAAGAAGGCACTAGGTACATGGCTGGTATACAACTGAGTAGTAGGTACCTACTGGTAATCAGTCGGTACTAGACATATCCATGATCTTTTGTTTTTCCCATCGAGGGAGAAATTTCAATTTATAACATAAATAGATATAAAACTACGACATAAATAGAAGAACGAGTACGAAAGAACTGTGTGATTATTTACCTGATGACCGCCTATTTACATATGATAGCGAAACGTTTAATTTTTCTTGGTCGATTACAAAGGTTCATTATTGAAAAAAATAAACCAAAATGTAAACAGGGTGCTTAAATATGAACTAACAAGGGGAGTGCGCGGTAACTCTCGATCCCAATGAAATACTTACTAGAGTTTCCACATTGAAAACGAGTCAACCATGTTTTTTCGTTCGACAGTATGGGTCCTTGGACCTTCCAGAAAAAAAATCAAAGTGACCATGGTCAAAAACTCCCTATTTTAAGACATAACAAGTATAGACCCATAGATGGGCTATCTAATACAGGAAATATAATTCTTTTTGATAATGGTGTTTGAGGGTTGAGAATTTTTCAAGGCTTCTCAAATCATATCGTTTATTGCTTACGCTGAGCGCTTTCGCCTTGTAATGGCCTCATCAAAGCTTGCAGCTTATTGTTAGGTGCTTAATGCCTGATTTTTGGGTCCTCTTCACCATCTTAGGAGATACCTTCAAAGTTTGTATATTTCGTCAATTTGTTAGAAGGGGATTATATGTGAAAATCTGGTGGCTGGATCACGCATTGTCTGGTTGATAGATATCTCTATTGTGTCCTTATACGTATAAGGCGGTCTTTGTGGTCAATTTGCATTTTTAAATTGAGAAATAATGAAAAATGTTGGAGAGATGCACAGTTAAATTGATAAAAAAGTATAATACTTATTATAATTATACTTTATTATCAATTTAACTGTGCATCTCTCCAACATTTTTTATCATTTCTCAATTTAAAAATGCAAATTTACCACAAAGACCGCCTTATACGTATAAGAACACAAAAGATATATCTATCAACCAGACAATGCGTGATCCAGCCACCAGATTTTCACATATAATCCCCTTTTAACAAATTGACGAAATATGCAAACTTTGAAAGTATCTCCTAAGATGGTGAAGAGGACCCAAAAAGCAGGCATTAAGCACCTAACAATAAACTACAAGCTCTGATGGGGCCATTAATAGGCGAAAGTGCTCAGTGTAGGCAATAAACGATATGATTTAGAAGCCTTGAAAAATTCTCAACCCTCAAACACCATTAAAATGAAATGAAATGAAATTTATTCCTTCATAAAGTATACATTGTTACAAAATAAATTACCATACTCTGTCACCTAATATACATTACAATCATTAGAACCAGGAACTACCCGACACCAAAGAACTCAGTTGTGTGCTGGGTGGGGGAGCAGACTTTTGAGTCTCGAATATAATTATGCGACTGTGTGGACTGATTTCAGTCGATTTAAATCATAAAATTAAATTCTTTCAAATTTTACATCAATACAAGAATCAAACGAGTTTCCGACTGGTTGCTATTGTGAATTTCAAGTACTTATTATCTAATATTTACAGAACATCGATACTGGAACCTTCACTATATATATTATACACTACTGAACAAATTTTCACGGTTTGGGCCCGCAAAGGGTGAAAGGCCTCCGAAATGGCAACGAGTTTCGGCCCGTGAACCGTCTCACCTTTGGGCTCGTGTGTTTTGATGACATAAGCATGTCCTGTGAACCTGGGATATGGATTCCGTCGGCCGTGCAGTAGTCGCGTATTTGCCTTCTTGCATTTCACAATGGATAAGGTCATTTCAGACAGGTTTTCCAGTAGGCGTGGTAAAAATGTCATTGTGATAGGGAATTACAAGTTTTCCGAATACCGCACGGTAAGTGATGGAAGTGTGAGGTTTCGGTGTTGCAACCGCAGGCCATGAAGGCTCTGAATGAGACCTTGTACGTATGAGCCTAATTAAAATACATTACTCTCATACCTTCATGAATTATAGTAATAGGTACATACATACATACAGACTCTCTTACCGCCATGAATAGTAATGTAACTTCTTATTTGAAGGATTATTACATACGACTATGATATAAATATACATGTATCAACAACTTATATTTATCGTAAGTATTGACAATATACACTCTTGCGATGCAATTAAAGTATGGTTTCCCGAGGGGCCCAAACCAGTTGCGCCTTCAAAACCCAACGGGCCCAAAACCGTTGCTCTGCGGGCCCAAACCAGTCGTGATTTCATACGTGCGGGCCCAAACCGGGACCGCCCATTTTCACATGCTTGATATCGTTGTGATATTAGCCAGCTGAAAACAGTTTTTTATACACTGCTCTAGAATGAATAGATGGTTTTTTTTAAAATGCTATCAGGTACTATTCTCATAAAAAGAGGTAAACTGTAAAAAAAAAAAAAAAAAAGATTACCTTATACGGATAAGGCAACAACTCCATAACTAACTCTTTTTGTGATTATTTGAATTAATCGTTCTCTTAGTGGAAACATATAACTTTAAACAGAATACATAGTTTTGATGTTGAAACTAGGGTTGCTCAACTTTATCGTGAGATATTTAGTTGGTCGACAACGAGGTATTTTGGCGGGCCTGTGTAGCGCCGTTGTCTCCCGCTGTGACGATTGTGGCCGAGCAGCCCGCAACATTTTTGGGGGTCCGAGCAGGAAATGGGGTCCGGAATGCAGGCGGTGGCGGTCAAGGGGGAGCAGGTTGCGGTGGTAGGTGGTCAAGGGGGGTCTCCATCGCACAGCGGAGCAGTTCATTTGGGCTGAACAATGGGACCCCTCTCCGACTGTCGCCCTCCACACGAAACACTCTGTATTTTCCCTTGACGTACCGCAGAGGATAAATACTCGTGGAGAGCTTCAACTGTGTTGGAGAGGGGGGGCTCCGCCGTGACGCCCCGAGGGGACCCCCGCCCCCTCTTTCGTCTCTCAATCCCCATTTCTTCTCAGCCTCTTTCTTCTCTTCCTCGCCATCCTCATTTCTCTTCCTACTCCCCCTCTTCTTCCATCCACTTCTCAACCCCTTGAGGCTATTTTCACCCAACAGTCCTTACAAGGGCACTCGAAATGAGAAAAAATCGTCAATGGCCTTGCAAGTTAATTCGTTTCCCAGGATTTATATGTTCAGGAAAGGACAATTGGGCGAATCTCCACATTACGAGTATAAACAAAGTCGTGCAAAATCTCATAGGGTCCTGAACTTTTTAAATAGTATGTTTCTAATCATAAAGTTTTATCAAACGCAAAATTTACTCAGAGAGCAGTAAAACATTGTTAAAATGTCAAATTTTCATTGTCATGCTCTATAAACATCCATGTAAGTTAAATAAATGATTGAATCGCAGTTCCAAATGATGTCAAGATCGACCCACTATGAGTAATGAATGTCAACAATCGGGAATGGGGTCGGAACTAATAAAGCGCCTCTTTCGCCGAGCTTTCGAAAAAAATATTTTCTTCATCAGGGCTCAAGGGCTCCTAGTGCTGATGAAAAGCGCCACCCCTCATCCTCACAGTCATAACAGAAGGAAAACCAAAAGAAGAATAATCCGAATAATCCCTATATTTATATATATATTTATTTGTTTAAGCATGTGCCTAATGATATGTTTGTTGAATTGAAACAATAGTTGTTTTATATATATTTATTGAGTAGTTGTTGATAGCTGGTGCTCATTTTCATTTTCACATTCCCTTCAATAGCCTGGATTATTTTTCTTTAGGTTTTTCTTCTGTTATGACTGTGAGGATAAAGGGTGGCGCTTCTCATCAGCACTAGGAGCCCTTGAGCCCTTACGAAGAAAATATATTTCTCGAAAGCTCGGCGATAGAGGCGCTTCATTAGTTCCGACCCCATTCCCTATTGTTGGCATTCAGTAAATAATTGAACACCATAGGTTTATTGTTATTTTTCAGTTTGAGTGAGCGACAAATTTTAAAGGACTTGGTGTCCGATTCGGTGAAAAGAAAAGCAGTGGACATGTTTAGTGACAGACTATCGAAAATCGTTCAAGAAACTTAACGCATTGATAGGTTGTTATGAAAATGGAGAAATCGGCCGACTTCATTTCTTGACCAGTGTGTGTAGGCACTACTCAGAGTAAACGATTTTGAACAAAACTATTTAAATAAATGACAATGTGTTGAACTGCAATGAATCTTGAGAGTTTCTTCTAATTTCCTCTCACCTTTTTTATCATTTAATAATGATTAATAGGACGTTTCTATTTGTTTTCGTCATGTCACGAGCGTCACGTCACGGTGGGGTTTTCTATTGATTTTCACGTACAACCAATGCGTTACTAGGGAAGTGAAACTCCCTTAGTTTTCATAGCAGGAAAATCGGGAATGCTCTCATTTTATCGCAGTATCTCATAATCCCTAAGCCTCTGTAGAGTCAAGGAAAGCTGGTTTATTACACTCAGTTATAAACTAATATTGCTAAGTAACCATAATGAACTAATAATGTGGAAAATTAATCATTATTAAATGATCTGACTGTAGAACCGTAGGTCTACCGTCCGTTTTTAAATAGTATGTGTCTAATCAGAAAGTTTTATTGAAGGCAAAATTTGCTCAGAGAGCAGTAAAACAATGTTAAAATGTCAAATTTTCATTGTTATTTACTATAAACATCCATGTAAGTTAAATAAATGATTGAACACTATAAGTTAATTGTTATTTTTCAGTTTGAATGAGCGACAAATTTTAAAGGAATAGGTGTCAAATTCGGTGAAAAGAAAAGCAGTGGATATTTTTAGTGACAGACTATCGAAAATCGTTCAAGAAACTTTGCGCATTGATAGGTTGTTATGAAAATGGAAAAATTGGCCGACTTCATTTCTTGACCAGTGTGTGTAAGCGCTACTCAGAGTAAACGATTTTGAACAAAATTATTAAAATAGATGAGAATGTTCAACTGCAATGTATCTTGAGAGTTTCTTCTAATTTCCTCTCACCTTTTTTCTTATTACCTACAATAGTATAGGCAAGAAGGTAAGGTTTCCGATGGAGATGCTAACAAGCGGAGTTGCGAACTGCAGGGATGTAGCAGTGATAGGTAGGTGGCGGAGCTACTTACATAAATGGCGGAGCAGCAATGACTCCACGGCAAAGTACAGCGCATCTTGAGTTCAAATGGCGGTGGGATACATCTAATTTTAGTAATGGATCCCATGCACGGACGAAAATACTATCAACATTCTATAAACCTAAATCGATAATATTTCCTGCAACGTTAGGAGAAGAATTGAATTGATGGTGGTTGTGTATCGAATCATAAATCAGTTGTGCTCTGAGGCTAGAACGCAACAGCTTGGAGGTGTTGTTCCACGAATCCCACACAACTCTCGGTATATTGTAATCGCCAATCAGCACAATCTCGAAATCTGTATTGAAGTGGGATATATTTCCGAGCTCGTTCAAGTGCGCCTCCAGAACGGATAATGGCTGATAAGTAGGAAGGTATAAACAACCCAAGAGAATTTTGAATTCAGGTAATGTCAGAAAAAATTCAGCAATGTCGGCTGATTGCCATTTGTTAAATTGTAGGTGAATCGAAATGGCAATCAATACGCCTCCTTCTACAGCTTTATGTGAGTTGTTTGTTGGAGATCGATCTGACGGATATACATTGTAACTTTGTGATTCGTTTCTAGACGCCGCAAGGGGCTTCCATTCTAAATTCCAGCTTCATAAGTAGAATAGCAAAAAGATTAGCTTCGGATCTCATTCAGCTGACATGATACATAACGAACTTTATGACCAAAATAGTTCGTCTTAGGGCCCAATAGAGTTTTTTGACTTATTAAAATTATGCGCCACTATAAAGGACACCAATGGGCTAAAAACTGTCTTAAAGAGGCATGGATACCCTACGTAATACAAGAGCACTTAATTCCTTAGGTACTCAATATTAATTTAGTTTTCACCATCTAGAAATAATATTATCTTTATATATAATTCCGAACGGTCTTTGAAATTGTGAAGAACTTCGCGGTCCATTTTAGTGTTAGACTGCTCATTCAAATCAGCACGGCCCCAAGTTTATTGCAAAAGTGTCGCCGTTCGTCTCTATACCCGCCTTAATCGTGTTCTAGGCGGTCCTTATCAACGAGAGTTGTTTATTAGGCTGTGGCGGTAACAACAGTTGCCATCAATTCACGGTAATAAGAAACGTAGTGTAGTTACTAACATCTAGGAGAGTTATTTCTGAACGAAGAAATTGAAACTGAAGAACTTAGCGGACTTTATATATAATTCCGAACGGTCTTTATATATAATTCCGATTTACACGCTTACAAAGAAACGAAGAAGACTCGAGATAGAATTACACCATCATCTCACCATGCCCAAATTCTGAATTCCCCGATTCAACTTTTTGTTTAGTCTCATAGTGGAGAGGACCACCTCAACTGGTGATATTTATTTTATTATATTACTTACATTTTGATAGGTATTTCCTCTTTTTAAATAATTTAATAACATCGCCTTAGCTTTGCACCAGGTCACATAACGCCGCAAATAGGTAGGACTTATATCGTTACTATAATGTGCTGAGTTCCTGTTAGGTACTATTGTTATACGGACTAGATTAGGGCTTTCCAAGCCCTAAGAGGCCTCTAGTATAATATAATTAACTTATGAACGGAATAATTAATCTATTTATCACTTTCTAGGAACATGATTATATTTATGTAAGTAACCCTGAACGGTATAAACAAAATTGTTGAGGTGTAGCGATCGTAATTGTATTTCCAATCTAAAAACTAAACCCTTCGTCAAGAATAGCATGCAATAATATAAATCTCTACGTACTAAAAAATCGGTCAATTAGGAAACGAAAAAATGATATTTAAAGTACCTAATTAACGGTAATTTACGTTCGCGCATGCATAGGATCAAGTAGTAGTACTAGTACAATGAAATCGATAGGAGACCTCCTGCAATTCTCTGAAAATTTCATCAAAAATCAGATGAAAACTGAGGAAATTTCAAAAGTTTCTTACGCGTTGTAGACGCAAAAAGTTCAAAATTGTATTATGCGCGTAGATGCAAAAATATGCAGCTGAAATATGTTGCAATCTTTCAAACGATATCTACAGATAAGGACCCATGTGCTGTTTTCACATTCCATCGCATTCCCTGGGAAGGGTACTCCATGAAAGTTAATAACTACAAGAAACTTTATTAGGTACAAATTCACGCTATTTCGAAAATCGGAAGAAAAAATTACCGTTAATGATAAAAAATAATTAAAGCCGTGGAAAATATACCACACACCCTTCCGTAATATCTATGAATTTCAACTAAAAAAAAAAAAAAAAAAAAAAAAAATCAAAAATTTTTTTTTGGCGTCTTAAGTGTTATTGCACACACACACACCGCTTTCGGACGGTCGGTTTTATTCTGGCCGTCCAAATTCCAATAGTGAACCATTGGATGGAACGGGACTTGGCACACACGCCGACCGTAAAATAATGCCGGTAAAATATCGGGGAGCCGCAGGCCACTGCCACTGCAGACCGCTGGTACCGGGAAGACCCGATACCACAGTGGCGTACATGACTGAATACACGCTTGCACACTAACGATAGTTTACCGACCGATTTCAGGAGTTCTCGCTAGTCGCTACGCATCTTCTATTCCATTTGAGTGCTCTCGTGATATAGGAGTTGTTTTGTGATTTCGGACAACCAAGTAGGTACGTGTTAAAAAATGGTTGATTTATTATATGAATTATATTCATATTTATACATGAAAAACAGTACCATCACGCCTCACTTCTTCAAAAAGAGTGTAGAATGTGACACTGTGTTCCCTTCTTTGATTGATAGGATGAATCCACCACTTGCGCATGATCCTACGGAGCTTAATGCGGCGATACAATAACCACATAGCAAATACACGTTTAGGATTCATTGTTGTTCAAGAATCTCGCGTCACGAACACCAAGCAACTGATTGTTTTGCCGATAAAAATCTGATGTGCTCGCAATCACCTGCTACTGATAAAATATCGGCCAATTTTTTACCGACCGTCCAAAATCGGTGTGTGTGCAATAACACTTACAGTGCCTGCAGTTCCGAGTTCGTTATTTTCTCTGGCACTTCAAAGTTCATATTCTGCGGTTTGTTACCCTCTTTCACCCACCTGGATGTCTGCAAAGCGTTGAATCATGTTTCACCAGATAAGAAAAACCTTGATTTTTCGATTTTTGAACTGTTAGATCTTATTTTGCGCCCACCGTGCGGCGTACGGCGGATGGACGGATGTTTTTAATTTGATTTTTGGATTCCATGCATCTTGAAACATAAACCAACAAATTTATAGGGGAGGGGGTTAATACATTTTTTTTCTTGGTCGATTACAAAGGTTCATTATTGAAAATAATAATCCTCAATGAAAATGAGCTAAAAAGTACTATAGAGTTAGAAAGACCAAAATTGTAGTTCATCTAATCATCATCCTACCACTAACAAATTTAGAACAGTGTTCAGGTCCAAGAGAGGAGAACGTGGAAATGTCGACTTACCGCTGCCATCGATCGCCTACAGTTTGCCGCTCTAATTAACAATATTGCTCAATTAGCTTTTTCGTTGGGCTGTTTAGGGAAGGGGCCTCGGGTCCCTCGGTTTATGTGTTTATGCAGAGGGTTATTATTGCCGCTCAGGTTAAAACTTCCTCGCTCTCACAACCGGTTTTCTATTTCGCCACTTACACGGTCGGGTGCACAGAATTTATCGGAGCGGGACGTTGGAGCTTTTTCGCTCGTCAGGCGAGCGATTTGTTGGAAAGATAAAATAATTATTATAATCGCGGGATGCTGAAATGTGTCTTTTCCTTTGACAGGGCACTGGACGGTTTTCAGAACAGTGCATTTGCTACTCATTAGCTGCGATCGATAGGGAGATTTTCAGTTGGTTATTTTTAATAACTATTTAAAGCATCGTAATTCGGTTATCGACTGAAAATATTGGAGAATTTTTGTATTTCTCGTATCGGTATTTCTCGTAAACACGAAAACAAGCTGTTAGAGCGAGCACGATGAATGCTAACCTTTTCGCATTGATTTCTCGTAGCGTTTTCGTAAGGCCGAGAGAAAGAGAACTCTTATAGAGACGTTAGCGTGACTCTTGTAGTAAGTCACTGCTCAAAACTCAATTGTCACGGTAGACTATTTCAAAAATATAACATGAAGTTAGAAACAACGACCACTTACCTCTACATCATATAAAAAAGATTCAGCCGTGAAGAACACGAATCTATGAAACGTGTAAAATGAACCTTAAAACGAAATCTTGAGAATGTAATGAACTCAGGCGCCCCGTGGTGCAATGGGGGCCTAAACCCACACTCATAGAGAGAGAGAGAGGAGAGAGAGAGAGAGAGAGAGAGAGAGAGAGAGAGAGAGAGAGAGAGAGAGAGAGAGAGAGAGAGAGAGAGAGAGAGAGAGAGAGAGAGAGAGAGAGAGAGAGAGAGAGAGAGAGAGAGAGAGAGAGAGAGAGAGAGAGAGAGAGAGAGAGAGAGAGAGAGAGAGAGAGAGAGAGAGAGAGAGAGAGAGAGAGAGAGAGAGAGAGAGAGAGAGAGAGAGAGAGAGAGAGAGAGAGAGAGAGAGAGAGAGAGAGAGAGAGAGAGAGAGAGAGAGAGAGAGAGAGAGAGAGAGAGAGAGAGAGAGAGAGAGAGAGAGAGAGAGAGAGAGAGAGAGAGAGAGAGAGAGAGAGAGAGAGAGAGGAGAGAGAGAGAGAGAGAGAGAGAGAGAGAGAGAGAGAGAGAGAGAGAGAGAGAGAGAGAGAGAGAGAGAGAGAAGGAGAGAGAGAGAGAGAGAGAGAGGAGAGAGAGAGAGAGAGAGAGAGAGAGAGAGAGAGAGAGAGAGAGAGAGAGAGAGAGAGAGAGAGAGAGAGAGAGAGAGAGAGAGAGAGAGAGAGAGAGAGAGAGAGAGAGAGAGAGAGAGAGAGAGAGAGAGAGAGAGAGAGAGAGAGAGAGAGAGAGAGAGAGAGAGAGAGAGAGAGAGAGAGAGAGAGAGAGAGAGAGAGAGAGAGAGAGAGAGAGAGAGAGAGAGAGAGAGAGAGAGAGAGAGAGAGAGAGAGAGAGAGAGAGAGAGAGAGAGAGAGAGGAGAGAGAGAGAGAGAGAGAGAGAGAGAGAGAGAGAGAGAGAGAGAGAGAGAGAGAGAGAGAGAGAGAGAGAAAGAAAGAGAGAGAGAGAGGAGTGTGACAGTAAATTAAGAGATACAACTCGTACTCGTACTAATAGCATATATATGCTACGTTCGGAGAAGATAGGTTTTCCAGTTCTAGGATCACCCATCCATCCCCAACCATAGGGTTTCGAAAACACGGGAAGAAGCGCCCGACGCCCGTTGGGAAACCACGGAACGACGGCAGCGCATTCCCTTGGATCTCGCGGGAACTGGCACACTCCCTCCCTTAAAAAACATACTTGATTGAAGAGCAAGTATGTAAACTAGGTGGAATAGTTGACTGGTTGAGAACTGATGCTCACTAATAAATAGCTGCATTGGCGATTGAGGATAAAAAGGTGAAATTGAAACAGGATGGATTGTCAATGAATCTTCATATGAAGTATTCATTAGGTAGTTAACCCCCAATCAAAGATTGGAACAATCGGGAATAATATAACTTGCTCAACCAGGAGACTTACAGTAGGGAGCTGCCCACTTTGGGGGACTTACGAAAATTGGAACTATGACCTGGGAAATTAACTTGCTCAACTTTGGAGACTTACAGTGGAAGGTGCCCATTATGGGGACATGAAAGAGGGAACGATGCCCTGGGTTCGGGAACAATGCCCTTGATAATTAAGTATGTTAAATAGAAATAATATGAGGGGATAAATTAAGAAATTATTAATCAAGAACCAATGAAAGTATTTATGTATCCAAGTGAGTATAATGGGTATTCCTTATGGAAACCCGGGCCATGTTTCTTCTGAAACATTAACGCCCCGAAAATAGTGGATCGGATTACTAGGCGTCTGCCGTGCATAATCCTAACCACGCTCTGCTACCATGTAATGAACTTAGGCCCCCCAAGGTGCAATGGGGGCCTAAATCCACACTCATAGAGAGAGAGAGAGATGAGAGTGACAGTAACATAAGAGATACAACTCGTACTAATAGCATATATGCTACGTTCGGAGAAGATAGGTTTTCCAGTTCTAGGATCACCCATCCATCCCCAACCATAGGGTTTCGAAAACACGGGAAGAAGCCCCCGACGCCCGTTGGGAAACAACGGAGCGACGGCAGCGCATTCCCTTGGATCTCGCGGGAACTGTCACAAGAATGAAAAAGCTGAAAGCTTCGATAAATTGTCGAAAACAAGAGCAAAATGTCGCTAATGATCTTTCTGGTTGAGGTGTGGCGAAAAACACGAAAGAAAGACAAATTCAAAGTTTAAATCAACAAAAAAAGACGGCACGGGGAAAAGTCAGGCAATTTTATCGGGTGTGTGTGTGTGTGTGTCCATGCCAACTGCATGATATTGCTAAGTTATTCTTGAGTGTTAGTTATCCTAGAAAAAGGTCAAGTTGTCGTCTCATAATTACGATTCCAAAAAAGCTGAGCACGAGTAAAGCCGACTCTTTCCGTTACAAAAAGGGTTTCCACGTTACGAAAATCTCTTCTCGTTTCGGAAAGGCATTTTCGTATACGAGAAAATGAATACGAGAAGTACAAAAACTCTATTATTTTACCAGAAAAGCCTAGCTGTCAGCAAGCTTAATTTCAATTAATCTAATACAGAACCTTGCTACCCAATTCTAGAGTTGATCGAAAACGGATCCCTACCATAATCCCAATACAAATAGGGAGTACAGAAGTCACCAGCAAACCAACAGTAAACTACCTGGGAATCACATTAGATACTAAAATTACATTCTGGGAGCAAATAAAGAAATCAGCAGACAAGGCGTCAAAGAAAACAACTGCTCTTAGTCATCTCATGAGAAATATCAACGGGCCAAGACCATGTAAGCGTCGTCTCATGATGACCGTTGTACAATCAATACTCTTGTACGGTGCGGAGGTATGGGCAGATGCTCTAAACATTGCCTACTATCGCAAGAGAATTATTGCAGTTCAACGAAGAGGAGCGCTAAGGATTGCTTGTGCCTACAGAACAGTGTCAGAGCCAGCCATACTCGTACTTACAAGCAGCATCCCAATCCATCTATTGGCTGCAGAACGCAAACGAATCTTTGATAGAAGAGAGGAAGGAGAAAGAGCTCATTTAGCCGCTGAAGAGAGAGAATATACAATGGCAAGATGGCAGGAAATGTGGAGCAGAGAGGGAGATGGACAGTACGCTTGATTCCTCAGATCAAGGTATGGCTAGATAGAAAACATGGAGAAGTAAACTTTTTCCTGACTCAGTTCCTTTCTGGTCATGGGCTGTTTTACGCATATCTCTATAAAATGGGAAAAGTAGGCTCCCCAATATGTCCATACTGCCAGGAAATGGACGATGATGTGCTCCATACTTTCTTTGTATGCAAGCGATGGGCTACAGAAAGAAGAAGGCTGCAGGATGCTCTGGCATTACCACCTCAAGACGTGACACCGGAGGTGGTAGTATCAAAAATGATTGAACGAGAGCAAAAATGGAATTTTGTAGCTGCCTACGTTGAAGACACCCTCCAGAAAAAGATCATCTTGGAACGGGAGAGACAGAGGAGGAGAGAGCACACGGACCGAGAGGACTGAAGAAATTTCTCAAGGACTCGGCCTGAAGTAATGTGTTAAACAGTTCCAGGCTGAGTTCCAACGGGGGAAAAGGAAGGTGAGGTTTTAGTGGGTTTGAATCCCAAATAACCCGGAGTGGGTCCCTCTTGGGTATCTTACGAGATCCGATTACCACCTTAGGATCTTAAAGATTTCCTCACCTGCCTACGTAAAAAAAAAAAAATTAAAAAAAAAGAAAAAAAAAATCTAGAGTTGATAGTCCTGTGGGGAATGTTTCTTCCACCGATTCCCCCGTTTACTCCTAAAAATAGCTCAGTGAAGGTGAAAGGGGTCGAATTGTCTAAAATCAGGTGCTTGACATAGTGGCCGCCAGTTCGCTTATTATTGTGGGCTCAAAAATTAAATTTAAATTCGATCGACGGGTAAAATAAAAAGGTCAAACGAACCATTTCCTTTGTGACCCGCGACCTTTGTAGATAAAAATAAAATAATAAAATGTATGTAACTTAAATTCAATAACAATGGACGTAACTTGGTCCCTAAATATTTCCACGTTATTTAGGGAAAAGGGTTGTACACAATAAAATCTTAACTCCTAAATTCAAAATGAGAATACAGTGTAATTACAAAATAAATAAAAATAAATCTTTCTGAGCGCATTCGGCGCAGCTCTCTCTATGAGGTATGTATCTTTTAATGTCCAGTCGGAAGCATAGTGTCTGGCAATCTATAAGTTTCTAAATAGAGAGACAAAACATCAAAGAAGGAACCCTATGGTGCACCAACCTATCCTACTGCCCTACACCTAACTTAATTCACCTCAATTTAATCAACTCATCTTTATACTATTCTATCCTGAATCCTAAAACTATGTGGCTCAGGTAGTAGTTAGGCTCCTTAGGTAGTTTCCTCGATGTGGCAGTTTGACTTTGATGAAGTTCTGAAGGCTTAGCCCTGAAGCTCCAAAGCTGTGTGGAGCTTCCTGTATAATATTGTCTGTTTCAAGATTGAAAGCAACCGCAATCTGGTGAGCAGCAGCTACAGCCAATACACCTTCAGATAGTAATGAATCTACAGGTTTTACATCCCTCTGTATTAGCAATCATCAATAGGCACTCTCTTCAGCAATTGAAGCATCTTCAAATAATATGATATATCCTGCACAAAGGTAGCAGTGTCACCCAATAATTCCACTTGGGACACGTCACGTACAAAGAAAAAAAAATTCCTGCTAAGCAGCATGGACTGGTCCACACAATGGCCTTGAGCCGACTGACCTCAGGTAAGAAGGAATGTGCGAGGAGAAGACAAGAGAGAGCGAGAGAGCGTGAGAGGAGAGAGAGAGAGAGAGAGAGAGAGAGAGAGAGAGAGAGAGAGAGAGAGAGAGAGAGAGAGAGAGAGAGAGAGAGAGAAACTGGTATTTCATTGATCTCTAATGACTAATGTTTATCCCCGAAGAAAATACGAAAAAAATATTACCTACATAAAGATAAAAAATTTAAACTTTAATTCTGATTGAATGATAACTTTAAATTCAATTTTTATCACAAAAGAAAACAATAGATAATTATTTTACAATTTTAAACTTGATATTTTGAATTTAATTTTCATTACCCTGAAGAATCCCTACTTCCTCAGGAAAAACGTTAGAAATCAATTTAGAAAAAAAAAAAAAAACAAAAAAAAAAAAAAACAAACAGTTTAAGGACAGCATGGCCTTTTTTTGTAAAGTCTTGTAATAACTTGAACTGCCCAAATAAAGAAACTTTGCATAAAATATATTCTTCTGAGACTCTGTTACAAGCTGGTTGTCCAGAATGCTATCCTGTTTTAATGGGACAGGAGCCTAAATTTCAACGATCCCGAGCAAGTGGATATATGATCGCTTCCCTGTATGTACAGGGTCTAGTGTGGCGAGCAATTAATGGGATGGTGAACAAGAAGGATTGGGTTGGTGACTAAGGATTGAGGGGAATCTTCACAATGATGGGGGAATAGCCGTGGTGAGGCAACAGGGAGGGATAATCCCAGTATAAAGACTTATGGAGGTCGCAGCACACCTAAGCAAGCGTGAAGGCAGGATGGAAGCATTGGGTCCAAGAGTTGTGGGGCAAGCACCGTGCCAGTGTAGTATCCGGCTTGTGGAAGAGTGGTGTAAAACAAGACACCTACTGATACATCGGAGATTCGGTCATTCTACGCATATGGATTCCTGGCCTTCTGGTGTTCTGATGTGGTTCTGAATAGCTCACCTCTCGTCCGGTCTTGAGAAAAATACTTGATGAGAAGCAAGAGCAATCACGTAATCATCAATAGGATGATTAACTACCTAGAGAGTGTGAGCTATAAAGAAGAGGTAGCAGTTTTCAACCCAATCACGGTGTGAGTTCTTCATTAATGTCCTAGCTCAGGAAATAACCCTCCGGATTCTGTAGATTAACGATTGAAAGAGCTCCCACTATCTACTTAACAGACTAAAAATCATTTCTCGCTCCCAGTAATATTGAGGAACGTTAGTGGAGCTCAAGTTTCATCAAGCGCTCATTCAAGAGGCATAAATTATATAAAGAAGTCCAGGCACTCTGTACCTCGTAGAAAGATTCACAGTTTACTCAGGCCACCAGCCCAGCTGTAGAACATGCCTAACTAAATCAGCTATCCTATTCGTACCAACTAAGAAAGTGTAAAACCCATAAAATATCAAACGTTGTCTCATGAAAGAAAGTCAACTGGAAAGAATAGAGATAAAGAAAACTAGGTAAGTACCTTCCTTCTCTGATTGCTTCTATCCAAGCCTTGCAGTCACTCTCGGTACTTGCCCTCAATTCGTACTGCCGCAGGTTTTCTCGGCGGTAGGATATGGCGAAGCAGTGCTGAAAAAGAAAAGAAACCCTATATAAATAAAGTGATTACATAAAAGAAAAGAAAATAGGAGAAAAGGGCTAAAGTAGAGAGTGACTGGCCCTTGAAATATTCCAGTTATTTTCACTGCGATTGAGGCGCCAGGAAAGTGGGAGTTATTACTTCCCGAGGAAGTCATCTTCACCGACGGCACGATGCTTTGCTGTTTTTACTTTATTTTTGCGTCTTTATTTTCTTCAACGTCTTATAACCGGAGGAACTTGACGGGGGGAGATCTGTTTTCTGAATTACCTGAAATTGAGTGGCGTCATCAAACATTTGAAAGAAAAATGGAAGAAAGTGAGGTTTCATTTTATTCGGCCATTTCAAACGAAACAACGCAATGTTCTTTCATTTTTATTCACGTAATGATGTAAACCGGTTCGTTATAGAATACAAAATATACAGCAATAAGACAAATGAACGGCGAAGAAAAAAGGGAGTTTCTTTCATCTTCAAAAAAGAAGTGAATTTTTATAACATGGTTTATTATTTCAGTATAGACTGCGGTATATTAGCACCATTTACTCACAGATCTCTCATCATTCCTAGTCACTAGGCTGACATTCTTCCACACACAAACAATTGCATCTATTTGCATCTGAATTAATGTAATAGTCTATATTTATTACGAACTTGCTTAGGTGTAGCTCCGTATGTGTCTCCAATTTAAAACCAATGTAAATCTATCATTAACATAACAAAAATCGGCCCTTCGGGCCTCGCAAGGGGCTCCGCCACTATAACTAAGATTAACTTCTTAACCAAGTGATAACAAAACAAGCGGCATTGTTTACTATATCCATTTATAACATAAATAAATATAGAACTACGATATGAATAGAAGAACAAGTACGAAAGAAATGCGTGATAAATTGAGAGCTTTCCAACGAGTGGAGAACGATTTTTGTCCGGTGAAAACTAAAGGAGTTTCCTTTCCTCAGCAACGGCTTGGT
This sequence comes from Adelphocoris suturalis, assembly GCA_030762985.1. Lineage (NCBI taxonomy): Eukaryota > Metazoa > Arthropoda > Insecta > Hemiptera > Miridae > Adelphocoris > Adelphocoris suturalis. Next base: position 104,328,822 of record CM061043.1, read on the forward strand.
TGTACGTGAAAAACAAAAGAAAACATGTTCCATGCTAAAATTTCGTGACACATCGGCGTAACGTTTTTCGCTAGTTAGTCCAAGGATAAAGCATGCTTCGTGACACATCCGCATCACTAACTTAACTAGTCAAAAAGTCCCGAATGTGTCTCTACGCTATTTGTGAGTCAGTAAGTTGAACAAAAAACCCTAAAACCCCTATGTTGTTGATCTCCGACTTAACAAAGTTGATATTTATATTGTGCAGGATGATTCAGATTCTTGAATAAACATGAATCTTATACCCACCAACAGATTAGGGACCCCCGACGGAGAGTTGGGCTCATCTGAACTGGGCACTTCCCAAATCTTATGTAGGCAGGGTCTGTTCCAGAATTTTTACTAAGGGATTGACTATTTGATGTTATATATTTTTGAAGTGCGAGCTGGCAAGCATGCAGACCACCAAACTATTCACATCATTCTGATCTACGTCCAACTAACCTGAATTTTACTAAGGGATTGACTACTTGATGCTGTATAGCTCGCATCCAGGCTACCAAACTATAAACATCATTCTGACCTATATGCCCAACTAATCTAAATTTTCACTAACGGATTGACTACTTACTTGATGTTATTTATTTTTGAGATGCGAGCTTGCGAGCATCCAGACCACTAAACTATATACATCCTTCTAATTCACACGCTAGATGGATTTTTATATAGCGTGGGAACAGAAACGTAACTTTTACTGGCAAATAGTTCCGTATGTGTCCCCACTTTTTCCATTTCCATATTTCTCACGTATTCAAAGATAAAGTTAATCTATCATGAAAACATGGAAAATACGAGATTCCAAGGTTTTCCGAGACAGTCGTCAAATTCATTTTTTGATAGGCCAATGACAGATTTACATTGGTTTGAAAGTGAGGACACATACAGAACTACACCCACTTCATTGATGAAAAATGTAGAGTTTAGTATATTATCACAATAAATCTTAATGTTTTGTTTGAGGTTATAATCGCGGTGTAAATCAACGTAACCGTTGGTGTCAATTAGGGCATAACTTTCCATCGTTCCGCTAAGAGACCGCGAAACTTTATCCCCGAAAATTTCATTGGTATTGGCAGAGGAATGAAGTTTTTCAACATGAATTTACAAATTTATCTCCAGTTTGGCCATTAGGAAACAGGCCACATCAATTAAAATTAAACAGGTTCAAGAAAAAGTCAATTTTCAGATGAACGGCTAAAAACATTGATCTTCATATATTGGATGCTGAATCCAAAAACGATAACCAAGTTTGTCGTTGTCCATTGTCCATTTCCAAGAAATGGAGAATTTCAGGGTTTTTCGAATCATTGAGGCTTGGATGATTCCCATGATCGACAACTCCCATTGGATCCCAAAATCACAGTAGCCTTTTGATTAACTCATCTCTATTTGACCCAAAATCGGTAGGTACCTAATTTGCTCATCAGTGAAACATGCAGGTTTCCTCTCAGCCTAAAAGCAATTTTTTAGCTTTGGAAAAGAAGATACAAACTTCTAACAAACTTTTCAATTCAGATCCAACTTGAAAAATACTCTTGGAATTGATCATTCCTAACATGCCTCTATTTTTTCACAACGAACTTAGTGAATTGGACTTGCAGCAACTGAAGGTAAGCAGGTCAATCCTAAATAGATGTGTCAAATTAGAAAAAAAAAATCTGTTGGTCAGCTGGAGCTCAGGGTGGACCCTGTAATTTTATTCGTCCTTTGCTGTCCTAAAGAGGCTCCCTATCAAATTTGGGGGAGATTTGAGAATGGGAGAGATTTGAGCACGATTTTTCTATCATTATGATTGATAGTACGGCTCGTGGTCAGCTGACGCTCTCAACAAGTTCCGACATGGTAATACAACATAAATATCAAAATTTGGTGAAAATCAGACCAGCGGTTTCGGAGGAGTAGTGAGCACAAAATTTTGATCATAAATAAATAAATACACACACATACTTTTTTTTTTTACAAACCTTCCCTCAAAGGCGGAGGGGGCATACCATTAAATTGAAAAATAAACAAATAAAATAAAAAGTGGGGAGGACGCCCAGGTTTACCCGACACCGGCCCAGGGATAAGGGAAGTTGCAGGACGAGGAGGAAGAATGGGATGAAAGGAAGTGCCCCTATAAAATGACCACCAGTTCAAGTAAGAACCCCTCCGGACGCGGGTGGTGATACCACGGAGTACTCCTGCTGAGATGCCCAACTCAAGTAGCTCCGGGGCGCTTTTCCCGCACCACACTCCGCACCATGACAAGGTCGCAGCCATGACCTTGATATTATTCGGTGCCACTCCTTTTAGCTCAGATATCGCCTGTCGCAGATCATTTCTATCATATTTACTTTTCTTAACCCGCCAGGTCTGCACACACACACTAACACACACACACACACACACACACACACACACACACACACACACACACACACACACACACACACACACACACACACACACACACACACACACACACGTATATATATATATATATATATATATATATATATATATATATATATATATATATATAAAGAAATCTGAAAATAAATGACTATTGTAAACGTGTTGTTTTACCCCTCTGAAACTCAAACAAAATGCATCCTCACCTCACAATAATTAATTGCAGATAATTATTATACCTACTAAAATTATTATAACACAATTATCATAATACAATCATAGTAATTATTATAATACAATAATAATATTTATTATAATACAATCATACAAATTATTATGCTACAATTATAATAATGATAATAATTGAAGATTATAATTAAAAAAAAAAAAAAAAAAAATTTAGGACAGAAATGCCTTTTTATGAAGGTTTGTTAGGGAACGGAAGATCGTACGGCTTTGTTGATGGTTTCATTCGATTAGTTGGGAAAATATATCTAAATGACAACCGAAAAAACATTACTGTTACCTACCTTGAAAGTTTTCGATATCTAGATTTTTCAATATGTCAGCCCTTTAGAACTACCGTTTAGGGTTGATAAAAATTGATGCCGATATTACAGGCACATTCCCGGTCGATGTATGATTTTTCAGCCAAATTTCATAAACTTTGTTCCAGTAGATTTGGAGATAAGCTCTGGACGGCATTACGGCGGACTTACGGATTTTTTTAAAATTCGGTTAAAAAATAGAATGAATTTAAAGATTTAAAAAACATAGAATCAATATTCAACAATAAGAGCCGTGTCACTCCGACTGCGAGGGACTAGGAGAAGAGTGAGGAGTCTTGGCGTCGAGAATGGAGCAGCGACTATCCTACTGACATAAAAAAGAGGGTTCCCTGGATCGTGTCATAGAAAATGGATATCTCCGAACTGCTGATAGTTTATTATTATTATGGCTATTGTTGAAAAAATTATATTAATAAAATCGTTTGTTCAGAAATAGAATCATAAGGGAAAAAAAAAAAAAAAAAAAAAAAAAAAAAAAAAAAAAAAAAAAAAAAAAAAAAAAAAAAAAAAAAAAAAAAAAAAAAAAAAAACGCGACAGGCCGCTCGTACTTTCTCTCTTATGAGAGAAGAGCTATGAGCATTGAAAATATCTCAGAAATTTCGATGTTTTTTATTATTGTTTTAAATAAAATAACAATTAGAAAACATGAAATATTTATTGACACACAATTACTGAATTTGCTGTAAGCCAGTCTCGACGATGCCCAATTCTTCCACGAATATGAATTCACAGGTATTTAATTTTCTGTGGGCGTCTACAATTACTTCTCAAATTGTTTACTATATCCATTTATAACATAAATAAATGTAAGAACTACGACATGAATAGAAGAACAAGTACGAAAGAAATGCGTTTTAAATCGAGAGCTTTCCAATACAATGAGTGGAGAACGATTTTTGTACGGTGACAACTAAAGCAGTTTCCTTCCCCCAGCAACGGCTTGGTTGTACGTGAAAATCAAAAGAAATCAACACCAAACTTGTTTATAGGTTGCGTGACGTTTGTTTCTTTGCGTAACAAAATTTCCGGTTGACCCGTCGACTAAGACATTTTCAATGTCAAAAGAATCTTAAGATAGGAAGAAAAAGATTAACAAAAGATTCTATGTATTTTGAAACGTAAACCAACAAATTTTTAGGGGGGGATAAATTATTTTTTATACTTGGTCGATTACAAAGGTTTATTATTGAAATTAATAAACCAAAAGGGCGATCCATGATTTCTAGGGTCATCTTTGTATTTCTTAACACAGCACAAATAAAAAGTTTTTGAATGAGGTAGTTTTGATGTCAATTCGTCTCATTTGTCCCTTGGTGGCAATTCCACTTCGCCTCGGCCATAACTCTCCTTCGTTCAGTTTGAAAGAGGTCGCGAAACTTTCGCTTACTCTCGAGGAGTTATATATCAGTATTTACAGAGAAGGGAAGTAAAGGTGCGCATTGCGGCACCTCAAATTGTTAAGGTGCTCCGAAGATTGATAGGGAACACGTGGGAAAGACTGATGGGGGCAGCGCGCCGGTGGGAGCGAGCATTTCGAAGATCTCACCCCTAAGAATTTCTCGCCTTGAACGGGGCAAGTGGTCCGGGAGAAAAGTAAGTTGGAAGCCCAACGACCGAAAAAAGGGGAATGACGGGCAGACGTGACCTTATAAATGGTGGGGGACCAGGCCGAAGTTTTCAACAGTTTTCTTTTGTCGGTTGTAATATAAATGAGAAATCCTTCTTCATAAGGGAGTCTCATTGAATATAACTAGCAGATTATCCGGGCGTTACATGGTCCAGGTGCATTTCTAATTATTTCACCTACTGTTGTTAGCTTCATCAATATGAAGCTTATGAATCCCTATTTCCATCTGTTGCTCCATAAGTCGAAAACGGGTGGACCGATTTCAAAAGGGGGTTCTGACAAATGATGATCAAGTTCTGTAGATGGTTTTATTCTACTTTCAGCTAATTTCCGTAAAAAAGGAAGCTATTGCAATGGCTCAAAAAATTTTAAAATAAAAATTTTCGAATATTTTCTTCATTGAAATCCGTTTTGTGACATTCTGCAACTAATTCTGTCGTTTATCGCTTTTCATGTATATAACTCTTCTCAGGATTGGGATAAAAATTCCGTTATCGCGCCGAAAAAGCAAGCTCTTTAAACAAAAGCAAGAATTTGTCGGTCAGAATTTTTTGAGTTCATTAAATTGATAATATTTTAAAACTTTGCTAAACAAAATCTCTAAAAATCGATAAAAACGGCTTTAAATCGTTAAATTTATATTTTGTGGTAGAATTTTAGTCGAAGGAAGTTTATCAACGATGAACATTGAAAATTTTATAAACAAATCTACGCTAAAAAAAGATAATAACTGCAAAAAAGCTAAAAATCCAAAATCTTATTTGAATTGCAGAATATCACATACTAGCCGCTCCGGCTTGCTACGCTCGCCTCCACGTCTAGCCTCCGGACCCCCCATTAGATTGCTTGCTTCGCTCGCAAAGTGTGGCATGTAAGGAATGTTGCTCGCTTCGCTCGCAAAGTGTGGCTGTATACATGCCATGTATTACAATTGAAACATGAAGGGGATGTTGCTCACTTCGCTCACAAACGGTAGATCCTTAAGGGTAGGTTTAATTCTGTAGGGGATTAGGGGATACATGCGATGGAAATTCTTACAAACAAATTAAATCTTATAAAACTACGTGGAACCACGAAAAGTTTATTGGGGGATGTTGCTCGCTTCGCTCGCAAGGTATTGCTGCATATGTGTAGGGAAAAACCCGTATTTATTCCGTTGAAATGAGTCATCGAGTCCCTTAAAGACTTAAGTGCGTAGGCCTGCTCGCAACATTGTGAAACGGCGGCGGGCTAGATTAACTTGTCATTTTAATCGCTTCGCCTCGCTTCCCCTCGCATTTTGACCGAGTTTCCGTCACTTTTTTTGATATCCGATTTCAGATTCAGATTCGGCGGGGTCAAACCTTTATTTCGCTCGCAAAAATCGTCCCGAAAAACGTACCTTTATGGGGTATATTTTAATCAGAACACTCAAGTTCTTCCTTTACCTTTACGGGGTATATTTTAATGGGGAAAAACGTAGTTTTTCGTCGGACTTTTCGAGAAAATGGGTCCGTACTCTCGCATTTTTTGACGCATTTCCCGATACTTTTTTCGCGATCCGATCGCGCCTTCGTCTTCCTCGTTCAAAAACCTACGAAACCGGTATTTTTCCGGAATTTTCAACGGCCGTTTAGAGGGGTAGGGGAAGCGCGGAAGTCCAAAAAGCGCACATTAACCGTTACTTTGACCCCCCTCCCGCCCTACGGCCCATGGTTCGGCTGGGATTAGAAAATTTTAAATTCGCTTATACACTCTACCGGAAAATCCCAAGAAAATCCCCCCACTCGTACACTCCCCCCACTCAGCCGTTTGGCCGTGCATAGAAACGACAAACAAACAGACGGAGTTTCATTCTTATAAATAGTATAGATTTAGAAGAAGTATTTTATGCTTTAAAATTGGTACTTAACAATTTCTTTTTACTCAATGTCCTAAATTTTTAAAATGATGTAACATGATGCAAACCTACAATAATTTACGAAAATTCGCTCATATAACCATGCTGAATGAATGGCAATTTTAAATTTGCCCACCCCTCCTTTCGGTCGAAGAAGCTAGTTTGCCCTTCATGGGTTCGCAATCTTATCCAAACGGTATTAATATTTTTCTATCACCTGATTGAAATCGAACGAAACCACTAAGTAACGTGGTTACTGCCACATAAACGACTTAAGCAGCTTTTGAAGATTAATTGAAACTGAAACCTGTATATTGTAAGTAAGTTGTAACATACGGCAGCTTTGAAGTTACGTTAGTGTAAACATAGCAGCAGGTTTCTAAATTACCAAACAAACTACAGATAACCGGATAAACTGTGGATAACGGGATAAATCGTAGGTAAGAGAACAAAACACATCACTCTAGGCTGAACAGAAGAGGAGTTATCTTCATCGCTCAGCCAGCTGATCTAACTTCCCCCAATCACTTCCAGCGGTCCTCAAGAGTCCGTGTACCGAATCTCACGGCTCTCCGATAAGTAGGAGAGAAGTTAGCTTTCGCTCATACAGCTGATCTGACTCACTCCCACTCGTAATCACCTCCACAGGTCCCCAAGAGACTGTTTACTAGATACCAGTGATCTTTTAGTCTGTGAACTTTGGTCTGAAGAGAAATACAAATTTTTGTGACGGATATGCATAACGCTTAATTCGTGACAGGTTTTCGTAACGCGGTTTTTCGTGCCACTTTTCATTCTGTAGGCCAGTGGTCTTAAACCTTATCTTAACAATAGACCCAATTTTTAGTATGAGCGGGCTTGAGGGCCGCACTGAGCTAAAAATATGTTTATATAATATAACTATGTAAATTCTCAGTTAAAAAAAAAAAAATAAATAAAAAAAATAAATAAAAAATAATAAAATAAAATAAAATAATAATAATAATAATCTTGAATTAGTTAAATAGATTATTTGTAAATAGTGAAGCTAGATTTTTTTAAGAATACTAAAAACACGTTGCAAAACACAAAACCAAACTAAAAACCTCAAAATGGTGATTTTTTTTCAATGAGAAACTTTATATACTTTCTCTTTCTCTAATCTGTCAACATTGGTTTTTATATCAAATGAAGCGATTCGAAGAGCGTTATCGAATTCGACTTCATGTTCTTCATTTCGGAAATTGGCTGCACACAGATGTAAGTGCTGCCAAAAAGAGATGCTGTGGAATCAATTCTCTTACAGTAAAATCCACAAGTCCAAAGTTCTTAAGTCTCTCCAGTAAATCGCTATTTCACTGAAACTCAAAAACTTTCATTTGTATGTTTTCGGGATGATCTTCAACATTCACACTAAATGGAGTAAAAAATAGCTTCATTATTATTTTTCATTTAGCAGAATCTAGAAACAGAATCTAATAACAGACCGTAGAACGGAGAGAGATTCACTGTTCTGTACTGTACTCAGTAACTCCAGATGAGCTAACTTTTGCCAACAAAATGCTTTTGTGTAGGGCATAGAATTTCTGCTGCCGATTTCATGCATTGTTTTAAGAACTCGATCTGTATACGTTTTGGATTTCTTAGCAATTTGTTCACACTTAATTAACTGCATTTGACGAGTAAACGAGGATTGTCGATTGGTGGCAGGCTAATTAGTTTGGCAACATCATTGCTATAAGAATACAAAGTAAAGTACCTTCTTTTTAAGTGGTATTTTGCGACCCCAAATTAGCATGTTCCATGTTTTAGCATCAAAGCGAAAAGCAACCAAAGGACCGAGTTAAAAAAAAAAAAAAAAAAAAAAAAACAGAAATACATAAATTACTGAAATCATTTGGCGGGCCGAAACTGGTTGAAATCATTACTAACTAAGCAAACTAGTTTATTCTGTACGGAAATACATGAATTGCTGAAATCATTTCGTGGTCCGCTGTTTGAAGGCTACTGCTGTAGACCTCACTCATTGTAATCTGTCGACTACCGTTAATTCGTGAGGTGGGAGAGGCACCCGTAATTCGGAAAGACCCTTCACACTGAAAGCTAAATAAACGTACCTAGTAAGCTTATTATTGTGTCTAGTTCTGGTATATCTAGTATATCAGTCAAAACTCAATCTAAGTGAAGATCCTCCCACTGTAATCGGATTATGAATACAACCTAAATAGGGTGGTTTTCGGTCGAGGTACAAGCGGTTAACCCACTTCTCCTTGCCAACCGCCGTTTATCTTGTTAAGCAGCTCTCGACTTGACCACCGAATTGAACACGAGTGAAGGGTAGCTAAGGCTACAACTAAGACCAAAAGCGCTCAAAAGTTACAGTCGTGAAGCATGACCGTATGAGCGAATTTTCGTAGTTTCTCGAATTACATTCTAGTCAATTAATGCTTTTTAGACTTTTTCATAATTTGTAGATACTTTTAGCACTTCGGTTTAAATTTGAGCACAACAAAACTGCCGTTTAACGAACTCTTTTCTATTAAAATGCTAGATTTGGGACGAAAGATAGGATTATATTTTCTCAATTCATCGGAGAGATATTGTCTTGAATGACATGATAATATAATAATGGAAAGTATGAATGAAACAATGTTAAATTCCAAGAGTTACTTCAGGAAGCCTCAAAACTCATTTCTGCGAAGAACATTTGGGAACATTTTATTTGAATAGAAAAAAGAAAAAGAGGCTTTAAGTGGCCATCAAGGAAGTTCATGATTTACGAATTGAGAGTGGCTTCCCTTCAGAAATGGAAACGGGTTTTCATTACTTATGGTTTGGTTTCTCTAATATTACATATTAAAAATCAAAATATTATATTTCTATAATATTTTGATTTTTTCCATTTATTTTATGGAGTAGGATTCTACGTCTGTGTCACGATGGACTAAGATTCTGATGGTCGCATTGTACTTGATATTAGCTCTCGTTTCGTACAGACGGGCTAGTGGACTGTAGCTGTTTTATTTAATTTCAATAATTTTGGTTTGATCGACTACAGTGCTAAGCAATTATCAAAGCAATAAACCACAATCAGCCCAAACGAATGACAAGATGTGGGCTGTAACAGAATAGTTCAACGCAGTAATAGCAAATAGTTCAGGTTCTACTGGGTCATCAAGTGACATGTAAAATTACATTTTTAATCACTTTAATTGAATGTTTTTGAATTTTAAAAACCATTTTGCGGATGGGAATGAAGTTTTCTAGGGCTGTATTTTCTCGCATTTTAAAATGTTGCTTAAAAAGGGGAATATTTTTGAGTATCCTATCAAAATCAGTAATTATTTGGATCAAACCAAATTATCGAATATTCTATCGATGTACTGAGTTGAAATCCACAAACAGTTAACAAATAAGTGTCCTCTTAAAATGACGTATTGTATAAATTTCACTTCATAGGTGCTGCTATCTGTTGAATAAAATTATCAATAAAATGGAGAGAACCTTATGTGCCCGTTGTAGGTAGTTCCTGAAAACGTCAAAACAACCCCGCTGTCGCGGAAATAAAAAAAAGGAACCTCTCAATCCGAAGAACTCTATATTCGAAGACATTCACTTTCTTCCTCAGTGCAGTTGGAGGCTAAATATATACCTGGCTAACTGTAATTTAGGAACGCAAGAGCACAATAATCCCAGAGTTCTGACGCTTGTACGAGTGAATTCTTTGGACTGGAAGTCACTCGCAGTGTGCATTAAAACGTAGTGAGTCTGTAATTGAAACTGGTAGACATAGGTTTACCTAGTCTAGTCATAGGCTTGGGACTAGTTATTAGGCGAATTCTTAAAGTCCTGATCGCTACATTGAAGGAAAGTTGACGAGAGGGGGTTGGAAAGGTCCCGATTTTTGATTTTTTTGTCCATAACTCAAAAACAGTGAACCGTACCGAAAAAAAAAAATATATATATATACATATATACATATATATATATATATATATATATATATGTGTGTGTGTGTGTGTGTGTGTGTGTGTGTGTGTGTGTGTGTGTGTGTGTGTATGTGTGTGTGTGTGTGTGTGTGTGTGTGTGTGTGTGTGTGTGTGTGGTGTGTGTGTATTTTGTGTGTCTGAATGTGAGTGCGTGCCCTTCCAGACGATAATTCTCTTTAGGATTGAGATAAAAATTCCGTTCTTGCGCCAAAAGTCAAGCTTCCCTAACAAAAAGAAAAGCTCGGTGGTAAGCATTTTTGAGCACATTAAATTAAACAAATTTCAAAAAATGAGCCTAAAAAATCAATAAAATGGCTAAAAATCTTCATATTTATAAGTTGTAACACAATTTTAGTCAAAATAGACTAAAAAATGTATGCACAAATTTATGGTAAAAAAACGACTGTAATTAACATTTGCCAAAAAATAGGTGAAACTGCAAAAGAAGCCAAAAATCTAAAATCTTATTTGAAGCGCCAAACATTATTTAGAGACATTTTCTGTCATAGAATTGGTAGTATTTCCACTCAAAGTCCTTTATTTTTGAAAACAATGTTACATAATGTAGTACGATAATTCACGAAAACTCGCTCATACGATCGCGCTGGATGATTGGAACTTTTTTTGTAACAATTTTTCAATATCTACATTTCTTTTAGAATAACGGCTTGCTATTTCACAAGAAAGGGGAGAAAAAATCTCTTGTTTTTCGACCAAGATTTTATTAACTCGCCAGAGATACCTTAATTCCTATTTGTGGAGGAGATATTTAGGGTAGGTATTCCAGTAGTTCATATGTTCAACAGTCCTCACAGCTGCCTGCAAAACTGTTCCATTTTTTTCTCTATTCCACCAGGGAACGAGGGGGATGAGTACATGTAGGCGCTGAACGATGACATCTTGATCAGCTAAGTAAGCTGGAGGATGATAACATTTGATAGTGAGCCTCTAGTAGGATCAAATGACGGGCTCAATCTCGATCAGCTTAATGAGCTAAATTCTTTCCAGTTCACCCAAGGAAGTCAAATTTATAACACTTCGGTGTCTCCTCAATCTTAATTTTGTAGGTGCGACGTCTATGTAGCGGCATAATTAGATTATAATGGTTAGGTAGTTATTAAAATAATAAACGACAATCTCACCGAACGCAATACTTTGCGGGCTGTGACGAAATTGTTCATTAGGAGGGGTATAATGGGTTAAGTCCTGACCTCTCTCGATAAAACCGTCTCCCTTTCTCTATTCCACTAGAGAACCCTGGGGAGAGAGCTCGAGCGATGACGTCAGATGTTTCCATGGATACTATAACCCACCACCCCAACTCCGCCCACCGACCCTTTAGATATGCTCCACGGCTTCCTCGGTTACGCTTACCTGTTGCCCCCGTCCTATAATACCACCCTCCCGCCGGCATCGATATAATATTATCCACCTTTTCAAGGGAGAGGTTTCCCATCATTTAATGTCCCTTTTAATGCCTTTCCCTCTTCTCGCGAGGTTGGTGTTATTTACGCCGCAGTCATTAGGATCCTTTTCTAACAACTCGGAGGAAAGTGGGATTTACTGGTGTACTCGTGGCACTGGGATTCTTTCTTACTTTCTATAAATAAAGACGGTATAATTTTTTTGCGAAATCCTCTATGTGATCTCTCATTTTACGAATCCTATCCATTATGTGCTCGACTCTCACAAGGTCTCTGCTTAAAGTTTTTTCATCAACGCCGCCTTTCTGCTTGTTTCTTTTCTGTGTGTTCAAGTTTCATTTTTACCACCTGATGGGAAGTAAAGAACCTAATATAAGAAATAATAATAATGGTTTGAGCGTGGAACACACTTTTACTGGGACCTAAATGTGAGAGATACTACGTAAAAACGAGAATAAAGTAGCAGGGGGCCCAATTTCTTTGCTATTCACCCTATGGAGCTGAAATTCAAAATGGAGAACCCTTGGGACGTCTAGAAATTAATCATGAATCCTAAAGTGACCCAGATCAGCTGAGTGAGATCCGGAGATAAGTTCTTTGCTATTCAATATGAAGCAGAAATTTGAAAATGATTGTGTTCCACGTTCGTCCAATGTTTAGCCGAAGCGCAAAGTGAATGCGAAAAGGGGTCTGGGGGTCTCTCCAGCCGGGTCTCAAGCAGCGCCAAGTTTTTCTTCAACTACACCTTTATTATTTTAAATTTTATCAGTAGCGTTTACCTCTGTATGGGATAGTGGGTTATCTGGGGGAGGAATTTTAATGTGTTTGGAATTAAATGTGGTTCGGTAAGTATTGAAGAAAGAAGGGTTTTCAAGTATTTCTGTCCCTCAGAATTTAAGTCTAAAACCTCAGAGTTCACCCTTCTTTGCCATCACGTTTTCTAATTGCATGAGAGGTGCTATTGGTGATTCGTTCACGAAACCTACTGGTTTGAGTATTATTTCAATCCTTCCAAATTTCATCAAATTTTGATAAATCATTTCATAATTGAGTACAAAAAAGAAAAAAAGGAAAACAGCTTAAAATCAAATTTTAAATCAAATTTCCAAAAAAGTTAAACTGTTGGGATGGCTCTGGAAATTTCAAAATCAATGGAGCATTTTGACAAAATTAGAAATTTTACAAACTATTTTTCTGTCAGTGGAATTCCGTTGAAATAAGTAATGTCATACTATATGTTCTCAAGAAATAAAATATTGTTCTAAATTGCGACGTTTGGGGTTTTCCCAAAAATAAAAACATATATATAGGTATAAATCTTTTGGCACTGATGTGCAGTGAAAATTACAACACAAATAAAGGATGAAAGCTTACACAATTATTATTATTAATATTTCGGCGTTTGCCAAGTGTAAGCCTTCATTTTTTATTTGTATTGTAATTTTCACTGCACATCTGTGCCAAAAGATATACTGTTCTTATAGAACTGTTTCAAACCAATATATATATATATATATATATATATATATATATATATATATAAATATAAGTATATATATATTAATTGCTATGCAATTCTTAGGCCGACCCCCAATAATTTTTTTTGTAATGTCCGTAACGAAATTTGTCACGTGAGACGAAGGTTGTGTGTTCAAATCCTGTTGACTGGTCAAATTTTTTTTGGTCGTACAACTCCCGCCGATATTTGCATAGCAAATTATCCTCGTTTTCTACGCAGTACAAAAGAGAAAAGATCCGGGGGGTCCAGGGGGGCGAAGCCCCACGGCGAGGTGCGAAGCGCCGAGTATATATATATATATATATATATATATATATATATAAAATATATTATATATACCGATCGCCATAGGCTTAAGAGTGATAAGGGTAAATTAAGTTTTTTTTTACCTCCATTTCAAATTTTATCAAAGAAATTAGCTCCGGAGATCACAAGGCATCGGTAACATTAGCATTCTTGAATATGTGGTTGTTAGTTGTCATTGTTCTGTGTCGTTGTTAGATGATTTTTGACAAGAAGGTCCACGTAGGATAGGAATGAAATTCGGATTAGTTACATTTTATAACGAAAAAAAACTGGTAAGAACTGGCTCTGTCCCACACTCTAATGAGCAAGGGAATGATAGATACCCCTCCCTAGAAATATTTCTTCCTAATATAATTCTACTAAATGATTGTAATAGATGTCTTGAGAAAAGTATTTCAAAAAGGAGGGAACCAATGAGTAGTATTGGTTGGGAAAGCATAAATATCTGCTTTCAAATTTTAATGATAAGGAGTTCGTACTTATCAAATAACAATCGCTGAAGTTCAAGTTTCTACTTCTTTTGTATCGTGGCTCCTACTTTTTGTTAAAAGTTTAATTGACATAGCATTTTATTTTTAGCCTTCTAACTCGAATCAGTTCTTAATAATTGTATCATATTTAGTCATTACACCCACGTTGATGCTCAAAAACTGTATCACTTCAAGCGTTCCCTGATGGATTACATGTCGGCTTGGGAAAGTGATTGATGGGAGTTTGACACAAATCAGGTTTAAACTTGGTAAAGAAAATCGAAACAAGATGATTCCAAAGGGACTGACGTTATCGATATATATGTATTTTTAACCTAAAATTTAAGCCGCACCTCAACCACAAGGGTCATTAGCGGCAATCGATATTCCTATATTAATAATTAGATACAAATAGAGTATCTATAACTTTCCCGTAGTGATTTTTGCGTAGACGCAAAAAGACTAAAAGACCAACTGCGCATGCGCCAATTTTGGCGTTAACAGGAAAAACCACGGGTGTAAGGGAAGGGGGCTCCTTTCCGCGTATAAGAGAGAAGGTCGCTCGATGTACCGTGTGCTCACCATGACTTTATGCAAAGGTAACATCAGTTAAAGGGTAGTACTTCTCCTTCTTAAAACCGTGTAATGACTTTTTCGATTTCTACAATTTGCCGAGGAAAGTAAAAACCTATCATAAATATTATTGTACCATTAAATCTAATTCTTTAGATTACGTGAACAGCGTATTTCGTTCGACAGCAAGATATCCACAATTACATACTTGGGAGTGAAAGAAGTTTTTGATAGTTACATACTTAAGTACTTGTACTCTTCGCAGGCATTCGCATGCACATTTGGTCCAACCAAATTGAATCGCCCGACATGGTCAGTTCAATATCCCATTGAGTAGATAAGTTCTTTGACCTAACTACTCTGATCTTGGAAATTACGATTCGATAAAGGAGGGAAGGCACCCAAAACGAACTATTCTACAAGGACTGATTAATTACACTTGATATGGATATGTAGATACAAAATTTAGTGATAAAAGTGAAAAAAAAGAATAAAAGCCTAAGGCGCGGGGTGTTCTTAGGTGGTTACTCTTCCATGTACTGACTAAGCCCAACGTTACTTTGACTTCGATGATCAGACGAGAACCGATGAGAAATTCATTCATCATTATCATTCATCATTCACACAAGTTTTGGAGGAGTCCATCGTCACTTGCAAGTCGAGAACAGAGGGCAAGCGCTTTCGATGTAAAAACATCATCATCAGATTTTCCCGCTTTATAAGGTGCATATTGTTCAACTTTCGAGTTGTGCAACACAACATTTTTGCGATACGTGGCTTTTAAAGTGAGTATCCATAGTGATATGGTAAATGACGAGGACTTTTGGACTGCCCCTATATTTTCGATCAACTGAACTTCTCAATTCCACAGTTTTACTGAAGGACTCCAATTCTTCTCCATGTCATCAACTCTTCAATGCCACTAATTACCAACATCACAAGCCTTTGTCCAAGAGAATTGAAAGTGCTGCAGCTGGAAAAAAAACCCCCCGACATTGATCTATTTCTATCGCATTATCTAGTCTTAAATCCGCAATCCTTAACGCACAATGTCCGATCTATTATCATTCAATTATCCTCCATCAATTAATTATTTAATTATTCAATGTATGCCTTTATTGTTGAAATTACTAAAATTTACTTGTGTGCATGATTTATAGACTGTTATTTTCTGTAGTATTAATTTATTATTGTATGTATTAATTATAATTCAATGTATGTACTCGCTTGTCCGTGGTAAATAGGTAAATAAATCAGGCCGTCGAAACAGTACTGGTGACGACGGACTCCTCCGAAAGGATGTAAATGATAGTTTTACTCTTCTAGCGGAAATATACGAGAACCGATGAATTCAATTTCAACGAATAGTTATGTGATATCTCTATCTAGGTCTGTTACAACAATTACTGGAACCCATCTATCTCATGCTTAAGTAGGTAGCCGACAAAGCAGACAGTAAAATGAATCTATTTGTTTTCTACCCGATTTTTAACTCAACAGAATAGTTGACGTTGAAATACTAAAGGATTTTAGTGGGACGATAGCGATTGGTTATTCGCGTCCGTGTAGAGAATACGTAAGAGCATCCGCAGTTGCTTGCTCTAGACGCTGCTCTACGCGATAACGTAAAAAAATTGTACGGGAAGAATAAAATATACTGAGGCACTTAGCATGTATATTGAGGGAGTTATGGCCGTTTTATTGTAATAGGGTAGAAAACACGGAATAAATCCAAATAATAATAAACAACTTAGAAACAAAGCGTTAAAAAAATCTCTGAGAGGAACTGTCGATCAGAATTAGCTCTGGAATCGGTTCCAGGCCTGTGACCGTCACTAACTGAAACATGCTGTATACATAGATACACTCTCCATACATACATACATACAAATTGAATCCCTCGTAGATGTAAATATTTTTTTTTTGCGTAAAACTACATAAAATATGGACTATAATTCTTCCAATTGCATATTCTTATCTGAATCCGTTCTCGAAATATAGGGTTTTTTGAAGGTTTGTTCAGGATTTTTTCCCCGTGTATTTTTCCTTTTAAACTTAAATTCCTCCACTTTACTTCTTGTCATTTTATTTTTTGACAACATTTTCTCAAAAAGTGCCATCTAACAACCACAACAACATCTCAAACATCGTCCGAATTAAAAAAAAAAAAAAAAAAAAAAAAAAAAAAATTTCTGAACATCTTTGAAACGTTACCACCTACTCTTTTGAAAAACATTTCTGGATACTGGAAAATATCATAAAAACTACTTCATGTAATACTCTTATCAACGGTATAGTCAAATCTACTTTTACTTTGGTACCTATTTATGGGAGAAAAAGTATGTTTTAGTGTTGAAAAATATGGTGAAATCGAGGATTTTCCAGAAAAATGACGTTATTTGAACCCCCGAGTATTTCTACGAATTTTTCACGCTGAATCGAATGGTAACACTCGCTTATCTCTCCAACTCCATTATAACTGAGTTTTACACTTTAATCAACTTGTTTTACCCCACTACACACATACATTTGAACACAACAAACAAACTAAAAATTTGTGAGTTTAAATGTAAAACTCGGTTACGACTGAGTTAGAGAGATCTGTACATGTTTCTATTCGATTCAGGGTGAAAAAATAAGTAGAAACCGACCTCATACTTGTAGGTTCACAGATTGTCATTTTTCAAGAAAACCCTCGATTTCATTGAAAAAACCAGTTTTCAACATTAAAACATAATTGTCTCTCCTGAATTAACGTAAGAGTGAAATTGACTCTACCGTTGGGAAGATAATTGAATGAAGAAGTTTTCATGAGATATTCTTGTTTCCAGGATTTTTATCGGGAAGAGTAGTATCCTTTAAAAGATTTTCAGGAATTTTAATTTTTTAAATTTGGCTATTTTTGAGCTGATATAATGGTCTTTAGATGGTACTTTTCAAGAATCAAAGTACATTGTACTCATAGAAAATTTGATTTTACTTCCGAAAATGTGGTCAAAATGAAATGAATTTAATGAAATGAATTGGAGAAATTTTTGTATAAAAGAAAAAATACACGGTTTTCCTTAAAAAAAAAAAAAAAAAAAAAAAAAAAAAAAAAAAAAAAAAAAAAAAAAAAAAAAAAAAAAAAAAAAAAAAAAATTATATCTCAAGAACGGATTGTAACAAACGAAAATCTTTATAAGTTTCCCTATGGTGGTTAAAACTTGTTTGATTTAATAAAAAATTTTTCTCCCAGTGAAAAACGGCAAATATTAGAAGAGGCGCAAATTGGATCCGTACAGTTTTCGACCCCTCGTCGAAATGAATTTTCCTCGTCTTCGGGTGGTCGGTCGGCACGGGGTTATTTCAAGGGATGTGAGCTTTACGCAGCCTCCTTCAAAATAAACAAAAGCGCCACAAGATCTCGGAATCCCTTCAGTACCCCCGCGATTCATCACTGCTAAAGGAAACGGAAAAGAAGGTTTTGCCCACCTCCTCACTACCGACCTGCGCTTCCACATTACCTTTGCTACCACGTTACCTTTTCTACCAAGAAACCGCCTGTACCACATTACCCTCCTCTCCACCGTCAGCCGTCAATCCCCTCACAGGCTCTCCGACCTCAAGAAAAACTCACTCTTTGCTATTCTACAATGCTTTTCCGAGTGGAAACAACCTTTTTCGTTACTCAAAGGGAGGTAAATAACGGAAACTGTTTACACTCTTCTTCCAAGGACCATCTTCCCGAAAACAGGTATTTCCTCTTAGCTTTGTTCACAACTTTTTTATATAATCATTCATTAATATTTTCTCCGTATGGTTGAAGCAAGCACACACATAATATTATAATTGAATTGTTATACAAATAAGAAGAACCAATAAAAAAAGAAAACTAGCAATATTAGTCGGGAATCGAACAGTCGAACAGCAATGTATGTAATAATATTCAAATCTCTACACTTATGTTACAAGTCTTCTTGTTGCGATGGTTTTCATGAGATTGTGTCAAGTGTGTCATATCCCTTGGCTCAGTAACAGTTAATGAGCAAGGGGTACGATCCAGAGTTTTTACAATACTTTCAACGCGTTTTCGTAAAAATATATGAAGGTCTTTAAATTCTATTTCTTTTAATTATTCACCATGGCGTTCTGTTCAATAGTCTTAATTTAAGCCACAAGAGTAACCTATCCCCTAAATCTAACCTTTTTGTCCGAAAGAATTGAGTAAAATTTTCCATGTGAGCGGTTTTTTCGCGATATTCTTTTTTTTAAAGTTAGTGTGAGGTTTCACACAATTTTCCACTCTTCTCAACATTTGTAAATCATCTTGATAATCATCTTAATGAACTCCTTCCCTCTACCACTCACCCTCCCCTGCACCATCCACCTTAGTTAATGAAAAACGGCTATTCCCATGGAATATAGAGTTACAATCAATGCTCAGTTGGGTTATGAATAACGAGCAATAACTGAACATACATCTGAAAGGACACAGCTTACATATAGTAGTTACAGACGAAAGGGAGTTTCAATCCCATTGGTCGAGGGAAAGGAGTGGGCTAGGAGATATAACCAATCAAGTTCAAACAAAGAGAAATGAGGAGTCAGCATATGTGGAGGGTGAGGAGGGGGTCACTCAAGGAGGAAAATATTCTGGGAAATTGACAAAGTTTCGTTTAGCATTAACTTCCGTTTCCCTCATTGAAATGAGTTTCCACAACTTCGTCGTGAGTTATTTAATTCGTGTTCACCTTATTATGGACTTTCTCTGTTCGTATATCTATTCTAATAATAAACTATACTAATATCGTTTGACGTTTGTATGTGTAAAGACCGATCTGAAGGCGGTTTTCCAAATGGTCAGCCAGTTCTTGATATGGTTTTTAGTCGCAGTCAAATCAATTCAAACTTCCTCGACATCCTAAATCGGATTAAATCAATTCCGTCCCAGTGAACAACACCGAAATGAGAGAAATTGTCTACTATCTCAATTGAATTTGTCTACTTTCTTTCAGTTGCTGCACTGTACTACCAGTAATTAACGAAGTCGCTCAATACAGCACATGCGAAATGAATATAACCACGAGTAAAGTAACTATACATGTACTAGGACCATGCTTCGCACAGGTAAACTGGTATTCACAAGAATTGTGATGATAATATTCTACAAATTTCGTTTTCACAATACAAACTTCTAAAATTTCTATTCTACAAACTTCACTGGTTTTGAATATTCATTTTACGATAAGAAGAGAGAATTTAAAAGTTAATATTCAAAGTTGAGAATATTATTCATTAAAACCTTTGGGAGAATCATTTTAGTTCAAACCAAGATTATCAGAAGAAGGGGAACAATTAAATATTAGATTTCAGAGGAATAATGTCCTTAGGGGGTTCCGCACTGTAGTTTTTTATTTGGTACATTCAAGTGAGGGCACAGAGTTACCCAGATAAGGTTATTCCAAGTAAATATAATCGATTTGAGACCTTTAACTACCACCCTGGACGCCGAAGACGTTTTTTTTTTTTTTTCGTAAACTTTTATTTTGACTTTTTTTGCTCTTGAAACACATTAGTCGAAACACAGTGCGTCGTTGGGGGAAGCCGAGTTCTCGACGAAGGAGTAAGTCCCGGTATCAAGAAACAGAGGTAACTCTAGTGGCAGCAATCCCGGGAGGTATAGTCGAGGTGGAGGGTATCTACGAACGGTAACTGATTCACTAGATCGGATTAGGACAGCTGCCCCTGGTATTATCAACCAGTTTTACCTTTTTTAGAAAAAATTTCGTAACTGGGGGACCAGAAAACTAATTGGGAGGGTGGCAAAGCGCGTAGTTTTATTGGTAGTACGCGCCTACGTTAGAAATACTAAAACCACCGATAAATTATTGTTTTCACGTGAGCCTTGATTTTCCAACGGTCCTAGCCAATCACAGAGCATATCTTGGCAATCAGTGGAGGTACATCTCCATTCACAGCTGGGTCAGGGGTACCCAACCGCCTTATTATCAAAAATGCTGGGGTAACCCCTGCCACCCGTCCTAGATACTCGGCTTAAGTCTGGAGGATTGTAATATTTATAGCCTATGTGCTAACCAGATACCTTAAGAATTTATGTGTACAATTTCAACTCAATGGTTCCAGTAGTTTTTACGTAAAATAGACTAGGGGTCAGGTGTACGGGTTATATTGTATTATCTCGGGACAGTTGTGACAGGATCAAATTACATCTTTTCTTCTGTATTCAACCTCCCTAAGGCAACACAGTGGAGTGCCGACCCGGGCACAGACCAACGCTTTCAGAGGGTTTTCCCGCAAGGAGAAACAAGTTAGGGATGAGTGGCTCAACATTCTTAAGGGTTTCGACCCAGCTACTGGTGGAAATTCCATTCAGCTGCAGTGGGGGTTTTCTACAAGTTACTCATGTGCCAGCACCATGCTTCAAGTGAACAGGTATCAAGTCTTTGTAATAATATTTGCGTTCACAGCTTATATCCTTTAGTATTGATTAGTAGCAGTATTGATAATGTGGCTGTTTGCGGTTGAGTTGACTAGGTACTCCCATTATTTTAACTTAAGATTTGGCTAGTTTACTTTTGGTTCATAATTTTCTTCATTTGTGACTTAATAGGTCCTGTAACACGGGATTCACTTTCCACAAACCCTAAAACGTAAAATATTATAATGGTTGAAATATATTTTCAACAAATCACTAGGTACCTTCTGGGGCTAACCAATAGGTTATTATTTTTTCCTAGAAACTATAAGTTCCGGGAAACCACAAACGAAACCATAGTGGAGTGGATAAGTCTAATGTCATAGTAAATTACATACTTTCTAGGGTGAACAGGAGAGAATATAGCTCATTCAGCAGATCAGGACAGAGCCAATCATTTCATTCGTCTTTAGATATCTCGGAGGGGCTCCCTATTTAATTAAAATTTCTGGTGTGGAAACGACAGAATTTGGCTTTCAGGACCTTCAATGCTTTTGAAATAAGTACCTACTATTAGTGTTTGTTTGGTTCTGTTATTCCTATGAAACTAATAGGTCCTTCCAAATCGTTTAGGTTCATCCGTTCTCCATTTAAGTTGGCTAAAGAAAAGACTGTCTTTGGCAAGAAAAAATAACGTCAATATGACTGTGTATGAGAATACGTGTAAACGTAATTAAAAATCCCTTTTTAAAATCTGTCAATCAACCAGCTTATCTTCCTAATTCCAAAGGAATTTTTGGTTTTCTGTAAATATTGTTTAATATACCTAACTTGCGTTACCCTTTGTTAACTTGTGTTAAACAGACTAAAGAATCGTAGGCAGGATTACTTCATTAATTTTTTCCTGAGGGGTTATGAAGAGTTGAACGCTATAAAGATGTACCGTATCGTCCATAAATTTTAGACCAGTGATCTGTATTGAAGGACTAAATATTGCACACGTTACAAATATTTGTGTGATAATTAGTAGCTATTTTAGTAACATGTATTGATACAATGAATCTAAGGAGAATAATGATGTACCAAGCAAAATTTTGAAGACAATGCTTCTGGAATCTAACATAGAACACATGCTCAAGTAATTCTAATAGTGAATGCATAGTAATTAATATCTACAGAGAAAGGTCAAACCAAAACGGAGTTAGGAACACGAGTTTTAGGGAACAACAATTGGTAAGCAGATTCCTTATCATTTTTTTTCTTATTGCCAGATTTTATATGTATAGTCCAAAGGGATTTGATGGGACCCTCTTCGGTGGGATGGAGAAAACTGGCCTTATTGAGTTTGAAGGGACCACTCCGACCAATTCACATTGGGAAAAATCTTACACGGCAGTTTTTCTCACCCAAGTTTGATTCCATTTGTGAGTTACCATCCTGTGAAGGAGTAGGAACTTGATTTCTCAACCAAGCCAGTAGAAGGTATGGATGTGACAATCTTTTTACTCACAAGGGAAGGCTACGGTACCGAGTTTTACGCCTTCAAATAAACAAGGATGAGGATAAAACTAAAAACTTGGTAGTTTAGGAGTGAAATTTGGATATAACGCAGTCAGGAAGGTCTGGGAGTGTTACCATCCAATTCACCATGAAATGCTACTTAGAAGTCGGTCCCAAACTCAAAAGCTCTAGAGGGGGTAATTTTTCATGAAAAACTCCATTTTCTTGAACAAACGCCTTTTTTGTCCGTAACTATCACGGTGAAATTTAGCCCACTTCGCCGTTGGAATGCTGAGATTTTTGAAAATGCTTTCATATCACCGACAAGTTGATTTTAGGTAGACTTTTTCAAGCTTAAACGCGGTAAAGTCGTCGATTTTTGAAACACTCTAAATTTCTGTTTTCAAGATTGAATATCAGGGGTTCTTAAAACTAGCTTAAACTGATACCTACGCAATATTTAATGGACTTTCTAACAATAACCATCAATTTATTTTTTAAGAAAATTGACAATCTAGCCGATTTTCTTAGAAAGCATGGAATTCCTAAAGATCGAAAATAAAATAAA
Organism: Adelphocoris suturalis; assembly: GCA_030762985.1. Taxonomy (NCBI): domain Eukaryota; kingdom Metazoa; phylum Arthropoda; class Insecta; order Hemiptera; family Miridae; genus Adelphocoris; species Adelphocoris suturalis. Next base: position 104,352,077 of record CM061043.1, read on the forward strand.
TTACCTAGAATGCAAAAACATGAAAACGAAGGGTTTTGTCGACATTAGCTAGACACTTTCGATCAGAGTTAAGCCACAAAATCTATTCCCCTGTCATTCATGCACATATAGATACATGGAAAAACCTAATAAGCTTATCATCCGTGCATAATATATTAAGCAATCGATTTAAGCTAGTTGGTTAAAAAATAGTAGGTTATAAATATAGGTTATAAAATAGTTAGGTACGCAGTTTTGGCTTTCCATTAGGTGAACTGGTTTGAGTATAATAAGACGGGTATGCAATGACCCGCACGACCGAGCGGTCTTGAAGGTGGGGTAAGCCCTGTGCGCCGTCAATCGATACATGTGCGTTGCTAAAAGGAGGGAGCCCGTTAGCCCTTTTATCCACGGTAGAATGATTTTAAAACCTAAAATATGTGTTTATAATTTTAGTGGATAATTTACGCTTCAAGATATTTAAATATAACGAGTCGGCAATAAACTTTTGATTATTAAATTCGTTAAAGACTAAGATAAAGGTGCTGTTAATAGTGAAGTAACTGAATTAGAAAACGTTCTCACACAATTTTCCAATCAGTTATCAATAGTTTGGCTAAAGACTGGAACTTTTGTGAATCCATTTGAGTAAGAAGCCCTCCTGGAAGACTAATCCCCAGTAAGTTGCTCAGAAAGTTGGAAGTTGCATCAATGTTCTCCTAGTGGTGACTCATAAACATTGGGGTGCCGACTGCGTTATTTCTCTCTGTTTTCAACGAGCTGTTCGTGCTATTCTGGACTCTGTCAAACCTAGAAGAAATTCTGACAAAATGATTGGGAATAGTTTTCCGATAACCTCGAGTGTTTTAAATGCCTACTGAGTCCAAAAAATGTGTAGACAACGAGCAAGAGTTGGTCTGTAATTATTGTCTAACCATCTCCACTTCTTGCGTCTAGTTTTGAAAATACTCGTATTTCCAAGTTTAGGCGAGAGATAGAATTAAATATCTTAGGTTTACCCAGGGCAGTTTTCTCTGCTTTAAAGTAGGTGAGAGCTTGGTGGTTCAACAGGAGCTACTGCACAGTTTACGTATAAGCTCTGGTACAAATACCCCTGTGGATATGTATTGTACACCGACGAATCCCGTTATGGTAATGATTAAAGCTGCGCATTTGACGAGCACAAGGTCGGCAGGTTCTTCAGGATTCAAGGGGTAGGTACTCATCTATCTTTACGTATGACGCAAATGAAATTTTAGAGGTACTCAGTGACGGTATGGCCGAAACGGAACAAATAGTTGTGGTGGCAATAGACTTCTACAGTCTGTTCCTAAATCTTCGATTTCGATCACCAAGCCCGATTAATTTGAACAAGAGCTCATTCAGGGGTTAGGGAGAATGAAAAGGCAGACATAATTTCAAATGACGCCCGTATGATTGGCAGCTTTCTAGACAATACAGATATGTACCTATGCATTGGCACACGAAAATACGAATACCTAATGGCTTTTGTCTAAGATAATGAGCAACAGGAGTTCAATATCGAGAGCAAAATCCCCAATTTCCAGTGAGAGTTGTTTGGTAAAGTCGATCTAGACAAAAAATCTATTCGTATCAATTACGCCATACGTAAGTATTATCTTCATAAAATCAAGCAGCGAAGATTCCACAAATCACCATTCTCTTCATATTTTTCATGTGCCAATAAATTTCTTTCGCTTATCCTGTCGTCAAGTTCAGTTACGAGATTTTAATTGGAAATTGAAGTTGTTGGTATATTTTCATGTTTGGGACTTAATACAACTCATATTGTCCACAGAAATACGTCCAATACCCATATTAAGAAGGCACATGTTGGGAAGGTGGGAAAAAACGAAATGGTTTTTTTTTTTTTTTTTTATGGTGTCTATATCCAAAAATTTGCAGTAATCAGTGTTGAGATATAATTAGAAACTAATTTCTTCACGAATTCCACGTTTTTGATTAATAGCTTAAAACTTAAACTGGTTCGGCATTCTAATTGCAACTTCACGTTGAATGATAATTCCAAATATTCGAGAAAAACGGATGGCGTCATCACGTCACGTCGCGTCTTATAAGGAAATTTTGTTCGCCTTAATGCATATTTTACGAATAGATGAAAATATAAACTCTCTCTCCTTTAGAGGAGAGAAATGTGAAAATATTTTCCCATTAAACTCCATTATTGGTCGAACCGTGGGGTTTTAAAATCACGAATACTGAGATGGCAAAAGGGCGTGTCGGAGCGAGAGTCTGCTAATGGAAGTTCAGATTCTACTTCCGGATTATATTTGAACATAATATTTGTTTATTTTAACATTCTGAAACGTGAAACATATCATTTTTAGGGGAAGTAGGATACTGTTATCATCGGTTGGTGGTTCATTCATAAAAATAGAATTTTAGTGACAAATTGGAAAAAACGAATATCGACTAGAAAATATCTCCTAATTTGTTGTGGATGCATTTTTTCTGTAAAGCCACCGTATCATCAATACGTCTTACGCATATCTTCTACACCTAAAAGTAACGTCGACATTCGCGTTAATATTCTTTCTTCCGGCATCTTTCAGTTGACGTCCGTGGACAAACTAATACGATTGGATGAAATAATAATAATTGTGGGGTAAAATCTGGTGAACGTGGAGTACCCAGGGAACATTTCCGTTAAAATGCATTCTCCATATTCAGCGGAAAAGGTCACTCGATTTCGGTCAAAGGAAATTTTCAGGCATGTCGCAGTAACGATCAGAAGTTACTGATAATAGACCCAAAGGAATATTGCAAACTTTCGTAAAACACTAAATTTGTGCGTCGCCGATGGTAGAGCAGCATTTAAGTGATATAATTTTCAAAACCACGTAAAATAAACCTTCATTGTGACTAGAATTTAGGAATTACAATTAAAAAATTGTGTATCTAGCTACTTTTTGCTTCCGAGTCTGCAAGACAACGGAAGCTTAGTTCTCACTTTAAATAAAGGGCTCCAAAATCAAAATCCGTTTCATGGCTTCCTGATCAAATTTGGTTTCGTGTCTGTCTGTCTGTCCGTCCGTCTGTCTGTCCACATTTCCTTGCCACAGCCTCAACTTCTACAATTTTGATTGAATTTTATGAAATTTTCAGGAATAGTGTGGGTTTAGTCCTAGATGGTCCCCTATCAGTTTCATCATGATTGAATCAGCAATACGCTCAGAGCATGCGTGAACGTGATTTTTGTGTTGAAGTTACGTTGAGGCCACAAGGAAGCTTGTGTGCCATGTCCTTGGCAGTGTATTTTTTTATTAGCGCTTCTCATCGGGGAGCTCTTTTTGCCACACCTTGAATAATTGTCATATATTGTATATTGATTTATTCATAACAGCAACTCTGACTTTGGTTGTTTCCTGTGAACCGAGAGAACCCTCATCTCATTTCAAGTCACGTTTGAAGCTACTCGACTATTTGTGAAGCGAAATATCTAATAAATGTTTAATACTAAAAACATCAGCGATGAATATGCAGTGCGTAAAAGAGGAATGAACAAAGAAACACCAAAATTTAGTGAACCGAATTCGGGTAAATGGTGGAGGGGGGGGGGGGGTATCCTTGACCCCAATCTTCCGAAAAACTAAAACTTTTATTCAGGTATATATGTAAATTATTTTTGTAAGCTATTTACTTAATTAAATTTCTATCCTTCATGAAAACACTTGAAACCTCTGATTCTCGGGCCCCTAAGTCCTGAAAGACATTTGAGACTGAATGTCGAAAAAAATGGTGGCTGAAAGTCTTTTACATGTTTGTAACCTTTCGATGATCAGCCCAAGGACTTTTCACAATTACACGTTTCCAATAAATAATAACTCTATCTTATCACAATTGCCCAGACTTTGGTAGTGATAACTCAAAAACAGTATAAATCAAATCAAATAGTTAATCTCGCAACCAGAAAAACAATATCTAATTTTTATGTATGCCCGCAGGTATATTTTCGAAACATAGTTTATGCCGATACTAGTCTAAGGATTATGGAGAGATGCGCATAAATTGGTTTAAATGCATGAAATTACGGATATTGTTATGAACGAGGAGTGTATCATACTCACCTAGTACCAGGGAGGGGTTGCAGGGGCGCGGGATCCTAGACTTCATTTAATGAATCAACATACCAGATAAATTTAATTTTTGATGAGTTTTCGTACCATTGCACCTGAATTATGTGTTTCCTGAGGAGCTGACTCTGACAGTCCACTCATTTTTCTATATCACCCACCATTTCAGAGGAAAAAATCTACCAGTGAATAGTCGGATTAGCGGAGATGACAAGGAAAAAGTGGTGTGGACAGGTTGCCATGGCTACACTTTCATCTTCAGCTTATTCTTTTTTTTCTTCACAGTAATCGATTCTGTCGATTCTGATTGACATTGGGAAGGTTTTAGTGTCACCAGAACATGTGATACGTGGTTAGGTGTGATCCATAGTTGAGAACTGTTGGAAAATAAGGTCTTTCAAGGGCGAATTGTGTTTTGCGTTTTGTAAGTAAATGGGGGGTGATGGAACAAAATGGGTCTAATTTTTGGATTCAGCGCACCAAGATACATGATATTCAAGTAGAATGGTGCAAAAACTGTCTTGTTTGCAGAATTGTGCTATATATAAACCAGTGGTCTACGTAGACGACCATATATTACAGAAATAATAAACCGTTGTGTAATAATTTGCAGCGTTTCAAATCTCGGCAGCTGGATTGGTGAGAGAATGTGAGTGAAAGGGGTTATGTGGGGGTGGAGAGGGTTATCCGGCTGATATCCGAAGTTCAAGGGCAGAGAGACCTACGGCAAGACCAGGAGGTAGGCCCCGGGACAGCGTCGGATGGTTGGTATGACCTACATAACTTGACCTTTTAACCTCTCCTTGAATTTTCAACCCCCGTCGACCCGCCGGCGAAAGCCCGCAGGACGCCCCTCGCGTGTTTTCTTGGTTCCTTCGGATAAAAGGGAAAAAAAACCCTTCGAGTCCGGAGGGGTGGAAAAAAAGGTCTGGAAGCCACTCCCCGTCGCATCTTTCAATGTACTCACCCCGTATTAGAAAAGGAAAAGGTAAAAGGAACAAACAAGGTCCCGGCCCTGCAGCAGGGAATCGATCGAGGTGGGAATCGTAGGAACGTAAGGTGACCGTTGGTGCATTATTGGAGATTTCAAGACGGCTTGCCTGAAGTAGATTGATTCTTCGGAAATCTGATTCGAACAGTACCTAAATCAAGAATTTCAATCTAAATTTAAATAGGAACCTCATAAAAATTGCCAAATCTAAATTTTTGATATTAAAATTGAGATTTAATATATCAATGAAATCAGTTGTGTTATTTTCGCACTGCTACAGGTATCTGGGAATGAGGCAGACGATTTCCCTATATTGAATTCTGCCCGAGTAGATCCCCAAAATTTTACGCGGTCCTGGTATCAGCAAGGCCGATGAGGTAGAAAGGTGAGGGGAGGAGCAATGAAATTCTGAACATGTTTCGAGGAGATATCCTTGCTTGAATCCCTTATACTATATTAAAGTTCCAGTCATGCAGCATGATCGTATGAGCGAATTTTCATAAATGGTCGTATTACATTTATGTTAAATTCTGTTGAAATTTGAGCACTTTGGGGACAAATAAAAATTTTATTATACATTTTATAGCAAACTAACTTTTTGTCAGTAATATTCCAATGAACAAACGATTTTGTGGAGTTTTACAATTTTTTCAAGTGATCCTATCGATTTTTAGCTTATTTTAATGAAATTTGAGTACATTTTTCAGTACAATTTTGTGCTTAAATTTTTAAATGTCTTAGTTCATGTTCGATTAATTTTTTTCGAGTAGCATTCTGCTAAAAAATAGAAATTTGTTAATTTTTAGCGGTTTTTTGCTTTTTTTTTTTGAGATTTTTTAAGTACATTTTTTGAAATTTGACCAATGTAATGTGCTCAAAAAGAGTTGTCCAACGAACTCATCCTTTCTTTTGAAATGCTTGATTTTTTTGGCAAAAGAACGAAGTTTTTATCTCAATTCTATCGAGAGTTTTCGTCTGGAATGACACATACATATATATATATATATATATATATATATATATATATATATATAAAAGCGTTAAAATCCAGGAATCATTTCAGAATGCCTCAAAACAGATTTCGATGAAGAAAATTTTTGAATTTTTGGAGCCATTGCAATAGCTTTATTTTCTAAGAAAATTCGCTAAAAGAGTGATATTTTTTTCGTGAGAACGCCCGACTTGGTAACTAATTAATAATTATTGACACACAATTACTGAAACGATAGCAAACTCCACATGTTATGGAACTTTGAAATGAAAGGGACTAGACGTTCTGTCTACACCGAAACCTCGGCTGCTTATCTTTAGGTGCGCCATTTTGTTTTAACGGGACACAAGGAAAACAACACGAACTCAGGCCTTCGTAAACCATAATCGGCCTGTATATAACAAACCGGCCTCCGTATAATAATCGGCCTCCGTAAAATAAACGGGCCTCCGTAAGAGATCAGAATGATGTGTCTAGATGGGATGGGATGGATGCCCGCTGACTCTCATCTCACAAGTGAAAAAAATCCTAAATCAATCCTTCTAGTAAAATACAGATTATTTGGACAAAATGAATGTTTTCCTTGTGTCCCGTGGAAACAAAATGTTGAACCTACTGATAAGCGGTCAAGGTGTAGACAGAATGTCATGTAATAAAGGGGTCGCTACTTTGATTGATTTCAATCACTATTCTTGAATGAAACGAATTAGACAATCTGAGCGAAACCATGCTTGAGTACCTTGAAGTTGTATAATCTACTTTTATGAAGGATATATGTTCAGTATAGTCAAGAAAAGAAGAAATCGATATTACTTACATTATTATTTTGAATTTTGTCACATATATGAGTGGAAAATAGAAACGTAACTAAGGCATCGACGAACCATTAAACGATGATGAACATGTGGGTTTTCAACTTGTCCTTGTTCGTGTGTTTTGTATGATCAGATTATGTATCAATCATCATTCACTATTTGGGAGATTTGGAACCGATTGGATCCGTTACGTCGAGTAAAGATAGATATAAACGGGGAGGAGAAACTCTCTATTTTCCCACTGCTTATACTCGCTGGTTTCACAGGGTGGATCGCTTTCATCCGACTAGAAGCTGTCTATTTCACGCTGGATGAACACGTTCCGCTCTTCTCAAACAAACAAACAGCTTTACGAACCTAGAATTTATGTATACCAGTGCAAAAAGGAGTTACGACTAATAACTAATAAATACAACTAAATTAGTTACTACAATGACGAATAATAACAAAAACTAATTATCCACTACCTACCACTAGTACTAACTAGTAATTTAGTTATAAGTCTAGTTACTACTAGTAACTAATAAATAATTAGTTTTTAGTCGATATTCGTGCGAATAATAACTAATAACTAAATTTGGTTCCGGCTTTACCTGTGAGTGACGGAAACAATGTTTCCATTCTTGGAAGATGACATGGCTGTTTTTTGCGGAAATAAACAACGTTTTTCACTAACTTCTGTCATGATAATTTACTTTTGCGCAGGCAGTAAGGAGGAGATTTTTCATATTCCCGGAAGTAGTATGGACGGCATCCTCAATGGTGGGTGCCTGTTCCGCGCGAATTATTCTTCCTACCTACCGGTTTCGCATGGAAGTAAATTTTACAATGGTACAGTCCCTTGCCAAATCATGTGATAATTCCTCGCAAACTGATCCAGTTCACTGATCTGTGTAACGGGTAATACGTAACTCGTCTACTACCACTCATCACAGATCACATATTTTACACAGATCAGTTTTCTCTAAGATCAGTGGTTTGGATGCTAGCCAAGCTCGCATTTCAAAAATACATAACATCGAGTAGTCAATCCCTTAGTAAAAATTCAGATTAGATGGATACAGGGGCATCCTCCAAAGTTTGCTGTCATAACGGGCTAGATCCCACATCGTTCGTCGTGCAGAATCGTACGCTGGGTTAAGGAGGACTGGGCATATTAGAGAGCTCCTGGTTACTACGTTGTTCAAATACGGCGAACGTGAATCTAGGGAAAATCAAAATTTTGCTAACACACTGGCTGTTGCTACGGTGCAAGCTTGGTGTTTCACGGGTCACGTCGTTTCTCATCGAATGTTTTCTAACTTGACGCGGATTCCGACACTTGAATTTCTCCGACTCAGTTTTCCTTCAACCTGATTCTAGTTTCCATCATCCATCATCGTGTTTTTTTTTTTCTTTTCAATTCGTAGTGGTATTTGTAAAGTGAACCCTTGTAATCGGCCAAGCAATTTTTTCATCTCCTCTCTCAAACTTTGTTGGTTACGTTTCAAGATACGTAGATTTCAAAAATTGAATCAGTCCGTCGTCCGTTCGTCCGGCGTTTTATTTGTGCTATGAAATTCAGCGAGAACTATTAGGCTTCGTAGGCTTATAATTATATTATCATGCTAGTATATTCAGCAGAAACAAGTCCGACGATGCGTTTCAGGTTTATCTTGAAGACACTTCCGTCAGAAACACTGGCGATCGTTCTCGCTCAACTTTGTTAGTAGTAGAGGTGTACAATATTGGTGTATGTAGATATAGAGGTTGGTATAAGAGATTTTAGGCATTTGTGGGGAAACTCAGTAAAATGATACATGTTGAAATCTTACATAGTTGTTTATTGATTGCACCTTGAAAAAGGTAGATATGATTGGAATGAAGAGATTTTATCCGTTTTTCGGCAACTCTTTATCCTCTGTTTTGTTGACTAATTTGTTTTTGGGTACTCGATGATTGGACTGCTTCGAGTAAAAACAAGATGCATATAAATAAATTTAGTATATTTTAATATAATTATATATTTAATTCATATTTTAAATTATACAATTAATATATTTAGTATAAAAATATGAACTGAACACGCTTATCACTGAAACCTTCCTCGGGTTTATACATTTACGGGCTTAGTGTTGAAGACGTGGTAACGAAGACGTACTAAGACTTGATCTTGTGTTGTCAATCAAGCGGTCTCCTATCCACGTCGCTCGAATTTGTCAGCGGTCGATCGTCACCAGATCAGCTGATCATGGTTCACGTGCACCGTGTGATCTGTAACCGCAGTAACCAGGGACTCTCTATTAACTGGTGCGGAACTGTAACATGGGATTAACTATATTTCTCGTCTATGCACGGATCTGCAGTTCTCCCTTCCTCAACATTCGTTGAAGTGTAGTTAAAATTTGACCCGAACTTCAAATATCATAGTAACCTCGATGGAAGCTTAGCGAACTTGGAAGATATTCCAAATGCAAAGGTGAGCTCTAACTGATTTCAGGAGCAGTTTAATCGACGGGTGGAACTTCGGAAACGGAAAGTCGAGATCATATTTCACGGCATTCCTTACTCCCGGATTCCACAGATAGGAAAGTTGTGTTGAGAAGCGAGAGATATTAAAAGGACCAACATCCCGGTAATGAAGATGGTCGACGGCGCTCAGGTTCCCGGATTTATCAAGAGGCGGGTGGAGAAAATTCCGAGATAAAGTTTACATTAAGTAAACCGACGGAGTAGCAATAGGGACCTGAGTGGATGCATATTTCAGAGGGAACCGAGAAAGATTTCCCCTGTTTCTTTCCGTGAAATTACGTTTCTTGGTTTTTAGAACAATACATTTATTCATGGAATGTATTGACCAGTTGAGCTCTACGTGGCAGTTTCAACAAGGATGGGTTTGAGTACAAGGTATATATGTACGAACATAGGAAGGTAATATATGTCCATACATGCTAATATGCAAAAAAGTTCCAGTCAGAAAAAAATTAACAATACGATTGTAATCACTGGAAAAACTAATATTAAGTTCGGTAGTGATTTAGAAAAATAATTATAATAACAATACAAATAATAATAATAAAATAAGATTACAGCTGTAATCACGGGAGAAATTATAATTTTGACTGTAATTACAGGAACAAACCTACGGTAACGGGCTCACTTACTTATAGGGAACATCGGGTTTTGAATTAAAAAAAAAAAAAAAAAAAAAAAAAAACTGTGATTACGAATGAAATCATAACCGTCATCGTAATCATAAGCGTAATCGTAATCGTATTCATATCTCCGGGGTCTGTGATTATTAAGGCTCGGATTTCACATGTTTTGCATGTTTTTTCTGAAGCCCCAAACCTTCATAGAAGTTCGTTTTGAGTGTTTTCAGACCATTTGCAACCCAAAAAAACGACATTTACTGTGCATGTTTTGGGTTTTATTCCAGATTGTTGCATGTTTTGCGCATGTTTCATGTTTTTCCCAGCAATTTATAAAAGGAGACAAAAAATGGATTTTTTTAGAAAATTTTTAGGTACAAACCAAACATTTTTTTTTTAAAGAACTAACTAAAACTAGTGATAGTTTGTTTTCTATAGAATTTTTCAAAACGAAATGGAGTGATTGGTCTCACTCAAGATTCAAATGCAAAAGAATACGAATTGACGGAGAATGTTTCGGCTGAAGTGGTTGCAAATTACCGATTTCTTCCCATTGTCTCTTGGGATATGGAAAGGTCATTTCCTACACTAAAGACATTTTTAAGTGAGAACAGGCGTAGTTTCAAGGTTGGCAACCTAGAGAAGGTATTAGTTATAAATTGTTATTTCAATCAGCAAGTTGATCGGAGTGAGCCAGAAGAATAATGCACCTGTAAATATAATGCGAACATTTTTTTAAAAATCGTTCAGTACGTTATTGATTTTTGTATAGTTTGGCAATAAAACCTAAAACTAGTATATTAATTTGAGAAACACTGTTCTTTCCTTACAACCCATCCCTTTGCTTGATGAACAGCAATTGATTATTGCAAATCTATTTATATACGCATAATATAAAAAATTCAATTTTTTAAATTCATTTATCTATCAATAAATTTCATCAACTACTTTTTCAAGGTTTTTTTCGTTCAAATACTCGTAACATTTTACGTACATATTCGTTAAAAGGGGGTTTCACAAGCATTCATGGCAAAAAAGTACTAAGTCCTCTTTGAATTATTTTAAAAATACATGTTTTTGCATGTTTTGGCATTTTCTGTGCATGTTTGGCCTCAAATTTTTGCATGTTGATCCGAGCCCTAGTGATTATAATCGAAATTGTAATCACACTCTAAAACCCTTGTAATTATGATTACGATTACGTTACGCCCAACTTGGCTTCACAGAGGTTCACAGTCCTCTCCATTGCCGCCGAAGGGCACGACTTGTCACCTAACCAGTTCCAGGATGCTCTGTTACCAAGGGTCTCCCACTTCGCTGTGATGGTCCGTTCGATGTCAATCATGCTATCATCAACTGTATGAAAGGTGCACTTGTAAAGAGAGGGCATGACGATCTGAGAGACACTTGCGCCCAACCAGCGCAATCGGCATCGGGTGAAGTCATGAGGGAAGTTGACACGTAATCATCAGCACTAATAGCAGAAATCAAGATCCAGGGGGTTCGGGAAAGTGAGAGAACGGCGTTTTTCGATACCCGAATTGTTAATGCTGACGCCGCCTGTTACTGTGCCCAAGACTGAATTACCACTGCAAGAACACGCTCTGCACGCTCAAAACATTTAAAATGTGAAAGAGCGGCTGGAGATCTCCGGGCTTGTTTACTCTATTAGTGATGTCCTCCGATGGCCCCCTTCACATCGATTTTGAAGTCTTTCAAAAAAGAAAGGCACAAACTTTAAAATGCATGTGGAAAAACACGTATTTCTATGTACTAGGGTGTGTAAGGATAACAATTCAGTTTTTCTTCATCCGTGCAGTCAACACGCGCCTTAGGAGCACGAGGAAGGAGATTCGGAGTCTAGGTGTCGAAGATCTCCGCCGGAATCAAATGATTGCAACTGTGAGGACAGGAAAAAATATACGTTTTGGAATTTAATCAACATCGGAACCAAAGCTGTCTCGAAATTATCGTTATTTTAAAATTTGTTTTCTTATACATTTTTTATAAGACTGAAGTATTGTGCGGCACACGGTGTGTAATCTGAGCAACTTAGGGCAAAGAGAATATAAAAGTCCAGTCATGCAGCATGACCCCATGAGCGAATTTTTGAAGAAATCTTCGACATTTCAGTCGCTATTGATCGTGTTGAGAAATTTTAGTTTATGATTTTGATAGACAAACATGGAATCAATTTATTAACACATGCACAGAGTAAACTCATCAGTTGTGATTACATTTTTTTTTTTTTAAAGCACCTACTACCTACATTTTAAACAGCATGGTTCTAGGATTTGTTATACAGGGATACTTCCAAAAGAGTAGTTCAATCTGAATTTGGACAATGTTTCATGCAAATATTACCGATTTTTACAACTAGCGAACGGCATTATTTCGATTTTTGACTGATTTTTCAACTTTGAAATTTTTGAAAAATTGATACATATTCTTATAGGAAATTTTACGCTGATTCCGAATATACCACATGTTAGTATGCTGAAAAAATTATTTCGCACAACAAATCGCAAAAAACAGGCTATTTTGACATTTTTGACTACATTTTTGAAAATTTCAACCCGAAGATGTAATCCGATCATACTGGCCAACGAACTTGAACTTTCGTTTTGTGTCCTTAACATTTTAAAATTTGTTTGAAGTTTCTAGCACAATTCTACGGACAGTTATCGTCTGGAATGACACATACATACATATATACATATATACTTATATACATATATACATACATACATACATACATAAAAAAATGCGTTAAACTTCAGAATATGATTCAGAATAGCCTGAAACGGATTTCTGCATAAAAATTTTTCAAAAATTCACATTCTACAAATTTTGAGGCGAGAGCAATAGCTTAATTTTCTTCAAAAATTCGCTAAAACGGAAGTTGCATTTGGAAATTTCAGACAGAACGTGTACAAAGTCGTATGGTCCTTGTACCTTAAAAACCGATTGAAAGGACGATGCACTTGCACAAACATGACGAACGTATATGATTACGAGTGTGTATCTGCACGCGTGTATTCACACAACTGAATACGAATACTCTTGTATTCGTATTTGTCAGTATTAATACACCTGTATTCACACACGTAAATATGTATGTGAATAAGAATAAAAGTGTATTCGTATTCAGTTGTGAGAATACTGGTGTATTCTGTAACGTTGCCTGGCACTAGCGCACCTATGGCGCTACTCCTACAACGCTCGGGGAAATTATCCATTCCCTTTTGCGTTACCTCGCCGACCCAGAACTAGCCTTATTTGCTGCTAACTACAATAACTGTCCTCTCGTTCATAATTAAATTAGTAGTGCCGATCGTTACTTAATACAAAAATCACAAGGAGGAATAGCTCCTTCATAACTCATCTTATACAGCTTGATAAAACTGCAGTTCGAATAAAAATCTTTGTTTAAAGTTGACCCTTGAATTATATAATATATTTTAGAGTAGGAAATATGAGTTGTGAAACAGATTACGTCTTTGTAAATTAACCAAATTGCAAAATTATCATTTTCATACTTTTCGGAGGAGTTCGTCGTCACTACCGTCGTTACCTGTCGAGTACCGGAGCGAGCGCTAAAGATGTAAAGACATCATAATCAGACCGTCGAAACAGTAAAAGTACAGTTGTATCGTTTTGACGGCCTGCTGATGATGTCTCTATATCGAAAGCGCTTGTCCCCGGTACTCGACTTGTTAGTGACGATGGACTCCTCCGAAAGGTATTTGATAATTTTACTATCACTACTAGCGGAAATAATACTTCCGATTCAATAACCAAATAGTCCACAGATTTAATATTTGGCGGTGGCTTAGGAGCCTCAGCACTTAAATATGAATACCCACCGGCTTCCAGCCCAATATGGCTAATCTCCTAGCTACTTGTAATGAACGTAGACGCCACCGAGGTGCAATGGGGGGCCTAACTCCACACTCATAGATAGAGAGGGGTGTGGCAGTACCATAAGAGATACAACTCGTACTAATAGCATATATGCTACGTTCGGAGAAGATAGGTTTTCCAGTTCTAGGATCACCCATCCATCGCCAAACGTGGCCTTTCAAGAACACGAGAACAGGCGTGCGACGCCCGTTGGGAAACAACGGAGCGACGGCAGCGCATTCCCTTGGATCTCGCAGGAACTGTCACACTCCCCCCCTTAAAAAATATTCTTGATTGAAGAGCAAGTATGTAAACTAGGTGGAATAGTTTACTGGTTGAGAACTGATGTTCACTAATAAATAGCTGCATTGGCGATTGAGGATAAAAAGGTGAAATTAAAACAGGATGGATTGTCAATGAATCTTCATGTGAAGTATTCATTAGGTGGTTAACCCCCAATCTAAGATTGGAACAACCGGGAATAATATAACTTGCTCAACTTTGGAGACTTACAGTGGAAGGTGCCCACTGTGGGGACTTATGAAATAGGGAACGATGCCCTGCGTTTGGGAACAGAGCCCTTGAAAATTAAGTATGTTAAATAGAAATAATATGAGGGGAAAAATTGAGAAATTAATAATCATGAACCAATTAAAGTATTTATGTATCCAAGGGAGTATAATGGGTATTCCTTCTGGAAACCCGGGCCATGTTTCTTCGGAAACATTAACGCCCCAAAAATAGTGGATCAGATTACTAGGCGTTAGCCGTGCATAATCCTAACCACGCTCTGCTACCATGTAATGGACTTAGGCCACCCCGGAGGTGCAATGGGGGCCTAAATCCACACTCATAGATAGAGAGGGGTGTGACACTACCATAACAGATACAACTCGTACTAATAGCATATATGCTACGTTCGGAGAAGATAGGTTTTCCAGTTCTAGGATCCATCGCCAAACGTGGCCTTTCAAGAACACGAGAACAGGCGTGCGACGCCCGTTGGGAAACAACGGAGTGAACTTTCACATGCTATGATTTGCCTTCCCTTAAATTGCTTTGAACTGCGGCGTATTCGCAGACTTTGCTCAGTTAGATGGCAAGTAAACTGATAGGAATTTACATAAACTCAGATTCGCAAAGATAAATAAATGAAATTTACATTGGAACTATAGAATATTCCGGTAAATATTCGCCAAGTTATCAATGTTCAGTGGAGAGAAACAGGGAGTATGTTAATGATTCAGAGACTGCCCTTGGGATCAATAATGTTTTGGCTACCGCCGGCCTTCTAGGCCTCCGTCTCTCCACGGGTATTTCACAGGGCGAACAACCTCCTACCATCGCTGCGAGCTTTTCACCTACGTAAGGGCCCTTTCCCTCCTTTTTCCTTGTGAAATTATGCACGACCGCAGTGTCGGTCACAAGTGAATGACGTGTGGGAGGATGATTTCACGATGGTCGATAAAATCCTGCGGCAGAGACTAGTTTTCGTGGTACCTAATGGCGATCTGCAGGAACGAGCTTGCTCCGAATATGTCGGAAATCAACGATATCGTTGTTAGAAAAACTATTACCTTGAAGCAGGTTTATCAGTTACTAAGTTAATGGCTGGATAGTCTCTTGGGTGTATAGCTACGAAATAAACAACCCGTGGCCAAGTAGTGGAAAGCCTTTTAAATGATAAACGGAAGTTTAAGAAGAACGTTGTCTAATTCCAGGAAAATAAGGATTACGACGAGTAGGTCATCATTAGTAACAAACAATAAATTCCTCCTCCTCCAATAACGCTATTTATTGCTAGTTGCTGATAATGACTTAACCAACGAAATCGATTTAGTAGTGTTACTCTTTATATTATTTGAATTAGACAACTTTATTCTTCAAGGGGACTGAGCCGCTCCGCTACTCTGATTCAGTAGCCAGTCACTTCTGAACTCCATATCTTCGCTCCCAAAAGCCAGAATGCTTTTAAAATGTTTACCACGTATTAAAAACATATTTTAGCTTATTCCACACAAATCTGGTCGAATTCGGGAAATCTGGAAAAATGATAAAAATTACAGAACTTGGTTCTCAGTTTCGAAAAAGTATTGTTCTTTCGGTACTCGGACCGAGAATTATAATTATGTTTTCAATTTTACATTTTTATCCATCATTGAATACTATAGGTATCAAGGTAAGCCATTGATTTTTCTATTTTTGGTGACTTTCCAAAGTCAACCCTTGATTTAGCCCGTTTTTTCGGAGATTGAAAAAAAAAAAAAAAAAAAAAAAACGCCTAAGCCAACGGTAAAATTTGATAATTTCCTTGGCACAGCCTCTTCCTAACACACACACACACACACACACACACACACACACACACACACACACACACACACACACACACACACACACACACACACACACACACACACACACACACACACACACACACACACACACACTTTTCTTTTTTAAACCCCCCGTCAAAGGCGGAGGGGGCACACCATTAAATTGAAAAAATGAATAAAATAAAGTGGGGAGGACGCCCAGGTTTACCCGAGGCTGGCTCTAGGGATGAAGGAAGTCGCAGGAGGAGGAGGAAGAAGAGAGGGATGAAAGGAAGTGCCCCTGTAAAATGACCACCAGTTGAGGTAAGAGCCCCAAGGAAGCGGGTGGTGATACCAAGGAGCACTCCTGCCGAGATGCCCAACTCGAGTAACTCCGTGGCGTTTTTCCCGCACCACACCCCGCGCCATGACACGGTCGCGGCCATGACCTTGATGTTATTGGTTGCCACTTCTTTTAGCTCAGTTATTGCTTGTCGCAGATCATTCCTATCATATTTAATTATCTGAGCCCGCCAGGCCACTGACAACCTGGATATCCATGATTATGGCAGACCCATCGGGCTTGATCGCAACGATATCTGGCTTCTTGCCCCGGTCACTCGGCATGTGATATAGTCTCTCCCTTTCGACATCCCTACCGCTAGATGACAAAGCACCTGCTATCTGCTTGGCAACCGCATCGTGTCGTAAAATGCGGCCACCATGAGTACGTGGACACTGCTGCACCACATGATACAGATTCTCATGTTTACCCCAACAGGCACGGCAAAGGGTGTCTACTGTCCCGCGACCACTCCTCGAACACCTCACCGAGATGGCTAATGTAGCCACCCAGACGGCGTGAAAATGGTGATAGTCGCGGGCCCTAATGCCCTGTGAAGCCCATTCCACCCACTGGGTAGAAATGGGGGATTCAGAGCACTGTCGGAGTTCTCTACCATCTACTGACTCATGCAGTGCAGCAGCAAACTTAGCAAACAAACACACACACATACAAATATTTTTTTTTGATATTGTGTAAAATTCTGAACGCAATAAAACGGATGATTTCCCGTCTCTCTGAGCAAGCAACGCTACTTATGTCTCCACACGAATTCGTTCGCAATACCATTAAAAAAATTAAACGGGTTCAAAAAGCATATATTTCAGCTCCATACTTTGATGAGGAAAGGAATTGTGAAAAATTTGTATACAATTTGCGTCAACAATGCAATTTTATGGAGGTCAGCAAAAAGCTGATTTTCTCATCCATATGTCTACATAGATATAAAGACAACTACAGAGAGAAAAGTGATGGAATTATTTAGTAGATCTTCACTTAACTAGTCTCCCTAATCTAAGTATATCGACATTTACGTGCCGAGGTACCAACCAACTGAAAGGTAATGAGATTGAATAAATCACCTACCTACGCATCACTAGTTCATGTATAGGTAACCCTAGGAGGGTTCAAGCAAATGGAGGGGTGTCCGCCTTAGAGTGTTGGCGTAGGAAATGACAAAAAAATCAAATATTCTCAGAATTTTTGACTTTATTAGATGGAAATCGAATCTCCACCAGACCTTTGAACAAACGGATCCTTTACCACAAAGTAAATACAGAGTACAATCATGTCATCATCCATATCATATGTCATCATCCATATCATATGTCATCATCATGATGTACATAATAATGTCATCATCCACATTTAAAATTTCATTTTTTTCCAAAATAATTTGTTATCAGTTTTTGGTTCTTCATTTTCGAATTTGGCGTGAATTCGACCGATGAGATGAACTGAGATAAACCTGCAAAGTCCGCTTTGGAGGGGTACAACGGCAAGCCAGGGAAAGATAAACAGAGTCCTGAGTCCGCAAACAGATGGTGCGGCTTAGACGATCCGGAGTAGGTACACTAAAATCCCTATTCCTATGCCGGGACCGCGAGAAAACAATCCGCCTACAGGGATCTTAGAGGGGTTCCGTCAATGAGGGGTTTCACAGTAGATATTTACGTTAGATCTGTGCGTTCATCAGTTAAATCTACGTGGTTAAACAATAAATGCCTAATAATCTCTTAGCGAGTGACCTCTCCCAATGGGGAAAAGTTCTCAAATATCGACCACTTCAAATTGAAGGAAATAAAGCTCTCACACAATGATTGCTGAAAAAACCCCTTTTAGGGAATTACCGTAAAAACGCTGCAAATTATTTCACAAAGGTTTATTATTTTTTCAATTGAGTATGATCGTAGTTTTAGTTGGCTAGCGTACGTCATAAGGCCCGTCCAGACTCCTCGGCGTGTCCTACTTCGAGTTGCCACAACCTATACTTCTATAATTATATACGCATGTTTATATTTCTGGATTTGAGCTCCTATCTATTCAAATAGTTATTGCCTTAATAATATCATTATCTAAGTACGTACGAAGAGTCGAGAGGATATGTTATTAAATATGCGTAGGAAAAGCTTTGGTATTAACACCCAAATATGACCTTGAAAAAAAAAACATATTCATGCCTCGAACGAACGCCGACGCCGTACCCACCACAAGGTGCCGCGGCGCCGGCGCCTCCTCTCACTCCACCCCCCCCCCCCCCCCCCCCCCCCTCACTACCCACCGTGACCCCCTGCCAAGCGTGCCAGGCGTGCGCGCGTCGAAAAAGACACTTTTTCGCCCGTTTTTGGCCCATAGCATCTATGCGAGTAAAGCAATCGGGATAGTTAAACGTTAGGACCAACTAGACCCCAAATGGAGTCTATGTGCGAAAGAACAGGTTTTGACAGAATGTTAAACATGAATAGAGTAAATTCAACATTGAAAACTTGCTCGCCTGATGTGTTGAAGTTCGAATCAATTTCAAAAGCCAGCTCAATTACTGTTTTGTCGTACAAAAACTGTTTGCTGTGGTATGTGTTTACTACTTTCCGACCCGTCCAAATAGTAATATAAGAAAGTTGTGCGATCTTTTTAAAAACCAAGGCAGTAGGTCGCGATAAGAAATTTGGCAGTGAACTTAGGCACTAGGAACGTTAATGGCAACCCCATTAAATGCTGCTGGTGGCCACGCCTATTTCTCCGTGAAATATTGACTTGAAATTTGTTGTCTACACAACCTGCACTGTCTTGATTTCATTCATCATACAAGCGAGATAGTTAACACAGGTAAGAACTTATACATGGAATCGTTTTTGAACCTGCCCTAAATGTCAATTTTTTGGTATTTCTCGGCTTATTACAGATTTTACAGTATCTTTCTAGACATGTATGTGATATTGGTATAATTTTGATCTATAGAAGAATCTCCTGAGCCATTTTGACGAAAACTACGTTGGCTAATTACTGTTTTTTTTTTTTTTTTATTCTAAGAAAGTGCTAAAAATTATGTTCTTACATTTATCATCAATTTAGCTTATTAATGTCCTTAGTGCATATTTCTGGCCAGGACGAGTATTGAATATAATTTGTATCTATAAAAAAAGTAACTCCTGTGAATTTCATCAATATCCTTCGAGCCATATTGAAAGAAAGACCAAAAAAGCGATTAAAAAAAAACCCACGTTTTTAAACCTATTTTTGGAAGTGTTTTGCTAATCACTTCCCTTAAGCCTAGTACGCACTGGGATTCTTTGTTCGGACTCTTTGTCGCGGAGCTGCGTCTCGGACTCATTTTCTTGCATCCGGGACGCTCCGCGACATTGAGTCTTGCATCTCGTGTGTTGCGTTTTAGTATTTTTTGAATCCCATACGGAATGGGATTCTTTAGACAATGTCGCGCAACATTGAGTCAGTGCGTACGTGAATATCGAACAAAGTGGACCTCTTACCGGTGTATCTTCGTTGTTATCGCTTTGTAGTTATCGTTGTTAAGCTTGTAACTAAAAACGGGTAAAAATTGTTAATTTTTTTTTTTAAGCAGAATTTTAGTCAAAAGAACTTTATTAACAATAAACTAGAAAAAACAAGAAATGTATGCTGAAAAAAGTAGGTACTTAAATTGCATTAATATTTGTCAAAAATGGATAAAAACAGCTAAAAAAAAGCTAAAAATCAAAAATAGCTTCTTTTTTTTTTTTTTTGAAAAATTCGCTAAAACATTTTTTGAATTGCCGAAAATTATTTAGGACAAGTTTATTTGCCACAAAATCGGTAGTGAACATTTCTTCCTAGTTAAAATCCTAAATTTTCAAAACAATTTAACAAAATATACTAAGATAATTTACGAAAATCCGCTCATACGATCATGCTGCATGACTGGAACTTTTTACCAACTTATTAAGTCGTCTTATAAAATCGATTTGACATCAAATAGCTGGATTATCCAATTAACGCTGTTTCCAACGGTGGTCATATTTTAGATTTTACAGTGATCTCAAGTGGAGTTATGGTCGTTTGAAGGTAGAAAACATATCTTAAAAATGAAATTACTCAGAAAAACAAAGCATTAAAATAAATCTCTAACAAGTACTTTCGATCAGAAATTAGGTCTAGAATTGACCTGAACTGAAGCACCATTACACCCTTCTTAGTGGTTGGCGCAGATGGGCTATCTAATGCAGATATAATAAAACATCATGTAATAATTTTTTGCCTTCTCCTTCTAGTCTTCTAAACAGCTTGCTTCAGTTCAGGTCACACTCCCATCTCTACGCTAGACACTCTCGAAACCTCCTCCCCCCTTGCTTATGATGTCCTACAGGCTGCAGCAGCTTTGTGGCCCCTCCACAAAAGCTATGGCCTCACGATATGGGAAAAACCGTTTAAAAAACTGAGTGTTAATGAAGGGTCCACGCATCTACCAACGCGGTGGCTTTTTTTTAGTAGCATTTTTTTTACTCCGTAGAGCTATGTAAAGTGCTACTGCAATCCCCGAAAGCGCGACCTCGTTCGACATGGCTCAGATTCAAACTAGATGCGTACACGATTTGCAGAGCGACAATGTCGCGGGGCAAAGAATCTGAGACATGAATCCGAGCGTCTCCAACAAAGAGTCCGAACAATGAATCCCAGTGCGTACTAGGCTTTAGAGTATTTTCCCAAACATGAGAGGTATCATTTTTTCTCTCAAGAAGAGTAACTCCTGTGAATTTTATCAAAATCCCTCGAGCCATTTTGGAGAAAAGACAAAAAAGTGACGCCGTTTTTCCACCTATTCTGATTATTTTAACCCCTTAAAAAATTATCATTTCAAGCTGATTTTTCTCCAGTGGCTTGCTCTTGGGTATATTACCGTATAATGCTCCGTATGCCGTATAATATTACCGTGCTCTTTCGTATAATTTGAAACCCCAAAATTAGATTTTTTTAAATGTTGTACCTTAAGGTCGCAATCGTGTACACGAGTTACATTATATACAAACACACAGACATACATTTTCATGAAAAGAATAGATATGGGTTCAGGTGGAACAAAATACCCATCTTAGCTTGAGTTTCAGAAATTGATTTTTAGGGTGATTGCCAGACTCTCCCTCCACCCTTCGGGTTAAGTAAGGAAAGTAAAAATGTACTTACATTTCATGAAAATTTGCTATAAAATGGATAAAAACTACAAAAAAAAAAAAAAAAAATCTAAAAAATCTAAAATCTCTTATTGAATGGCAGATTACTATTTAAAATGGATTTTTGTCATAAAAATAATAATTAATATTTTCTTTGCACTCAAAAAGCTAAAATTTCAAAATAATTTAACATAATTTAATACGATAACTTAAGAAAATTTGCTGATACGATCATGCTGCATGACTGGAACTTTTTCTTATCTGTCTTACCATTTTTGAGGTAGCCGTTCCAGGTATATTTCCACTAGGAGCATGAGCTCTTAAATAAGGCAAAATATGCTGGAAGGGTTCGAGCGTAATTTTTATAGATATAAAGGTCCTGATGATGACCACTAGTTTAATATCAATCAGAGACGAGTTTAATGATGACCGCGTGGATGTGCGGCATGGCATGGCTTGCCGGGCTGGGTGCTTTTTAGCTTGAAATTCCCCATCGGTTTGACGAGCGGTTGTTTGGAGAGGAATCACGAAGCTGACGGCGCAAGCCCCATCAATGTAATTGGAAACTCGAGAGTGCGAGCTGATCAGGCGATGCGACGTATGTGTGAAGACGGGCCCCTTTTCAAGGGTATCGAGTATTAAGAAAGTCTTATAACTACTGTAACCGGAGTTTTCGCTCGACTGGTGAGGAATCCGATCTGGTTTATTAGAAGGTCGACAGAAGATCCGTTATTGGAGTCTTTTTTCGTTGTTTGTGACTTGTCCACACGATGTGGGAAATAGGGAAAACTCTCAACAAGAGGAATGATGAAAGTTTTAGTACGAATCAATATCAGCTTACATCATTGCGGTGCATAAAAAAGTTAATATTTTCTTATCAACAGTATTTATATCAGGTGATGTATTTATCGCTCTACTGGAAGACAGATGTTATCGCTGTCAAACGTACAAAGTAGGTAAGAGGTTTTCGGCTTTCCTGCTACTTACTCCTGTATATCGGTTGATATTCAAAGTTTTCAAATTCAAATTTTATATTAATTTAAAGTTATTCGTACAGTCAAGTAAATACTTCAATTACATAGAAGAACACCGAATAATGAAATTCTTGAAAGAAAGGGGAGTGAGGACATGTGTGATTCTGGCCAATTTTTTTGGTGTTTTCCCGAATTCGTGTTGAAAGTATCAACACAGTATCGGTATTTAGCACGAAAAAAAAAAAAAAAAACATTCCATAATCATGTATGATATGTGGCTATGGAATACCTTTAAAAATTCAGTAATTCACTTTTAGAGAGGATTTGTGCAGTTTTAGCGTGAAATTGCGCACACAAAAATCGAGTGATGAGTGATTTTTTTGAAAAAATGTCTCGTAAAACTAGAATTTGGAAAATTAATAAATAAAGAAATGGGGTTCTTATCTGAAATAACTATGTTACGCAAAAACACGCGCACACGCGCGCACTTGCGCAAAAATTTCATTTTGAGGTCTACTGAAAAAAAAGGAGGGGCTCCCATTTTTTAGCGAATTTTTGAAGAAAAACATTTTATGCAGAAATCCGTTTCAGACTATTCTGAATCATATTCTGAAGTTTAACGCATTTTTTAAATGTATGTATGTATGTATGTATGTATGTATATATATATATATATGTATGTGCCATTCCAGACGATAACTGTCCGTATAATTGTGCTAGAAACTTCAAACAAATTTTAAAATGTTAAGGACACAAAACAAAAGTTCAAGTTCGTTGGCCAGCATGATCGGATTAGATCTTCGGGTTGAAATTTTTAAAAATGTAGTCAAAAATTTCAAAATAGCCTGTTTTTTTGCGATTTGTAATGCGAAATAATTTTTTCAGCATACTAACATGTGGTATATTCGGAATCAGCGAAAATTTCCTATAAGAATATGAATCAAGTTTTCAAAAATTTCAAAGTTGAAAAATCAGTCAAAAATCGAAATAATGCCGTTCGCTAGTTGTAAAAATCGGTAATATTTGCATGAAACATTGTCCAAATTCAGATTGAACTACTCTTATGGAAGTAAGAGTACCTCCTAATTATTTTTAATAATTTGATTCCATGTTTGTCTATCAAAATCATAAACTAAAATTTCTCTACACGATCAATAGCGACTGAAATGTCGAAGATTTCTTCAAAAATTCGCTCATGGGGTCATGCTGCATGACTGGACTTTTTTAATGTTTCTTCTAACCCATATATTAAGGTAGTTAGGCTAGGGGGTTCTTCGTTATCTGGGATTCCCTCTTTAGATGAAAAATGCTGTTGGATTGATGGAACGGTATGCGCATGTGCAAACATGGGTTACTGCTCTATTTCATATGAGTATTACCTCATTCTATATTACATTCTGTCCTATTTTGCATTCAACCATTTAGACTCGTAATTTGTTTTTCAAATATTTCTATTCGTCCATGTTACACATGTGAGAAGGCTACACTGCCCACCCAACTTGCCATACGTTTTCTATTTTTATAGATAGAATCGAATGAGATCCCTCGGATCGCTGTATGTCCATCAGTTTGCTATCCCAAAGGGCTAACCTTTGGCAGGAAAAAAGGAAGATGAATAAAACACAGTAATGTTCAACGAATAATTCCTCAATTTTGTGATTTTTGAGGCCCTTACAAAAAAATAGCAAGACTGAAAAAAAATTTTTTTTTTTACCCATTGTTAACGATTTTAGCAGGGAGAGGGGGGGGGGGGCACCCTTGTATATCCTCACTATTGCCGATCAGGTTTTATTTGTGACATATATTTGACTTGTGATTGCCTTTGTACAAAAATTTCATATATATATAAACAGAATGACCCGCATTGACATCCAACAAGAAGGGTTTTATATTAGCTTCTGACTCCCGATCATCACCAATATGCAACTTCATAACGCCTCTACTATTTAGTCACTAACTGAATTTACCAAGCAAATTAATGCTGAATGGAGAGAAATTGGAGGAACGGCATTCAATTGAGACAGTTTGCCTCCCTATGAATACCTACAACCCTGGGAATCCAAGCGAATGAGAGATAGAGTGGAACCCTGAGGTTTTCATATTCCCAGTTGCAATCCCTTATAATTTCGTTACTCAAAGGTGTACACCGTACACATCAGCGTTAGACGAGTGATGTTTCGCTTATAATTGATTTTAAAATGGTCACTGATTGCCGGAGCTGGCGTGAGTTCCGCCGGAGTTCTGCAGAGCAATCAAGGTTATTTTAGTTCGAATAATGCGGTCAGGTCCCGCCTCCAACTCGAGTTGAGCTTTTCAAGTCCTTTCCCATAGAAATAGGAGCCGCAAGGGTTTCTCATAGGCTTGTTAAGGATTCGAGCCCACGCCTTGGCGGACAATTTTATCTGCTTTCGCTGCCCTTCCCGTTCTCAGAGATTTTCTCTCTTCGACCTTTATGTTCTGCGGTTCTGTAGTTGCCTCCTTCACCTCTCTTCACTTTACTCAATTTTGTGGAACCTACTATATTTTTATAAATCACTTGCACGTATATGAAATAAGTTACTTATTTATACTTACTTAAAATAAGTTACTATTTTAAAATATAAGTACCGGGAGATCGAGCTGGTCCATTTGATAAGTTAATTAAGTAAATCTCAAAAATGCATTCAATTTATAAATAATATGAAATATATAATACAGTTGAGGTGGTCCTCGCCACTATGAGACTAAACAAAAAGTTGAATAGGGGAATTCAGAAATTGGGTATGGTGAGATAAATCTCAAAAATATATGTACATAATACCGTCTTCTTAAATCAAATGAAATCAAATCAGCTTTATTTGTCAGAGCACAAGGCGCAAGAAAATTGTCAAACTTAACCATTATAAGCAAAACTAGAAGCAAAAACATAAAATCATACATCATAATATATCAAGTAGCCAACTCAAGTAGGAAAAAAATATGAAACTTGAAATAAACATCAGAATAAAAGGAGTAAAATACTATAATTTCCTTATGATTAGGGTATCTACCTCCTCTACCGCCTAAAGGGGGGCCAGGCCGGGATGTTAATGCACAGACTAAACGTTACTGCTTAATTGTAAATTACAGGGGTTAACC
Organism: Adelphocoris suturalis; assembly: GCA_030762985.1. Taxonomy (NCBI): domain Eukaryota; kingdom Metazoa; phylum Arthropoda; class Insecta; order Hemiptera; family Miridae; genus Adelphocoris; species Adelphocoris suturalis. Next base: position 104,377,913 of record CM061043.1, read on the forward strand.
TTATACTGCTAAATAACTGTTGCTACATTCTTGGAAACGTTGTTTGTTGCTAATGACAAAGAAAACCCGTACAAAAACAAAAACAACCTGGATTTATGAAACAGGCTTCGCCCCTTGACCTCCCAAAGGGTACCCCAGACAATCTTTTGCTTTCACCTTGAGCCTCGGCTAATATTGAAGGATCGTGGAATACGCTCCATTTCAAATTTCAGCTTCATACATATGTTGAATAGCAATGCACTTGGATCCGGATCCCACTCAGCTGATCCGGGGATATTCAGACTTACGATTCGTTTCTAAATGTTCCAAGAGGCCTCTATTTCAAATTTCAGGTTCAAAGGTTGAATAGCTAATAAATTAACTACGAATTCTCAGCTGACCTGATTTATCTTAGTCTGATGATTCCTCGTGACAAAAAAAAAAAAAAAAAAAAAAAAAAAAAAAAAAAAAAAAAAAAAATTAAAATAAATCATTAGGAAAAAAAAAAAAAAAAACAAATTATTCTGGCGAACAGTGCATGTTAAAGAGTACTATCACAATACGTACCTGGTTCATGTAAGTGAGCGCATATATGGTTGCTACGAGTTCGTGCGTTGCAAGACTCCCTGGTGTTTAAGGTTGCCATCACTGATGTTTACAAAATGTGTTGTGTTGTGCGAATTGTCGATCGATTACTTTATTGAGTGCATTTGGAAATTTAAATCCAAGTGAACTAATATTGGAGAATAGTTCAAAAACGAATTTTATCTATTCATAGGCGGCAATAGTTATCAAAAAGAAAACTATTAATAATAGCTCCAGCTAAAGGCTCCCTTTCTAATACCAAAAGAATTTAATTTTAATCCCAACAAAAAGTAGCAGCGTCCGGCCGACACCTTCCAGATTGTGCAATAAAGCTAGGAACTCAATGAAATTAGTGCGTTTAGTGACGATTCTGTACCTACACAACAATTGAGAAAAGTATTTGCAAATTTTCCGATTTAACTAAATTTCGATGTTATGTATTACTTGACGTTAGGTGCTTATATATTTTTTGGGAGAGGAAATATGGTTTTCAGTTTTACGTACTTATCATCATTGTAGACAAGATGAAAAAGTTGATTTTTTTCGGACTTCTCATCTCTGGTGCAATTTTTCTGTTTGATGTCTAACAAAAATCGTATTTTCAAGGTTCTCCTATTGAAAATAAATATACACCATATGCGCAGAATTGCCACCGAAAAGGTACAGAGCATGTTTTCGGTGATAGTTTTGTTCCAGTTCGTTCTTTATTCTTATAATTAATAAATATACAATTTTTATTAGATATTCTTGTTAATTTAAATAAACATAAAGAAATGAAGGCACAAACAGAGTTCTCTTAATATAAACATTAAAGGAAGGATTTTCAATCATATTTTTTACCCAGACTACCAAACCTATTGTACACACAGTTTTGTTTTATTTGTCCTACTGGTAGCTAACTGATTGATTGTCAAAATCAGTACCGAAAAATAATTACAGCGATCATTTCAAACCTAGCGCTAGATGTGCATCACTCCTTGCTGCTGCAGTACACTCCTTGTGGCAACTTTCATGCAGTTTATGATGAAACGCATAAACATCCAAAATATGAAACGGTAAATATTATTACCGAATGGTTTAATATTTCTGTATTGGTTAGCCCATCTACGCAGAACACCTGTATATAATACATTAGGTATATAAATATATTTGCACAGGTACCTACAGAAAAATAAATAAATAACAAAATTAAAATAAAATATTTGAATAGTAAAATAATAAATTAAAATGATATTATAATTTTATAGATTATGAATAATATATTCATAGATAAATATATGAATTAAATAACACACCTTCACTTTCCTAGTATTTAACAAGAGCTGACCCACCAACTGAAAATTATTCATATAAAATAAATCACCCTACTATGCCTCAGATGCCCATCCATGAATGATAAAAATTATTCCTAATCCCGGTTCCGTGATTCAATTGGAATTACATCATCAGATACGGGCGTTGTTTGGTACAAGACATTTATCGCTATATTCCACCAGTTATGATTTATTCCCATGTTGCCTTTTAGCGAATTTTTGAAGAAAATTAAGCTATTGCTCTCGCCTCAAAATTTGTAGAATGAGAATTTTTGAAAACAATTTATGCAGAAATCCGTTTCAGGCTATTCTGAATCATATTCTGAAGTTTAACGCATTTTTTTATGTATGTATGTATGTATGTATGTATGTATATATGTATGTATGTATATACGTATGTATATATGTATGCGTCATTCCAGACGATAACTGTCCGTAGAATTGTGCTAGAAACTTCAAACAAATTTTAAAATGTTAAGGACACAAAACGAAAGTTCAAGTTCGTTGGCCAGCATGATCGGGTTACATCTTCGGGTTGAAATTTTCAAAAATGTAGTCAAAAATTTCAAAATAGTCTGTTTTTGCGATTTGTTGTGCGAAATAATTTTTTCAGCATACTAACATGTGGTATATTCGGAATCAGCGTAAAATTTCCTATGAGAATATGTATCAAGTTTTCAAAAATTTCAAAGTTGAAAAATCAGTCAAAAATCGAAATAATGCCGTTCGCTAGTTGTAAAAATCGGTAATATTTGTATGAAACATTGTCCAAATTCAGATTGAACTACTCTTATGGAAGTATCCCTGTATAACCAATCCTAGAACCATGCTGTTTAAAACGTAGGTAGTAGGTGCTTGTTAAAAAAAAAAAAAATGTTATCACAACCGATGAGTTTACTCTGTGAAATATTCCGTCCTCCGATTCTTTCGGTCGCTCTCTTTAATGTTCTACGCTCAACTGTTTTAGGACTTGATGTAGCTTTAATACTGACTGTGGCTTAGAAAATATCAGCCTTGAAAATGTTTGTCTATCAAAATCATAAACTAAAATTTCTCTACACAATCATAGCGACTGAAATGCCGAAGATTTCTTCGAAAATTCGCTCATGGGGTCATACTGCGTGACTGGACTTTTTTTCCCTGCCAACGTTCGTCTTTAGGTATAGCAAACAGTTCAACTTAAAGTAATCCGGGTGATTTAATTCGGTTCTCTAAGATGACATCTATAAATTACACCCAAATAACATTTCTGTTACCGAGTGATTTTTCGAGGACTTGATTTTTGAATATTGGAGCCCTTAAATGCTACCCTTTAGGGTAGAGAAACTTCATGCCGATGCTGAGAATTTTGAGCCAAATATCATAAAGTTCGGTGGATAAATGCTTCAGACGGCACACAGTGCTCAAAAATGGGAAATTTTGGACAAAATTCCGTTATCCGTCTATTCTTATAGAAAATTTCATGGTGATCAACAATATAACCCTTGTTCCGATACCCAAAATACTTATTTCGCGTATTTTTTTAATACACAACAATAAACGTATTTTTTAAAATATAATATTAAATTCGTTATTATGAACTATTCGTTAATTACAATTTTCTGTACGTTCATTCGTTTGCTCTCTCTCTAAGGGCTAATACTTTGGGGGTAGGGGGGGGGGGGATCAAAAACATGGGAGCAAATCTCAAGTGGTAGAACAAAGCGAAAATTGCCTCATATCTACGACACTAGTATCAGCTGATATAATTCCACTAGACTTTTCACTTCACGTGGCCGAGTTTATTATAACTTTCATCGCCTTCAGGTGGACTTCTGACGCCTAGGTAGGTGATATATTTCATATTCCTAGGTAATTACTTTTTAGTTGGTGCATCAGTTCGTGTTAAATACTAGGAAAGTGTAGATGTGTTACTTAATTTAATTTATTTATTTTCAGTAGGCGTCAACGCCTATGCTGATGTATTCAGATACCTAATGTATAATAGACTTTGTTTAACAATTATAGACAGGTCTTCTAAATAGAAGGACTACCCGATACATAAATAATAAACTTTTGTGTAATGATTTGGAGCGTTTTTATTTAGAAGGAGTGATGGTGGGAGAAATGAACTGTTTATTTATGCAACCTTCAACCAACTTTGGTGATTCACGACGCAGGAGGGAGGGGTTAATGGCGATATATCGTGATCTTTCCAACCAATTTTCTTTGTAAAAGCTGTTTGCACTTTATTATAGTTGTGAGATTGGGAATGGAGGAGGGGGGGGGGGGCTATTAACAAACACATGTTAGGTTATGATAAAGGGGGTATATCTAGTAGAATTACGATACATTCGACTTTCTGAGCAAAATAATATACCCAGTAATGCATGCATTACTCACCAATATGTTTCTGAAAACGTCCTAATGCTGGTATTTGAGTGACGTAATAATACATAGCCCTCATCAATATATTGATGATACTTACCTTTGACTTACCGACATAAATATCTTTGAACTAGATAATGTAAAAGTAATGTTACGTGAGTATGAAGAGTCACCGTGAGTTATCTCCGAGAGATATGGATATTCTATTTTGCAGAGTATGAATATCCACCTGTCAAGTCTGCCGACGCGCTCTTGTCAGCCGCTACGGCCCTCGTTTTAAATACGGCGTCGGAAAGGGTCACGTCATTGTTTCACCGACACAACTCACAATCTCGATTGACTCCGACAGATAATCCAGCTGTGTAAATTCCTTCATGTCACACGCGGAGGGCCGGTGATAAATGTCACTTCCTTCTAGAGGTCACGCACCACCTGTTCTCTCCCCTGATGGAATGATTTTTTTTCAATCGCTCAGATACGTTGGCATTGAAGGGCCACACGTTTTTGTTTCAGTTTTTTTTTTTTTTTTTTTTTAAGTCTGGAAAAAACAAGTGGTAAACAGATATTGTAAACAGACTGTAGAACAGTTAAAATGATTCAAGTCGTTGTTGCGGCGAGGTGACAAGAGGTAGCTTGCAAAGTACAATGTACCTATCTATATTAATCTGACTCCAACTTTCTGTGAATCATACTTGCAACAGTTTTGATAAGAGTTTATTCTGTGGACAAAAATGGGGGTTCAAGAGGGGACTTTGTAAGGTTGTAATGTGGAATTATGGTTTTTACTTAGGTGATGTGATATAATGGTTGATATTGGGGTAGGTGTAGTTGGTGTTGATATTGAAATTTATTTCTTGTTATTTGATGTACCTAGAATACTTTTCCGTTATACCCCCCCCCCCCCCCCCCCGGCAAGTTTGTCCAACATGCCCGCCCGATCCTACTTACTTAGAAAACATATGTACGTAGAATTCGTGACAATTTCAAGCTGTGGGAAGAAATTATAGCATTTAAAGAAGGAAAAAAAGAATTACTGTATTTTCAGAAGTTGCCGATGTCGGTGAGGATTTGTTGAAACAAATTGGCGTGGTTGTGGTTTGATTGCCTCCACATGTATTCGTATAAGTAAAATGCACATGAATTCGCACAAATAGATCAGAATGCTGTGTAAAGGTTGGTGGTCTGGATGTTCGCAAGCTCGCATCTCAAAATTACAGAACATCAAGTAGTGAATCCCTTAGTAAAAATACAGATTAGTTGGACATGTAGGTCAGAATGATGTGTATACTTTGGTGGTCTGGATGCTCGCAAGCTCGCATCTCAAAAATACATAACGTAACATAACATGACTAAGTAAAAAGTAATGCCTAGAAACATCGGGCGGGCGTATTCAAGACAAATTGAAGAGGGGGGGGGGGGGGGGGGTATAATGGAAAAGTACCGAATACTTTATCGAATATTGAATCCTGTTCCAGTGTGGAAGCCAATTAGCTCCTCGCTGCTCCTCCAGCGTTTTTGTGGTCCACGGATACACATTGTCGATGCTCGCAGAATGGCAAACGTCAGTCTTGCTCTCAGCCATCCACGTACCGTACTTTGTAGCTTTCCCCATCGGTCACTTAATCGCTCTGCTAGCACCTTGACAGAAGCGGCCATCTGGGGAGTAAAATGAGCGTCAACCGAACATACAGGGGGGTGAATGAGGCTCTTCTTTCTTCTCATGCAGCCTAATAGTTTCTCTTCTCTTCATCTTGAGCTGCTGCCGACACTGATGCTACAGGGTGGGAGACATAAGAGATAGCGTCTGTGTTTATGACACGTATATCAAATAGCGCCTCCATATGTGTTTCCCACACCTCACGGAATGCCAAATCCCCCTTCAGACCCATAGATTGATCAGTGGCTTCTGCAACTACGGGCTCTTTAACGCAGTTTCCCCATGCCGTCGTCATCATTTCTCCTAACAAATCCTCATTGTGCCTTCGAGTGAGTAAACCACTAGTCTTGCAACTCAGAGCATGCTCAATGCTGAACTCCTTGTTCCTACACCCATCGCATAAGGTGAGCATGTTAAATGGAGGCCTATAGTACCTTAAAGCTAGAGCATCTCGGAACTCAATTGGGGAGAAATCAAAATTATGTTTCCTGAGAGGTACCACAGAAAGCCATCCTGATGATTTTGAACCAGATAGCTGTATCACTGAGGGTCTTATTGCTCTTGTCCTTCCTTCCGGAAGCTTTTCCAAAGTGTCCATCAGCAGTTCATCTTGCATTTTTCCTCTTTATTCTTTTCCTCCACACTTTGCTGCATTCACTCTCGCTCTGTGTTCTCCCACATCTACCTCCCGTCTTTCTTGAAATGCAGAAATCAATTCTGAAGACCTTTCTTTTGGAACTGCATGTGAATGTTTTGCCCCAGGATCGGGTCCGAAATTCCTAAACCTTCCTTATTTACAAGGAGCGAGAAAATATCACTTTCTTCGTAAGAAATTGAACCTCCAATAATTGAGGGAATGAATTGTGTCCTTATAGCCTCTGCCAATTGACTGAATGCTTCGTTCGGTGTTTCAACTACTTTTTGTAGGTATTGCCAGCGAAATTGTGTAGACTTACAAAGTGCTGTATAAGCTGACTGTGGCTAGACCGCACTTGCTTCAGAAAGCATTTCTACTAGTCGTATTCAGCCGTTCAATTTATCACCAATAAAATCATGTTTTCCATTTGAATCTCCAATGTACCCCCCCCCCCCCCCCAAGAACCTATATCCCATCACTACTTTTATTCCTGTACCTTGAAAAAAACGATTGGCACTTTCAACGTCTGTCGGATTAACTACCAAATACGTTTTGTTTCCTTGAGGAAAATATCCATATCTTGGTTATATCCTATTGAGCTGGTCCCACCAGTTTTCCAGACTATCGAACGAACCCTGTGCTGAAGAATCATCCGCATCCCAGCATTGCGTAACGTCTGCGGTTTCCAGTCGATTAATGAGGGGTACTGTCGATTGAGGATATCCCTGCGTCACTCCCTCCCGACTAAACAAGCCTTCTTTGCTACCTTTTATCACTAGCTTCGCATTTCCTCTGTAAGTGTTGAATAGAAATCTGGCACATTTTGGCAAACATATTCGAGCTTGCCTAAGAGCTAGTGCTCTATTTACTGTATCAAAGGCGTTTTTTGCATCGACTATGAGCACCCCCCACTTTGATCCCGCTTGAGCTCTTTGCTTGGAAATTGTGTCCTATGCATGTACTGCTCCTTCTACACCTGCCAGCTGTTTATCACCTCAAACCATCATTACATCATCCCCTGTCACCTCAGCCATACACTTCCCTAAATTTCTGCGGAGACGCTCTCCTATTCCAACAGGCCGAACATGTTAAGAAAATTTCATATCTAATATGAATTTTCATATTCAATTTTCATACTTATAAAAATACATATTCAACAGTTGAAGAAATATGAAAACGATTCGGAGTCAACTTAAGTAACTAGGATTGACCGAAATTAAATATCGAATTAAATACTAAAATATGACGCCACGTTGTCACACCCCGGTAGAAAAAATAGGCTAGAAAATTAACACAATCTGTATTCTTAATCATGATTCCTACATCTGAGACAAAAACGTATTTAAAATAAGCTAAACCGAAAACGTCGAGTTCTTGTATCAGTTAACGAGATCAGAATGAACTGGTATACTAAGCGTTTAAACATAGTCGGGTAATCGTAATTCCGCCGATTCTTCAATTCATCGCAACATCTGCGTCTTTACTTGGCGTCGGTAATAAGATTATGTTCCATTCTTGAAATTGCCGTCATGCGTCTACTCGTAATGGATGGCGAACTGTTACCTAGAGACGTTTAACACTGCAACCATACTACGTTTTGCTTGTATACAATATCTTACTTCCATGTATGACATGTTTAGAGTTTTAAATCGAGACGGGGCTTCCGCCCTTAGATCTAAATGGTTTGTGATCCAAAAGAAGAAATCAATCTAAATCGTAGCAGAAGTTTATCGTGCGTGTTTTCCTCATTCAGCTCGCCGAGCAAAGAGCCGGAGCCCAAGAAGGTTGGCAGCCTTGCGAAAATCCTCAGCTGGTTCAGCTTCACGAGACGTACACAAAATGCTAACGCCAATATTAATAAACAGAAGAAGCGCACGCTGCAAAACTTAATAGCCAGACTAGTCAAAAAAGGAAAAACGAAGGGGCGGGTGGTTTTTAAATCATCAAACGCCAAATTTCTTTGCGTTCCATCGTTGTACCTGTATGAAAGATTTTCGCAAAGTGTATCCTCTAGTAGGTTGAACAAAAGTTATATATCTCGGCGAACTGCATCTGACGCCAATGTATCCTATAAATGTTCTTACGAGAGACCACTCCAAAATTGTTTTATACCCGTCAAGGATAATGTGGGTTGTTATTACGCAGTTGTAGTGGACGGTAAGGAGTACAGTTTGGGCGATTTTTTCGTCAAAGCAAATACTGAAGCTAAAACAGACAAAATGAAGTTACCAGGTCAGAGATGTGATACAGGTAAAGGCGTGAATCGCGTGAGTAATGAATTTCGTACGAAAAAGGGAGTTCGATCGAAAAATTATCCAACGCAGGAATGTGGGCCAAAAGAAATGGCAAGTAGGAATGCGAAGAATAGGGTGATGGAATATTTTGAAGGAGGGGATTCAATTCGTAGACAAGGGAAGCATGTGAGAGAATGTAGAAGTCCCGATGTAGGTATGTTTTCAAGACGCAAGCATTCTATGTTTCAACAGGTGCGTCCAATATCACAAGACATTAGTGTGATTTCATTAAAGGATGATTCATGGAGTACGATCGATTCGATGATGCACGATGAACCAGTAAAACAAGGGAAAATGTTTGCGCAGAATGTGATAGATCCGCCTAGGTATAAAGAGGTATCTGATTCTCCGGCGGAACGCGGCTCTTGTTTCGTTTTGAAGAAGAATACCGGTCACAAGACGAACTTGGCGCGGTTTGGGACGAACATGGAGTCGGCACATTTGAAGAAGCTCAAGGCCTTCATCAGAGCTCACCGAATCGACTCGGGGAAACTCGAGTTCAAAGAGAGATTAGCCTTACAATGGGTGGAGAGCCGAGGGGACAAAATGCCGTCGGTTCTTCACAGGGAAAAGAGGAATCGCGAGTTTCAAGACCTCTCGACTCACAACGCTTTTTTCGAGACGGTCGCCGCCCCCGTGCGCATCGAACAGCGTGTGAGCCGTTTCGTGCCGCATTTCCCGCAGAACAAGAAGTTTTTGTACGAAGTGAAACCGAACCCCGGGACGAGCGAGTGCCGCATGCCAGAGATTCGAGAGCGGCACCAGGCACCGGAAGTAGTCATGAGCTTTTCGCAGGTAAGTAGAGTTTTACCAAATTTCCGTAGAAAACAAAGCTGTTACAATGACTGCAAACATTTTAAAGAAGAGAATTTCTTCGTGAAAGCAATATTACTGTTTTGAGACATTCTGAAACGCTTTTTCATGCGCATATAAATAAAGGTATATAGATAAATAGATAAGATAAATAAATAGATAGAAAGATATATAGATAAATACTCGGCGCTTCGCGCCTCGCCGGATCTTTTCTCTTTTCTACTGCGTAGAAAACGAGGATAATTTGCTATGCAATTCTTAGCTTGAAAAAATTTGTATATAAAAAAATGTTCAAGCCTGGCTGGGATTCGAACCCACGATGCGAAAAAAATTGATATAAAAAAATTTGGATATAAAAAAATTTTCAAGCCTGGCTGGGATTCGAACCCACGAACTCGCGCTTCGCGTCACGAACGTTACAAAAAGAGTTAGGGACGTTACATAAAAAATTATTGGGGGTCGGCCTAAGAATTGCATATCAAATAATAAACATAGACTTGAAAAAGCGGCTCACTTCCGCACCGAGTCAAAAAGAGTGAATGAATGAATGCACTGTACTAAGAGACGGCGATCCGACTATTTGCTTGGCCGAAATTGGATATCATGCAATTTCTGGCTTGGCATATTTTTACGTAAAGCGTCGTCGTTAGTGGATATCACACATTTTTGGTGATCTTGAAGGATGTTGGATGTTGAAATGTACTGGCTGAATGAGACTACAATTTCATATTTACCCCCCTTCATTACAACCCCCTACCCCCGTCTATTTTGTCGTAGTGGCTCAAACCTTCAAAAGGCACTTTCGCAGGACAAATGTTGCAAGCATTCAATTGTAATCAAAATCAGACGAGGGAAAGTGGATGAGATTGCAATTTCATATTTACCACCTCCCCAACAACCATGGAGCCTCCTTTTCAAATTTCATCAAAATAGGCCGAGGAGAACTGGTGGAAGGGTGGGTGAAAAGATTATGAAAAAATGAAGAAAGTAAAAAAACATCCATCTGGATGCTAAGTTTTAGCTTATATAGAATCAAGCTACCGTTCCATACATATTTGACATCATATGACTCAGCGGGCATGCCCTCCTCAGGATATGCAAAGAAAATTAAGTTTGAGCCGACAAGGTGTAGTCGGGAGGGGCCAATGTGGGGCCGAAGTTCTACTTTGTTACTTATCTCGGCGCTTCTCTTCATTGCTGTGGCTCGTCGGTTTATTGAAGGCTGGGCAATTCGAAACTAGCGTCAAGCTGAATTGTGAATTTCAACAGCTGAACCTACTTTTTCGAAATTAATACTTTCTACAATTCGCTAAAAATATATAGAATTTTCATCAAAATTCGATGGATTTATCAAGACTGGTGCATTTTAGGGTTAAGATGTCCACCTATGCATTTGATTTATTTTTGGATTAAAGTTAGCCCAAATGTGCGACCGTAAAATCCTTCAGATACCTATTTTTTAAAGCTAGTTTTAAGTGAATTACTAGTAAATGTGCTAATCGCAGGCAATTGTGACAGTTTCTTCAAGTTCCTGAATCACTATGGATAAAAACATTTAACAGCACATTTCACATAAGGAAATTATATTAAAACAAATAATATATTATAAATTACAATTATATCAATACTACATTATTTCGGTATCAATAATCTGAATATGTATATAATGTTTAGGATACGATTAGCCCGTCATGCCACACGTTTCTGAATATAGTATACCTAAGGTTTCTTTTCCTTTTCAGGAATCAATGCCTTTGAGTTCGCTGTTCGTTCCGTATAAAGGACCAAAACCACCTCAAGAAGCTGTAAAAATGAAGTCGAATTTATGGGATCTTCGAAAACACAAACTGAAAAATAGCAACGAGAACGAAAATGGAGCCGAACCTGAGTCCTGGAATTTCAAAATAACGAAGTAAAAGTTGTAAGAAAATAGAAACGAATTATTTCACATCATTAGACTTCAAGGTTTTACCTTTTGATCGGCTTCCTCGAGGGAAAAGTTTTGATGAATGGTTTTATTAGAATTAGAATTAGAATTTGACCTGTGGCATGTGTCATATTTCACTTCCCGTCCATCACAGCAGTGTAAAATCCAATTTTACAAACATAGTGTTCAAGACAGGGTATTATTACTTATTATTAATTAATATTATTAATTTAATACAATATAAATATGGAATATTATATTATTAATTATTATACTAATATCGAGAAATTAAAATGACAGAGTACTGAAAGACTTAAAATGACTGAGTACTTTTTAGTGAAATTTGAAAAGCTCGAATTACGACTCCCAAAGTACGAACAACTAATAAATTACTTCAAGTAGTATCAATAGTTACAATGCAAGTAAATCAGAATGAACTTTCAGAATGTATACAACAAATCGTAGAAACGATTTTTTTTCGATGACAAAGGTTTGATGTTGCAATAATCCAAGACATGTTTTATGATGTTTTAGACAAAAAATTGAAATTGTAGCCCTGTATATCTGCGACTAAACTCATGAACTCGTTGATGAACTTAGGTGTATTCGCTGTTTTATTTTTACTTTTTTTTATGTGCTGATTCAAGCATCACCTCAACCAGAAGGGTAATCAACGGCATTGAACAATGTGTCTAATGGGAAGCTGTAAGTACCAAGGTTCTTAGGGGAGCCATGGACATGGGGTCTCGATGGACTCTACTAGTGAATTGGAGGGAAAAAACGAGGGACTCAATAGGAGGATCGTGTCTGGTCCAGATAAAACGTCAACCCACTAAGGGGGCCGATGCTGAACTCAGAGGTCCATAAGTTCAGAACAGTCCGTCAGGAAGTGGCAGAAGGACAGATCACCCCTCACCTCCCACAAACGACATCTCGAGCTTCTGCTCTAAGAAGATGTCTATTTGTAAGGCAGGTCTGACTAGTGGCAACCGGATTGACTACGATTCGGTCCCTCCTTGGATTACGAAAGGCCGCACCAGCACTCCTAAAGGAAACCACGCTATCTGATGTCATCACCCTGTCATTGCTCATGCCAGATAGAATTGGTTGTATGAGGCAGGGATGAGGCATAGTTGATCTTCAATGCGCAAATCTCGGTAGAGTTATTGTCAATGACTCTCCTCGGAGTGCACTAGTGCGCCATTATGGTTGAACCCAATGATCTGGCTGGGTGTAGCGGTATACAAATTCTTTGTGTTTGGGGATGATCAGAATGTGTGTCCCAAATCACCTCGATGGCTCTTAGTGAGACGCTACAGATCACACGAATCCCAACTCCCAATAACTGGTAGTGTCGAACAGTCAGTGTCACTACCCACAGCTTTGGTGTGAACACAGACACGACAGGTGGTAAGCGTCTAGTGACTTGGAAGTTATGGCTTCAGTGAGCGAGGCCACCATCGGGTGTCTTCGAGCCATCAATGAACACGAGAGTGTATCCAGAATATCACGGGACTGCCTCATAGTTGAGGCATCTGAGGATGTAAGGGCGTGTATTGCGCTTGACCCCAACCCTCATGCGAAGGTTCACATGCAACCTAGGCAAGGTTCAAAGTGGGGCCGGGAACACTTCATATGAGACAACAGGCATCTCCCTATGTTATCCCACCCCAGGGTCGAGTTCGTGTTTGTAGAGATCCGTCTGTAACTGCGTTAATCGGTATTTAAAACATAATTGGACACGACATTCGGAATAAGCGCAACATTTTGTACAATAAACCTCAAGATTGGACTTTTATACATAATATCAATTGTGATCCCACTGTCGGGCATTTTGCTGAATTGAATAGAACAAGTTTATAACGAATAAATTTCACATACCTAGAAAGAATAATTAACAGTAAAGGTACACTAAAAATTGTAGTTGTTTCCACTTATTTCAAATATTCGATCACACCCAACGGTAGATTGAAAATTAAAATAAAACATTCCATTTAATACAACCCATTCTATACACGTGTGATTCGTCTTCAGCCTTTTACGATGATAAAATCCTCTCTATATTCTTATATAAAACTCAATTTTTTCTACCCTACGAGGGAAATAGTTTTTTTTTTTCAATTAATTCCTTTTCCCCCCTCTATCCAATGAATACTTAACAAAGAACAGACCATTTGCCTATCGGTTGACTGATTAATATCATTTTTGATTTATTCTGCATCATTTTATTTCATTTCAATTTTTATCCAAAGATTTAATGTTGAAAAAAAGGTCAAAAAACCCGCTGCAAATTATTACGCAAAGGTTTATTATTTCTACATCAGATAGCTCTTCTACGCAGATCATTGGTCGGAAATTATTAAACTCCGTATATACTACTGTTTGATTACACCTGATTTATTCAACCCTACTATACTAATCATTGTTAATATTGTGAACTTATTACCTATATTAGGAAAACTAAAATTTATAATTTAATTATAATGTACTTCTTCTAGATTTTTTTCTTTTTATACATCAAATTGTATTTGTAAAACAAAGGAGGTACATTTCAAATTGCTGCCCGAGGGTTGGCATAATAAGCCTGCGTAGACCAATAGGCACCTACAGAGGGAAAATCGATGCAATTAATAAAAACATCTACATTTTACTAGTCTCCCTGATCTCACTACAAAGATATTTAAGTATGTAGCCTACTGGTTAACCTACCAACTGGAAACAACATGAATGTATAGATCACTGAAATGGTTTCAATAAATAATGATAAAGAATCCTTAGCGGAATATATTAGTAAATTAAGATAGAGGTAACGTAAAACTTCGAGATCGGTCATTTAGGAAACGGAAAAAGATGCTTGAAGTAATTTACGTTTGCGCATGCGCAGAATGTAGTAATGATTTGAGAAGTAATAATAAACCTATCTGTAAAAAAACCTATGTCTAAAAGATGAAAGAATTAAACAATAGCTGTGCTGCCTCTGCCGGGATACGAACCCGCCACTCCCGGACCAGTGTCCCGTGCTCTTCCTCTGAGCTACGAGCGCCTGATAATTTTTCGAAAATATTTTAAGGACATAATTTCTCCATCTTTCGCACCTGGAAATTCGAAGGTTTTTTTTTTCTCGAAGTTCTAGTCCTTATAGAAAACGAACGGTTGAACCTACAGCACTGCGGATAGTTTTAGTCGATTCTTTGGGATTATATTTATCATTGATAAGCAAAAAATCATCACCGTTACCTTGATAGTTTTCGAGATCCCGATTTTGAAATATGTTAGCCCTTAATTACCACTCTTTAGGGTTGATCAAAATTGATGTCAATGTTACTGGAACATCTCCGGCCGATGATTGATTTTTGAGCCAAATTTCATAAACTTTGGTCCAGTAATTTCGGAGTAAAGCACTGGATGGCGTACGATGGAAGGACGGATTATTTTGACATGGATATGTCTTTGCTCTGGGGGTCAACCAAAAATTTTCGTCACGCAAAAGTTGATGTCACAATTGTTAATGATTTTCACGTACAACCCAGCCGTTGCTAGGGGAATGGAACTTCCGCAGTTTTCATAGCACAGAAATCGTTTGCCACTCATTGGAAAGCGCTTGATTTATGTGATAAATGTTCACATCTCCTTACCCCCTCCTTACCTACCTGGCTACATTCCTTAACTAAGTTGATTGTACTATAACAAATTTTCGTTTGGCGGAAACTAAATAGCGTCTGTATTGGAGAAATAACTTTAACAGTATTTATATTGTTTTCTAACAGTATTTGTATTTGTATTTTATTTTTGTGCCTCCAAGAATAATAAAATAAATTCTTTATCCTACATTTTGTCGCCTACATTCCAAAGCTAAAGGATTTGTTTACAACTCTCGAGGATAACCGTTATGAAATCCCCAATCAAAGACATATCCATGTAACATGGTATCTGCTTGTAAAGCAGATAGTGGAACTCGTTTACGAGTTTCTTTCTTACAAATTTGGCAGAATATTGCTCAAATAATGTTTATTAATTATAAAATAGAACATTAAAAAAATGTACGTGCAAAATTGAACTGAAAAACGTATTTAAATTTCATTAAAATGTGCTAAAAAATCGATAAAAACTCCAGAAAAGTTAAAAATTCAAATTTTTCATTCGATTTTTGGATTCTACACATCTTGAAACGTAAGCCAACAAATTTTTAGGGGGGGCTTAAAATTTGTTTTCCTTGGTCGAATACAAAGGTTGATGATTGAAAATAATAAACCGAAAAAAGCTGCAAGCTGAAAATTATGGGTCTCATCTATTTATAATGGACAATGTTGGCATAGCAATGTAACTTCCATTCATATGTTCCACCGTCTATTGCGATTGATAGTTGATTATTGAGAAAACTGTAAACTTACAAGTAAATTCAAATCTGCGACTACATACGTTAAAAACCAAACTTTGATGAGGAAGCGGGCGGGTTGGCAAGCGATTAACGAACTCCATAGTATCGCGAAACTCAATCTTCAAACACAACTTCACCCATTATTGGCCAGTTTGCTGCCGGCAAAACTTGGCCATTCTATAGTCACTCTAGATAAGTTGGTTGGAGGGACCGAGAAGGAGAAGAGGTAGAGTTGACTCTGCCGGACCCTCCTTCGGTCTCGGGGGTTGACCACAACCTTAATTCAAATCGCATTATCTCGTTTGGCGCTCACCACTGACAAGTCTGGGCTCGCTCGGGACCGTTGGGTGTTTCAACTCACTCTTTAGGGCTTTGTCTGGGAGCGTAATGGGCGGTTGGTAGCTCGGAATTACCTAATAAGGAATCGCTAAGGATCATAAAGCTTCAGACAATCCAAGGATGACTCTAGTAGTATTTTTACCTAATTATCTTGACAACAGGATCTTTACACTTGGGTTATTAAGAGGTTTGATTGATAAATGAAAGAGTTTTCTTTTAGAATACGGAACAATTGCAATTATCTGCTCAGTAAATCGTGATCCCCTCTGATTTTTGACACGCTGAATCGAACCAAACTAACCGTAAGTTGCTACAACTACAAGTTCCAGAGATGTTGCAAGTTATTATACCATTTAACAGTTAATTCCGTTAATTGATCGAGATTTTGTGAATAACTATTTGACTTTGACTTGAAAATTATTAACTGCAAAGTTTGATATATTGGTGTAACAAAAAAAAAAAAAAAAAAAAAAAAAAGGGAAAATGGAAGTAGAACGCCTCCAACCACACCTTTCTATCTTAATCCGTTCTCGAGATAAGGTATTTAATGTTTTTTTAAAAAGAAAAACCGTGTTTTTTTCATCTTAAACTTTAATTTATCCACTTTAATCAATTTAATTTTAACTTTTGACCACATTTTTGGAATCGACGTTAAATTTTCTATGAGCAAGGTGCACTTGATTCAGAAAAATCTCCATCTACAGACCACAACAGCAGCTCAAACATGGGTAAAATTGAAAAACTAAAGTTTCTGCAAATCTTTAAAATGTTACGACGCTTCAAAAATATTTCCAGGAAACTGGTAAATCACATCAAAACTGCATCATTCAATACTTTTTCCAACGATATATTCAATTTTACTGTAAGTTTGCTATTTAGGGGAGAGGAATTTGTTTAAATATAATAAAACGAAGTTTTTTCTATTAAATCGAGGGTTTTTCTATTCGATCTCTCCAATTCCGTAATAAACGAGTTTTTCACTCTATTTAATTAGTTTTTCCCCTAAAGACACATACAATTTATCATAATGAACAAACTAAAAATTTGCGAACCGAAGTGTAGAAGTGATTCGAAACTATGTTCGTTTCTTGCGCATAAAATCTTCTATTTAGTCCAGTCAAAATAAGGTTTAACCTCCAGAAAAATCCGAAAGTTTTGAAACTTCGCACACTTATTTAAAGGTACCTTGGGATGAATATACCAAAAGTCCTCATAAATATGAGGCGAGCTCTAGCGGCAATTAGCGAAAACAGGTCACTTTTTTTGGTTTTTTGTTAATATCTCGAGAACCTTTGGTCGGAGGTAAAAGTGTACCGTATACATAATTGAAGCTTATTAAATTTGCAACAAAAATGATCATAGACATTTTTCTTGTATTCCTAATGGTTACCAAGTTATATGGCGCTAAATGATAGCGTCTTTTGAAAAATCGCGCTAGCGCGGTACAATATGTGGCATTTCTTATAATAGTTTACAATGTTTTACCACTTTTTTTTGTATACCAAGGATGATTGATGAGATAAACTTTACAGCTTTGTATAAAAAGAAAGACATGATGTATATTAAACAATGAAATACATGAACAAAAAATGCTGGGGACATTCCAAGAAAAATTGTGTGCAGAAAAATCAACCAACTCTTGATTGTTTTTTGGTAGATGGCTCTGCAATCTGCTCATCTTGAATTTGCAACCTGGAACACAGTAAGAAGAGGTAAATGTGCATGAGATGATGATGTGAGAGAACCATTATACGGATAAGAACATGTAGGTAAGAGAAAGTAGGTAAGCGAGCAGAAAAACAACGTATGAACATTACGACCAATTCATTTATACTATCGCAAGGTAACAATAAAAACATATTAAAAAAATGCAAAAGTGCAATCTCACCTGACTTCTGGCTGCCTCTGTTTCTTCAAGGTTTATGACATCGGGATCATCAGGGTCATCAAAGTCTTCTTCGAGGGTGGAAGTAACACCATTCAAGCATTCGCCATGGCAGTTGTGAAAACGCTTGTACACATTATTCCTGACTTTCGACAACCACATCTGTTCCCACATCCACCTGTACATTAGCAATAAATGAGGTTGAGGACAGCTTTAGGTTCTGCTGGATCCTCTGTTGTCACAGTGATCAGCCGATCGCTTTCCAACTTCCAACCCCACTGTACAGGACGAAGTTCATTCCCAAGCCAAAATTGAGTTTGGTGGTACTCTGTGGTGGTACAGCTGTCTTGCTGCTCCTTCTGTGGGTTTCAGAGCAGAAAGGTCGGGTTTAGCATTAGATACAGACTTGGTGAAAGCATTATACCGGTTCATGTTAAGAGAGGTTTTCTTCCTGGGCGCATTGTACCATGCCAGGAATATTTTGTTTCCAGCAGCAGTTACAGCCTCACAGGATGAACTTGGGCTGTTAAATACACCTTGCAGTTCAGCTTGTTTCTTGAACAATTAGAAACAGGAGAGTTTCCCTTTTAGATATGCAGCCGAAGCTGTATCACATCCGCTGAACCCATGCACAAGAAGTATGCTGTCCTTCATTCTCAAAGTGTGCAATTGCTGGCTTGAATATACTTTCCTTACTACTTTGCCATGGCTTGATTTCACAAATAATATGTTTTGTTCAGCTGGAGTTAAGGTCATGAGGAGAATAATAAGATCTACATCTTCATCGACTATTGCTACTTTGTCACTTTATCCGCATTCCTACCTCCACAAATAAAGACGGGGCAACCTCATGCTGTAAGTAGAACTTCAAATCCTCATCACTCTGCTTGGTGATGGCAATCCACTGAAAGATTGTGAAAGGGTTGATAACCGCCAGGAACAGCAAGACAAGTAGTATTTCGAGTGAACCACCAATTTCAATTTTGGCTTGGGAATGAACTTCCTCCTGTACAGTGGGGTTGGAAGTTGGAAAGCGATCGGCTGATCACTGTGACAACAGAGGATCCAGCAGCACCTGAAGCTGTCCTCAACCTCATTTGTTGCAAATATACAGGGGGATGTGGGAACAGATGTGGTTGTCGAAAGTCAGGAATAATGTGTACAAGCGTTTGTCACAACTGCCATGGCGAATGCTTGAATGGTGTTACTTCCACCCTCGAAGAAGACTTTGATGACCCTGATGATCCCGATGTCATAAACCTTGAAGAAACAGAGACAGCCAGAAGTCAGGTGAGATTGCACTTTTGTATTTTTTTTTTTAAATATGTTTTTATTGATTCTTTGCAATAGTATACATGAATCGGTCGTAATGTTCATACGTTGTTTTTCTGCTCGCTTACCTGCTTTCTCTTACCTTCATGTTCTTATCCGTATAATGGTTCTCTCACATCATCATCTCATGCACATTTACCTCTTCTTACTGTGTTTCAGGTTGCAAGTTCAGAAGCAGACCAAGATGAGCAGATTGCAGAGCCTTCTACCAAAAAACAATCAAGAGTTGGTTGATTTTTCTGCACACAATTTTTCTTGGAATGTCTCCAGCATTTTTTGTTAATGTGTTTCATTGTTTAATATACATCATGTCTTTCTTTTTATACAAAGCTGTAAAGTTTATCTCATCAATCATCCTTGGCATAAAAAAAAAAAAAAAAAAAAGTGGTAAAAAATTGTAAACTATTATAAGAAATGCTATGTATTGTACCGCGCTAGCGCGATTTTTTGAATGACGCTACCATTTAGCGCCCTATAACTCGGTAACCATTAGGAATACAAGAAAAATGTCTATAATCATTTTTGATGCAAATTTAATAAGCTTCAATGATGTATACGGTACACTTTTACCTCCGACCAAAGGTTCTCGAGATATTAACAAAAAACCAAAAAAAGTGACCTGTTTTCGCTAATTGCCGCTAGAGCTCGCCTCATATTCATGAGGACTTTTGGTATATTCATTCCAAGGTACCTTTAAATAAGTGTGCGAAGTTTCAAAACTTTCGGATTTTTTAGGAGGTTGGGTCATTTTTTTAGGTTTTTTGACTGGACAGTAGGTCGATTAGAAAAGAAATCAGCCTAAGAAGATTTTCAACTGATAACTGATCCTCCATACCTCGTAATAATGTTTTCAAGGTATACCAAAGGCGCTTTATTTCAAATTCCAGCACGGTAGGTTGATAAAGAAATAAATTAGACTCATGGATCTCACAATCATAACCTATTAGCGTAACGCAAGTTCATGGGGATCGGGCGAAAGGATATCTTTGTCATCAATTTGCCTACATTGGTGTTGGTACCTACTTATAGAAAATTGAAGCAAGTGAATAAAACATGTCCACTTTACAAGTCCCTCTGATCTAAGTAAGTACATCGACAGTATAATTGAGAGGAAATAAATCACAAACCTACGCTTCACTAGTCCATCTATAGGTGACAAGAGTTATAAAAAACTCGGTTTCCTGAAGAGAGCATTTCATTGGAATTATATCAGCTGGTACGATCATCGTAGTTTATGAGGCGATTTTGCCAATTCGCCACCATTATGGTTTGCTCCCATTTTGTTGATATTTTTTCCTGCAAAAGTTTCACTCCTTAAGGAGGGCAAACAGTTTAACGAAAAGCGATCGAGTGGTTCCATTCAATTCTTTGGAATGATATCTTCTGTTAATCACAATAAAAAAACTACTCGTATACCGAAATGTTCAAGATCTCGATTTTCCGATATTTCAGCCTTCAATTGTACCCTTCAGGTTAGACCAAAAGTGATTCCAATGTAACTCGCGCGTGCTCGGCCGATATATGATTTTTGAGCCAAAAGTCATTATGTTTGGTCCAGTTATTTCGAAGAAAAGCTTCTTAGGACGGCTTCGGTGGACGGATGGATTTTTTTCCATTCAAATTTGTGGATTCTATGCTTCTTGAAATTCAAACAAACAAATTATGAAAGGGGATTAAGCAATTTTTCAACACAGGTTCAACAAAGGTTCATTTTCCAAAATAATGAACAAAAATATTTTTAAAAAAATCACTAAAAATTACTAAAAATTGTTCATTTTATACTTTTCAGCGAAATATTACTCAAATAAAGTTTATCACTTATAAACTTCAACATTCAAAAATTCTTGCACAAAATTATGCTGAAAAATGCAAACTTGAAATTCATAAATATTTGTTAAAAAAATCGATAAAAACTGTAAAAATGTTGATTAGAAATTTCTTTTTGCATAACAGACTGCCACTTAATAAAAGTAAGTTAACAAGAACAAGTTTTTTGTCTTAAAATAAAGAGCCAACAATTTTATTGCATTCAGAGTGCTCCAATATCAAACTAATTAACAAATAATAAATGAGATTATTTACAAAAATACGCTCACGCAACATAACTGGAACTTTTGTTGATAATATTCAGCTCGGAAAATTAATTCCACGGTTTGAAGCCGTTTTTGCCATTTTTATTTTTTTATTTTCAGACTCAACTTTCCTATCAGAATTTATTTTTATATGGCAAAAGAAAGGATATTTATCGACTCAAAATACCGTCTTCCCAGAATGTGCTACGTAAATAGGTATGATTTAAATATAAAAAATTTCAAAAAGTTTTAGAATCCAGAAATCGTTTCTGATTTCCCAAAACGGATTTCGACGAAGAACACTTTGGGGAAATTTGTTTATACGACTTTTGATGCCATTGATGCAAATACTTGCCTTAATTTTTTCCAAACAATTTCGCTAAAATGGGATTTGCGGCTTGCAACATAATATTGGTTGACTAATTACGAAGTTCATTTTCTTTTCATAAATTTCCTATTATAATTGATTTTCCTTTGTTCTTCTACACGGCATAGCAGAAAACGGTGAATAACTGCCTTTTTGTTTCTCAAAGCTATTTCATTAAAGAATAGCTCGACTTAACTTTAATTAAAGAAGGTTGAAAGGACAAGGAGTGGCGGCTTACGAAGCCTTCCAAGCAATATTAATCTTTAGCAAAGTACGTCGCATGATTTGTGTTTTAATAGAAAACTTTCTTACAGTCGATCTCCCCTCCAATTCAACTGGATTCTGTGTCGGTTATAAAGTTATATCCCGGCATAATTTTTCATAGCCTCCTTTTATTTATTGTTCCCTGTAATCAAAAGATGATACCCAACAAATATCCTGAAGTTAATTAAAATTAATTTGATGACCGCTAGTTATCTTAAGCAATTATGGCGAGTTTTTGAAGATAATGAAGCTAGAAAGTGTTTTTTGTTACTTCAAATGACAACCCTTCTTAGAATTGAGAAAAAATCCATTTTTACGCCTACTAATCACGCGTTCTAAAAGAGCCTCATTTTTTGAGCAGAATGAAAAGGTCCAATAAAAAAAAAAGTGGAAAATAATTCAGTAAAGATGGCAAAACGGCCAAATACCGTTAAAATTTAAACCATTGTTTAAAATATTAAAATTGTTTTATATAAGTACTAATATTTATTCAGACAGTGCCTATTCGCCATAATAAAATCATCTTCAGTTTCCGGGATTATAAAGTGCTCAAAATATGAAAAATGAACATAAAAGTGGTGTTACCCACTTGGGATTGTTTGGAGAACTTCAAGGGAGAAATATAGTTATTCCTGATGTCTTTGTAATTAGGTATTACTTTTTTTGAACAAACAAATTATCGTCGAAAAATTTACCTATCTAGCTAAAATTTTGCCTAATTTTTCACTTTTTCTCCACTTTTATATATTTTCTGGTTAATCCTTCCATAATAATACTTTTAAAACAGATAAATCGAGGAATTAAAGAAGTAGAGTTTTTGATCTAATAGATTTGCGTTTTGAAATAGTGTGCGACATTCAGATTGATGTCCGGAACGCTGTGATTTTCGTCTCTTGTTCAAAAGTTTCGGATCAATGTTCGTGTTTGGAATACTCAGCCGTTTGTAGCAACTGCATACACCGCTTGGGAAGACGGGAGAATTTGGATGAATGATTTTTTTTTAATAGAGGAAAGGTGAATGAAAAACTTTATACTCTATCAAATCTTAATACTAATATAAAACCTAAAAAAAAAGGATTTTATCCTGAATGACTCAACGGCATACACCATCTGTCAGCTTCAGTCATGACCAACCAGCGAGTTGTTCAGGGGTGCGTCACTAGGCGCGGACCTCTCTCGTGAGGTACCCTCTTCATGTTCTTCCCTGAGCTCCAACCTGATGGTAAGTGATCCTTCTCATCAGTCTGTTACTCATATACGATTTCATTCTAGATCCCTATTTGATTATCCTATATTGCTGATCCTTTGAATGATTTCTTGTGGTGTTTCTATTAAAAACCGTAAAACCAATTTTTCGTATAGCCCTCTCAAGGTGTCGCAAAAAAAAAAAAAAAAAAAAAAAAAAAAATTTTCCCCCAAGTACGTAGGGTTTAGCTAAATTACCATATTTACCGAGTTTTGCGCATAAATAACCGGATTACGTTCAAATATATATATATATCTAAGAAAGCTTTGTCCAAGTACTATTTCTGTTTTTGTGGACAAAACTATGGAATAAACCTGTTCCGATTCTTGTTAGACCAATCCAAAACAAAGGACAACATTAGAAGAAATAAAAATCATTTTCTTAAATTTTGAAGCCATTGCTTTATCTTTCTGTGAATAAAACTCTGAAATTGAATAATCGTTAAAATACTCCTATGGACTCAGAAAGTTGTCAAAAATTTCCAACGAGTGGTGAATAATTTCAGTCGGATGAAAACTGAAGGAGTTACATTTCCATAGGAACGGCTTCGTTGAACGCGGAAGTCATTAGAAATTAATATACTTTTTGATAAAACTAACGTCTGCGCATGGGCCCACGAGTATCTACAGTGCATGCAGATGCATCGGTACATGGATGTGTCATCTGTTTTTCGTGAGTAGCTCGCGTTTTTTCTAACAGTCACTGACTCTGAACCTCATTTTCACTATCCTTTCAACATGGTTACAACATAACTACATGAAATCTAGTAGCCTCAATTTTGACATTTTATGTCTTTACTTTGGCACATGAACGAAAAACTCGGCGCTCCGCGCCTCGCCAGGGGGCAAGCCCCCTGGACCCCCGGTCACCTCTATTTACATACTTCGGACGAAATTATTGAAACACAGAATGTGTTTGCGTTGTCGCGCAACCAAGTGACAACCAAACAAGCGTCATTGTTTACTATTCATTTATAACATCAATTTATATAGTTATATTATGAAACTACGAAAATTGCGTTGTTAAAAAATCAAGCCTGGCTGGGATTCAAACCCACAACCTTCGTCTCACGAAAAAAAAAAAAAAAAAAAAAAAAAAAAAACTCAGCGCTCCGCGCCTCGCCAGGGGGCAAGCCCCCTGGACCCCCGGTTAAGTCTATTTACATACTTCGGACGAAATTATTGAAACACAGAATGTGTTTGCGTTGTCGCGCAACCAAGTGACAACCAAACAAGCGTCATTGTTTACTATTCATTTATAACATCAATTTATATAGTTATAGTATGAAACTACGAAAATTGCGTTGTCGCGCAACCAAGTGACAACCAAACAAGCGTCATTGTTTACTATTCATTTATAACATCAATTTATATAGTTATAGTATGAAATTACGAAAAAAAATACGAAATAAATTCGTGATAAATCAAGAGCTTTCCAACGAATGGTGAACGATTTCTGTGCGATTAAAATGGCGGAAATTCCATTTCGGTTGTACGTGAAAATCATCCGTCACACATTTCGTTTCCATCCCGCGTTCCATTTTCGGCTAGTTAGTCCATGGCTAAAACACATTCTGTGTTAAAAAAAAAATTTTCAGGCCTGGCCGGGATTCGAACCCACGACCTTCGTCTCACGAGAAAAAAAAAAAAAAAATTTCAGGCCTGGCCGGGATTCGAACCCACGACCTCTCGCTTCCCGTCACACATTTCGTTCCCATCCCGCGTTCCATTTTCGGCTAGTTAGTCCATGGCTAAAACACATTCTGTGTTAAAAGCGTTAACAAGAAGCGTTAAAAAAAGCGTTACGATTGGTTTCTGATGATTTCCGCTTACAACCGAGTCGTTGCTAGGGAAATGGTACTTCGTCGTTTTTCATCCCACAAAATCCGTTGACCGTTCGTTCTATATATATGAATAATTGTTTACACACAGGTGATCATTTTCAATAATTGATACTGTGAACATGATTGCAACCGCTTGTTAATTTCTGATGATTTCATTGATCTGGTGTTTCGATGATTTGATTCATAGCAGGTGATCCGAATATTGCGAGAACGGTTTGATTTGTGAAGTGGTGGTTGAATCATTTTAATAGGTAATTTCTATACTTTACACTCTAGGAAGCTGTAATTTCGTATGTAGCCTCTTTAGGAAATTTCTTGACGATGCCCAGGGTCCGGATCAGCTGAGTGGCTCTTAGAGCTTGCATACGAGTCTGCAACACATACGAGTCTGCAACTAAAGACATAAAATGTCCCAATGTGTTGCAGACTCGTACGCAAGCGTTTCTGATGATCGTCTTTGGTCGTTTCCTATGGCGGGTATCTGAAAGGGAAAGTTTACGTTGACAAACCACGTACTCTCCCAGAATTAGAAGCAGCCATAACACGAGAAATCACAGCGATTCCGGATGAAATGTTGGAGGGTGTGATGCAGAACTTCAGTCACCGTTTGCAAGATTACAAACATAGAAGTGGAAGGACGGCACTTATCAGACATTCTATTTTGATGATTTCCGCTTACAACCGAGTAATTGCTAGGGAAATGGTACTTCGTCGTTTTTCATCCCACAAAATTCGTTGACCATTCGTTCGAAAGCTCTCGATTTATCCAACCATATTATGCTAACAACTGCAAAGTCCGTGGGTAACAAGCTGAGTTATGAGCATGGTTATTTGAATAATTGTTTACACACAGGTGATCATTCTCAATAATTGATATTGTGAACATGATTGCAACTGCTTGTTAATTTCTGATGATTTCATTGAGCTGGTGTTTCGATGATTTGATTCATAGCAGGTTATCCGAATATTGCGAAAACGGTTTAATTTGTGAAGAGGTGGTTGAATCATTTTAATAGTTAATTTCTATACTTTACACTTGGATGCTGTAATTTCGTTTGTAGCCTCTTTAGGACATTTACTTGACGATGCCCAGGGCCCGGATCAGATGAGTGGCTCTTAAAGCTAATTTATATGCTTTACACTCTAGGAAGCTTTAATTTTGTATGTAGTTGCATACGAGTCTGCAACTAAAGACATAAAATGTCTCAATGTGTTGCAGACGCGTATGCAAGCGTTTGTTTAAGATAAAAATCAAATTCCAGGAGTTTTCTTTTTCCTTATGTTTTTTTAACGGTTGTTGCGTAACATTTTTTGTGATGTTACAGTATTTCACTACACAATAATGTTATCCCTAAGACATATGCCAATATTGCCATGCCAATAAATTGCAATTGTTGTTTAATTTTTCAAAGAAAGTGAACAGTACTAGCTAGAAATGGAACACAGCGTTCACTTCTAGCGACCGAACTAGTCAAAACTAATAAGCAATTCGTTATACTCGTAGTTACTCTTTTAAACTATTATGGCTGGGTGCTGGTAATGATAATAATAATAGATATGTAGCTAAAGATCAAACTCTACAACACACTATGGAACTCTGGAATGGAATCTTATAGATTCATTGTTAGGATAGTCGCACGTCAATAAATATATTTTTCAGGTTGGTTGCATTACTTTTCATACAGCTTCCCAGCTGTAAGGAAAATGAACGAATATTGTAAAGAAAGCCTTAGGTAAGAGGGGTCAGAAGGTAAGGGATTTGCTCAACAAGAAAACAGTTCTGGCAGCTGTAATACAAGTTCCATTGATTTATTTGAGAGAGGATGTGCTCCAAACGATGCTTATAATCCTCTTTCTCCTTTATCGGCGGTTGGATATCATCTATGTGACTTGAGCAAACGGAATCACATAAATCCTTATCGGAGGAAGGAAAGGAATGGATGTCAGGATCCGAAGGATCACAGGAATGGAATCCACATCTATATCTACAGCTTTAGTAGTCAGAGAGAACAATTGTAAATAATGAATGAATAATAAATGAGGAAACCAAGAGAAGCCGAGATAGATTATTCAATATTTTAGCTGTTGTATGATCTTAAAACCTATAATATACCACCCCTGAAAAAACTATTAATTTAGCAGGTGATACCATTAAATGTATGTAATTACTAGTATTTTTGTGTACCTACTCCATAAATTAACAATGTTCATTGTTCACATTATAAATGTAGGTACATTCCAAATTAGTAAAGACGATTATGTTCCAAAGTTATGTGAAAAGCCTCGCAGACGAGTTTGCAAGTGGCTGTACTGAGAGGTAGTTATGTACTTTCCGAAAATCAAACTCAATAATTTCGTATTTGATTTCATTTTCCTCAGAAATTTGCGTACCTCTTGTTCTGTTGTACTATTAAAATGGGAGAAAGCACAACCGAGGGAGGTTGCTTATTGACTCTTCCATGAGCCGTCGGTCGCGTGAGTGTAGTATTGCATCAGGTAACTTTCGAATCGCCATTCTGTTTACATCCGTCAAGGTATACATATTAACCACTAGAGGAGTAAAATAACCTTGCCAAACAAAACGGAAATGTCGATACTGTAAAAACTAGTCGACCCTCACTATGTTCTGGCACGAACCCATTGACACTTTCCCAATGAAAACACTGCAAATTATTACACAAAGGTTTATTATTCCTGAATTAGATAGCCCTTGCACTCACATCACTGATCTACAATATTAAACCTCATATATGACATATAATTGAAGCCCCGGGTTCATCCCTTGACACAGCCAGGACCCACAATTTAGAGAGACCACACGAGTTGGGTTAGGACATCGTCATCTAACCGCCATATATGGGGTTGCGTAGATTATATATTATTAATTTGAAACTATGATTGTTTCTCGCACATAAATTCCTTAATAACAATACTGTGTCTACATGGTAAAGGGGGTTAAGTGTAAATTTTTCAAAAATGAGATATTTGAAATTATTACACAAAGGTTTATTATTTCTGTATTAGATAGCCCTTCTATGCAGATCATTGGTCTATAACCTGCGCATTGTGCCTCCCGAAAGGGTTCAAGCCTTTACAGCTCAGGATCCCACAATTGTACGGTTTGTAGTAGGTGAACGCTGAAACATTTTCTAAAAATGTCAAAACAACAATACGAAAAACCTAGTAAATCGAAAAGGAAAGAAATTAGCCAGAGGCCCTATCAGCTATTCAGTGATCCTCCGAACCTCGTCATAGTTTTTGAGGTGTCCCGAACGAGCTCCATTAAATTTCAGCAACATGAGTCAATAAGGAAAGAAATTAGCCTCGGTGGTTCCGAAGCTGATCAGAATAACACGAAAACTGAGAATATTACAGCATTATAAAATAACCAGGTGACTCAGAAAGAGTAACGCTGAGACCACCGAAAAGTTTCAACAACCCTCTGTTTGCGCGCGAATTGAGAAGAATCAGAACTTTTTGATCAAACTCTACATACACATATCAAAAAACGTTAAACTCAAAGAAGTTCAAAACGAATTTCCAAGAAGGAAATTTTGGATTAATTGCTATAGCTTCATTTTCTTAGAAATTGGCTATAACGTTCCGACCTTGGTAAACTCGGAAGTAATTGAGCTTTTGTTGTTGGAATAGAAATAATAATTTAATTAAGAGTAATTCCTAAGTATTTACTTATCAATAATTTAAAAATGTATATAATTGAATTAGGTGATTACATACCTACGCTTCACAAACCCAATAGGATACAGAAGTTATAATAAACTCGATTTCGAGAATTCAGAATTCCATTGCAATTATATTATCAGCTGATACAATTGCCATAGTTTTCAAGGCGATTTATCATAATTATGTTTTGCTGGTTTTGATTCACTCCCATGTTGATGTCTCTTTTTCTTGTCGATGTTTTAGCCCTTAGGGAAACCAAAATAATAAACGCATAGCAACCGGGATGGTTTCGTTCAATGTTTTGGTCAGATACCTATAAATGAAACTCAAAAATCATTACATTTACATAGAAAGATTTCATGATCTCGACTTTTGAACATTTCAGCCCTTAGGCTTTACCTTTTAGTGTTGATCGAACGAGATGCCGATATTACTGAAACATCCCCGGACGATAAATGATTTTGAAGCCGAATTTCTTGAAGTTACGTTGAATACTTTCTAAGAAAAACTTCGGACGGCGAACGGACGGTTTTAGCGAATTTTTGAAGAAAATTAAGCTATTGCTCTCTCCTCAAAATTTGTAGAATGTTAATTTTTGAAAAAATGTTATGCAGAAATCCTTATCAGGAATCAGGAGAATCATATTCTGAAGTTTAACGCATTTTTAGCGAATTTTTTCAGAAGATAAAACTATTGCAATGGCTCCAAAAATGTTAAAATAAAAATTTTCAAAAATTTTCTTCATCGAAATCTGTTTTGAGGCATTCTGAAATGATTCCTCGATTTTAACGCTTCTTTATATGTATATATATATGTATATATATATATATATATATATATATATATATATATATATATATATATATTTATACAAGTTGATGGTTCTACTGAACTATATATGAATGATTAGTAATTTAGGAAAGAAATTTCACAGATAAAAGACGAAAGAATGGAAAATCTAATATTTCGATGAAAATTTTGGTCACAGATATAGAATATAGTAGGAGAAATGATTGTTTTCTTGCGTCCTGATTGCTTGGGAAAAACTCGTATCCAAGGCTAAGATGCTGGCTGAAACGATTATTAATTTTTGTAGTGTTCAATACCTTGAGTTAATCGTTTAGATTGAGGCCAGGTGGTCGATTTGCTGCAAGTATTAATCTGTGAGCTCTTTCTGATTGCTGGAGCAATCTATCATCAGCCGTATCTGGCAACTTTCTTAAAACTTTCACCCCAAAGCACTGGTCGAACGTGGCATTATGGGACGTCGCATGTATTTTAACTGGGAGTTGCTGGGTTTGGGTGATAGAT
The DNA here is from genome assembly GCA_030762985.1 of Adelphocoris suturalis. Classification (NCBI taxonomy): domain Eukaryota; kingdom Metazoa; phylum Arthropoda; class Insecta; order Hemiptera; family Miridae; genus Adelphocoris; species Adelphocoris suturalis. The sequence continues at coordinate 104,408,206 of CM061043.1, forward strand.
GCTCTGTGATTGTTCATGCGCATCTATCACCCAAACCCAGCAACTCCCAGTTAAAATACATGCGACGTCCCATAATGCCACGTTCGACCAGTGCTTTGGGGTGAAAGTTTTAAGAAAGTTGCCAGATACGGCTAATGATAGATTGCTCCAGCAATCAGAAAGAGCTCACAGATTAATACTTGGAGCAAATCGACCACCTGGCCTCAATCTAAACGATTAACTCAAGGTATTGAACACTACAAAAATTAATAATCGTTTCAGCCAGCATCTTAGCCTTGGATACGAGTTTTTCCCAAGCAATCAGGACGCAAGAAAACAATAATTTCTCCTACTATATTCTGTATCTGTGACCAAGATTTTCATCGAAATATTAGATTTTCCATTCTTTCGTCTTTTATCTGTGAAATTTCTTTCCTAAATTACTAATCATTCATATATATATATATATATATATATATATATATATATATATATATATATATATATATATATATATATGTGTGTGTATGTGTCATTCCAGACGATAACTCTCGATAGAATTGAGATAAAAACTTCGTTCTTTCGCCAAAAAATCAAGCATTTCAAAAGAAAGGATGAGTTCGTTGGACAACACTTTTTGAGCACATTAAATTGGTCAAATTTCAAAAAATGCACTTGAAAAATCACTAAAAAAGGCAAAAAACTGCTAAAAATTAACAAATTTCTATTTTTTAGCAATGCTACTCGAAAAAAATTAATCTAACATGAACTAGGACATTTAAAAATTTAAGCACAAAATTGTACTGAAAAATGTACTTGAATTTCATTAAAATAAGCTAAAAATCGATAGGAACACTTGAAAAAATCGTAAAAATCCACAAAATCGTTTGTTCATTGGAATATTACTGACAAAAGTCCAGTAATGCAGCATGACCCCATGAGCGAATTTTTGAAGAAATCTTCGACATTTCAGTCGCTATTGATCGTGTTGAGAAATTTTAGTTTATGATTTTGATAGACAAACATGGAATAAAATTATTAACACATGCACAGAGTAAATTCATCAGTTGTGATTACATTTTTTTTCTTTTTTTAAAGCACCTACTACCTACGTTTTAAACAGCATGGTTCTAGGATTGGTTATACAGGGATACTTCCATAAGAGTAGTTAAATCTGAATTTGGACAATGTTTCATGCAAATATGACCGATTTTTACAACTAGCGAACTGATTTTTCAACTTTGAAATTTTTGAAAACTTGATACATATTCTTATAGGAGATTTTACGCTGTTTCCGAATATACCACATGTTAGTATGCTGAAAAAATTATTTCGCACAACAAATCGCCAAAACAGACTATTTTGAAATTTTTGACTACATTTTTGAAAATTTCAACCCGAAGATGTAATCCGATCATGCTGGCCAACGAACTTGAACTTTCGTTTTGTGTCCTTAACATTTTAAAATTTGTTTGAAGTTTCTAGCACAATTCTACGGATAGTTATTGTCTGGAATGACACATACATACATACATACATACATATATACATACGTATATACATATATACATACATACTTACATAAAAAAAATGCGTTAAACTTCAGAATATGATTCAGAATAGCCTGAAACGGATTTCTGCATAAAATTTTTTCAAAAATTCACATTCTACAAATTTTGAGGCGAGAGCAATAGCTTAATTTTCCTCAAAAGTTAATTTGCAAAGTTAATTTGCTATAAAATGTATAATGAAATTTTTATTTGTCCCCAAAGTGCTCAAATTTCAACAGAATTTAACATAAATGTAATACTACCGTTTATGAAAATTCGCTCATACGATCATGCTGCATGACTGGAACTTTTTTAAATGTATGTATGTATGTATGTATATATGTATGTATGTTTATATGTATATAACACATACATTGTTTATATGTATATAATATATGTTTATATGTGTTAGAAACTTCAAACAAATTTTAAAATGTTGAGGACACAAAACGAAAGTTCAGGTTCGTTGGCCAGCATGATCGGATTACATCTTCGGGTTGAAATTTTCAAAAATGTAGTCAAAAATTTCAAAATAGTCTGTTTTGGCGATTTGTTGTGCGAAATAATTTTTTCAGCATACTAACATGTGGTATATTCGGAAACAGCGTAAAATCTCCTATAAGAATATGTATCAAGTTTTCAAAAATTTCAAAGTTGAAAAATCAGTTCGCTAGTTGTAAAAATCGGTCATATTTGCATGAAACATTGTCCAAATTCAGATTTAACTACTCTTATGGAAGTATCCCTGTATAACCAATCCTAGAACCATGCTGTTTAAAACGTAGGTAGTAGGTGCTTTAAAAAAAGAAAAAAAATGTAATCACAACTGATGAATTTACTCTGTGCATGTGTTAATAATTTTATTCCATGTTTGTCTATCAAAATCATAAACTAAAATTTCTCAACACGATCAATAGCGACTGAAATGTCGAAGATTTCTTCAAAAATTCGCTCATGGGGTCATGCTGCATGACTGGACTATTTTTTAAATTCAATTTTGGGATTGGGACAAATTTTGAGGGGGGGGGGGGGGGGGGGGGGTTAACCAACTTTTTTCTTGATCGATTACAATGGTTCATTATTGCAAATGAAAATTGGCGCTAAGTTATGGTCTCACCATACGGGGAGCTATTTGGTTGGAAATTTGACATTATGTGTACAAAAATCATCGGTCGCTATAGTGCAAATGGAGTCATGTGCACATTACACTATTGGCTTGCATGTTTAATAATAAATAAATAAATATCTGTACGTATATGTATTTAAATACATCAATATGAAAAAGTAAAAGTGTTGAACTATGAGATTGGTTTCATAACCCTACAAAACAGATTTCAATGAAGAGATTCTTCGAAAATTTTGATTTTAAAATGTTTGCAGCCATTGAAATGGCTATATTTTCTACAAAAATCCTCTCTGGTAAGCTCCCATTAAATACAAGCAGTTGATGTCCGCCTTCCATATTTTCCATCGAAATAGTAATTATTGGAACTAAGAGATTTGGAGCCATCTGAGGCCTGAATGGTTACACCGGGAAGTGAGGCCTACCTTGAGGCATATTAAGTGTCTATCCCTGGAAGGAATATTATTTAGAAACCCATTTCGAGGTACATTTCACGAGCCAATTGTTGGTTTATTGTTCCAGACTATTTTCTCTCATTTGGATTTTACGTTGTTGACGTGGTCGTTGACTTTACTTGCCTTTATTTACTGATCTAATTTCTTCTAATATCTGATTGGTTCTTCAAGCAATATAAATGCAAGTACGAGACAATGATCAGAAAGCTCAGTTTGAACAGCTCGTTGATTTACTCCCTGCCAAACAGTCCCGCTCAATAAAGCGAATAGTGGAAGCAAAATCTTCCCAGTGGTTGACTGTAAGTCCAACCATGGCTGACAATTTTGATCTGAGTGCTACTCAGTTTCGAGATGCACTGGCCCTAAGATATGGAAGGGACCCATCTGGGCTACCGTCACATTGTGATGGTTGCGAAGAGCAAATGAGTTTGACTCATGGGCTCAATTGCAAAAAAGGGGGCCTTGTCAAGCATGGACATGACAACCACAGGGATGATTGCGCTAAACTCGCTAGTCTAGCTTGGGGAAGTGTAGGAGTGGAACCAATATTACGAGAAGCAGAAAACGAGAGGCCAGCGCTCATCGCCGATATCGTGGTGGAAGGATTGTGGGAAGGTGGGAGGAAAGCGTTTTTAGATAACCGCATTGTTAATGCCGACGCCCCCTCTTACCTTCACCAAGATTGGGACGCAACTGCAAGGGCATATTCACAGCAGAAGCATGCAAAATATGATGTGGCAGAAGAGGATCATTTACTCCATTAATCTGTTCTTGTGATGGTGCCTTACATGTGGAGTACAGTGCTTTTCTTAAGAGACTGGCAGATCGGCTCAGTGAAAAGTGGGCATAGCCGTACAGCCAAGTGTTGAACTGGGTTAGAGTGAAAATTCAATTTTCTATCATTCGGGCGGTGTCTCTACGCTTGCGAGGGAGCCGCAGGAAGTTGCGTCACCTGAATTTGGAGGATGGAGCTGCTGTGCCTGCCATCAGCTAAAGGAAATAGCATGAATGAACTATCAAAAATTGGAAGGAAAAAAAAAAAAAAAAAACATATCAAACTCCCGTTTCTTCCATGATCAATCCAACCTTTCCGAACATTCAAATATTCCTGTAGTATGTCAAATTAAACGTTTTCTTCCGAGAAAAAAAAAAAAAAAAAAAAAAATATATATATATATATATATATATATATATATATATATATATATATATATATATATATAAATGCATTGATATAGATGCAGATTAAAAAGTTCCAGTCATGCAAAATGATCTCACAAATTTTCATAAATTACCACCAATCGTATTATAATTTGATACATTTTATTGAAATTTGAGCAATTTTAGTACAAATAAATTGGTGAAACCAATATTATGATGAAAAAAAAAAAATATCATAAATTAAATTGGGCAGTTCAAAAAAGATTTTGGATTTTTAGATATTTTGCAGTATTTATAGATTTTCAGCAAATACCTACTAATGAAATTTAAGAACGTTTTCCAGCATAATTTTGTGTAAACATTTTTGAAAGCCCTAGTTAATTGTTGATAATTTTATTTTGACTGACGTTCTGATAAAATTATAGATTTAACAATTAATTTTTGGCCGTTTTTAGTTGTTTTTTTAAAAGCCAAATTTCATTAAGTTCGGTCCAGTAGTTCTGGAGAAGAGCCTCGAACGGCGTACAGCAGACGGACGGATTTTTTTAAATTCGATTTTTACAATCTACGCATCATGAAACGTATACCAACCAAATTGGGGGTGGGGGGGGGGGGGGGGGTTACATTTTTTAGGTTGATCGATGACAAAGTTTCATGATTAAAAATAATAAACCAAAACACGTTAAACAACTGATGAACAAAGCAAGCTTGATCGCTAAGGAATGATGTTTCCAGTTACAGCTTCCCATGTTACGTTGGTCATTTTGATCATCATCCTTATTAAATACTCCAACGCTAATTAAGTAAGTAAGAAGGCTCTATATAAAAATAGAGCATGAAAAGGTCTCGTTGTGATACATCAAAAACAAAATTTTTAGCGATTTCGTACCATTTTGCGACTGAGTGAGGGTGGAATGTGACTAAAGCATATATTCTCTAAAATACTAAATTCCGACCCACGCAATCAATTCATTCTAGAATTAAAATTAATTCTCGAACCAACTCTTTTGCGTTCGTTATTGATAAGTAAGTTTGACAGCTCCTTCTACCTCCCGACTCCCCCTCACTAGTAAGCTGAAACTATTGATTTGATGGTGACCGTAAGGGGGATCGGAGGTTCGGGGTGATGAGACCAAGTTTAAGTCCTACGAGCTTGAGGTAGCTCCAACTTTGTTTCAAAGTTTTCATTTGGACTTGTTTCCAGGCCGGGACGTTGGCAGAATAAATATTGGCGGAATTTCTAAGACCTTTACAGGAGCTCACTCCTCAGTAGAATTAAGGACATCTGGGCAATCGGATGAACGGAAACTTTCTTGGGTTCTGTTTCCTCTCGATGGCAAGTGAGATTCATTATTTGACGGAAATATAATATTGTTAAAAACCGAGAATGGCGGACTATCACAGTCAATAATAATTTACGAAACGTTAAGAAAGTTGAAGTTTTAGACATTATTAGTTTCGCAATGTCAATGATACCAAAACAGGATCTTGCACTGTACATTTTGATATTTTATGTCTTCGCTTTGGCACATAAACGAAAGAAGCGTTAAAAAAAAGCGTTACTGTTGGTTTTCTGATGATTTCCGCTTACAACCGAGTGGTTGCTAGGGAAAGGGTACTTCGACGTTTTTCATCCCACAAAATTCGTTGGCCATTCGTTCGAAAGCTCTCGATTTATCCAACCATATTATAATAACTACTGCTAAGTGCGTGGCCAACAAACTGAGTTATGAACACAGGTGATCATTCTCAATAATTGATATTGTGAACATGATAGCAACCTTTTTTTAAATTCTGATGATAAGTACGAGTCTGCAACTTGAGACATAAAATATCCCAATGTGTTGCAGACTCGTATGCAAGCGCTTTATGTCTTTACTTTGGCACATAAACAAAAAAAGCGTTAACAAAAAGCGTTAATAAAAGGCGTTCAAAAAAGCGTCACGGTTGCTTTTCTGATGATTTCCGCTAACAACCGCTCCTCCTTTATACACACTTCCTCTATTTACATACTTCGAATGAAATTATTGAAACACAGAATGTTTTTTAGCTCAAGCGTTTCACATAAACCCGTGAAACCCGCATATAAGAATGACTCAGATTTTGCGGTGTTTCTTATCAATCAGAGTTGGAAGGTAATGATTACTTTGAGTAATGATTACTTTTTCAATTACTTTCCTGTTTTGATGGAAATTCACCTCGGGCGACAACAGCTACTGTCAAAAATCAGAATGCAGGCCTTTGAACAAGAAAATTTCATCGAGAGTAATTGCAATTCCCATTACAAGTCTTGTAATGGTAATCGAAATTGCAATTACTTTTTCCGATTACATGTAATGGGAATTCAAAAAAACCCATTCCCATTACATGTAATCAGAAAAAGTAATTGCAATTTCGATTACCATTACAAGATTGGAATGGGAATTGCAATTACATTTATTCGAAAGGAATGGGAATTCGTAATGGGAATGTGGATTCCTTTTTTAACAACCCTGTATCAATACTATGTCATGTTGCTTTATTTATTTATCACCAGTGCAAAGACTCACCACCAGCTCAATGTAATCACCAGAAATTAACAAGCTGTTGTAATCAACTTGCGTCTCTTTACTGCAATGGAGGAATTTCAGAGCGCTCTTGTGGTTGCTCCGTAAGGTTCTTTCAGATTATAGTAACAGGATACCTCGATAGCTAATTCTCGTTCAAACCTCCTCTCTCCTATTTTCAAATGATTATAGTTTGACTAGCTGACCCGGCGGACTTTTTCCCGGCAAACATATTATTCGTACAGTCATGGTTACTAATAAGAATAATTTAATTATTAGAATATATCATTTAACTGAAGCTAAGAAAACATTGAATATAAATAATAAAGTAGTACGTATAAAGGGTGAATACGGGTATTTTAATTAGTTTCTGTTGATGTTTTGCCCAACCTTCTGGAGACGTTGGAAGATACGTCGGACATTGTAAGTGGTGGTTAATGGAAAGAGACCATCATTTTATTCGTTTCTCGATGTTCAAGAGAGGCTTCCTATCAATTTTCGAATTCCTAGGGTGAATAGGAGAGAATTTAGCTAAGTCAGCTGATCTGGATGGAACTCGTCATTGCATCCGTCTCTTAATGCCCTAGAGATGCTCCCTATAAATTTTCAAATTCCTAGGATTAATAGGAGAGAATTTAGCTGAGTCAGCTGATCTGGTTGGAACTCGTCATTGCATTTGACTCTTGATTCTAGAAAGGCTTCCTGTCAAATTCATTCCTAGGGTGACATGAAGAGAGTTTAGTTCACTCAGCTGATAAGGATAGAGCCCATGATTTTAGTCGTTTCTCGATGTCCCAGAGAGGCTCTCCATCAAACTTCAAATCCCCAGGGTGGATAGGAGAGATTTTAGCTAAATCTGCTGATCTGGTAGGGACCCGTCATTGCATTCTTTTCATAATATCCTGGAGAGACTTCCTGTCAAATTTCACATTCCCAGGGTAAAAAGGAGAGAATTTACCTCACTCAGCTGATCTGGGACGTAGGAATCATCAAGCTGAAGTCCCGCAGAGCCTACATGATAAATTTTAGCTTCACATGGTAAATATTATGGGAAATAGCTTTAGAGCTATTCAGCTACTCCTACCTACCTACTCAGCTGATAGGCCCTAGGCATCGCCGTAGCTAATTAAGTCCTGATGCTCCTACCTGCCTTTCAAACTGCCTTCATTTTCTGTCTGTGAAATAGATCATCGATCACTTTAATTTGATGGGACCGAACCTACGATTGGCCTTGGAAACCATAAACAATGTTCCTAAGGAAGACCGGGTTCTCGATGAAGGAGGAAGCTTAAACGATTTACTTTTGCCTATTTTCTATTCCGGAACTTGCAAGTCAATTTGCGCCCACCCTCATGAAAATCGGTTCAGCCGTTCTTGAGTTATAAACAGCGTAACAAACACGACTTTCTTATATACTAGCCGCTCCGGCTCGCTACGCTCGCCTCCACGTCCAGCCGGGGGGCAAGCCACCCGGACCCCCCATTAAATTGCTCGCTTCGCTCGCAAAATGTGGCATGTGGGGAATTTTGCTCGCTTCGCTCGCAAAGTGTGGCATGTAGGGCATGTTGCTCGCTTTGCTCGCAAACGGTAGATCCCTAAGGGTAGGTTTAACGTGTGTAGGGGATGTTGCTCGCTTCGCTCGCAAACGGTAGGTCTCTAAGGGTAGGTTTAACTTCTGTAGGGGATGCTGCTCGCTTCGCTCGCTTGAGGAAGTTATACTGCCCACCCAACTTGGCAGACGTTTTTTTCAGTTGGGAATTCTTACAAACAAATTAAATCTTATAAACATGTAGGGAATGATGCTCGCTTCGCTCGCAAACGGTAGGTCCCTAAGGGTAGGTTAAACTTCTGTAGGGGATGCTGCTCGCTTCGCTCGCTTGAGGAAGTTATACTGCCCACCCAACATGTAGGGGATGTTGCTCGCATCGCTCGCAAACGGTAGGTCTCTAAGGGTAGGTTTAACTTCTGTAGGGGATGCTGCTCGCTTCGCTCGCTTGAGGAAGTTATACTGCCCACCCAACGTGGCAGACGTTTTTTTCTGTTGGAAATTCTTACAAACAAATTAAATCTTATAAAACTATGTGGAACCACGAAAAGTTTATTAGTGGATGTTGCTCGCTTCGCTCGCAAGGTATACCTGTATATGTGTAGGACAAAGTCCGTATTTATTCTGTTGAAATGGCTCTCGCTTCGCTCGCAAGGTAGGTGTACCTATGTATACCTGCTCGCCTCGCAAGGTATTGCGTAGAAGTGCAAATGGGAACCCCCCTGTGAGGGTCCCTTCTGGTAAGCAACGTTGTGAAACGGGCGGCCCGGGTCGATTAATTTCTCATATTAAACGGTTCCCCTCGCTTCCGCTCGTGATTTGACCGACTGCCCGTCACTTTTTTCGATATCCGATTTCGGATTCAGATTCGGCGGACCCAAAGCTGTATTTCGCCCGCGAAAACCGTTCCGAAAAACGTACCTTTATGGGGTATATTTTAATCGGAAAAAACCAAGTTTTTCGGCGGACTTTTCGAGAAAACGGGTCCGTACTCTCGCATTTTTTTGACGCATTTCCCGATACTTTTTTCGCGATCCGATCGCGCCGTCGTCTTCCTTGTAGGAAAACCTACGAAACCCGTATTTTTCAGGAATTGTCAACGGCCGTTTAGAGGGGTAGGGGAAGTGGGGAAGTCCAAAAAGCGCACATTAATTCTTACTTCGACCCCCCTCCCGCCCTACGGCCCATGGTTCGGGTGGGATTAAACAATTTTAAATTCGCTTATACACCCTATCGGAAAATTCCAAGAAGATCCCACCACTCGTAGATCCGGCCCACTCAGCCGTTTGGCCGTGCATAGACACGACAGACAGACGGAGTTTCATTCTTATTAATAGTATAGATAGATATAGATAGATATATATATATAAATTAATTCTTTTCTTATATTAGTCCACTTACAAATGAATATAGTTCGATTAAAATTAATACTATTGTTATATTAGTCAAACTAGTTCGCAATACCGGACAATCATTGTTTGATTCCGTTACGTTCCATCACAGAAAATTCTTTCAGTAAAATATAGATTAGTTGGATAAATTGATCAGAATGATTTTTATTGTTTGGTGGTCAAAAATGAATAAAAATCCTAAACCAAATCCTTTTAGTAAAATACAGACTAATTGATCAAATAGATCAAAATGACATTTAAAAATATGTTTCGGAAATTGAAATACGAAGTTAAAACTGTACTCCCGCACTGGAATCGAACCCGGGATCTTCCACTCAGTAGTCCAGTGCTACCCACTATGCGGAGATGGAACAATCACAGTTTCTCACTCTACTCTATTTAATTTATCTTTCTCTAATTGATGATTAGAGGGCCCGACATGTTAACAAGTCAGAGCTTGGATGGGTTAGGCTCCTTGCTGTGGGTCGTGCATGGTATTTTCTTGTATTAGTACGGAGCAATGAGACACTTATATTGCTGAGCGTACCAAACAGGTTTCTGAATATAAGGTTTCAGATAATACGGTGAAAAAGTAAAAAAAACGGAGAAGTCTCAAATACGGCAAGGCAATATGGCATACAAGTAAAATGACGGCAGTTCTCAAAGTGGAATTGGTAAATTTTCTATTGGGTTTGACTTTTTCGGTTAGTATGTAGTTCTGTAAGCCTATAGCATGAAAAGTACGGCACTGTAAATCCCAATGTAAGCACGGAGCAATCATTCAGTTTGATAAATACATTGATTTCGGCTGTTCGATACGAGAAAAATATTTTTCAATAATTATTGAATAAAATCAAGATCTTGAATCCAGTGCCATTGAGGTTTTAAACCAGAACGGAGCAGAGTTGCCAGACTCGAAGAAGCAAAATACTGCAGATGTTAACAGAAAAATATTTTAGAAATACTGTAGATTTTTTATTTCAAAAATACTGTATAATACAATAGATTTAATTAAAAAAAAAAAAACCGTAGAATACAGTTCTATTCAAAAACACAGAATATTATCATGCTAAGCCAGTAGGATTAGCACAGAAGAAGATGGCCCCTATCATTGAAAACTCACCTGACATTTATTTGCACACTTAGGGGGTGGGGAGGGAAGGAACCTCTAGAAAACATAATTAGTAATAAAAAGTACGTTGAAAAAGTTATAATTCGCACAAAACGCTTGCTTCACTTTACCCCGAGGGTTGTAGGAACAACTATACCGAGGTAGAACACTTTGTCAAGAGTAACGAATAACGCGTATTACTAACTATTTATATCGGAAAAATGTTAATCAGTTTCACAATATCTGGTCCAATATCTACATTTCCAACATAACATATCTCTATTTTCCATTCTTGGGGCATAGAGTGATGAGAGGGGGAGGGGGACGGTTTCCCTCCATGCAACGGGCTTTTTTCTTTTTTTGTTGTATCAGTAGGTACAATCTCCTCAATTTTATGACATTTAAAAGCAGAAAGATGAGGTCTTTAAATTAATCAAACGAAAAACGGTAAAATTAACAAATTTAAGTAAAATAATTAGTATGAAAAACCGCCTTTAAACGTCGGAAAGATGTTCCGTGTCTCAATAGAAGGGGTAGCGTTTCGAATATTCCCTCGAGTGAGTTGTGACAAGCTGTCAGTTTGTAACTTTCCTGGAGGACGTTCACCGCTCCGTGGGACATCCCACTTCTATTACCTACCTCTCGTCTTCCACTAGAGAAATATTTATTTACTGTGAAACCGTTTTTGATGTTATTGCTGTTCAGTGATTGGCCCCATAATCTTCAAAATGGAAAGTTACTGACAATTGATTAATTTTCAAGACAAGAATGTACGATATTTCCAGGAAGCTGCGAGGCCTACAAGTGTGAACAATGACAGTTATTATACACAGTTTTATGATTTTAGTATTTGATACAATCTGTGCAGAGTCTAAACATAAATTTGTGATAATGTCATTCACTACAAGGACGGGTTTGATAGGAAGGGGCTGAGCCGGCACCATCAAATACCACATGAATAAAAGCAGAGGATTATGACAGCTCGGTGCATAACTACGCAACTATCAGAAATGACCTTCCTTCGTTCATAGAGGCCGAGATATTAAAAATTTCCACATTAAAGAATCGGGAAAAGTAAGTCCCACTCCTCGACAGATCGTAGGTACTTAACGTTCAGAAGCACGGTCGAACCTCCTACCACGAATGGATGTGGAACTAATATATTTGCATTCCAACATTTCTATTTGCGATATACGAACAAATCATTATATTATATATATATATATATATATATAATATATAATATAAATTTATACATATATATATATATAACTCAAAGTTTGTTTCTATCTAGGTATCTATCTATGTATGTTCCCAATAGGCGGCTAAACGGCTGGACCGATTCTGATAGAAGCAGTCGTAAAATGATCAGCGCAAAACATAGAATCAGAATCAGAATCATATATATTTGTCAAAACATGCTATTATGTAGAACAATTGTCAAAGCAAACATTGTTGTACTAAGCAAATCAGCATTCATGTAGCCAATAAAAGAGGAGGAAAAACATATTGATTAAAACAATAATAATAAAATAAAACAAAAGAGTGTAGGCAGGTCATTAACCCGCCTAAAAGGCGGCTCGGCCGGGGCTTCCCAACCGAGCCCGGACCCGACCCACCATGGCGGCCTCTCGGAGGGCGCCCACCTATTTCTAGGTAAGCACCCCAAGACTAGGTCAGAACTTCCAAAACATCCTTCTACTTCATAAACGGCGCTACCCTTCGCAACCGATTAGTTTAGTTGCCGAACTTTTGTTATTATGGTTGTAACAGGCAGTTTCTTAGCGGCGGAAATTCATGACAAGTGGAGAAGCCTTGATGGGTTGCGTTACAAATAGGTGGTGATTGTCCCGTCCTCAGAGTCATCACCTCAGTCGACAACTCCGACAAAATCGGATTTGAGGGAGTTGTCGACTGAGGTGATGACTCTGAGGACGGGACAATCGGCTCTGAATTCCAAAGGTAATAAGCTGGTCGAAGAAAATTCTGCACTACAAATTAAAGTGACCCGTCTAGAAGATATTAGTAGGAAGGGCAACTTGCTTTTCAAAAACATAGGAAATCGGAAGGATGAGCCCAAACAAGCAGTTTCGGATTTCTGTCGTGAAATATTACAAATGAATGACAGTAATCTGAGCATTGTCTATGCACGTTTCCTCAAAAAAGAAATTAATTATAATTTTATTTTGGTGGAATTTGCGGATTCCAGAGATATTTCTGCAATTCTCAAAAGAACTAGGTAGGCTTAAAGGTACTACGTATTCCATTCAGAAAGATTATTCGGAAGAAACGAGAAAGTTGAGGAACCAATTGTTCGAAATACGGAATATTATAAGACAGGAATGTCCGGAGTTAAGAATTGATGTTTGCCCAAATTCTTTGTGGATTGACAAATCGCAATATTTTTTGGATACCGCCAAAGTGGAGCTGTTCGGTAAATTACCAGGATCTGCCGAAGTATTGAAATGGAATGAGCAGTTGAGAAGGGCTGGATTCAAATGCGTGGATCGAAGGCGTGCTGGAGATCGGAACGAGTCGGATCACTTGGACTGACTAGCGGGAGCAGAGATGGGCCGCGCGGACGTAGGATCTGGTCCAGACAAAAAGGAATATCTATCGGACATGCGAATTTTGAGTTATAATGTGGCAGGATTGGGCAAAGTACTATCAGCGCCAAATTTTCTTAGTTACATATTGGAATATGATATGTTTTGTTTATATGAAACCTTTTTTGAGTTAAAAATGTTGAAAATTATAGTAAATATTTTTGGTAATATAAAACACACTGGATTCCGGCTACTCGGCGGTCTGTGATGGGACGTGAAGTGGAGGAGTATTACTGGGTTATAAAAAAACGTATTCTTGTGTAAATGTACAGTTTGGTTTCAGAGTTAAAATTAAAGATTGTGTATTTCATGTTATACCAGTGTATTTAAATTGTAACAAATGGGAGGAAGACTATGAGAATTTTCATGGTTTGGTTACACGTCTAAATGGAAAAAATTTGGTGATTGTTGGGGATATGAATTGTAGACTGGGAAGTTTACAATTGTTGGATCGGGAAGTTTTACTCGGAAGTCCGGGGTTGTTTGCCATTAGGAATTCTATGGATGGAATGGTTGATAGTAGAGGTCGTAAATTTTTGGAGTTGATGGATAACATCGGTGTGATTGTTTTGAATGGACGAACGGTTGATGATCAAAATGGTAATTATACTTACATGGGAGTGAATGGTTGTTCAGTAATTGATTTTTGCGCAGTCTCCGTCTCCATTAGTAACTTAGTTTGTTCTTTCGAGGTTGGGATAGATAAATTTTCCGATCATATGCCATTGACAAGAAGTTATTGATAGAATAGTGATTGATTGAAGTTAAGGAGTTATATTATTATTTGTTATATTAGTTATAGTTATTATATTATTATGCTATTTGTGTATCCTTGTTTTTGTGAGTCTTCGTACACAGTGTTCTCTCTACTTTGACTAAGTATGTCATTATTCATGTGATGTCGTATTAAAATATAGTATCCGAATCCCGGCTCATAGCTCGGTGCTGAAGCCGTACGATGTTCTGTTCGTTACTTTTGTATTAATCATTTATCATGAAATAAAACATTTATAAAATTCAAAAAAATTCAATAGGTGGTGTACGGGAATTCGATATTTCGTGCGAAGAGCGGGATGGAAAAAAGATTTGGTTGGCTCCCGAAATTTTATTATGGTTGCCAACACGAAGTTTGGTGCCTTTCTTCGCACGTGTTTGGTATTGACGATTTCGATCAGCTAAATTCCCTCATTTTCACTCTAGAAAGTTAAAATTTGATAGGGTGACTCCTTGGGACACCAAGAGACGATTGAAATTATTTTATCTTTCCTAAACAGCTGAGTGAGCTTTAGCTCACTATTTTCTATCCAGGATTTTCTGTCCTGTTAACCCTAGAAAGTTGAAATTTGATAGTGAGATCCTCAGGGTCCCGAAAAGTGTCGAACAATGATGAAAAAAATCGAACAAAAAAGAATCAAGAAAATAGGATAAGATTCCATTCCTCTGTTGACGAAACTTTTAGCTTCGAAGGAATTCCCAAAAAGTTCGGAGGATAGCACATTTTAAGAATGAAAAAGTGCTAAAAACCACCAAAACTGCCGAAAATTATCAACACTAGTTGATTGCAGATTTTTAGTTGGAAGAAAATCTGTTTAATCGGTATTTGAAATTAATGATATAAATTGTGGAGAAATATAATCTAAAATGAAAGGGCTTAGCGGTTACTAAACAAGCGGATGGGTGCCGTGGATACTATAAAGCGGCGAGCGAGCTGGCATCACTCGATCAACGGGCGGTTGAGGTGGACGCCGCTTCTAATCTTTTCTGTGTTCTGTGGTTCAACCCAATGATGAGCGAAGAGGAGTCGCGCTCTCAGGAAAGACGGGAACTGTTATATTTCCCCCCTTAAAAACATACTTATTTGAAGAATAACTACCTATGTTAAATATAGACGGACAAGAGCATAAATTCCGATTCAGGAAATCTCAAGTGGAAAGCCACAAAGCTAATTAACTTCCTTCGTAAAGGTACTACTGATTTAATTTTACTGCGGAGAACTTATGCTGCTTAATGAATGCATTTGCGATTAGGAATAATAACGAAGAAATTCAAAACAAGAGGATTGTCCATGAATCTTGTAACTGTCATCTAAACTATTCATCGGGCTACTAACCTCCAATAAAAGAGTGGAATAATTCGCTTAACTATTGGGAATTAGAAAAATTCTTCACTCATCGGGGATTTTGAATAGAAGACTGCCCACTTTGGGGTCTTCGAAGAAGAAGATAATATCATTTGTGAGGAATAACAGAAATTCGAATAAAAAACTAACCTAAAAAAAAAAAAAAAAAAAAAAAAAAACTTAAGCCACCTACTCTCCTAATCGTCGTGTGTCCAATATTTTCACAGATACGTCGCATAATGATGAAAGTAACTCAGTAAACTCATAAACTACAAAAGCTTAATAACTGGGGTATCGTGTCCATAAAACTAGAGCAAACGAGGTAGCTAACTAGCAGTAAATCGAGTGAGGGCTCTTAGGTTATTACCGCAAAACGGCCGGTCGTCCTCGTAAAACCCGCGAGACCGGCACGAGCTGTTTGTGGTGCCCAACGTCCGATCGCGCAGTGGCCAGTTTACCCGTTTTGGGTGGAAAATATCCTGTTAAAGCACTGGGATTTCTTTGCATAATTTACTTATGTTGTTCGCAACTCAGTAGAAGACCGGAAAAAAGGGAGAATTCAATCCTCTTCAGTTATTTACAAAGGGAAGCCAAGTTTGTACAGGTGCTTTTTAGCAAATTAAAAAGAAAATAAATAAATGAAAAAAAAATAAATATCTAATAAAATTAATGAATAAAACTATTGTAGTGGCTTCAAAATTAAATAAATAAATAAATTTTCTCAAAATTTTGTTCTTGAAAAATAAGTCTTATTAATTTAATAATATTGATAATGATTTAAGATTCTGCAATTTGATTTATGACGAAATTATCCTTCCGTCTGACCACCTCAAAAATGTGTTTAGTACCAAAATATGTGACGATGTGTTGCTTCGGAAATCGATTACGAAATTGAGTTAAGGTTACGTGTAATCCTTTCTAACCGACTTTCTGCAGAAATTAGGAATGGAGCTCCTTCGGGACATCTAAAATACAAGGAATTACTACTGTTATTATTAGAAGGTCAGGGAAGCACTGATCTGCTGATAGCATCGTTGTAAAGTGGTTAGGCAACTAAAGATTTATGAAAATCATGAAGATTTTTGAAACGCTGCAAATTATTTCACAAAGGTTTATTATTTCTGTGTTAGAGATCATTGGTCTATAATTTTTAAACTCCGTAGGTATGTAATATATAATCAGAACCTGGCGCATCCTCGCTTCAAAAAGGTTCACACCTTTGCAATTCCTAGAAAAAAACGCATTATAAAAAAAAAAAAAAAAAAAAAAAACAGGTTGATGGGTAAGGAACGAATATAGGTTCAAAGGCCCCTCAGCTGATCAGTGCGCTTCCGTACGTCGTAACCATATAAATAACAGCACCGTGAGTTGATTAGGAAAGAAATTAGCCTCAGAGGTTCCGAAGCTGATCTGAGTCTCTCCATACTTAGTAACTGTATTCCATTCCATTCCATACTCATGATTCATTCATATGTACATTGTAATGAACTTAGGCCGCTCCAGAGGTGCAATGGGGGCCTAAATCCACCCTCATAGATAGAGAGGGGTGTGACAGTACCATAAGAGATACAACTCGTACTAATAGCATATATGTTACGTTCGGAGAAGATTGGTTTTCCGGTTCTCGGATCACCCATCCATTGACAAAAGCAGCCTTTCGAAAACACTAGTAAAGACGCCCGGCGCCCGTTGGGTGACAACGGAGCGACGGCAGCGCTTTCTCTGGGATTCTGACGGGAACTCTGTCAACCCCCCCCCCCCCCCCCCCCCTTAAAGACATACTTGATTGAAGAGCAAGTATGTAAACCAGGTGGAATAGTTTACTGGTTGAGAACTGATGCTCATTAATGAATAGCTGAATTGGCGATTGAGGATGAGAAAAGATAAATTAAAACAAGATTGTCAATGAATCTTCATAAGAAGTATTCATTGGGTAATGAACCCCCAATCAAAGTTGGAACAATCGGGAATAAACGGCGGCTCAACTATGGAGACTTATACCTTCAGGAAAATAAAATAGATATAAATTGATGTGCCCACATTAGGGACTTAAATTGGGAACCAAGCCCTGGAAATAATAATTGGGAACAATGTCCTTGAAATAATAATTGGGAACAATGCCGGGATATAAAGGATAATAAAAATGGCGAAGGCCAGGTATACCATAGGTATGAAATTGAAAATATAAGAGGGGAATAAATGATAAATTATAAGTCACAATGACCAATGAAATTATTTATATACCAAAGGGTGATAACGGGAATTCCTTCAGGAAGACCCGGGCCATGTTTCTTCTGAAACATTAACGCCACAAAAATAGTGGATCGGATAACTATGCGTCAGCCGTACATAATCGAAACCACGCTCTGCTACCATATCAAGGGCTTAGGTACCCCCCCTTAGGTGCAATGGGGCCCTAAATCTTCGATTGGGAGAGGAGAGTGACATTATCCCGGATAGAGATACCACTCCTACTAATAGCATTAATGTGCTATGTTCGGAGTAGATAGGTTTTCCAGTTCTTGGATCATCCATACAACACCAAACGCAGCCTTCCGAAAACATGAGAAGAGGGGTTGGGTCACAACGGAGCGACGGCAGCGCTTTCTCTGGGAACTCTTTCACAACATTCACTCACTCATTTATTCATCCGGAACTCAAAAAAGGAGCTAAATTTCAGGTTTCAGCATCATAAGTCGATAAGAAACAAATTAGGCTGTGTGCACTGATATTGAATTCTTGATATTACAAAGGAGGTCCATTTCAAATTGCTAATCCGTAGGTTGACATTAATATACCTGCGCAGGTACCTACAGGCTCATATAGGGGGGAAATAAGTCCTAATTGACCGATGAAATTATTTATATTAAAAGGGATAAATAGGATTCCTTCTGGAATCAGAAGAGACATCTGAAACATTTAGCCCTCAAAAATAGTTGATCGGATTACTAGGTAATGACCGATGCGCGATCCTAACCTCGCTCTGAGTACCATGTAACAGGTGGTGCTGGGCGTCCAGGGCCGTAATCCGCACAATAAATAACAGAGGAGAGGTGTGACAGCCCCTTCCCCTATTATAAATGTGCTGCTTTCAGGGAATATCCTTCCGATCAAACGGGTGAGGCTATATCCCCAATCGTGGCAGATGATGAGAAAAAGCGGCGTTCAACCCAACGCTGAGCGAAAGGTAGAGACGCGCTCTCCCGGAAATGACGAGTACTGTCACAACAGGGAGCAGCATACGGCATAAAGTCTGCTCAATAAATTGAAGAAATTAATGGACACCTCAATATTATTTCTGAATATAGCACTTTAATTATACATTTCTCTTAACAAGTCCATTTTATTCTATCACCAACCTCATCATCTTAGCACGGAATTGAAGAGGCAATTCCGCAGCGAGAATTCGGGTACTTCTATTCTTAAATGTCTTTAAACAACTACAAACCACGTCAATCAATTGCGTATGGTACAAAGGTACATAAAATAAAATAAAAATTATTGACTTTGAATTTACGAAGTGCATAAAAACAGTACTTAATTACTAATCCCTATGAAGCACTTCTTACTAATTCGTTTTTGGCAAAGCTGCGGCTCTGAGCACCTTCAGTCAGATACTTAAATGAGTTTTCTGTCGTAAATTCCACAAAGAGTTGTGTTGTACGAGGAATTGAAACACGTAGTCGAATCACCCAGAGTGTCAAAGGATTTCATCCGGGGCTTGCGGAACAGTCAAGGGTACCGATTTGATTTGGTTAAATTACCAACCGCTTTACGGGCGCCTTCAAGCCAAACGCTGTATCAGGAGACAGGTAAATTTATTAGTGGAGCAGATAACATCCAACATAATCGAGGCCCGATCCGACCCGCGGAATGGGGAGCCATCCAAATGCGCGTTCATCAATCTCTTGCGTTCTACCTAATAGGTTGGTGGGTGACTGCCCTTTCTCGCAACCTAACTTCTCCCGTACATTCCGAATCAGTTACCGTGAAAATCAGAGATTCCCTCCTGACATTAAAGGGTTGAAATGAAGATGGAATTATACAATATCGAGATTAATATTATTTCTACTTGATCGCAACATTTACCTCCTAGGGGCGGATTCAAGATATCTTTGAGTATATTGGGGGGGATATTTTTTAAATTTATTAATGATATATACATAGCCCAATACAACAAAATTTCAATTCAATTGGTAATCGCAAAAATTAGGTATATATAATTAGAAAATCTAAATCCACATGAGAAGCGTTAAACATAAAAGGACTCGACATAATCAACCACCTACCATCACTCCCGTATCAGGTGATACGGGAGTGAGGGATATCCCAGTCGAAATAGGGGTTCAGGGTAAAAATATCGGAATTAAGCATTCAAAATGCCGCATTTTTAATCATTTTTTTAGTAAGGTTTTGAGCAAGATACATAATTGATTTTGGCAGAACATTTTTGAGTCGCGGTTAATTTCATGATTTTTTTAGGTAGTTCGCCAAGCCAATAGGGTAAACATTTGTAGTTTACAAACACACTAAAGCCTTGTTTACTCGAAATTCCACCATGAATCAAAAGTTTCGTTCTTGCCATAATCGGTAGTTAACAATTTTTGTATGCACAGAATGCTTAAATTTCAAAACACTTTATTACCTATAAATAACGATAGTTTACGAAAATTCGCTAATACGATCATGCTGGATAACTGAAACACTCCATATATATATATATATATATATATATATATATATATATATATATATATATATATATATATATATATATATATATATATATTTATACATGAACCACCAATAACGTTGAAATCTAGAATACTTTTATAATGCCATGAAGCAGATTTCTATGTGAAAAAGTTTGGACGATTTTCATTGCAATCGCTTTTTTTTTCTATAAAAATTCGCTCTAGAAAATTCAAGTTCATTATTAGAACATGCGTCAGTGAGACATGAGCTTAGACTTGCGAGAAGACGCAATCATACAATGGACACCGAGATGGACTTCATCGGACCAGAAGACGGTGCTCCCCTTCCCATCATGGGTGGTGGAGGTGGTTTTGAGAACCAGTGAAAACACGGGAGAAAGCAACCAAAGTATAGATAACTGGACACATATCAAGATAACCAAGAGACATGAAAAATTATTGGTATATGATTTCAAAATTAAAATAAACTGCTTTGAACATGCCAAAAAACACGCAGTTTGCGTAATTCCGAATAGAGGGAGGTAAAACACAAGTAGTTGAAAAGTATTTAGAACACTTGTATTTTTATAAATCATAAGAGAGGAAACATGATGAATTATGAAAAATTATTAATCATTTGCCAAATAATAGGAATAAGGGAAAGTTCACAATTGGCATACGCGAAAGTCAAGATTCACTGAACAAATTTCGGCTATTATTTGTGGCTAGGTGAACCGTGTTTGATAGGAATTATGTGTTAACGACTGGAAAATTTGTTTACAAAATGCTTTCCTATTAAGGCTGGTTCGTGGAGCATGTTGCAAAACACGCAACGCGAATCGGTCAGCTTGGAGTTCTGGAGCTCAGGGTGGCCCCTAATTTCATTTGTCCTTTGATGTCCTAGAGAGCACCCTGTAAAATTTCGTTGTAATCAGAAACTTAACATAACTTTAAGCACACTCAGCTGATCAGGATGGAGCCTGTAATTCGTCTCTTGTTATCCCAGAGAGGCTCCCTATAAATTTTCAACGTCCTACGATGAACAGGAGAGATTTTAGCTCACTCAGCTGATCAGGATGGCGCTCCTCACTTTGCTCGTATCTTTTTGTCCCAAAGAGGCTGCCTATGATATTTCGTCGTTCTACGGTGAATAGGAGAGAGTTGAGCAAGATTTTGTCATCATTATGATTGATATTACGGCTCGTGGTCAGCAGACCTCACCAAAGTCAGCTAGGCACAAGTCCCGACATGGTGATAGATAATATCAAAATTTGGTCTAAATCGGACCAGCGGTTTCGGAGGAGTGGTGAGCACAAAATTTTGTCCATCCATTAAAAAAAAAAAAAAAATTCTTTCAATTTACTTTAGAAACAAAAACATTCAAGAAACAAACACGATGAAATTAAATGAACAAAGTACATTGGTTTATTATTTCCAATAATAAGCCTATGTGATCGTGTAGCAAAAAATTTTTATAACCCCCCCTCAAACTTTGTCACTTTACGTTTCAAGGTACGTAGAATCCAAATTTGAAATGTCCGTCCGCCGTCCGCCGTTCGCCGTTCGCCGTCCGCCGTTCGCCGTTCGCCGTCCGCCGTCCGGGCCATAAAAGGCCTAAGAATTGACTTAAAAAACCCGTTCTTTCGCACATAGACTCCATTCGGGGTCTAGTTGGTCCTAACGTTTAACCATCCCGATCGCTTTACTCGCATAGATGCTATGGGCCAAAAACGGGCAAAAAAATGTCTTTTTCGACGCGCGCACGCCTGGCACGCTTGGCAGGGGCAGGGGGTCACGGTGGGTGGAGAGAGGGGGGTGGAGTGAGAGGAGGCGCCGGCGCCGCGGCTTGTGGTGGGTACAGCGCCGGCGTTCGTTCGAGGCATGAATATGTTTTTTTCAAGGTCATATTTGTGTGTTAATACCAAAGCTTTTCCTACGCATATTTAATAACATATCCTCTCGACTTTTCGTACGTACTTAGATAATGATATTATTAAGGCAATAACTATTTGAATAGATAGGAGCTCAAATCGAGAAATATAAACATGCGTATATAATTATAGAAGTATAGGTTGTGGCAACTCGAAGTAGGACACGCCGAGGAGTCTGGACGGGCCTTATGACGTACGCTAGCCAACTAAAACTACGATCATACTCAATTGAAAAAATAATAAACCTTTGTGAAATAATTTGCAGCGTTTTTTGATTAAAGATGAAAATACAAAATGAAAAATACAAAATGATATCCTTGTATAACTAATTGGAAAGAAACTCGTAAACGAGTTCCACTATCTGCTTTACAAGCAGATACCATGTTACATGGATATGTCTTCGATTGGGGATTTTATAACGGTTGTCCTCGAGAGTTGTGAACAAATCCTTTAACTTTGGACTGTAGGCGACGAAATGTAGGATAAAGAATTTATTTTATTACTAGAGGCCTGTTAGGGCTTAGAAAGCCCTAATCTAGTCCGTATAACAGTAGTACCTAACAGGAACTCAGCACATTCTAGTAACGATATAAGTCCTACCTATTTGTGGCGTTATGCGAACGGCGACACTTGGGGCCGTCTAACACTGAAATCAGTCCGCAAAGTTCTTCATAATTTCGAAGATCGTTCAGAAGTAACTCACCTAGATGTTAGTAACTACACTACGTTTCTTACTTACCGTGGCAGCCTAATAAACAGTGAGTTTCCCTATCAAATTTCAACTTCCTACAGTGAACAGGTAAGAATTTAGCTCACTCAGCTGATCAGAAAAGACCCCATCACTTCACTTGTCTCTTAATGTCACAGAGAGTCTCCATATCAAATTTCAACTTCCTACAGTGAACAGGAAAGAATTTAGCTCACTCAGCTGATCAGAAAAGACCCCATCACTAAGACCCCCACTTACCGACACTTTTGCAACAAACTTGGGGCCGTGCTGATTCGGTATTATATATACAGTTCGCTAAGTTCTTCAGTTTCAATTTCTTCGTTCAGAAATAACTCTCCGAGATGTTAGTAACTACACTACGTTTCTTACTTACCGTGAATTGATGGCAACTGTTGTTACAGCCACAGCCTAATAAACAACTCTCGTTGATAAGGAACGCCTAGAACACGATCAAGGAGGGTATAGAAACGAACGGCCACACTTTTGCAACAAACATGGGGCCGTGCTGATTCGAATGAGCAGTCTAACACTATAATCGGACCGCGAAGTTCTTCACAATTTCAAAGACCTTTCGGAATTGTATATAAAGATTCTTGGAGGCACAATAAGCATGCTATGAATACTATTAAAGTTATTTCTCCAATATAGACGCTATTTAGTTTCCTCCAAACGAAAATTTTGTATAGTCCAATCAACTTAGTTTAGGAATGTAGCCAGGTAGGTAAGGAGGGGGAAATGGGTAGCTTGTGATGTGAACATTTATCACATAAATCAAGCGCTTTCCAACGAGTGGCGAACGATTTCTGTGCGATGAAAACTGCGGAAGTTCCAATCCCCTAGCAACGGCTGGGTTGTACGTGGAAATTGTGACATCAACTTTTGCGTGACGAAAATTTTTGGTTGACCCCCCAGGGCAAAGACATATCTATGTAAAAAAAAAAAAAAAAAAATAATAATAATAAAAAAAAAATATATATATATATATATATATATAAATCTGAAAATCAATGACTATTGGAATCGTGTTCTACACTCTCTGAAACGCAAAGAAAATGCGTCCCCACCCCTAAGTGCCGCCGTGCCGACGGGTGTAATCCCCTTTTCTACGAAAAGTTGGGTAAAAAGAGGCAATAAATCATCTATTCTAATACTGATAAGGAACCTTATAGAGTTTAGGAAAAAAAATCCTTGCGCCTAAAATTAAATATAGTGATAAGCGTAGAACACGTTTTTATACCTCCATTTCAAATTTAGCATCATATGTTGAATAGCAAAGGAATTAGCTCCGGGGACCACAAGGCCATCTTTTGCAAGTTGTTGTTACCAGTCGTTGTGAGATAATTTGGAATATTTTCTGCAAGAAGGTCTCAGTAACAAACGTATAACGGTAGAAACATTGCGTTCGCTTAGGATTTATGGATAATACACCCATTCAGAAATTGATGATGTTATGAAATTAATGATTCGTTTGATGACATTTTGAATTAGGGTAGATTTGTTTTCCTTTAAAGAGATTATCGATCCTTTACTCGGAAGAAACCAGATGTTGTCACCTTCTGGCTTATGAAGCATGGAAGCTTTTCAATAATATCATTCCTTGAAATACCGGGAGAAGGAAATCCAGTTTATTAAGGGTGTGTGTGTATGATTTTCAGAACTCAGTTATCCGAGGTCTGCTACTGCCTTGGGCTCTCAGTGCGGAGTTGTTCAGATATTAAAAGTCAAGCAGAGCGATGGCGAGGAATCCGAGAAACCGAGCTCACAAAGGCCTTTAGCACGTGGTCTATTCTTCCACGTTTAGGTACTTTCTGCTCGGGACAACTGTTGAATAGACAACCGTTGGAAGCGGGGGCGCACTGGCAATTTTTTCAAAGTAACTATTTAATTGCTTTGAAGAAATAAAACGCTGCAAATTATTACACAATGGTTTACTATTTCTATGTTAGATAGCCCTTTTACGCAGATCATTGGTCTGTAATTATTAAACCCCGTATGCAATATAGGATCCGAACATGGAGATTTGTGCCTCCGAGAGGGGTTCATACTTTTACAGTTCCAAGACCCCACAATTTTACGCTTCACAGTAAAGATGTTAAAAAAAAAAAACGAAAAAATTATGCTTGAAGAAATTTACGTTAGCGCCTGCGCAGAATCTAAACATCCGACATCTGTTTCAAATCGATCAACAAATCGAAAAAAAGCATTAAAGGGCTAAACATTAAAAAATCGAGATCTCAAAAACTTTCAAGGTAACAGTAATGATTTTTTACTTGTTAATGATGTGTAATATGATCCCAACGAATTGATTAAAACCATCCGCAACGCTGTGCGTTAAACGGTTCGTTTTCCCTAAGGGCTGGAACATGAAAAACACCTTAGAATTTCTAAGCGCTGTTAGTGGGTCTATTGAGTAGCCGATCAAGCTCTCAATTCCATCAAATATACGAGACCCTCTCGAACGAGCAAGTTTGTCCCCCACCCCAGCAACTACTTGGAACCGTTCCCTACAAGAAGAACTGCGAGTTCTTCAATTCCGTTCAACCTGTTTAGTGGACATGTAGGTTAGAATGAAGTGTATAGTTTGGTATCGCATCTCAAAAATACATAACATCAAGTAGTCAATCCCTTAGTAAAAATGCAGATTAGTTGGATATGTAGATCAGAATGAAGTGTATAGTTTCGTGGTCTCATAACACGATCACATAACAGTTTAGAAACGTAAATGTGACTTTTCATTTGTGACTCATGAGCTGCTCCGCGTTGAACGGAATTGAAGAACTCATAGTTCTTCTTGTAGGGAACGGTTCCAAGTAGTTGCCGGGGTGGGGGACAAACTTGCTCGTTCGAGAGGGTCTCGTCATCAAAGATCACTAGATAGTAATACCGGAATACATAAAAATTATCTTGTAAATATCAGCAGATAGAATACCAATATTGGAATTACCAGGTGATATAGTTCCTATGGAATTTAGTGTATGTAACGTTGCGAAATCAAGTTTATTGTCCTTGCGGATGTACCTTCTAGTGAAGTATTGGTACCTAAATGCTAAATTTCATCTTTTGGATTGCTCCCAAGTCTACCTATAGGTAGCGGATATTGAAAAGTTGTAGTCTCCACTAAAATTAAACGGTTGTTGTTTTTTACAGTGGTAAAATTTCAACTCGCATTTTACTTACGTTTTAGACTATTCTGAACAAATTTCGTTCCGTGTCTTTCTCCCTCTATCTCTGTGCGTGTGTTTATGTGTGTGTGTGTGTGTGTGTATGTACACTAATCCTTGTAACAAGCTTAATTTCTACAATATTCAACCGATTCTTATGAAATTTTTTGGAATGTGCAAGTTAAGGTGAAAAAAGTCCACTGTGGATTTCGTTGTTCCCAAATCAGTACTTCACTGGGCGCTTGCGCAATAGCAAATTCCATCAAGCATAATTTTTACACGCCCCCGTTATTCGATTTCGCTCAAATTCGGAGGTTTGGTGGAAGAGATTGATTTGAACATTCACTAGCATTTTCAATATAATCCTACCATTAGTAGCTACTGTTCACGCGCGAGTACGTATTCTTTGTCAAACGAGCCTAATTTCAACTATTTTCATCAGATTTTGATGAAAATTTCAAGGAATGTGCGAGTTAGACAGCAAATGTAATACTTCTCAAATAATCACTTCATTTTGCGCATGGGCAAACGTGAATTCCTTCAAGTATCAATTTTTACGCCCTAGTCGTCCAATCCCGCTCAAATTTGGTGCATAGTTGGGGGAAAATGGTTCAATTATTCCCTTTTATTTTCAACATGATTGCACCATTATTAGGTCCAGTGCACGCACGAAAGTGTACTCCCAGGAACAATGTCTAGTTTTCATCAGATTTTGATTACAGTTTCCGGGAATTTGTGGGTTAGGCTGTAACTTGTTCCCTACTAATTTCAGTTCTCTCGAATTAGTACTCCATTCTGTGCATGCAATAGGGTAAATTATTTCAAGAATCATTTCCCCATTTTTTGAAAACATCTTTGCAGGGTCATGGAACTGTAAAAGTGTGAACTCTTTCCGGAGGCACGATGCGCCATGTTGTGATCATATGTCACATACGGGGCTTATTAATCATAGACCAATGATCTGCGTAGAAGGGCTCTCTAGCACAGAAATAATAAACCATTGTGTAATAATTTGCAGCGTTTTTTTTTCTTACCTTAGAGTCACTACCAATTTTTCTTGAGGCGACACAGCCTGTCGTAAGGGCGTATTTAGGTAATTTATACGCGGTCCAAGGGCTACCAGTAATTGATCATAACTAATTGATCAATCCCTACTCATTTTGAAACAATTAGTGAACTTATATGGATGTTCTCTTAATCTATCAAACAGCTTATGAAACTGTCCATCAAGACGTCTGGAAATAATGATTGGATGGACACAAAACTTCTTCAGCTTATTTTTTTCTTTGTCTCAGGATGAATGTACAAACACATGCAGTTTCAACGAATTCCATCGTGACATTGAGCTGAAAGGCAACAATCTAGTCGCTCATGCGCGGGTGATTTGTAATACCGGCGATTAAAAAATTGCCGGTGATAAAGTAGCCGTGACTGAAAAGTTGCCAGTGCGTGGGCCTTAGTCGTTGAACGATAATGTTGAAATACGAGTGTGCAAGGGACGATTAGTCATACCGTCGGACCGGCTCATTCTCCTCCCAGTATTTCCATTTGTCCGCGCTTCGCTTGCTTCTTATATATCCATCTGTATGGTGTACAGAGAAAAGAAATACTGCTTATATTTTTTAAAGAAAAGGGAGGAAAAGTTGGTTCAATTCTATCATCGCGAAGATCACCAAAGTTCAGGAAAGATTGTCGTCGATTACATCAGTAAACAAAGAAGCCATCACGCAAGACCAATAAATAATCGATAACGACTAACAATAAATTACCATCTCCACACCGTAAGATAAGTGGTAATTCAAACGATAGTAAATTGTTTGAAGCAGAACAACTTCATTGTAAATAAAAGATGTTGTGGTCATCGGCTAATCCTGGAACGATTTTGTTGAGGGATTATTGTAACAGTCGTCCCGACCAAATTTATGTTCGTTCCTTTTTCTCAGGAACTACTTTATACTAATCTAATTTTGGCTGAAATATGAATATATGCTATAGGGCTAAATATAAGTTTATGTGAATTTTAATTTCGTGGAAAATACAGCTATAGCAATTGCTTTGAAATATTAAAGTTAATTATTAAAGTTATTTCCTTTCCGGTCCATCAAGAAACAATTCCTGCGCTCTTTTTTCTTGGGTGAATCTGCGTGTGTCCCCTCCGTAAACCTCTGGTCTCGTTTCAGACTTGAAAATTGGGGTTTGAAGCTCGGGGGAACAAGTGGGCTTGATGGTTATGAGAGCGCCTGTAGGATTTGGCGAAGCGAGCAGCTCCTCTGCTGTTGCTGCGCTGCATGGTTCAGCGGATGGTACAGAACCCCAAGAATTCTCTGAATCCCTCATTTTATCCCAATAGTTTGATCCCAATCAATCACATCATGAGCAATGCCATAAAGGTTCTAGGCTCCATCAGGGGCTCTACTCGAGACCTCAACGACTTGGGTGTCTTGGTACACCTCTTTAGTACGCTGGTGCTCCCCATTCCTGATTAATGTTCTCCTACATAACCTCCTTACTATAATAATACCAAGAAATATCTCGAGTGCATTTAAAGAAATTTCCTACATTACGATTCCTAAAAAGCCGGAACTCCCCGGGAGCTATTTGATGTGAACGCAGCCATGATGAAGAGTAGATTGATGGAGCTTGAGAAGCACAGGACATTAGCGGATGCCGAATTGATTTACGAAATTGCAAACAATTCGATAGACTACCCTCACCTGCTCGCAATGCTGGATTCCTTCGTCCGAAGCCATGACACTTGAGTTTCTCCTACTTTTTATCCGCGAACATCAAGAACTAATTACCTATTTCACGCACCAGTGACTCGAATCCAGAGGGACTTCAAACGACTGGACGTCACCCTCTTCGGGTATACCTATCAAGGTTTCCGCCGGACCCTTTTAAATGCCCTCTCCACTAAGGACTAATCAATAATTGTAATAGTTTTTTTTAACACAGAATGTGTTTTTGCGATGACCTACCGAAAAAAAATCGTCACAAAAAACCGACAGAAAAAACCGTTATGCGCCTTTTATAATGATTTTCACGTACAACCAAGCCGTTGGTAGGGAAATGGAACTTCCGCAATTTTAATCGCACAGAAATCGTTCACCATTCGTTGGAAAGCTCTCAATTTATATAGTATTTTTCTTGTAGTTACATATTTATTTATATAATATTTATAGGGTTTTAGACCAAATTAAATGTCTAACAATTATTTATTTTATTATTGCCAAATATTGTTATTATTCACGTGCAACCAAGCCGTTGGTAAGGAAATAGAATCATCGCAAAAACACATTCTGTGTTCCTATGATTTCATACAGAGTATGGAAAAAGAAATAAACCGGGGGGTGCAGGGGGGCGGAGCCCCCCGCCGAGGCGCAAAGCGCCGAGTTTTTGTATAGTTTTTCTCTCAGTTTCAGTTCTAATGTTTCTACGAATATTTCAGTATTTCTATTTCATGTTTCCTCGTTAAGCACCTACCACGAATTTCTTGTCTTTTCTTGCTATGCACGTTGATAATTTTTTAATGTTTGTTTTCTCTCTATTCTCTTTGTCCATGGGTAAATTGGGCAACTGCCCAAAATTCCTGTTAATAAATAAGTTAATAAATAAATAGGTAGAATGGGCTTCAGAGGGAATCGGGGCTTGCGACTACTGGAATTTTCATGAAGTCCGAGCATCCTCATCAGCCACCTCGGTGAGGTTTTCTTCGTGGTGGGATGAGATATGTTTCTTCCCATCTCTATTTTCTAGATGGAGTCGTAGGGCAGGAGTTACCCGTGGCCGTGGCTGTTGGGGTAAAAAATAGATCCTGTATTATGTAGTGCAGCAGTGTCCACATAGTCACGATGACTGCAGTCCATAAGTTATTTTGCGGTGGCCAAATATATAGCAGCCTTGTCATCTAGTGGCTGGAATGTGGAAACGGAGTCGTTGTACAGAAGCCCATCATTCTGCCACAACCATGGACGCACAAAAAGTCAGTGGCAGCATGGGCTTAGACTAGACCTGGTGGTATAACATGAATAATTATGACAGAAATGATCAGCAGAAAGCCATGTTCGAGGTAGAAGACGTGACAACTAGTAATATCAAGGTCATGGCATTGATTAAATAAAATGCGGATTGACATGCATGGTTATTCAACGTAAACAAGTGATACACTTCCCAATTTGAATAAAGCAGTGAAGAAGATTTGAGCAAGATGTGAGTAGGCGATCGTCCGTGAGTCAACTCTAAACAGGACATTAGACCATGTTTTCGTGTTGCAGGTTTAGTTGCGAAAGCATTCCTATATGCACCGCGCGTCAACTCGTGTGAGTGCATTTAGTCATAGGCTCATATAGTAATCAACATGGTAATTCTTTACGCCTTAGGTTAGGGAACACCTCAATGTGTAAAATCCAATAGAAGGAAGTGTCTGCAATGTTGATCTGAAGTTATGCGTCCAAACCATAACTTGAGCACTAACCTACTCAGATGGTAGTGTAGCTAAAACAGCGTCATTGATTGTATGTGAACTCTGACCTACTCACTGGCCCCTTAAGCCTAGCCTAGTTTCTGTTTTAAGTGTGAATGAATACGCATAATTTTGTGCCTTTACTGATTTGTTGCCCGAGGCCAAGTGAACACTTCGGATTGGCTTTGACAAGCTAAGAATTCTTATGAACTTAAGGCGTTGGACTACTTCGAAAATCCCCATGAAGGATTAACTACTTCATAAGCACAACCTAGGTCAGGAACGTTTAGAGAAAAACTCACTTACTTACAGCTGAAATTCACAAACAAAGTTCAACTTCTCCAGATAAACTGAAACCGCATTGTATTGTAATAATTGTTTAGGGAAAATGAATGAATGAGTGGTTTTTGTAATTGTGGGCCTCGAAAGTAGAAAGGCCAGGGTGTGGTTGAAACCCGTGGAAATGAGGATTGGATCTTCAGGGTTAATAAAGAAAACTCGATATCAAGGATACTGAGAGTGTTCCCCTCTCAGAAGGACAGTCTTTGTTGCTTGCAATCAAGATGAAGACCATAAGGAAGCATTGCCTTAGGGCTCCTTAGCACGACTTCGTTTCTTATTAAATTGGAAGAAGATATCGGAATCTTCTGTTTCCATCTCGTCTGCTCGTTCGGTCAGCTTTCTGTATGCCTGCTTCACGGTTCCAGTATTGTATTCCACTCCGCACATTGGATTTTGGGTTTATTAGTTTTGTTTCTTCGGTACGTATTTCTTTTCAGTGCGGAAACTCATTCCTTGATTTATGATTTTCAGGACATATGTACCTCTGAAATTAGGCCAAACAGGCTACATCTATTAGAGGATTGTCCTAAAAAATGAATGGGCAAGTGGGACAACACAAGCTTGAGGGAACAAAGCCCGATACGATTTCATGTCAAACCATTTCAAGACCAAATCCGTTAAAACCCCGTAGGTGTATAATGGTTTTAGTCGATTTTGTTGACGCTGCGTAAACTACATTTCATCGTCGATAAAAAGTATTTTTCTCCAATTCTAAGTTTAGTGTAGTTGTGCAACAAACCTCAGAAATTTTGAATTTCATGGCGAATGGAAGACAATAGAGGAGGTATTGCCGATTTTGAAATTACTCGTATTTTCAATAAATAATGAACTATTCTAATCAACCAAGATAAATAATTTTAAATCCCCTCGAAAACCTCAAACCTCTAAATTTGTTGGTTTATGTTTCATGATATTTAGATTTCGAAAATCGAATGAAAAAAATTGAATAAAAAAATTAATTAAAAATCAGTCCTTCTGCGGTACTCCGGCGCCGGAAAGTGTGGCGAAACTCACCCTTATACTCGCACCATTGTCCGCCATGCTGCGCTAAACAGCGGTTAGATCGTATAATCAAGTGGGGAAAAAAATTCAAGGGTTGAAATATTTTAAAATCGAGATCTCTAAAACGAGGAGAAAAAATTTAGGCACCACAGTACGAATATTCTAGTAATTTATAAGCGCCTTCTTGGAACACTCATTTCAAATAATGGAATTAACGAAGAGCTTTTACGAATGAGTAAAAAGTTATAATGTAAACAAAACATTTAAGGTTACGCATTATTGAAACTCTTTGCAATATCCCTTATCAAGAACATTATGGAGGGAAAATTATAAGCTAGGTTGTATATAATAAGCCTTTTCATTACCGTTTATCTTACATTATAATTGGCATGGACCATTTTGCATTCAAGAATCATCTGTGAATTCATGAAAACGAGAAGCGCTTTCACGTCTGAATGAAAGCATTTAGTGGAGGTTTTGTGGATCCTCTACCTGAAGGATTCGAACTTCTTAAGAGCACTCTTAGTGGTTTAATGGGGTTCTTACTGCTGAGCTTCAATCGATGACGCCAATGCATTAGTGGGATTAGGAATTACACAGTGGGAGCAATGATAAGGGTATTACTCTGCGTTCAATGCGTAGAACATCTTTCTTGAACAGTTCATTAAAGCTGTGAGGGTGAAGAGTACGCGAAAATCAAATTTTACCTAATACGTGAAACCCCGAGTTTATTCAATCGACAATTGAACTATGAGAACCAATATTTTTTCGAGATGCAAAAACGAGGAAAACTGCACCAAAATTTCACCTTTTTCAATGGTGTAGTCAATTTTACTTTTACTTTGCTAATTAAGGGAGAAAACTATGTTTTAATGTTGAAAAACATTATTTTTTCAACGAAATCAATGGTTTTCTTGAACGATAACCTATGAAATTACGAGTTTGGGGTCGGTTTCTACCTATTTTATTATGATGAATTGAACGGTAACTCCGTTATAACCGAGTTTTACACTTGAGATAACTAGTTTCACTACTTAAAACACATAAAATTTATCATACTAAATGAACTATAAGTTTGAGTTAAATTGTAAAATTGATCATTACGGGGTTGGAGAGATATGCAAGTGTTACCATTCGATTCAGCGTAAAAAATACGTAAAAACTGACCTCAAATTCGTATTCTCATAGACGATAAATCAAGAAAATCCTCGATTTCTCTGGTCTCGTTGCAACTGCCGTTTGTAGTTTTACCAGCTACTTCCTCGAGAGCAGATGACAATCTTTGCTGGAATAGAATGGTAGCAGAAAACAGAATGTACAGTTTCAGCGCAATATCCCAAAGTTTGGGGTCTCTTTGTGGTACGGTAAAGCAATTTTGCACTAGTGCACTAGTTTTGAAACAGTGATGTTATCTTTGACGTTCCTGACGCTTTGTGACTGTAAAAAGCACTGAGATCACTTCGATACTAAATGGATCATTCCGAAATTTCACTACTATCGAAATTACTTTGATACTAATTTTAATAAGTACAATTTTTCGGATAGCTCATAGTAACATATTCAAAGATTCTTTATCGGTTGTATGATACCACAGCTGTCCAGATACAAATCGCAAACTCGTTTCCCCCATTCACCTACTAATTATTTACTTAGTGTACCAACTTTTTTAAATACTCTCAAGGACCACAACTTCTGGGTACCTTGCAGACCACTGGTGGAAAGATAAATAGCATGAAATTATAGATGGGTGTATAGAGATGGCATGTTTTATTCACAGCATTGTAACAAATTTGTTTTTATAATGAAACTTTGGACTAAATTATCAAAATAAATAACAAGAAATTCATATTAGAATTTTGTACATAACCAGGTTTCTTTAAATATTTTACTACTGAAAATAATTGTTTACACCACGTAAATATAAAAAACACTACAGATAATATAGTAAAATAATTTCACCCCACACGTTCAAGTAGGTACCTATCATTTGCTAGGAAATGTAATTCGTTTGTGCATTTCCTGGACTTCAATTCATTTCCATGAAGTTGTCGAGCCCATGTCATATTTAGCAGTCAGGCTGGCACTATTCTATACATTTATATTGCCTTGCACAGACGTAATATATACGTGAACAGTTATATAAGGATAAAATACCAATGGCAGCAAGTATACAATGATTCTAACATTGGTAAATTTCGGGAATTCCTTACACCGTAGTTGTTGTATGGGACACCAAGCGCATCCAGCGAAGAAGAATAATGTACCTACCTAACCGTAATATAATTATACCAACAGATTCTGTTTAGTTTTCTACGTATTCATGCGGCGCTCTTTTTTCTGGTCTTTACCTATTTTTTGTAAGTTGTGTGTTACAATTTATGACAATTGGCAACCAAAATCGAAAATACGCGTTTGCAGTAAGTATTGCCTTTTTGTGGAATAGTAGGTAGATCCGTTTAGACCTCCGACTTCTTCAAGTTAGACCAGTTGGCTTAGGATTAGGAATCGTTTCTGAAAAGGATGAGAAACGTTATCATCACGTTCGGAACAACGGAAGAAAAAATATCAAGAAGCCTTGGCTTTCATAGTTTGAGCGCAATAAAGGAGACATGAGGAAAATAGCTCCTACCGTTCAATTCATGGCTAATGTGGGGCTTATATTAACTAATAGGGAACATTAATACTTCCATTTGAGCTCAGAGTGCAAGACGAGGAGACACTTGAGCTCATCATTATGGTGTGCCTCAAGAACCTCTTCCCTTAGAATTTTAACGATGGACATTATTAGTCTTGCAGCCTTTGAACTATGAACTATGAGCGAATTACAATGTGCAAATAGGGCTCCAAACATAAGCAGCTCGTGGTAGAGTGCAGCACAGGAATGAGAACCAAAAGTTTTAGCGTACCATTTGAATTTGTTTAAAAATTATTATCGATATAGTAGTTATCTGTATACAAATTGTTATTCGAGCATGAAGGTTTTGAAGTATGTTTGAAACTTTCAACAGCGATTTTCGACATTTTATGTCTTTGCTTTGGCACATAAACGAAAAAAGCGTTAACAAAAAGCGTTAAAAAGAGCGTTACGGTTGGTTTTCTGATGATTTCCGCTTACAAATGAGTCGGTTTTCATCCCACAATTTCGTTGACCATTCGTTCGAAAGCTCTCAATTTATCCAACCATATTGTGTTAACTACTGCGAAGTTCGAGGCCAACAAGCTGAGTTATGATCATGGTTATTTGAATAATTGTGTACTTTCAGGTGATCATTCTCTATAATTGATATTGTGAACATGATTGCAACCGCGTGTAAATTTCTGATGATTTCATTGAGCTAGTGTTTCGGTTATTTGATTCATAGCAGGTGATGCGAGAACGGTTTGATTTGTGAAACGGTGGTTACATCATTTTAATAGGTAATTTCTATACTTTACACTCTAGGAAGCTGTAATTTCGTATGTAGCCTCTTTAGGACATTTGCTTGACGATGCCTAGGGTTCGGATCAGATGAGTGGCTCTTAAAGCTAATTTCTGTGCTTCACACTCTAGGAAGCAGTAATTTCGCGTGTAGCCTCTTTAGCACATTTACTTGACGATGCCTAGGGTCCGGATCAGATGAGTCTGCAACTAAAGACATAAAATGTCCCAATGTGTTGCAGACTCGTATGCAAGCTCCAAGAATGAAAGCGAGGATCTTATGATTTCAAAGATAGTTTTGAGGTGTCACTTCTTATTATCATCAAAACTCAGGTTTTGTCAATAAAAAAAATTCTTTTTTTTCTTAACGCTTTTTCTTTAATGTGGTGGTTACGCTTGCACGTTTTTGACCTCTTCATCGATGTTAATGTAACGTTTGTTGCAACTGCCATTCGTAGGTTTACCAGCTCCGAGCGCGAAAACAGACTAAAATCGTAGCTGCACATATTGGAAGTAGCAAACAGAGGGAAAAGTTTCAGTTCAATATCTCAAAATTTGGGGTCTCTTTGTGTTACAACAGAGCATTTTCGCACATGTCTATGGTTTTTTGAAACCTGACATGGATATGGGCAGTTCCTCCATCACGATTCTCGCGAATATCGTATCTGGCTACCAAAATACTTGGGCTATTCAGCTTTCAGGATATTGTCTGGGTGTAGCAGGTGAATCGCTTCTACCATTTGAAGGAAAAATTACTCCATTTCCTTCACCTCCTTGCCATATGTAAGCAGAGCTTGTTGTCCCCCCCCCCTCCCCATAGACCCTGTATTATTGAACGTTCTGAGCCCCCCAACCCTTCCATAGGCAAAATAGGCAATATACTTCAAAATTTCACATTAAACATTAAACAATACAAATAATACGGCACTTTACAATTAAACACATACCCATGCCCTGCCTACCTGAGGCATCCCTTCCGCTCCATTTTTTGGTGCTAATTATTAGTCATCGATTCCGAATACGCAGAATTGTTTTGTTCATTGGTTGTATGACACCAAAACCGACCTAAGCAACAAATCGCATATAGGTGGGTTCGAACTTACTAGTTTGTTCGCCGCTCATCTTCTTCATTTTTACGTAGTGTATCAAGTTTTTGAAAAAGTCTCATGGACCACTTCTAAGTACCTTGCGGACCAAAGGTTGTGAACCGCTGTTCCTGGGAATGTAGAGGAAACGCATACATCCGTACCCTACTCCCAGTTTGCGGCTCCGATGAACGAAATGTTTAATTTCAAATTTATTCTAAACGAATTTGATAAAAAGTTTTTTTTTTTTTAAGAGCAATGCTGCCAGAAACAGAATTGTTATATAGCTCAACCACTCAACTCATCTTTACTGTGCAAACATTGTTTTCTGAGATCATTTTAACTCAATTTTTGCATTTGAAATTTTTTTCCCAGTTTCCTCGTGTTTCAGATAGTTGAGTTATGAGAAATAATATTGAGAAATAATAATTTTGTTAACCATAGCGTCAACGAAGCGACGAATCCGGGACAGTTCTTGTTTCCTGAAGATGTGTAGTTTAGGGACGTGAATGGGGAAACTAGTTTGCCGCCATTCACTATGTAGTACTAAAACGACTACATACTATTATAAATTACCTAGTATTATTATTCTTAGCAGTATTATAACTTTCCTGGATGAAATCATCAGGGCGGTAGTGGCTCTGTCATACCCTTGTAGGTTTTTTTAATGACGAAACTCTTTTCTTGGTGGATTGCCGAAGTCCACTGCTTTCTGAAGGTTTCATCCCTTGGGACAACCGCTCCACCAAGACACGCAAAAACGAAAAAAACCTCCATCATGTGATGTGAAATAGACAGACATCTTCAAAGTTTTAATGGATTCGGTCTCTAATTTTGCTGTCGATGACATCTGTGGGTGACGAACAGAGATTGTTCACATCCAGCGAGTGCCTACCCATTGGTTTTTGGCAGGGTTTTTTTTTTTTTTTTTTTTTTTTTTTTTTAGCGTTTTTTTTTTCTTCTTGAAAATAATATATTTACTACTAATATGATTCTCAATTTTGACCAGTATTGATTGAGCATAATGGTACGGGGAACAAATTGTAGAGCAAAAAGAGTGACGCAAGGTATCATCTACAGTGAAAAACATGTGAACAACCATGTTTCTACGGTACATGTTTCTACGGCGCACCTAGAGAGTACCTACCTGAGCGGCATGTTAGTTCGAAGCCTTACTATTACCAGTGTAAAGGTATCTTCACTCATACGATTCACAGATGCAATGTACTTAATTAAAGTAATTTAGTACTTATGATTTTATGAGTAAAGTATTTTGTGAGATTAGAGTTGATCTTATTTGGTGATGCCGGTGAATGAAGATATCTTGCTTCTGTAGTGACAGTATTATATTACGAGTTGATTTGGCAATCTGGCGATAACTCCTAGCTGCTAGAAGAACAAGGCTGTTGCGCTCCAAGTCTTCATTTTTTTGTCAATGGGAAAGCAGACTTGTAAAACCTCTTGCTCATCAAAGGGGTAAAGTGTTTAGTCCATGGAGTGTGAAGAAAATACCTTGCGTTCTTCGCGAAATCCTGCAGGTTGGGCTAATTTACTCTAGGTGCATGTAGGGGCTGCAAGTTCCTTCCTCAAAAGCGCCGCGCCCTACCGAATATATCTACAGAGCATTCGACCGAGTTATCAGACAAAATGGGACGTTCCGGCCAGCTCTTAAACCCAGCATCCCGAATAGGGGAACTGTTATTACTACATCTTCTTCCTCTTGTCACCTTCACGCTAGAAGGGGGTTCATAGCTTATTTCTACTTCTGATTTGAATGCTACTCTGCGGATACATGAGCAGGATCCACGTTTGGCGGGTGAAGGGCTCGGATATAACAAATTTGGTGGTTATACCACCAGAGGAATAGTGTTGGGGTGCCAGGATGTCGCGTTGCTAATGGCAAGTAGGTATTGATTTTAGGACATTTCGCCAATTATTCACCTAATACTTGTGGGTGCAATTATTGTAAATAATAACACAAAACAGCTACTGAATCCATGCATTTCAACACAACAGACTATAACAATCTTCCACAAGCTAACATATTTATGATATGGTAAATTAATTATGACCTTGATGAAAATAGGTTAGTGCTGAACCGGTCGGACAATCATCATTAAAGTCGGCCCAACTATTTTTTTACCGCCACAGACCCTGGAAATCTAACTATGGCATTCAACAAAAATATTATCTTTCCTACTCTGTGAAACCACATTGGAAATCCCTATTTAGGAAAATAATGATTCAAGTTAAAGGACTCATTTCTGTGAAAACTCTAATCATCGATAAATGAAAGAGTAAAGTAAAGTAAACAACCAATGCAGGCTGGGGCTTTTCGTCTGACTACCTCGGGCGTCGCTGACGTCATCAGCTGTCCTCCAAATGGAGGATCAGATTATGTTCTGATGATTCCACTTACAGCTACTCATTGCCTCATCCCATTGAGTGGAGAGGGGTTCGCAGTACAGAAGCGTGAAAATTACTTGGACGTCTAACCCTTACCTGGGCGGTCACCCATCCATGTATTCACCACGCTCGACGTTGCTTAATTCCGCTAATCGCATGAAAAACGATTCATTGCAACACCTAACCCGTACGGCTGCTGGTCATCAATAAATGATTAAATTTCATGTTGAGGCTAGTAACAAAACCCTCAAGCCTTTTTTCATTCACATGTTACATCACTTTTCCTTACAGTCTTACATCAAACACGTTCAACTTTCCACGGGAACATCCTCGAAAGGTTATACAACCACTTTCAACAACTTTCTGAACACAAAGTCTTTTGCAGGGAGCAGTTGGAAGGTATTCAGGTATCTACTGTTATTTCACGAGAACGGTGCGAGAGAGGATCATGCAATAACAGCCAACTGAACTTGTTGAGCAGTTGTTTTTTTTTTTCGGTGTAGGGATTCCAAACAATGAGGATTCAACAAGTGTCGGAAGGAGCCCCCTCAGCTCTGGAAGGGTGTTGCGGGGCTTGGCAAAACTCTTCTACCTACTTCGTTACTTGTTTTGATTTTTTCCAACTGAAAATATTTCTTTTTCATCTTACGTGAATATCCCATGCGAGGAGTCTATGATCACATAGTGTACCTACATGATTCGGAAGGAACTTGTGTTTCTTTCTAAAGTCCAAGTACAAGTTAACATGCCCGTGGATACACAATACAATCTTACGTTTCCTCGTACCTCTAATGGCTCGGACTCCTCCGGCTATAAAAACAAACCTTAAGTTATAATGATTCAAACAAAATGAAATGAATATGTATAACATGATGTAAATAATAAATGATAATAGTAATAACTGTAACGACCTTTATAAAAAACTTATACACATTAAATGAATTGATGTGAATGCGAAGTTGAATCCTACAACCCGAATCCCTTCTCACGTAACGTATAGGTATTCATTGAGCGAATCAGTATGAATGAGCAAATAAAAATATGAAAATACTCGTACGTGGGAATGAGATGAATGGACCGACACCAACCCCCCCCCCCCCCCCTCACACACACACACACACACAGCAACTATGTAAATGTAGTATTTGCTTTTGTTTAATTATCCTGAAGCCATAGGAATACGCTGATTAAGGTGGCAATATTAGTTTTAACATAAATTAATTCTTTGACTCCAGGACTTTTCATTTGTATTTGATCAATGTAGCTAATTTCCAAATTAAAGCGCTTATGAGTTTTGGGATATAGTTTGATAATAATGGTACCTGTTCATTATTACTCCAATATATTCTTCCATATTTGATATGGGAAATGATAGCTCTGGCGAGAGTTACAGTATATTTTCTATAGTCTATATACCTACTTACTATAATCTCCACTCTTCTTTAATTTATTGAAAAAATATATGTATGCAATAAGTATAGATCATAAAATAAGGCATTCTTGTGAGTTTGTATTTAGTGACGTTATTGTAGTATTTTGGGTAGCCATAGTTTGGAGCGATAGGTTTCGAAAATAAATAATATCTCCCGTTGTTTTATCCATATGTTTTGAAAAACGGAAACAATGTGTTCGGTCAATAGAAGTGAGGGTAGGAAAACTAACTTTTCGGCTGTTTTGTTGGAAATAATTTCGGAATCGTCATTGCCTTCAAAGTTTATCGAAGGCTGATTTCCAAAAATCTTATTAAGTACTTTGAATTTTTTGGAACGATTGAAGCAAGCAGAAATAAATTGCTTGCATCAGCAACATGTATCAAAAATATATAAAAACGTTGCAGTAAAAATTAAAAATATTGTTAACTCGCTAAATCTCGCATTTTGGTGCGCAGATTACGAAAAAAATTGCACATTTTCTGCCTAGTACGAACAAACATCGATACGTGCTGTTCAGCAGTTAAGGTTCACCTCAAAACATTACAAAAACTTAAATCTAATTGTGTCAACTCAAAACGCAATGGGTTTTGTTCAACTACTATGCATGGTTATTTTCATAAGTGAGGTTTTCGTGATTATTCTGACTGAAGACCAGATAATACCAGAATGGTGATTTTGATAAATAACTTACTTGTTTCTCGGATGAATCTTTATTCTTGGTGGACGGTGAGATCAGCCTTTCACAGTAGCAACCTTCCAGCATGATAACACCAGAAGGCCGATGGCTGTGTTCGGTATCGTAGTAGAACAACAGGTTCTGCAACATCCCAAAAACAGCCTCTGTGTTATCAAGTATTAACATCTAGGAATCCTTTGAACAGATATGAATTTGGGTTTCAAATCCTAAAATTCAGGCAATGACCGTAGAAACGAATTTCCGAAGCGCCCATTGATTCATTCGCCAAAAATAAAACATCCACACTTCACAGAGCCTGATAAAGTAGGTATTGTAAGACGAAGTTTGTCGGCAACTTGGCCGACAATTGGCGAACTTTTGTCAGACCAAGTGATTACAAGCTGATAGTCCTTGTTTGTAAACACCGTAATTTTGTTGCTAGTTTTTTAACAACTTCATTGCTTTCTTCCGTAAGTTAGGATATTCGTGAATAATTTATACATTATTTAGTTTTAACACCTACAAATGTACCAATAGACGTGGAAAGCAGGATAAAAAAAAATAATAAGAAAAAAACCTCTTTTTCGATTTCCCAAGCTCTATCTAAATTTTAGAAGAGCAGTACGTTTAAATGCAGAGTGTATTATTTCCTAAAGAATTACAATTAGGGCACTCCGTAGACTATAATTTAGAGATGCTCTTCGTTCTAACTAAAACTTTTTTCTCCTCAGTCATCAAACTGCATAGCTGTCACTTTATCATCACTAAGTTCATTTTGTTGGGTTAATTATTTTATCGGCATCACATCTCGTTTCAGATATTTGAGGTGCATACTTAATACGTGTGGTCGTCCGACGTAGGTTTAACAACCATCGCTTCATCAATCTAAAAACACATGGTGCAAATGATGTGTGTTTTCTGGTAGGTCTGCTAGATCATTTATCAAAATTTGATCAAAATTAAATCATTTAATGTTTGACCATAAATTTAAAAAATCATCATCAGATGTTCACTTTACCCACCTACTAGTTAGACTAGGTAGAATAGGTTGTAGGTAATTTCCTAACAAATAAATTACTACATTGTTTCCAAGTCTACCTATCGGTAGCGGAAGAAATGTTTTAACTTTCGGGATAAGAAACATCTTTTGTCTCCATGATCAAAATTTCCACTCGAATTTTAAGTCATGGACCATGCCGAAAAACTTTCGTTCTGCTTTTGTTTCGCTCTCTTTCTGTGTGTGTGCAAGAGAGTTTGACGCGTAACTTTTCTTTATTTGGTAAGTTAAAATTATAACAAGACTTAAAAAAAAAAAAAAAGGCTCTCTGTCTTTAAATTAGTTTTAGCGAATTTTCGTAGAAAATGAAACTATTGCAATAGCTCGGAAAATTTTAAAATCAAAATTTTTGAAACATTTCTTCATTGAAAGCTGTTTTGAGACATTCTGAAATGAACCCTGGAGTTTAGCACTTTTTCATGCATATATGTATATATATATAAATATGTATGTGTCATTTCAGACGATAACTCTCTTTTGGACTGAGATAAGAATTCCTTTCTTGCGCCGAAAAATCAAGCTTTCCAAACGAAAGGGTGAGTTTGTTGTCCAGCACTTTTTGAGCACATTAAATTGCTCAAATTTCAAAAAATGTGCACAAAAAATCACTAAAAATTGCAAAAACGTCTAAAAAGCGGCAAGATTTTATTTTCTGTTTGAATATTGCTCAAAGTTTATTAAGTTTATTAGAACATTGAAAACTTTATGTACAAAATTACGCTGAAAAATAAATTGAATTGAAACAGATTTCATTAAAGTTTCCTGAAAAATCAATAAAACTACTAAAAGAAAACTTAAAAATCCAAAACCTCTGAATCGTATATCATTATTTAGATATTATTTAGAATTAGGTTTCTTGTCATGAGGTCATGCTGCATGATTGGAACTTTTTAATTACCTTCATAATAAAAAAACTAATTCAAGGACGGAAGACCTTTTTAGTGAAGTTTGTCGTGTATATCCGAAAATCCTTGTAACAAACTTAATTTCCACATTTTTCATCCGATTTTTATTACATTTTCAGGAAATGTGCCGGCTAGCATGTTCCCTGTTAGTTTCATTTTTCCCAACTTAATACTTACCTCTGTAAATTCCACCATGCATGATTTCCTCACACAAAAATATTTTTTTAAATTATCACATCATTTTTTTTAAATATTACAGCAGCCTCAGCTGTAATACAGGTCAGATCACTCGTCGTGACCTAAGGAACAGGTTTTATGAAAATTTGTTTTTAAGTTGAAAATGTTGGTTTAGTAACTCACCCTAAATGCGCAGCGGATTTTAGAATGAGAAAGTATACGAATAAAAACGCAACTTGAACGATTTAAGGTGTCATATTAGAAAAACAAGAAAAAATAAAATTCACTTTTTCATAATGCAGCGAGTTTATGTTTCGGATTATCAATGTTTTGAGTTTAGACTGAGTGTTCGCACTGATTATATAACTATTATGAATCCTACTTGAATCTTGTGCTGGTTTGTCAACACCTTGTAGGTAAGGTCGCATTGACTTTGGCGACACGATATCCACTTACACTCTACATTGGAAAGAGTAGTTGTAGTTTGGTGACGAATAATAAGAAATAATTTGGTTCACGGAGTTTTGATGTTTCTTTGTTCATCCCTCCTTTATGCACTGCATCATCATCGCTGATATTTTTAATATTAAACATTTAGTAGACATTTCGCTTCACAAATAGCCGAGTAGCCTCAAACAATCGCGACTTCAAATGAAACGAGGGTTTTCACGGTTCTCAGGGAACAACCAAAGTCAGAGCTGTGATGAATATATCAATATATAATATTTTCTAATACAATTACTATTATTTTAAATCGTACAATTAGTTTGTGAGAACTAATCTAATCTCACTCTTGTCTAATTATTCGACTTCAGCAGAAAAATTACGAATGATATAAAGTTAACGCGAATTTCGACGTTACTTTTAGGTCAAGGAGAGATGCGTCATACGTAATACTGATGCGTTGGCGTTACTGTGGTAGTGGTATTAGGGGAAATGTTCTACACGATACTTCTTTTCTATTCGCCACTAAAACTCTCAATAGCTATTATTGATAGAAACAATAAATCAATTGAAAAAATGCTTCAATAATTTGTGAAATGGGTTTATATATGACGAGGTGACCTATAGCTAAAGAGGGAGCAAATAAAATATACCGGGAGGCAAAAAAAATCGTCCGTGCGTGATACGTCAGACGGCCTGCGTCTACAATAGGGTTAAGCTCCCACAATATTATAGTTAGAGGATGGAATTTTCGCACGTTGTAATATGGAGTTAATTTATTTCCAACGTTCAAAAACGCCTTCATTATTGGATTTATTCCCCTTCCGCCATCTTATTCATGGAAGGGCACCTACCATCAACTCTGCCTCGTTATCGAGTAATATTGTTGCCTGGGAAATATTAAGTCGACTTCAAAGTAGACGCTGGGTTGACATTGGAGTAAGTTGCCAGGACTTGATGCCCGCTTCTGCGCTACAACGGATCTCATTAACAAAGTTGGAAAAGCGGGTAAACGGCAAAGGGCAAAAAAAGAGAAGAGAAATGAGATTTCAAAGTCCTCTTTTTCGTGCTATAGCATTCAGAGTCGGTATTGCCGCCTTTGGAATGCTTTACCAACTTTCCTGGGGAAATTCCAAGTAAATATTTGGGTTGAACATTAT
Source organism: Adelphocoris suturalis (assembly GCA_030762985.1). Taxonomy (NCBI): domain Eukaryota; kingdom Metazoa; phylum Arthropoda; class Insecta; order Hemiptera; family Miridae; genus Adelphocoris; species Adelphocoris suturalis. The sequence goes on from CM061043.1 coordinate 104,452,876, forward strand.
TTAATTATGTTCTCGTTGTCCACATAAACTGCATCGAAACCTCATTAATGATAAACGAATACAATGAACTTATACTTTTAGGTGCACATTCAAAATTGTTTAAAATTTGGTGTTGGAGAGTAGTAATCACCTTCAAAATCACGTGCTTCAAACGATTTCCTCAATATATTCAATAACATAGTTGATACAAGGAAAGCAGCTTGGGGAGGGGGGGGGGGGCTTTTTTACCAGCAGTTAGAACGTAAAGGTTAAAATTACAAACATGGAACATGCTTTTGCTATCTGCTGACTCTCGATATCTGATTTACAAACCTGCAATAGGAACTAGATTCGTATTATGCGAATAATATTTAAAAGTGTCCATTAAAATATCTAGTTGTAATAAACTATGGCCTTTTTGACGCGAAACGAAGTTTAGACTCTTCAATTTTCGCCGTGACAGTGAAATTTTACCGAGGGCAGATTTTATTTCATAGGTGATCAATTTTCAACATCATAGGATGGACAGAATTTGGCTCACTCAGCTAATTATGATGGTGCCCTAATTTCGTTAGTCCCCTTTCTCATTGAAGTTCCTTATCATATGTCAACAGGTGAAAATTTAGCTCATTCAGCAGATCAGGATGAAGCCAGTAATTTTATTCGTCTCATGATATCCGAGAGAGGCTTTCTGCCTAATCTCAACTTAATATGTAGGTTGAATAGGAGAGGATTTATTTTTTCTCGACGCTACTTTCAAGTCATCATTTCGCTTCACTCAAATAGTTTTGAATTGTAGAAATCCACATCGATTGGGTGGTATTTACTATTATGGTATCATATTGGGTGTGTATCACTGATTTTTACAGCAAATGAAATGAGTTACGTTTCGTAGAACTTTCTTAAACTTTGATTTGTTCGAGTGAAAAGCACCACAATCGCACGAAACATCCAACCATCAATAAATGGAGCAACATTGCCAACAAAAACAGAGCCGATATATAGATGAGCGGAGTCGGGATGTGTGAAGTGTATGTTAAAAATCCATCCCAGGTATCGTGTCAATATTGTGTCGCGGTGAGATGTTTGCTTTCCTTGTTTGCACAGTAGGAGGGTGTGAAGAAGGGGTTATTGCCGGAATCGTGTCGCCTACTCCGATTACATCCGTTCAACAGCCATTAGGCTATTATTCGTGGTTGTTTACTCTCGAAATAAACTCGAAAAAATACAGATCAGGTGGCTCATGCTAAATTTAAACCCGAATCGCAATTTCGAATGATTGGGGAAACGATCGAAAGTTTAACAACTAGGTTATGCTGAGCTTTACATGAAGCAAAAATCAAGACAAGCTCAGACTTAGCGTATTTTGCTTATCATTTTCTGCTCGGACAACTAAGTCGATGTAAGCCGTAATAACTTTGAATTAAAAAAAACATATTGGTAAGTCATGCATGCAATGCAGGGAATCCCCTAAGTAGGTTTGGGATGTGTGTACAAATGAGTTTGGAGTAAATATTGAATAGATCGTGGTTGTACTGGATGTACTCCTACCCCCCTCAATTATAAACTAACAAGAATGTACAGCAAGAAACTACCCCCCTCCCCTCGTATGAAGTGCTTTTACAAATTGGTTGTAACTATCGCGATATATCGATATTTGCCCCCCTCCCCATGACGAAAGTTCAATTTACTGAGGGTGATTCTACCAAGAGACATGGTAAAGTAGTCGAGAAAGTCAATAGAACGTAGTTGATTATCATGGGCGGGACGTCCATAATCTTAAGTTTTTGCCCAAATCCCGAATTTTTTACCATTTATCCCAATAAGAGAAAAATTTTCTTCTTAGATCTTAACGATTTTGGTTTATTATTTTCAATTATGAACTTTTCTTTTACTAAACAATCTTTGGAACTATGGGAACCTTTAGAGCACAATCATAAAATGATTTTTGTTTATGATATTTTGGTATTTCAATTATTTAAATTTGAGCAACGAGGGTAATATGAAGGTATGTATTGTCATACATACCTAATTAGTTAATACTCGGAGTTAATATACTCTACACAAAAAATATGATAACAAGTTACTGCTTGTTAGTAATGATGACCCAACCGACGAAATGGAACTTTAAGTAGTATCTTCTCTTTATTGACATATGTCTATAAATCATATATGTCTTTTGGCTGTGGGTCAAGGAATTTTTCGCGTCACTTTTTTTCTCCACACAAAATGCAACGCTCTGGCACTTTAGATTATTATTAACTCGAAAAGTGAAGGCTAGGTAATGTAATGTAATGTAATTTATTGGCATATAGGACATATGTCCCACCTCGCATGCCAAGTTTGTCAGAATAGGCGATAATGCAAGAAAAACAAGGAACAAAGTAAATTAAAACTAAAGCCAGAAGGGCATCTAAATTTAAAGCCTGAAGGTCAACTTAGATTAAAGGAAGATAAGTCATAAAGAAATATATATATATATATATATATATATATATATATATATATATATATATATATATATATATATATATATATATATGGGAAAATTAGTAGGCATAAGTACGGGATGAAAATAGTAATAAAAAAAAAAACAAAAAAAAAAAAAACAAAAAAAAAAAAACTAGAATTTTCAAATGTAATAAAATACTGTGAAGTAAGGGGATGAGAGAAAGAGAAGAAGGGAAGAGAGGGAGATATGAAGAGTGAAAGGGATAGATATCGAAAGTAGAAAGAGACAGAAAGAGGAAGGAGTTTAATGCTCAGTGAGGAAGTGGCGCACAACAGCAGACCTGAACGCACCAAGGGAGGGAGCACACCGCACCGAAACTGGAAAGGAATTCCATAGCCTCGCTCCTGCAATGGAAACTGACCTAGCCATGGGCATGCTAAAGTGCCGTTTAATAGCAATGTTGTTGGCTCGATCTGAGCTGCCCGGTGGAAAAAGGGAATTGACAAAATTTGGTAAGCAACCCTTTGTTGTTTTATAGATGATGCACAAAGAAAGAACATTCATGTAAGTAATGATATCCATACCCAAGAGGCGATTTTCGTAAGGAGAGATATGTCCTTGGGATTTGAGGTGAAATACATAACGGGTACAGGTATTGAAGAGGATTCTGAGACGTTTCAGATAGTTGAAGTCAAAGGACCAGATGAAAAGTATAGAGCAATAGGTGAAGTGTGGGAGAAGAAGTGTCTGAAATAACTTGAGGCGCACATGGAAAGGGGTACAGAAGGCCAAGTTGCGAAGGGAGTGAAGAGATGAGAGGACGGATCTAGAGATCTTGGCCACATGATCCTTCCAGGTGAGGGTGGAGTTGATGATTACACCCAAGTTACGTACGGATGAAAAATATGGTATGGTTGTATTATTGATAAGGATAGGTGGGAGAGAGCTGGTAGTAATGTGCTGCTAATAGATTACATCGCTTGACTTTTTTGGGGATTCAGGATAAGGCCGTTGCTTATACACCAGTTGTGAACTGAGGAGAGGTCATCATTTACAAGAGAAATTGAATGGGAAAGTGAAGGAAGATCAGTGGGGCTGTGTCTGTAAATTTGGATATCATCTGCATAGAGATGAAATAAACAATTGTGAATAATACGAGGCATGTCATAGATGGAAGTGGAAAACGAAAATGGAGCAAAAACTGAACCCTGGGGAACATCATCTTTTATGGGAAGGAGTTTGGAAGACAATCCATTCAGGGACACAGACTGAGTGCGCCCAGTTAGATAGGATCGCATCAGAGAGTATGCGCTCGAACAAAAGTTAAAAAATTTGGCCAGTTTTTCTATAAGAAGGGAATGATTTATGGATCCAAAGGCATTCGTAAGGTCCAGTAAGACAAGGATAGTACACTGCCCATCCTCAATGGCATCCCTTATGTCCTCAGTTATTTTCATTAATACTAATTCACAATTACCTATGACGTGGTCTAAAGCCAGATTGAAATGGAATGGATAGGTAAAAATCAATGAGGTACTACCGCAATGAAGTACCTAATTACGCCTTCCTCAGCAACCGACTTGGTCTTCTGTTTTAGCATGGAACGAAAGTAGCGCGGGAGTTTTTACATTCCCAAAATCCCAACAAAGTGGAAAGTAATGTCCACTTTTACTTTCCCAACTTCCCAACAGAGTGGAAAGTACTTAATGCACATTTTTACGTTCCCAACATCCCAACAGAGTGGAAAGTAATGTCCATTTTTACTTTCCCAACATCCCAACAGAGTGGAAAGTAATGTCCATTTTTACGTTCTCAACATCCCAACTGAGTGGAAAGTGATGTCCACTTTTAGTTTCCCAACATCCCAACAGAGTGGAAAGTAATGTCCATTTTTACTTTCCCAACATCCCAACAGAGTGTAAAGTAATGTCTACAACTTTGACATATCCATGATCTTTTTCTTTTGATTTTTTCATAGAATTAGAAACATTTTTCATTAACTATAATAATAATAATAATAATAATAATAAGCCTTTATTCTGCTGGGTACAAGACGGTAGTACATGATGCAGACATGAATTACATTGTTGTTGTACAATAAAAAATGTGTATGACGGCTATTGATAAAAATAAAAACTACAAATTAAGAGAGGAAGACATAAGTGGTAAATTAATTTTAAAAAAGTGAAGAGTGATCGAAAGGGTGGGGGGGAGGGGAGGGGTTTGCATGTATGTCGAGGATTTCACTCTTTGGTAATAAAATAATCGATGACCGCCGACTGGAAACGCCCTAGGGTGGGCAACGAGCGTAAAGAAGTTGGAAGGGCGTTCCAGATCCTAGCCCCATACACCTGCAAGGACTTGCTGAAAAAAAATCCTTCGTGAGATGGAACAAGAATACCCACAGACCGCACAGAGGTGGACCTATGAAATAAAGAACGCAGGTAAGGAGGAGGGGAACCTTTCAGGAATAGAAACAGAAATTTAAGTATTCTCAAATTCAAGTAGTCGTCAAGAGGCAAACAAAGTATAGCATATCTGTGAACTGAATGGCGAGGCTTTATGTCATGAACATAGCGGACACAGGCATTATATGCAACTTTTATTTTATTAAATAAGGCAGCAGAAAGAGAACAAGATATGAATGTAGAACAATATAATATGTGAGGGAGAACCAGAGATGTGGCAAGCCTTTTCTTGAGGGGATGGGGAGTGAAACGAGACAGGCGTCTAAGACTATGCAAAGCACCATATATTCGACCGCACACATGAGTTATGTGGTGTTCCCAGGATAAAGTCTTGTCAACGTAAACACCGAGACTCCTAACACGGGACAGGTAAGGTACAGGTACACCATCAACAAGAACTGGCGGAATGGGATCTGTCGGTACATTGTGTTTATACAATATGATGGCCTGAGTTTTCTTAGGATTGACCAAAATTCCATTTCTAAAGGCCCACCTAGCAACCGCCAGCAAATCAGTGTTGAGCTGATGCACTGACTCAACCAGGTAATCGCCAAGTTTACTAGGCAAATAAACCTGAAAATCGTCAGCAAACATATGATATCGACAAAAGCGCAAAACATTTGGCAAATCATTCACAAAAAGGGAAAACAACAGTGGCCCTAAAACTGTACCCTGAGGGATTCCTGCTAGGACTGGGAGAGATTGTGAGGAGCTACCACCATGTGATACGTACTGCATCCTACCCGTTAGGTAGGAAGACACTAGGGCGCAGGCAGAGGTAGAGAATCCAAAGAGGGCATTCAGCTTCTTGATGAGCAACGTATGCGAAACAGAGCCGAAGGCATTTTTGAAATCTAGCAACACCATAAAAGTACACATCCTTTGTTCCACACCTGACCGCACATCCTCAAAAACCTTCATTAGAGCTGTCTCACAGCTGAAGCCCCGTCGAAATCCCGACTGGAAAGGCGACAACAAGCTGTTTCTCAGGAGATGTTCGTTGATCTGTAGCTGAACTATTATCTCAAAAGCCTTACTAAGAACCGGTAAAATTGAAATCGGTCGAAAATCGGAAGGAACAGAGGGATTAGAAACCTTAGCTAGGGGTCTGACAATAGCAGACTTCCAAGCAGAAGGATATGAAGAAGTAGTCAAAATATGATTAAATAAATATGTGATGTGATCGAGGAGTAAAGGTAAAATTAAAATAAGAAACTTCCTTGGAATTGAGTCAGTCCCAGTAGCATCAGATGAAATGGATCTAATTGCCATATCAACCTCAGGAATATCGACATTACGGAAAGCGAACTCAGGAACACTGGTGCTTAAGTGAGTGAGTTCTGAATGCGTTTCAGGGACAGGAATAGAGGAAACATCAACGAAATGAGCGTTGAGCTCATCTACACAAACGGGGAGAGATCCAGTATCAGCATGCTTATCCTCACGAAGACCAAACTTACTAACATTGTTCCAAAGAACAGCCGGAGGAAGCTTAGGGTCAAGTTTATCAAGGCCGATTTTTTTATTCTCATGTCTAATTAATTTCTTAACCCAGGCTTGCAATCTACAGTACCTATCCCAATCCGCGTCGGACCCAGACTCTCGCCACTCAAAATAAGCAACATCTCGCATTCTCATAGCATAACGGATTTTCGTTGTCAAACAAATATTGTTACGTTGCTTGATTTTGACCTCATGGAGAGGAGCATGGTGATCAATAAGATCCACGACCTGATCGTTAAAGAAGGTAGTCATTTCATCAGTAGAAGACATGCAATACATCGAGTTCCAATTTCGGGACAAAATATCTTGCTCCAACAACTGTTTATTAATATTATCAAAATTACGACATTGGATGATTTTCTTTTTGAATTTTGGGACCGGGAACTTGAGGGAACAGATCAACATTTTATGCCTGCCCAGCGCAGGTAACAAAACTTGGGTAAAAGAGAGAACTCTAGACGGCCGGTTCAAGATAAAATGGTCAATCCAAGTCTCACTATTTTCAGAAACATGAGTTGGGGCAGAAGGGAGAACAGTCAGATTCATTGAAGACAAAAGAGAGAGCCATTTTCTGCTAGTAGCATTGTTAGTCAAAAGATTAGTGTTGAGGTCACCCATGAGAATGACATCATTGTAATAAGGAACCAAAGATGATAAACTACTTTCTAAAGCATCAAAATTATGAGGAGTTTTAGGGACATAAACCACGCCTACGAGAACTTTACAGTTATGTTTAAGTTCAACTTCAACAAATGAATACTCAAAAAATGAGCCACGGTCACTAGAAAGGACTGTTTTAGCTTTCAATGAGTTAGAATAGTAGAGGGCGACACCACCACCTTTCTTTCTAAACCTGTCGTTTCTCAAAATTTTATACGAGTCAAGGTTAACCATGCTATTAGGCAACGTGCTTTTGAGCCATGATTCCGTAATACCAATCAAATGTGGTTGGCAACCCCTCATGAGATATTTCATTTCATCAATATGTTTCGGTAGACTGGTAATGTTAATATGACAAGCAATTAAAGATGAGCCGCTCAGTGGAAACCCATCAAAATTGTCGACACTAGAAGACAATGGCATGTTCAAATCAATGGTGGCGGAATCGTTGGTAGATTCAAATGATATTTCAGGAGCAAGAAAAAAACTATCGCCATCATCATCACCTCCACTGGGGCAGGAGTGGAACGAATCGTCAGAAACAGACATGACAACGTCGCCCGCTACACACCCCAAGCGAATCCAGCCAGAAGCTAAAGTCAGCGAATAAATCAAAGGGTAAGCAGAAATCCATACATGCAGAGAAGGGGAAGGGGGGAAGGGGAGGGAATATAATAATGAATTCGAAACTTAACAAATTCGATGTTGAAATGGGTGTGCACGATGCGTGGACTAGACATAATGACTAAAAAGCACGCGTTCAACTAACCAAGAATTAAGAAAATAACATGTACGTAAAAAATAATACAAAGTACAAATGAAGAAAGTAGGAACCAAAATAACACAGTGAAACGCATAGAAGTAGGCCTCATGGACTCGTTCCTTGCTGTTCCAGTTCCATGTTCCGCCGTAGCCATTTGGGACGTTGCTCCATGGGAAGTGGAGGGAAATTTTTGGTTTTTTCCAAGAATTCAGACATAGCCGTCGCCGAGTAGATCCAATTGCTGTGATTCCATTTAATCACCCCGTTGGACGTCCAAACCTGCTTAAAAGGGAATTTCCCAAAAGCAGCCTCCAGTATGTCACGACACAAATTCGTTAAATCCTCAGTAATCATGTACCCAGTTCCCTTACAGTTCTTCTTATGGCGAAAAATATCCATTTTTTGGGCATGCTTGTGCAAGGTGACGATAACAGGGCGTGCTTTGGGGGTCAACGAACCAGGGGTAACGTCATACTTTCCTATACGACGCGCACGAACTATGGAATCAGTGGAAATCGGGACAGAAGGTTTAACAGTTTCGTTGATAACAGAAACAACTGATTTTTCCAACTCTAGCTCACGAACGTGAGGATCAAGCTGATGCATTTCTTCTGGGACTCCTCTTATACAAATATTCATGGAACGACGGATCTGCTGCTCAGAATCAATCATAGTAACGTAGTCGTTTCTGACCTTGCCCAAACAAACACGAACCGACTTATCAACAACAGCTGATAAGCCATTGCGCAGCTCATTTTCGAATTGCGACAAATTAGGATCATCCTTAAATCCGGGAAAGAACTTCGTGAATGAGTCTATCAACGACTGAACAGTAGATTCAGTGTCAATCTCACTGATAATAGAGGAAACATCCAACTTACTCGCAACAGACGCAGCCATAACCTCCTGTTTCTGGCCTCTACGGGGGAGACGATTCACAAAGTCATTGGGGTCTTTTCCGTTGTTTTTCATTGTATATTGGTACAACAGCAGTTAAAACTAACTAAATTTACCACTTGAACACAACAACAGAACGCAACTATCAGTCAAAAACAGTCACACATCGAGATCACCAAACAGTCTACTCGAGGGTCGCCGCCATTTTTTCAACTTCCGTTTTGACTAATTTTCGTTGTAAATGAAGTTATTAAAATGGCTCAAAATCTTTAAAATCAAAATTTTAGAAAATCTGAAAAATCCGTTTTGAGGCATTCTGAAACAAATCCTATAGTATAACGCTTTTTCATATTTTCGTAATTCCGTTCTTGTGCCAAAAAAATCAAGCATTTCAAACGAAAGGATGAGTTCTTTGGCCAGCCATTCGGTTTGAACGATGTTAGAGACTGAATACCTCACCAGGTATTCCTATATAACTAGGTAGGGAATTGGAAAATGTTAGAGGGATGTTGGAATTCTTACTGAATACAGACCTACGTTATAGGTGACAGATCTGCCGTTTCCGTCGTTAATGCTGAGAAAACGAGACGTTTCTGCGGAGCTGTGGAATTAAAAGACAGTTTGCGTTTTTCGAAGAGCTTAGTGAGCAGAATGTTGCGAATGAAACCTCTGCGCACCAAGATAGAGGGGGTTTTTGAGAAAAAGACCTTTCCGCGCCTTCATGATTCCTCTACGTAATTACTCAATCAAGCTTCAAATTTGACGAACGTATCATGCGTTAGTACTGACATCACCTCATACTTATCCGGTCTGGTTGTTCAAGAATTCCTTTAGGCTTCTTTCGCAAATTACAAGAATTGATGTTCTGTTCATGTAAATATACCTAAACCTTAATATATCGTTTTGTCCGGTTTATCAAATAGTGTGATCATTAATCTTTGCAGTCTTGTAAGGTACTTTCATCACAAATTCGCAACTCGTAGGTATATTTTGGTGAAATTTTCGTGATGGATTTTCTCTGGTTGAAAGCCCCGAAATGGATATCTCAGCAGTCCTTACTGAATGAACTAATCAATGAAGCATGAGGCAAATTTATTTTTAATTAACCAGCGGTGATGAAGGCTGAAAGATGTGTTAGCATGAGAATTGAAATTCTCCACAACTCAAAGAGACATTTTCCTGTCACTCCCCGGGCGTGCGCCTCCATGAAAATGTCGTTCAGGAATAAAAATGGTCGCCAAAACAATGAATCATGGAATTTGGGCAAAACTGATTGATATACCTTCTGATACTAGTTTGAGTACGTTGAAAAGGCTTATATTTAAAATTAAATGAAGACAAAAAAATGAAAACTGCTCATACTACAAATTAATAACATGTAACCAACATTTTATCACGTTAGGTACATTATTGGCTTAATGTAGTAAAAAAAGAGAAACTCGGCGCTCCGCGCCTCGCCAGGGGGCAAGCCCCCTGGACCCCCGGTTACCTCTATTTACATACTTCGGACGAAATTATTGAAACACAGAATGTGTTTGCGTTGTCGCGCAACCAAGTGACAACCAAACAAGCGTCATTGTTTACTATTCATTTATAACATCAATTTATATTGTTATAGTATGAAACTACGAAAAAAAAATACGAAATAAATTCGTGATAAATCAAGAGCGATTTATCAAGTAAATGTCCTAAAGAGGCTACATACGAAATTACAGCTTCCTAGAGTGTAAAGTATAGAAATTAGCTTTAAAAGCCACTCATCTGATCCGGACCCTGGACATCGTCAAGTAAATGTCCTAAAGAGGCTACATACGAAATTACAGCTTCCTAGAGTGTAAAGCATAGAAATTAGCTTTAAGAGCCACACATCTGATCCGGACCCTGGACATCGTCAAGTAAATGTCCTAAAGAGGCTACATACGAAATTACAGCTTCCTAGAGTGTAAAGCATAGAAATTAGCTTTAAGAGTCACTCATCTGATCCGGACCCTGGTCATCGTCAAGTAAATGTCCTAAAGAGGCTACATACGAAATTACAGCTTCCTAGAGTGTAAAGCATAGAAATTAGCTTTAAGAGCCACACATCTGATCCGGACCCTGAGTATCGTCAAGTAAATGTCCTAAAGAGGCTACATACAAAATTACAGCTTCCTAGAGTGTAAAGCATAGAAATTAGCTTTAAGAGCCACACATCTGATCCGGACCCTGAGCATCGTCAAGTAAATGTCCTAAAGAGGCTACAAACGAAATTACAGCTTCCTAGAGTGTAAAGTATAGAAATTACCTATTCAAATTATTTAACCTCCGCTTCACAAATCAAACCGTTTTCGTAATACTCAGATCACCTGCTATGAATCAAATCATCGAAACACAAGCTCAATGAAATCATCAGAAATTAACAAGCGGTTGCAATCATGTTCACAATATCAATTATTGAGAATGATCACCTGTGTGTAAACAATTATTTATGTAACCATGCTCATAACTCAGTTTGTTGGACACGCACTTCGCAGTAGTTAACATAATATTGTTGGATAAATCGAGAGCTTTCGAACGAATGGTCAACGAATTTTGTGGGATGAAAAACGACGAAGTACCATTTCCCTAGCAACAACTCGGTTGTACGTGAAAATCATCCGTCACACATTTCGTTACCATCCCGCGTTCCATTTTCGGCTAGTTAGTCCATGGCTAAAACACATTCTGTGTTAAAATGTAAACAACCATTGCAGGCTGGGGCTTTTTGTTCGACTGCCTCGGGCGTCGCGAACGATCAGATGTCCTCTAAATGAAGGATCAGAATTCGTTCAGATGATTTCGTTTAAAACTGCTCATTGCCTCGCTCCCTTGAGTGGAGAGGGCTTCACCGTACAGAAGCACGAAAACTACTTGGACGGGAGATCGTAGTCGTAGTACTCAATACGCTCGACGTTGCCTAGCTTCACTAATCGCTTGATAAACGGTTCATTGCAACGCTTTTGGTTTATTACATCAATTCGTCTTTATTAAATTCGCAACAAATTTGTATAGAGCAACAATTAAAAAAATGAATTTTCGAATTTTTGTGTGTGTTCAAAGATGTTGGAAGATAATTAAGCGTTTTTTCTTGCTTCTTCCTCTTGGTACTACATACAGTAGATGGTATTTTGATAATAATTTATTCCCTAAATATTTGATCTAGCTGCAGTTAATTCCGGATATTCACAAACTACATAATGTAAGCTGTCTCTTGCTCTCACGTTGCATAGAATCCAAAAAACGAATAATATATATATATATATATATATATATATATATATATATATATATATATATATATATATATATATATCGAACCTCAACTATTCCACCACTACCACTACTATATATATATATATATATACCTACCAAATATATATATATATATATATATATATATATATATATATATTTGATACAATTTCTCTTTGTATTCAGAAAAAAAAAAATTGCAAAAAGTGACAGGTGGTACCCAGAATTATGAGATTTCTCATCAGGGACAGACTTCCCTGGTAGGATTTCCCAGGGTGACGAAGAGGGTTTTCAATGTGGTCGGAAGTGAGGCATCTGAGATCAGCAGTTCGTTATCCGCTCAGACATCGGAGGGGCGGAAGGGTTTGTCAGAGACCTGAAGGCTCCTTGAGCCCCCATCAACCCTTCCGCACCACACCCACAACACCTTCGTTAGGTTGCACTGACACCCTCCTCAGAATTTGTAACCTGTATCTAACCAAATGCTGTTGGATATGGTCACTAGCCGTGAGCTATTTTGCCCACTAGCAAGTAAGTTTTATAAATAATACAATATCATTCCGTTATGAACCACAATGATCTGTTTGCGTGTTGCTTCATTTATACGGTTTTCTACAAATGCTCTTGCTTACCGTTTTGGTGCTGGCTTTTCGCTAGTAGCAAATTGTCGTACCTATTTACAGTTAAAGTTGAGTGATAGTGATGACTAGTTTTCGGACATATCCCTTCACATTGGTCACTATGTAATTATCAAGCCAGTCTGAAATTTTGTGAACATTCACAGTATGTAACCTGAACAACCCACTAAACTATCATCAGGATATGGCGACTAATGTAACAAGTCAAATCGCGTTTTCCAAAGAACTGAGCGGTTATTGATCACTATAATAGCAAAGCATCTTACGGTCTACAGTTTGTTTATTATTTTGAATAATGAACCTTTGTAGTCGAATACGAAAAGAATAATGTTTAACTCACTTCAAATTTTGTAGGTCACATTTATGAGCCCAAGGCATCACATTCGATCAATCCTTAAAGATGAAATTAAAAGGTTGAAATATTAATTAATTTGACAACTTCTTTCCCTGTACGTTTATCCATTCGGTAGTAAAGTTTCAGTGGAATCAGATTTTCAAGAAATCATGTTATAGTAATTTTTGCTACCAATTAGGTAATGTATAAGTGGAGCGTAGTTACCCAGGTGTTTTAGATTTTTAGAAAACTTATCTCATTGGGCGATTACGCCTATGTTGTTATACTGATGTTATTATAATGATGCACCATATAGGCTCTGTTTATTATCTTACAGACTCGTAATCTATTATTAATAGAAGGTTATCTAGTACGGAAACGATTAACCTTTGTGTAATAATTTGCGTTTTTCCAATTCCTAGAGATCATAGCAACTCTAAGTCATCTGCTCCGACTCCCTCTTCCTGATCATATCTCTTTCGTGGAGTCGGTAGCTCAGTATAATTATTAATGTTATTTATGTCTCAATGCCTCAATAATTATTCAAACCTATTTATATTCATGACGGGTATCTATTATAATAATAGGATACATACAAAGTGATAACGCTTGAACGCCTGCACCGATTCTCTTCAAATTTTTTTTAAACTGACCGGCATGAAGAAAACTGGTGCAGATAATTCTACCAAGTTATAAATCAGATTCCTTCATATTAAAAAACAAGAAAAAGTGCAAAAACGAGGGAAAGTTGTAGAATTATTTCAAATTGAGGCATCCATGGAAACTAAAAAATCATTGGGGAGATATTGGTATATATAGGTAGTTCGATAACGGCCAATAGATTAGCCAATAGGGTCAAGGTGGGTTCACATCCATGCGTAAATGCGGTAATGCGGCTATGCGTTTAACTAGTGGAGGGGGTTGGAAGTAGTGGAGGGGAGTGCGGAAATGCGGCAGGCCGTTCATAACCATCCGGTTGTATTATCATTGCGTTATCATTGTTGTTGTCTTCTATTACCATTGCCTTTTTCCAAAGAGACATATTTCCTCCCGAATTTTCTTCAAACTATCACACATTTCTTGGACATTACAGCTCCATAAACAATGTTGAATAATAAACTCATAAAAAAATCATGAGGGCGTATAGGAAGAAATTGTTATGTATATACATTAAAACCGTAAAGGCGACGTCGTTTTGAAATGACTGTTGGGTAATTATTCGGTCCTTTCATCAACTAGGTACTTTTCCCAAGATAACATTATGGGTATTTCTACCCGAAAAAATGTGTAGGTTGGCGCATTTCAAATCATTTAAGTGCATTGATGCACCATAAGAAGTACTTGTTACATACTTAACGTAGTTAATTTGTCCATTTCGTAAGGACAAGTTGGCCATCTCTTCTCAAATACCTACTCATTCAACAAGCAGGAAATTGCTAATCTATAATCAAAAATACCAAAGAAACGCTTGCATACGAGTCTGCAACGCATTGGGACATTTCATGTGTTTACCTATTGCTTTTTACCTCACTGTAGGATTTTATAAACTTTTAAGGATTTTACAAACATGTAAAGAGTTTATTCATTTTATGTCTTTAGTTGCAGACTCGTATGTGTTACAGACTCGTCTATTAAAATGATTACCTATTAAAATGATTTGACCACCTCTTCACAAATCAAACCGTTCTCGCAATATTCGGATCACCTGCCATGAATCAAATCATCGAAACACCAGCTCAACGAAATCATGAGAAATTAACAAGCGGTTGCAATCATGTTCACAATATCAATTATTGAGAATGATCACCTGTGTGTAAACAATTATTCATATAACCATGCTCATAACTCAGCTTGTTGGCCAAGCACTTCGCAGTAGTTAACATAATATGGTTGGATAAATCAAGAGCTTTCGAACGAATGGTCAACGAATTTTGTGGGATGAAAAACGACGAAGTACCATTTCCCTAGCAACGACTCGGTTGTAAGCGGAAATCATCAGAAAATCATTGTAACGTAACGTAACGTAACATAACGAAAATTTGGTTGTGTGCCATAGCAAAGACATGAAATGTCAAAATGTCTCAAAACACAAATGGAATAGGATCATCAGGAAGGTAGGTTGTTGGTGAGATCGCAAAATCGGTACCTACACCTAAGTATATTTAACCCAACTCGGCCTCATCTGCATAAAACCGTGTTCAATTTGAGTGTTTTATTAATTTATTATTGTTATTATTATACGCAAGCTCTTCATCTTCATCAAATACAATCAAAACTTTATCGAAAGAAACCAACAAAGAGAAACGAAGGTTCGCTACCTTCTTATCTTATCTTTCTTTATCAAACAAAAGAAAACTGCGCAATGGGCAACTGCGCACATGCGTAAATGCGTCTATCCGGTAAAATATCTAATTTTTCAGATGTGTACAGTCCGCTTGTCCGGCAAGATTCACCCCACTCTTCCGACTGCCGCTAGCCAATCAGAAGGCCGAACGCATGACCGGATAGCCGCATTTACGCATGGATGTGAACCCACCTTCATTATACGATGCGGTCATCGCACTCGACAATAAAACCATTGGCCCGCACGCACCTACCGACCAGCCACACGTGAAAAACCCAATAGCTGCATACTTGCCGAATTTGCTCCGCAAATTTGACCGTACACATCGCAGCCAACGTACCTCAAAATTAAATTATTACAAAATTACGCGCGCAAATTATTACACAATTATTTGCATAATTAAAGTTTGTACTTGCATCCCGTGGTGACACGGGCTTTTCCACTAGTATCTATATATTTTGTTTCCAGTAATCATATGTAACATGAGTTTCTTTTCTAAATTTTTATAGTTCGAAGTAATTAATTTAATGGAGCACGTACCTGCGTAAATCAGGTGGTGTGAACCGTAGCATGTAATTTCAGGAGCCTTGCCTAACAGGCTCTAAAAGATAGAGAGGTAGGGTATAATAATAGTTCCAGAAATAAGGATTTAAAAAGGGACAGAGTGATAAAGAAAAGATAATAGGGTCAACCTTAGACTACAATCTAACGTTAGACGCTTTTGATGATTCCGCCAAGCACGTAAAGTCATTCTTAAGTTTTAAGGAGTGCACATTTATTGTAAGGAGTGCACATTATCTCGTACTACGTCGTTCATTAAACCGCCGACGTGCGATAAAGACGACCTCTATACGAAATGTAACTTCTGCAACCTAATAATTACATGTAGATTCCCAAGTTCATGAGGAAAGTTTAATTTTATTAGTCGTACGTGGCGTTCTCGTCTCTTCTCATTGACGTTAGCTCGATCTTTATTCAACCCCACCACCTTCATCCGCCTGGGCGCCCCACATGTAACTTGAGCTTGCGATGTGAATCTGGCTCCTATCACCGCAGTCACTTGATACGTAGCTGAAGACTTGCCCCTTCAAAGCCATTTCCACGCCGCTGGTAAAAATCCTCGAATTGCTTTCCCCCGAATACCATAAATAACCGGGCGGGCAGCTTTTCATGGTTTCAAGCTTACGGTTTAGGTCGGCAATCAACCTCGGACGGATTGTGTAGAGGTAATAATTCTTTGCCTTGTCCAACAAATATTGATTCACGAATTCCTTCACGTCTCTGACGAGTTCATTCGAGATAAATGTTGCTTCGAGCATGATCTGGTTAGGAAATACAACTTTTATAACGATTCTACCTTGATCACATGGCTTATCTGACGAATTTAAGGCATTAAACACGTCATTTTCAAACAGGTCAACGTAAAATTTCTTGTATATCTTCCCGTGTCTCTGACTCAATTCTATTATGTCCGGATTTAGGTTCCCAACCGTCGGAGATAGTTTCAGCGTCTCTGATTCAATCTTATTACTTTCCTCTGTTTCCAAATGAATCGTATTCTCTATTTCTTTCCTTCTTCGCTTTTTTACACCTGTGCGGAACACTTTATTCTTATCAACGCTGCGATTGTAAGGCTTACGCAAATAATCTCGGCGACATGTGAAGAACAGACGTGGTTCGAATCCACACAGTTCTTCCAGTTTCACACTGGACAGTCTTCGTTTCCCCTTGAAGACGATTTCCAAAAATGTCAAACTGATATCTTCATCCACATAAGGCATATGAGCGGGAACTAGTTCTTCAACCACGTTCCACAATGAATCTGCAGCATTCATTACCTTACCAGTATACTCATACTGGTCACCTTCATCTTCAAAGCCCATGCGCACCAATACTTGACGGACAGAATTATCTCTTCTCCTTTCCGTCCTTGGAACGATATCAACAATTGAAGTGTCCGGGAGGGTCGAAGATTCAACTATAGCGTTCATGTTCAGCGATTCCGTACCCAATTTCAGTTCGTGTTTCATCCTGTTCAGCCCGAACTGATCGGAAACCGATTGGAACAAGTCTTCGAAAGTCATAGAACCATCTGAGATCGCAACCGTTTTTTTGATTCCTGAAGGGTGCCGCACGATTAATATCCTATTGGGCATTTTCGCTTCTTAACAGAATGTATTGATTATCCTATGGTTGTTAGGTTATCAATTAAATACCAGGAAAGCTCTTATGGAAAAGAGGTTAAAAATAGTGCTAGTTGTGTTACATAACCTAATGCTGAATGAATGAAAAAATGCTGTTTACATAGCATCAATTTATTTTTGACTTTGAATATTTGTACTCTTACTGATTAGCGTGAGAGATGATTTTCCCGGGACCTAACAAGTGAACATTGTCAATAAAAATGTCACAAAAAACGAAATTAAAGTAGCGGCATGGATCTAATTTCTTTGCTATTCAACGTATGAAGCTGGAATTTGAAACGAAGGTCTCTTGGGACATCAAGAAACGAATCGTAAAGTCTGAAGCCCTCTTCTAGATCAGCTAGGTGAGCTCCGGAGCTTATTTTTTTGTTATTTAACCTATGAAATGGAGCGTATTTCACGTCCAATGTTTAGCCGTGGCTCAAGGTGAAAGCAAAAGAGTGTCTGGGGTCTCCCCAGCGGGGTCAAAGGGTGCCGAGTTTTTGTGAGCACTTTATGCTTTTGCACTCGGGTGTTGACAAAAAATCGATGCGTGAGAAAGCTGATACCAAACAACACCCACCATTCTACCCCACCCAGTTCCACTCATTGGTACGGACACTTAATTTCGGGTAGAATTCATGCATGCTTGAATTTATATCCCCTACCAAGCATATACCTAAAGTGCTTACGATCTAGCTTCTACAGGGAACTTCTTCTTACAGGAAAATATTACTGTGATTCACGGGATCACCGAATAAGATCTAAAATGTTTGGTAAGTTCTCGATCGATATATTGCCTGATAATAAAATAATATTCCATATATGGTGATTTGGCACCCATTCTGGTTTATAACTGATGTAAAAACGTGAAGGCTGCATTTACGATTATAAACAATATTTCATTTAGAATATACGTAGCAACTTTTAAAAGATAAGAACATTATACACGTTGTGATACATAATTTGAGGGTTGGCAGATTGTATATTATGCAGACGAATATTAAATTTTATATCAATCATGTGGTGCTATGTGAACGGAAAAATTGCCATGAGCTCACTCAACAATTCGGGTCAAGCCTACCGTTGGGAAAGTGATCTAGGCGAGTAGTATCTGCATTTGTACTAATTTCACACATGTATGCATTTGTGTCTTTATTATGTGTTTCTATTTACTACTAAACCCTTCAAAAGTTTTTAGCTACGAACTTTGTCCGTCCTGTCAAAAGTTTATTGTTTGTGCTTATATAGGTATTAGTATTCTGATTGCGAAAATCAGATGAAATAATTCGGCTATCCACTATTGGATCAAATAATACTTAATTTTTTCAAGAACTATAAACTGATAGATTATTGGTGTGACTCTCAGTTTGTTCAAAGTAGTCAAATTTAAAGTTAGGAGTTTTCAAGAATCAGTATCTCTAAAACACCTTTTTCCTGAGAAAATCTAAATATAAATTCACATTCCTTCTCATCGCAACAGATTATACCCCCGGCTCCTACGTCTCCTTTGCTTGCGATCGCTTCACCAACTATTTTAATGATCATTCAACTTATATTAATTACTACTAGTGGGTCCACTGACCAGGTACCACACGAAGTCTGAGGTGATGTGTGTACACATTTTCGCTACGAAACTAAATTTTTTATGATTTGAAAATGACTGACATCAGTAACGATGATAACGACGTAGTATTGTAGTCAAGAACTTTGGCTTCAGAGCTTGTACAGTGGTTTCAGACGATTCTGTGGGGCGAAAACTATTGTGAACAATACCAAACTAGATTTTTTATGATTTGACAATGACTGACGTCAATCACGACGACGACGTCCAATTATTCTTGGAATACTAGAAAAACTGATGTTTGATAAATTTTAATGTGGTTGGAAATCTTCATTACATAGGATAGAGAGCAACGGAAGGGTGGAAAGGAATGTACCTACACGAATACACAAGTATTTGATTCATCGAGATAGTTATCAGCCTTGGGTTCATACCCGAGTTTTGGTTGTTTAAAGCTATTTTGAGCCCGACTAGATTAGGTATCTTAAATTTGGACTGTTGGAAAAGTAACTATATAACAACGATTTCTGTTGGAACCTAGCGTGAACAAAAGTGTTCCCATCTATTGAGAGAATGGAAAATGTTTTATGCTCCGATGAAATCAAACTACACACTCGTTGCACAAACGTTCAATCAAGGCTTTGACCGAGGTATGATTGATGCGAGGAACTACCCAGGTTTGAATAGCACTCTGAATTTTTCAATCTTTATGGAAGCGGAAAAATTGATAGTTGAATTGAACCGCGAAAAGATAATTAAATTTAAAATATACAACGGTTTCAAATAACCTTCAAGATCATCGCACAGCTCGTATTTCTGGTTCACCGATATCGAACGGTTTTATCCATTTTCCCTCAAACTGAATATATGTAATTGTAGTGCACCGTCCCGGATTAGTTGGTGCGGATAACTTATATTCTTGGAATTCACAACTATTCACCTCAGTTATCTTACTGGTTGAACTTAGTGAGTCCTCAGCATTTGTTAGTGTCCGCGTACGTGCTTCTGTGTTCTACGCTTCAGACCGAAATTTCAAAGCTATCGGCTTGAAATTGTGTAGATGGACGCTTTAGATTTTTTCAATCGGCTGTGTAGTTTTTGGTGACGATCCGACGACAGGAGCTTGGATTCGACGATCATCATTAAATCAACCAAAAATCGAGTTTGGTATCGTTTTCTGTAGTTTTCGCCACACAGAGTCAATCTTTAAAAGTGGTCCTTTGCGACACCAATATCTGCAGAACTGTATAGAAATTATATCCCAATCAATTGACTGAACCTTGTTTCACATCCAGTCCTTCAGAATAACATCATGAACACATTTTTTGTCAGTGTTCCTTTTGCTGTCTCACAACCAAGAGTAGGTGTGCTTTGAACTCATATATCCTCAGAATACACCTTTGTTCATAATAAATTGTTTCAGTGTGCAAAAATTGTTATTCGAAACGGTAGGTATAATAATTGTTTCTCAAAGGAATCCTCACAATGCCTGGTGGGCCGAGAAGAGAGAAAATGGGTGAAAATAAAGACAAGGGAATAATTGACTTGACCGATTTACTCTCAGTTAACTAAGAGGAGAGGTTCTTCAATATTCAGGGCGTTCTTCCTGGTAGAGACGTTGATGAGGTAAAATTTGCAGTGAAATCTTGGGGACTTAATCACAAGCCTCCTTGATTAGTATAATTACAAGTTAGACATTTTAAATCCCCAACCGACTCTGGTTGGGCCATTAAAATAATGATTGTTTCCGTTTTGGAAGGGGATTTAATAAAATTTGATTCTGTGAATAAACTAAACCATCTAGTCGGTAACAACTATGAGAGTTTTTATTTATTTTATAGTGGAATACGCTTTTACTGGAACCTAAAAGTGAAAAATGTCACACAAAAATGTCACGAAAAAAGGAGACTAAAGTAGCGACGGGTCTAATTTCTTTGCTTTTCAACATATGAAGCTGAAATTTGAAATACAGAACCATTTTTAAGTCCAGGAAAGAATCATCAAGTCCAGAGCCCCCCAGATCAGCTAAGTGAGATTCGGAGCCAAGTTCTTCACTATTCAATTTATGGAATGGAGCGCGTTCCTTCAATTTTTAGCAGAGGCTCAAGGTGAATGAAAACGTCTGCCAAGTAGGGTGGGAAGTATAGCTTCCTTACATATTGTAACATGGACGTATAGTATTAGTTGAAGAACAAAGGACGAGTCGAAAAGATTGAATCCAAAATATCACAGTATCTATAATTATATACCTATATACATAGACACGCTAGAATGCATAAAAGGGTTACGATTCCTTTTTGCATGTGCGGAAATCGTCTAAAGGTTAATCCACGCAATAATTGAAAATATCGTCCAAATCGATCCATTATTCTCGGAGTGTCATTCAATGTAAGTTTTGTGTATGTGCAATAGTTACCTGTTATTCAAGCGAATGTGATAAGAGTCAAATGGCATCATCCTGGACCCAAGAACTTCCTGAGCTTAAACAGGATCGAACCAATAGATGGTAAAACATCGACGTTGTAAGAAATTGACGTTAGCGCATGAGCAAAGATTACGATTAATTTCAAGGCACTGAGATTTATGGGGGGACCGTCTAGAGGCTAAAGCGCACAATTTCTGCTGATTTAATATAAAACGGTCCATTAGTCTCGAGTTTTGTCTACGTTAATCAATTTTAGTTTTGCGCATGAGCTATGGCTATTACTCAACTAATCGCAATATAATTCATAGAGAGTTTCCCTGGAACATTATACCCATCTGTCTGAACGAAATCAGAACAAGTGATGATTAGAAATCGACAGTATTAGAAATAAACTTTTGCGCATGCGCACAAACTAGTATTTATGTGGTGGCAATGGAATTTAGTGGGTACCACCCAGAAGCTAACCGCAAATTCCCTAAAACTTTCATCAAAATCGTTCCATTAAACTAGGAGTTTTGCCTGTGTCTCTCAATATTAGTCTTGCGTATGCGTCATAGTTATTACTCCACCTTCGCAATATAATTTACAGAGCATTCTTATAGAACATATACCCGACTAACTATCGAATATTAACGAAATCGGACCAACAAATGATGAAAAATCGCTATTATTGTAAGACGGTAAATCGTGTTGAATGCACAGTTTATGCACACCACTCAATACGCCTACTATAGAGCTAGGAAGGTGTCTACTGAGTTTGGTCAATTACCCCCAAAACCTCCAACTCCCTTCCAGCTTTACTTCCCTGAATTTCCCTTTTACTCAACCCCTGACCTTGTGAAGGTGTTTTAAGGAATTTCTGAATCATAAGGCAGATGATGACCTTTCTGAAATAATTGATTTATTCAAATAGTTTGCAAAATAAATAACCTATCCTACCAAAGACCTTACATGGTATTTATGCAACTAACCTTAATCTTCCTGTTCCTGTTGAGATACGGATGAAATCCAGGTGTCCCGGCCTCGGATAATGTTGACTGGAGATGGTTGGCTAGTCCGTCTCTCAAAACCTCGGCGATGTGCGTCCAGTGATCGGGATTAATCTTCACTGAAAGGATTCTAAAACCAGAGACCGTCTCTGCTTTATCACGTTTGCCACCTATCGCGAATTACTGTCACGAAAGTCTTTTCCAGCAAACTTAGAAACTTGGACGGCCCCGACCCCAGCAACAGGCTGCTGTCTCGGGCAGGTGAAATGTTTACTTGAAGTCACATGGTATTAGAATGAATTCCTTTTTCCATTTCCCAAATTGTCTCTGTGATTTCCTACGCATGGGCGGTGATAAGGGGCGTTAGATGAGGGCCATATGGTGCCATCAAATTCTGGTTGCCCTGGCGACGGCGAATCTCGATGTTCCAAACCAAGGTACCGCCTCTGTGGGACGAGTTTTCCCGTATTAGGGGAACCAATCAAATTGTCTCAGCTCTGATCGAGTGGGGGCTGGAAATCGCAGCGTCGTTTCTTCCCGCCGGCGCTTGTGGATCCGATTCAGCACTTTTCATCTTCGTGGATTTAGGTAATCCAAGCGTGATCCGCGACCGTGGGACTGAAGTAAGTTGAGGCATTCCCAGGCTTCGAAAGGGAATCCGATCTGACGAATGTCCTTCACTATTGTGAGCGAATTTGCGTCTCACAATTATAAGAAATTTGTGTTTGCGCATACGTACGGACTGCTATTGACCGACGGCATTGACAATAAATTATAGGGGACCGTGTAGGAGCTATTGAAATCGGGCTATAACTATATAATAACTATAGGCAGATACGTAATAATATTAAGGACATTTCTTTTCTCCGTCGCATCATTTGATGAACGATTTCGTGAATTAGTAGAAGCAGTGACATTAAATTTCGTTTGTGTATCATCGCACATTATACGCACGAGTGTGGAAGGAAGTTAACTTACATCATGATCTAACGATACGAAAATGGTAGTTAAGATTTGCGAGTTAAGTCTAGAGTTGGAAGTACCCATTCGATAGAGGGAAACGGGAGTTCTCCTTGAGCCCAGACCTGTCAAGTCGGTTAGTATTTTCAAACATTGAAAATAACAATTTCGATATTCTCCCCGGCGATTTACGGACATAGAAAAAGGAAACGCTCTTCAGAACGTGTTCAACGAACTGTAGCACCATCATTTACCTCGTAAACCTCACTTTTTCAAGGTAGCTGTCATGAAAAACGATAAATAATATATTCAGAGTTCCAGCAACGGTGGGTGGGCGCAATATACATGAATCTTCTCAAGTAGGGTCTTGGGAAAGGTGAGAGGAACGGATCCCCATAGCAAATCGAATGATGGCGCCGCGCCGGCAGTCCGAATATAGCCAAACCAAATCTAGTAGAGGTGAAGAGGAATCCATTGAATTAGGATATCTCGTCGACCGCTGTATTTGATGTGAGAGTATTTGGACGGTTCGAAACCAACTAAACATTTGTATTTTTACTTGAGCCTCAATGTCAGAATCGTCTTTCTACACTCTTGATAGCACAATGTTTTAAGGAAGGTCTCAAAAAACCAAATTTGGAAGTCGTAAAACAAACTTTAGCGACTGGCTAAATAAACTATTGCAATGCCTCCAAAAATTTTAAACCAAAATTTTCGAAAAGGTTTTAGATTGAAATCCGTTTTGAGGTATTCTGAAACAAATCCTAGAGTTTTACGCTATTATATATTATATAATATGATTTGTTTCGTTATTGACCGTTGGAGCAATATGTAGGTATATAGGTTCTTGAGGATCGGTCGGTTGAATCACAAATGAATTGATTTGGCGACGTTTCAGAAATTTTTTGTATAAACAGTGCTTGAAGGAGGTAGAACTCCCTCAACTGTCCACGCTTTTCAGCCTACTGGATTGAAAATAGAAATAAAAAATTTCTGAAACGTCGCCAAATCAATGCATTTGTGATTCAACCGACCGATCCTCAAGAACCTATACACCTACATATATATATGTTTGTGTGTGTGCCATTCCAGACACAAGTCCTCGTTAGGATTGAGATAAAAATTTCGTTCTTGGGCCATAAAAATCAAGCTTTCCGAATAAAATGACGAGTTCTTTGGCCAGCACTTTTTGACCACAATTAATAGGTAAAATTTCAAAAAATATGCCAAATAATCTTGTAAACCAACAACGAAAGATATCACGAAAGCGGCAAAAGGCAGGCAATTTTGTCGTGTGTGTCCATACTGACGTATGTGTGTGCGTCCATACCAATTGCGTTGCGGTTGCTAAGTTAGGGTCATCTTGGAGAAAGGTCATGTTGTCGGCCCGTAATTACAATTCCGAAAAAGGTGAGCACGAGAAAAGCTGAATATTCCTGTTCCGAAAAGCGTTGCCACGTAACAAAAAACCTCTCATTGTTTCTAAGAGGCCATTTTCGTATACGATAACATGAATACGAGAAGTACAAAAACTCTATATTATTCATTAGGAATATCGAAAAATCTGAAAGCGGTGAATCCCCGCAGTGCGCCTACCAGTCGCCGAAAAAACGCGCGCCCGCTTGAACGTTATAGAGTACAATATTTCCAATTATTTTCACGCACAGTTCATTCGTTTTATTGAAAGTATCGACATCATTTACGTCTTTTGTTGGAATTCATCAGTCCACTCTATAGCAGATATACCATATTATGTTGTCCGTTGACAACACACTACATGTAGTAAAACAAAAAGATATTCATTCTTCATAAAACCACACACTTTTGCAGTGATCAATTAAATTAACTCTATCTTTTATCATTTTGTCGTTATTTTGAAATTTTAAGTCTTTTAAGTCTAAATTTTAGTCTTTGCTATGGCACATAAACTAAAAAAAGGTCACGGAAAATTGCTCACGAAAATATTTTGATGTTTTTCACTTACAACCGGGTCGTTGCTAGGGAAATGGTACTTCGTCGTTTTTCATCCCACAAAATTCGTTAACCATTCGTTCGAAAGCTCTCGATTTATCCAACCATATTATGTAAACTACTGCGAAGTGCGTGGCCAACAAGCTGAGTTATGAGCAAGGTTATTTGAATAATTGTGTACACTCATGTGATCATTCTCAATAATTGATATTGTGAACATGATTGCCACCGCTTGTTAATTTCTGATGATTTCATTGAGCTGGTGTTTCGATGATTTGATTCATAGCAGGTGATCCAAATATTGCGAGAACGGTTTGGTTTGTGAAGCGGTGGCTAAATCATTTTAATAGGTAATTTCTATACTTTACACTCTAGGAAGCTGTAATTTCGTATATAGCCTCTATAGGACATTTACTTGACGATGCCCAGGGTCCGGATCAGATGAGTGGCTTTTAAAGCTAATTTCTATATTTTACACTCTAGGAAGCTGTAATTTCATATGTAGTCTCTTTATCACATTTACGTGACGATGCCCAGGGTCCGGATCAGCTGAGTGGCTCTTACAGCTTGCATACGAGTCTGCAACACATAGGTACTTATCTTCAACTAAAGACATAAAATGTCCCAATGTGTTGCAGACTCGTAAGCAAGCGTTTCGTTTGGTTTACGTTTCAAGATGCTTAGAGTCCAAAAATCGAATAATTTTCCTGTTGATGTTCTCTTAGGGAGAGCTAACCGATGCGTACAGCGTCACTCCTCATATTTGGAAACAAAAGTTTAGACTGGCCGCAAACGTACCTAATATTAAACATTCATCGATTTCAAAGCATATCGAAGAACGCGATAAAAAGTTTTAGTCATGCAGCATGATCGTATGATCGGATTTTTGTAAATTATCATACTGTATTATATTACATTGTTTTAAAAATTAAGGTCTTTGAGGGAAGAGAAAATGTTAACTACCAATTTTATGGCGAAAAAATAGTTCTAAATAATATTCTAAAAATAATAATAAATAATAATAATAATGTTTCTTCAAAAACATATTGGATTTTTAAATTTTTTGCAGTTTTTATCGATTTTTAGCACATTTCAATGAAATTTAAGTACATTTTTCAGTACAGTTGCTCGGGTAAGTTTTATTCACAACGCGAATAGAAGAGTCGAATAAGATAAATAGCAGACCTGAGTCGGTCAGGGGCGAGTTGTGAGACCGTCTTGATACAGGTTCTGTTCAGACAGTTGGATCTTATCTGACGGTTCATTGCAACGGGATTGTTATCTACAGCTTTGCTGACGTTGTAGTTGCCCATGCCACTATTACCGATGTAACTCAGGAAGGGAAGCTCGAATCGATTAAACAAGGATTTCTGAAAAGTTGCAATCTTTTATAGTATACAAGTATATAATCTAAACATTATATGGTCAACAAGATAATAGGTAGGAAGGAAGGTTTTCGCACTTTTACGAACTCAAAGATTTTCCCTACATAAACTAGTGTCCATGAGATAAAAATATGCCAAGTTTCATGAAGACCAAGAAGCCCTTTTTTCAGCATTCATCTAAATATGGAAATGACATGTGATACATTTTTCACCACCAATGTATTTGTATATGTAGGTATAAATCCTACCGAAACAAAAGACAAAACATTCTGAAAAAATCAAATATCATTCACTAGACGCTCTCTGACTCATCATTAGGATGGCAAAATTACTCTTGCTCGTATCATTCCTCACTAGCACATCCAATAATGGGAGCCAACAGCGAGATGTTCCATAAAAAATACGGCGTAGATCATTAAACAAAGGTTTTTAAATTCTGTATTGGATATCCCACCTACGCTGAACACCTATCAATAATTATATATCAAAGTCAATATACAGCATTATTTAAATATATCCCCTTAGCTGTAGACCTCCAGAAAGAAGAAATGATTCAAATTTGACCCAAAGTGGGTGTTTTTTTAACTGTAGTCCAGTCACTATATATATTGGACCTTGCATCACCTAGGGTACTTCTGATGTTTTGCTGAGTTGTTTGTGGTGTTGATCACAATCGTTATCCAAGTTTTCATCCTCGGAAGTGGAACGCAAATTTTTCAAAAATCATAAAAAACCTATGGAAGCAAGATCTTGGGCAACACCGTTCTTTTGATTTTCAACCTTGGGTTACTGGAAAACTAAGAAATGTTTTTACTATAATGTCAGTTCCCTCTCTACATCATTCCCTCAAACACTAAATAGATTTCACGGATTACAGTGAGTAGTTGTGATTGTTTAGAAAGAAAACGAGCTGTTACCACTTTGTCATATTACCATGCCTCAAAAAGGATTTACATAAAAAAGTCCAGTCATGCAGCACAACCCCATGAGCGAATTTTTGAAGAAATCTTCGACATTCCAGTCGCTATTGATCGTGTAGAGAAATTTTAGTTTATGATTTTGATAGACAAACACGGAATCAAATTATTAAAAATAATTAGGAGGTACTCATACTTTATTATTACTAAACTAATCTTGTGGATTTAAAGACAAATGTACGTAACTATTCATAGATTTTGATGTCCAATGTGGACAAAAATTGAAGGCAGTTTTACAACTACCGAACGGCGTTATTTCGATTGTTGACTGATTTTTCAACTTTGAAATTTTTGAAAACTTGATATATATTCTTATAGGAAATTTTACGCTGATTCCGAATATACCACATGTTAGTATGCTGAAAAAATTATTTCGCACAATAAATCGCAAAAAACAGGCTATTTTTGACTACATTTTTGAAAATTTCAACCCGAAGATGTAATCCGATTATGCTGGCCAACGAACTTGATCTTTCGTTTTGTTCCTTTACATTTTAAAATTTGTTTGAAGTTTCTAGCACAAGTCTACGGACAGTTATCGTCTGGAATGACACATACATACATACATACATACATTTAAAAATGCGTTAAACTTCAGAATATGATTCAGAATAGCCTGAAACGGATTTCTGAAAAAAAAAAATTTTTTCTTCAAAAATTCACATTCTACAAATTTTGAGGCGACAGCAATAGCTTAATTTTCTTCAAAAATTCGCTAAAAAATTCTATGAAAAATTCCGTTTAAAACGTTTTTTGACTCATTGCAGTAACTTCATATTTTTCAGAAAAAATGCGCTAAAACTTAAGTGGATGGAGGAGTTTGCCTAATTCTACGAAGCGAAGAGTTACAATGTCGGATTGGTTTAACTATAGTACTTTTCCTTTATCCCCCCCCCCCCCCCCATCATTTTTTTCTTCAACACGCCCACCCGATGTTTCTAGGCATTTTTTCTCACTTAGATTATGTTATGTATTTATTAATACATTATGTATAATTATGTATTTATTATATCCAGACCCGCTAAAGTATACACATCATTCTGACCTACATGTCCAACTAATCGGTATTATTACTAAGGGATTGACTACATGATGTTATGTAATTTTGAGATGCAAGCTTGCGAGCATCCAGACCTATATCACAGCATTCTGATCTATTTGTGCGAATTCATGTGCATTCTACTCGTGCGGATTCATGTGGAGGCAATCAAACCACAACCACGCCAATTTGTTTCAAAAAATCCCCACCGACATCGGTGACTTCTGGAAACACGGTAATTCTTTTTTTTTTTTTTTTTTTTTTAAATAATATAATTCCTTCCCACAGCTTGAAATTGTCACCCATTCTTCGTAAATATGTAATCTACGTAAGAAGGAATGCCTAAAAACATCGGGCGGGTGTGTTGAAGACAAATTGACTGGGGGGATAACGGTAAAGTACCTTAACCATAGTTCTTAACTGGGTGCCGGATGGTATATAATGTGGTTTTTTCAACTTGACTCGGTCAATATTGGACCGGTTTTGATGATTCGTACGGTAATCTACTGGTTTTGAAATTCTCCATAGAATCGAGCCTCTGAAATTTTCAAATTCCAAAATTTTCAAATTAAGAAACCATTCAACGGTACTTTTCCGTTATACACCCCCCCCCCCCCCCCCAGACCCCCAGTCAATTTGTCTTCCACGCGCCCACCCGATGTTACTAGGCATTACTTCTTACCTAGATTATGTTATGTTATGTTATGTATTTTTGAGATGCGAGATTGCGAGCATTCAGACCGCCAAAGTATACACATAATTCTGACCTCCATGTCCAAATAATCTGTATTTTTACTAAGGGATTGACTACTTGATGTTATGTAATTTTGAGATGCTCGCAAGCCCGCATCCAGACCACCAAAATATACATAGCATTCTGATCTGTTTGAGCGAATTCATGCGCATTCTACTTGTGCGTATTCATGTGGAGGCAGTCAAACCACAACCACGCCAATTTGTTTCAACAAACCCCCACCGATATCGGCAACTTCTGAAAACACGGTAATTCTTTTTTTTTCCTTCTTTTTTAAAAATAATATAATTTCTTCCCACAGCTTGAAATTGTCACCAATTCTACGTAAATATGTAATCCAAGTAAGAAGGAATGCCCAGAAACATCGGGCGGGCGTCTTGAAGACAATATGACTGGTGGGGGGGTGGGGGGGGGGGGGTGGGGGGTATAACGGGAAAGTACCCATTTAACAATTTTACAGTCAAATTTCGAGGTCTGTTTTCGTTTCAGGTTTCGAAAATTGAACGAGCGCTGCAAGAATCATTAAAATTGGTCAATAATTATTGGCTGAGAAACGTTGAATATACCGTTTGGTCGTATTTTGAATTCGAAGGGAGCTTTCAGCCGTTTTCTGGATCGTACAGGGTTCGCACGCCTACCCCTAGGTATCACTCCATTCATGTTAATTCAATTTTTAGTTTTTTCAATGTTTCCTTTATTTTATTGCTATTATTATTTTTATTTTTATTGGATCGATCGGATGCGAGATTTTTACCTACATATTTCACCAAATGAGTTAGTGCATAATTTCATCATCTTCGTTAAATAATACGAGTATCTATCTACAGGTGTACGAATGTGTGGACGGAAACAGTTTCTTAAAAAGTAAGACACAAACGTGTTAAGAAAAACTTATCGACTTTACTTTCTTTAACTCAAAGGGATTCTATCTAGTCCTAGTAGCTCTGAAAGTAGAATGGAAGGAATAGTGGTATTGGAGGAGTTGCCTTGAACGATTCGTCTGGTAGGCACTAGGTTACTTTCTCAATTTATTAGTAATTTTATCTGAGACAAGGATTTACCGGTCCACCACAGACAGATACAAACAAAAGCAAAATGATTCAAAAGATCCAGTCATGCAGTATGATCGTATTGTACAACTTTTGCAAGTTGTTATTATTGTATACTAGCCGCTCCGGCTCGCTACGCTCGCCTCCACGTCCAGCCGGGGGGCAAGCCCCCCGGACCCCCCTTAAATTGCTCGCTTCGCTCGCAAAATGTGGCATGTAGGGAATTTTGCTCGCTTCGCTCGCAAAGTGTGGCATGTAGGGAATGTTGCTCGCTTTGCTCGCAAATGGTAGATCCCTAAGGGTAGGTTTAACGTGTGTAGGGGATGTTGCTCGCTTCGTTCGCAAACGGTAGATCTCTAAGGGTAGGTTTAACTTCTGTAGGGGATGCTGCTCGCTTCGCTCGCTTGAGGAAGTTATACTGTTCACCCAACTTGGCAGACGTTTTTTTCAGTTGGGAATTCTTACAAACAAATTAAATCTTATAAAACTCCGTGGAACGACGAAAAGTTTAGTGTGGTATGTAGGGAATGTTGCTCGCTTCGCTCGCAAAGTGTGGCTGTATACATGCGATGTATTACAATTGAAACATGTAGGGGATGTTGCTCGCTTCGCTCGCAAATGGTAGATCCCTAAGGGTAGGTTTTACTTCTGTAGGGGATGCTGCTCGCTTCGCTCGCTTGAAGAAGTTATACTGCCCACCCAACTTGGCAGACGTTTTTTTCTGTTGGAAATTCTTACATTCAAATTAATTCTTATAAAACTACGTGGAACCACGAAAAGTTTATTAGGGAATGTTGTACTGCCCACCCAACTTGGCAGACGTTTTTTTTTTTTTCAGTTGGGAATTCTTACAAACAAATTAAATCTTATAAAACTACCTGGAACCACGAAAAGTTTATTCGGGGATGTTGCTTCGCTCGCAAGGTATACCTGTATATGTGTAGGACAAAGTCCGTATTTATTATTTGAAATGGCTCTCGCTTGGCTCGCCTATGTATACCTATATATACCTGCTCGCCTCGCAACATTGTGACATCGAACCCTTCACGTCAATTCTTGAGCCTTCTCTCGTCCACGGCACAATTTTAATCGCTTTGCTCGCTTCTGCTCGCAATTTGACCGAGTTCTCGTCACTTTTTTCGATATCCGATTTCGGATTCAGATTCGGCGGGATCAAACCTTTATTTCGCCCGTGAAAACCATTCCGAAAAACGTACCTTTATGGGGTATATTTTAATTTAAAAAAACCAAGTTTTTCGTCGGAATTTTCGAGAAAACGGGTCCGTACTCTCGCATTTTTTTGACGCATTTCCCGATACTTTTTTCGCGATCCGATCGCGCCGTCGTCTTCCTCGTAGGAAAACCTACGAAACCGGTATTTTTCCGGAATTTTCGACGGCCGTTTAGAGGGGTAGGGGAAGCGGGGAAGTCCAAAAAGCGCACATTAATTCTTACTTCGACCCCCCTCCCGCCCTACAGCCCATGGTTCGGGTGGGATTAAACAATTTTAAATTCGCTCGCTCCCACTTTTGGAAAATCCCAAGAAGATCCCCCCACTCGTAGATCCGGCCCACTCAGCCGTTTGGCCGTGCATAGACACGACAGACAAACAGACAGACAGACAAACGGAGTTTCATTCTTATAAATAACTAGCCGCTCCGGCTCGCTACGCTCGCCTCCACGTCCAGCCGGGGGGCAAGCCCCCCGGACTTCCCATTAAATTGCTCGCTTCGCTCGCAAAGTGTGGCATGTAGGGAATATTGCTCGCTTTGCTCGCAAAGTGTGGCATGTAGGGAATGTTGCTCGCTTCGCTCGCAAAGTGTGGCATTTAGGGAATGTTGCTCGCTTCGCTCCCAAAGTGTGGCTGTATACATGCGATGCATTACAATTGAAACGTGTAGGGGATGTTGCTTGCTTCGCTCGCAAACGGTAGATCTCTAAGGTTAGTTTTAACTTCTGTAGGGGATGTTGCTCGATCCGCTCGCTTGAGGAAGTTATACTGCCCACCCAACTTGGCAGACGTTTTTTTCTGTTGGAAATTCTTACAAACAAATTAAATCTTATAAAACTACGTGGAACCACGAAAAGTTTATTCGGGAATGTTGTACTGCCCACCCAACTTGGCAGACGTTTTTTTCAGTTGGGAATTCTTACAAACAAATTAAATCTTATAAAACTACGTGGAACCACGAAAAGTTTATTCGGGGATGTTGCTCGCTTCGCTCGCAAGGTATACCTGTATATGTGTAGGACAAAGTCCGTATTTATTATTTGAAATGGCTCTCGCTTCGCTCGCAAGGTATACCTATGTATACCTGCTCGCCTCGCAACATTATGACATCGAACCCTTCACGTCAATTCTTGAGCCTTCTCTCGTCCACGGCACAATCATTTTAATCGCTTTGCTCGCTTCCGCTCGCAATTTGACCGACTGCCCGTCACTTTTTTCGATATCCGATTTCGGATTCAGATTTGGCGGGATCAAACCTTTATTTCGCCCGCAAAAACCGTTCCGAAAAACGTACCTTTATGGG
Organism: Adelphocoris suturalis; assembly: GCA_030762985.1. Classification (NCBI taxonomy): domain Eukaryota; kingdom Metazoa; phylum Arthropoda; class Insecta; order Hemiptera; family Miridae; genus Adelphocoris; species Adelphocoris suturalis. Next base: position 104,486,014 of record CM061043.1, read on the forward strand.
GTATATTTTAATTTTAAAAAACCAAGTTTTTCGACGGAATTTTCGAGAAAACGGGTCCGTACTCTCGCATTTTTTTGACGCATTTCCCGATACTTTTTTCGCGATCCGATCGCGCCGTCGTCTTCCTCGTAGGAAAACCTACGAAACCCGTATTTTTCCGGAATTGTCAACGGCCGTTTAGAGGGGTAGGGGAAGCGGGGAAGTCCAAAAAGCGCACATTAATTCTTACTTCGACCCCCCTCCCGCCCTACGGCCCATGGTTCGGGTGGGATTAGAAAATTTTAAATTCGCTTATACACCCTATCGGAAAATCCCAAGAAGATCCCCCCACTCGTAGATCCGGCCCACTCAGCCGTTTGGCCGTGCATAGACACGACAGACAAACAGACAGACAGACAGACTGAGTTTCATTCTTATAAATAATAGAGATTAGGTTGCTATGTTACATTATTTTGAAATTAGACCACATTAAGTCCAAACAAGTTGTCAACTTTCAATTTTACTGCTAAAAGTTCATTCTAAATAATATCAAACAATAGAAAAAGTCATTTATTTCTGTTTTCTTCATTTTTCACAGAATTGTCAGCAAAAATATTAACGAAATTAAGTAAATTTGTGTAGGTATACATTTTTGAAGTTCTAGTTCATCTTTGATACATTTTTATTGACTATGATTGTGCTGCAAAGGGTAACGATTAAGGTTACCGATAAAGTTAACAATTTGTAACCGAATTCAGTCATTTTTAGTGATTCCTGGAACCCAATTTGTAAAATTTGAGTGACTTGATATGCTAAAAAAAGTGCTGTCCAACGAAATCATAATTTCATTAGGAAAGCTTGATTTTTTCGGAGGAAGAATGGAATTTTTATCTCAATCCTTAGGAGAGTTATTGTCTGGAATTATTCGAAAATTTGTTAAATGGGAGGTGTTGGTGCAAAATAAGTACCCCATTTAAATTTGTGGAGAGGAAATTTTAACATAATACTTTGTTGCTTATCAGGCTGTTGATTTCTATGAAGGTTGTAGGTTAGGAAGTAGCAAAAATGAATCCCATACCTATACGTAACAATAATTTCAATAACTTCACGGCTCACCCGTCTGGTCGATGAAAGGGCAAAGCGGATTTACCCTCCCCAACTCCCGGATGAGGCAACCAATTACGTCTGTGGATGGAGGATTGACCCCGGATGATGTAGGTACATAATGCGAGATAATTAAGGAACACGGCCGAGATAGTAGGTGTTCGGGATGGTATCGGAACGGGGGAAGTAACAGTGACGTCAGGGGCCAAATCTGGAACGTTCACCACGTTACTGAGGCACACGACGTTCCCGTAATGAAACGGCAATGGCCCTAGGGGAGGGCAAAAAGGCGGTTGGATCTCCATATGTTGGTTACCTCCTGGATTCGACGTGATATTGCGCTGCTAAGTAATTATCGTTCTCATAAGTCGATGCTAGAGCGTACTAAATCAGCGTAATAAATAAGGTAGCATTTCAAGCCAAAGGGAACCAGTCCACATCAAGACCCCTTCGAGAGAATTGGAGCCTCATCACCTCATCAAGGTGCTCCCTAAATACAGCTTTCAAATTAATTTCATTTTGAAATTTCTTGGTATGATTTCTTGTTATTTTGGCTTAATATTTTCCATGATGAACCTTAGAAATCGACGGAGAAAAACAAATGTTTAAACTCTCCGCCAAGTATGTAGCTTACGTTCCAAGAAGTGTGTATTCAACAAATCTATGTACAGGGTGTTACAAGTTCTGTCTGAGAACCTTGCAGGGATCAATTATGTGACTAATTTTCAACGAAAAGTTCCTCGTAGAGAATTTTCTCAACTCTTTGTTTACTAGTAACTTCAATTTTAAGATTTTTTCGTGTTTTAGACTTTACGTTCTAAGAGTGTGTAGTCAGTTTCCAAGTATTTTTTCACGCTGAATCGAATGAAAACATCAGGCTTCCCAACTCTATTATAACCAAACTTTACAGTGTTAACGAACTACTTTTATCCCTAGAAATACATTATATTGAGCGAAACAAGTAAACTAAAGCTTGGAGAGTTAAAGTGTAAAACTTGATAATAACGGCGTTGTTAACAGAGAAACCAGCCCGGAACTCGTATTTTCATAGAGGGTAATTTTTCAAGAAAACCCTCGATTTCATTGGGAAAAAAAAAAAAAAAAAAAAAAAAATCAAGATTGAAACGTAGTGTTCTCCCCTAATTAGTAATGTAAAAGCACAATTGACTTTACCGTTATAAAGCTGAAGTTCCGAGCAAGGTTTTTTCCGTGCGGTTTCGTCCAAAAATTGAATGCTGTGAGAGCGGAAAACAAAAACGGAAAAACATCGAATTCTGATAATGGTTTTGTTCAATGTTCATTATAGCCTCCTTATTTGAGTATCCAATATGTCGGCTTAAAAAAGGTTGGTTTGATGGTTTGACATCAGGGTGATAGAAAATTTACGGTTCTCTCGAACGGTGTCCTTATTGTTGATGTTACAGTGATTCTACAGGTGTTATGACCGTTTTAATGTCATAAGGCAGAGAACACCAAAAATTTCAACAATAGAATTAGGCAACCGAAAACGAAGAGTTTGAGAAAACCTCAAGCAGAAACTTTCGAACACGTATGAGCTCTAGAATCGCACCCCTGGACTCTGTACTATTAGGTTTGTGACACCCAGGCCCGTACAGAAGTAGAGGGTCCATGGATTAATTGTTCCATATTATTTTCAACATGATTGCATCATTATTAGCTCCTGCGCATGAGCGAAAGTACTCCCAGGAACAAGGACTAGTTTTCATCAGATTTTGATTACATTTTCTGGGAATTTGTGACAGAGTTCCCGTCAGAATCCCAGAGAAAGCGCTGCCGTCGCTCCGTTGGAAAACAACGGGCGTCGCACGCCTCTTCTCGTATTCTTGAGAGGCTGAGTTTGGCGTTTGATGGGTGATCCAGGTCCTGGAAATCCAATCTACTCCGAACATAGCTAATTAATGCTATTAGTAGGAGTGGTATCTCTCTGACGGGATACTGTCATCCTCCTCTACCTCTTTTTCGAGGATTTAGGACCCCATTGCACCTCTGCGGGGCTACCTAAATCGCAAATAAATTTGAGGGTTAGGCTGTAGATTGTTCCGTACCAATTTCATTTCTCTCAAATCATTACTCCATTCTGCGCATGCGCTAATGTAAATTACTTCAACCATCATTTTCCCGTTTCTTAGATAACCGATTTCTAAGTTTACATTACTTTCATCTTGATTGACTGTGTTCCGCTTTACAGTTTTTAATTATTATAAAAACCATTTCAATGATTTATACATTATTATGCTAGTTTCAATTAGGTACCTACTTAGTAAAGCGTACTAAAGCGGCTTTGGCTTGTGGAACTATTCAGAACTTCTGTTGTTTTGGCTCGATCATATTTGGGTTTTTAGTCATAACTGTCAATGTACTTGTGATGACTGTATATGCGAGTATAGACTCGGTGATCTGCCCATAAGAGCTATCTGATGCCGAAATAATAGTTGTGTAATAATTTGCCATTTTTAAGAGCCCTACAATTTTCACACCCGGGCCCGGATTTTCTCTCCACGGCCCTGGTGACTCCCCGTATATATACGATTGACTAGTCAAGACAGAGACATCAAGAGGGACAAGGAGAAAAGGGTGGATTTCATTTTCATTAATTTCCAATTGGAAGGTCTATGTAGTTACATGTAGATATCGTACCATAGATAAATGTTTGTATAGATAAATCTAAATTTTTGTATAGATAAATCTAAATTTTTGTATAGATAAATCTAAATTTTTTATAGATAAATCTATGTAGTTAACTGTAGCTAACTTACCATAGGTAATTTTTCGATCATAGTCGGGTGTTTTATTTGATGTTTACGTAGATATGTCTTAGAAGAGGTCATTCCAAATTTTTGTCCGACTGAAAAATTTACCCTTTTAGCGAATTTTCGTAAAAACGAAGCTATTGCAATAGCTTAAAATTTTAAAAAATACAGATAATAGAAAAATCCGTTTTGAGACATTTTAAAACAATTCCTGACATTTGCGCATTCCAGACAATATCTCTCCTTTACCTTGAGATGAAAAATTCCGTTCTTGCACCTAAAAATCAATTATTCCAAAAGAAAGGATGGGTTCGTTGACCCGCACTTTTTGAGCCCATTAAATTGTTTAAATTCCAAAAAATGTGCTAAAAAATGATGAAAAGTGGCTGAAAACGGCTTAAATCGTTAAATTTATATTTTTTAGCAGAATTTTATTCGAAAGAAGTTTATCAACGGTGAACTAGAATATTCAAAAATTTATTCCCGAAATTATGTTAATAAATCGATTAAAACTGCAAAAAAAAAAAAAAACACTAAAAATCTAAAATATTTTTTGAATTGCAGAATATAATTTAGAACGAGTTTTTTCTCACACATCTCAACAATGCAACGATTGAGTCAAGTACAGAAATGCTTCTCTGGGGAAATTACCCCTTGCCACCTAGAGAATTCCGGTTTTCACTAAATGGTAGAGGAATTTTCTGAATCCATTTGGACTAGACTATGGACACTAATCTACGACTGGACCAACATAAGATTAGACTAACTCTAAATTGACGGGCACTACACTATGACAACATTAGCTCAAAAACATTCCTATGGGCATTCGTGAGTATCACTGGTTTTACCAGGAGCCGCAATATTAACTGTTTGGTTGTGCGGCAACACTCTTGTAGTTAATGGGTTTTGAACCATTCTTTATAACAATTTGCGAGCTACCAATCGTTGCTAGGGAGAATTTAACTTTTTGATTTCCCATCCCACAATGATCGTTCACCACTCGTTTGAAATCTGTGAACTATTTACAAATGAATCCACTTTTCAGTGGACCAATTTCTCCCTTCTCAACCCTCCTGGAAAGTCCTAAGTACACGGTTGGTTACGTATACAAACTATGTTGTGTCTTCAATTCGTAAAAGAAATACTAAACACTATCTCAATACGTCTATTTTATTACATCATGTTTTATTACTACACGAACATCCTTTAGTATGGTAAATATTTCAAGGAACCAAATCAGCTGAGTTTCAAACTGAGGAGTCAAATCAACAGAGGAATTTGGGTAAGTACTTCCATTCACGAATGTCTGTATACCTGCAAATCACACCGAATAAATGAAAAGGATGTGAAAATTTACGGAGCAATAAGACATAATATGTCACAATGTCTCAGCGTGTAGCTTAAATTTTATTAATATCCTTCTGGTGAGTGCCTGGTAAGTAAACAAGAAATGATCACCACTCAATGGAAATTGAATTTTCATGAAATTTCCCATTGTCCCCTTACGGATTTTGTTGCATTTCGAAGAGAGCGAATGAAACTAATTGCGTCGTTACCCGAGGTAGGACTGAAATCCATGCAACACCCATCACTCGCTCAACTACCCTAAGATTGTATATCAGTTCCAAGAATCGGGATTACGGATGCTAACCAGTTAATCCAGTGATTAATTAGCCGTAGTCTAGTGATTTGCACAGGAGGTCTGTCTGATTCGGATAGATTAGCCTTTATGTAACAATTTCAATCGGTTTTCGGCCTAAAACATCAGTCGAGGCACTGTGTGTGGTAAAAAGAAAAGAATGTTTAAACCGATTCAAAGGCTTTATTCGCCAGAAACTAACTAACAAATGTAATTAGGAAATTATGGGAGGAAAGAGTCCTTGGACACAAACTTGGAAACCGTATCATAGAGTTGACCCGGCCTTTAGAGTTGGACGTAGTCGTTGAGGTAAGCAGGAGGACGTCGATCTCTAGTACTTCTACGAAGTGGACCGTCACCAGGATTTCGCTCAGGAATACTAGGACTGGGAAGAAGAGTTCTTGGGCTTGCTAGGGGAAGTTGATGGTGACGTAGGTTCTTCAGGAATCTGACTTAGTTCAGGAATGAGACGTTGTTCATCTGTTGGAGAATCAGAAATATCGCTTGATTCTGAACCTCCAAGTGGTGCAAGATGTCGGGTAGAAACAGTAGTTTCACGACCATTTGGGTATCGGATCAACGCGTAATCATGAGCGCCATCAAGTAGTGTTACTTCTTCGACAAGAGGGTCAAATTTAGAGCTTCGATCAAACTTCCTCAAAAGCACTTGGCCCGGGTTCAGGAGCCAGGTTGGTGTGGAGCTTCCATTTGCAGACCGTCGAGGATGATTGAATAGTCGCTCGTGCGGAGAGCAGTTGATTGACGTACAAAGCAACGAGCGAATGGAATGAAGAGCATCTTGTAAGACTGTTTCCCATTGATTTAAAGGTAGCCCGTTCTCTTTGGAAGCTAGCTCGATTGTCTTCCATAGTGTCCCGTTCAGTCTTTCGATTTGGCCATTACCCTGAGGGTTGTAGGGTGTTGTACGGCTACTAGCAGTGCCATAGGTGGCTAAGAATGTTTTAAGCTCTTGAGACATGAATGATGACCCTCTGTCTGTATGAATGTAAGCGGGAGCGCCGAATATTGAAAATAATTGTTTCAAACAATTTATGACTGTGTTCGAGCTGATGTCCCGGCAGGCGAATGCGAATGGGAATCTCGAGTATTCATCGATTATAGTAAGAAGGTAACGGTTTCCTGAATTTGATGGTAAAGGTCCTTTAAAATCGATATTTAACCTTTCAAAAGGGGAAGTTGCTTTAATAAGGGTGCCCTGGTGTTTGTAGAATTCAGGTTTCACCTCTGAACAAATACGGCAGGTTGAAATCACTTTCCGTATGTCCTCTAGGGAGAAAGGCAAATTCTTGCTTCGAATCCAGTGATTCATCCTTGTGATACCAGGGTGACAGAGAGAACGGTGAAGCGTTGAAATTTGAGAGAGATCGTTTGACGAAGAGAGATAACAGACCCGCGAAAGAGCATCAGCAGCATGATTTTGAGCCCCAGGTCTATACACAATATCGTACGAAAAACATGACAGCTCCATCCTCCAGCGAATAATTTTCTCGTTCTTAGTTTTTCCGTAGCGTTTATAGTCAAACATAAAAGAGACAGAGCGTTGGTCTGTTATGAGGGTAAAATGTCGCCCCAATAAGAAGTGTCTCCAGCTTCGAATTGACTCTACAATGGCGTATGCTTCTTTCTCGATAGAGGAGTGCCGGCGTTCTGAGTCAGTCAGTGTCCTTGAGTAGAAGGCGACGGGTCGTTTAGATTGTGTCAAAGTGGCTGAAATTGTAGTTTGGGATGCGTCAGTCTCTACGCAAAACGGTATTTCGTTGTCTATGTGAAATAGTGAAGCTGCTTCAATATCCATCTTGATATTTTTGAATGCCTTCGAAGCTTCGTCGGAAAGGGGAAATGAGCTGTCAACTAGGGGTCTGATTTTCTCCGAGAATTTAGGAATGAATTTCGAGTAATGAGAGAACATTCCAAGAGCTCTCTTGAGGGATCCTGGGTCAGTTGGTAGAGGGAATTCACGTAGGGGCTTCAGGCGATTTGGATCAGGACGGATTGTATGATCACTGATTGAATGACCAAGGATGTTTACCGACCGAAGAGAGAAAGAACTTTTCTCATTGTTTATGGTCAGATTGTATTTTGAGATTGCCTTCATAAATTGATCCAGATTGAAGTCGTGCTCCTCTTGATTTTTCCCACAAACAGTCAAATCATCCAAGTAGGCGAATGTGTCTTTGAGTCCTTCCTTTCTAATTATCCCATCAATAACTCTTTGAAATCCGGCAACTCCATTTGTTACACCGAAAGGAATACGGGTAAATTGGAAAAGTTTTCCGCAGGCTTCAAAAGCTGTGTATGGCCGATCTTTCTCCGGGATAGGGACTTGGTGATATGCACTGCGGAGGTCTATGGTACTGAACACAGAATAGCCAGCGACCTTGTTGACTAATTCACTTATTTTTGGAAGAGGGTAAGCATCAAGCTGTGTAAAATTGTGCGCGAATAATCTATGCACATCCGGCGCTTGTGATTTTCCCCACCCGTGACCAGTACTTGAGCTCGCCAGGCCGAGATACTGTCCTCAATGATCGTAAAGTTTTCGGACTTCATTCTCAATGAAAAGGGCATCGTCATTGGTGTGAGTTCGGGATTTCACTGCTATGGGCCTGCAGTCTTTGGTTAAGTTAGTGAATAGCTGGGCTGGTTCTACTTCTGCTACTGCGACGCACACTTGTAATGGAGCCTTTGGGCCTCCAAAATCAAAATTAACGCTTGAATGTTGTAGTAGCAAATTCCTACCAATTATCAAATCAAAACAAAGGTCGGGCATTACAGATAGTTCCACTTTAGGGTAGAAATGCCCAAGCATCTTAATATCTGCGTGACATTTTCCTGTGATGTTGACATGGTGAACTTTGGATGCTAAGCCTACTTTCTCTCGAGTTTGATGTATCTTCAACCCAAAACGTTTAGCAGTTTTCTCTTCAATTAGACTCAGATCACTCCCTGAATCAAGCATGCCGCAAACTTGGAATCCCCCCACAACGACTGATGTCTTGACTTTGGAAACCCCTGATGATGATATTGGGCATGTAAGAATAGTGGGTTTTACTTCCAACTGGTGGCGAACGACATACACTCTCCCAGTGTCCCGTTTTTTTACAGTTGTAGCATTCATCTCTGATAGCTGGGCAGACGGACCGTGGGTGCTTGAATTTCCCACAGAAATAACATTTGGCACGTACAGCATTGACTAACACCTCGCTTTTGTCTTTGGCTAGCTCGGGATCGCTGTCTAAGGGTGTAGAAACTACATTTATAGATGATGAATGGGACCCGTACTTCTGGGCGTTTACAATAGCTAGATCTAGGGCTCGGGCTTGTGAGTGGGCTTCGTCTAATGTAAGGGTCCTATTTTCTAATAATCTTTGTCGAATCGAGGGACTTAGTAATCCCCGAATAAAAGCATCACGAATGCTATCATCGCGGTTCCTTTCAGCTGTGATGCCTTGTATTGGCAATCCTTACTCAAAAGTTTAAGGGACTCCATGAACCGATCGATTGACTCATTAGGCTGTTGTGAATCGATAGCATATGTCGAGCAACTACCTCGTTTGCAGGTTTCTCAAAAAGTCCTCGTAGTATTGATATAGCATCATTGTATGTATGGCATTCACTCACGTGCTCGTAGGGTTGACAAGTATGCGTAACTTTTCTTCTTCACAGGCTTCTGTACTGCAGTGACGCCAAGTAGAAGCTGCAGAAGGAGAATCAGGGTCCAAATCCAAAACGGTTGGACGAAGTATACGATCCATAATTTATGGAATCAAATTTCTGGCGAATAAATTGTGGTAAAAAGAAAAGAATGTTTAAACCGATTCAAAGGCTTTATTCGCCAGAAACTAACTAACAAATGTAATTAGGAAATTATGGGAGGAAAGAGTCCTTGGACACAAACTTGGAAACCGTATCATAGAGTTGCACTGTGCTTCATGAATGTTGAAATGTGTATTGAATGGAGGTCAGGTGGAAAGCTCTTGTTGGTCGTAAAATGGACGTGAAAGGTAAGGGCCATCGTATTGAACCAGCACTGCATTTTGAAATTGGACAAAAACGAAGTGAATCCATCGATGTGCCTCGACCTCCGATTCGCCCGTGATACTCATCCGAAAAGTTTTATCGTTCACAGATTGAACGTGCGTTGAGACTGTACTAGGGCAAACAGATTAATGAAGTGCATAGAGGAGCTAATATTACTGTGTAAGAAGCAACTGTACCTTCTGATTAGTTATATTTAGCCGCCGCACAGTGGTCGAAATTGCAAAAAACCTTGCCAAAACTCTCAAAATCCCTGAACTTATGTTTTCCGATGTGCTGAACACGGAAAAATATATTTAAAAAAAATTCTGGTACCAGTCGTTTTCATGACATCGACAAGTCTTGGGTTAAGATTAGGATAGTGAGGAGATCCGGTCCATTTGAGATTAGCTAGAGATGTTGAATAATACATGGTGATGTGCCTGTAGGTTTTTTTTTTCTGACGTAATACTGATACAAAATGATGTAACCAGAAGCACAACCTGCACAAAAGAGTGATTTCAATTTTTTTTCCAAAACCCAGTCCTTCTTATTTTTATGTTTTTGAATCACGAAAATCGACATAACTTTCCAATTGGCACGTATTGGCAGCTGATCCAAACGGATTCTGAAAGCCAAATAGTTTCCCAAGCTACGAAAAAAAATCACTTAAAGCTTCAAAAACAGGACCCAACTTGAAACTTTTTAGTGTATTGAAGTTGCATTGAAGTTAACAAAAACCCCAAGAAAGGACATCTAAAAAAACAGTTGAGTTCGAGCTATTTTTTCAACACTTAATAATGGTTGGGAAATTTCAGCCACTTAATATACTCAAATGTTTACTTCTAATGAGTGTATCCACGCCTAAAACCTGACATGAACTTCTTCACAAGAGCGTTAGACTCGAACTGACAAAACGCTCTCTTTCGATTGTTAAACTATGAAATTAATGCGAGGTGAACGGAGTCATATTTGAGCAGTCACTGTACACTTATGAAACTCGGTTGGTTAATTTGACATTTGTCTTGTGGTTTCCCCACATTGTAGAGATCTCATTCCAATGATTTATATTGTTTCCTATGCAGTTTGTTAATTGAGTTTTGGCCAGGTTTTTCTGGATTTCGACCACTGTGCGCCGAGTACACGTGGACTATTCTGCTTATCTCAAGGATGCGCGTTTTGATGAATTTGTCACAACGGGAGTAGTTTCTTCAGTTCCTGGTTGTATATTTTGCAGTCACGGAAAACGGTTAACAGTGATTACATTTATGATGAATATTTCGACATTTTTAAGTCTTTATTGTAGCACACAACCGCGAAAGTCGTTACTTTTAACATGGGCGAGGAGTGACTTTTTCCCTACCCTCACTGAACAAATATTCTCATACCAAAGATTAATCCCACGGAAAATTGTATGAAAATATAGGTAGGTTAACGGTAGGAAAGGATAAAAATAACGGAGAATATAGGTAATATATATCATCATATCTGAGAGCTCCATATGGCTTACTCTGCAGATCGATGATAATTTCATCAGGTGCTGGAGAAGAAATCGTGAATATGAGCGGCACTCATTGAACATTTCCGCATTTCCGATCTCTATCACACACTCGAAATCAGAGCAAAAAAAAAAAAAAAAAAAAAAGTTTTGGTACCTAGATACACAAAAACCATTCGCTGAACTATCAGAGAGATAAGGTGAGATGATATTGCGATAACAATAAGAGGTCCCTACGAAAAATTTTAACGAAAACGCCCGAGATACGCCGATCAATGCGAATCTGAGGTATCTTGAAAACAAGATCCCCCTCCCCCCACTAACGCCTTCCCATCCCGCTGTTCAAACTGTTTCAGATCTGCAAGCTTCATGTGGTTCCCACAGAGAGCATGGGCAGTCTCGAATTTTAGTCAAGAGAAGTTTATTTATAATGAACTAGAACATTAAAAAATTGATGCAGAATTTTAGCTGAAAAATGAACTTTAACTTCTTAATATTTTCAGAAAAATACATAAAAACTCCAAAAAATAGCTAAACATCCAAAATGTATTTTGAATTGCAGAAAATAAATAAGATCGAGTTTTTTTTGCCAAATCATTGATTGCAAACAGTTTCTCTCAACTCTAAGTTTGAATATTCAAAACAATTCAACTTAGTTCAATAATTTCCGAAAATTCGCTCATATGATCACGCTGCATGAATGGAACTTATATTTTTTAATTGGACTTTGATAAGTACACATCGAAAGTAGAAAAAAATTGCTTCATCCTCAATTTTCTCTATAAAGTCACAAAAAGTAAAGTCCAATTAAACAACTTTCTCCCAAGCCTAAGGTTTCGTTATACTTAGCAGGTCAGCTCGCGCGGCAGTCCGGTTTTTAGTGACAAAATATTCTAGTCTTTGGCCATGTAGGAACGAACTGGTCTGTTGTTAAATTTTGATCCTTGCTTGAGTTGACAATAATTGCTGGCTGTCATTGCTGTTCCGATCCCAATACGGCAAAGTTGTTTTTGATGCGATTCACACGATGTTCTGTGGACCCTCCGTGGCGAGCGACCAGCACGGAATGGATCACCACATATCAGTATTTAACTTTACTGACAGATCTCGCACAATAATCGTAGAAGTACTCATTTTTCGTTTTTGGAAAACCACCCATGGATTTCGATATTCATTTTTCGTCAATCCAGCTCAATGTTATCAAGCCTGAGTTTATAGACCGTTTCCGTTAAAAAAAAAAAAAAAAAAAAAAAAAAAAAAAAACCGAATCTATATTTCTTTTTTTGAGTTACTAACAGTTTGTTCCATTTCTCTGAGTCTTTCTTAGTACGTATCGAATTGGGCATTCAAATATTCAGGGGATTTTTATGCTCGCAGCTATCTTTATTAATAGCCTTCATTTTTGCTTTTATCACTGTTAATATTTTCTATTTTGCTCTCGAGAACAGCAATCAATCTGGTAACAATGGATGATACACTATTACACTTGGAACATTTCCATCCCGCCAGCCGCCTCTGATGCATCGAACGCACAAAACTGCAGTCTATTTGGGACTTGGCCTAACTGTAGATCACAGAGTCTCATATAGATCTTATATACTTCTAGCCTTACGTCTCAAAATAGCAAGCGAAACGAGCGGGCTACTAGAATATTAAGATTGAGGCATGCAACAAGAGTAAAACGTTATTTGTAAACGGTCAATTCACCTCATCTGTAATGACACTAATCAACTTGGGATGTAATTAAATCAAGAGGGTTTCGTTGTAAATTATTCCACCTCTTCAACATCTTCAGCCGGAAGGACGCTTGAATATTGAAGAGCTTCGTCGCCCTTGTCGGTTAGCGGTGAGTAAATCGGTCAAGTAAATTGGGCATTTCGTCTCGGATCTTTTCCGCTCTCTCTCCCGTTAGCCAGGCTAAATTATTCTCTAGGGCACCCGCTTCAAAACGAGGCCCGTGTCCCTCGCTTACAACGGCAATCGCTGTATTTCATTTCGTAATGCCACTCGAGGGACGTTTCAAACAGGGCTGCACAAAGACCACCTCAAAAGGATAGTCTGGAACACAAAACAAACTCATGAAATCCCGACGGCTACATAAAGGTTGTCACACTCGGAAATAGTAATAGTAGCGCATCTTTTACAGAGCCTCCAACGTCCACCAACTTTCTTCCAACTGAATATTCGCACTACCTAAAAATAGTCAGGTTACAATAATGTATATTCACAGTAAATAAACTATTGACAATAAAATTATACGTCTATGCTTCGGCGGGCGTGCCTAGGCGAATCACAAGAGTGGGCACATACCGCACTCAGCTTTTCCTCTTACAAAGTTGTATAATAGATCTCTTGCCGAGGGTTATTATCCTGAAAGATTGAAAGTCGCCTATCGAAACCAATTTACAAAAGCGGAGACCAAATTTTAATCACCAATTACCGTCCTGTCTGCTCCTTATCTGCAACTCCAACAGTTATTTAACTTATCTCTTAATCTGTCTACTTGTAGACAGATCTGTCCATAAAAAACTCTATACATAAACTCAAACTCAGAAATGCCCTTTCCTGTGAGAATGACCCATATATAAATTTCTCCCTTGAGGAGAAAAACAATAGATCGTAGATATGTCAAAGTTGTAGGCATTACTTTACACTCTGTTGGGATGTTGGGAAAGTAAAAATGGACATTACTTTCCACTCTGTTGGGATGTTGGGAACGTAAAAATGGACATTACTTTCCACTCTGTTGGGATGTTGGGAAACTAAAAGTGGACATTATTTTCCACTCTGTTGGAATGTTGGGAACGTAAAAATGGACATTACTTTCCACTCTGTTGGGATGTTGGGAAAGTAAAAATGGACATTACTTTCCACTCTGTTGGGATGTTGGGAAAGTAAAAATGGACATTACTTTCCACTCTGTTGGGATGTTGGGACATTAAAAATGGACATTATTTTCCACTCTGTTGGGATGTTGAGAAAGTAAAAATGGACATTACTTTCCACTCTGTTGGTATGTTGGGAAAGAAGTACATTGCGATCATGGATATGTCAAAGTTGTAAACATTACTTTACACTCTGTAGGAATGTTGGGAAAGTGAAGATGGACATTACATTCCACTCTGTTGGGATGTTGGGAAAGTAAAAGTGGACATTACTTTCCACTCTGTTGGGATGTTGGGGAAGTAAAAGTGGACAATACTTTCCACTCTATTGGGATGTTGAGAAAGTAAAAATGGACATTACTTTCCACTCTGTTGGTATGTTGGGAACGTAAAAATGGACATTACTTTCCACTCTGTTGGGATGTTGGGAGAGAAGTACATTGCGATCATGGATATGTCAAAGTTGTAAACATTACTTTACACTCTATCGGGATGTTGGGAACGTAAAAATGGACATTACTTTCCACTCCGTTGGGATGTTGGGAAAGTAAAAATGGACATTACTTCCCACTCTGTTGGGATGATGGGAAACTAAAAGTGGACATTACTTTCCACTCTGTTGGAATGGGGAACGTAAAAATGGACATTACTTTCCACTCTGTTGGAATGTTGGGAACGTAAAAATGGACATTACTTTCCACTCTGTTGGAATGTTGGGAACGTAAAAATGGACATTACTTTCCACTCTGTTGGGATGTTGGGAAATTAAAAATGACATTACTTTCCACTCTGTTGGGATGTTGGGAGCGTACAAATGGACATTACTTTCCACTCTGTTGGGATGTTGGGAAAGTAAAAATGGACAATACTTTCCACTCTGTTGGGATGTTGGGAAATTAAAAATGGACATTACTTTCCACTCTGTTGGGTTGTTGGGAAAGAAGTACATTGAGGTAGTACCTCATTGATTTCTACCTAGCCTTCACTTTTCGAGTTAATAATAATGTTAAGTGCCGGAGCGTTGTATTTTGTGTGGAGAAAAAAAAGTATCGCGAAAAATTCCTTGACCCCCAGCCAAAAGACATATCCATGTCAATACTGAACCAGGGTTCCAGCTTAACTAAAAATTTTGGACGTACTGCGATTCATCGAAAGCTCAATATAGACTGTGAACAGCAAATAATGATAAACAATTAAATCGAAATTCGCGAGAAAAGAAAGCGGCGTGAGGTAGTGTGGGAGGGTTGCTTTCTACTGGGCGCTTTATCATTCCAGTAGTAACAGTTCGTTGGAATAAACTGACGATCGAAATTAAATTACATAAACGATACTGTAAAAAATTATCAGGAAAAGGGTCAAAACGAATAAACTTCCTTATCGCCGCGCTTTCGGTTCATATAAACCATATAAACCATCATCAGGGCTCAAGGATCTTCTATGGTGTCAACATATAGGACACGGTCATCGATTGCGAGTTAGTCATAACAAAAAAGGGCAGATTTTTTGACAAGATTTGGAAGAATGGATAGAAAAAAATAAATTTTTAGCGCATTTTTTAACCCTTTTTTCGTTTATGTGCCAAAGTAAAGATAAGGTTGTATTCGATAATCATCAGAAACGCTTGCATACGAGTCTGCAACACTTTGGGACATTTTATGTCTTTAGTTGCAGACTCGTATCCAAGCTCTAAGAGCCACTCATCTGATCTGGACCCTGGGCATCGTCAAGTAAATGTCCTAAAGAGGCTACATACGAAATTACAGCTTCCTAGAGTGTTAAGCATAGAAACCACCGCTTCACAAATCAAACTGTTCTCACAATATTCGGTTCACCTGCTATGAATCAAATCATCGAAACACCATCTCAATGAAATCATCATAAATTAACAAGCGGTTGTAATCATGTTCACAATATCAATTATTGAGAATGATCAACTGTGTGTAAACAATTATTCATATAACCATGCTCATAACTCAGCTTGTTGGCCACACTCTTCGCAGTAGTTAATATTATATGGTTGGATAAATTGAGAGCTTTCGAAAGAATGGTCAACAAATTTTGCGGGATGAAAAATGACATTTAACTCGCAATCCATGACCGTGTCCTGTATTTTGACACCATAGAAGATCCTTGAGCCCTGATGATGGTTTTATATAAAACGAAAGCTCGGCGACAACGACTTTTATTCGTTTTGACCCCTATCCTGATAATTGTCTGATAATAATTGTCTTTTTTGACTACACACACATTGTGGGTCGATCATCTTTTTCTGTAAGTGATACTAGTCGCTACAATCTTCATTCCTCCAGTTGCGTCGTCTTCTTTGAATTCTCATTCCCCCAGTTCAACCACAAAAGCTTTACCCTGTTAGATTGTCTTACAGCTCCTTTTTTCCCTGTTCAAAAGCACCCCAATTTCCTATGTATGGTTTTTCGTACCTGAAATCTTCAGGAAATGTTTGTCGATTTAAATTATTATCGATTCAATTATTAATATTATCATTTATTTATTATATTCTTTTAGTTTCTGATTCCCCTGAAGGTTTCAAGTCATTCGACGTAATCAGGGGGTTTGAGACCGGGCCGGCCCAAAATGATAGAAGTTGAGATGATTGAGAGGGACCTGGAATAAACCACTTTCCTGCCCCGTGCACAAAAAGGAGCCGAGACCCCGTTTCAATCAATCGAGGGAGACGAGGGGCTTTAGTTAGACCCGCTGGTTTTTGTCATTCATATCAGAATATTGGGAGGAGGGCGCGGGGACGGCCGGACCAATATTTGATCTTTTGACAGGGGCCAAGTTATTTCCCCGTCACGATACCGTTATCTGGATTTTTTTCCGGCTCTTCAGAAGTAACTATTTTCTTTTCAAAGAGACCCCTTCCCCCCTACCACTACCCTCTACGTTTTTTGCCAGCGTGAAAAGAGGGATCTTCGAAACCCAATTATCAGCCTCTTCGCCATCACTGTGGACGCCAGGGTATGCAGTCGCCTATTTGATTTGTAAGTTCCGTAAAATCCGTGTTTTAGCAAATTTTCGAAAATAAAAATGCAAGTTGTGTAAATTATCTACATTTAATTGCGAATACTGAAAAGAAAAAAACTGCATTTGCTTTCATGCAAATCAATTGTGGCACATAGCTTTCTTGAATACAGTTATGAATGGAATGGAATATTTCGGAAGCTCAGGACCATGAAACATGACTAATTTTACTATGAATTTGTACTAAATATAGAAAACATATGAGCCCCTGAGGTGATTAATCGTTGACTTCTATCTCAAAACAGCTGGAATGCAAAAAGGTGGTCTATAGATGAGGTTTTCCATGACACGAAATGAAATAGTGTTTTTAAACTAAGGTTTTAAACTGAAAGCAGAACAGGTTATTCAATAATGGGAAACTCAAGACTGTTCTATTTTAATTTGTTATTTATAAATTTTACACAGATACCATATCTTCATGGCTGTTGACCTGAGTTTACGAGTTAGTGATGTGTAACCTCATTGCAATGGACTGATTGAACATTAACCATATCATTAAATCATTGAACATTAATTTTCGATTTTTCCTCCTGCTCCCTGCGTCCTTCAAAAATACGCACTAAAGTTGTAGAGCATAAAAACAAAATGAATCCAAAAATTCTACATTATTTCATGTGATAAGAGAGTGGAAAGCAATAAGTGTCACCCACATATTCATTTTGTATTTTTAAAGGAGAATAAATTCCGATCTAAGGAATGTGACACCTTCCGCACTCTCCTATCATGAGTAATTTTCTTTCTATGATTTTTCATACTCTTGCACTGGAGACGTCACACTGGGCCTAGAAAGTAGCAGCAACAAAGCGTTGAAAGGAGGTTGGAGGGATGGGGGGTGAAGCTCAAATCTTCCAGCAGCAGGGATTGGAAATTCCCAACTTAAAAAGGATAATAGGGATTGGAATGAGATCGAAACATTTATGAAATTCAATGCTCATAGCTCTTCTTTCATAAAAGAGAAAGTACGGGCGGCCTGCCGCGTTTTTTTTTTTTTTTTAATTTATTTATTTTTTTTTTTTATAACTCATAGCTTTTCGAGTCCATGTGCCAAAGTAAAGACAATGATTCAGAAACTCGTAAACGAGTTCCACTATCTGCTTAACAAGCAGATACCATGTTACATGAATATATCTTTGATTGGGGATTTCATAACGGCTGTCCTCGAGAGTTGTAAACAAATCCTTTAACTTTGGACTGTATACCGGCTAGAAATAGAAAATGTTGAAAATAAAAGAGGAAAGAACACAGGGAGTTCGGCGCTTCGATGTAAGCAACAATAGAAAACAGTGTGACCAACATGATAGATAAAAAGTACGAAAGAAATGCGTGATAAATCGAGAGCTTTCCAACAAATGGAGAACGATTTTGGTCCCATAAACACTAAAGAAGTTTTATTTCCCCAGCAACGGCTTGGTTGTACGTGAAAATCATAAGAAAGACAAAGCAGCTTGAAATGCTTGCATACGAGTCTGCAACACATTGGGACATTTTCATGTGTGTTTTCTTATTCTATTTATTACTAGGCAGATCTCACCCGTGCATCGCACGGCGGGGCGTACAAATCAATTAAATGGGCCATAAGAGAAACCGCCCACCCGTGGGTACTTAATTGAATTCGCGATCGTGTTGACTCATTGTTCCGACACCCGTGGGTACTTCATTGAATTCGAGCCAGGCTACATCACCTACCCGCCTGCAGACTCGTATGCAAGCTCTAAGAGCCACTCAGCTGATCCGGACCCTGGGCATCGTCACGTAAATGTGCTAAAGAGACTACATACGAAATTACAGCTTCCTAGAGTGTAAAACATAGAAATTAGCTTTAAAAGCCACTCATCTGATCCGGACCCTGGGCATCGTCAAGTAAATGTCATTTAAAGAGGCTACATAGGAAATTACAGCTTCCTAGAGTGTAAAGTATAGAAATTACCTATTAAAATGATTTAACCACCGCTTCACAAATCAAACCGTTCTCGCAATATTCGGATCACCTGCTATGAATCAAATCATCGAAACACCAGCTCAATGAAATCATCAGAAATTAACAAGCAGTTGCAATCATGTTCACAATATCAATTATTGAGAATGATCACCTGAGTGTACACAATTATTCAAATAACCTTGCTCATAACTCAGCTTGTTGGCCACGCACTTCGCAGTAGTTAACATAATATGGTTGGATAAATCGAGAGCTTTCGAACGAATGGTCAACGAATTTTTTGGGATGAAAAACGACGAAGTACCATTTCCCTAGCAACGACTCGGTTGTAAGCAGAAATCGTCAAAATATTTACGTTACGTTACGTGACAGTTATTTGTGCAATGTGCCAGGGCAAGACATGAAAATGTCAATAACTGTGGAGAGAAACCATTACAATGAGTTGTTGTTATAGTCGACTGTTGTCGAGGGGACGAAAATGTTTTCTATTGAGTTGAGTGAATGATGCTATTACTTTACGTTAGGAATATTGTAATCGGCCTATTGAAAACGGGTCATGTCTAGACTCTCCTCCACATGTTATGAACTCCTCAAATAATGTCAACAACAAGCAGTTGACTGTAAATAGGTATTAAATTTCGCCAAACTGAATCATGTGTCATCGCAAAATTTAATTTCCGCCAAACGAAAATTGTTTGTAGTCTAATCAACTTAAATTAGGAATGTCGTCAGGTACGTAAGAAGGGGGAAATTGGTAGCTTGAGATGTGAACATTTATCACATAAATCAAGCGCTTTTCAACGAGAGGCGAACGATTTCTGTGCGATGAAAACTGCGGAAGTTTCCATTTCCCTAGCAACGGCTGGGTTGTACTTGAAAATCATTAGTTTAGAAAATCGTGACATCAACTTTCGCGTGACGAAAATTTTTAGTTGGCCCCCCCATAGCAAAGACATATCCATGTTAAAAATGAGATATATCACATTTTACTGCTTATAAACCCACTTACCTGGTAGAGGATGAACCAACGGAGTTGCCATTTCGTGCTGTCTGATGATCGTTTGTGGAGGTAGCCGGAGTAGCTGTGGTCGTAGTGAGCTCGCTCAGAGAGCATGATCAGCTGAGAGTCGTTGACTCTGATCGTTCTTTGCATCTTCGGGCTGAGCATCGTGGCGACTCACTGCGTCCTCCCGCCCCTCGGCGACACTCAGTCCCTCACTGCCAACCGACAACAAACAATCCCAGTCGTGAAATATGACCTAAAGAGCAAAATTTTATATTATGCAATAATTTTGAATATCTATGAATGGAAACTAACAAGTGGAGTGTTGGATGAGTCCAGCTTCGATCTCATCGAAACGCTTACTAGAGTTCCCACGCGAAATAATTAATCAACACGTATTTTGTTACCCAAAAATGCCTTTGGGGCCTCGAGAAAAATTGAAAAATGCCGAAAATTGGCTTTTACAAAACTAACGATACTCCTGTGTGATTTGTGTTTGCACTGATTTTAATGAACCTCATATGTGTATTTCTGAAAAAAAGATATTAGAAGTACGGGGCTTTAAAATATAAGCACTAAGAATGCCAGAATAGAGTACACAGAAGAAGGCTTACGCCATTACCGCATAAGGTGCCACCAAGCTACATTAAGAAATGTGCAGGACAACGTTTAACAAACTCCAATCTTCATTGTAATTAAATTCAACTATTTCTGTTTGAGGTTTCAACTATTTACGTTGAGGTATTCTAGCCGACATTTCTTGGAAGAGATGTTCCAAATCGTAACCCATACTATGTAACGTACTTAGTCCTACTTTCACCAAAAACTTATTTAACGGAGATTGGCAAAACTCCATTGAACCGAAAATCTTGCATACACGTCTGCAAGACATTGAAACATTTTATGTCTTCACTTCCTAGTCGAATAGTGTTTGCAATCATGTTTACAAAATTAACTGGGGAGGATCACCCCTATGTAAACAATATTAGTCAGATAACCACGCTCATACCTCAGATTGTTGGCCACGCACTGCGCAGTGGTTAGCACAATATGGTAGGTAAATCGAGAGCTTTCCAACGACTGGCGAACCATTTTTGAACGATGATAAATGCCGTTTCGATAAATGCAGTTTCGTAGGAACGATTTGGTTGTAAGCGGTAATCATCAGAAAATCAAAAGTAACACTTTTCGGCAACGTAACGTAACGTAACACTCTTCGATTCTATTTACCAAAGTAAAGACATAAAATGTTAAAATAGGTCATAATTTGGTTTGTAACAGAAAATGTCATGCAGAAAATGGTCACTGATAGATTTATGTCGAATGGCACTCTGAATTTAGAATAAGTATGATTCATCCTACATAGAGTTTCAAATATGTTAACGATTGTGTATTCCAGAAGAGTTAAGACAAAATAAAGTGTGTGTGTGTGTGTGTGTGATGAACTTTCCTTTATAAAATGTGCCCGTTGTGAGCAGTATAAACATTTGCATCCCATGTTTTTCTCCATGTACCACCCAATTCATCGCATTGCTAGAACTTCAACCGCACAGTGGACACGGTCAATTAATTGTCCTTACACAGGTATTAAAGTCACTACAGGTGACTTTGATTTTCTATGGTAAGTTTTTGGTAGTTTTATGATTTTTTGTTGATGATAAGATGTTTGGGTTTGCGATACTGTATTGGAAGATGGTTTTCCTAAGCAAGCTCACTGCTTCACTTTATACCCAGGTTACTCGTCTATTTTTCTGTAATACGCCCCCACTCAATGACGTTTCACCCAACGGACAGTGTGCAAAAGCTACCTTAATGCCTCTCTGCTACTGTATGTCAAGAGAATTCGTGCCAAAAAACTGTCGGCTCCTCTCATAATCGGGTAACGCTGAGTATAGAATCGTCATCAAGTTCAATAGATTTAACTCTTGCAGCAAATGTAATTCAGGAGAATCGGTCTCAATATTCCGTCTTTCGAGAAAGCGTCCGATCTTCAAGAATGAGTTTACTACAGCATACATGTCAGACGAGAAAGTCTGAAGACGCCTTGAGTATTCCCAGTCGACAGCCTTGAGAACATCATAGGTTATTTGCAGTCAGTGCTGAGGCAACGGTCCTTTATAGTGTCAGAAGGCAAAATTGCTTTATTGTGGTGAAATGGTGAATAGAGATTGGGTGGTTCCTAGGACGGTGGGATGTCGTGGAGAAGTCTGGCATTTGCAGCTTTCTAGGAACTTGTTTGTTCACCTTTATTGTCAACTTCCAGTGTACTCCCATCCAGGTGTACGCTTTTGTTTTCTTTCTGTTTTGTCTTTTCTCTTACAGTTATGTTCTTATTTATTCACACATAAATCATGTCAACCTCTTGTAATGACCGTTAAGTTTCGACTGAAATATCAATATCTACTGACATTGATTTCAGGATTCTAATTTATGAAAGAATGGTGGCTATGATCAACAGCACTCAGTTCACAATTAACCATTGGTTAGATTTGATGCTTTGTGCTTCAGCCTAAAACTGTCAATAAAACTTCAGCGGTTCGTTCCTCACATTCGCACATATACGTTTCATGTACAATTAGCACATACATTTATGAGCTTGGGTGATTTGGGTGGACTTATTCTTATACGTGTAGTCCTATTCGACTTCCGTTATGTGAAGTACCTCGGCGTTGTGTTGGAACACCAACTTGAATTGGATCTCCATATTTCAGCATTCATAACGAAATCGCGTAAGCTTTTCCATTTCTTAAAACAATTCTTATATTTGTTGTCAAAATCAACAAATTAAGGTCTGTATACAACGGCCTGGCTTACTCTCTAATGAAGTGTGAAGGAATTGCATGGAAAATAAGTGCAAGTCGGAAGACTGCAAGTAGTACTGAATACGCTTTTGAAAAAAATTCAAACAATCATCCTAATAGGTTTTCAACAGCTGCCATGTATAGAGAATTTAATGAATTGTTCTTAAATAAATTTTGATATTGAACTGTTGTCTACATGTATAAGTAATTAGTAACACTTGACACAGCAAAACATATTGGGAGTATAATTTAAAATGATCGGTATGTAGGAACGAGTTTTTCAATAGAACCCCAAATACTCGTAATAAAGCTATTCATTTTGTGTTTGTCAGTGAGTTTAATTTGAAACATTTTCAAACT
Organism: Adelphocoris suturalis; assembly: GCA_030762985.1. Classification (NCBI taxonomy): domain Eukaryota; kingdom Metazoa; phylum Arthropoda; class Insecta; order Hemiptera; family Miridae; genus Adelphocoris; species Adelphocoris suturalis. The sequence goes on from CM061043.1 coordinate 104,509,070, forward strand.
CTTTCCTACTTAAGAAGAGTGTAAAAGAGATCTTAAGGTCGAGATTAGTTCGGCAAGCCCAATAAATGTTAATTTGTAGCGAATTCACGTAGAAAATGAAGCTTCCACGATGGCTCCATATATTTTGGAATCAAATTGTTTGTATTAATCGTGTTTGTTATATAGATTGTAGGATTTGTAATTGTCACTTATTCTGACATATGTTTACTTTTCATGACAACTCCACCGGATATCTGAAGTTCGTTCTGAACGTTTTGTGGGTGGGTATTGTTCATTTTGATGATGAATTTATAAGTAATTTTTCATTTTGTTCTGATAATCGGTATTTATGATATAGAATTGGAATTTCCTAAACAACCTTGGAAAAATTGAACTGAGTACATTTCCTCCTGTAGACCAAATCATGCCTTAATTTTGATGAAGCTTATCTTGTTGTGTTTCTGAGAGTTGTTTGTTGCCGCCTAATGCAGTAATGGCGTAAGCCCTGTTTTGTGTGTTTTATTCTGGCCTTCCAGTGACTTATATTTGAAAACCCCTTTGGATTAGCCTAATAGTTTTAAATGTATAAACACTCTTTGAAATTTATTGGAATAAATTCAAACACGTAGGAGTGGTATTAGTTTCGTGAAAGCCAATTTTAGTTTTCAGCGTGGAACACGCTTTGACCGGAACCCGAAGGAGAAAATACATGATGTTAAAAAATATTCTTACTAAACATTTTCACGAAAAGCGAGACTAAAGTAGTGGCGGATCCAATTTCTTTGCTATTCAACCTATGAAGCTGAAATTTGAAATGAAGAACCCTTGGGACGTCTAGAAAGGAATCATGAAGTCTAGAAACCTCCGACCAGCTGAATGATCATCCGGAGCTAAGTTATTGGTCTACTTATTTATTTAAATTGTTTGGGTACTGTAGTGGTTTCCACTACAGTTTACAAGTTTTGGTGATTTATTATATATTGGTTATGGCAACACTTTTGTTTAAGGATTCAATAAAATATTTATTCGTTCTGCCGACATCAGCATTGTTTCAACAATATTATTATACCTAATCGAAACCGTCTATTAGGTACGACATTGGTGACCCCAAACTGAACATCGAACATGTCAACAGCTAGAGTGAAGGCAAATCGTAGTCAGGTGAAGCCTACTACAACTTCACAACAGCGAACCAGAGGCGAATCTCGAAAACCCAGCAAAAGCCCAGGTTCAAGGACAGATACCCCGACACCAGACGTGTCTGGTGTTAGGTCTGACATTCCTTTCTCATCACTTCCTTCAACATATGGCTCAGCACAAGTTGAACGGCCTCGCCCTCCAAAGCTTCCACAATTTTCCCGCCAAAACGTCAAATTGTGGTTTTCACAATGTGAAGCGTTATTTAGAACTTCAAGGCTTTATGATGATGAAGACAAGTTCTGTAGTATAGTGGGTATATTAGAGATGGACATCGCAGAACAAGTGCAACACCTAATAGTTAACCCACCTAAAGATCATAAGTATAATACACTGAAAGCGGAATTGATAGACTAGGCTTTCGGATACATTGTGTGAACGATAGGAGAAGCTTTCCAAGATGGAACTGGGTACGAATAAACCATCATATCTGTGAACACAAATGCACACTATGGGCCACGATTTGGTTTCAGAAGAGTACCTTCGCAATCTTTGGCTGCGACGCTTGCCTTGCCCCTGTGAGGACAGTATTGGCCACATCAACAGAATCATTGAATATCCTTGCTCGCAAAGCAGATGAACTGGTGTCGTTGACTGAAAATTCAGGTACTATCTGTAGCATAGCCCAAATGAGAGGGGTAGATTCAAATGAACATTTAGAAAGACAGTTTTCAATACTAAGTAATCAGATAGCAGCACTTCAGGCACGAATTCAGCCACGACAGGAGCGATCTAAGCAGGGAACAGTAGGGTGGTGTAGATTCCACAAACAATTCAAGAACAGGGCTTACAAGTGTGAAAGTCCTTGCACTTACCCAAAAAACTCCTAGGAGGGCTGCTTTCAGAGGAAAGTAGCCCATCAAACAACCAACCTCGATCTTCCCGGCTCTGCATCAAGGATGAAAGATCTGGAATAGCTTTCCTTATAGATACAGGAGCGGAAATCTCGGTGCTACCAAAAAAGTATGAACAAAATCCCAAGCAAACAGGATTGGTGTGGAATATAGGAGGAAATACAGTGCCAACCTATGGCAGAATCACATTAAATTTTGATTTGAAGTGTGATTCACGTTTTACTTGGGAGTTCACAGTTGCAGATGTGACTGAACCGGTGATTGGAGCAGATTTTTGTGTTTTCACAAGCTGTTGCCAGATTTAGCAAGAGGAAAGCTAGTGTCTTTAAATAGAGTTGCAGCTCTAACAAAGAACCCAAACAATAACTACTGTCAATATAGGGCCGTAATAAAGGAGTTTCCAGAGGTAACAGGGGACATCAAGGCTGAAGGAAGAGCTAAGCATAATGTTAAGCACGTTATAAGAACAACAGGTCCTCCAATTTTTGCTAGACCAAGACGGCTTATGGCAGAAAAATTAGAAATCGCCAAGAAGGAATTCTCAGATATGGTAGCAGCAAACATCTGCCAGAGATCAGACAGTCCTTGGGCAAGAACACTACACATGGTAAGTAAAAAGAATGGAGAATGGAGGCCATGTGGAGACTATAGGGAATTAAATAAAGTAACAATACCTGATCGCCACCCGCTGCCTCACGTGAGGGATTTTGCCCAAAATTTGAATGGCTTCCGGATATTCTCCACTTTAGACCTCAGGAAGGCATATAACCAGATCCCTGTGGACAAAGAAGACATCCAAAAAACTGCAATTACGACGCCAATCGGATTATTCGAATTTCCAACAATGCCCTTTGGTTTGAGGAATGCGGCACAAACGTTTCAGCGCTTCATACATAAAGTTTTAGAAGGGTTGGAGTACTGTTTCGCCTACCTGGATGGTGTTCTGATTGCTTCCCCAGGACCAGAGGAACATTTGAAACACTTGCGAGAAGTATTCCAACGTTTCAAGAATTACGGTCTGGTCATAAATTTGGAAAAATCTGTATTTGGACAAACTAAAATCAAGTTCTTAGGTCATGAAGTTGACCAGGAAGGGTTCTGACCAGCACCAACAAAAGTTGAAGCAATTATCAATTTCAAACTGCCAACCACAGTAGATCAGCTAAAAAGATTTCTAGCAATGCTCAACTTTTATGCTCGTCGTTTCATCCCTCATGCTGTTGACGTAGAGGATCAGCTTTCCTCGCAAGAATTGATACCAGGAAATAAGAAAAATGACAAGTCTCCGATAATCTGGAACACAAAAATGGAACAAGACTTCGAAAGATGTAAACAGTCACTCAGCAAGGCTGCAACTCTCAGCTATCCAATGAGAAGTAACTTGGGTTTGTCATTGGCTGTGGACGCATCAAACACAGCTATTGGTGCAGTATTACAGCGAGATACAGGAAGCGGACCCAAACCATTGGGATTTTTCTCTAAAAAGTTAAGTGTGGCTCAGATGAAGTACAGCGCTTATGATAGAGAACTATTGGCAATTTATGAGGCTGTGAAGTACTTCAGACAAGAGATTGAAGGGCTAGAATTCACGATTTTTACAGATCATAAGCCTTTGTACTTCGCATATGATCAACATGTAAACAAAGCTACTCCATTACAACGACGTTATTTAAATTCCATTTCCCAATTCAGTACTGATGTGAGATATATGGCAGGACAGCAAAATGTGGTAGCTGATGCACTTTCGAGAGTAGCTGCACTAAAATTTTTGTCTGATATTCCAGAAGAGGCTTATGACAACCGATCATCACTTAGACTCGTAAAAGTGAAAATGCACAAGTGGGCAATATATGTTAAACAAAGGAATGGGCAACTCCGGCCATACTTAAAAAAATGTTTCAGGAGGAGGACTTTTGAAATATTACATAACCTCGCACACCCAGGATACAAAGGAACATTAAAACTGGTTCAAGAGCGCGTTGTTTGGCATGGAATGAAGAAAGACGTAAGAGAATGGACTAGGGAATGTGTAAATTGACAATGAGTAAGGTAGTAAGGCACACAGAGCCCAATTGGAAGATTTTTGGAACCCAATGAAAAGTTTAGTCATAAATACAAATTGACATTGTGGGACCATTACCACCAGCGATGGGTAAACGATTCTGTGTGACATTCATCGATCGTTTAACTCGCTGGCCAGAGGCGTTTGCGGTGTCAGACATACGAGCTGAGGCCATTGCAAGATTAGTTTTGGAGAGCTGGATATCACGGTATGGAGTTCCATTAACGGTTACAACGGACCAGGGGACACAATTCGAAAGTCAACTTATGTCTGAGCTTTGGTCGAGAACCGGGACACAGCGAATTCATACGACAACCTATCATCCCCAAGCAGATGGGCTACAAGAGCGATCGTACTTTGAAGGAGAGGGTGAAATGCCTGGACAACGTAAACTGGGTTGACAGTCTGCCGAAGATTCTTTTAGGTTTGAGAGCAACAATACACGAAGACTTCGGAGCATCTTCAGCTGAGTTGGTCTATGGGTCTACATTGAGACTCCCCGGATATTTTTGAAGAACTAGGGAGTACAGCACCTTCCACGTATGTGAAGCTCCTAAAAGCACATGTTGGGAGGCAAGTTATGCCCCCGACAAGAACTCAGACAGCCCGCATTTTCGTGCCTAAAGACCTCACAACAGCCAGTCACGTGTTTCTACGGATTGACCGGCCTCGGACATCGCTACAAAGACCATACGAGGGTCCTTATAGAGTAACCAGAGCGGGTCCTAAGACTTTTAACATTGAAACAGGTTCAGGAGTCAAAACTGTCTCAATTGACAGGTTAAAGCCGGTTTATATTTCAGTTTAGTTATGGGAAGGGGAATCCTGTAGTGGTTTCCACTACAGTTTACATGTTTTGGTGATTTATTATATAATGGTTATGGTAACACATTTGTTTACGGATTCAATAAAATATTTATTCGTTCTGCCAACATCAGCATTGTTTCAACAATATTATTATACCTAATCAAAACCGTCTATTAGGTACGACAGGTACAATACATAATTTAACATTTATTGTATGTCCAGTACAATATTATTGTTCGGACATGAGCCCGTGTCGGCCAACAAGAGTTACGCTGAGCAAAAACCACTCGCTCATACATTCAATTTGTTATGAAGACGAAATTTGAGATGAAAACCAATAGGTTAAGGAGTACTTTTAGAGCTCCAAATTCGATCTCTCCCAAGCTCATTCTCTCGTGTGTGATTCCGGTGATGTTGTGTACGTTTGACACAATATTGTTTGAATGAAACGTAACTACATAAGTGATCTGCACTAGCATAATCTACCGCTTATCGACGTGTACTGGTGCTTTTCCTCTTAATTTTAGAGATATCGAAGCCATACTGCTGCCAAATGTTAATCCGATGAGTCAAAAAATGTAAGAATCACCCACCGAAAAAGATGGAGGACCAACAAAAAATTAATTGACAAAGTCCTAGTTGAGAAAAAAACGCTGCAAATTAATAGACAATGGTTTATTATAGCTGTATTAGAAAGGTTCATCACTAAAAATCAAATAAGTTAAAGAATAAATTAAAAAATAAATTAATTCAAATTGCACTTCTTAGTCTAGCGGAATCAGGCCTCACATATTATTTCAGTTATCGGGCTTTCCATGAACGGACTTGAAATGGTCGAAGACAGTAGTATATTAGCCTTCATGTTCGTTGCATCATTATTTCCAAAACTATGGGCAGAAATGGGATATGCTTTACGCAGGGCTACCGATGCTTGCGAAGTGTTTGACAACAATTTCAACTCTCAGTTTCCTACTTCCGTATACAACTATCACAAAAATAAAGCAAAGCGACATCAAAATCGCCATCAGGACAGCTGCGAAGGCTACCAATTCAGTTCATCATCTTGTAAGAGCGTTAACTAAATTCAGTATTTCATAAAAAACGGAAGTTAGTGAAAAACGTTTTCTATTTCCACGAAAAATAAAGAGTTACACTGTTAAATCGATTTCGACGGTTAGGCCATCATCAGTAACAAACAATAACTTATTATTTACTTTATTATTTACTTTATTTTTTATATTATTTACTTTATTTTACTATATTATTTATTTATTATTTACTTGTTATTGTTTGTTACTGATGATGGCCTAACCGTCGAAATCTATTTAACAGTGTAACTCTTTATTTTTCGTGGAAATAGACAACGTTTTTCACTAACTTCCGTTTTTAAATGGGTTTCCACAACTTCGTCGCGAGTGATTTAGTTCGTATCAGTATTTCATCATAGACATGGAGCCCTACCTTATTTTTTCAGAGAGAAACATGGAAACATATTCTTGTGAGATTGCTTTGCTTTGGGATTCACATAAGACATTTTTGTTGACAACGGGTGAGGCTCTAACTCAGTCCGCATGCACATCTGCAGAGAGCCAGGCTGGGAAGCTATTGAAGATCTCAATCGATGTGCATTGGAGCTCATGGCTTTTTGTACAGTGTAGAAGGAATCTCAACATTATTTTAGTCAGAGAAGAAAGGCCAGTGTAGATAAAGAAAAGATTAATTTGTCCGCAGAGCCACTTTTGGGCGTGAAGGGTTAATTCCGTTACCAACCCTCCTTTCATACGAAGAGAGAGCAATATGTCGTAAGACTTAGTGTAACATTTGTTAGACGGGTCTAGAAATGTGAACAGTTGCAGGGTTACACATGCGAACATTTGAGCTCTTACACGTCTAATCTCCTATTCAATTAGGTCCGCGACGTAAGTCGAGCACGGCTGCATTAGCTTGAATTTCAAAGAGGAGGTTTCCCGTTGTTTGATGACAAAGGGAACTCAAATGTTATTAGAATACGGCGTTTCGTCGTTTGGGATCGACAGTGCGCGGGTTGTGGCAAATTAAGGCGCGGGGCCAAGCGAAGCGGCGCTGCCGCTGGTTCCCAGGTAATAAGAAACCCATTGCTCCTGGTCACTGTGACAAAACTAATGAATTTATGTTCCTGCCTACATCTCGGTTGTTGGGTGTCACAGATGAGATTGAATTACGAGTTTGAGTAGTCAACGATAATAAAATCATTTAATCACTTCCCGTCCCCCACCTCAACCTCCATTTCTACAATTTTCGCTCTTCTGTGTATATACTCTGAACATAACGTATACACATGTATATGGAAGTTGGAAACTCGGCATATACCTACAAAATTACTAGTTAGTCTCAATCATAATTTTAATCAAAAGCTTCAAGTTACATCAAGATTTCCTGCGATGATCTGTACTTATAGTACCTAGTAGAATAAAAGAAGAAAAAATGGGAGAACAGCAGAAACTTTAAGTCACTCAGCTGATTAGGAAAGAGTCCATCATTTCAATCGTCTTTTAATGTCCCAGAGAGTCTCCCTATCAATTATTTTCCAGTTTAATGATGGTTGCAAATATGTACCCATACGAAATTAACTGAGAAGGATCACCTGTATGTAAACAATTTTTCAAACAACCACGCTCATACCTCAAATTGTTGGCCACGCATTGCGCAGTGGTTACCATAATACGGTTATTTAAATTGAGAGCTTTCCAATGACTGGCGAACGATTTTCGTACGATAATAAATGCCTAAGATACCATCCCGTAGTAACGATTCGGTTTTAAGTGATATTCATCAGAAAATTAAATGTAACACTTTTCGGTAAAGGTAACACTTTTTGATTCTATGTGCCAAAGAAAAGACATAAAATCTCAAAAAATCACTCTGTGCATGCGCCAACGTTTGACCTACAGCGTTGAAATTTACTGCGGACCTCCTCGAAAACCAGCCGACTGGGTCGAAATTGAGCATAACTTCGTCATAGTTTTGCTTTTTACAAGGATTTGCGGACACATAGACATGAAACAAAAATTGTTCAAAACGATTTAAAACGTAAAATTCAAGTGTAGATTTTGATGTTGATGTTCTTTTTTTAAATTTATTTTATTCATTTAGTACTCATGTTTTTGTAATTCAATTTTTTAAGCCTCCAAAAACTGATCAAAATGATTCCACTACCTAGGTAAACTCGGAAGCAAAAATTCCTAAATATCTGTTGTGAAACATAGAAAACGACGACTAACGAAAACTACTCTTTCCATTTGACTTTCAACGTAAATCTGGTGGTCATTGAAGGATTATTATGTTGTCTTACTTAGTTGAAATAAGTTCAGCAGAAGAACATTACAAAATTCCATCACTACAACACAGAAAGTTATATAACATCAACACGGATAAAAAATCTGCATACCAGATATCAACAAGTTTCATATAGTTTGGTCTAGTACTTCTGGAAAAAATCCGCAGCAGACGGACTGTTTTTTTTTTTCGATTTTGATTCTACGCATCTTGAAACGTAAACCAAAAAAATTTCAGGTCGTGTTAAATTTTTTCCTCTTGGTCGATTACATAGGTTCATTATTGAAAATAATCAACCAAAATGAGCAAATAACGATAGATACTTCAGAGTACTATTACGTTTGCTACTTGTTTTGTACAGAAAGTTATAAACTTGAATTAGTACGTGATTACAACAAATATAAACAACTGTAAGCAAAGAAGAAAATATTATGACGAATAGATTCGAATGGTATCCTCCGGAGGATAGTTGGGTATGAAAAATACATGAACGGGTTAATTTATTGAAATCGAAGTTGGTATGATGATATATGAGATACCTGAAGTATAAAACTGTCCCTTGGTAGTCGAGCACAAGGAAGTAATAGTAATAAGAACAAAATGAGTTGGCGCTTCAACGCATCTCCCCACTAAGTTGTAACTATACCTGGTACGTACCTACCTACCTAATCACTAATTTCAGTATAGTTAATGGGGCCAACATCAATGAGTTTTCATCCACGTAGGTATTTTGGTGCAGAAATTATCACTCATCATAATGATGTTAAACTACGAGTAATAGAGATTAATACGAATGGGAATGAATAATCATTATATCAATTGCGAATACGAAATCTACATAATTCGGTACTTGTCCGTTATACCCCCCTTCCCCCCCAGTCAATTTGTCTTCAACACGCCTGCCCGATGTTTTTAGGCATTACTTCTTACTTAGATTACGTATTTACGTTGAAGGTTAGAATTATAGATGACAATTTCAAGCTGTGGGAAGAAATTATATTATTTTAAAAAAAAGAAGGGAAAAAGAATTACCGTGTTTTCAGAAGTTGCCGATGTCGGTGAGGATTTGTTGAAAAAAATTGGCGCGGTTGTGGTTTGATTGCCTCTACATGAATTTGCACAAGTAGAATTCACATGAATTCGAACAAATAGATCAGAATGCTGTGTATAGGTTGTTGGATATGTAGATCAGAATGATGTGTATACTTTGGCCGTCTGGATGCTCGCAAGCTCGCATCTCAATAATACATAACATAACATAATCTAAGTAAGAAGTTATTCCTGGAAACATCGGGCGGGCGTGTTGAAGACGAATTGACTGAGGGGGGGGGGGGGGGGGGGGGTACAACGGAAAAGTACCCATAGTTCAAAAGAAAGCGAGTAACATGAAGTATATTGTAGGTACTATTCCGATTAGGTACTTCTTATTGTACTTAACAGTATTCTCCTTCTCAGTTAAATATGATTTACTCTATCTTTAAACTTACTGGTGAATAAATTAGAAAATCAGATTCAATTGCTTCTTCACAACATACTTACTGTAAAATTTCTCTCGAGCTGCACGTTATTTTAACTTGAACAGTAGCTGATTACAACGAATAATCTACAAGTATAAACAACTGTAAATGATTAAGAAACTAATGAATGGAAAATTAAGCAAAGACAAGATTTGAATGTTATCCCTCGGAGGAAAGTCGGATCATAAATAAAATCAACGGAGAAATTAGCGGGGGTCGCCGTCGGACCGTCGGTATGATGGGATGATTAAATTGAAGTAGAAATCTGCTCCGTGGGAGTGACACACTAATAAGTAATATTGACATGAACAAAATACGTTGGTTGGTAGCTGCATTACTATCCATGGCATCCCTACTTCAAGGTACCTACCTACCTACTACTCAGGAATCTCAGCGTTGCCGTTTCACCGCCATTCCGGTACATCTACCGGTATTTCACTTTTTCTACCGGGCTACCGGTTTGAGACTTGAATCTACCGGGATTTAGAGTTTTGAGCAAAATCCAAGCCAAAACCTTTCACATGGATCATCGAGTACACAAACTTTGTATTCTTTCTACCACGCACTGTACCTACATGGAAAAGTGGACTTCCCTTCTTCCATGGTATGTAGGTACCTACCTACCAGTTTCATCCATGCCTATTCTGTGGTCAACTTAGGCTTTTGCTATAACTTCGATAAGATTCATTTTAGGGTTTTATAATTTATTAATTGAGGAGCTGACATAGAAAAGCAGTTCAGTCCAAAAATCGAAAGAAAATTTTTTTACGTCGAAGTGCAAGTAAACAGTATTGCCAACGGCCTGGGAAAAGGGAAAAGCCTTTGGTACTCCCGTTCTTGCTAGATCGCACCGTGAATAAATGTGTGACCTTTGAATGGAGAAGAGATTATGTCCAACATATCTGAGGGAGTTCCTATGAAATTTGATTTTTGGACTTAACTGATTTTCCATGTCAGCTCCTCAATTTATTAGTATTACCTATTTACACGAATTTTACTTCTTCAGGGTTCACATCTTTGTTCGCCTTCGCCTCGTTGTTTACTGTGGTTACTTACTGTGCTTATTCGTTTAGTGTTTTATTCTCTTGCATAAGGATCAGCGTGGTCTCAATTTCCGATCTTCAATATCAGTTCAACGGTACAGGTAACCCTGCTTCCCTTTTCCTTTAAATATACTACCTACATTTATTTACATATCTGCTGGTTGCAGCTTCTTGTTACCTTTTTAGGTGTATAACTCCTATTGCTTCCGATTCTTCCATGGTAGTAGAAACGTTGGAAAGAACTTGTGGACTCATAAATTCAAATGTTACCTACAAATTATGCCTACTGAGTTCGGTTGTTACTGATGTGTTTCGTAAACCCAATATTATCCCCTTTCATTTCATCTATTTGATACTGAAGTGCCTACCTACTACCATTTTTTTATGGCTGATGAATTTAATTTGATTGGTACACTGATTTGGTACATACTAAAAGGAAAAAGAACGGTATGAAATCAGAAGATTTTATAATCGACCGTATGAGAGTTTTAGTGTTGAATGCAACCATAGAGAAATATTGTATTCAATTGATAAAATATTTGCTAATTCATAGTTCGTTCAAAAAACTACCGAGAAATCTACCGAATTTCCGAAATTGTTTTACCGAGATATACCGGTTTTTTTAAACGAGATCTACCGAAATACAATGTTGGGCTGGCGGCAAAACTGATCAATCTAAATAGGTACAGGTCATTTAGTTTTCTTTCGCGTAGTTTTTACTCACAATATACTCATAACTGCGTTTAAAATACACTATGTTTTATGTTAATAACATGTATTAATTATTTTTACCCATCATCATGTTATCCACCTGTCTATAATTGAACAACATTTTAAAAACATTACTGAAGCTGGTGTGAATAATTGTGTTTTCGATAAAAATAAGTCAGTATTCTGTATCTTTTTTATTCCCCCCTTCCTCGCTCAGTTTAAAAAATCGTCTAAAATAGACTTTCTAACAGATCGCCCTGGAGTATCAATTGATAAATTTGACATGGATATGTCCAAAGTCATCGTAAATTACATACTGCTTACGGTGGACAGGAGAGGATATACCTCATTCAGCTGATCATGAAGGAGGTCGTCATTTCATTCGCCTCTAGATATCCCAGAGGGGCAACATATTAAATTTTAACTTTCTAGGGTGAACAGGACATGATTTAGCTCACTCAGCTGATTAGGCGAGAGCCTACTTTTTTCATACGTCTCTTGATGTTCCAGAGAAACTCCCTATTAAATTTCAAGCTGGGATGAAAAGGAGAGAATCTAGCTCACTCAGCTGATTTGGATAGAGCCTATTATTTCATTATTCTCTTGATGTTCCAGAGAGACTCCCTGTTAAATCTCCTTGCTTTTTCTGGTGAAAATTAGAGAATTTGGCTCATTCCAAGCTTTCCAACAAGTGGTGAACGAATGTTGCGAGGTGGAAATGATCAAGTCACAACTCCCTTCCAATGATTGGTTTCACATGAAATTCATTAGAAAAATACGTTTAACTCCATCTTCGACATTTTTCCTCGCATAAAAATCGTTCACCACTTGTTGGAAAGCTCTTGGCTTATCTGACTTGTTGTAACCACATCACACGCTGTCAAAGTCCCCCTCTGTACATCCGTGAGACTGTAAAAATTATGATGGAAAATTTCGCTGACCTCCAGCGGTAGTCATACCCACGTAAGAAATGCCATTTCTTACTATTCAGGAGCGAAGACAGGAAGAGAGATTTTATAGATGGAAAGGTGGATGAACTTGCAGAATGTATAACTGTACCTAGACTCAACGTGCCTAACAATATAAAGAAAAGTGAAAATCAGTAATCAGTTATAATCATGTGAAAGCTAGTATAGGCAGGAATCGGCTTTTACTCTATCCAGTGCGAAACATTGCATATCCTCCTGCCCTGGGAGCAATCCTTTACACCTTGGCACCTACATAATCAGTGGTTAGCACAAGCCAATATTGCGTGTGGGCATTTCACTTCAGTTCAAAGCCATATTAGTTTATTTATTCTTTATTTGAAATTCTTTTCTTCAAAATCACACTAAATAAAAACGCTAAAATTTTTTACAAAAAGGTTTGTTATTTCCGTATTGGAAAGCCTGACTGCGCCGATTTATTGAATCCACATAAAGAAACCGGTGTTAGGAGCGAGCGAAGGATATTAAATAACATTTGGAGGAATTGAAGGTAGTTGCTGGTAGCACATCAGTAAAATGTTATGGTTGTTTTGCAATTTCGGTCCGTCGTCTTCAGAGTTTAAGACGTTGAAGACTTTAAAATCATCGCCAGAGATGGAATTTAGCGATTGCGAAAATTAAGCCAATGCTGTTAAGGATTTGAAAAGAAAAAAAAAAAAAAAAAAAAAACGTAGTAGGACCTCTGTTTCTGATGCGATGAAAATCGTGACAAGTGTACTTTCTTCACAAAAACAATAATAAATCCACAAGACAGGTATGCACCGTGTGGTGTGAACCCCCAGAGGTTCCATCTTAGTCTAGATTTAAGTATAACCCTTCCAATGCATTTGGGAAAGTCAATAGTGAACTGAGTGAACCTGATCACCCCTCTCAAGTTTTATGGAGGAGGATCTTCACGAAGCCGGACTGCTCTTTAATTATGAATGGTGGCAGAAAGAGGAGAATCTGTTCAGGACCGAATTTTTCAAATGCATTAGAGATTGAAGAAGTTTGCTTATGGATCTGTAGTGGTTGTTGAGAGATTTGAAATAGGATTTATAGGCTTTACAAAGAAGGATTTTTAGGTGAAAGGAAATGTACCTGATTGAAGGGAACAGTTGAATAATTGTGTTGACGGGAGAGGAAGAGGGAAGATTAAGGAGAACTACATGAAGCACTCGGACAGGTCTCAACCCTTTAGAGATCATGTGAAATGAGAGCGATTCTGACACCATCCATCGGAACCACCACTGATCCAGAAGAAACCATATCAATAGGAACGAAACGGAGTTCTTACCCTGAAGGCTAGCAGAAGGGTTACGAGGATGGGAGGGCTCCTTCTCAGAACGTTCAGAGTAACATTTTCTCCTCTCAGTCTGCATCTTTCCCGATAATGAATATTTTTGAACTACGACATAATTAAGGAACATACGAGTATATAGTGAAGGTGTGGTGCCTATTATTGATGACAAAGTCATTCTTTCGCCCCATTGCTTATTAAATCTCATTAAGCTTCATCATATGTGGCAGAAGCTCTTTATTTCTGATGTTTTCTTCCCCAAATTGGATTATGGTGAAACTTGAAAAGGAGCTTCTTTGGGACAACTTGTATACAGTTGATACGAATAGGAGGCGTACAGATTACCTGAGGGACCCCTGAGGCTAACTTCTTTGTCCTAAGGTGCTGAAATTTGAGATGGATCCCCTTCAGGCTATATGGAACACCAATTCAAGATATGGAGGCGCACTGATCAGCTGCGAGGTCTCTGAGGGTAACTTCTATCCTAATCGATCTACGGTGCTGAAGTTTAAAATGGAGTGCCTTTGGGACAGCTATATATACAGAAAAATTTTGAATGGCATCCGGCAATTGAATATTTTCAAAAACTCGATATTTCACAATTGACGGACGTTTCGCCCGTTTCTTCTACGAAATTTTATGTAGATTTAAAACAGCAATAAAAAACGGGGGTTCTCATTTGAAAAACGCTAGCTAAGAGTCGTAGTGTCAATGTGGTCTGTGATAATGAAAATCCGATTTCACCATTGACTAGAGTTTGAAAATAAAGGAAGGTTACCGTTTAAGAATTTTTGATATCTTCAAAAACAATACAATAAATGGCGAGTCCATTAAATTTAAGACACCCTGTATAGGAACATACATATATATCTAATTCTAATCTCTTAGAGGCGAGATTTTTTCCTTTTTGATTTTCACCTCTCACAAACTCAATTATTTACCGTGGGAGTTCGGCAATCAGGCGGAGAGGATGTGCTTACCCTATCGGTTTTATCCACTGCGAGCTGAGAGTAGCTTGCATTTCAAATTCAATCCCCAACATCTGTCGTTCACACGTGAGAATCTTTGACTTGATCGAAACTCTCGATTCGTCCTGGTCACACGATGTGGATTCACGCCCTCTGCATATAAAAGTGTTTATCTAGAAGTGAAATGAATTTCATTGGGATTGCTGAGAAATCGTTGATGTATATGTATGAACGGACTCCCATTCGAATCAATGATTCAGGTAGGGGCGTGCCTATGTTTGAAAAACTGTACAAATCACGATCTCTTCTCGACCCATCGAGGAGTTTTAAAGTGTTTGTTCTTTCGTGAAGTTATATCGCTACTTAATCAATTGCTTAATTTATTGTTCTACCTGATGTGGGAACCGAACTTTTCACCGCAGTAGTTAGAATATCACCAATTATATTAAATATACCTTCTAACCATTATGCAAGCTTATGCCTTCAATGCCTCTGAGGCATTCAGTCTGTCCAGTTATATATATATATATATATATATATATATATATATATATATATATATATATATATATATATATATATATATATATATATGCGCGCAAAGCTTTGTCTATGACCAGCTTCAGAGATATGCCCTAAAAACAAGCGTTCGTTTCGTGTGAGAAGAGAAGGTGTTGAACAGTGGGAGAAACATTTAATTTCACGAAATACAACCAAATACTGCATCGACTAAAAATGGGAAAAACTGTTAGGAATCAAAGGTTGATACTAGAAAAAGGACAGCAATAAACAACTATAATCGCTAATCTCAAACTAGACTTAACAACTTGCAGCAACAAAGTCGTTTCCTGCGATTGTTCATTTAACGGATTCTCAAGTAAAGTTCTCTAAATCACCAGTCTGCTTCAAAAAATAGGTTTGAGATCAAGTGGTGATTTGTGTATGTTTGAAGTGGTGATTTGGGTATGTGTCGTAATTCAGGTAATTTTACCAATTTCCGTAAGTCAGATGAGAATAGTAATATCACGATTCATTACCTATTACTCCTTCCATTCACCCTCTTCCATAATGAAGTTCGAAACATTCCTATCATATATGAGACTCCAGAAATTATTTCTCAAAGGCATGAAAAGCGTAGCAACATAATTGTAGCCAATTTTATACAACAGTTGAGGATTATTTCATCGAAGAGTATTGAAAAAAAGTTTTAATTTTCCCATGGAGATGCTCCCGGCCGGATTTTCATCGGAGAGGCAATTTAAAACACAACATTCCGAACGCCGTAAATGCTGAAGTGAAGTTGTATAATTTGCTTGGGAACAAAAAACTGGATCCTGGAATTCTCTGACAACATGGGTTTGCGACTCAAACTGATATTATACCTTTGAGAATCCAAGTAATTTATGTATGTACGGCTGTTTTTCATTCTTTCAGTAGTTAGCAAAGAGCTTTCCCTGATTAAACATTCCTACCTGCTTTCAGCGTTTTGTCTCTACTCATTAGAATGAAATAAAACCAAACACATCAGCTTCAAGCAAATCTTCTTAGGGAATATAAGCAAATTACCTATAAAAATTGAGCAATTTCAATGCCTCCAGAATCGTTAAAATAAAAATTGTTCAGAATTTTGCTCAATGGAAACTTTTTTGGGGCATTCTGAAAAGATTCCTTGGTTTTAGCCTTTTTTTTTCATACAAAAGATTCCACGAATGTGGGAGCTTGAGTTTTTAAAACAACTTTATTTCGAAATTGTAAGTTAAAATATGAAATGAGTAAGCTAAGAAGTGACGGTGGACTCAAACGTAGAGACGAGAGTGGTGATCCATGGTGAGAAAGGGTTATATATACCCTTCGTATCCGAAGGCTGGAAAGCTGAGCTCTGTATTATTTTTTTAAACGCAGTAGTTTTTTGTTGATAATGGATTTTTCTTTTGAAAAATTTTGTTCACTCATTGGATGATACAAAGTATGATCAATCAAGCACTATCTATTCCAATGAGTGAACGAAATTTATCAAAAGAAAAATCCATTATCAAAAGCATAGCGGCTAGTAACGGATATGGAGGAGATCTCGTTGATACCATATGGGATAAGGTTCTTAGGAAAAAGAGTGGGGAAACTCGGCCCTTCGGGCCTCGCAAAGGGCTCCGCCCCTTGACCCCGCCAGGGGGGCTTCGCCCCCCTGGACCCCCCCGGATGTTGTTACTTTGAGCCTGACTGCTAAAATGTAAAAAACATGGAATCATGTTTTAGCTCCTCGCTCTCACTTAATAGAAATGATCACGACGATTGAGCTCTTGTGAGATGATGATCTCCTAATAGAAACTCGCGAGTAAACATTCACTTTATTATAGAAAGAGGCTAAAGAGGCTACATACGAAATTACAGCTTCCTATAGTGTAAAGTATAGAAATTACCTATTAAAATAATTTAACCACCGCTTCACAAATCTAACCGTTCTCGCAATATTCGGATCACCTGCTATGAATCACATAATCGAAACACCAGCTCAATGAAATCATCAGAAATTAACAAGCGGTTGCAATCATGTTCACAATATCAATAATTGAGAATGATCACCTGTGTGTAAACAATTATTCATATAACCATGCTCATAACTCAGCTTGTTGGCCACGCACTTCGCAGTAGTTAATCTCTATCTCTATCTATACTATCTCTATCTATACTATTAATAAGAATGAAACTCCGTCTGTTTGTTTGTTTGTTTGTCGTGTCTATGCACGGCCAAACGGCTGAGTGGGGGGAGTCTACGAGTGGGGGGATCTTTTTGGGATTTTCCGATAGGGTGTATAAGCGAATTTAAAATTTTCTAATCCCACCCGAACCATGGGCCGTAGGGCGGGAGGGGGGTCGTAGTAATAATTAATGTGCGCTTTTTGGACTTCCCCGCTTCCCCTACCCCTCTAAACGGCCGTCGACAATTCCGGAAAAATACCGGTTTCGTAGGTTTTTGAACGAGGAAGACGACGGCGCGATCGGATCGCGAAAAAAGTATCGGGAAATGCGTTAAAAAAATGCGAGAGTACGGACCCGTTTTCTCGAAAAGTCCGCCGAAAAACTTGGTTTTTTCCAATTAAAATATACCCCATAAAGGTACGTTTTTCGGAATGGTTTTCGCGGGCGAAATACAGCTTTGATCCCGCCGAATCTGAATCCGAAGTCGGATATCGAAAAAAGTGACGGAAAGTAGGTCAAATTGGGAGGGGAATTGCGAGGGAAGCGTTTAACATCAGAAATTAATTTTGCCGTGTTCGCGAGAAGGCTCTGGGAAGACAGAGGTCTTTGGGGTTCGATAAGTCAGGTACAGGTTTCGGTGTTTGGGTGTTGCGAGCAGGTACCTTGCGAGCGAAGCGAGAGCCATTTCAACGGAATAAATTCGGATTTTTTCCTGCAAATATACAGCAATACCTTGCGAGCGAAGCGAGCAACATCCCCGAATAAACTTTTCGTGGTTCCACGTAGTTTTATAAGATTTGATTTGTTTGTAAGAATTCCCAACTGAAAAAAACGTCTGCGAAGTTGGGTGGGCAGTATAACTTCCTCAAGGATATACAGGTATACCTTGCGAGCGAAGCGAGCAACATCCCCTAATAAAATTTTCGTGGTCCCACGTAGTTATATAAGATTTAATTTGTTTGTAAGAATTTCCAACAGAAAAAAACGTCTGCCAAGTTGGGTGGGCAGTATAACTTCCTCAAGCGAGCGGAGCGAGCAACATCCCCTACAGAAGTTAAAACTACCCTTAGAGATCTACCGTTTGCGAGCAACATCCCCTACACGTTTCAATTGTAATACATCGCATCTATACAGCCACACTTTGCGAGCGAAGCGAGGAACATCCCCAAATGAACTTTTTTTGTGGTTCCAAGAGAGATTTAATTTGTTTGTAAGAATTTCCAACAGAAAAAAACGTCTGCCAAGTTGGGTGGGCAATATAACTTCCCCATTCGCCCTTCTAATGGCCTACCTTTAAGTATACATCCCCTAATAAACTTTTCCTGGTTCAACAACCTCCAGCTCCTTGGAAATCACGTTCCGAAGCCTACCTGTACAATCCCCCGCACCTATTTAGCTACCTCTTTAAGTAATCACCTCATCCCAGCCGTTGTACACACTAACTCATTTCAACGGAATTTCATACGGGTATTTCCCAACACCTATGCAGCAATACCTTGCGAGCGAAGCGAGCAACATTCCCTAATAAACTTTTCGTGGTTCCACGTAGTTTTATAAGATTTAATTTGTTTGTAAGAATTTCCAACAGAAAAAAACGTCTGCCAAGTTGGGTGGGCAGTATAACTTCCTCAAGCGAGCGAAGCGAGCAGCATCCCCTACAGAAGTTAAACCTACCCTTAGGGATCTACCGTTTGCAAGCGAAGCGAGTATCATTCCCTACATGTTGGGTGGGCAGTATAACTTCCTCAAGCGAGCGAAGTGAGCAGCATCCCCTACAGAAGTTAAACCTACCCTTAGAGATCTACCGTATGCGAGCGAACCAAGCAACATCCCCTACATGATTCAATTGCGAGCAAAGCGAGCAACATTCCCTACATACCACACTTTGCGAGCGTAGCGAGCAACATTCTCTACATACCACACTTTGCGAGCGAAGCGAGCAATTTAATGGGGGGTCCGGGGGGCTTGCCCCCCGGCTGGACGTGGAGGCGAGCGTAGCGAGCCGGAGCGGCTAGTTATTAATAAGAATGAAACTCCGTCTGTCGCTCTGTCTGTCGTGTCTATGCACGGCCAAACGGCTGAGTGGTTGGAGTCTACGAGTGGAGGGATCTTTTTGGGATTTTCCGATAGGGTGTATAAGCGAATTTAAAATTTTCTAATCCCACCCGAACCATGGGCCGTAGGGCGGGAGGGGGGTCGAAGTAATAATTAATGTGCGCTTTTTGGACTTCCCCGCTTCCCCTACCCCTCTAAACGGCCGTTGACAATTCCTGAAAAATTTCGGTTTCGTAGGTTTTCCTACGAGGAAGACGACGGCGCGATCGGATCGCGAAAAAAGTATCGGGAAATGCGTTAAAAAAATGCGAGAGTACGGACCCGTTTTCTCGAAAAGTCCGCCGAAAAACTTGGTTTTTTCCGATTAAAATATACCCCATAAAGGTACGTTTTTCGGAACGGTTTTTGCGGGCGAAATACAGCTTTGGGTCCGCCGAATCTGAATCCGAAATCGGATATCGAAAAAAGTTACGAGAACTCGTTCAAATTGCGAGCGGAAGCGAGCAAAGCGATTAAAATTGCGCCGTGGACGAGAGAAGGCTCAAGAATTGACGTGAAGGGTTCGATGTCACAATGTTGCGAGGCGAGCAGGTACCTACCTTGCGAGCGAAGCGAGAGCCATTTCAAATAATAAATACGGACTTTGTCCTACACATATACTTCATCACCAACATCATTGAGGGGAAAGTAGCAGGAAGACGACCTAGAGGAAGACCAAGAAAATCCTACCTGGAAGATATACCACCTAATGGGATGCACCTCTCACCATCAGCTGAAGAGGGCTGCAATGGATAGGGACGAATGGCTACACCGACAAGGCGCTGCCTTTAGAAGAAGATGATGATATACAGGTATACCTTGCGAGCGAAGCAACATCCCCGAATAAACTTTTCGTGGTTCCAGGTAGTTTTATAAGATTTAATTTGTTTGTAAGAATTCCCAACTGAAAAAAACGTCTGCCAAGTTGGGTGGGCAGTACAACATTCCCTAATAAACTTTTCGTGGTTCCACGTAGTTTTATAAGAATTAATTTGAATGTAAGAATTTCCAACAGAAAAAAACGTCTGCCAAGTTGGGTGGGCAGTATAACTTCTTCAAGCGAGTGAAGCGAGCAGCATCCCCTACAGAAGTAAAACCTACCCTTAGGGATCTACCATTTGCGAGCGAAGCGAGCAACATCCCCTACATGTTTCAATTGTAATACATCGCATGTATACAGCCACACTTTGCGAGCGAAGCGAGCAACATTCCCTACATACCACACTAAACTTTTCGTGGTTCCACGTAGTTTTATAAGATTTAATTTGTTTGTAAGAATTCCCAACTGAAAAAAACGTCTGCCAAGTTGGGTGAACAGTATAACTTCCTCAAGCGAGCGAAGCGAGCAGCATCCCCTACAGAAGTTAAACCTACCCTTAGAGATCTACCGTTTGCGAGCGAAGCGAGCAACATCCCCTACACACGTTAAACCTACCCTTAGGGATCTACCATTTGCGAGCAAAGCGAGCAACATTCCCTACATGCCACATTTTGCGAGCGAAGCGAGCAATTTAAGGGGGGGTCCGGGGGGCTTGCCCCCCGGCTGGACGTGGAGGCGAGCGTAGCGAGCCGGAGCGGCTAGTTATTAATAAGAATGAAACTCCGTCTGTCGCTCTGTCTGTCGTGTCTATGCACGGCCAAACGGCTGAGTGGGGGGAGTCTACGAGTGGTGGGATCTTTTTGGGATTTTCCGATAGGGTGTATAAGCGAATTTAAAATTTTCTAATCCCACCCGAACCATGGGCCGTAGGGCGGGAGGGGGGTCGAAGTAATAATTAATGTGCGCTTTTTGGACTTCCCCGCTTCCCCTACCCCTCTAAACGGCCGTTGACAATTCCGAAAAAATACGGGTTTCGTAGGTTTTCCTACGAGGAAGACGACGGCGCGATCGGATCGCGAAAAAAGTATCGGGAAATGCGTTAAAAAAATGCGAGAGTACGGACCCGTTTTCTCGAAAAGTCCGCCGAAAAACTTGGTTTTTTCCGATTAAAATATACCCCATAAAGGTACGTTTTTCGGAACGGTTTTTGCGGGCGAAATACAGCTTTGGGTCCGCCGAATCTGAATCCGAAATCGGATATCGAAAAAAGTGACGGGCAGTCGGTCAAATCGCGAGCAGAAGCGAGGCGAAACGATTAATAGCAGAAATTAATTTTGCCCCGGACGCGAGAAGGCTCTACGAAGACGTCAAGGGGTTCGAGTTGGGGTTGCGAGCAGGTACACGCACTTACGTCTTGAAGGGTATACAGGTATACCTTGCGAGCGAAGCGAGAGCCATGTCAACAGAATAAATTCGGATTTTTTCCTACAAATATACAGCAATACCTTGCGAGCGAAGCGAGCAACATCCCCGAATAAACTTTTTGTGGTTTCACGTAGTTTCATAAGATTTAATTTGTTTGTAAGAATTTCCAACAGAAAAAAACGTCTGCCAAGTTGGGTGGGCAGTATAACTTCCTCAAGCGAGCGAAGCGAGCAGCATCCCTTACAGAAGTTAAACCTACCCTTAGGGATCTATCGTTTGCGAGCGAAGCGAGCAACATTCCCTACATGCCACACTTTGCGAGCGAAGCGAGCAATATTCCCTACATGCCACACTTTGCGAGCGAAGCGAGCAATTGAATGGGGGGTCCGGGGGGCTTGCCCCCCGGCTGGACGTGGAGGCGAGCGTAGCGAGCCGGAGCGGCTAGTATAGTATGGTTGGATAAATCGAGAGCTTTCGAACGAATGGTCAACGAATTTTGTGGGATGAAAAACGACGAAGTATCATATCCCTAGCAACGACTCGGTTGTAAGCGGAAATCATCACAATTATTGGCGCTACTTTCATCTCACTTTATAGTCTTACTTTTCGGCAGGGGATCCATCGCTAAAACATGATTCCATGTTAAATGTTTCCAATCTGGCTAGGGAAGATGTAACTTGGATAAGTTTACCTCATCATGGGAAAATTTCTGATAAAATTGGCAAAATTCTATCATCGAGAGGTTATAAAGTAGGTTTTGAAACTAAAAATAGTCTTAAAGCGTTACTAGGATCCGTTAAGGACAAAATCAATGTTCAGGATGAAAGTGGAGTTTGTAAATTAAAATGTTCTTGTGGCTCTGAATATTAGGGTCAGACTGGTACGAAATCTAGGGAAAGAATAGACGAGCATCAGGAGGATTTCAGGAAAATAAGGGTAAGTCTACATTTGCAAAACATTTCAAGGAATCCAATCATAGTTACGATTTTGAGTTGACTGATAGACAGTTTGTAGAATTTCTTCATTTCGTTGAATGTACTTGGAAAATTCGAAATTATCAAAAGTGACAGATCTGGTAAATGTTTAAATGAGGATATACCTGAATATATTTCACTACTAATAGGTCCATTCCTATAAAGCTTGGATTTATCCCTTCACACTGTTGAAACCATATTTGATTATTTCCCCTTTCACTTCATCTGATTAGCTATAATCCCCCTTCACTTTTGTATGCACTTAATTGGTTGTACCTCCTGAACCCCCCCCCCTCCTTTTCCTTTCTCTCAACCAATGGGATTCAATCTCCCTTCACCTGTGACTATATAAGCTGTGTCCTTTCTGATTTGTCTTCACTTATTGTTTGTTACTGATGATAGCCTAACTGTCGAAACCGATTTTACATTGTAACTCGTTATTTTTCGTGGGAATCGACAACGTTTTTTACTAACTTCCGTTTTAAAATGGGTTTTCACAACTTCGTTGCGAGTAATTTAGTTCGTTATGAACAACATTATCATGGCGGCAAGAAACTGTCTCACTGTGTTGCGTATTAGTATGCCAGCGGTTTTATACAAAAACTGATTATTTGTGATATATTATCAAGACAGGATAACACTAAAAGGATATTTGAGATGTGGTCTGTCAAAGAATGGCTGTGTCATTAACATAGCAGACTCTATAAGTGGGTTGGAAGTTGAAAAGCCGGTCTCCACTCCAATTTCTTCACCTTGCCTCACGAAAATTACTATAACTTACTCAACAGAATTTGCAAAGTAAGAATTGAGAACACCTCTGGAAAGGACGTGGAGTTTACCATCAGATAAATTTTCAAACGTACCAAACTTGTGCCTTGTTGGGGTTTCTATCTATTTATTTTTTCATACCTAAAATTCGATAAATTTCAATGCTTCTAAGTGTTTTAGTACTTCTAGTGTTCCTCTAAAGAAAAATCAATTTAAACGATGAAAGAATTTATATAGTTTTGCAGCTGTATAATCAATTTTACTCTTTCTGCAATTATAGAGGGAGGATATGAAACGTGATTTTTTCTAATACATAAATGCGTTTTCCAAAAATGTGCTAGGTATGTTTACTTTGCACTATCAATAAATTGAGGAATTTGTGGTAATTTCAGTAAAAACATATTGGTAAGTAATAAATGCATTACAGGGACGTTCCTATGACTGGAATGTATATAACTTTGATGAGAATTAAAATAAGAGGAAAAAACAAAAATATCACGTTTTTCCCGAAATTCCTCCCCCCTCCCCCCCATTTCTTCACATATAGTACTAAATTTGAAACTTCCAAAGTTGCATAACTGGACCAAAATCTAGATAGAACAAACAATGAAAGCTGTCACGGAAATTAGATGAATATAGTAAAAATTTAACGGTATGTCGCACTTACCTTCTCCATTCACCCCCTTCCATCACGAAATTTAAAACTCCTGACTTATTTTCCAAAACTAAACCGAATTCATAGATGAACAAAGAAAGAATCGCGATGAACACGTTTTTTCGGTTTTACCCCCTCCACTCCTTTTTTCCACCCTGAATTTCAAAATATCTGAGGTTTTTTCCACAACTAGACTAAAATTGGGATTTAACAAGAAAAAACTGTGGCCGGACAGCGTCGACAACATTTGTCACCCACACTCTCTTACCCCCTTTCGCTTTCATCTTGAGTCTCGGCTAAACATTGGAAAAACATGGTACATGCTCCATTTTAAATTTCAGCTCCATAGGTTGAATAGCAAACAACTTAGCTCCGGATTTCACTCAGCTGATCTGGGTGCTTTAGCCTTCATGATTTGTCTCGAGACGTTCCAAGGGTTCTCCATTTCAAATTTCAGCTTCATAAGTTGAATAGCAAAGAAATCAGATCCACCGCTACTTTAGTTTAGTTTTCTCGTGACAATTTTTGTGACAAAACACTTGTTTTTAGGTCCCGGGAAAAGCGTGTTCCACGCTAAAAATGTGGCACGTTACCTGGTAAGTTAAGTAGAAGTGAAATTGATTTTTCAGACACCCCGTATAGACGTAGACAACGAATAGGTAATTTTTAGCTATACATCAATAGTAAGATGTCTAAGAGAGCTTTCAAAATGATTCAATATGAGAGATCATTAAAATTCGAAAGAAAAAAAAAAAAAAAAAAACCAACAATAATAATAATAAATTTTTTTTAAAAATAATTAAACTAACTGGCGTTATAGCGGACGGTTTTTACCCTCGCGATAGTTTGTGGGGACACCTCAGTTTCGCTGATGACGTTAGGTAATTTTTTATTTCTATCGGTATTTTTTCCATACCTCGACCTGAAAACTTGCAGTCAAGATTTTCAAGAGCACAGAATCCTATTTTTATAAAAAATAAATAAAAATAAATAAATTAATTTAAAAAAGGGGAAAGTTGCCCATTACAAAATAAAATGTACCTTCTTTGAATTGAAAACCGAGCGAGCGTTTGAAGATGTCCTCCAATTGGTCCTGACTGGGAGATTCACAGCTCCTGAGTGTCGGAGAACTCCCATCGTTCAAACTAGGAGCTTCCTGAGGGACGTGCAGGCTCTGAAGTTTGGAAGATCGTCATGGATGGTGACCGACCCTGAGGAACCACACGATAAATTTGCTTTAGGAAATACTCCAAATGTATCAGTTTGTAGGGATACCCCTTGAGAAGTATAGGCTGCCTTAATTTATTTTATCCATAAATATGTTTGGAAAAGTTCAACAGTCAATAGAAAAAAAAAGTTCCAGTCATGCAGAATGATTGTATGAGCGAATTTTCGTAAATCATCGTACAACATTATGTTACATAGTTTTGAAATGAAGGACTTTGATGGAAAAGAAATTGTTAGCTACCTACCAATTTAATGGCAAAAAGCTCTTTCTAAATGATATTCTGCAATTCAAGAAGAGAATTTAGATTTTCAACTTTTAGCGAATTTTTGAAGAAAATTATTTGCAGTTTTTATCAATTTTTTAACACATTTTAATGAAATTTAAGTACATTTTTCTGCATAATTTTGTACATGAATTTTTATTGTCCGATTTTTTATGTAAACTTTATTTGAAACAATGTTCTGCATAAAAAATATGAAAAAATTACCTAACGATTTTTAGCCATTTTAGGCGGTTTATAGTGATTTTTTCAGAACTTATTTTGAAATTTGACCAATTTAATGTGCTCAAGAAATGTTAACCAACAAACTCGTCCTTTCGTTTGAAAAGCTTGATTTTTTGGTGCAAGAACAGAATTTTTGTCTCAATCCTAAGGAGAGTTATCGTATGGAAGAACGTATAGGTATGTATATGTTACAAACTAATATTGCTAAGTAACCATAATGAACTAATTTATCTGAAAAAAAAGTCCAGTTATGCAGCATGACCCCATGAGCGAATCGATGAAGAAATCTTCGATTATTTCGATTTTTGACTGATTTTTCAACTTTGAAATTTTTGAAAACTTGATACATATTCTTATAGAAAATTTTACGCTGATTCCGAATATACCACATGTTAGTATGCTGAAAAAATTATTTCGCACTACAAATTTTTGAAAATTTCAACCCGAAGATGTAATCTGATCATGCTGGCCAACGAACTTGAACTTTCGTTTTGTGTCCTTAACATTTTAAAATTTGTTTGAAGTTTCTAGCACAATTCTACGGACAGTTATCGTCTGGAATGACACATACATATGGGTCATTTCACGCGAACGGCCAAACTTTTTTTTCGATATATTTTAAAAGTCCTGATTTTCTAGTATGCTGTACCCATTGGTAATACAAGCTAGGAGCCAAATTTTCAGAGCCCTTCTTCGCCCAGCCTTTTCTCTACAACTGTCCGAAGTTTAGGGGTGGGCGCCAAACACTAACTTTTCTTTTAATTGCTAAACCGTTATTGTGCCCAAAAAAAAGAGTAAGGTGGCAAATTCTTATGGTAAATCGTATGCTCTTTCTGGTAGTCATGTCTAAATTTACAAACAACTTAAGCTTCCTCATGAAAACTCAAAATAAAAACTTCTTTTTCACATTTCATCAATTTCGCATGTTTTGAAAAAAAATTTTTGATCTTAAATCATACCTACCAGTATGTAGAATACGAGGTTAAGAGGACTTAATGGGCCTACAAACGGTTTGTCGCCAGAAGTATTACCAATGGTTACAGCATACTAGAAATTCAGGACTTTTAAAATATATCGAAAAAAAAAGTTTGGCCGTTCGAGTGAAATGACCCATATATACATGTATACATACATAAAAAAATGCGTTAAACTTCAGAATATGATTCAGAATAGCCTAAAACGGATTTCTGCATAAAATGTTTTCGAAAAATTACATTCTACAAATTTTGAGGCTAGAGCAATAGCTTAATTTTCTTCAAAAATTCGCTAAAGGCACTAGGTACATGGTAGGTATACTATTGAGTATCAAGTACTTGTAAGCATTAGGTACTAGACGATGCGTAGACGTCTGATCAGCTGATGGGCTCCTAAAGCTGATGATTTCTATTGTATTTAATCTCTGAAGCTGAAATTATGATTGGCTCATTCCTACTCAGGTGAGTAAGCTAAATTCTCTCCTGTTCATCTCAGAAAGTTAAAATTAGATATGGAGACTCTCTGGGACACTAAGAATTGATAGATTTTGACATTGATATTTGTCACCTGTCAAGGGTCATTTCGCAACTGTAGCCTGTATTTTGTCACCTGTCATGGTTCATTTCGCATCTGTTTTTTGAATTACCTATGTATTGAAAATCAAATAGACATATCCATGCCAAGACTTTTTCCCCTGTTAGCGGTGAAAATTGACATGTTCATATACAGGGTGTCTCATTTTCAGTTGAAACATTTATTTAGTTTTTTCTTGGTCAATTACAAAGGTCCATTATTGAAAATAATAAACCGAAACTCGCCTTGAAACTACGACGCTCGTTATAGTTGATATTATTTTAATGGAATTTTTACTTCACGCAACCGGGTTTATCATAGATAGTGGAAGTTATTTCGACTTTTGAAATGAACGTAGGTATTTTGAAATTTGAAACGTTAACCAACAAATTTTGATGGGTGGTTAAAATTTTTCCTTGGTCGATTATGAAGGTCCGTTATAGGAAATAAACCAAAATGACAAACGACGCCTTCATCTTCTACGTGCACTCTGGAAGCACTAAGAATATCGCTAAAACTATTTTTAAAGCCTTACACTTTAAAACCTCATTAACGTGCAAGCTTTAATACATGCACAGCAAGTAGTTTGGAGCCTCACTAAAAATGCGTCTGTTGAATTTGCTACTGTACAAACTAAAGTAGGTGGCTGTTGAGCCAAACACTGAATCCATTTTCTCATGAATGTATTCCCTGGCTGAATATCGCCGCCACCTTGTTGACACTGATCCGGGGCTAGAAAAAAACAACTTGTTAATCCTGCAGTTAAAACGTCACTCCACACAACTGACAGCGGGCTAATCCTTCGCTGACTCTCCGAACTCAAAGACCCGCTGTCACCCTACCTACGTGATATATTCGTTAGAAATTAGATAACCTTCAGGTAAATCTACACAATGAGGGCTTGATTTAGATTTTTTGCACTTGTCTAAAATTAAAAGTCCAGTCATGCAGCATGACCCCATGAGCGAATTTTTGAAGAAATCTTCGACATTTCAGTCGCTATTGATCGTGCAGAGAAATTTTAGTTTATGATTTTGATAGACAAACATGGAATCAAATTATTAAAAATAATTAGGAGGTACTCATACTTTATTATTATTAAACTAATCTTGTAGATTTGAAGACAAATGTAGGTAAATATTCATAGATATCGATGTCCAATGTGGTCAGTATTGAAGGCAGTTGAAATCTTAACAGTATCCTATTTTACAACTAGCGAACGGCATTATTTCGATTTTTGACTGATTTTTCAACTTTGAAATTTTTGAAAACTTGATACATATTCTTATAGGAAATTTTACGCTGATTCCGAATATACCACATGTTAGTATGCTGAAAAAATTATTTCGCACAACAAATCGCAAGATGTAATCCGATCATGCTGGCCAACGAACTTGAGCTTTTGTTTTGTATCCTTAACATTTTAAAATTTGTTTGAAGTTTCTAGCACAATTCTACGGACAGTTATCGTCTGGAATGACACATACATACATATATACATACATATATACATACATACATATATACGTACATACATACATACATAAAAAAATGCTTTAAACTTTAGAATATGATTCAGAATAGCCTGAAACGGATTTCTGCATAAAAGTTTTTCAAAAATCCACATTCTACAAATTTTGAGGCGAGAGCAATAGCTTAATTTTCTTCAAAAATTCGCTAAAAACGAAGTCTATTGTACAATGTGCGTAGACGCCTGGCGAAGAGATATTGATTAAATTCAATAACACACCTACATGTTCCTAGTATTTTTCCGAGCAGATCCACCCACTAAAAACTGACTACTTATATAAAATAAATCACCTATCTACGCTTCAGAAGTCCCGGTTACGTGAAGTGCGAATTCATGGAATTATATCAGCTGGCACAAACGTCGTAGTTACTAGGCGATTTTCGCTGTAGTCCACCAGTTACGATTAGCTCCTATGTTGTTGATTTTTTTCCCTCCTAAAGTTCCCTTAAGGGTAACCAACGGATGTACACAAAGCGACCCGGGTGGTTTCATTGGATTCTTTGGAATGATGTCTATAAATGAGACCCAAAAAAATTCTTACTGTTACTTTGAAAGTTTCCGAGATCTTGATTTTTAATATTCAGTTCTTAATAAATGATTGCCCTTTAGGGTTAATCAAAATTGATGTCGATGTTACAGGCATATTGCCGGCTCTGGGTCGGATTGGTCTGGGTCTTGTCCTCACCAGTCGCGCTCTGAGCGAATCGCTGTGTAAAGACGATAATGTCACAGTCGTCCCTTGATGAATTTTCTTCTCCTACTATTAGCAACAAAAAACCTCTGACTAAAAGGAAAGAACGTCCAATACCCTTTCTAAGAAACTCAATTTACCACCCCCAAATAAGATGTTGAGTGAATGTGATAAATAAAACTGATCTTATGAACCGATTTAGTGAAGTGACGGATGCCGAAATCGAAAAGCTTAAGAATGACATTCCGACAAAAGAAGATGTAACATTGCTTAATCAAACTATTGCCATTATCATGGAGGTAAATGTAAAACTGAAGGAAGAGGTATCATCGTAGAGAAAAGAGTTGTCAATCGTCAGAGAAAAAAATTAAGCAGGTCAACACTCGTCACCGTAGTGATAATTTGATGTTCACTGGACTCAATCAAGGTAGGTACTCAGACCTTCATGGAATTCTATCTTCCTTCATCAAGATTGAATTGGGAATTCCTGATGACCCAAGGATCAGCGATGTGGTGCGTTTAAACGGCGACGTTTCAGGGGGTCCACTTGAGGTGAAATTCTTGAGAGGATCATTCACTGCAAGAATTTTCGGTAGCATGAAGCGCCTGAGGGACACGGGCTTCGGAGTTGATCGGGATTACCCTAATGAAGTCAGGGCGGTGAGGAGGAAGCTTTTCCTCAACCAAAAGGAAGTTATGCGGGTCAACGGATCTCTTAGGGTCTTTATCAGATCAGACACTACGATAAGTGGAGGAGAAACGTTTTCTTGGTCGGACTCGGTTGGAATTACCCATGGGGGAACGAATGGAATTTCCAAGTCGAACGGAGTCGTCGGGGTGGACATTGCTCGGAGAATACCTTCACTTAGTGCGACGCTGACCCATTGTCTGTTCGCCTTGCTCTTGCAGCCCCGGATATTTCCAAGATGAGACCTTCAGCTGGTTGCAACCTGAGTCTCGTGATGCCAGGTCGTCTAGTGAATTGTCTAAATTACCTATACCTAATCCATATGTTAATATTGTAATGTATAAAATTTTTGGATTAAAAAATAAATCATTGTGCAGAAACATTTTTGATTATGTGAGAAATTTTGAACTGTTATGTTTATTGGAAACGCATCTACTACTGAAGATAATGATAGGCTAGCTAAGTATTTTTCTGAGTATAATTTGAAATGGGTTCAGGGAACGAGAAGGGCAAGTCGCGGAAGAGCGTCGGGTGGCATGATGCTGGGAATAAAAAATAAAAATCAAGTTTTAACACTGTAGCTGGGCGGCCTTACTTGGTAGGCATAGTAGGGGGATTCAGAATTAATATTGTTCCAGCTTACTCCAATTGCTATGCGTGGGACGAGAAGTTCAACGACCTCTAAAAGTTTTTTCGTAGCATTACCCATAAGGATTACATTGTGATCGGAGACACTAATGAAAGAACAGCTGCAAGGCAGTCGCTACCAACGGAGCTGAAGGTGAATGGGTTGGGGTTCGTGGAGGTAAGGAGATCCAAGGATAATAAATCCAACGGAAGGGATGACAGTTTTTCACAATTCTGTGAAGGTTTCAGTCTAATAATCAGATAATCACCAGCGGAAGATGTTCAGGTAAATGGTGAATGGTAATTGGTGAATTGGTGATGGTGAATTTACATAACTTGGACCGAACGGTGCATCGGTCATAGACCTTTGTTCTATTAGCCCTGATGTAAGATTAATGATGGAATCTTTTTCGGTTGGCTGTCAGACTTTTTTTGACCATATGCCTTTGGGGATGAAGCATACTGTCGCCCCTCACAGGAGGATGTTGTTTTATCTCTTCTCCCGAGGCGAACATGGAGGGAGTCAGGGAAGGAAGCATATTAGAGACAACTTAATTCGTTATCAGGGCAGCCATTAGAGGTTTCGTGGCCACTGTAAGAAGCTATGTCCCAGTTGACGGAGCGTATTGTCCGGGCAGAGGACCTTTCAGGGGTGGGAGTGATAGGGAGGCCTGAAGGTAAGCAGCAATGGTGGGATTGCGAATGTAACAGAGAAAGAGCGAGATCATATGCATTACTGGACTTATTTAGACAGTAAAATTGTCATTTTCTTTGCTTTCGATGTAAGGAAATCCTCATCAGGCCGTCAAAACAGTACTCCAGTACAGTACTCTTTCGACGGCCTGACGATGTATTTACATCGAAAGCGCTCGCCCCGGTACTCGACTCGGATGACGAACTCTTCCGAAAGGTGTGTAAATGATGATGATAATTTATTCTATCTCTGACGAAATATCAGACTATGGGGAATGTTAAGAATGTGAATCTAACGACCCCGGAGGTACTCACATTTCCGACATGAATACGCTCAAGAAAATCGGCACCAAAAGTTCGTACCGAAGAGCTTCACTTGAAATAAAATATCAATACAATAATGTGACGAAAATATCTGGAATTCAAAAGAAAAAAATGTGAGATGAAATAACTGGTGGGGGAGGGGTACTGTAATCGTTTGAAACTCAATCCTCTTGTCGTAAAAGCCCCAGTATACAAACAGAACGTGGTGCTTTCAGGGTAGTCAAAGAACAGAAGAGGTGAAAAGGTTTTTCTCGTCGCTTTTCATCGGTTGACAGTTTTACGGGACCAATAACTCTGAGAGCCAGCGGTTATTTTCAGTCTGAACATTGATTTTTAGCTATTCAGGTGGTCGGCGATACTAACGGCGAAGGAAGACGACGACCCAATGACTTTATGATTATTACCAGAGGGTTATTCGATTTAGCGAGAATAAGCTGGGCGAGAATAAGCTGGGGCGAGATGATTATAATTCCATTCCAGCGGTAAAGCTCCGATTAGAGCCTTGGATTCAGTCTTATGACTAAAGGGCAATAATGAAATCCACTTCATCCTAACTGTTCTGTTTATTATGTTAGATAAGTATTTATAATTGATTGGACTGATCACAATATTCACTCAAGAGAGTTTTCGGACACTAAAACCCCAAAATTTGAGGAAAATTTGATTTTTGCGAAATTTAAGAGAGATAGAGAGAGAGAGAGAGAGAGAGAGAGAGAGAGAGAGAGAGAGAGAGAGAGAGAGAGAGAGAGAGAGAGAGAGAGAGAGAGAGAGAGAGAGAGAGAGAGAGAGAGAGAGAGAGAGAGAGAGAGAGAGAGAGAGAGAGACAGAACAGTTGATAGCAACAATAGCACAAAAACTGTTTATTTTAAAATATTTCAACAATCTCTGGTAAGAACGAAACAGAGTTCATTTCTCAGTAGTATTTTATGCGTTCTTAAAACAATACGAACGCGCGTAAAACGGAAAAACAACTAGCGATGTCTTGGTGAACTACACATTTTGAGTATATATGTACAATAGGTATATTTGAACTCAGCGAAAAATTCCGATAAGAAAATAGAGTGAAATCAATAAACTTTGAGATCAGTCAGAATCTCATCAGGTTCGTCTGGCGGTGGTGTGAGGACGGATTTTTTTTCTCTTTTTTTTTCTAGAATCCAATCTTTAAACGCAAATTGAAGGAGCGGTTATTATATCAATTTTTTGTAATTTTTATAATTATCAACAATGAATCTTTTAAATCGACCATGAAAAAAGTTTAACCCCCCTTCAAAATTTCCTGGTTTTAGTTTTAAGATGCGTAGAATCCAAAATAGTAATGAAAGTTAGACGTTGCGCAAACCCTCAAGCCCCCCCCCCCCCCCTTGTTTGTCGCCTTACCAGCTAAAATATAAAAAAAACTCGAAAAAAATATGGAACATGCTTTAGATTTGAAATGAACTATTTGACGTCTATGTTTTGATTATTTTCATACTTGCACTCTTCAGAATTTAGCGTCCTATAACATTTCAACTTTCAAGGGGGCAGGAGAGCAGATTGGAGCACGTAATTTTATTTTTGTCTTGATGAGCCATAGAGGCTACTTTTTACATTTCAATGTCTGAGGATGAAGAGGTTAAAATTTTGCTTATTCAGCTGATCAGGAAGGCCCATCATTTCGTTCTTCTCTTGTTGTCCCAGACAGAATCCTATAAAATTTCAACTTCCTTAGGGGAAGAGGAGGGAAGTTAGCTCACTCTGCTGCTGCTGATTAGAGTCCGCAGTTTTATTTGTCTGTTGATGTCTCATAGAGGCTTTCTATCAAATTCCAACTTCTTAGGGTGAACAGGAATTTGGGTCATTCAGCTGATCAAGGGTGCCTGTCATTTCGTTGATCTGTTGTTGCCACACAAGAAGTGTTCAAATTACAAGATGTTGATAATCCACTCAGGCGCCTGAAGATACGAAAACGTCACGATCTATGGCTGCATGGAGTGGTGTTTTCATGAAAAGTTTGTTCAGTGAAAACAAACAGCAGCAGCTGTTTGTTTGTGTTGTATGTTGTGTTATTTGTTGTGTGTGCTGTGCTCTTGTGAATCTTTTGAGGAGACATTGAATAGCTGAAAACAGTATAGAGTTGTGTTATGAATCACACAGTCCCGTTCCAGTGAATGATTATCCGTTGTCAAATAAATGTTGCTATTAAGTTTTATTACTTGGTGCAATAAATATAATTAAAAAAAATAACAATAATACACATTTTTTGTACGCTTTTGATAAAACTCGGTTCAATTACCACCCGAATCACAGTGTGAACATCTGTTTTTCTACCTTAAGGAATTAAGTAGTGAAACAAAAAACGTTGTCATTACGACAGAGAATCTCAGATCGATTTGTGGTGCACCAAGTTGAATACTGAACTTTTGCCGATGCTTGAGCCTGTTTGCTATTACTGTCTGTAGTGCCCATTTATAATAAAAATCAGCGCAAAAAGCTATCTAAGTACTAAATCTTTATAAATAAACATTTTTTTTTTTTTTTTAATAAACGCTTTTTGAATCCTAATTATAAAGGTTCCTCGAAATTCAATAACCAAAAGGTATAAAAGAAGGGAGTGGAATGTTTTAAAACAATAGTTCATTATTGAATTAAACCGATTTATCAGGACGAAGAAAACAAATCTATGTAAAAAATATCATATCCCACAAACTATCGTGTGAGGCAAACTGTAGATGTTAGTTTCTAATGATTATTATACTGTCAACATTGTTGTAACATTGTAACCTTCGATAAGATCAGTACGATATCCGTAACAAACATAATCGGTAATATTACAATCTGCAACTGACGATGGATAACTTCGGGGTCTAAATAGATCTGCAACTGACGATGGATGACCTCGCTGTCCAAATAGATCTAACATTTTAAGCTCTAAATTTTGTGGAAACAAACGAAGTTTTCATTAACCAGTTTTCCTCACTGAAATGGGTTTCCTCAGATTCGTCGCGACTGATTTATAGTGATTTATTCTATTTACATCGGAGTTTAGCTCAAAAGTGTCAATGTTTGTCTACTATTATCTAAAAGGTATATTTGTTTATTCAGTATAAAAACTCGAATGAATATAAATGTAAAGAGTGCCAGTACAGGCGTTGGAGATAATGCGAATATTTAGATGCATGGAGTGCGCCGAGGAAATCTGGGATGGCTGGTACCATCTTTTCCCGTTCCAACGACTTCCACAGAATACGAAATTTAATGTGGACTTTCGTGGTTGTGAAGATCGGCCGAAGTGAGAGTCGGATGCCGAGCGAAACTTTCTCACGTCGGCAGTTTTTACCTCCTTTACGCCACAAAGGTTTAGCGAAGTTACGTAATACAAAATACAGCCGAGGCCACGAATGAGTGTTAGTTTAGAAAGAAGGTTTGGTATTATGAAAATGAAATCTCTACCAAGTGAAAAAATCTTTTTATGCCATCTCAATACAGTTGGAATATAAAATGGTCGCATCACGAATAGTGAAAATATTATTTCAATCGATTCGAAAATTCCACTTAAAAAATTATAGATTATAGTGGTTTCAAGAGAAAAGATTTGAGCTATGGATTGGTCTCATTCGTATTGAAGTGCTAAAGTACATTGGACATTAGAAGAACGATTCTTTTATTATCTAACCCACGTTTCTAACGATTTTTGAAAATTTCGAAATCCAAGTTGGACTTACATCCGATTAAGTTTGGTGGTTGAGGAACTCCGGATAGGGAATCGGAATTTGAGCGTAATAGAATGAATATTCCATGAGAATATCACGTTTGATAGTTATTAGGTTTACGCATGCGCAGTGCAAAATATTAATTTCTGACTTATCTTAACCCGCACATTCCCTGGAAATTTCATCAAAATCGAATGAAGACTGTGGAAGTGATGCTTCTTGCATGGATTTCACATTTGCTCATACGCAGCAACCACTGATGATTCGATAGTGATGACATTTATATGGACCTGAACCTTCTTTTCCTCCTTACCTTCCGAATTTGAGTAAGATAGGACGACTAAGCTGTGAGGAAATTATGCTACTTCATTTTCCGATTGCGCATGCGCTGAGTGGAGTATTGATTTGAGAGCAATGAAACTGACAGGGGACCGTCTACACCATGATGCGCAGGTTTTCGGAAATTTCATCAAAATCTGATAGAAATTAAGTGTGTCCCAAGGATTTGCTGACCCACTAACAGACGGACAGACTGACACAAACATAATATATACAAGTTACGTAACACTACACCTCATTCCCTTCACAATTAATTACAACTGCTGACATAGCACTTAAAATTACATAAAAGCACGCGAGCTTGCCGTGCTAGTCAGTGTCTTCCAATCTCAACACATCTTCATCAAGCTCCGTGTCCATAATGTATTCATACCTGAAGTAAATAAGGTGTTTTTTATGAACGTAAATACTGACTGCACTCTCATTTCTTACACACACTCACACATACTAAGAGAAAGAGAGAGAGAGAGAGAGAGAGAGAGAGAGGGGGGGGGGGGGGGAGAGAGAGAGAGGGGGGGGGAGCCTTCAACCTAGTTGATTTTGACGCTGCAAACCAACTTTAGCAAATAACGTTGTGTGAGAAACATTATTCTCTCGCGTACTCTGAGGTGAGGCTTCAGCCAATTTCGCTCCTCTTGGATTCCACGGGACCGAATAAAATCAAAACCCGTATGATTTTTTAAATATTTTTCTCATTCCGACCGAGGACTATCTAACAACGGCTCGAGGGAGTCGTTTCCTTCCAATATTAAATCGTTTCCTCCACTGCCGGCTGGAACCAATCGTTGACTTATTCAGCTTTCATTCGCGAACGATTTGAACGATTTAGGAGTTTGTTGACCCTGGGGAACGATATTATTCGTCGAAGCTCTCCGAAGACTGAGAAAGGTTTACTTTTCAACGAACCTTGCAATATTAGGTGATATATGACGTGATGATTCATTTCTACGCTTTGATTGTTTGTTAATTTGCGGATTTAGGGATAAGATGAGATTTTTTTATCGTTATTACCTATCAACCTTCAAGGAACCTTTGAAATCGACTGATGAGAAAAAATGGAAATTATATATATATGTATATATATATATATATATATATATGTGTGTGTGTGTGTGTGTGTGTGTGTGTGTGTGTGTGTGTGTGTGTGTGTGTCTCCAGACGATAACTCTCCTTAGGATTGAGATAAAAATTCCGTTCTCGCGCCAAAAAATCAAGCTTTCCAAACGAAAGGACGAGTTTGTTGGCCAGCACTTTTTGAGTACATTAAATGGTTCAAATTCCAAAAAATTTACTAAAAAAAATCACTAAAAATGGTTAAAAACGGCTAAAAATCAGTAAATTTATATTTTTCTGTAGAATATTGCTCAAATAAAGTTTATTAACTATAAAATAGAACATTCAAAAATTTATAGAAAAAATTATGCTGAAAAATGTTCTTAAAATTCATTAAAATTTGCTATAAAATCAATAAAAACTGCAAAAA
This sequence comes from Adelphocoris suturalis, assembly GCA_030762985.1. Taxonomy (NCBI): domain Eukaryota; kingdom Metazoa; phylum Arthropoda; class Insecta; order Hemiptera; family Miridae; genus Adelphocoris; species Adelphocoris suturalis. The sequence goes on from CM061043.1 coordinate 104,546,570, forward strand.
AGCTAAAAATTTAAAACCTTTATTTGAATAGGAGATTATTATTTAGAATATGTTTATTGTCATAACAATAATAGTTAACAATTTCCTTGCACTCAAATTGCTCAAATTGTCAAAATAATTCAACAGTATACAATACGACAATTTACGAAAATCGCTCATACGTTCAAGCTGCATAATTGGAACTTTTCCAGCATAATTTTGTTCAAATTTTTTTATACCTTTGTAAATCGTTGATTACTTTGTTTTGTCTAACATTCTGTTAAGAATGATGCATTTAACAATTTTTGGCCGTTTTTTGTCATTCTTAGTGATTTTTCGTGCAAATATTTTGAAATTTGACCAATTTATTACTCAAAACGTGCAGGCCAATATATATGAAAAAGCAAAACTTCAGGAATCGTTTCAGAATGCTTCAAACGGACTTCAATGAAGAAATTTTTCGAAAACTCTGATTTTAACATTTTCAGAGCCATTGCAATAGTTTCATTTTTTACTAAAATTCGCTAAATGATTAATTTTCAATAAAGCTGTTTTAATTTATTAAGAACTGCACACATCATCCCTCAATTCAGGCAAGATATTAAATTGAGTCATTTACTCTACACAAAAGAGTCACAAGTTCTACTCAAAAGTGAACCGCAATCTATCGCGCTGCATCAACAGCTCCATAAAGTTTTGCATTTTTATTTTAGAATGGCAGTTGTGAGCTAAGTTGTCTCTTTCGAAAGTGGTCCTAAAAGTTCGCGGTAGGCTCGCTTGGTTTGTGTGGGGAAAAAACTTCCTATATATTTTTTCTTTTCACCTCAAAAATGTACCTTCCTAATTCCCAACGGTCTGAATGTGGTGGGAGGGGGGGGGGGAACTCCCGGAGAATTTGTGGAAAGGTGAACGGCTTTTCCCTTCTTTTTGCTGGAGTTTCATCTAGCGACAAGTTCGCTCAACTTTTTACGCTGTGAATACGCCATCTGCACGTTGAAAAGGGCTTTTCTTTTTATTCGTCCGAAACGTCTGCGTTGACCGACTTAAAATTATATGATGTATGAATGTGGGAGGGTTAGGAAATCGGTGTTTCCCGAAAATGCCGAAAATCGGTGAATAAAATGCTTTTATTAAAAGAACGTCCTTGTGTATATGATTTTGGTCATAATAGCAACCATGGTTTCACTTAATGTGTTACAGAACGCTCCCCCCCCCCCCCCCCCCCCGAAACTTGGGGGGCCCACAGAGATCAACAGAGGCTGTCGCGAAAGGGATGGAAGAGGTGATTTTCTCAGCCAAATATAAATTTCTGTAGAGTATGTCCAAAAGCTGGTCAATTTTTATTAATTATGTTTGATAAGGTAGTTAGTTACCAGCTGGGCCTCTTAAGTCTATGACAATCACAAGGGTTTGAAGGAAAACACAAGTGCGGTTTTTGCTGTTTTGCTATGCATTTCGAGACAGTTGAGCACTGGCGTATATCATCAGGCGTATATAGTCGAAAGTATCTGTGATACGATACTGATCACAAGATTAAAAAGGTTGTAGGTAATAAGTTAAGGTTGTAGGTTGTAGGATGGGGTGTGAGTTTATGTTGAGTTTACATAATACAAAAATAATAGAGTAATTATATGCTGGAAAAAAAATAGCAGGTAAGGGTTAAAGAAAATAAAGTATGATACATTTAAGTGAAAACAAATTTGCTCCTTGGTTGAAGCTTAGTTTATATAATGTGATACAGGTAGCATGATGCTATTATAGGTAGGTAAATATGTTTATAATTAGAAGGAAAGATATGCTGCTGAAACTACAGGTATATGTTTAGGGAGCTTAAGGGTAAAAATGGGGAGAACTAAGTTGGTTGTACAATTAAAGCCTAGTTCACACACCTTGATATAGGCAGTTTGATGTTGAGAAGTATAATTTCCATGAGCATACAAATAAAACCCTTCTCTCCAGTCTTGACTTGAAAGTTTTTGGCTTGGACTACATACGCCTGACGAAGAGCAGTGCTCAAATGTCTCGAAATGCATAGCAAAACAGCAAAAACCGCACTTGTGTTTTCCTTCAAACCTTTGAGATCGTCATAGACTTAAGAGACCCAGCTGGTAACTACCATTTCACAACATGATGAATAGAAATTTTAACCATTTGCAAGTGGAATAAATATTGGTGACTCTCTCATCTTCAACTGACGAACGATACTAAAAATGTTCAATAGACACGAAAAATGATCTCTAAGGAAAACAGAAATTCTGAAATAGGTACCTACTTAACTATCAAAGGAGTAAACCCAAGAAATACATCTTATTACAATAGCGAATCAATAATTGTATAATCAGCGTTGAACTTACGGCACGAATCTGCACAATTTTTAATTTTTAATGTCTGCTGCAGTCCAGGCAGAGTGGCAAGGGGCGGCCGAAGGCGCGAAATACAACTTTTTTTTACAAATAAACTCCCCTCAAAGGCGGAGGGGGCACACCAAACTTTGAAAAAATAAATAAATAAAAAAGTGGGGAGGACGCCCAGGTTTATCCGACGCCGGCTCTAGGGATGAGGGAAGTTGCAGAAGGATGAGGAGGAAGAATGAGATGAAACGAAGTGCCCCTATAGAATGCCTACCAGTTCAAGTACGAACCCTTCAGGATGCGGGTGGTGATACCACGGAGCACTCCCGCCAAGATGCCCAACTCGAGTAACTCCGTGTCGCTTTTCCCGCACACACACACACAAACACACACACTTTTCATCATTCAACATTGCGAAGTGCACTGAATTATCCATCGTACCTACGTTCATAACCCTCCGAAAACTCATCAAAAGGAAACAAGAAAAGGTGACAAATACTAGTGAATAGGCCGTAAGCGAAACGCACCTAACGAAAACAGAGATAAAAATCTCTAATCAGCTTAGTTTATCCAACTCCAATTGAGAGAGAGAGAGAGAGAGAGAGAGAGGGAGAGAGAGAATTTTATTGTTATCCATACCACAGGTATATAACAAACGTCAGGTAAGTACAATAAACATACAAAATTTGTCACTTAATTTATAACAATAAATACTGCCAAAAATCGTCCAAATCAAATGAATTTCTGTAATAAATAAATAAATAAAAGGAGAAGAAAAATAAAAAAATAAATATAAAAGCTCGCCCTGTATGGCACCGGCCGAGCCATGCCCAAACCGGGCCCAGGCCCAACCCACCACGGCGGCATCCCACGAGCAACTCAAAAAATAAGCTACCTCAAGGGGGAAAAAACCGACAAGGGAGCCGCCCCAGGGCCCAATTGGAATCAAGTTTTGAGTATACATAATACGGAGGGCCATTGCTCTTATTTCAACACTGTTTTCCTGTCCTGGTTTCGCGTTACGTGCCGCTGCCGTCGCGCTGGACCAGGAAAATTACGCTTCCCGCGACGCACCCGCTCGTTGAACGCAATAATGCTTAGTAGATATTAGTTAAAAATTGATCACAAAACATCCTGCGCCGAACTATTTGAGTAAGACTATTCTAATGCGATTCATAGAAAACTTTAATAGGTACCACAGAATACAGTATGAACGATTAACATCATTTTGCACCAAATAACGTCACGTTTTTTTGTTTCACGCCCATTTTTGAATGACCCCCGCCATAAGACATGTCCATGTCAAAAAGCGATGAGAGTATTGTTATCTCAAAGCAGTTTATAAATATTAGTTTGAGAGTAGGAGGGTGAGCCAGTCTACGCTTCCGGATCCCACTAGTTTCAGACAAAAAATTTCCGCGGCACTAAATATTGATAGTATAGGAATACATATACCAACATTTTTAGCAAAATCACTCGTTTTTTTCCATTATCAAAAACTCGAAATTGGTTTTTGGACTGATATTTACTTCACGGATCTTATATACCGTAGCCTCTCTATTTTTCCTCATAATATTCTAAATTTCAAAATTTAGTTTGTTGCACAACTAGAGTAAAATTGGGATCGAACAAAGAAACAACCTCGAAAATTAGCTAAGAACTGTGGTCAGGGCATCGTCGACACACACAATGTTGGTAACGCGTTATGCCTTTGCTTATTTCACCGACTGCCAAGGAAGGGTATTTACACACACAACCGAGAACTGTTTCCCTCAGATCCTGGGTGAGGCTGCGTAAATTCAACCGCAAAAGCAATTATAGCCCGTTGGTTAGGATATCGCTCTAACCTGCCTCATACACATGCAGTTTACCAAAAAGGAGCGGAGGTGGAGCCGATGAGAAACCCATATTATGAGTTTCCATTTGGGGCAACTACTCGCTTATGAGAGTTTCCCATGAACTTTAAATTGTTTTGGATGATACGGACGTTTGTATGACGATCAATATCTTTAACAATGTCGACAACGATGATTTTGGTTTGTTTTTGTATTATTATAGAAGGGTAAACGTGTACACTTACATTCGAACGCTCATTAAAATTGACGTCATCATCCCGGAGCTGTTTTTTGGAATAAATACACACGAAAGTAACTGAGATATGGTTGATTTTAAGCTTCAAAGCGGCCTATCCTGAAGCTTTTTCACTTGGATACGCACGCACACAGTTAAATTGCATGATGCCTGCTTTTTAGTTAGTAAAAAAGGAACAATAAAACCATGGTCGGGAGTTAAATATGCATTAATTTGGCGCGCACTGGTGTTGGACCGCCAGGAAACAGGCGTATATATAAATCTCAATACGATGGTAAAGGCTGTTTTGGCCAATTTTGTGCGTTTCGTGCTTTTGGGGGCCATCCCCATTATAATCTATGATAGGTACCTCGTAAACTTACCGTACACGACGTCTCGGTATGTTGATGCCGCCTCCTCTCCGCTGCTGCTTCGCTTAATCGGCTATAGTAATTATTTTAATCACCTTCTTAACTATAGTAACTATTATATATGCTTGGTATATGGGACAGAACTTGTGAAATAATAAATGCAGCAATTTTTTTAGTTTTTATTGCATGAACCAATCAAGTTAAATCGATCAAGATTCAGGTTTAGATCTCTTTGCAGCATATTACTATAGACGATTAAGCGTAGCAGCAGCGGAGAGGAGGAAACAGCAACATAGCGAGTCGACGTGTACGGTAGGTTTACAATGTAGGTATCATAGATTATAAGTAGGTAATGGGGATGCCCTCCAAAAGCACGAAACGCACGCCGATTGGCCAAAAGAGCCTTTACTATCGTATTGAGATTTTTATACGCCTGTTTGCTGGCGGCCACACCACCAGTTATGAAATTAATGCAGTTTTTAGCTCCCGACCGTAGTTTTGTCGTTCCTTTTAGCGAATTTTTGAAGAAAATTAAGCTATTGCTCTCACCTCAAAATTTGTAGAATGTGAATTTTTGAAAACAATTTATGCAGAAATCCGTTTCAGGCTATTCTGAATCATATTCTGAAGTTTAACGCATTTTTTATGTATGTATGTATGTATGTATATATGTATGTGTCATTCCAGACGATAACTGTCCGTAGAATTGTGCTAGAAACTTCAAACAAATTTTAAAATGTTAAGGACTCAAAACGAAAGTTCAAGTTCGTTGGCCAGCATGATCGGATTACATCTTCGGGTGGAAATTATCAAAAATGTAGTCAAAAATTTCAAACTAGCCTGTTTTTTGCGATTTGTTGTGCGAAATAATTTTTTCAGCATACTAACATGTGGTATATTCGGAATCAGCCAAAAATTTGCTATCAGAATAGGTATGTATCAAGTTTTCAAAAATTTCAAAGTTGAAAAATCAGTCAAAAATCGGAATAATGCCGTTCGCTAGTTGTAAAAATCGGTAATATCTGCATGAAACATTGTCCAAATTCAGATTGAACTACTCTTATGGAACTATTCCTGTATAACCAATCCTAGAACCATGCTGTTTAAAACGCAGGTAGTAGGTGTTTGTTAAAAAAAAAAAAAAAAAAAAAAAAAAAAAAAAAAAAAAAAAAAAAAAAAAAAAAAAAAAAAAAAGTAATCACAACTGATGAGTTTACTCTGTGAAATATTCCGTCCTCCGATTCTCTCGGTCGCTCTCTTTAATGTTTTACGCCGTGTCCTACGTGGACGACCAAAGAGCGCGAGCGAGCGACCAGCTCAAGTTTTTTGAGCTTGAGTTTTTAGCTCAAGTTTTACGCTCAACTGTTTTAGGACTTGATGTAGCTTTAATACTGACTGTGGCTTAGAAAATATCAGCCATGAAATTATGAAGAAGTTCTATTTATGTACGTAATAGCACGCAGACCCAAGGCCTCGCTCCGCTCGGCCGTCAGTAACGTTAATCTCAAGGCCTCCCTCCATCGAAATCTATGAATATTTACCTACATTTGCTTTAAATCTACAAGATTAGTTTAATAATAATAAAGTATGAGTACATCCTAATTATTTTTAATAATTTGATTCCATGTTTGTCTATCAAAATCATAAACTAAAATTTTTCTACACGATCAATGGCGACTGAAATGTCGAAGATTTCTTCAAAAATTCGCTCATGGGGTCATGCTGCGTGACTGGACTTTTTTACTAACTGAAAAGCAGGCATCATGTAATTCAACTGTGTGCGTGCGTTTCCAAGTGAAAAAGCTTCAGGATAGGCCGGTTTGGAGCTTAAAATCAACCATATCTCAGTTACTTTTGTGTGTATTTATTCCAAAAAACAGCTCTAGGATGATGACGCCAATTTTAACGAGCGTTCGAATGTAAGTGTACAGGTTTCCCCTACTCATAATTGTCATTTTCAGTTTAGTTATTGAAGTGCCATGTTATTTTCGTGCCATATATATATATATATATATATATATATATATATATATATATATATATATATATATATATATATATATATATATAAAGTTTTGATGAAAAATGAAAACACTCGCGTGTAATATTATTTTGAGGTATTACAGAAGGTTGGAAAAAGATAGGAAACACTTAAATAAACTTACAAAATTGAGAGAATATTTCGCTGTGTCAGCGTCGTCAGCGACTAGAGCTGACGACGCTGACACAGCGAAATATTCTCTCAATTTTGTAAGTTTATTTAAGTGTTTCCTATCTTTTTCCAACCTTCTGTAATACCTCAAAATAATATATATATATATATATATATATATATATATATATATATATATATATATATATACATATATATATATATATATATATATATATATATATATATATATATATACATAAGTATCATTATTCACTGACACGTATTTAGTACCAATTTTGTGCGATTGGACTTGACCGTAATTTGAAATAAATAAATAGAACAAACAATATCGGTATCTTTAGATGCATTTTTGAGTTTTTCTGGAATCGAACCCAGCCCCAGGGTTACTTTGACTGTTGAGTCTTGAGTTACTGATTTTCATCGAACTGCCGACAGTATGGCTCTCGATTTCAATTAACAATGGCGGCGCTGCGATCGCCCCCGAAGTGGCAGCCACAAGCGGGATTATAGGGCATTTAAGGGAAAACTGATCATTCATACATCGATTTACAAATAATCCACAGTAAAGTCGTTTATGCCTGTTATGCCTGTGTTCGAGACCGGAAAATACGATACAAGTGGCAGAAGTTTGTTGACAATGAAAATGTGTCGCTTTCATGCTTCTCCAATAAATTATTGTTTAGTAGCTACCAACTTGTTGTTATTGTTAATTTAATGAGCTTGCTTTGATTTCTCAAATATGAAATGAGAAGCCAAAAGACAAATCCACACTATGATTTTTTTCCGTGTAAGCGGTAAACTTTTACACCCTACACATCACCGGAGCATAAATTTTTCCACCCAAATGATGTAACGTTTAAATTAATGTATATGTTACCGGTAAAGTATGAAATACATTGTATACAATGGCTAGGCAATTCACACAATGCCTAGGCAGTGTATATAATGCCTACCGTTGATTTAGTCAAAGTATAAATACTCATCATTCTGTTCTATATGTCCAAAAAATCTGAATTTATACTAAGGGATTGACTATTTGGTGTTATGTATTTTTGAGATGCGAGCTTGCGAGCATCCATACCACCAAACTATACACATCATTCTGAACTATATCTGTCTATGTATACTTATGAATAGTATGTATAGTTTGGTGGTCTGGATGCTCGCAAGCTCGCATCTCAAAAATCCATAACATCAAGTAGTCAATCCCTTAGTAGAAATTCAGATTTGTTGGACATATAGGTCAAAATGATGAGTATTTATACTTTGACTAAATCAATTGTAGGCATTACATACACTGCCTAGGCATTGTGTACATTGCCTAGCCGTTGTATACAATGCCTGCATTTCATACTTTGCCGGTAGCATATACATTAAATTGGCAGCGTGAGATGCAGTGACGTGTCAGATAAATTGAGAACTTTGCCACGAGTAGAAAACGATTTTTGTAGGTGAAAAACCTAAAACGTTATATTTCTTTAGTTACTGGGGTTACCCCCCCCCTCCCCCCCCCTTCAATAGGAAAAATGGCAATATAGCAGGGCCGACTTTAATACAGGCCGCGGCACGTTCGAAGCCTCCGCTCGCGTTTCTCTTCCCTCTATAACATCATCCGTTTGAGCCGTGGGCATGTGAATTTGGATTTCTTTAGGTTTAATTTATGGTTTGTAGTTTGTAAGTTTGTTGTTGTTGTAGTTTGGTCTTTTTGTTCAAGTCTTAATAAGCAAACTGCCAAAAAAGTGCGTTGTTCCTAGTGCTAGAAGTAATTACGCCAATTAAAAATTCGATCGCTTTGATTTCCATCTAAATCTGAAAGTTTGAAATAGTGGAGAAGAGCAGTTTGTAGAGCTGATTGAACCAAAGATTGGGTCCCCGAAAATTCTTCAATTATTGTTTGAGTATAAAACATTTTCTGTCTAGTAATCTAAGTTTGGTAGAAAAATGCACTGACCAGAATGTTAAAATGGATCCAACCGAAACCTGTTCTCTGCCCCACAGTTGCACCAAAAATAATTTCAAATGTTGTGTCAACCTCTTTTGTAACAGTCAAAAGAAAAAAGGAAATGACCAGGAAAAAGAAGGAATGAACTGAATATAATGACCATTCATGCAACATAATCGTATGAGCGAGTCCTCATAACAATTCAAATTATATCCTTGTTGAATTGCTTTAACTTTGTTTTTTTGAAAAAAAAAAAAAAAAAAAAAAATCGATTACTTATATTTCGCGGCAAACAAATTTTTTCCAAATAATAGGTACCTCGTCCTATAATATGCTTCAAACAAAATTTACGGTATTTTAACAATTTTTCAAAGTTTTTATAGATTATCAGCCAATTTTAAGTACATTTTTCGGTATAATTTTGTACATACGTACATTTTTGTATGTTTTAATTTACAGTTAATATGTTTTATACAAGTAATGTTTTGTTGAAAATTAGAGACTTAACGATTTGCAGCCGTTTATAATGATTTTAGCCGTACATTTTCGAAAGTTATGCAATTTATTTACTGTGCTCAAAGTGCCGTCCAACGAACTCATATTTGCTTTTGGATTTTTTTTTTTTTTTTTTTTTTTTTTTTTTTTTTTTTTTTGCTAGACACGAACTTTTCCCCTTACTTCTGTTTAAATCACCTCTACTTGAATTGACAATTTTATTCGAACATGGAACATGTTTTTGCCATCATAACCCGGCTAAAAATGAGACAAAATTGCCGCTACGTCACATTTAATGCGTTGCGCTCCTATTAACATTTTATGTCTTTACTTTGGCACATGAACTTGAAAAGAGTTGCGTTATAAAAAAGAGTTACATTTGATTTCTAATGATTTTCACGTACAACCAAGCAGTTTCAGCAGGTTCAGGGAAATGAAACTTTTTCAGTTTTCAACGGTCAGAAATCGTTCACCATTGGTTGGAAAGCTCTCGATTTAGCACGCATTTCTTTCGTACTTGTTCTTGGTGTTTATGTCGACATTTTATATTTATTAATGTTATTAATGGATGTAGTAAACAATGCCGATTGTTTTGTTTTATTAGTTTCCACGTTAGAAATCACTTCCAGAAAACGCCAGAAGCCGTAGGTAGAGGTATTTTCTGACGATTATCGCTTACAACCAAATTGTTGTTATGGAACTGTATCCTGAGCATTTATCATCGTACAAAAATCGTTCGTCCGTCGTTGGAAAGCTCTCGATTTACCTAACCGTACTATGTTAATCACTGCGCAGTGCGTGGCCAACAATCTGAGATATAAGCGTGGTTGTCTGAATAATAACAATGATTGTTTTATTTGAATAAAACAATACAAAACTCCAGTATGTCCCTGGTCCACAAGTAATAGTGGGCAGATGGATGACGGATCAAATCTGTTTCTTCGTTCCGTTTCCTTGTACTCATGATCGCTCCAAGTAAATCCGAGGGGCAATGCCGCACCTTCGGAAAATCTGACAAGCTCGTCCACGTTTCTCCACTTCTGTCGCGCCCCTCATAGGCACATTGATGATGCCCGCTGGATTAAAAATTCGAGACGAGCCCGGAGCCAACCCTTAACAACTCCATGGGGCCGTTTCCATCTGTCAGCCAGTTTTTCCGCCAGTACATCTGAAAAACGATCCATTTGTGGTGCAAACACTCCGTCAACAGAACACACTACGGGAGTGAACGTGCAATGGCGCTGTTCGCTGTTCTTCTGCTGACTTAAGGGCTGCTTGTACGGAGCGGGGAACGTAAGCCAACGACACGGACGTCAACGCTTCCCGCGGTCCCACACTCCTCGACAAGCCAGGTCCCCTCTTAAAACCGGGTTTGTTGCTGTGGGTGGAAGAATCATTGGTTCCTTCACGCAATTTCTCCAAGCTGTGTTCATCAGCTCGTGGTGTCTTGAGATTAGTCCTCGTGTTTTGCTACTGAGTGCATAGCGCAATGAGAATTCACCATGTCCACAACCGTCACAAGACCATAGCATGTCGACCGGAATTTGCATGTACCGAACTGCAAGAGAATCTCTGAAATCATCAGCCGAAAGATCGGAATGGTGTTTGACCAATGGCACAGCTGACAATAATTGTCTACATACAGGTGATCCTTCTCGGTTAATTTTGTAAACATGATTGCAACCACTGTTAGACTATGAAGAAACTTGGAAGTTCATATTTGATAGGGAGACTCTCTGGGACAGAAAGAGACGATTGAAGTGATGGGCTTTTTCCTAATCAGCTGAGTCACCTAAATTCATTCCTGTTCTCCCAATGAACATGTTCCATATTCTGTAAAGATTTTGTGCTTAGGTAGAACTAAATTTGTATTTTTATTGCATAGTTCATAGTTAATATATATTTGTATGAGTGATCTCTTGTTAAAAGTTTAACAACTTTCAGCCGTTTTAAGTAATTTTTACACATTTTCTTTACTTTTAATTTTGTTATTCTAGCGATTTTCTGTGCTCAAAAAGTGATGTCCAACAAACTCGCCTTTTCTTTTGGAATTCTTTTCTCTAAAGAAGGGTGTTTTTATCTGAATCCTAAGGAGAGATATCGTCAGGGACATACATATTAAAATGTATTGAATTACAGAAATCATTTCAGAGTCCTTCAAAACGGATTCCCATGAAGAATTTGTTTATAAATCTTGATTTTAAACATTTTGGAGCCGTTTCAATGGCGCAATTTTCTTTGAAAATTCGCAAGCTGTAGTTGGACAGTAGGTAGGACACAAGTAGGTACGTTCTACCTGTCCAGGAGTTAATAGCAGCTTCGTTGTATCAACGTTTCGTTTACGATATCAACACAGATATAGAAGGCATTATTCACTAGCAAGTGGCATCGCAAATTAATTACCCCTGATTTGCATTATTAAATTAATAGATTCCCCTCTGCATCATCTCTGTAACTCGCGTCATTAAATTATAATTGCTAATTCTACAGTCCGGCGAATTAATTCTGTAGCAACAGTTGTGCTATCTACCGTTGGAAGTGAACAAGTCACTTCAAAAATCTCCGTTTCTGTTGAGTTCATCGTTAGTATCGTTATTACCTAATCAATTTGGAAGGTAGACGAACCTGCGAGAGAGTTGTTGAAAAGCATCATGGAACCCAAATAAAAACGTCTGCAAAGTTGGGTGGTGCACATAGCTTCCTCGTTTACGTATCATGAATGTATAGATAATTGAAAAGTTGTAAATTATCTTGGAAAAGTCCAGGAAAAGAGTAGTGAATAAGGGTGTAACGTGAAAGGACAAAATCGGTAAATTAAAAGAAACGAAAAGTACCAGTTATGCAGCATGATCGTATGAGGGAGCCAAAAACTCGTTCTAACTAATATTCAGCAATTAAAAAAAAAAAAAAAAAAAAAAAAAAGGATTCAATGTGCTCAAAAAATGCTGGCCAACGAACTCCTCCTTTCGTTTGGAAAGCTCGATTCTTAGGTGCAGTAACGGAATTGTTATCTCAATCCTTAGGAGAAGCGAGCAACATTCCCTACACACGTCGGATTTCAATGAGGTTTTTCCTACAGATATACAGTCATACGGAGCGAGCGAAGCAAGCAACATCCCCTACACACGTTATACCTACCCTTAGTGATGTACCGTTTGCGAGCGAAGCGAGCAACATCCCCTACATTCATCAATTGTAATACACCTAACGAAGGGGTCCCGGAGGGGGGGGGGGGGGGGGGCTTGCCTTTGGAGGTAAGCGAAGCGAGCCGGAGCGGCTAATATAAAATATTCGTAGAAAAGTTATAACAAATTTTCCAGACATGAAGCATAATCTAATGAACGGAAGTTCGTAAATTATCGTATTGTGTAGGGTGATCGATTTAAAACAACGTGAAAAAAAACTCTCCGAATTATTACACAAAGGATTAATATTATTTCTGTATTGTTTGGTCCGTCTACGCAGATCATAGGTCTATAAATATTTTAACCCCGTATATAGGGCGTGCACAAACCAGGTCTGCTAAACTGCAGGAGTCAATTCCACAACGAATTCGCAGCATTTTTGTCCCTAAACAATTTTTTTTGAACCGCTCAAAATACTAGGTTTTTCGATTTTAAATTGTTCTTATGAGTTTAGCCTTATGTCACTAAATTGATCATATCTCCCTCAATCGGCTGCATAAATTCAAATTTGAGGACACCGAACTAAATCACTCGCGACGAAATTTTGGAAACCCATTTCAAAACGGAAGTTAGTGAAAAACGTTGTCTATTTCCACGAAATAAATTTATTTATTTTTATTTTTTTTATTATTTATTTATTTATTTAATTTATTTCGTGGAAATAGACGACGTTTTTCACTAACTTCCGTTATGAGGACTCCGTTGGGAAGAACATAAAATTCCCTATTTGCCTGACCCTTTTTTAGAATTAAGGACTGAAAAATGATAACGCCCTCTTCTAGAAGGCAAATTTTACCTAATTTGGGAAACCTTGCGTTTTTTCAATTGATCAAGAATCACTATTTTTTCAGGATACAAGAACAGTATAAACTGCACCAAGATCTCACCTTTCCAACGGTCTAGTCAATTTTACTTTTACTTTGCTAATTAGGTGAGAAAACTATGTTTTAATGTTGAAAAACATTTTATTTTCAATGAAATTGGGGGTTTCCTGGAAAAATGACCGATGAAAATAAAAGTGCGGGTCGGTTTCTGGTATTTTTCTACACTAAATCAAATGGTAGCAGTCGCAGACCTCACAACCACGTTGCAACAAATTTTTGCACTTCAACTCACAAATTTGAGTTCATTCGGTATGATAAATATTACATGTTTTTAAGGGTAAAAATAGTTAGCTGACGCTTAAAACTCAGATATAACGGGGTTTGGAAGATCTTCTCGTGTTACCATTCGATCAGCGAAAAAATACGTAGAAACCGACCCTGAACTAGTTTTAGCGAATTTTTGAAGAAAATTAAGCTATTGCTCTCGCCTCAAAATTTTTAGAATGTGAATTCTTGAAAAATTTTATGCAGAAATCCGTTTCAGGCTATTCTGAATCATATTCTGAAGTTTAACGCATTTTTTTAATGTATGTATGTATGTATATATGTATGTACATATGTATGTGCCATTCCAGACGATAACTGTCCGTAGAATTGTGCTAGAAACTTCAATCAAATTTTAAAATGTTAAGGACACAAAACGAATTCAAGTTCGTTGGCCAGCAGGTTCAGATTACACCTTCGGGTTGAAATTTTCAAAAATGTAGTCGAAAATTTCAAAATAGCCTGTTTTTGGCGATTTGTTGTGCGAAATAATTTTTTCAGCATACTAACATGTGGTATATTCGGAATCAGCGTAAAATTTCCTATAAGAATATGTACCTACTTATCAAGTTTTCAAAAATTTCAAACTTGAAAAATCAGTCAAAAATCGAAATAATGCCGTTCGCTAGTTGTAAAAATCGGTAATATTTGCATGAAACATTGTCCAAATTCAGATTGAACTACTCTTATGGAAGTATCTTTGTATAACCAATCCTAGAACCATGCTGTTTAAAACGTAGGGAGTAGGTGCTTGTTTAAAAAAACGCTGCAAATTATTTCACAAAGGTTTATTATTTTTTCAATTGAGTATGATCGTAGTTTTAGTTGGCTAGCGTACGTCATAAGGCCCGTCCAGACTCGTCGGCGTGTCCTACTTCGAGTTGCCACAACCTATACTTCTATAATTATATATGCATGTTTATATTTCTCGATTTGAGCTCCTATCTATTCAAATAGTTATTGCCTTAATAATATCATTATCTAAGTACGTACGAAAAGTCGAGAGGCTATGTTATTAAATATGCTTAGGAAAAGCTTTGGTATTAACACACAAATATGACCTTGAAAAAAACATATTCATGCCTCGAAGGAACGCCGGTGCCGTACCCACCACAACGTGCCGCGGCGCCGGCGCCTCCTCTCACTCCATCCCCCCGCTCACCCCCCTCTCCACCCACCGTGACCCCCTGCCAAGCATGCCAGGCGTGCGAGCGTCGAAAAAGACACTTTTTTGGCCCATAGCATCTATGCGAGTAAAGCGATCGAGATGATTAAACGTTAGGACCAACTAGACCCCAAATGGAGTCTATGTGCGAAAGAACGGGGTTTTTAAGTCAATTCTTAGGCCTTTTATGGCCCGGACGGCGGACGGCGAACGGCGGACGGCGAACGGCGGAACGGCGGACGGACATTTCAAATTTGGATTCTACGCACCTTGAAACGTAAAGTGACAAAGTTTGAGGGGGTTTTATAAAAATTTTTTGCTATACGATCACATAGGCTTATTATTGGAAATAATAAACCAAAATGTTAAACCTTTAAACGTATGTACTCTGAACTTGGTATTAGAACCTCATAAAACTCATACGGGGGATACAGCTTTCGTACAAGTACGCAACCACGAGAGACATTTTATGTCTTTGCGCCCCCTTTCCCCTTCCTATAAAACCCCGTATTGTATTTTAGAGCCACTCAGCTGATCTGGGATCGGTCAGTTGTGTTCAGAAGTCCCTCAAGGGCCCACATACCAAATCTCAGAATCGTGGGATCATTAGGGAAAAAACTGGATTCTAGATCCACTCAGCTGATCTGGGATCGGTCAGTTGTGTTCAGAAGTCCCTCAAGGGCCCACATACCAAATCTCAGAATCGTGGGATCGTTAAAGAAAAAACTGGATTCTAGAGCCACTCAGCTGATCTGGGATCGGTCAGTTGTGTTCAGAAGTCCCTCAAGGGCCCACATACCAAATCTCAGAATCGTGGGATCATTAGGGAAAAAACTGGATTCTAGAGCCACTCAGCTGATCTGGGATCGGTCAGTTGTGTTCAGAAGTCCCTCAAGGGCCCACATACCAAATCTCAGAATCGTGAGATCATTAGGGAAAAAACTGGATTCTAGAGCCACTCAGCTGATCTGGGATCGGTCAGTTGTGTTCAGAAGTCCCTCAAGGGCCCACATACCAAATCTCAGAATCGTGGGATCATTAGGGAAAAAACTGGATTCTAGATCCACTCAGCTGATCTGGGATCGGTCAGTTGTGTTCAGAAGTCCCTCAAGGGCCCACAAACCAAATCTCAGAATCGTGGGATCGTTAAAGAAAAAACTGGATTCTAGAGCCACTCAGCTGATCTGGGATCGGTCAGTTGTGTTCAGAAGTCCCTCAAGGGCCCACATACCAAATCTCAGAATCGTGGGATCATTAGGGAAAAAACTGGATTCTAGAGCCACTCAGCTGATCTGGGATCGGTCAGTTGTGTTCAGAAGTCCCTCAAGGGCCCACATACCAAATCTCAGAATCGTGGGATCATTAGGGAAAAAACTGGATTCTAGAGCCACTCAGCTGATCTGGGATCGGTCAGTTGTGTTCAGAAGTCCCTCAAGGGGCTACATACCAAATCTCAGAATCGTGGGATCATTAGGGAATCTCCGCGTGACGCTCCCCGCGTGACGCTTTTGACATTTTCATGTCTTTCATATGGCACATAACAAAAAAATCGTCACGAAAAAAATTGTCCCAAGTGGCCACAACGATGATTATGACCATCAGAAATGACGTTGACCATTCATAGGTAAACACATGAAAATGTCCCAATGCGTTGCAGACTCGTATGCAAGCGTTTCTTTCTTTTTCGTTTATGTGCCATAGTAAAGACATAAAATGTAAAAAAAAAAAAAAAAAAAAAAATGTAATCACAATTGATGAGTTTACTCTGTGAAATATTCCGTCCTCCGATTCTCTCGGTCGCTCTCTTTAATGTTTTACGCTCAACTGTTTTAGGACTTGATGTAGCTTTAATACTGACTGTGGCTTAGGAAATATCAGCCATGAAATTATGAAGAAGTTCTATTTATGTACGTACTAGCACGCAGACCCAAGGCCTCGCTCCGCTCGGCCGTCAGTAACGTTAATCTCAAGGCCTCCCTCCACTCGGCCTTCAATACTGACCACATTGGACATCGAAATCTATGAATATTTACCTACATTTGTCTTTAAATCTACAAGATTAGTTTAATAATAATAATGTATGAGTACCTCCTAATTATTTTTAATAATTTGATTCCATGTTTGTCTATCAAAATCATAAACTAAAATTTCTCTACACGATCAATAGCGACTGAAATGTCGAAGATTTCTTCAAAAATTCGCTCATGGGGTCATGCTGCATGACTGGAATTTTTTTATAGAAGGTCATTTTTCAAAAACATCCCTCGATCTCAGTGAAAAAACAACATTTTTCAAGATTGTTTTCCCCCTAACTAGCATAGTAATATTGAAGTTGACTATACCGTTGAAAAGGCGAGATCTTCGTGCGGTATTTACCTTTTTGCATCTTGTACAAAGAGGGATTCTCATTTCCGAATGAAAAACTCTGAGTTTCTCAAATTAGGTAAAATTGGCTTTTCATAGGGCTTTTTCATGGCTGGTTTCATCAATACAATAGGAAATTTAATGAGCTTTCTAACGCAAACCCCGAATTCGAATTCACGCAGACAATTCAAGGAGTTATTACAAATTTTGTGACGTAAGGTCAAAATCACGAGAAAAAAATTAAAATTGAAAAAAAAACTCGTTTTTCAATCTGGTTAAAAATTAGGGATTTGGGGGGGGGGGGGGGGGGAAAATAACACATTATACAGGGTGTCCCATCTTAAGTTCACCAAACTCTGCACCAAAATCTGAGGGTCAGTTATCATCGAGCTTATTTCGTATCGAAATTTCCCCTTACAGATTTTTTTAAACGCTTAGTTTTCGAGTAATTTAATTTTTACGATTTTTTTTCTCGACTTTTGTCACTAAAACTGCCTTGATTTGCTCTGTAAATCCAAATTTGAGGATTCCGTTGGAAAGAAAAATTAATTTCCCATCGGATAGCTATACCTAAGTTTATTTTATGAATCAAGGTTTGAGAATTGAGGTTTGCAAAAGCCCTCTGAAAAGCAAACTTTACCTAATTTGGGAAACCTTGAGTTTTTTCAATTGGAAACTACTTTGAGAACCAATATTTTTGCAAGATTCAAGCACAGCAAAAACTGCGCCAAACTTTTACCTTCCCAAGAGTGTAGTCAATTTTACTTTCACTTTGCTGATTAAGGGGGATAAATATGTTTTAGTGTTGAAAAACACTGCTTTTTCAAGTAAAGCGAGTTTCCTTGAAAGATGACCTTCCATGAAATTACGAATTTTCTGTCGGTTCCTACGTATATTTTTACCCTGAATCGAATAATAACACTTGCAGATCTCCTAACAAAGTAGTATACAACAAAGATTTATACTTCAATAACTAGTTGCACCCCTAAAAACACATAAAGTTTATCATAACAAATGTACTAGAATTTGTGAGTTAAGGTATAAAACTTGGTTATAATTGGGTTGAGGAGATGTACAAGAGTTACCATTCGATTCAGCGTAAAAAAATATGTAGAAACCGACCCCAAACTCGTGTTTTTATAGAAGGTAATTTTTCAAGAAAACCCTCGATTAAATTGAGAAAACAATGTTATTCCAAATTACAACACAGTTTTTTCCCTGATTAGCAAATTAAAAGTAAAATTGAATACAACATTGGAAAACTGAGATCTTGGCTCAGTTTTTACCGTTCTTGTAAATATTGAATACCGTTGAAAATATATTGGTTCTCTCAGTTTAATTTTCGATTGAAAAAACTCTTATCTCCAAATTAGAGAAAATTTGCTTTTCAGAGGGCTTTTTCATTTTCGAAAATTTAATGCTGATCCCAAAAAAGTGGTAAAAAATTGAGAAAAGTTATTTAAAGGGAGCGAACGTGGATTTGTATCTCAAAAATCGAATTTTCTCGAAAAGACCTTAAAAATCAAAAGAAAACTCGCAAGCCCCCTGGACCCCCAGTTACCTCTATTTACATACTTCGGACAAAATTATTTAATTAACAGAGTGTTTTTTAGCTCACGCGTGTCACATAAACCCGTTTTCAATTTCGGTTGAAGATTGGTTAACTTCCTCCCACTAAATCAGAATCTTATATAATCACCGCGTCATAACAAAATATCGCATAGGTTACACCAGGTCACACGATCCTTAGTTCCGTATCATCGATAGCCTTTTAAAAAGTTAGTCTTCAGATAGGAAGGTGTTTTATAGTTTTATTGAGATTACAACGTTATTTAAAAGAACTCCACAACATATGGTAAACTACAAGTAGCTGTTTATTGCATAGGTTACACGATCCTTAGTTCCGTATCATCGGTATCCATGTTGTCGTCCCAGATTTTGTTACGAAATTTCGTTAGCTTTTTTGGCTAGTTAGTCCATGGCTAAAACACATTCTGTGTTAAAAACGCGGCAGGACGCTCATACTTTATCTCCTATGAGAGAAGAGCTATGAGCATTGAAAATGTCTCAGTAATTTCAATGTTTTTTATTGTTTTAAATAAAATAACAATTAGAAAACATAGAATAATTATTGACAAACAATTTCCGAATTCGCTGTAAGCCAGTCTCGACGATGCCTAATTCTTCCACGAATATGAATTCACAGGTAGGTAATTTTATGTTATGGTGCGCGTCTACAATTACTATTTAACCAAGATTAACTTCTCAACCAAGTAACAACAAAACAAGCGGCATTGTTTACTATATCCATATATAACATAAATAAATCTTAAACTACGACGTGAATAGAAGAACAAGTACGAAAGTGATGCGTAATAAATCGAGAGCTTTCTAACGAGTGGAGAACGATTTTTGTCCTGTGAGAACTAGAGAACTTTCATTTTCCCAGCAACGGCTTGGTTGTACGTGAAAATCGAAAGAAAACAACACCTAACTTGTTTATAGGATTCGTGACTTTTTTTCTTTGCGTAACAAAATTTCTGTAATAAAATTTCCGGTTGACCCGTCGACTAAGACATTTTTATGTCAAAAAACTCATATCTTGCAAGGGGTTGTGCGAGAAAGGTGCAGTTGGTAGCATTCTGCTTCATTTTGACATTTTATGTATTTACTTTGGCACATAAACGAAAAAAGTGTTTAAATAAAAGCGTTAAAAAAAGCGTACAACTGAGTCGCTGCTAGGGAAATGGTACTTCGTCGTTTTTCATCCCACAAAATTCGTTGACCATTCGTTCCAAAGCTCTCGATTTATCCAACCATATTATGTTAACTACTGCGAAGTGCGCGGCCAACAAGCTGAGTTATGAGCATGGTTTTATGAATGATTGTTTACACACAGGTGATCATTCTCAATAATTGATATTGTGAACACGGTTGCAACCGCTTGTTAATTTCTGATGATTTGATTTAGCTGGTGTTTCGATGATTTGATTCATAGCAGGTGATCCGAATATTACGAGAACGGTTTGATTTGTGAAGAGGTGGTTTAATCATTTAGGTTTCCACCTTTTAGGAATGACGATAGGCAGCCAGTTTTATGATTTTTTTATTGAAGCAACGTTTCTGCCACCAACATTGGTGAGACCCTAGTCATGCTAGACAAGATAAAAGTAGAGTATTATAAATTATCTATTTGTTAAACTATGGTAAAAATTGTAAACAAACGGCCTTATTAATAGTGGGTACATAATTTTTATCTTACCTTAAATTGTAGAGAGTTGTACAGAGAGGAACAACAATTAAGTTACTTGGAGTTTCTCTCTGTACAACTCTCTACAATTTAAGGTGATTAAAAAACTAAATGTACCCACTATCATTAAGGCCGTTTGTTTACAATTTTCACCATAATTTATTAAATAGATAATTCTAATATTCTACATTTATCTTATATAGCATGACTAGTGCCTCACCAATATTGGAGGCAGAAATGTTGCTTCAATGAAAAAATCATAAAACCGGCCGTCTACCGTCATTCCTAAGAGGAAAACACTTACACTACTTCATTTAATTATGCAGCCATACAAAAGGTGAAAATTCACTTCAACCACATCAATTTAATAATTTTAGTCTCTATATTAGTGATTTATAACAGGACAGTAACATAGGAGGTCACCAATTGGACAGTTTTTGCCCAACCTCCGGGCATTCCGCATTTTCATCCAACAACTAACAAAATTGTCACGCATGATTCCCGCTTAAAAGGATTTGGTTAAGCATTCGGGTCTTCGTTTGTTGATTGGAATGAAAGTTGGGAGTAGACCGCTGTGATGCATCCGGAAACGAACATATTGATATATTGATCCTATTCTTAGCCGTACAAAGAGATTAAGTGACATTAGTAATATACATTTGAACTAAAACGGTAACGCTAGTTACATAAAGGTAAATTTGATCATCAAAAATAAGGTTGTATTCGATAATCATCAGAAACGCTTGCATACAAGTCTGCAAAACATTGGGACGTTTTGTCTTTAGCTGCAGACTCGTATGCAAGCTCTAAAACCCACTCAGCTGATCCGAACCCTAGGCATCGTCAAGAAAACGTCCTAAAGAGGCTACATTCGAAATTACAGATTCCTAGATTGTAAAGTATAGAAATTATCTATTAAAATGATTTAACCACCGCTTCACAAAAAAATCAAACCGTTCTCGCAATATTCGGATCACCTGCTATGAATCAAATCATCGAAACCAGCTCAATGAAATAATCAGAAATTAACAAACGGTTGCAATCATGTTCACATTATCAATTATTATTGAGAATGATCACCTGTGTGTAAACAATTATTCATATCATTCTCATAACTCAGCTTGTTGGCCAGGCACTTCGCAGTAGTTAACATAATATGGTTGGATAAATTGAGACCTTTCGAACGAATAGTCAACGAATTTTTCGGGATGAAAAATGACTCGGTTGCAAGCGGAAATCATCAGAAAACCAACCGTACCGTAACGCTTTTTTTTTACGCAAAAATGTAGTCAAAAAGCCTGTTTTTTTTTTTAAAAGTTTTTTGTTAACGCATTTTTTTATGTATGTATATATGTATATATGTATGTATATATGTATGTATGTATATATGTATGTATGTATGTATGTGTCATTCCAGACGATAACTGTCCGTAGAATTGTGCTAGAAACTTCAAACAAATTTTAAAATGTTAAGGACACAAAACGAAAGTTCAAGTTCGTTTTTTTCGTTTATGTGAAAAAGTAAAGACATAAAATGTCAAAACAACTCGTTCGGTTTTCATTCGACAGAAATTTTCACCATCATATGGCAAGAGCTCAATTTAACTTGGCGTTCAAGAGCACCGTCATACTATATGGACTGGTGATGAGGGTTGGACGTGCTGTTGAACTTCTTGTCCCAATTTATAGTAAAATCATACTTTGCATAAAACGATTCAAAAATAAAATCTTGCTAAGCTACACGCAAAGTTAATTAACTACATACAATTACCTGTTTTGGTAGATTTACTAAAAATTCACCTCGTTTCACTCTTGGTAGGTACTGATTTATCAATATTCACCACAAATCCTACTCTTAACTTTGTCAACTATTGTACCTATGTTAATTTTGAATTATTATGTCCGAAAATGGAACTTTTAAATCGATTAAGAAAAACATATCCCCCCCCCCTCTCCCCCTTCCCAGAACCATAATTCATTTCAAAAGTTGTAAAACATTGCAATTCGCAAACTTTCAACATTTTTAGGTTTTCATTAAAATTTTAAAAAATACAGAAATGAATCAAATTTTACCGAACCCAAATTGGCGAAATTTGACCAAAAAATTGACTAGATGGAAGTAAAAACCGTGGCACTATTTTCAATAAATCCGAAGAGATAAAATCTAAGTGTTGCTTTTATTATAATTCAATTGCCTGCAAATGGGCTTATTGTAGCATTGAAATTTGTTAAACACAACAGTTTTACATCTTGTAGTGTGAAACTTAACAATAATCTTTCCGTAACGCTTTTTAATCAGCGGTTGTTCCTCTAACGTTAAAAATAATGTTAACATGAGTGTTAATGAGAACATATACTTTTCGAGGAAATGATATTGAAATTGGCTATTTACTGAAATTTCTTCGTTGAAATTATAAACTTTGAAAAGATCTCGTCTCAAAATCGGCTCTTATTTGTAATTCAATAATCAATGGTCCATTGGAAGTGGACAATTTTGGATTTTCCGTATATATTATACTCGCTACAAACTGAGATCCTAGTGAACCTGAGAAGGCTACCAAGAAGGAGTAACAGCCGGGCGATTTCATCCTTGTAACACTCGTAAATACCTTAATTTTCATAATTTTTATGAAATTCTCATGGATAATGAGCGAAATTTGACGAGATGAAATTTCATTTAATTATCGAGGCAATGAATATAAATTAATTGATCATTGATCTGTGCAGAAGAGAAAACTATCTATAAAATAATAAACTAGAGTAATATGCGGCGTCTTAATAAAATTTATGAGTGTTCATATTGAACTAAATGGAATAAAAATCGGGATGTTTTCTACATTATCAATGAGGAAAGTGCTTAATAAAGTTGTCCATTAAGTTATGATAAGTTATGATTAGAGTGATAAATTGATAATTTACTGCTTATTATTATTTAATTAAATTATGGAGGAGAATAGTTGATTTTTCTATAGCATTTCCAAGTCGGATTGAGAATTTTCCAAACCAAATTGAGAATTTTCCAAACCAATTTGAGATTTTCCCAAAGTAATTTGAGATTTTTCCAAACCAATTTGAGATTTTCCCAAACCAATTTGAGAATTTTCCAAACCAATTTGAGAATTTTCCTAACTAAGAATGTTCTAAAAAAGAAAGAAGAGAATCATCCAAACCAAAGTGACAATTTTTCAAAGCAAATCAAAACTTTTAATTAGGAATAAAATTGCACAATACATCGTTAAAAGAAAGAAATTCGCATTTTTTTAATTTAAAAAAAAATCACATTTTTCATATTTTTTAGAAAAATGAGGTATTATGAAAATTCAATGTAGAGGGTTCTCAGCTGCTGCGTTTTGGATCGTGTCTAGTTTGTTGTTTCTCAAATTGTTTTGGAAAATTCTCTAATTGTTTTGGAAAATTTGGTTCGGAAAATTCTAAATTTGGTTTGGAAAATTCTCAATTTGGTTTGGAAAATTCTCAATTTGACTTGGAAATGGTATATAATGTAGAATTGGATTTATTTCGTAAGATAGAGAAAGTGGTGTTTGGTGAGAGAAGAAGAGGTGGAGGGGGTAAATTTTATTTTGGTCCATGCTTTGGATGGGTTGCATAGGTTACCTGTTCCAGTCACATCTCTTGATGACCTGATCTCTGAAGAATCAGGTCCACCCTGTTCACCAAGCTACCCGACTTTGAACTGGAAATGCTCGTGAAAAGCGGCGGCGGTTGCCCCTCGCCCGCGTAGAGGGCGCTACAGGTGATGTGACTCGCGCAGGACCGAGGGGGGGCGCTCTCGCCCCTTCGCCGCCCCGCTTACATCCCTCCCGCCCCGCTTACATCTCCCGCTTCCCTCCGCCGCGTTTACGTCGTTCCCTCCACCCGTCCCGCTTATATTAACCCCCTTCCCCTCTTTACCCGCCCTGCCCGTGCTCTACGCCCCGGCAGGCGCTGGGAATCAATCCCCCCCTTCAGCGGGCGGCCCTGCATCGAATTCTTGCAGGTGTCTCGGAACTCAAAACCTGGCTGTCCAGGCCACACAGCTTGCAACCGAGGTGCGCGAGCTATAGCATTTCCAAGCCAAATGAAACCTTTTCCAAGTCAAGTGAAACCTTTTCCAAACAAACTGAAACCTTTTCCATATCAAATGAAACCTTTTCCAAACCAAATGAAACCTTTTCCAAACTAAATGAAACCTATTGAGAAAATGAGTGAACTGAGGTATCTAGATAGACCCACTCACATTCAACAGTAAAAAATTTGTCAAACTTACTTGTTTCCTATTCTACTAAGGTGATATCCACTTCGGTAATCCTATGCCTGAAATTCATCGAATTTTCATTTTGTCAACTCTTTCTATGATAGGTAGAATTGCATCTACCTGCAACTTGCAGGGTACCTACCTATCTAGGTACCTCAGTTCACTCATTAGCGAATTTTTGCAGAAAATTAAGCTATTGTTTTCGCCTCAAAATTTGTAGAATGTGAATTTTTGAAAAAATTTTATGCAGAAATCCGTTTCAGGCTATTCTGAAACATTTGCTGAAGTTTAACGCATTTTTTTATGTATGTATGTATGTGTCATTCCAGACGATAACTGTCCGTAGAATTGTGCTAGAAACTTCAAAAAAAATTTAAAATGTTAAGGACACAAAACGAAAGTTCCAGTTCGTTGGCCAGCATGATCGGATTACCTACATCTTCGGGTTGAAATTTTCAAAAATGTAGTAAAAAATTTCAAAATAGCCTGTTTTTTGCGATTTGTTGTGCAAAATAATTGTTTCAGCATACTAACATGTGGTATATTCGGAATCAGCGTAAAATTTCCTATAAGAATATGTATCAAGGTTTCAAAAATTTCAAAGTTGAAAAATCAGTCAAAAATCGAAATAATGCCGTTCGATAGTTGTAAAAATCGGTAATATTTGCATGAAACATTGTCCAAATTCAGGTTTAACTACTCTTATGTATCGACTGAAATGTCGAAGATTTCTTCAAAAATTCGCTCATGGGGTCATGCTGCATGACTGGACTTTTTTCTCAATAGGTTTCATTTAGTTTGGAAAAAGTTTCATTTGATTTGGAAAAAGTTTCATTTGGTTTGGAAAAGGTTTCATTTGGTTTGGAAAAGGTTTCATTTAATATGGAAAAGGTTTCATTTGGTTTGGAAAAGGTTTCATTTGACTTGCAAAAGGTTTCATTTGACTTGGAAAAGGTTTCATTTGGCTTGGAAATGCTATATCACAGCAGTTTTGAACTAGGTATTAAAGAATTCGAATTCCAACATTCGTACCAAACTACCCCAGTTGAAATACATACCGATCAAGAGCTTCGTTCTCAGCGCGCGTTCTGACAGCCTCGAATTCATCAGAACCGGGACGGAAAATCCCGGGGTGTTCCGAAACTTGTGGAACCGCGTTCTGCACTGCGAACGATTTCAGAACGGTAATGGTAGAGGGAACTATCCTGATAACGGTGGGCTAATTCCTCCGCGAGCCCACGGCTTATTCTAAGGTGCTAAACAAACTGTTTCATCGTCGTGTCTAGGGACAATTTCTTCGAAAAAATTCGAGTTTCGTGGATGTAGATGAGATCCAACTAAAACTTCAATTTCGTCCTCATCGTCTACAAACCACGAAACCTAACCACCATCGTTGAAACTATCACTTTTCGAACTTGACAAGCTACTAGTTGTCATTTCGATGAAGAAATTCAAATGAAGAACAGCGAACAACAGAACAAATCGAAATTTTACAGGTAAAATTACAGGGAGAACACGTGGCAACCAAAGCCGATGAGAGCGTATAGTTTACTCCACGAGCTCCGAAAAATTGTGAAATGCGCATGCGTAAACAACGTCCTTGCGTTCGAGTTCTGACATTTCCGAAAAAAATCTGGCTGTCAGAACCGCTCGGAACTGGGTTCACAAAACACTGCGAACGCCGAACTCAGCGTTCTCGGCGTTCCGGAACTGGGCGTTTTGGCACTGCGAACGACAAAACTCGACCGCGCTTGTCCAGAACCGTTCCGAACTGGCAGAACGCACACTGAGAACGAAGCTTAAGTTAACCGTAGAACTGCACTACAGTTTATCTATCAAGATCCTCCACAGAGTTAATATCTATATTCTCCACAGAATTATCTATAAAACCGAAAAATACCTCGAAATAAACGTTGTGGGAAATTAAATTTTGCGTTGAACGAGACCACCGCCAGCTCTTAAGATTGTTCCTACGATTTTTGGCGAATTTTATAAGTTTTGTTCTGTTGATAAACCGCTTGATAGGAGCAGGAAGGTGAAATGAAATGAAATTAAAACTATGTTTATTTCTTCTATTAAAACAATAAATAAAGAATCTTACAATAGGAAATAATAATTAGTATGAACTGTAAATGGAACAAGTTTTACCGGAACTACCCTACTTTTTGGAACACAGTTCCACAACAAAGTTACGAGAAGCCTTGCCTATAAGACATAGCTTCAGAGCTTCATACCTCCTAAAATGGACTATACCATCGACCCAGGTCGGTATTAAGGAACTACTCTCAATTTCCTACCAGTTGCCACTCGAGAAGGGGTGTATGAAGCTGATTTATCTTTACTCCACAACTTATTTATAGAACGTGACCACCCGCAGCTTCAGTCATGTTCAGTTATGCGTCCCTCGTTTTTCCACCCGCTCAACTTCCTTATTTTACGTCCCATTCGTCCCGACGAACCACCAGAAGTGTCTTCTCTATGTGAGCCATTTGTTCGATAGGTAAATTTATTTACTTTCTCAGATTGCGAGTTTTTCAAGGACTCCTTGACACCAATATGAGCTGAGATCTTCTACGTTGGCCTAATTGGTTTTAGCGAATTCTCGTAGAAAATGATACTATTGCAATAGTCCTAAAAATTTCTTGAAATTGTCTTCATGGCATATATATATATATATATATATATATATATATGTGTGTGTGTGTGTGTGTGTGTGTGTGTGTGGGTCATTTGAACAGAGGGTGGCAGAATGACCCGCTGGCGATTAGGGGGGAGGTTCGTGTCAATGAGTCTCCCGACCCATCAACAGGCGCTTCCTCAGTTATGGATAACATCAACGACCAGTCTCATAACCCCCGCCTGCCCATTGGCAATCGGGGTTCAAGGGGAGGCTATTTCACTGGCCCGTATTAAGAAACGGCAACTCCATCTTGCCGCTCTGGACGTCGCTAAGGCCTTTGACACCGTTAGCCATTTTGCCCTGACCGATTGTCTTCGTGGTGTCGGGGCACCTGCTCGTTTAATTGAGTATGTTGCCTGTCTGTACCACGAAGGCGTGACGGTCCTCGAGGCACGAGGTGAGATGTCGGGGGATGTTGTCATTGGGCGCGGGGTACGCCAGGGGGATCCTCTGTCGCCACTCCTCTTTAACCTGGTCGTGGACACGGCCTTGGGTAAGCTGCCAGCTGAAATAGGGTTCGATCTCGCCCCTGGGGTGCGAGTAGGTGCACTGGCTTTTGCCGATGATGTAATCCTACTCGCCGAAACCCATGAGGGCTTGCAGATTGCCCTCAATGCCTTTGCTGAGCAGCTAGCCAGGTGTGGTTTGGTGGTTAACCCGGATAAGTGTGGGTCAGTCTCCTTGGTCCCGTCGGGTCGCCAGCATCAGGTGAAGGTGGTGGATGAGGAGTGTTTTGTCATAGGACAGTCTCCCATCCCCACCCAATCTGTGCTGGAGGTTTGGCGGTACCTTGGAGTTGACTTCATGGGTGTGGCCACCATTGCCGCAAGCCGTGTGGACCTTGGTGGAGCACTAGCTCGTATCACCAAGGCTCCATTGAAGCCACAGCAGAAGCTGCGCCTCCTTTGCACGTACTTACTGCCAAAGCTGACCTATGGGTTAGTCGTTGGTAGGCTTACTGCGAGGAGGCTGCTAGAGTTAGATCGTGAAGTTCACTCTGCTGTGCGCTCTTGGCTAGGCTTTCCACCTGGTGTCCCAAGTGCATACATCCATGCACCGGTCAAGGCCGGTGGGCTCGGTATTGTCTCTCTCTCAGCCTCTATCCCATCTTTACACCACCAGCGCCTGCTCGCCCTTAGGGGCTCGAGCTGGGAGGTCGCCCGCAGTGCTGCTGACCTGGACTTTGTCAGGCAGCAGTTGTTGTGGTGCGACCAAGCAACACCAACTGCTCCAAAACCCAGCTCATCTGCTGAGTTCGCTGCTGCGCTGCATGAGTCAGTAGATGGTAAAGACCTCCGACAGTGCTCTGAATCCCCCATTTCTTCCCAGTGGGTGGAATGGGCTTCAGAGGGCATTGGGGCCCGCGACTACCGCCATTTTCACGCCGTCTGGGTGGCCACATTGGCCACCTCGGTGAGGTGTTCGAGGAGTAGTCGCGGGACAGTGGACACCCTTTGCCGTGCCTGTCGGGGTAAAAATGAGAATCTGTATCATGTGGTGCAGCAGTGTCCTCGTACTCACGGTGGCCGCATTCTCCGTCACGATGCGGTTGCCAAGCAGATAGCAGGCGCTTTGTCATCCAGCGGTTGGGCTGTTGAGAGAGAGAGACTATATCACATGCCGAGTGACCGGGGCAAGAAGCCGGATATCGTTGCTGTCAAGCCCGATGGGTCTGCCATAATCCTGGATGTCCAGGTTGTCAGTGGCAGCGTGGACATGGAGCAGACCTGGCGGGCTAAGAAAAGTAAATATGATAGAAATGATCTGCGACAGGCGATATCTGAGCTAAAAGGAGTGGCACCTAATAACATCAAGGTCATGGCTGCGACCTTGTCATGGCGCGGGGTGTGGTGCGGGAAAAGCGCCATGGAGTTACTCGAGTTGGGCATCTCTGCAGGAGTACTCCGTGGTATCACCACCCGCGTCCTGAGGGGTTCTTACTTGAACTGGTGGTCATTCTATAGGGGCACTTCCTTTCATCCCATTCTTCCTTCTCGTCCTGCAACTTCCCTTCTTCCCTAGAGCCGGCGTCGGGTAAACCTGGGCGTCCTCCCCACTTTTTTATTTTATTTGTTTATTTTTCAATTTAATGGTGTGCCCCCTCCGCCTTTGAGGGGAGTTTTGTAAAAAAAAAAAAAAAAAAAAGTGTGTGTGTGTGCGTGTGCGTGCGTGCGTGCGTAGGTGCGTGTGCGCGTGCGTGTGTGTGTGTGTGTGTGTGTGTGTGTGTGTGCGTGCGTACGTGCGTGCGTGCGTGTGTGCGTGCGTGCGTGTGCATGTGTGTGTGCGTGTGCGTGTGTGCGTGTGTGTGTGCGTGTGTGTGTGTGTGTGTGTGTGTGTGTGTGTGTGTGTGTGTGTGTGTGTGTGTGTGTGTGTGTGTGTGTGTGTGTGTGTGTGTGTGTGTGTGTGTGTGTGTGTGTGTGTGTGTGTGTGTGTGTGTGTGTGTGTGTGTGTGTGTGTGTGTGTGTGTGTGTGTGCGCGCGCGTGTGTGTGTGTGTGTGTGTGTGTGTGTGTGTGTGTGTGCGTGTGTGTGCGTGTGTGTGTGATTCGGACTCATGGTGGCCGCATTCTGCGTCATGATGCGTTTGCCAAGCAGATAGCAGGTGCTTTGTTATCCAGCGGCTGGAATGTGGAGAGAGAAAGACTGTACCATATGCCGTGCGACAGGGGCAAGAAGCTAGATACCGTTGCCATCAAGCACGATGGGTCTGCCATAATCCTGAATGTCCAAGTTGTAAGTGGCAGCACGGACATGGAGCAGACCTGGAGGGCTAAAATAAGTAAAAATGATAGGAACGACCTGCGGCAAGCGATATGTGAGCAGGTCATGGCCGCGACCGTGTCATGGCACGGGGTGTGGTGCGGGAAATGTGCCATGGAGCTTCTCGAGTTGGGCATCTCGACAGGAGTGCTCCGTGGTATCACCACCCGCGTCCTTCGAGGCTCTTACCTTAATTGGTGGTCATTCTATTGGGGCACTTCCTTTCATCCCTCTCTTCATTCTCCTCGTCCTGCAACCTCCCTTATCCCTAGAGCCGGCGTCGCGTAAACCTGGGCGTCCTCTTCACTTTTTAATTTAGTTTTTTTTTTTTTTTTTTTTTTTTTTTTTTCTTATTGGCGTGCCCCCTACGTCTTTGAAGGGAGTTTCCTTAAAAAAAAAAGTGTTTGTGTGTGTGTTTGAGTGGAGGTTCTGTACAGCCGGGATCAAGAGTGGTTGGCCGGATCCCGTTTTAGTACAATTTATACATCACTGCTGCATAATATGGTGGGAACCTCTCTCGGTCAAATTCCAAAAAATGTACTAAGAAAATCATCAAAACGGGCCATCAACGGCTGAACATAATTGAATACGAATATTATTTAGCAAACTTTTATTCGACAAAACTTCATCTACAACGTACTAGAAAAACATATAATATGAGCGAAAAATATTCCCAGAAAATGACCTAAATTTCATCAATATTTGCAGAAAATCAATAGAACTGACTAAAAAAAGTTGAAATTCTACAAATCTTTTTTGAATCGCTAAATATCATCAACGATTGGATCAGCAACGATTTTCGTTGCTATAGAATTTGTAATTAACTATTTCTTAGCACTCAAAAAAGAGCTGAAATTTCAGAGTTCCGTTACTTAATATAATACGATAATCTACGAAAATTCGCTCAAACGATCATGCTGCATCAGAGTAGGGCGTAATTGTAGTCATAATTAGATTACGATTACAATCATATGGTTTTAGAGTTGTGATTACAATCACTGTTATAATAACAGAACCTGATGATATTATATTGATCACGCCCAAGTCTGTGCTGCATGACTGAAACTTTTTTGAACTGTATGCTGAACCAATTGTTACCATTGTACCATAGGTTTCAACACCTACCACTTTTCCAGCACATTCTCTCGCCTCCGGAGAAAATAACGGATCACCTCGACTTGATAAATGCTCTGCCTCGGGATGGGGCAGGAAAAAGTGAAAGGCGGGGAAAAAAATCCCGAACTGTACGATTTATATGAGGCCAGCGGATTCTCCTGGGGCGCCTCCCATCGGCAGATCAACGCGGCCCAAACAAAAGGAAACTCAGGATAGAAAATGCAGGTCAGAAGGGCAACGCGCAGGTACTGTCGTGGACTAGCTTCACTTTCCGTCGATTGTGGTTTCTACTGTAGCGGGTGCCACAGCTGAGAGCGTCATTTGCCCGCTGAAACGATCGCGTAGGGACGTGAATGATGAATATCGAGTGGGAGAGGGGAAGAGATATATTTTGATTCCAATTTAACCCTTTTCCACATTTTGAGGTGCTGACTACTGATAGAATAATTTACAAATTCTAAATCAATGTTTTCACCTCTACGAAATAAATCACTCGCGACGTTTTCGTGGAAACCAATTTCAAGACAGAAGTTAGTGAAAAGGTTGTATTCTATAATCATCAGAAACGCTTGCATACGAGTCTGCAACACATTGGGACATTTTATGTCTTTAGTTGCAGAACCGTTCTCGCAATATTCGGATCACCTGCTATGAATCAAATCATCGAAACACCAGCTCAATGAAATCATCAGAAATCAACAAGCGGTTGCAATCATGTTCACAGTATCAATTATTGAGAATGATCACCTGTGTGTAAACAATTATTCATATCAGCATGCTTATAACCCAGCTTATGGGCCACGCACTTCGCAGTAGTTAACATAATATGGTTGGATAAATCGAGAGCTTTCGAACGAATGGTCAACGGATTTTGTGGGATGAAAAACGACGAAGTATCATTTCCCTAGCAACGACTCGGTTGTAAGCGGAAACAATCTGAAAACCAACCGTTACGCTTTTGACATGGATATGTCTTTGCTCTGGGGGGTCAACCAAAAATTTTCGTCACGCAAAAGTTGATGTCACAATTTCTAATGGTGTTCACGTACAACCCAGCCGTTGCTAGGGGAATGGAACTTCCGCAGTTTTCATCGCACAGAAATCGTTCGCTACTCGTTGGAAAGCCCTTGATTTATGTGATAAATGTTCATATCTCAAGCTACCAATTTCCCCCTCCTTACGTACCTGGCTACATTCCTAAACTAAGTTGATTGGACTATAAACAATTTTAATAAGCCGGTTACAATATTCTTAACGTAAAGCAATAGCATCATTTACTCCACTCCATAGGAAACATTTTCATCCTCTTGACAACAGTCGACTGTTAACAACAACAACTCATTGTAGTGGCTTCTCTCCACAGTGCACAGTTATTTTCAACATTTCTATAAGCAAACCGTTGTTTTGTTGGAATCAGGGGTTGGAATGGGTGCGGCCCAGGGATTCGTTTAAAGTTAAAGGATTTGTTTACAACTCTCGAGGGCAACCGTTATGAAATCCCCAATCAAAGACGTATCCATATAACATGGTATCTGCTTGTAAAGCAGAAAGTGGAACTCGTTTACGAGTTGTTTAGTTAGGTACTTGATTTTTACGCTCTTTTCGTTTATATGCCAAAGTAAAGACATAAAATGTCAAAAACGTTTTTTTTTTTTCCACTAAAAATATGAGATACAATGTTGAATTGATTTCGGCGGCTACACCAGTAACAACTAATAACTGAACAGCTAGGGGTTGCTATGGGTTCTCTGCAGGGTTGCCAGGTGGGACTCAGAAAAAAACCGGACAGCGTAGGAAAGCACAATAGAAAGTTCCTAGTAGATCCGCAAAACACAATACGTCGAGCGGTATCGACAATCCGGCGCCGTAACTCTGACGCAATGAGTTACAGTGACGCATCCTTCCGTACAGATACGTTAACGGATTGTTAAGGACTTGACGTGACTTTAAGGTGCGGTAAATGTTTCCCGTTACCGCACGCCGTATTGGGATTGACGGATCTACTAGGAACTCTACTAGAATTTAAAAATTAATTCCATGCACGCGGCACAAATGCATTTTCTTTATGAATTTTCTATATGTTCTAATAAATAATATTTTCTTTGATATAAAACATTTTTGTTTAAATTTTAATTACGAGTATGTGAGGCTTTCAATACATTTTGGTGCACCTATGATTTCAATCAGTAGGTACAGTTTTTCGTGGTTGTACGATAATAGTGAACTTATCACATATAGCCAGAACATAGAATAGGTAATTACTGACTAGTACATAATAGAGAGTTCCTAGAGATCCGTAAAACACAATACGTCGTGCAGTATTGACAATCCGGTGCCGTAACTCTGACGCAATGAGTTACGGTGACGCAACCTTCCGTACAGATACGGTAACGGATCGCAATCCGGAAAAAACGTAATTGTCTAAAATAACCTTCTTCCATGGACTCAAATAACCTAGGGATAATTTCCTCCTTCCATGGATTTAGCATTAAAACTAGATCCGTTAAGGACTTGACATGACTTTAAGGTGCGATAAATGTTTCTCGTTACCGCACACCGTATTGAGACCGACGGATTTCTAGGAACTCTCTATTAATTATTGCTATACATCATCTGGAAACCACTAAAGACGCACAACTTCAATGGACAGCTAAATAGAGTTAGAAGAACCTGAGGTCAAAATTTGTGCTTGAGTTCTTCTAATTTCAATTCTTTGATTTATAATTTACTTTAGATAGATAGATGTATATTTTCTTTGTAAAGGCCTAAACGAGGCAATACAAAAGTCAGGTACACAAAATACAGTAATACAAAATAAATATAACAATACAAATACAGATAATTAAGTCAAAACAGGAATAAAAATAGTTCGAGAGTCTGTATGTAAAACTTATATAGTAATTCAATCAGGTACATATTTCCTCCAATTCACATTAAAAAAAAAAACTCGAGACTTCATAAAGTTCAATCTCAATCAAAGCCCCGCTTCAAAGTACTTCTGAACTTTTTAACGGGGATTGTCTAAATTTGTACTGGTAAGCAATTGAAAAGACGGGTACTTTTCTGTACCGGATCACTTGCCAATGTTGTTGTAAGTCGAGCAGCTGGTGGGCGTAAATTATTATTACCTCTGGTGGGATATTGATGAACATCGTTGCCTCTCATGACTGAGTCGGTACCACAGAACATAGAATAGAATTCTATACGCTCCCGAACAAACAGAAGGGAATTCAGAACATAGTAACTTGGAATTGTCAAAATCCCGAGGTCTCTAAAGTGACTACGGCAGCTCTGACCCGAATCAAGCCACCTCAAAATTCGAACTGCTCTTTTTTGAAGCTTGAAAACCTCAGCAGCATGACAGCAGTTTCCCCACAGCAAAATACAATACGTAGCTCTACTGACGAAGCAGGCAAAATAAACGGAAAGGAGAGTTGCGGGGGATACTGAAGACAACAGACGGCGCAGCATGAACAGCACCGAGGCGAGCTTGAGAACAAGATGTTCGACGTGAGTACGCCACGACAATCTATCGTCAATGATAACTCCCAAGAAGGTAACGTGTTGCTCAATTCTTCCATACAGTCGGAGGTCTAGTGATTGGGTCTTGTCTTCATTTAGTATCATGGAGTTAGCTAAGCACCACTGCTTAACAACTTCATCGGTGCCAGTGATATCACTATGAAGAGTATCGAGGGAAGATCCAGATATTACAGTGGAAATTTCATCAGCAAACAGCCGTCGTCAAACTGATAGGCCAAATCATTGACGAACAGCACAAAAAGGCATGGACCCAGCACAGACCCCTGCTTCACGCTAATTGCGGGATGCTAATTTCGGAGGAAACTTCACAATGGTAAGAAACTAGCTGCTTCCAGCCTTCGAGGTATGAAGAGAAGAAAGTTAAAGCGTCGTGATTGAAACCTAATTAAATGGAGCCTGGAGCCTAATTAAATAATCAACAGCTCAAAATAACTAATCATTTTTCGATTTTTTTTGTTTCTGAAAATGCTAATCAGTGTAGGTTTCATAATAACTTTTATAAAGTACCATAGGTATATGTAATTAACATACATAGGTAGGCTGGCAACGTTAAAATCAGTAAATATCTGGTCTGTAACTCGGCATTTCGCAACAAAAATCTCAATATCACCTACGACTTGAACTACTAACTTAAGATTATCCCCATTATTTCAAAATTATTTACCTCAGACTAAAACTGAAAGAGAGGATGCACAAATAGGATAGCCCAATGGCTATCAGAAGAGATAGAGAGTTCCTACCCACGATGACTACAAATGATTTTGGACTTTTCGATAGTTTTCTAACGTCGATTGCCAAATAAACGATTTAGGTAGGTCCTCCAGAAGTCAAGGCTGTTTCGTAGGATAGTAACCTACGATAGAACCTATGAAAACCGCCTATGAATGGCCGCCCTTTCTGAGAAAACTGGACATTTGGCGTTCAGAGCTAGGTACTTTGAATTTTCGTCCGGATAGCTTGGTGAAACACCGGACTGTCCAAGCCAAAACCGGATACCTGACAACCCTGGTTCTCCGTTATCTCCTCTGCTTACTGATATATACATAGATTATCTTGAGCAACAAATATTTAAAATTTGCAACACAAATAAACTTATGTACTGATATTGATATGCCGATGAAATTATTATTCTATGGAAAGCACAGAAAGACAACTAAATTATTTTCATGAAAAAATCAATAAATTTGACCCCTTCATCAAATTCACCCTCGAATTCCGTGGGAATAAACTCAATTTTCATGTTCTGTCCGTCTCTTTGGTAAACGAAAAGATGGTTTTTCAGTTTATGGAAAAGATATATTTAGCGATGTAACTATTCATACTACCTCAAATCACCCATTAGTCCATAAGCATGCAGCTTCCCATAGAATGATCAATCGAGGACAATCGATTCCAATGAGTGAACAAAATTATCAAAAGAAAAATTCATTATCAAAAGCATAGCGGCTAGTAATGGATATGGAGGAGATCGCGTTGATACCATATGGGATAAAGTTCTTAGGAAAAAATTAGAGATAAAGTTCCAAATCTGGTTAGGGAAAATGTAACTTAAGAAGAGAAACAACTGATAAGTATACCTTATTATGGGAAAATTTCTTATAAAATCGGCAAAATCTATCATCGAGGGGTTACAAAGTGGGTTTTAACACTAAAAATTGCCTTAGAGCAATACCTATCAGATTACGTTATAAACAAAATCAATGTTCAGGATAAAAGTGTGGTTCATAAACTAAAATGTTCTTGTGGCTACGAATATTGCGGTCAAACTGGTAAGAAATTCAGGGAAAGAACCTAGAAAGAACTAGCGAACATCAGGAAGACTTCAGGGAAAATAAAATTGTAAATATCAGCTGATTTAATGCCAATATTGGAATTATAAGGTGATATAGTTCAATGGAATTTATTATAACGTTGCGAAATCGAGTTTATTAACTTTGACCGTACGAATACCTACTAGTGAAGTATTGGTACCTGATTGCTAAATTTCATCTCTGAAACTGCTCCCGGGTCTACCTATAAGTAGCGGAAGCAGTGTTTTCACTATCGAGAGATTAAAAATTTGTTATCTCCACTAAAATCAAATGGCTGTTGTTGTCATTTAATAATGATTAACAGGACGTTTCCATTTGTTTTCGTCATGTCACGAGCGTCACGTCACGGTGGGGTTTTCTATTGATTTTCTCGTACAACTAATGCGTTACTAGGGAAACTTCCTTAGTTTTCATAGCAGGAAAATCGTTAGCCACTTTTTGGAATGCTCTCATTTTATCACAGCATCTCATAATCCCTAAGCCTCTGTAGTGTCAAGGAAAGCTGATTTATTACGCTCAGTTATAAAATAATATTGCTAACTAACCATAATGAACTAATAATGTGTAAAATGAATCATTATTAAATTATCCGACTGTAGAACCATAGGTCTACCGTCCGTTTTTTTTTTTTTTTTTTTTTTTTACAGTGGTAAAATTTCCACTCGCATTTTACGTTTTAGACTATTCTGAACAACTTTCATTCCGTGTCTTTCTCTCTCTATTTATGTGTGTGTATGTCCGCAAATCATTGTAACAAGCTTAATTTCCACAATATTCAGCCGATTCTTATGAAATTTTCCTGGTATGTGCGGGTTAGGGTGAAGATGGTCCACTATGAACCCCCCCCCCTCCCCCCGATGATTTTGTTCCCAAATCAATGCTTCACTCAGCGCATGCGCAAACGTAAATTCGCGCAAACGTATTTAGGTAATTTATACGTGGTCCAAGGGCTACCAGTAATTGATCATAAATTATTGATTAACCCCTGCTCATTCTGAAACAATTAGTGAACTTATTTGGATGTTCTCTCAATCTAGCAAACAGCTAATGAAACTGTCCATCAAGAAGTCTAGAACTAATGATTGGATGGATGCAAAACTTCTTCAGCTTATTTTTCCTTCGTCTCAGGATGAGTGTACCTACAAACACAAGCAGTTTCAACGAATTCCATGGTGAGATTGAGCTGAAAGGTAACAATGTGCTCGTGCGCGGGTGATTTATTATACCGACGATTAAAAAATTGCCGGTGATAAAGTAGCAATGACTGAAAAGTTGCCGATGCGCGTTGCGCGATGATCTTGAAATTCGATTTTGCTAGCCCTGCGTCGACCACGTGGGAGCTAGAATAATAGTCGCCCACGTGGGGTCCACCAGGACCCCACTCACATTTCTGGCTGTGCCGCCCTATTGTTGCATGGGACATGCGTCAAAACATCATGCAATCCATTTTGAAGTGTCTACGAGGATACCTTCCTAATATCGTGTCTAAGGTAGCAAAGTTGCAGCTTGTAGCTCTGAAATTAAATGGGCCAAAGAATTTCCTCATCTAAGAAAACCAAAAACGCAGGAGAAAGGAATAAAAAGCAAAACGTTCAAGTCTTTTATTTATATCAGAACGAAATATAAACTTTAGTTAACTTTTTAGGCATATAAACTCTAAGTAGGCCCATTGTTTTTCAATAAAATACGGAACTTCAGCCAACACAGAACTTTTTCGAAAATTGCCTTTTCATATTGCCTTTTCGCATGGTGCCTACGAAAGTGAGTTTACATTTAGTGAGCTCCTCCTCTAATTCGTATGACGTTAACCAATTGTTTGCAGTCACATTGCGATTGGTATTTGTTATGTTTTCACAACAAAGATCTCGTCGGACACTGAGTCATCGTTAGGCAAGATTTCGTCCTCCACTTCACTGTCTACTAGTATGGACAAAAAACGACTGATTCACATTCTCAGTTTTTTCCATGGTGCAAACAGGAGAACTAAGTAACCACTACGCATGTATGCTTAAACGATTGAAAATTAAGACAAAACATGTGTGTGAATGTGCCGAAAATTTGTTTTGCTAGGGACGAGTCGGCTGATCCCCTCCCAATATTTCCATTTGTCCGCGCTTCGCTTGCTTCTCATTAGCGTCGTTAGGTTGTTCAGTATTTCAATATGAGTCTATGAAAAATGATAAACGAAATAATTTGATTAAATAGGTAGTGAGTGGTTAGTGTTCATAGACTGGAAGCTTGTCGTTCACGACCAGAAAATGTTTCGTTCACAAACTGGCAATCCTCTTTTTGAACAATTTTAATTTTTTATAAATTCTGTATGCTTACGCAATTAATCTGAATTTTGTTTTCTAATTTCGATTCTTGGATAGATTCCTAAGCTCTTGGGGTCAGAAAAACGAGAAAAGATAGAATAGGAGCTTGGGAATGAGTTGAAGTTGAAAGGTATACGCCTTAATCCTTAATCGTTCACACACTAGAGAGGTCACCCTAGCAAGTACGAAAAGAACCTCAACCACGAATATGGTGGAGTTGCGGGAGTAGATAATAAACTATTGCAGTGCATGAGGAGTCCCCATCTGTTGGTTCATGTCCGAGTCGAATTAGTTGAGTTCAGGAGCGCTAGATCGGGCGGCCAGCAACGCCGGGATGCGTTTCAGGCTCAGTAGACATCAAGTTATCAGGCGTTGACCCGTTCACATTACCTGCCCACCTGTAATATCTATAACTAGTTCCACATCTACGAATCAATTCACCATTCAGTAATGTTATCTTTCAATTAAATTATTCAATCTTCAGGTTCTTAATCTCATCTCAGGAATCTTAATTCATTATTCAATCTTGAGGCCAACCAATTAATGTCATAGATTATTACAGGAGGTATTCGTGAAGAATCTCGATTACTGGATGGGATAGATCCTTTCACGACGGCCCAGGTACTTGGTTTACCTGGGTACTCAACCAATTATATAGAGTGGTCGGTTCAGAATGTTGAATAAACAATTTGTTGTAACTTTACATAAAATGGAGTAGAATGCCATCCGCTGCACCTTTCTATGTAAATCCGTTGCCTAGATACCTCTATAGAATAGGTAGATCCTCTACCTGAAACATAATCTTTGAGACCCTCAACTTTCACAAGAACGATTCATTCACAAACTCTTTCCAATGGTATAGTCAATTGTAATTTTACTTTGCTAAAATGGGGAAAATATGGTTTTTAATATTGGAAACGTGGTTTGAAATGACCTTTTATGAACATTCGTACATACATACGAGTTTGGGGTCGGTTCCTATGTATTTTTACACACATAATCGAATAGCAGTAACACATCTGGCAGATCTCTCTATCTCTGTTATAACCAAATTTTGAATAAACACACTCCTAATAAAACATACAACTGAGCAAAAATAAAAAATAAAATAATAATCTTAAAAAAAGTGTGAGTTAAAGTTTAAAAATCGGGTATAACGGAATCGGAAGTGTTACTATTCTATTCAACGTGAAAAAAATACTTAGAAACCGACCACAGGCTTTTAGGTTCATGGAGGGTCTTTTTTCAATAAAACCCTCGATTCTATTGAATAAACTACGTTTTTCAACATTAAAGCATGATTAATTCCACTATTTAGCCATGTAAAAATATACTAATTTTGCTTATACCGTTGAAAAGATTATCAAATGAAGTGGTTTTGTGAAAGATGACGGTCTCTCAGAATAATTCTGAGGCAGAAGCTAATTTTCAAACTTTTTTTATTATTATTATTTTTTTTTTAAATTTTTAATTTCTAGAAGAATTAACCATTTGTTTTTAATTAAATGAATCAGAATAGCGCTGAATAAATTTACAAATTGTCTTTCCTTAAAGACTATTTAACGCTATATCCGAAAAGGTGGTCAACAATAATTGAGAAACGATTATTTAGAGGGGGAAAATGTGGGGTTTTATGTCAAAAACGTGGTTTTCTCGAAGAAAAACAAAACTTTAAAATTGAGATGGAAAGCTAATAATTACGACATTCTACTCCATTTTCTGTCAAGTTTCAACTACTCGTTTGATCAAAATTTTGGACCGATAACCCTGTATAAACGGACTTTGTCATTAAAAGTTTTTGATTCACTTATGAAATTCGACCTCTCATTACTTGGCAAATATTTTCCTAAATCAGGGAAACATTATACATAAGTACACCTATGCTACGCTATACCTAATTGTGAATTAGAAAAATGTTTTATAATTTTCATCATGGGGAACCGTCACCACCTCAGCCGCTCACTCTCCGAGAATTCCATTGAAGCATTAGGAAGTGTATGGAAATGAACTTTGGTGCCTATGTATGTATCTTGCGACCTCAATTTTGTGAAAAGTTGAACCTAACAACATGCTAACAGACGTATGACTGTGTACAAAATAGGTTCGTGTATACATTATAGAACAATCAAATGGATTGATAAATAATAGAGTACGTTTTGCTTGTAACATACTTAAACGATTTACTACATTTTGATTGAAAACTTGATTTGGCAACGGTGATTTTTAATGGATAGAGTATTATAGGTTTATAGGTTTTGAGATGAAGTGAAGGAAGTGAAGGATCAGCCACCCGAAATCTCCAGTAAACTTATGTGGGATAGTGATTTTTATTGCCTCCGCAATTTAGTGCCGTTTTATTGCCTCCGCTCAAACTTTTGGAGGTTATGATGCACAATACATGAATATACCGTCGACTAGTCACAGAAACTGTCAATGGTTATCGAGTTCCAAGAACCCTTCAAGTCTGCGTGAAATTACTGAAAAACAATGTATATGTGCCAGTTAAATTTGCAAATAACCATTCTAGAGATACTCGCGTCCACCAATTCGTATGCTTTAGATGCTGAAATATGGGACCTATGACGTCACTCACGCTCTAACTTTTGGAACCCTTACCGAAGTGTCGGAATCTTAAAGACGCAACAGCAGGGCAATCAAAGAGGATATGCTCCGATGTTTCGACCTCTTTGCAGCAGAGGCGACAATCTCATGTCCTGGCTTTGTTCATCTTGTTGAGATGTTATCTCAGTGGACAATGGCCAATGAGGGGACCGTCAATAATGCGAAGGTCTTTACGCCTCAGTGACAGAAGAGCTGTAGCTCTTTTTCTCGAGATGGTTACTAGCCGCTTGGCTTACCTCGAGTGTTTTGCCAATATTCAGCTCTTTTGCTGTCTTCCCATTTGTTTACCTGTGGAGTAATAAAGCTCTTGGTGATCTCCAAAAGGGGTTCCGAGCCAACAGGGTAAAACTCCGACCTCTGCTCAGCGAGGCGGTCGGCTTCCCCGTTCCCAAGTGCAAAGTGAGTTTGTTGCCATGGGCGGCAGTCTTGAGAGACTTGAGACAGTCCCAGATCAGCTTAGATGTAATTGAAAACCTTTAGAGCAGCTTGGCTATAAGATAAAATTATAACGTAATTATAATTAGTGCATTATTTAATTGGTTGTCATGTTACCAGGGTGCCTAATATGAAATCGGAATAATACAGTTTAGTTCTTGATTAGCTCTACTCACTGTTTAATTATTTAATAGAATGATAATACGAGTACATGGTGGCAGCGTAGTGAATTCAAGTGAACTAATTTGGTAAGAACGGACGAACCCGTTGAGACCTGTGAAAGGACTATTGTCAAGGGACGTAAGATTTGACTTCTAGTTGGTTCCCGCGATGCCTATAATATACGGGGAGAAAAAACGGGTGCCTTACCTAAAACCAAACATTATGAACTCGCGACTCCTGCACAAGAGAAAACCAACGTTCGCATTTTGCTATCAGCTTTCAACCAAATGAGAGGTCTCAATGAAAACGGAGATTTTTGAGGTGCCGAACGGGCGTTGAGTTGAACGACGTTTCGGAAGAAAGGCAAATGGAGGGTCATTTTCGCCCTTTGAAGGGGCTCTTGCGGAGCTTGACTTGTTTCACACCGCAATTTGATTTATTAGTGGGGTTAATTTTTAAAGAAAAAACAAGGGAATGCAGTAACAGAAAGATTCATCACCGATTTGCATAGTTACGCCTAGGCCCACCTGTGAGTGGGAAACCTGAACGAAGAAATGTTGGTGTAGATTGTGAAAAACACCACGATTAGTGATAAGCTGCAGTTAGAAAAGGATCTGAGTTTGAAAAAGGCAATGTACTCATTTCGTTTACACGAAGAATTAGTAAGGCAGAAAGATTTACAGGAGTGCAACTTGTCGAAGTACGCAGTAAGAGATATATATGGCTCATGGTGAATGGCAACGACCAGGGAAGGCAGAGAAAACAGTCAGCGGAAAATTTAGGAAAGAGAAATTTTCGGATAAAATTCAGGAGAAACCTGGCAAACCCAAGGACAGGAAGTGTGCTGAGTGCGGGGATAAATGACATAAACACCGTTCAGATTGTCCAGCCTTTTTATACATACGTTCAAAATGCTGCTGTTGAGGGCATTATCCTGTTTTTATTTATTTACCAAGAATGTTTGGGTAGTTACTCAAGACGATTCACTGAAGATGGAACTCAAGATGAAACGCTAGTGAGGAATCACAGGGAGAGTTGTACATCAACAAAATCCAGAGCGACGGAAGAAGAGTCATTACTCTT
Organism: Adelphocoris suturalis; assembly: GCA_030762985.1. NCBI lineage: Eukaryota > Metazoa > Arthropoda > Insecta > Hemiptera > Miridae > Adelphocoris > Adelphocoris suturalis. The sequence goes on from CM061043.1 coordinate 104,589,846, forward strand.
CTTTCCGTAAGTTCATGGGCAGCATACGTTCAAAAAACCAAGACATGTGGACACGAACCCGGGCATACTTAGATAGATATCAGATCTTGTAACTTACTGAGAGACTAGTAAAGTGTAGGTGTTTGTAAGAGTTCTAACGAACCGTTACGAGGCGTTCCATAGAACGCTGGCAGGACCTCTAGTGATGTTCCCTCTCCCTAGCCATTCGAGATCAAAATATACACGTAGTATAGACTACAAGAAAGTTGATCACGACAATCGTTTGATTGTCACGTGTTTTTCAAAATTGAATTTCTGTAATAATCAGACAGGTTACACTATTGTTCTCTATTGGCACATAAGGTTCGATTTTTCCCATTAATTTATCTTGCGTAATATTAGACTTGGTGTGTTAAATTGCAAGCCATTGTCACAACATTCCTAGCATCACTCATGGAGTGTGCTAACACTTCAGGGGTGTTTTTGTTATTGGGAGTGAAGAGTACTGTGCTAGTGATTGGTGTTACACCGGTGCTGGTGCGTGCCTCAAGTGGCAGTATCACAGCAGACCCTGGTGGTATTACCACTTCTTCTTTCAACACAGCGTATACTGAGTTGTACTCTGTGTGGGACTCATGATCTGATTCTCTATTGGGAAATATTGCTCCCTCTTCTTGTGTCTGAGCTTTTATGGGTTCACCATACAAATTGACAATTTTCCGTTTCACATCAAGTATGGCTTCCCTCTCACTTAGCACATCACATCCTGCAATATCAGAGCCTTACCACCGAGAGCACAAACAGCTGCATAGGCCATGAATGGCTCACATCCCTCTATAGTTACTTCTAAGTGCACCTAGAGGTTGAATGGGTTGAGATCCCAGTCCCACTATTACTATATTGTCAAGGGGTTCAAAAGGTCCTTCACACACAGATGGATCAACTAGTGTGATTTGGGATCCTGTATCCACAATAATTATTCCCCAGGAAGAGCCTCTACCATTCACCGAAAAAAGGGGGGCTCCACCTAATTTCACTTTAGTTTTTCTATTTCTTTCATTTTCTTTTTTTCTCACTCCAGCCCAAGTAATTTGCTAGGGAGGAATTGTGTTTTAAAACTTAGTCCGTCTTTCAATTTCTGTGTCCTTCTTTGAGTGTTCCGGGTCGTTGATCAAGTTGGAGTCTTTCAGGCATTTTTGGGTTATGTCCCTTGCTGTTGGGCTCCTCGCTGTTCGTTTGGGGCTGTGGAAGTACTGGGGTTTTCACTTCCTCTATCTGAACTTCTATCTGTAGCAGGTCCAGGTGGGATCCTTTGACCTGCTTTAGGACCCCCATATCGGTAATCACACTGGTTGGTATAGTGTGTTTGTGCACCACAGACATGGCAGTAAGGCCCTCTGTGGAAGTTGTTCCTTTTATGGTAGCCATTTTTTTCCATTGGCTGACACCTACTCCCCTGTTGTACCCCTTTGAATTTTGTTTAGTCCGTTTTAAAGTTACTAACACCTGGTTGCGCTGATCTCTGGCACTAGCTGCTTTAGCCATATCAAGGTGGGTCCTGTAGCTGGATGCAAAGTCAATGGCTTCAGCTAATGTTGAAGCCTGACTCTGCAATAGCTCTGCCGTGAGGCCCTTCAGAATGAAGAAATATCCACTAGAGCTGGATTATTGGGATCTTTTACGCACATCATAAGCTCCCTGACCCGAGCCCCATATCCACAGTCTCACCCTTCTGTTGTTGCACAGAGTGAAGTTTTGACGTGTAGTATGAACGTGTCTGAGGGCCTTCGAAATGTCTTCTTAGTTCCCCTTCAAACTCCTCCATACTACTCACCATCCCTTGTTTAATCTGCCCTTCCAGCCGGGTCCGGGCACTCCCCCTCAACTGCATTAGGGCTATTTGTACCCAGAACCAGGCCGGAGCACGATACAATTTGCCAGCATCCGCCAGTGAACGGATAGTCCTCCAGCTTCTCACTCTTCCCACCACCAAATGTGGGTAATTTATTTCGCAACTTCATACCTAGCTCTGAGAGCTCCGGATAGTTGCTGATTTCATGTTCACTTTGGGCCGGGCAAGATTCTACTATCCTACCATATTGATATATATATATATATATATATATATATATATATATATATATATATATATATATATAACCCAGTTGATCCAATCCTCTTGTGTACGTAGTATAGACTATAAGAAAGTTGATCACGACAATCGTTTGATTGTCACATGTTTTTCAAAATTGAATTTCTGTAATCCTCTTGATAGCCGCTTACGTATATTAGGATATATATTATGATAATACTCTGCTCACCACGTTGAGCAATAAATAATAGACCCATGATCTGTGTAGAAGGGCTTTTCAATACTGAAATAATAAACGTCTGTGAAATAGTTTGTAGCATTGTAGTAGTGATAAGCTTTTTGATATTAAAATTCATTTCAGCAAGACTCAGGTACACACCTCTGGAACGAAAAGATGCATATACCTATTACCTACTATTTTCTCCATTCCACTTTTCCACTGGGATGTTGCGACCAAGCTACCAATGGGTCGCGATACGCCTGTGGGAACCACCGACTTGAATAATGAAAACGTCCGCCACGTCAGGTGGGCAGTATAGCTTCTTCACGTATTGTAACATCTCACTTATAGAATTAGTTCACCGGTACTATCCCTGATAATTTATGAAATTGGTCTATTATATAGCAACCAACCGATTTCAGGATTGAGCATGCGCACATATGGATGAGCACTATGCATCCAACGGCAATATAATTGATAGGGGATTGCCTAGTGGTTAAACAGCACAACGCCTGAAAGTTTATCAAAATCGGTTCAATCGTCTAGGAGTTTTACCTTCGTCAACCAATTTAGCAACATTAATTACTCAACCAATCGTGATAAAATGTATTGAACATCATTTAGAAATCAACACAGTTACCAATTCGTCCATTCTCATATATTGTGAGCGTTTCAGAGAAAAAATTACAAGCCTTTTACGTAACTTTCCTTAGCCCCTTAGGGTGTTGGGCAACTAAAAATGTATGCTGTAAGCCGAGTTATATGAAATATGTTTCTGCCATCCATCTATAATGTAGATTCTTACCCAATTAACGCACACTATTCCTTTTCGATATAGCTTTGCCCACTATATACTATTTGTTTGTTTGTTATAAGTAGTGTGTACACAGTTTGTTATAAGTAGGGGAGAGTGGGGTAATACCGCCAAGTTGGGGAATATTGCTACCCCATACAATTATTTAACCACCTGAGTGACAAATCTTGTAGCCAAATATCGTCATCTTTAGATCAGCAGTAGTGTTGGAAAAGTTGGTTTGGGGTCATTAATTTGTTTTTATCAATGATGAGCGGGTTCAGTTTTTGAAGCTTGGGGTTCTAGTTTTACTGTTGAGGAGTTTTCGTGGTAAGTGACAGTTTTTCATACATTTGTGTAAACTGTTGAGCATGACGACGTTGAGAAATCATTTAGCTTTGATATCCAGCCATGACTTCATGATTTTTTACAAAAACTTTAGTTTTCAATGATTTTTCAGCTTGAAAAGTTTACTGGGGCCATATCGTCACACCGAATACAGGGTAATTCCGCCATGGCGGTATTGCTCCAATCATCAGCCTTGTTGGAAATTTGTTGTGGTAATAATCACCTATTTTTATTGATTCTGAGTAATTAAAATATAAATTAATATTTAAAATACCAATTATATTGTGATGGCTCATCTCCATGTAAGCACCTCTATCTACTGAATAATTGTACAGTAGGTATCGACCTAACTGCCTTCGTAAATTAACATAATCGTTGAAAGATTCCACTCTTCTTGCTCCCGTTTTGATTTTGACAATGGACGTTGGTCTTGTGAATTTTGCTGTGACCTGAAGAAGAGCACACATTTTAAACTTTAAAAGCTGGGAAGATAGAATGCTATATAATCTTTTTTTTTTTTTTTTCAACGGGTTCCGTGTTGAACGTTGTCAATAATCAACCTTTAGTGAATCCTTTTCTTGTCAACTAAGCTCCCAAAAAGGTGAGAAGCTACCCAGGAAGAGTTTTTGAAATTCAATAAATCGTTATTCCGATGTTCTGATGAGACTGTTCATTTCCTCCTTGTTTCAATATGGTGGTTCCTAACCCCATGGCGGTATTTCCCCAGCTAGCTTTTTTCTTTCATGAGAATAGTATTCATGGGATGTAGATTCAAAACATTCAGTGTAAACATTGATGGTTTATTTATTATGGTACATAAATACACAATGATTACACACACATATTGTTATACTAATTCTTTACAATGAAAAGCAAAGTATGCTACTCTATCCATAACAATTCAAGATTGTCAATTTTTTTTCTTTGTAAATTGGACCGTTTAATTTATTGATATCATTCACGTTTTTATCGTGAATTCTCTTTAAAAAAAAAAACTCTCATTCCAACGATTAAGCTATTGTAAACCGTCCTATAATTTCAGAAGAATTTTCACTTAGAATTTAATATAATATCCGCTTTTTACGGCTCAGGTATAAAATTAAATAAGTTTCTTCTTTAGATATTTTTGTCTATGTCCAAAATATAGCGGATTGGTTTTCTTTTCGGGTTGTGACTAAAAAACAGTTACCTACTGGTCAAATTAATCTAAGGAAATATACAACAGTTGGAATTCCAAGACCGATAATAAATAATTCATGTTACTTACTCTTGAGGTTTTATTTTTATCAACTACATAATACGAACTCGTTCCGTGAATCATAACACTGCTTAAACGCTCAAATGCCATGGAAGCGTAATCGATATTCCAAAATCAGACGTCTCAATTTTCCATTGAAAACTTGAAATTCACATACGATTCATGTAAAGTTTACAGGACACAGCTTAGGATAATTGATTGATTAATTTTAAATTAAGGCGCTGACCACGCTTTGAATGATGGTTTGGTATTCATTTAGCATTTATTTATTTGATAAATAGCTAAATACCCCCCAATGCGATGTTTCATCAGACGGGAACAGATACTTGATGAGACTCATAGTACCAATCAAAATAACACTATTTCAAGTTAGTAAATGAGTACTATGATAAAACTACTTTATAAATTCCTGTTAGGATGTTTTCTATTTACGGAAATTTTATCACGAGACGTTAGATATCTGATCTGCGAAAATATATCGACTCAAAAACTGCAGGATACGAGAGCTCTACAGACCACTGCGCTTGTTGGATGTAATCGGTAACGTAAGGGCTTTTTAACCTCGTTTCGATAATTTAGCGGAGACTTAATAGTTCGAACCATCGTATGCACAATATCTTTGTAGCGCACGAAAGAAATTCGAGAATTTTTATTTACTGTTATGTGTTTTTAGACAGATCAGTAATATTTCACTAACAGATTGATGGGAAATGTTCTATAAAGAGACAGAAAAATGTGAGCTGATCCACCTAACTAACATGTTTCATAAAAAGAATTCTTTTAACGTGTAAGTATATGATTTGGGGCGGGGTCTTGCGAAAATTCCAATCACATTTTTGGGATACCCAATCAATAGCTTCCCCTAGTTGAATTTATAATGATTTTCCAGTAACAACCGAACCAATTGATGGTTTACTAGGATTGAACGTAGTTACAAGGTGAGACGTCTGTGCGAACATAAAGGAGTTCCGAACAGTACAGATATGTTTTTTTTTTTAGAAGGGAAACGACAGGTTCACTCATAGCAAAAAAACGTATGCATATTTCGATGTTTTTCCTTGCTAAAGGAAAAAGTTGCCTCTTTAAGATTCCTAACTATAGAAAGCTTTTGAATGTTCATTTGTTGAGTTTAGACAAAATAATGATGGTAACCGAAGGATATGATGGCACTGCTGGTAATGATGGTATTTGCTGTTTTTAGCATTCCTCACAAATTAGCGAATACATACAAACAAGTAACCCTTTTATTGCAATTTAGTATGCTCAATACATCAGAATTTGATGATTTCCCTGGGAATTAGCATGGATGCCAATTAACTAGAGTAGCCCAGATTAGAACAGATCTGCGAAGAAGACCTAACTAATAGGGAAATAAGAAACCTTTGTGAAATTATTAGCAGCTTTTTTGTAAACATGAACGTTTGATGTTTTAAAATAAATATATGATTTGGTTGGATATCATTCTGAAAATTTCTCATGTAAGGTTAACGTGGTTTTGGCAGGGCGTATTTGACCTAATGCTGAAATTTCAAACGAGACTTTTTTGGGAATACTTGATCATAAAAAGGTACTGCTATTAGGAAGTTTCTGTTTTCAGATACGAAGCTTTTCGCGAATTTATGAAGAAAATTAAGCTATTGCTCTCGCCTCAAAATTTGTAGAATGTGATTTTTAGAAAAAATGTTATGCAGAAATCCGTTTCAGGCTATTCTGAATCATATTCTGAAGTTTAACGCATTTTTTTTATGTATGTATGTATGTATGTATGTATTTATGTATATATGTATGTATGTATATATGTATGTATGTGTCATTCTAGACGATAACTGTCCGTAGAATTGTGCTAGAAACTTCAAACAAATTTTAAAATGTTAAGGACACAAAACGAAAGTTCAAGTTCGTTGGCCAGCATGATCGGATTACATCTTTGGGTTGAAATTTTCAAAAATGTAGTCAAAAATTTCAAAATAGCCTGTTTTTTGCGATTTGTTGTGCCAAATAATTTTTTCAGCATACTAACAAGTGGTATATTCGGAATCAGCGTAAAATTTCCTATAAGAATATGTATCAAGTTTTCAAAAATTTCAAAGTTGAAAAATCAGTCAAAAATCGAAATAAACGAAGATTTCTTAAAAAATTCGCTCATGGGGTCATGCTGCATGACTGGACTTTTGTTACTGCAAATAGGTCGCAATAATTAATTATTGACAACCCTTCCCTAAGGATCAGATTAATGAGATGTTTGATTAATTTGTTCCCTATTCAACCTCAAATACTGGAATTCGGAACGAGGCATTTGGATACTGCTGGGTTATACTGATGAAATACGGAGGCACTAAATTAGCCAAATGAGAGCTGTGAATCTAATTGATTTCTACTCAACATGAGATGCTGAAGTTGGATATTATGGACCCTTTGCGGTACAGCTGGGTTACAATGACTGTACCGTGGTACAGATGATCCGTCATTCCTATCCTACAGGTACTTACCGATTCAGTACTCTTTAAAATTACTGCTAATATGCTGCAAAGTAATATAAATTAAAATAAAAGTAAATAATCGTAGGCGATGCGCTAAATCCATTCCAGCGTTTATGGAGTAAATGAAATGACCCGTATCAGACCTCAAACGTCTCGTAATAAATATATCCGATGAATATGAAGGAATCTGTCCAATGATTTTTCAAAAATTGGTGGTGAATTAGATAGGATCCAATTGCGTAGGAAAACTCTATGTATATAAACATGACATACTCAGTAACACAGCTCGTATTCCTTCATTATGAGGATAACAGTAAATCAATCTTAACAAGCATGAGATATGTACCTGCCTACAATGGTTAATTTATTGTTGAATGAAAAAAAAATACTGTTTTACAATTTGTGTTTTTTTATAATACAATATGACTAAAGAAATTGACGTTAAACTTCGAATAATTGCACGTAATTAAATAGTAACAGTTGATTTATTTCTGGATTATGTTACGTCATCACAGCAGTATCTAAACTACACCTACCCATTATCTTCTCAAACATTTCATGAATAACACATCCATCTCCGCAATCCAGGAAATAATTCATTGATCTTTATCATCATCATTCAATTCAAAATAACATCCGAAATCCACTCTTGGAAAATATACATTACTCGGGTGTGTGTTAACATTCAGATAATAGGTTGAATTTGAACTCTCAATTCGAAAAAGGTGAAATACCATACATAAAATAACGATTTCACGATAATACATTTCTTGCACAGGTAACAAAATCACTTCATAATATATGTAATTATTGACTTCTAACAACAAATACTGGACTAAATTCAACATTCAAACATATTTGGACTAAATTCAAACATCTCTTGGAGTGAAACTCATCAGTAATTTTGCTTTGTCGACTATATACCTATTGATTGATTGATTGGTAGTGATTTCATTACTCATTTGCATATCTACCTACTACCCGTGAAACTGAAATAGATAATCGGTAACATAACATATGTTTCCCCGACAAATTAGCGAATAGGAGTTTTGGTTTGAGTAAAATGCTACATATTAATTGGATGTGCTTTCAATTTAACTGGTTGGCAATATTTTTACCTACCTAGTACTTACGTAAGTACGTAACTTCAATTGTTTGAATCAGTTTTGTATGAAACGTACGGTGGATTATTATAGGTTGGAATAGTTGTCAACTAGGGTTGATTAACATTGTTCTTTTTGCTCTTTTTAGAAAAATCCGGTGTTATTCCAAAAAATAATTCTACGTAACGAAAACCACGAGATTTACAATTTACATGAAACGCTTAGGAAATTGTCAATTATTGATTTAATTCCGATTCGCAATGATACACGTAGTTGTGCGTTAAAATTACATTTTTGAAATACCTACTACAGTACATATCAGTAAACTACTTGATGGGTGTATTTCAACACAACAGTCCGGAATCGGTGCGTGGAATTTTAAGGGTTACAGATGGAGAACTGTGTTCTTCGAACGATGAGAATTCTCATTAATCAGTTTTATTAGCATGCAAAAGCTTCAGTGCTGGATCACATAAATGTAAATGCTTTTCAGAGTAGGTACTTCTAACACGTTTTAAAACTGATCGTGATTTATTGAACTCCAAAATACTTGCATGTTGATGATTGTGCGTTGAAAAAAAGAAAAAAGGAAAAAAAAAGGTTTTGAGGTCATAGGATACACTTACAATGATGTTCCAAATGTTGACTGTTATATAACTGACAGACTAGCATTCTTTATTGTGGAACTGAAAAATGTCTTCCTCTAAAAATTTTGAACCATTCTATAGCTTTGTGCAGAGGTTTGCACCATGAACAGACAGTCTGAAGTTTCAATAATTACTTATAAGTAGTACGAATGCCGCATTAATATTAGAAATGATACATTAATGACGACTTATACTTTGTTTACGATCTGTTGTGAACAAAGGGAAAGAATTTGCATTAAGAGATTTTGTGAGTTTGAATAAAACAACTACATGCTTCCTCACTTTAATTAGTTAACCGTTATTAATTAAAGTAAGATCAAATTATGTAAAGATGAGCCACATTGCGGCTAATACAATGTTTTCATGTCTATGAGAAATTAAGTTGAGAAGAAATTGGCTTTATACAATTTGGTTTATGGAAAGAACCAGATTCACTCGTAAGAGTTTTATATAGATCTTATAGCGTGTATATGGTGATTAGTACTACCACTGCGGTGGACGAACTAATTGACTCTTCTATTTCAAAAATTTCACAATTTCATAAGTTCAAATGGAATATTTCATAATTTTACAAAGTTCCACGATTGGGCCTCAAAACAAATATCAATGTAAGACTGCATTTCAAGCAGTCCTTGCCATCCTTTATGCCCAGGGTCATAGTGTCAGGTTATATCGGACATGCATTCTATTAGGTTTTATCAATTTCTTACTGTTTTGAGCAAAAAATGTAGTAACCTACGAAAAACGTCTGGGCTAGTATATCTTGGCCTCAATGGGCCTTGAAAACAATATTGAACAGAAATATCAGCGTCTGCATAAAGTTACTGCACAGTTCATATACTTGATATATCGTTGAATTGAGTGGCTGAGAGATTATCAAGGTATCAAGAAAAGCTGAGGGATGTCGAAAATAGAAAACGTGTGTTCAAGGCCAAAAAAGATTACGGAACCTTAGAATGATGAGTGATAGAATTATGCGATGAATCATTTTCCTTGTATGATACAAACTTAAATATTCTTTAAGAGAACATGCTCCATTCCCATATCCACGAGAAAACAAAATCCCATCTGGCTTTGTGGAAAAAAACATGGAACTAGGGACAATGACTTGGAAAACTTTGCTGGTCGTCGATATTGTAAAGTGGAGTTTGATTATATTTAAAACACATCACCTTGATACACTATTTCATCGTCATTTAAAACAATGAACACATCGACAAATTCGACTGACTCGTAAGCGTAAGTTCTTTGTTTTCAAGCAAATAACCACAATTGTAGGTTGGAAGCTTTCCACTGGCATCAACAGGCAGCTTGAAGCGCGTTCACCGAGGATCGGCATAATTTGAAGTATGCAGGAAAGGTAGGAAACACATGATGTCTTTTGAAAACGGTAGGTAGACACCGAATTTGGGCGACTTGTAAGGGAACTTGTCTGGAGGCGAGTCAGTCTTCATTTGCATATTCTAAGCTGCGTGAGAAGCCGTGTCACAACACCTTTGGCTCTATTTTGCCACCTGGACCCTCGCCTGAGAATCCCCACTATCGCTCCTGAAATCATTAACGAATTCGTTCAACAATTTTGATGCGGATAAAGTGAATGATTCAAATTAATATTTAGAACTACATGACTAAGGTGAAGATTATAACTCTTTGACTATGCTTGTACGAAATTTATGTACATTAATTTTATTAAGGAAGATCACGAACAGAAAAGTGAACAATCCTATATACTTAATACCATCTGATGATAAACAGTCAGTTTGAATAAAAAATGTAAAATTGCTGCACATTATTACACAACGATTTATTATTCCAACGTTAAATATCCCTTGTGCGCAGTTTAGAGGGCTGCTCCGATTACTCAGCATATATGTCAAAATCTAGCACTAGATTGAGCGAGTAATGCCTGTTGCAGCTCTATTACGATTTGTAAACACGCTGAGTGCCGTAATGGTTGATTTATCCGTTTAAGAATAGAAATGTGAAAATGGTCGATCCGATCCGTGATCTTAATGAGATTTTTTTTAAATTGTTTATTTTGCTTCCTCACTACCAAGGGAAAGGAAACTTTGCGATCATGGAAGTCGAAAAAAAAGCTTGCTGGTCATTTTTGGTTTTGTGCCTGCGTGTTTATGCCAATTCCTTGTCACTCCCAAACCAATGCTGAGTTTCAGCCAAATTTTAATAAGATTTTATGGAATTGTGCCGGTCAGCATCTTTATGTTCCCCTATAATTTGCATTTGCATCTGATCTGCAATGGCATATGCGGAAGCGCAAATGTGAATTATGTATAACGTCAGTTTCGTATACGTACTATTGGTCTGATTTTGTTCAAAAGCGTAAGGAATAAGTTATAGGTTTCAGAAAGGTGCTCTTCGAACTTCATCGCGATTGTGTAAACCATTGTGCATGCTCTAAACTAAAGTTGGATGACACACATGAAACTCTGGAACAAGTCGACCGATACGGATGACGTTTTCGGGGAATATGTGGGTTAGCTCTTAGATAAACTCCTACAAATTCGATTTCCGGCAATCAACAATGGCGTGTGCGCATGTGCAAACGTGAATTTCTGATAACGTCGATTTCTCGTCATTTGTTGGTTCGATTTCGTTCAAACTCGGTAGGTAGTTGGGTATAAGTTCCAGAAAAATGCCCTATACATTATATCGTGATTGTTGGGGTAATAACCACTGCGCATGCGCGAAACTAATATCGATTGAAACGGGCAAAACTCCCAGCCTAAGGGATTGATTTTGATGAAATTTTCAGGGATTGTGTGGGTTGGCCCCCAGACGGTCATCTATGCATTTCATTGCCGTTGGATTAATAGTAGTCTGTGCGCATGCACAAACGTTAATTTCTTAAAACATCGATTTCTTATCAGCTGTTTTCGTTCAAACTGATTTCTGGATTTCGTTCAAACTCGAGAAGTTGTTGGGTTCAGGGTGATGCCCTTTGGATTTTATCGCGTTCACTTGAATAATAGGTAACTACAGCGCATGCGCAAAACCAATATTGGTTGACAATCCTGGAATTTCCAATTATTGTGTGGGTTAACCTTCAGACAATTTCAGCACACGCAGACATGAACTATTCGATCAATCATTCCGTCTTAAGTCTTGTGATGTCTACAAACTTAGTTTTATAATGAAATCATTCTTGCGAAGATGGGTCATTGAGTTTAAAAGTGGCAATACGATGGTTTCAGAGATTAAGCGTTCATTCAATGGGCAGTTCACTAGGTATATTCAGATGTCTTAAAATATGAAAATATTGATTTAGAGTGATGTTGAGTGGCATTCAATTGGGAAAATTTTCTTTTCATTCTGCAACCTTCAGTTTTAAATTCCTTAATGCGTAAAGAAAGCCTTCATAAATTCTTGAAACGATGTTTTTCAAGATGTTTAGAGAGCAGAAGGCAAGGGGACATGATCAAAAGAGCTAAAACGTGAAGGAGCCACGTCTCAGTCATTCAATCCTGAAAGACAATGCGCCATTTAATTAGTATTCACAAGACCAATCCAATTAGCCGTCTGGTTTGTGTTGGTAGAAGGAGTGGCGTTTGTGGATCCTCGTCTACCTCAATATCCGCTACCAGCCCATACGATGTTCAATTGGCTACGTCGCTTCAATTGTCTTGTTCAAACCTTTTTTTTACGCTTCAACATTTTTATTCTCTAAAGGAAGCTTTGAGTTTGACCCAGAAAGTCAAGTTACCAAAGAGTTTCCGAACATTCTCTTGTTTATTTATATGTAACGGCAAATAGTTAACATATTAAATAAAAAGGTCCAGTCACGTAGCATGATCGTATGAGCGAATTTCGTAAATAATCCTATTATATTAGATGATGAAACATTTTTTAGAGCATTTTGAGTGCATAGAAATAGTTAACTACTAATTTCATGGCAGTAAAACTCGTTCAAATAAATGTTCTGCAGTTCAAAGAAGATTCGAAAATTTTAGCTCTTTTTGGGAGTCCTTATAGATTTTTCAGCAAATATTAATGACATTTGTGAACAATTTTCTGTAGGTATAATTTTGTGCGTAAATTTTATAATGTTCATGTTTTTTTTTTTAATTTTCGTTGTTGATCAACTTTTTTTGGCTAAAATTCTGCAAAAAAATATAAATTTGACAATTTTTAGCCGTTTTTACCCTTTTTTAGTACTTCTTTGAAATTTGACCAATTTAATGAGCTCAAAAAGTGTTGGGAAACGAACGATCATTCTTTTGGAAAAGTTGATTTTTTGGCGCAAGAACGGAATTCTTATCTCTATCCTAAGGAGAGTTATCGTGTGGGATGACACATAAATATATATTTGGTACTTTCATTACTTAATTAACTTAAGATTTATAGAGCCATTGCTGTTACTTCATTTTCTACGAAAACTCGCTTAAAAAAAGAAAAAAGAAGCAAATCATCACACAATGTTTAATTATTTCTAACCATTTCGCGCCGATGCGCCGATACTGGTCTATAGATGATTATGTTATTAAAACGATTCTTAGATCCATCATTATACAAATAACAACATGGACATAATTAAAGTAAATTATAGCAATAAAACACCTACCAGTCCAAGTGCCTTGCTCCTCCTGCCTTTTACCTTGGGCTTGAAGAGAGGATGTCTCTCCAAACCATCTACTATATAAAGCAGAGGAGCCGCTAAATAAATCAGACTGTCGTCACAGTTGAACGCCTTCAATTATTTACCTACTTCCTCTCTACAATATATGCGTCTGAGAGTCTCAGAACCTACGAGTATTTCCCAATTCAGCCTCTTGGAAGTTCTTAATGTGAAAATTGTTGTTCACAAATGTCATGTCCACCAGCTGCTTGACATCAAAGTCAAAGGTATATTTTGATATATAAAGACACCCCCTTGGTATATATGGGCGGATTGGTTTATTAGTGTAGGTATGTCTCTTATAACCTAATTTGCTATTAGTAATTGTATTCTGAAGCTTTTCTGCAATGCCCAACGTTCATTGGTTCATTAGTGTTCATAATTCAAATTTTGGAATATAAAGTTATAAAAAAAAATATATTGGTTACAACTTTTTGTTTAGTCTCATAGTGGCGAGGACCACCTCAACTGGTGATATTTATTTTATTACATTACTTACATTTTGATCGGTATGTCCTCTTTTTAATAATTTAATAACATCGCCTTAGCTTTGCACCAGGTCACATAACGCCGCAAATAGGTAGGACTTATATCGTTTATTGAAGTACGGGAAGACGTTAAAATATTATAATTTAATAATGATTAACAGGACATTTCCATTTGTTTTCGTCACGTCACGGTGGGGTTTTGGAGCGTCACATCGCGACCGAAATTGCACCATCGAAATTATATCACGTTACTATGTTGGTTGCGAGCGTCACATGACTATGGTGGTTGCGAGCGTCACAAAACGATATAAATAAAGAGGCTAGAAAAATAGTTTCGTTATGCCTGCAGATATAAGTGAAGTGCGGGAAAACTCAAAACTTTACGACGCTACAGCTGCCGAACGAGCTAAACGATATCGAGATCGCAAGAAACTCGAATCACATTCTCATGATGCTACGGCTGCCGAGAGAGCCAAACGATATCGAGAAATCAAGAGAAATTCTGCAACTCCCGATTCGACCTCTTCAAAACGACACAAAGGGTGAAAACAAAAGGGATTCGATTGATCGATAATTCAGAGTTTGTTCTGGGGTCCGTATTCGTGCTTGATTTTTGACTGATTGATTGGTTCGAAATTTAAAGCCCTAGTCCACCGGTTACAGTTTGCTGAAGATGTCATGATAAAATTATTGCTATACCTTAGTCAGGCCCACTTTGTGGATGGGATAAAGCCCTGGGCACTAGATTTTATCCGAAGGTAATATATTTTCTGTTGCGTAATAGGTATTGCAATGTTTCTTCCATTCTCAGAAGATTAGGTACTTCTCAATATGACCGTATAACATGAAACCCGGGCATGACCATAGTGTTGCGTTTCAAAAACTGGCCCACAAATTAGAAGAAGAAGATTTATTGGCAAACGAAATGCATACACATAAGCCTCGTGGGCCTTTCAGTTGTGTAAAAATTAAAATTACATTAACATACAAATCATCTCTTTTTTAGACAGTGAGATAGTTAGGTATTTGTAGTTAAAAAAAATGTAGATAATTAAAAACAAAAATAAAGTATGCTAAAACATAACAATGAAAACAAAAATGTTGTGGTGGGTTAGAATAAATAATTCAGGCTGCAAAATGCTTCTCAGCTAGCAAAAGGAAGGCAGAAAAGTCAGGGCAACGACGGATGGCAATGGGAAGGGCGTTCCATATCCTTGCACCAGCGATACGCAGGGAATTACCCAAGGAGACCGTTCGATGGGTTGATACATTCAATACATGGAGCCTTCCAGAGCGCCCATAGGCAAACACGCCCTCTAGGTATTCTGGTGTAGCAGGGCCCTCACAAAAGCTTAAATATGAATACACAAATTCGAAATTTAAAATAGTTTACTAAAGAACAACCTACTAATTTTTCTGAAAATTCAGTAATGTGGCTATATCGGCCTTTATCAAATAAATTAGGCACAATTGAGTAATTAAGGTAATTAAGGTACAATATTAGTTTATTCTACAAAATTTATCATAGTTATGCCCGAACTTTTTTAAAGTTACCTGGATAAGTCATAGCCATCACAAGACATAGAAGAAGAAGTTTTGTTTTATAAATTTCTTCAAAAAGTGATTGAAATTGCCTATTAGTGCCTGCGAATCGCAATACTACATGGGTAGTAACTAAAATAATGTAAAATTATTTAAATTTTTAGTATTTAACTTTAGTTATGCCAATTTAAACACCGGCATGATTTGTTTCTCTCAAAATGAAAATTGCTGCAAATTCTGTTAGACAACTAATCGGACGCGGGCACCCAAAAAACCGTCACGGCACTAAGGGTTAACTCTTTCTTGCTAAAACTATTTTATTATCCTCTCAAACTCTAGTTGTTTCCCCCTTGGACTGAAAAGAAAAAAAAACTGCGAGAATAAGCTGTCAAAAGGGCGGAAAAATAACAGAGGAACGAGGTAAGAATGGATGAACCTTATTGGATACCGTCTTTCGCCCTCTAGTCTATGGATTGACATTCCTTTCACGGCACTCGGCTATTTCTCGTTACCCGGACGATGGATTTTTCGAACGAGTTTTCTTATCAAGATGGGATGCCCGTCTGTTCGGTCGCAGCCCAAATCATTTTGCCGCAGAGTAACTTTCTTTTCCCAACGATTTTAACTCCGATCTAAACAATAACATCAATCTAATTTATTTTTCGATTTCACTTTACAATTCAATTGCTCTAACTGTCCAAACTCAATCGGTTTGTATTCTCGTCATTCCTTTTAACCTTCAGTAGACTGTGAGAGGGAACAGCATGCCCAAAATCAGGAAGTTGTGTTCATGAAATTGTTTTATAGTGGTTAAAATTAGAAGATTTTCCTGCATTGAAAACTATGGGCGTTACGCTTCCATAGCAACGCATTGGTCGTGCGTGAAAATCAACTCGTTTAAATTCTATTCCGCTTGTCTCATAGAGCCTCTGTTTCAAATTTAAGCTCCACAGGTTAAGTAACATGTATATCAGCTTTAGAAGCCAATCAGCTGATCAGAGGTCTTTGCATCAATTAGTACCTTCTGCTTACTATAGTTTTGGATATTTTCTGTTATATCTCCGCATTTACTAACTATTTTCTATAGAATGGGGATTGATCGGGATTAATGCGGATGCGCCAGTCGTTGGAAAGTTCTCGATCCTGCCTCTTAACAATTTTAAAATACCCTTAAAACCAGCTCTGTCCGACGCGTGGCAAAGGTCACTACAATTGTTAATAAACCACCCTCTAGTGCCCCTAGAGATAATTATCCTTTCCTGGGAAGAGTTATGCTTGCTACTCCAATAATTTTCTACTGATTTTCACATACAACCAATGCGTCATTGAGGAAATGTAACTCCTTTAGTTTTCTTTGCAGGAAAATCATTCGCCACTTTTTGGAATGCTCTCATTTTATCACATCATCTCATGATCCCTAAGCCGCCGTAGTGCAACTTCTTATAATTTTTCCATTGCACTCAAATGTCTGTTACCACTCTAATCTTCACCCTCTCAATAGTAGATAAGTGCTGACATAGCACACTATCTTCAAAAGTCCGAGGCACCTTGCCTCAGCAGTAGGCTTCCTCCCGTATGTCGTCACGTCACATAACTTGCTCAGTGCTTCTCATCTTATTTCAAGTGTAAATCTTACATAGTTATTTTTAAAAACTCATTGCGGTGATTGTGTTATTTTATTTGAATTCGTTTAGGATATAAAATATATATATGAGTTCGTTCGAGCGAGTCGCGAGTGATTTAATTCGTACATAACAGCAGCTACCACCAGTATTTACATTTCAATGGATCCTGACTGATGTATGGATTTCGATCTGACCAACGCCCGGTAACCTATTGGTTTTCTTTATAAATTGTTGTCAGAACCATGACGACGAAAATTTCTGGGTCATTAAAATGACGGGGGGCATCCCCAGCCTAAACCGTTGGATCTTAAAAAAATTGCATCGAGTTCAAATGGAAACTTGAAAGAATAATGATTGTTACAAGGATTTTATATTCACACATGCACAGCAGCCACTGAAGATTAAATCATGATGGCATTTATATGGGACGATTAAATCGTCTTTGTCCCGACTACCTTCCGAATTTGAGCGAGATCTGACAGTTATCCGCGAAAAAATTATGGTTGATGGATTTTACTTTGCGTATATGTTAAGTGAAGTATTCATTTCTGAGCCATGAGACTACTAGGGGACCGTAAATTTTATGGAAACTGCAGAAATAAGGTTTTTTTTTCAAAGATTTACAAGCACACGGGCAGACACGGAACAAAATTTGTTCAGAATGGTCTAAAACAAAAAACGCAAGATAACATTTGATTATGGTTTTTTAGTATTATTTTTTTTTTTTTAACTTTCAAAGGTGAAAACAATGCTTCCGCTACCTTAGTAGACTCGGAAGCAAAAGGAAAATACGATTTTTTTATTTTTTTATAATGCATGCCTTGCAGTGAAAGTATAATGGAATAATGGATGTATAATATTATAATTTAAGATTTTACGTGTGCGCATGCGCAAAGGCTGCTATTGGTGAGCTAGTGATGAATTCTTTAAAGAAATATCCTGGGCCATATATGCGTAATTCCTGGAAAATTAATCAAAAACGTTGATGATAGTTGAGATAGTTGAAAATTGGACATTCGCACGTACTTCTGCAGTAATTGAAAGTCAAAATTTTAAAGTCTGACAATCATGGTATCCATACGGAATCACATGGTTTTTATACTTCTATCTCCCTACGAATAGAGCATGATTAGAAGAGTTTACGTTTTTATGGCTCAACGTTTGAGTATACCTATCCATGTTTATGTAGGTTGTCATTTTCCGAAATTTCATCAACACTGTATTAAATGTGTAAAAGTGTGGATATTATGTGAGTGGCAAGGATATCGAACAAGATAATAGGGTACAGACAAATACATAAATACCTAATTTTACCTAATTCGAAACATAATTCGTTTAATCCACGTAACTAATTTTGAGATTTCATCAAAGTTGGACGGAAGTTGAAGACTTATGTGGGAATAAGAGAAAGTATTCTTGAATGTAGGCAGAAATACGCGGAATATGGTTGACTTGTTATATTTCCAAAATTTCACCAAGTTTTCAAAGGAATTGATGGAGTTACTGGCGGCAGGCAGAGATTCGTGGGTACAGACACGAAACCAGGATAATTGAGCAAGATGGTTTAACACGAAAATTATAGCACTCATTCCAAATTTGGACACAAAACATTGTTTACTGTCCAGAGTCAACGCAAGACTGCACTTGGACGGGGTTATGAACAAATCGGTCAAGTGCCAAAATATCGAAAAATAAGTTTTTGGTATCAATGGATTCGTCTTGATTTTTTAAATTTTGAGTTCACACCGCTTTCTTTAGGGTCTTGTTCGAACCATGACAGATAGACTGTTTGAACGAAACATAAAAAAGGAGTTTTACATTTTGGAGGCATGCTGTTTGTGACTAATGTTTCAAATAAATCAGTGAATTATTCAAACAATTCATACATTTTATCAATACCTGATGGTCTTGAGATATTTTTTGTGTTTCGAAAAATGTATAATGACGGTGCTAACGAAATTAGCAAAATCGTACAAATTGCTGTCTTCATGATTGGTCTGAGGTAAATGAATCTTGAGCTTAGGATATGACTGGTAAATTAGGTTTTGAGCATATTCATGTGGATTGGGTGCTTGAAAGTTACATTTCTAATGGCCAACAACACTGGTATCTACCTCAGATGGATTACTAACGAGATCAGAATAGAAGCACGTCTTAATGCACATTCCATTGGACGTGACTACTCACCAATCCCGTCGCCTTGTTCCGAAATGCTCCCCTGAAAAAAAAAAATGAAAGCAAAAATCTTCAATAAAATATGAAAACATGAACAACCCTCACAAAACTTCAACATGAAGCAAAATAGGTTGAAGCTAGGAATAGTTTCGTGACAAGTTCACATGCACCTGCACAATCTTAACGATTTGTGAAACAACACCAATTTATTACAAAGACGTACAAAAAAGTCATGAAATGTGATTGAGAATATTTTGTGTTTTTTCTGTTATTGCTATTTGAGACTAACTTGTTAGGAGGGGGGGGGGGGGCTATATTAATTCTTGTCATATCAATAACCTCTTAAAATAGCCACGAAAGGAACAAGTTTTGTACGAAATATTACGCTGAGCAAAATAATGTGACCTTGTAGAAACGTTTTTTTTTTTTTTTTCTTGTTAATTATTGATCCTAACTTATTAAAACTTCAAAAAACTGCCGAAAATTCCAGTTTTCTCAATTTTTCATTTCTAAAACATAAATAGGCCTCATAAAAGTTATGGAGGACAACCAGTCAAAAGAGTACACAGTCCCGCTTCAGATGAGACCAACTGCGTGCTTCCAGCTTTAAAAAGGGTTGTATCTCGACATTTCTTTTTCATCTAAATGATCCCGAAAATTAAAAAATATATACTGATCATCATGGTATATGTAAAGGTCTTAACATTATACAAGAAAAACCCAAAAATAGAGCTATATCTCAAAATTAAACTCTGCAAATATTAGTAGAGAAAGGTTTATAATTTCTGTATTGGATAGCCCTTCTACGCAGAACTCCTGTCTACAATAATTATTAAACAAAGTACATTATTCATTAGGTATCTAAATATATCTGCATAGGTATGGACGCCTACCAAAGAGAAATTCATTAAATAACACACCTACACATTCCTAGTATTTAACACGAGCTGGGTATGGGTTCATATCACGTGATACGGGCATCGGAGTAACTAGGAGATTTTTGCTATGTTCCACCAGTTGATATTTGCCCCCATGTTATCGGTTCATTTTCCTGCCAAAGTTCTAGATCTAATGCACTTTGTACGTACAGCGACTCGGGTAGTTTCATCCGATTCTTTGGGGTTGTGGGACCCAAAAAAAAAAAACATTACTGTTACCTCGAAAGTTTTTGAGTTCTCACTTTTTCAATACTTCAGCCCTTCATTGTTATCCTTTAGGGTCGATCAAAATTGATACTGATGTTGCAGGCTCATAAACGGCCGCAACGGTCAAGGACTTAGTTTGGAGAAAATCTTCGGCCGGCAGACGGATTTTTATTATTGGATTTTTGGATTCAACGCATCACGTAACGTAAACTAACAACCATAAAATTTTTGAGGGAGGGGGAGGGGTTAAAATTGACTTAGCGTTCAAGAGCACCGTCATACCCCCCACCACCAGCCTTCGTATAATAAACCGGCCTTCTTATAAACCATAATCAGCCTCCTTATAGTAATCAGCCTCCGTTTAATAAAACAGGCCCACGTAATAGATAAGACTGATTTTTATAGTTTGGTGGTCTGGATGCTCGCAAGCTCGCATCTCAAAAATAAAAAATATCCTAAATCAATCCTTTTAGCAGAATACAGACTAGTTGGACAAAGAGATCAGATTTACGCCTAAAATGATGTTACGGAGGTCGAATATGAAGACGAATTGGATCTAAGTGGCACTAGTGGCGGGGGTTTGACGTGCTGTTGAACGTCAAGTTTAAAATTGTGTTTTTTTTTTTTTTTTTTTTTTTTTTTTGGTCGATCAAAGGTTCATTATTGAAAATAACATACCCTATTTGTCTCTGAAAAACTGTTGCTGTTTTTCGATTTAGTACAACAAAAAACGCAAATACCGAAAAAAAGAAAAAAAAAAAGACCCTATTTGCAGGATCTATAATTTTCAGATTTCGGAACCATTTCCACAATGCAGCTTAAAAAAAAGAAAATACACCCTCATTGGTCAAGCAAGAAAGACCCAATTAATCTCATTGACGCAGGATCTAATATGAAAGGCTACCATTCATATTTTCAAAGAAATTAAAGACACAAAGGACTATTTTTTCAGAAGTTATCCAAGGTATTAGTGAATTAGAATCAATAAAAGCTTAAATTTATTTATTGAGTTAGGATCACTAAAAGAATCCAATCCCACCATATTTCGTTCAGCCATATTGATCATATTTTGTTTCAGTTAAATATTCACTCCTATACGGTAATATATACCTCCTTTTGAAGCCGTTCAAACAGTTTTTTGTAATTTCTGAAATACGAGTACAGAAAACCCTATTGTTTTTGAAATGTATTAAAACTCAAATGGAAGGGCGTGAAAAGTATAAATGAGATTTTTAGATTAGGTACACTCGAAACCCCTTAATTAAATGAAATAAAATTAAATGAGTACCTGCATATTCTCAATACACATTTCACGACTTTTTCCTGTAAGCCAGCGTTATTGTATTTGTTAATAACGTATTTTGTTATTCTGTTAATTTATATACCAACAGAGCCAACAGGCCCTGTTATGTTAGTATAAGATGACATCGTGCATCATTGTAAAACAGTAGTAACATAAATATACACTCAAACCAGATTGCAATGCCAAATTCGTATGCAAGGAGGAGATTCTTATGCTAAGAGTACAATAACTTCTTTCCTAAGCCGAAAAAGTATGTGATTGATTGACTGTGCACAGAAAAATTCATTATCAGTTTACCAAAAGCAAACTGTTCAGCAGATGCAGAGATATCCAAAAAACTAAATCAGGGAATAGCGCGGACGTCCACAGCCCCAAATCCTTCACCAGCACGTTAGTAAAGCAGCGGTAACAAAAATGTAATACAAACGACGGGATTAGTTCCTTTAAAAAAATATCACCATTTTCAGACGAATAAGGTTACTCACTGAACCATTTAACTGCTCTGTTCTTTATCGTGGTCAGGAATTGGAATTTCCGTCGCTCTCCGGAACTTTTCTGTAGGTATAGAAATATTGTATTGTTCAAAATGAATTTGTTATCACATTAAAAATTGTAGCGTATAGTGGAATTACAGTGTTCACCTCCAGAAGTACGAATTTCCAGAGAACAAATCACAATCCTTTTCCAATATATTGTTTTGACTACTTTCAAAATTTCTTTCTGTTTCCGAGCTTATGAATTAGAAATGTCATAACCCCTTCCAGATTCACAGTAGGTAAGAGCAAAAACGTATTCAGTCATGCAGCGTGGCTAAAAGAGCAAATTTTCAAACAAAAGTTTTGGATACAATTGAATTAGGCACTTACTTTCTGATCAATGAGGCTAACCATGCCCTGAATAAAACTGAGGGGACAGCTGTGTGACGGGAAAGGGAAGGAAGTTTTAGGACATGCAGGGCAACTCGAAAACTAAACATTTTTAGTCATTTATGGATATTTTCCACCTAAAAATCCATTTTTTCGCTTGTTTATGTTGCTTTGTGATGTGGGAGTGGTCGCAATCGGCTCGGCGCCGAAAAATATATCAACTATGACACCCTCCATGCCCTATTGTGAAAAACCTATGTTTTGGGTTTTTGGGCTACTAAATTGTAAATTGGGGGGGGTTCAAATACATCAAATTTGTCTCCCCCTATGCCCTATTGTCAAAAAACCTGTTTTGGGTTTTTTGGGCTACTAAATTGTAAATTGGGGGGGCTAAGGGGGGGGGGGTTGTTTTGGGTTTTTTTTTCGTGTGAGTGTATGTGTTTCGTACTTTTGGAGGTGGGACACAATGTACGATGTACAGTGTACACGGATTGTACCAATGCACAGATATAAATAATATATATACTGCACATTGATAATCACGAGATGCTGCATTTTCTGCAACAACACGCATAAAATTGAACCCTACCTACATCTATTCTAACAGTATTATTTCAATACCAATATTGTGTCACGATGAGTTTTTTCAATATATCGTTTGGTCTGACAAGGCGAATCTAATTAAGGTTAAGTGCTAATTAATCTTAGGTACATAAGGCGAAAACATACGTTATGTTCCTTCTAACATTCGATGGTCGCCTTCATCACAACGACAACAATTTAAAATATTTGGTTGAATTTCTCTGATACTGTTGAAACACGAATGAATCAGCATTTTCAATTTCGTGATGAATTTTGAGATTTCGTCATATTTAATACCTATTTCCAATGTAAGGAAAAATAAAACTCCAATGATATACAATTAATTAATTAATGAACAGTTTAAACTGTTAAGGTTAATTAGACAGAAAAGGGTAGCCTGTTAGGTATATTTCAAACAATTCTGAGAGTATTAAAATGTTTGTATCTCATAAACTGTTTGAGAATTGAATCGCCAATAACCAAACTTGGAGTTGCATTCTCGAAGTCATTGCTCTGTCATATTTCTCGTACAATAATATATTTAACTTGATACTGTATCCTATTTTCAGTTGAAAAGTGTAAATTCAAAGCTAAAATATGAGCTCAGTTTTCTTTAAAAAATGCTAAAAATTGCTATACAGGGCAAAAATTGCTCGGTAAAATTTTAAAAATAAATATAGAGATACATTTTTGAAATTGTATAAAAAATATACTTGAAAATTTTCTCATGTGTCATACTGCATAACTGGTTAGTAAGAAAATTTTAATTTTTTATTTTGTTTCCTCTAGAATATTAACTTTCAATTTTCAAATTATAAATCTGTCATGAGTCATTGTTATAAAATACTAACTGGTTAATCCGGTTGCCCTGGTTTCGGGTAATGAAACAGGTGAGGTTCACACCTGATCGGAGATGCGTCCTGCCTCATCATTATTACTCCATTATGTCCCAAAAGATGAAGAATCATCCATAGAGGCTCAAAATGGAATTTCAGTACCGTAAGTTGAAAAAACAGAAAAAAATAGCTAAGGGGCTCACTCGGCCGTTTGAGGATGCTTTCGACCTCATCACCCGGAAGTTATTATTACCCGGAAGTCCATCGTTCAAAAAATCGGCATCACAGGTGGAAAAGGACAAAAGTCAGGAACAGGGCTTACACAGCTGATCTTGGGGATGCTCTGTCTGGTAATGTTTATGCGGAACTCTCACAGGGGCTCCATAACGGATTACAGTTCTAGCATCATACAGGTAAGAAGAAAAGGAATTACCTTCTGAGCCTACACATGATTGAGGAAAGGTAAACCAAATACGGACAGTATAGTTGTTGTCCAGGTTTTAGCAGTAACTCTGAGAGTTCGGATTGCAGTTATGGGTATAGCATATCACCCGTGAGTAACGTACTATTATTCATTCATTATAAGATCAGCTTAGAGTTAGCTTCATTTATAATGGTAGCTTCACATTTGAAGTTGTAACAGTTCCTGTCGACGAAACTGTTACTCGGAACTTTCTCAAAACAGCGCCAAGTCGTCAACTCCCCCACTCATTCCAGATCGTGCTTCCTTCAAGGTAAGAAATCTCTCTCTCTCACTCTTGTGCGTACAGCAATTAACTACTATTCACACCCCATTGATTTATATCTATAACCCAATTGTTATCCTCACCTATCCTCACCCCCGTGCAGTATTTTCTTGCCTATCATTGAATTTATTATATTCAATATATCGCGACATGATGTTAGTCAGAGAATCCTCCCTCTTAATCTCTTCGTAGGAGCGCCTTTTAAAGAAATTGGTATTAAAAGATTTCAAATGATTAATTTCGTGCCTCATTAAACAATACTTTATCAAAAATATATATAATACGTTTATATTGAAGAGAATAAGAAATTTAATCACGGCAATAACTCAAATTGTCACAAGGTGAGGAGCAACTACGTTAACCACGACTGTGGATCAGTAAAACCTGAACAGAGATGAAGTAAACAACTTCACGGGCACCATTGCTTGGATATTCCTGATCTACGATTTTAGAAAATTAGTTAAGACATTTTTATGGCTAAAAACATCTAAGTTTTCTGATAATAACCGTATTCAAATCGTTCCGGTCGTTTGAGCGCATACGCGTGATCCTTACACATATACACACACAAAACACCGATCAATATTACAAGTAATATAGACATTTAAAAACAACTTTGCATGCGTATTGTTCATGGATAATAATTTAAAGAATTACCTAATGTTTAATGCGATGATTTGCCATTTGTTTCATTCCCCTCGTATTCCCGCAGTGAGATTCTACATTGTACCCACGAGCCTTGAAATTAAAGGTGGAACAACCGCTTGTGCTTATCGTGGTGCTTATCTTTGATCACCCTACACCCCTTTGTGGTTAAAGCACTTAACATCACCCTCCAGACCAACCTCTATCTCTCCCTGAAGTTCTTTACATCAGCTCAGCTCTAATCACAAGGGATTTTCCACTCACTTTCTTCATTTGCAATTGAGATTTTGCACAGATCCATCGTTACATTCTCTCTTGTTTCTGTACAACTTACAACTTGTTCCATACAATCCCACTATAGAGAGAAGAGAGAGATCCCCATCCTGAGGCTTTTCTGAGATTGCTCTGTCCTGAGCCTTGCTAAAAATATACAGTTTCTATCGTAAGAGAAAAATACAGAAATACGATTCAAAACACCATAAATATGTATGTATGTTATGTATGTGTCTTCTGGATTGGTCGGCAATAATCATAGAACTTCACTGTTCAATCCCTTAGTATTAAACTATATTTCCGTAGATACCTGGATCATTATCTGATTGGGTCCACAATCATGTTCAAAATCGATCATTTTCAACCCTCGGTGTAAGTGAGTGGTCTTATAGCTACATTGATCGTTCCATCAGATTACACAAGGTGAAACCTATCAACCATTTCATTAAATGTTTTCCAAATGCCCATTTTTACCGCATTTTCTTTTTTTAAAAAATCAATCAAAACATGCGCTGTTGTATTCATTTTGTACATTTATGTATACGTATGTATGTATGTTTATCCTCGTAAAACCTGTTAATTGGGGGACGCCAGACCGAATTTAACGGTATGGGTCGCAAAATGGTCAGCTAGTAATTCAAAATAAAGTGGTTCCGAAAATCGTCATTGGTAACCAACAGCGTGAGCTGATTTTGTGATTTAAAAAATCCAAGTTCTATGGTACTTATTCTACGAGGCTGAAATTTGAGACGGAGCCTTTGTGAGCGAAGTAGGATAGGATTTTATCTTGCCGAACCACCCTAATCAACTGAGTGAACTCTTAACGCTAATTTTTATGCTATTTACCCGACTAAGCTGCAAATTGTAACGGAACTTCTGTGAGACGGGTAGAAAATGGTTTTCACTTGCTCAACGACCCCAATCAGCTGAGTGAACTCTTAATGCTAAGTCCTATGTTATTTACCCTACGAAGCTGAAATTCATGTCTAGCAAGTTGAGTGCCATGTGTATCTGTGAGATACACACTATTAACTGTCCCAGCGTGCCAGGTGTCTCTGGGTGATTCCCAATTCTGGTTCGCTTCAAAAGCTCGTGTATCTCCTAGATTCACACTTAAGGCGTTTATCTCTTCTTCTTTGAGGTGGAACAGTGTTGGCCACAACAAATCGGCCGAGACACATTCGACCTAGAATCTTATAATTATTTTCATAAAACGTGATACAATAAAAAAGTGGTTACCTACATAAAAATCGCTGAGTCTTTGTCAACCTCCAGTTAATTTATCTGAGTGAAAATTTAATGTGATAGGTAACTCTGTGATGATTTTTATGGAAAATACCAGTGGGGAAAATCGTCAAGAAGTTCGAATAGGGGTGTATCAGAGTGATACACAATTTTCTGTTCCACCACTTGAAGTCCCAAGTCGTCGCTCACAGGCCACGTGTATCACACGTATATACGCGGTTTTTTCAATGAAAATAGGTGAAATACCACTAAATAAATCTTTTACCATCAAAAGCAAGGTCTTTTGAAGCGAAAAAAATAAAAAAGCACGCTTGGCATCTGAGGACTTTTTTTTTTTTTTAGTTGAGATCGGACAGCTGTGGCACTCAACTTGCTAGGAACCGAACCTCTACAAGACAGTTAATCCGAGCCACCGCAATCTGCTGAGTAATCTCTTAACGCTAATTTCTATGCTATTTATCCTACGAAACTGAAATTAGGAACGGAGCCTCTGTGAGACAGGTAGAATATGATTTTAACTTGTTTCATCATTCCTTGTGTAACACTAATCTATTTAAAAGAAAATGAGCTTTACATGTGGCTCACATCGTGAGTACTGATCTATATTTTTGAAAACTTCATTCCGTCATCACATTTGTTCATAATAGTGTTTGGGGAACAAAATATATTACATTATTTAATAACGATTTTCCAAGCGATAAGTTTACGAGGATTTTTAACAAAAATTCCATAAGATTGGCCATAAATTTGTTATGAAAATGCAAGCAAACGCAGGATTGTGAAGAAAAAAAAAACCACCACTGGATTACTTCGGACACCAATCACCTGAAAAAGCCACTGGTGAGTAGCAGAACTAACGGTACAGAACTTTTAGGGCAACGTAATAAACTTAATAAACTTAATTTGCCTCACAAAGTTGTTTTGACTGCAACCTCATATACAACTTAGACGCTGAACTTCAGATCGAGAACTCCCGGGTGTGGCAGAGTATAATTACAACTTGAAGAATATCTCTAATCAGCTGAGTGGGCTCTGTAGCTTATTTCGTAACTATTGAGGTTAAGATGCTTTACTTCTGAAAAGCACCTCCCCTGGTGTGGCATATATATAACTGTGGATAGTATTTCCTTGGTAGTATGGACACAATTGATTAGAAATTTTTGAGATGGAGCACTGTGATATACATGCATGTCTTGGAAGAGCGAGCGAAGAGAGCAGGCGCAGCTATTACTTCCATAAATTTGTGTTATCATGCGGTAAAAATAACTATTATGAACGGCAGTACCGTAAATGTATTGTCAATGAATAGTTTGTGAAGAATAAATAGGTGTGTTCAACAAATTTGATTAATTTGGGATTGTGAGGGGGTTTCATTTTTTTCAAGGCAGAAGTAGCACAGAGTAAGTCTGAAAAATATCAGCCCTTCTACAGAGAAGTGGAACACATTTGCATGAATAGTCTTGTGGGCTGAATTCCCGTATGAAATAAGGCGGCATCCAGCTTAGACACTCTCCCGCTGGATGTCACATCCGTTATATATTAATATTGTTGAGATGAGAAACGCGAAATGAAGTTTTCATTCTTTGTGCGTGTTGTCACGTAATAATGATATATTTGAAACCATGATATTTCGGCAAGGTCATGTCAACTTCTCTTGGGTTGAGGTTGCTAATTAGTAAAAAATAAATGGCATGCTTAATTAAACTGGAATCAACGAACCCTATGGTGTAGAAGGTTTCATAAATATAGGTAGAGTGTGTGACAACCTCTAAATAATAAGGTTGTCGAAACCGTGGTCCTGATTGTCAACAATTGACAATTGAGTTGTTAAAAAATAATTGAATTACCATTACTTTTTCCAATTACTTCAGAAAGAAAGTAATTGCAATTACCATTACCATCCATGTTATGGGAATGGTTTGAAGCAATTACTAATTCCAGTTACGTGTAATGGTAATGGTTTTGTTTTTCAATAACCATTACTTGTTATTGGGAAAGTAATGGGTCTTTCCAATTCCCCATTGCCGAAAAGGTAATGGTTAATGGAATGGAATAACCCCCATTCCCATTACAGGAACGTTTGCCCTCATGCACCGTGTGTCTGTGGTGTGGTGTGTGGGTGTGTGTGCACGCATGTATGTAAAGTGTAGAAATGATATGTATAATACATATGCATATATTAATTGCTATGCAATTCTTAGGCCGACCCCCAATAATTTTTCATGTACGTCCGGAACGAAATTAAAGATGACTTTCACGTACAACCGAGTAGTTGAGTAGTTGCTATAGATTGTGTCACAATTTCAGTGTTTTTCACGTACAACCCAGGGGAATGAAACTTCCGCAGTTTTCATCGCACAAAAATCGTTCGCCACTCGTTGGAAAGCGCTTGATTTATGTGATAAATAGCAAATTATCCTCGTTTTCTACGCAGTAGAAAAGAGAAAAGATCCGGCGAGGCGCGAAGCGCCGAGTATAGATTAGGGGGGTCCAGGGGGGCGAAGCCCACCGGCGAGTTGCGAAGCGCCGAGTTATATATATATATCATAATTATGTACACATTCCATACATATGCGCGCACACACCCACACACACACACACACACAAACCCTCCCACAGTGCATGAGGGCAAACGTTCTTGTAATGGGAATGGGGGTTAATTCCATTTCCATTACCTTCACTGTATTGGGTAATTGAAAAGACCCATAACTTTCCCAATAACAAGTAATGGTAATTTAAAAAACCATTACCATTACATGTAATTGGAATAAGTAATTGCTTCAAACCATTCCACTGCAGAAATGGTATTGCCAATTGCAATTGTCAGCTTAAAACCTCAGTCTTTACTTGTATGCATACCTAACCATACTCACTATACTAAATTTAGTGCATTTTAGAGTAGCAATTGAAAAAGTAATCGTTACTCAAAGTAATCATTACCTTACAACTCTGTTAACAACCTTGAAAATGGCTAAGTAAAATATCAACTGTCATCCCGAACATAATTTTCGAAGAGATTATTGTACACATGAACAGCAAATTAAGTTGGTTGTCTAATTAAGTAGGTTTATTAAGTTTCTTTATTTGAACCGTTGAAATTATAACAAGACTTCACAAAAAAGACCTTTCTGTCCTTGAATTGGTTTTCCATTATTCTCCGTTTCTCCTTAGGAACTGGGGCTTCTTCAAAGCGACAAAATTTAAAATATAAAATTCAAAATTTAAAAAAAATAAATTTATGTTGCTTTCTTTTTGAGATAAAAATTTATTTCAGAGTTATCAGCGAGAGAAAATAAAATTTAAAATTGTTTAAGTTTATGTAGGTAACAATGTTTTTCTGTATACGGCAAATACGAATAAATTTTGATCAAGTTTTTAGTTCCTTTTCGGATGTTAATTGAATTTGAATTTTCTATCAATCATTTCTAGAAATATACTCTTTTGCGAACTAGATTCTCTTCCTACAATTTTGAAATTTTCGAAGTCCATACTATGTCCTAAAGTTCTGCGATGAGCAACCAACGCGTTTTCCGAATTGTCTTGTCGTAGATCCGATTCATGTTTTGAAAAACGACGCCGAACGGACGGAGACGTTTCCTCCACCTAGGCACACTTTCCCACACCCACCAATGCTACTAGGGATCTGGTAGACCAAGTCTGAACATTGTCCGTTTGGTGTGAAATCTTTTAGCTAGGAAAATAGTGGTCTATTACTTTTAAGTGTTTGAAATGCAATTTTTACGTGTTTATAAGGCTCGAAAATCTTTGACATTTGTTTTGCCACCCCTTTCACGAAAGGCATTGAATACCATTGGATTGGTTCGTTGTTGTTGAGTTGAAGGTATACTGTTTTGAATGTTTCTAAATGTATTATGTGTTTGGTCTACCATTTTGATCGAGTAGCAATTAGCCATCAGGATCCCTTTTAATTTTTTTGTGATTTCTTTGTGAAATTTGGAGTCATAAAGAGTGAGCCATAGATTTAAAATTGTTTTCACAACATTTTTCTTGTACCGGATTGGAACATGCGTCGAAAAATTTAGTAATAAAATACTAAGAATAATAAATAACCAATTCAAGGACAGAAAGGCCTATTTTGTGAAGTCTTGTTAGGTTTATTAAGTGCCGCCCTTGTTCTAATCGCTATCGTGTGATGTATGTTTATGAATGATGGAAGGACAACTCCTGTAAATATTTCCAGACAACCAAAGATAGGATTTCAGTTTTGATGAAAGGGAGACATTTTTAAGGTACACCAAATTACATAATCTTTTTTCTCAAGTTAATAAACGCCCATATCACCTGTTCCTATCTTCGTTCATAACGAGACCTTCTCGAACGATCAAGTTTGTCCCCCACCCCGGCAACTACTTGGAACCGTTCCCTACAAGAAGAACTGTGAGTTCTTCAATTCCGTTCAACGCCGAGCAGCTCATGAGTCACAAATGAAAAGTCACATTTACGTTTCTAAACTGTTATGTGATCGTGTTATGAGACCACGAAACTATACACTTCATTTTGATCTACATATCCAACTAATCTGCATTTTTACTAAGGGATTGACTAGCTACTTGATGTTATGTATTTTTGAGATGCGAGCTTGCGAGCATCCAGACCACCAAACTATACACTTCATTCTGACCTACATGTCCACTAAACAGGTTGAACGGAATTGAAGAACTCACAGTTCTTCTTGTAGGGAACGGTTCCAAGTAGTTGCCGGGGTGGGGGACAAACTTGATCGTTCGAGAAGGTCTCGTGCATTCATATATCAGAGAGAATGAGCCATCCTACTCCATCCGGACACGGCCATTTCTCCACGTCCCGTTTGCTGATTGCAATTATCTTTTCATCCGTCCTACACCCTCAGATTACCACGTGAGGCATCTCATAAATCAGCAAGGTTTCACCTTCCTTGGTACATCTTCATTTTCACCCAAGACGGCTCTCCGTCATTACCATTGACAATCTAGAGACCCCGAACCCTATTCTACAACGTTTGTGCTGTTCAATGGTGGTGTCTGCCCCTCATTCAAGATATCATTGCCTTTTGATGTCTCACTTGTAGGTATGTAGTCCTTGTAGGTATATATTAGCCTTTTTCGGCTGCTGATGACTAACATTTTTTCCTGACTTTTTCGACATGATCTGCATGGCCCTTTGGTGTATTATGTGCAGTAAATTAGCAACCCTTCTTAATAAGTTAAAATCCTCTTTTCAGCGAATTTTCGTAAGAAATGAACTATGCAATGGCTCGGAAAATTTTAAAATCAAAATTTGTGAAAAATTTCTTCATTGAAATTCGTTTTGAGGCATTCTGAAACGAATCCTAGAGTTTCCTAAAGTTTAAATATGCGTCATTTCTAAGGAACCTAAGAAGAGTTATCGTCTGGAATGACATATATAAATAAATAAATAAATGTTTATAATAATATTAATATTTATTTATTTATGTGTCATTCCAGACGATAACTCTCCTTAGGTTCGAGATCAAAATTCCGTTCTCGCGCCAAAAAATCAAGCTGTCCAAACGAAAGGATAAGTTTGTTGGCAATCACTTTTTGAGCACATTGAATTGGTCAAATTTCAAAAATGTACTAAAAAAATCACTAAAAATGGCTTAAAGCTGTTAAAAGTCGTTAAATTTATAATCTTTATTAGAATATTGCTCAAATAAAGTTTATTGACTATAAAATAGAACATCCCAAAATTTATGTTCAAAATCATGCCAAAGAATGTACTTGAAACTCGTTAAAATTTGCTAAAAAATCGATAAAAACTGCAACAGAAGCTAAATATTCAAGACCTATATTAGAATAGGAGATTTTTATTTAGGATAAGTTGTTTACCATAAAATTAATAGTTAACAATTTCCTTGCACTCAAAAAGCTCAAATTTCAATACAATTTAACATTATACAATACGAAATATACGAAAATTCGCTCATAAGACCATGCTGCATGACTGGAACTTTTTTTTTTCGAGACAATATTTTTGAAAGTTTTCATATTTAGGTCCCGGTAAAAGCGCGTTCCATGCTTTTTACGAATTTTACGTTTTTGGTTGCACACAAAATACACACAATCAGCTTTCCTGAACGACCTCTGAATTCGACATAGTTTCAAAATTGCATCTGTGACAATGAATTCTAACTTTGTGTTTGGGTAGTAGCTACAGTTATCCAAAGATGATGAATATCATGGACAATGGCCTTGAGTTCTTCCTTCAAATGCTTGAAATATTTTGGAACTGATTAAATAAGCGATAGGTGTTTTAGGAATTT
The DNA here is from genome assembly GCA_030762985.1 of Adelphocoris suturalis. Classification (NCBI taxonomy): domain Eukaryota; kingdom Metazoa; phylum Arthropoda; class Insecta; order Hemiptera; family Miridae; genus Adelphocoris; species Adelphocoris suturalis. The sequence goes on from CM061043.1 coordinate 104,623,153, forward strand.
CGTGTTAGCGCTTATGCACGTGTTCCTACCCACACGTTGTGATGTCTGAAAATTTCATCAAAATCGGACTTTAATCAAGTATAGTTTATTCTTCGGCCAGGATTAACCACAGATAAACAGGCACGGATCGGAAACTGTTTAGAAAGCTTTGAATCGCTAAAAACTAATTACAAATTTGATTTTGGAGGATTAATTAATTTTCGTCCAACGTCTCAAATACACAGCTTCTCTACTTTCGGTAGAGGGGCTGCGCAAATACTAACCCATTAAGTAGTAACTAGATGATATACAAAATGATACTTCATGGAGTTGGATGATGAGTTCCAACAAGCCCTTAAATGATGAAACTCCTGGAGTAAATTAAAACTATTCATCATTCATAGTACCCACAAACCCTCCGCAGTATGAGCGGACGACGAAACAGACGGAGGCATAAGTTCCATGTAGGCTAAGGCAAACTTCTTGTTATATAAACTTTGGTAGGAAACTCACATTGTGCTTCGATACCGTTGCTTCGGCTTCTCTGATGACTTCATCCACAAGCAAGTTGGCAGCATCCATCACTTCTTTCGGTGTGCCATCGGCTCCATCCCCTTTGTCAGAACTTATGACAGGTGCCCTCGCCATTTCGGAGCAAAGATGTCTAAAGTATCCCTGAAAAACATAAACGTAAATGATATAATTATATAATATAGATAATAACGTTAATAGTATGAAAAATTGGGTTTAGGTGTGTCATATCTCAGCTAAAAATTATTTACATACCTTTCGAAGGAGTCCGCAGACTGTAGCAAGTCGAGTACTGGGGGCGAATACTTTCATAACAATCAAAACAGTACTGTTCTGTATTGGAGGTCTGTTTTGGTGGGCTGATGATTATTTCCTTACATCAATAGCGCTCGTTTTCTGTACTCGACTCGCTAATAGGACTAATGACGACGGACCCTTCCGAAAGATAGGTGAATTTAACTCTTATTTCTTGCGGAAATTAGATTAGATTCTATACCATTTCTCATCTTGTTTTCATTTATATATGGACATATGGATGGTAGATGAACAACAAGACCATATCATATTATTGTGAAATTATGTAAGGAGCATATACAGGGAACGAGAAATATTGTTTTCAAAATTCATGTCTGAAGTATTTAAGTTTTTCCTGCATTAGACACATCAATTGCATAGTATGATAGGATAGGTTGATTGTCGTAGATGATTTTATAATACACCCAAGAAGACAGGGAACTTATGTTCCTTCATTGTACTCAGAAGGCCGAAAGGCTCTGGAAATTATTGTAAATCACCATGTTTCAAATCTCCTTCTTAACGAACCGGTTTAGGTGCCTTGGTGGCGTATGCGAACTATTATTTCAATCAATTCAGAGTTATATCGAAAAACTTGACACCAGCATCTATTTCATGAAATCTGACACCAATGGCAGCAATGTCATTGTAACTATTGTTTTCAAAGAATATACCTAATCTTCAAAATTCCATATCCCACGACACTTGTGCTGACTCGTACATTTTTCCTAAAGCCAGGAGGAATATCATGCTAGCCCTCGACAATTATTATGCCATTTCACTATCGCATCTATGATCAAGTTTGGATCAATGCTTTCATTGTTGAGACATACGTTTCCGTTTCCAATTGAGATCCAAGAGAGAGAGAGAGAGAGAGAGAGAGAGAATATGTAAAAACCGTATAGTACAGAAATAATATACATTTGTGTAATTATTTTCAGTGATTTTTTATGTTCGGACGGACAGCGTTTGTACCTGTATTTACGTTGAAAACCAACGCTTCTGTCCGTTTTCATTCGTCTTATCATGGATGTGCGGAATCCGGAATTATGTCACTCACAGGATTTCATTAACGAGAAGGAACTTGTAATCTCGTTCTTCGGGGGACTAAAAACTCTCTTGAGACACTTACCTTTTACTTTGTTAATCAAAAAGTTGGTAGACTACGCAATTATGGCTTCAACGTATCCAAAGTTTAATTTCCATTCCAGCCTTCATTTCTCGCAAACAAAATGAAACTTCAGTCCAGGAAACGTTAGGCAATTTTAGTCCAGCAATACAAAGTATAAAACTTAATAGCATTCCAACTTATTCCCTCGGTGTATCGCCTGCGACACAAAGCTTTTCCTTTGAAACTCTAAATAAAAAAAACCCAAGACAAAAAAATACAGAAAATTCTTTGTGCCTCCACCAATTTACAGTTTCTTCAAAGCCTTAACGTTATTTCCATTTCCCCCTCATTTTCTTTATTCACGGCGACGGTGTTAAATTTCACTGAACTCACAGTTGGGTGTCCCGCTAGGGAAATTGGGATTCTACATGAAATAAAGTTATGGTTTAGGAGGGTTAGGAGCGTTTTGAAGCAGCTTATATTTTTACTTGGATATGTTTATGCCTATGTGTATCGTCTTAGGCAACCAATAAGTGTGCCTGTTCCATGTGGTACCCTATTATTCTTCCACTCAATTTGAAAATCGGTAATATATAATGTTTTATTACCAGTTGATAACTATCAATAACACAATAAGAAGCAGTTCATTTATGTACTACAAACTTCTATGACATAAAATATGGCCAATCCCCTAGCGGTGAAGAGCGATGTTGAACACCACTATTTAGTTAGAATGGGAGAAAAACAACATAATACCTACCACATGACCAATGGAATAATCCATGTTGGGATCTAATGTAGAGGCAAAATTACTTGGAATATTTATGAATAAACTATAATTAGGACAATCCAAAATGACATCGCTACCTTTAATACCCTCCTACCATAGAAAATGGATGTCTTCCGACTGACTGGATAAATTGAAAGACACATCAAGAAATTTCCCCTATCTTAGACAAAAAGGAAAGAAAACCGCTCTGAAACTAACAAGAGTTATCAATTTAATTCCAGGGCATAGGGCCAAGAAGATCAAATAAATGTCTTCCGAGTTGAGTGACTTAAGATCTTCCTTGCATATCCTACCCATTTAGCAGTCTGTATACTGCTATCTTCCTTGCCACCATATACGAGTACTTCCCACCCTCATGGAGTGTTTCATACTACACTTTCATCGCAGACTTCTATCACTCGCTCACTACCAGCCTATTTATACTATCCGCCTCCTCAGGCAAACAAAAAGGGAACTGAAATAGTTCATTTTGTTGTGAAACGAGAAGATCAAGATAAAATTTTGATTTAGGGAACAAAAATGTTTGACCTCCCACATGTCTAGCTTTCCTCTATGAGAAAGGAAAACTCATTCTTGCTGGATATAAACTTTCAGTCTTGCATTCAATTTAGATTAATTTCCCATCTTTTTTTATATTTCAGGGCAACAAGTTAAGCAACCTAAAAGACCGGCAATTTTGACTAACTTTGGTGAGGTGCAGGCGATCTGCCTCTAACTCAATCTCAGTCGCGTCATCATATCAGTAAATTATGCCTGTGTCATTCCTTAATTCTCGTCCTGTTACAGAATGATGACCTGCAATCAAATCTGTATTCGCAATAGATTTGAGTTTATAAAAGAACTGCAGCTGGAAATTGTATACACTTATGCGTTTTATTTGCATTGTATGCATACATTTTATTTTATTTAGAAAATAAAAATAAAAAAAGCACTACAATACATTCCTTGAGTTGGCATTCGTCTAATTCAATTCCATCGATCAGTTTTTCGGTGACTGCATGTAGAACATAATGAAGTTGAATTCCAATGAGCAAATTCAAATGCAGCAAAATGCAACCAAGCAATTACTCAAATATAGAACGAATAGAATCTATAGTCTCTGTGAGAACACAGAGGAATACTAAAGCTGGTTTATTGAAAGCGTAGAGAATAAAATTCATTTGCTCAATATTTCTCGGCCAAAATTACGGTTTGAAACGTTTTTTTTTTTTTTTTTAATGCATCTGGATACTGTTGATGTTGATAATTTTTATTTGAAAAATTAGGGGAAAATTTCCATTAAATCCAATTAGGTTTTACGTCGCCCCACTCATCAAATGTTAGAATGTTATTATGATTACACGTTGGTTTAAATTTACAGATTAATCCTGCGAATATTAATGATATAAACTAACAACGTGAAGAGCGATGAGAATACGTAATACGTAAAAGTGCTAAACATTTCCTTATTTAGAGTATACAACATATGAGAAAGAATAAACAGGAACCACTAAAGGATATTATGGTTGGAGAGTGAGAGTGGATATCGATTTGGGGACGTCAGGCGAGTTATCAACACTTCAACAAAGCGGATCCAAGGGACGATAAACGGACCGACGGTGATGCTATAAAAGGGCTTTTGAGTTCGGAGGGCCCCAGGAATAGACTCGTTGTTCCGCAGCACCAAATTCCATCTGGATTTGATTCAAGTTTAATTGTGAAGACTGACGAATGTTCCAATCGCTAAAACTGCTGAATTCTGTGATGTATGGTGGAATTGAGGGAGATGAAGACAATTGTTCGATTGAAGCAGTCAAAGTGAATCAATCTATTGTGATGGATATGAGTAGATTCTCCTCCTAAATTCCTGCAAATATTACATCTATGATAGTTCCTGGGCCATCAGCTTCAAGATATCCTCTGGGTGTGGAAGGTCAATCTCCTCTCCCCATTGAAGGGGGAACTACTACATTTCCATCACCTTCATAGTCATATGGTAGCAGAGCGTGGTTTCGACCCGTCTCCCCCCCCCCCCCCCCCCCCCCAGTCCCTCTATTTTAGACTAAACTGGAGCCCCACTCCTCCCCCACCCAATATGCTAAATGGGCAATACCCCCAAAACTGTACCAATTAACAATTATTCCCAGCCCTGACTATTTTGAGCCTCCTTCAACTCTGCTTCCCCGTCCCTCCTTGTTGATTCTTGAAAACGCTACAAATGGTGATATTCCTGAGGTTTTTCAACCTTCAGGATATCCTCTGAATGTAGCAGATTTATCTCCTCTCCCCTTTGAAGCTGGATCTACTACATTTCCATCACCTCTAATATTGACTGTCCTCACACCCCTACCCCCTCCTCCCACCTTCCTTAGGCAAAATGCGCACCACACCGAAAACTTTTACTATTAAAATATTTAAAACATACACATGCCCTGCCTACTTGGAGCCTCCGCTTCCACTCTGCCCTCCACTATGGTTTTTGAAATCTCCAGGAGTGTGATGGCAACTGTCACATCAAGGTGATAGTTCCTGGGCCATCAGCTTCAGCATATCTGGGCTTAGAAGGTTTTACCGCCACGACGCTTTGAAGGAGAAACTACTTCATTTCCACCACCTCCAGTATCACACGTTAACGGAGCTTGGTAACGAACAATATCCTTGCCCCCTTCCACCGTCTCAGCCTCTCTATTATCGACTGTCCTCGCACCCCTACCCCACCCCCCCCCCCCCCCCCCCCCCCCCCGACCACCCCCCATTCCACAGGCATAATGGGCAATATACCCAAAAATACCGCCCAATATACCGGTTTACCGCCTCTACACTTTGAAGGAGGAACTACTACATTTCCATCACCTCCATTCTCCCTCCATTGTCATGCAATAGAGAAATCGAAGGAGCTGAGATGACTCATGGTATCAACCACTTAGTACCTATTCGTTTTCAACTATATTCGCTTGTTTCGCTCGCTCGTACAATGAACACCTTCAGGTATGTTCTTAGAATAATTAAATCGATTTCATATGAAATGGTCTCATACCCAGCTGTCCCACACACAGGGTTACTGAGGCCATCGTTTAGCGTCCCATGGTGTGTAGACAGTCCCTGGGTACACTTGCTCGTAGATGATTGTACGCACTTATTTACCTCGTCATTCTGCCACGCCAGCTCCATAAATGTTATTTTAGCAAACTAGTAGGAAACAAGACTATTTCTGTAGCAACAAATTTGATGTCTTGCTACTTTTTCGAAAATATCTTGCTTAGAAATCCATTTAAAGGCACCCAGGACCAAAATCTATGCATACACATATAGATATGTATGTATGTATTAAAACCCAAAAATATGATATGGTGGATGCAAATAAAAGCTCACATTTCAATAAAAGTGACTGCCGAACCGCAAAACCAATTTTTGGAAAGTCTTTGTCATACGTATTCTCTCATGATTTATTCAATTCGGTAATGATCATTTTCAATAATTAACCTTAAAAATTATCTATTTCCTTTCACAATAATTTGGTGGTTCACGATTGGTAATGTGTAGATTCCATAAACACGAAGAACACAAAAAACTTATCCGCTAACGGTATTAGAGAAACAAGCTTTATTAAAAAAGGCCTTCCGTCCTGAAATTGTTTTTTTTTTTTTTTTTTTTTTTTTAATAAAAACCAATTAAAGGACAGAAGGCATTTTTTATAAAGCTTGTTATAATCTGAAATTTCCGAATAAAGAAACGGTATTAGAGAACTCTACAATGTGGATCATTTGTGGTGGTCTATCAAGTGTTCCAAACTAGGGGGTTCAGACGACCGATTCTAAGGGATAAAAAATAAAAGTTGAATTTGTGTTTTGCACTACATTTCAGGAAATCTCACAGTATGACCAACTTTCCGCGTGACTCAAGGAATAATTGAATCGTATATACGACAATTAATCACAAAATTATGTGCATGCACACAAGGAATAATTGAATCGTACAGACGACAATAAATCACAAAATTATGTGCATGCGAAAAGTATACCGAATGATCACGTTTTGATAATATTGTTCCGAACGAAATTATGATTATTACTACTACATTGATGACTTATTTTCCGAAAAAATGTTAGTTTATTAATGGATAGCAACAATAGAAGTAAACGGAACATTCACCTAAATGGGAAAAATAAATAGAAGTAATAACAATGCCTTTATGTAACGATTTGTAGCGATTTTTCTCCCTATTTGAAGACACCTATTGAGCATGGTGGTTATAGAGGTGTACTGAAAACGATCAACAGCATAGGTGAGGAAAAGTGATTTTTAAAAGCCGGGGGAGGGAGCGACCATTTAGCTGTTATTAAAAGGACGGAGATCGTACGGCGGTGTTGGGTTCCCAACAAAATGCCGGTGGGTTCAGTAGGGCGAGTAACTTTGTTCGAAAACTGTTTAACTAGAGAACTTTCCAACGGGATCGAAACTGGGAGTAGGAATATGAACAATGGATGTCAACTTCACTGGGGAGGTGGCCCATCGGTGACAGCACGGGTTCCCGTTATTGATGAAATGATTAAGGATTATTCACATCATGTACCCACTATTACACAGAAGTACTGTATTACACAGAAAGCTCGGTATGACGTCCAGTAATCACAGTGAACTTTCACTTATTACAGTGGAGGTCAAACGAACTCACAGTACGACAAAGTAAGCGGAAGAACACTAGTAACATGTTACTATCCTAACTCTCCAAGAGGGTAAGTTACGTTTTCGGCCTTAAAAATTACTTTTTAATTTTTATGTGAGGGTAAGTTACGTTTTCGGCCTTAAAAATTACTTTTTAATATTTTGGAACCTTCCCGAGACATGATCTGGATCCAATCTAAAATCATATTTTCATGGGTATGACGCCTACAGAAACGAGATTAAAATGCCGGAAATTATATTCAATTTATATTCAACAATCCAACCATTTTGATGAAACGAACAAGGTTATTAGTTATGCTTATGGATGAAAATTGTACTTTGGAGCCCTTATGCATTTTTGTAAAACGGCAAGATCATGTGAGTATAAGAGTAGTATAACATTGCAGAAGACTATATATGTTCAGGTTCATTTCCTTGAACACTTTATACGTGTAAAATTATTCGATAATGGAGGATAGAGAACCTCCTTCATCAATTAAAAAACAATTTCATGCAATTCATTTTTCTCATAATGGTATTAATTTATTGGAATCCCTGAGTTTTCCTCGATACATGTAAGATACCGAACAGGTTAGCCGTACGGGTTAGGCGTTGCAATGAACCATTTCTCATGCGATTAGCGGAGTTGAGCATTAACAAGATATATATTTGGAAGAAAATTACAAAAATAAAGGCATACACTTCAAATATTTCAAAAATAAATTCACACTTCCATTTAAAAAAGTCTCTTCTTAGGTCCAGCTTCCACCCTGGACAAACGTATGATTCCTTCAACGAAGGATCATAAATGAATGGGAGAAACCCATTCAAAAGGGAAGGGGGTTCATCTATACGGTCACATCTTCTTCTTTTTCTATTCTGTGCCCCATTATAACCGTCTGCTTGCGGGTTTTGGCTCATCGTGGAGCTTATTGAGAAACATGTCTGGAAAACGACGTCCAAATCAGCCCTCCACCAAGCAAAACACGCTCAGTAGCCCAGCCAAGTATGTGCTCTGGAATCCCCATTTTCAACAGTGGAGACACCGACTTCTTCGCCCAGACACCCCGCCATGTTACGATAGCAGGTATTACTGTTATAGCAGCCACCTCTCGATCAGTCAGCGCAGCCACAGCAGCAAGCACATCAGGTCTGGAATATTTCAACCGTTTCTGCTCAAACATATCTTCCAGTGGTCTAACTCCAGATCCAGATACGATCTCCACATCTATAACAGCGACTGATCCCGTTCCAGTACAAATCACGAGGTCGGGTCGACATCCTCTCCCATTGACCGTGAAGTGTGGCTCAAGAAATGTTGACCATCCTCTCTTCTCGGCACACGTTGCCAACAATTCACAAACGGAATTGTGTCTGGCCACTCTAGGGAGTCGTACGGATGCACATGTCTGCAGTACATGAGCCGCTGTCTCTCTTGCTCTACACCCAGCCCTGCATGTAATTTGCTGCTGGTCACGTCTTCCTCTGGTTGTTCTCATTCTTGAGGGCAGTGATCCGGAGTGAACACGGACCATTCTCCGACCTTTCCATGAAGGTGATGTCAAATGGGCATCCCTCAACCAAGCAGTGGAAGGTCTTGCTTCCCGAGATCTCTTCAGTTCTGCTCCATCTGTCGTTCACGTTTCTGTACGGCGAACCCCTCTCCACTCAAGGGGCGAGGCAATGAGTAGCTTTAAGTGAAATCATCAGAATGAATTCTGATACTTCATTTTGGAGGACAGTTGATGACGTCCGCGATGCCCGAGGTAGTCGGACGAAAAGCTCCAACCTGGGAAAGTTGTGTATACTTTACTTTACTTTTATACTTTTACTCCTTGAGTTTTCCTCGATATATGTAAGAAAACAATGTATGATGATGAAAACATGAATTTTTAGCATCTCCAGCTTAGCTTAGAGAGAAATAAGAAACAGCGTTGGACCATTTATCAACGGAGCTCATTTATTTGCTCACAACTGATGATGTGAACGGTTCTCATAAGTTGGAACAGCTTGTCGGATGCTTGAAACTCCCTCCACTTTGAGTAATTGGGACTTGGTGAATGTGGGAGATTCCTCTGTTTGCCTGTTGTTGAGAGCGTAACAATTTAGGCGGCCTCAGGTTCGGAATATCTGGAAAATATCCTTGTGCCGCATCATCCAGTTGGTAAGCGTTTCTACAAAAACGCGAAGACCTCATTCAAAATATAACGAGTGAAAAAATATAGAATTCAAATTGTTGTTCTACATCGATGTCATTTGAAGATTAGAACCATGGATGTTATTTTATGATGGAATGTTTCAATTGTCAATAAATGCAAATTTTAGGAATTGTGGTCAAAGACCTGTGAGGATGTATCTGAAATCTTGGGATCACTTCCAATCAACCGATAGAGGTTGAACATTACGGGAATCATTCTCTCAAAAACCTTTGAAATAAAATGACACTTTTTAGCAAATTTTCATAAAAAATGGAACTAGGTATTGCAATATCTTCAAAAATTAAAATTACAATTCTTCTTCAATATTTTAGCACAATAAATAGGTCACATTTCAAAAAATGTACTAGAAACTCACTAATAATAGCAAAAAACGGCTATAATGTAAAATTTATGTTTTTAAGCGGAATATCACGTTTACCAACTATAAAGTAGATTAAAATATTTATGCATTAAATCATACTTAACACATAATATTAGAATACGATAATTTACGAAAATTCGCTCATTCATGCTTCACGAATGGAACTTTTTAGCGACTTTTTTGGGTTCCTTTTTTAAAATGTGACCAGTTTAATGCGCTCAAAAAGTATTGGCTAACGAACTCATCCTTTCGTTTGAAAATCTTGATTTATATATATATTTATTTATTTATTTATTTATTTATGAAAAGGTGTTGGACTTCAGGATTTGTTTCAGGATGTCTCAAAACGGATTTTAATGAAGACATTTTTCAACAATTTTGATTTCAAAATTTTTGGGGACATTGCAGTAGCTTCATTTTCTACGAAAACTCGCTTAAAGTTGTTGAAAACGAAGTTGGTGAATAAAAGATTGCTATTTCCACACATTTATTTGATTCGAAAGAAACTGTACTTAGATATTCACATTGCTTCTATGGAACATTTTATCGGAATGGGTAACGACATTGGTTCTTTATCGAAGTAACAATGAAAGCTTTATTTTATCGCATTTTATGGATAGAGAGATCCTAGTTCTTTTCAAGCGACTGGGGGAAAGTTAGAAGAACCTATTTTTCACTGCTTCCATCTGGGACAGACGCGGTAGAAGAATGGGCTCTGGGTCGATGGAAGGCACTGAAGGCAGTAATGTCAAAACTTGGAATCTCTCTCAAAGTTTTTTTCCACGGTCGTAAAGCTGAACGTGACGCCTCTTTTTTCGAATGACGAAGCTCTACAGCTTTCCCTGTTGCGAACCTGTATAAAATATAGCGCTAATGTGCATCTTCCGTGTAGAAAAGAAATAGATATTTATATTAGTTTTTAGAGATGACAGAGAGTATTTATTTTCAATACGATAACTTCCACGAAAATGGAAAATTCTTTAAAATGTTTGCAGTAGGTACGGTATTTTTTAACGAAGTGTACGTATTGTTGGAGACCTTTTTGCCAAAAACGACTCGCAACAATCACACATAACTTACGACATTAACAAGAAGGTTAGTGTTACCGTTACCTTGTGATCTCCGTAAATAATTTCTTTGCTATTCAACCTATAACGCTAAAATTTGCTTTGGCACAAAACCTCGAAAAGCGTTTGGTACTTTTGAAGTGACTTTTTTAACATGGAACATGTTATTGCCATCATAACCCGGCCAAAAATGAGACAAAATTACCGTTATGTGACATTTAGTGCGTTACGCTCCTATTTCGTGATGGTTGTCGCTTACAACCAAATCGTTGCTACGGAACTAAATCTTATGCATTTATCATCTTATGAAAATCTTTCGCCAGGCGTTGGAAAGCTCTCGATTTACATAACCGTATTATGTTAACCACTGCGCAGTGCGTGGCCAACAACCTGAGGTATGAGCGTGGTTGTCTGAATGATTGTTTAAATTCAGGTGATCCTTCTCATCAGTTAATTTGCTGAAGATGGTTGCAACAACTATTAGACTGGGAAGTGAAGACATAAAATGCCTCAATGTCTTGCAGACTTGTATGCAAGATTTTCGGCATTTATAATCGTACAAAAACCGTTCGCCTGATTCATAGCTTGATGATCAGCTTCGGTTCCGCATCTGTCTGTTGTTTTGAAGTGAAGCATTAATTTAGAATGAGCCCAGAAGCAAATGTTTTGTGATGGGCCAGCTCCGGCAACCCATAGTCTCTGGCTCAAAATAAGCCTCCAGAGCAATACTCTGCAAATGGGGCTCCGAACTAACAAGGTCCGACGCTAGGTGGCGAAGTACCTAAGAAACATGGTGGTTGACATGACTTGATAACCTTGTGTTGATAACCTTGTGTCATCCCTTCAATTTTATTTTTTAATACATTTTATTTGGCGATATTAATATTTACAGCCAAGGTGTTATAATTCTTAATATTGTTCCTAATATACTCCTTAAATGTCCAAATTACACTCAAAACAAAATTTCCTTCCTCACAGCTACCACTATTCCAAGGCATGTATATTTTGTACTGAAGGAATTCACCCGATAGGCGATTTTCAATTGTTTGTAATTCGCTTATTTTGAGAGATAATACAATGTTTTAGGATCGAATTGTTTTGTTCATTTATTCTCTACAACTTTGCAACGTATGAAAATTTCTGTCGGATGTACGGTTTTGGAATGATTAGAGAAAAACTTTAAAATGGACAAATTAGACCATCTTTATGAGGCCGCCATTTTGTATTCCACCAATTTTGAGATGGCAGACAAAGATTTTCTTACTCAGAACGGACTAAATTCTAAAATCTACTCTCACACCTTCTCCTCTAATTACTATCTATTTTTGGAACTGGCTCCAGGACTATCAGTTTAGACTTAGAATTATAAAGTTTATTTGCTACTGAGCCCGTTGTAAGTTAGAATCTTCCTCAATACTTCCCGAAGCATCACGATTTTCCAGTTGTTACCGATTAATTGGTGCAACAGCATGTTTTTCACGGTACATGGTAAATTTGAAAACGAAAGTTATGATGAAATATCAAATGAAACTTGACGATCAACCACCCACTCCTTTACTCCCAGAAGAGATAGAAGCAGCATAACTGAGGAGGTTTAAATACGTTCAGTAGAAGAAATTCGGGGATGAATTACTCCAGCTCAGTAATACAAAGAAGTGAAGACAGATGAAGCATCAGCTCTAGTTCTCAAGACTCCACTTTCTTTACCGTGGAGGATGTAATGGTTTTGAACTCGAGTAGCAAGTAGGTAATTGGTTACCAAGGCGTCATATGTACTTTAATGTGAAACATGGATTCGTGTTCAAAACCTATCTTCAAGAAAATATTATCTTTATATATAATTCCGAACAGTCTTTGAAATTGTGAAGAACTTCGCGGTCCGATTTTAGTGTTAGAGCTTATTCGAATCAACACGGCCCCCAGTTTGTTGCAAAAGTGTCGCCGTTCATCTCTATACCCGCCTTGATCGTGTTCTAGGCGTTCCTTATCAACGAGAGTTGTTTATTAGGCTGTGGCGGTAACAACAGTTGCCATCAATTCACGGTAAGTAAGATACGTAGTGTAGTTACTAACATCTAGGAGAGTTATTTCTGAACTAAGAAATTGAAACTGAAGAACTTAGCGGACTTTAAATATAATTTCGAACGGTCTTTATATATAATTCCGATCCACACCCTTACAAAGAAACGAAGAAGACTCGAGATGGAATTACACCATCATCTCATCATGCCCAAATTCTGAATTCCTCGATTCAACTTTTTGTTTAGTCTCATACTGGCGAGGTCGACCTCAACTGTTGATATTTATTGACATTTTATGTCTTTGCTCTGGCACATAACTTGAAAACCGTTACAAAATTTGTTACCAAATATTCTGATGATTTCCGCTTACAACCGAGTCGTTGCTAGGGAAATGGTACTTCGTCGTTTTTCATCCCACAAAATTCGTTAACCATTCGTTCGAAAGCTCTCGATTTATCCAACTATATTATGTTAACTACTGCGAAGTGCGTGGTCAACAAGCTGAGTTATGAGCATGGTTATATGAATAATTGTTTACACACAGGTGATCATTTTCAATAATTGATATTGTGAACATGATTGCAACCGCTTGTTAATTTCTGATGATTTCATTGAGCTGGTGTTTCGATGATGTGATTCATCATTATATTGCGAGAACGGTTTGATTTGTGAAGCGGTGGTTAAATCATTTTAATTGTAATTCTATACTTTACACTATAGGAAGCTGTAATTTCGTATGTAGCCTCTTTAGGACATTTACTTGATCATGCCCAGGGTCCGGATCAGATGAGTGGCTCTTAAAGCTAATTTCTATGCTTTACACTCTACGAAGCTGTGATTTCGTATGTAGCCTCTTTAGGATATTTACTTAACGATTTTAGCTGAGTGGCTCTTAAAGCTATTTTCTATGCTTTACACTCTAGGAAGCTGTAATTTCGTATATAGCCTCTTTAGGACATTTACTTGACAATGCCCGGGGTCCGGATCTGATGAGTGGCTCTTAAAGCTAATTTCCATGCTTTACACTCAAGGAAGCTGTAATTTCCTATTTAGCCTCATTAGGACATTTACTTGACGATGCTCAGGGTCCGGATCAGATGAGTGGCTCTTAGAGCTTGCATAAGAGTGCAACACATACGAGTCTGCAACTAAAGACATAAAATGTCCCAATGTGTTGCAGACTATTATACAAGTGTTGCAGATTTTATATCTTAACTTTTGTTTTTAAAAAGAAAATGCGATAAAAACGTGCGTGTAAGTAACGTGCGGTTGTTCAGATGTCCCGGGTCTGAACCAACGCTTCGTCAGTAGAGGTTTTTTTTTACAAAACTCCCCTCAAAGGCGGAGGAGGGAAAAATGAACAAATAAATAAATATGTCGAAAAAAGTGGAAGTTGCAGAAGGTTGAGGAGGAAGAATAGGATGTAAGGAAGTACCCCTATAAAATGACCACCAGTTCAAGTAAGAACCCTTTTTCTTTGCCTCGTTCACCTTTTGGATTGCCTTTACTCTTCTGGCAAACATGTTCAAATTTAAATAAGGGTCACCAGTGTTGTGATTAACGTGTATAATATGATACGAAGTAAATAATTAGTACGTTTGAATCACGGAACGTGAAAAGAATAATTTTATTGGAAACTAGTAATCAGTAAACATTTTGGAAACTATGAAACAAGTTTTAGGTACTGTAGTGGCAACCACGCCGGTGAAACACATTTGGCCACGAAGGCCTCTGAAGGGGGCCTGGAGAGGCGACACGATTGGCCACACGATGAACGACCCAATCGGCCACAGGGTTCTAGGCTGTTGAAACGGGTTCATAGGTACACTTCTAATCAAAATCATGAGCAAAATCAATGTTGGGTACTTACTTCCTCAACTGTTCAACAATAAATTGTTTTAAAATACACACAAAAAATGCGGAGTGGCTCTTAGAGCTTGCATACGAGTCTGCAACTAAAGACATAAAATGTCCCAATGTGTTGCAGACTCGTATGCAAGCGTTTCTTTATACACTAAATAAGCAGCATTTGCACCCATCGTTATGTCTTTGCTTTGGCACATAAACAAAAAATCGTTACGTAAACTGTTGACGAAATTTGATTTTTTATTACATTACTTACATTTTCTTCTATTTTTAATCATTTAATAACATCGCCTTAGCTTTGCAACAGGTCACATTACGCCGCAAATAGGTAGGACTTATATCGTTACTAAAATGTGCTGAGTTCCTGTTAGGTACAACTAGATTAGGGCTTTCCAAGCCATAACAGGCCTCTAGTTTTATCTTATGATTCACATATGTTGTGTGGTGTTTGTTATGTAAAAACTTCAGAATAAACTGTACATTGATCTTGGTTTAGACCGGCGTATAGGATTAAACCTTTCTACTTATATATTAATGGGACCTTGATAGTTTGATAGGATTGCGCTTAGACTCCTATTCTATTGAATTCACTACTGTCAGATAAATGTAATTTAGAGGTGGGGCCATGGAAATTATCTTATTTTATTTATCATTTATTTATTTTTAGCTAAAATTTCGTAGCAATGGCTCCAAAAATTTTAAAATCAAAATTTTCGATTATTGCCATAAAATTGGTAGCTCACAATTTCTTTTCCCTCAAAGTCCTTACTCTTTAAAACTGATATAACATAATAAGTACGATAATTTACGAAAATTCGCTCATACGATCATGCTGCATGACTGGAACTGTGTGTGTGTGTGTGTGCACAAACTATGGATTTTTCTGGTTTAATCTCGTACAAGAGTGAGTTCCTATTATATTTATCTCTTGTATGGATAAATCGGGTGGACGTAAAGTCGATTTCCTTATAAACCAATTTTTTTAGGATTAATTTGGCAGTGCACAAAATACTGTGAAAGGTGAACCTTCGAGGTTTTAAATTTGCATTATTCGGCCATTTTTGAATCTAAATTAGGTTTTTCCTCATCGCTTGAACTCCTCAGAAAATATTTACTCGCTTTCAAGCTCACCGTAGCGGAAAAATTACAAAGGGCTTGTTTTGTCAGGATAATCACCGGAGGGTAGAAGTTCTCTTTGGGAAGGATGGAGTTTCCTAACTTTGAACCAATAGGCTCTCTGCCGATAAGCTCATCGGACTCTCTTTAACGAGCAACCATGCGTGCATTAAAAATAAAACTCAGAAATAAGGTAATAACTTGAGAGAATTTATTGATAAAAATTAAAATGTTTACTGTAAATCGCAACGGCCATTTATAAATATAAAAATAATATGATGATGGATAAACGTTCGCTTTTGGACGACTGGAAAGCAACTTTAGCGCTTATGGGCCACAAGATCGCTCAATAACAAGCACAAGAGGCCGAGAAATCAATAATGTATTTATTTATACGTGTGATTTGTACGTGAGGGGTCACCACTGTTGTGATTAGAGAATTGAATTTGATTTGAAGGTTGTGAGATGGACTTTGACTCCTTGGCTAATGAAAACCTTACACCTACTTTCTGACCTGAGATACCTAGTGAAGGAAGAGGATAGGAGTTTCTGTCCTGGTACGTTCAGTCCCGTTGAGTCAAATCAAGAGTATCGTCAAATCCCAGTACCTTGGTCCCGTCGTGTGACAGGAGGAAAGCACCCCGGTACGCGTAGTGCCGTGGAGTAAGGAATGAAGAAGAGATATGGAGTAGTCAGAATATGAAGGCTGGTATGGTCTGATCAGAATGATGAAATGGGCCAGTAATCTGTGTCACTTACACCGGTAGGGTACCATTCGTCGCATACTGGCGTCTTAAGAACTCTGCTCTGGCTAACATATTTTAATGGTGAATATAGATTATGTTTAGATTATAATTTTCGGGCAACGACAATAATTTTATTTATGAATTATATATTTTGAATTGGTCTGGTAGTATAGATTCGATGACGTCTAATGCTCCAATGTCTGCTTTTCTTCTGAATATTACAAAGAAAACATCTAGCGAGATG
Source organism: Adelphocoris suturalis (assembly GCA_030762985.1). Classification (NCBI taxonomy): domain Eukaryota; kingdom Metazoa; phylum Arthropoda; class Insecta; order Hemiptera; family Miridae; genus Adelphocoris; species Adelphocoris suturalis. Next base: position 104,640,142 of record CM061043.1, read on the forward strand.
CATCAAGCCGTTTTCCCTACATTTATCAAACCTACATGAGTGTTGTTGGAGTTTTTCTTCGCAATATGACAATGTCTGATTTTAACAAAATTTTAGGCATTCAAGAGTTTAGTGAATGGGATGACATTTGTACTAACATAAATATTAAATCTTTTCAGTATCATCAAATCTAACTAGAAGCAAAAGTCGTTGATGAGGTTGCTCCAGGTGTTTCAAACTATTGAAATCAGACTGCTTATGTTCCATATAGAAACCAAGGTAATACAAAAATACTCTATAATGGTCATGTTCGTACAGTTGTGTTTCGGTTCTGTACCTATCCCAAAATCACTATAACTTAGAAGAATGAGGAATACGATTTACGTGAAAAACTCATGTCTAGTGATGAAGAATAGGCTATGGCTATCGTATACAGTTTCTTCAAACAAAAAAAGTAACCAAATATTCGGGTAACAACAGTAAAAGTTTGATTAATGTGAATAAAATTTGTCGAATAAACGAACTTCCTCGTATAACAAATGAGATTCTAACGGGGAGAGCGGATTTCTGCTGTAACCACGAGCTAAATATCCAGGAATATCGGATGGTGATACCGATCAATATAGGAGCCCTTGACCTCCCCGAACTAATGGACTATACTGAATTGATTGATTCCTCAGCCAGCGGAAAATTAATACCTACAAGAATAGGCTTAAAATACCGCAACGCATGTCTATTTATTGACTAGTATATGGAAGGAATTCATAGTAGTTGTTCAAGCGAGCTTTTATAAGACGTATAATACAGCCTACTAGTGGAATGGATTTCCATGATTTTGCAAAACTTTAGTATCTATCTGTAAATTTTCTCTGAATTCCAATAAAATATACGGAGCCGTTTAGGATTTAAACGATAAGGAACACTAAAATAAATATTATCTACCCCTAAGCTGTCTTCTTTGCAGTGCTTTGATTTTGTTTGTAACCCAAAAATCAGAAAAAAGAGAGAAAAGAAAGTCCCAGTACACAGAAAAGGAAAGATCCTTTTTTTTTTTTTTTTTGCTAACTTTTGATTGCCCCTTCAAGTGTTGGGATAGAAAGAACCAATTTATTGTTATGTATTCCTGCTCTTTCTTACCCCGAGAATAAACCAAGTTCGGTCCTTGGTTTACTGGGAGTGTCAAGCGAGGGTGACAGATTTCCAGTAAAATATGTGCATGAAAGATCACGTTTTCTTCTTCAATCAGGTGCATGCAAGATGTATGATGCGCTCATAAGATCCTTTTCTAATATCCTCGCTGGCGACAGATTTTATCACTCAGGTGTAACCGAATAAATTGGCAAGTAATGTTGCACTTGTTCCTACGAGGGGAGGGTCGAGTGTCAACTAAGTAGTATTGAATGCGGTAGAGGACTTTCCTCTTGAATTGCCTGGGGGAAAGAAAATACATCTGCGGTCCTTAGACCTCTATAAAAGAGGCTTCGGAGGTCACAGCCGCAATTCCTCCTTTTTTATTCTCGCAGATTGCTTCTTCAGCTCTCCCCCTGATGATGTAATAAGTTTTTCCCTGTTGCGACCTCTTTCTTTCGATGTCTCTTCAGGTTCCACTGATATTTCCCAGAGACATGATTGGAAATGGGATCGATACGAGTGGAAGTGATTCCATTCGGTAAATGGAAGGCGGAGAAGAATATTTATGTCCTACCTTCCACCCCTGTGTACGAAAAGTGGAATGGAGGTGCTCGTTTGCGTGAGAGGGTGTTTCCCAGTCTCATACTAAATATGTATAGCATGAAAATCCACTAGCCCCTAACGACCACAAGTAGAAAAACTGTCAGGAAGTCGTGGAAGGTTATATCCCTCAAAATCATAATTACCAGTTGCTATTTGTGAGTCAAAGCAATCTGAACAATTCTAGTTTCGGTTTCGTCTGCCTAGCCAACGTTAATTCTTCTTCACGGTCAAAACTATACTTATGGAGTTCGATATCCATTATATTATGTCGTTTTCTTGTCAGTTTCATCATTGCAGAATCAATTATAGCGAAAGCGCTTGTGCGAGCCCACTTTTTCTGCCAATAATTATCATCAGACGGTCCGATCTAGCTTCAATTGGAATATAATGGTCTCTTAGCAGGCTCTACCAAGATTTTGAATAGCCTGTTAGCATGCTATAATCTTTGAATGCTTGCCTGTCTCTGATCATAAAGTCACGCTCCATCGCTGGCACTGTTTTCAAGTGCATTAATTGAGATTTGTATACGAAACTTTTGGATCTGTTATGATACATAGTTAGATTTTTTCAACAAAATGAAACATCGAAAACGGACAATACGAATGAAATATCAGAATGAAAGCCAGGATTATAGTATATGTATATGTCGCAACCTTTTTGTGAAATCAGCCTTTTTGTGAAAACCCTAGTCTTTTTACAATACGCCGCTTTTTCGTAATAAAAACGTTGGAATGACAAACTATACACATCATTCTGACCTATTATGTCCAACTAATATGAATTTTTACTAAAAGATTGACTACTCGATGTTATGTACTCTTGAGATGCTAGCTTGCGAGCATCCAAACCACCAAAATAAGGCTCAGACTTTTTGTCAAATAGAATAGGTTGGTTTTGCAAAAAGGCTGAGCTCTTCCAGCTTCTTATGCGAAGGTCAACACGCATCCCAGACGAAGTCCAGGGACCTCATATGGCACCAGAGGGTACCCCTGTATGCCTAGTGAGCTCCTGAACTCGAATACCCAATGGGCGATTTCGTGTTTGGAGCCTAGAATATGTCTCATCTAGGGAGGGTAGGTGAGCGAAGTGCTAGCAGATTTCGACGAATCCTGAGTGACTGGCTATGCCCAAGCTGTAGGGGTAGTGCGGAAGGCCCCAGTAGCCAGACGAAGACCCTTGTTCAATATAGGTTCCAGTTTAATCAGTAAGGACCCATAATCTATGTGTGATCGCACCTCTGCATGGAAAATTCTTAGAAGGACATCCTGCTGGGCGTCCCAACTATAGTTCGAAAAAGCCTTAGCAACTGTACACCCTGCATAGTAGCATGGAGCAAGTACTCAATATGCTATATCCACCGGAGCTTACAGTCAACAAGTCCGAGGAAATGTGTGTGAGTGGAATAAGGTATTATATCTCCACCTATTGAGAGAGGATACTCATCATGCACTTTGCGCTTTCTGCAAAAATGTATAACAGTAGTTATTAAAAACTAACTAACTAAAACCTCGCATCCGGGCTGTTTGACATATGGTATCAATCGCACGTCTCATGTTGCCTGTTGCACATTGTCACTTTATATTCCTAAGATTAACACCTCGGAGGAGGATTGTTGAGTCGTCAACATATAGTAAGGGACGAATATTTTCTGGAATGTTATCAGCGAGGCCATTTATAGCGACCATAAACAGGTTGCAACTAAGTACTGATCCCTGAGGGATGTCATTCTCCTGAAGATAGAGATCGGAAAAGACATTCACGGCGCAATGTTCGATTAGAGAGGAAGCTGCGGAGGAAGCCCAGCATCGGCCCTCCTACTCCCTACTGCTGCAGCCTTTCTAAGATATTACCAGTATCAGGCTGATTTTCGCGAACAGTTCTCAGCAGTTGACCAACTCTCAGCATTTGAGAGTTATATCCAGGACACCTGGTTAGGGTGCACGCCATTGGTGTGTTTTTTGATCTAGCCAAAGTCTATGGTGCCTCCACAGAAGGAGACACTGTGATGTCAATAATGACAACAGAGACCACAATCTCTGTATTCACGGTGAGAGGAGCCTCACCATTTTTGGATGGCTCCTCTAAGGAATGCACCGGGGTGGATTGGGGGGTTGAGAGAGGTGGGGCGGAATTCTCGATAGCTGGGGTGGGAGCCCAGGGGGAGTCGCGGGTGGTACTTTTGGTACCCGCAATATTATTTATTTTGGACATTAAGTTTTTGGATTTGCGGGTTTTCGTTTTATGTGCATGTGTGTATTGTGTTTGTGTTGTGTACGGTGGTGTCGTTTCCGACGCCGAAGACAATGCTAAATACACTGGCCTATTGATTATAGCCCATTCTCTGGTCCGTTGTGGGTCAAGAGTTGCAAAATGTCGTGCAACATCCCAACCCGGCCACCAACCGGTATACAGGGTATGGGGGATTTTTACGGACGTAAAAATATGGCAGGAGTACCGAACCTACTGGATTATCCTCCAAATTCCGGGGGCCACCAGGAATCGTAGTACAAGCCTCGTCCCTGTGGTTAGTGTGGTTGTCTTTGTGTTGTGTCGTGTGTCATGTGTGTGAACCAGGTTAGGAGAGTTGAAGGGAGAACAAGCGAAGGGGACCTTGAGGGAGGGAAGGATATCAAACCCAACACGCTTGTTCTTCCGATATCTGAAGAATCAGAGTCGAACGAACATGGAGAGCACGTTGGATCAGTATCTAGACCTATCACCAAGGGTTACCCAACGCTTGCTCGGGGCCGCAGGGACACCAACCCTGTAGGACCTGAAGGGTCCCCCCCTACGGGGTAAACCAAATATTACCGTGCACTTTAGGCTTAATAACTTTCCTCAACGTTATCGATGCTGGCATTAACTCCAATGATTTTGGCATTTCGAAGAAAAAAACAGCATATCAACGCTCCACGCAGATACATTGTGACATTAATATGCCCTGTGGAATTTTTATTATTAACATCATTGACATTAAAGGTTTAGGTCGTTACCAAAAGGAGAGAGAGTACGTACTAAAGTATTTGATTAATGCCAAAGATGAGTTTGGGAATATCGTGATAACTGAATTCCTCGTAACCAGGGGAATGTAACACTTCGGTTTTTTACCAATAAATTTAACTCCCTATCAAATTTAAAATTCCTAGGGCGAAAAGGAGATAATTTAGCTCACTCAGCTGATCAAGAAAGAGCCCATAATTTCAATCGTGTCTTAATGTATCAATAGTGGTTACAGTAATGTTTACAAAATTAATTGATTGGGATCACCTGTATGTAAACAATAATTAACACAACCACACTCATACCTCAGACTGTTCGCCTCGCATTGTGCAGAAGTTAACATAATACGGTTAGGTAAATTGAGAGCTTTCTAATGAAAAGAAAACGATTCTTGTGTGATGAAAACTACAGGAGTTACATTTTCCTATAGAAACGCGTTGGTTGTAAGTGAAAATCATCAGAAAATGTGGTGACATTTTGGGTAACGGAACGGGTAGCAGAATGTATTGTATTTTGACTTATATCTCTCTTTGTTCAAATATTGGCCTCAGAAAAACTGTAGCCACTTTATGAAACACTATCTGAGTTAATGGGGTATCGTTTTCAATAATTTTTGGCACAATTTTTTTTGTTCTAAGGGCTCTAAAAAGATAGCAAAACTTGGATATGTTTCTGTAGTGCAACACCTTTGCTCTACAAACTAGACCTTTTTTTGAATTGGTGAGTATGAGGAATCCTGTTCTTCAGAATTTTAAACTGAAAATTGCGTCCTATACACGTTACGTTCCCAAACAGTTCTTGCGTAGTTACTTTTTATATATCACCTAAATATAAATATAAGTAGATTGGTAAGTGTGGTTTGATGTTGAAATGAGATTTTGAACTGATTTGGACCTGAAACTAAATAGTGCTAAAAAATAATCAAATCGGGCTACCTCTCGATAGTTTGGACTGTCTTAAAGAGCTTTTCTTCAAAAATTTCCAAATAAGTAAATAAATATGTACGTACCTCTCTGTTAAAACTATAAGTAAAGTTCCAAATGAAAATAGCAAATTAACACATCATCGCACGCAGATTAAAATAAAGCTAAGAATGCTTAAGAACAAATCATCGTATGCGCCTATTGGAAATTTTGAATTCGTTAAAATACTATTCCATCATCACATTCACAGATAAGACATGGGTTTTTCTCAGTTCCACATGATTCCTCAACGTATATTCAGTTCGAAGACCGACTAAGTTACGCAATCTCAGATTTTTGGTAATTCCTCTGAAACAAGGTAAGGTTACAAAAATGTTATGTAACTGAAGCAGGAACATTTTCAAAATCCAACTCAAGCTGACAGCCAAGTGTCCTCACATTACTGTCATTTTTATGAACCAGATTCTAGGAATCGGTACATTACAAACCAGTCAGAATAAATTTTAAGGTAGGTACCTAACGCCAAAATAGAACAGATGAGAATCGTTTCCTCGAATAAGTGATAGACTCCACGGAGCAATTTTTCGCGAACAGAAAGCACCCAAGATAACCGTATATCCTAATCCCATCGTGTTCCACAAAACCCAGAGACGTCTAAATTATTGAGCGTTTTCCCGAGTAAACGAGAGAGCTCGGGTTTTTCGAGATGATTTACTCCTTCAACAGCCCATCAGATATTCAAAGGAATCATCTCTCAAAATTTCATAATGGGACCCTGAGTTACTTCAACACTACGGACTACATTATTCACGATCCTGAAGGCCTCATTCACATTACCTACGTGGACGTTACAACCTCCACTCTAACTTATTATGTTTACTGCAGATGCCAGGCCTCAATAATAGACCATCGCGATCGCTAATGGAAATGACAAAGATGAAAAATTACCTCTTCCTTTTTGAAATCATTATTTTTTATCGGCTTACGTACATTTAAGATGGATAAGCTTGAAGACACACGAGAAGCTTCATACTAATTTCTCATTGTGTTTTCAACCTACTTATGTACCTACGTATGGTAATTGAGGTTTTCCTCCGGTAACCCTTAAAAATGGATGCTCTAATATGTGACGAAGATGTGGATGATAAAGATACAGTTCCATAGCAACGCTTTGGTTGTCATCAAAAATCATCAGAAAATTTCGTCATCCCTAAAAAGCGTCGCTCCTTTAAAAGATACGCTTTCCGCATTTGTGTGTCAAAGTAGAGACATGAAAATGTCAAATAAAGAATAATTCATTTGCAGTTATTATATCAACTGATTCGATCGACATAGTTTACAAGGAGATCTTAGTTTATTATTGCCATTAATGAACTTTAGTAATTGAGCAAAAAAATTTAACCCCTCGAAATTTATCAATTCCCGCGTCAAGATTAGTAGAATAATTCAAGAGAAGAATAAAAGCAATCCGCCCCGTAGGTAATTGACTACGTATAATTATAGATAAATTATCTGCACAGAAAATGTATAGACTCTTATAAAGAACAAACCTTTGTTTAATAACTTACAGCGTTTTTACTACGATCACACTTTAATTTAATTTATTTCACATTTTGAAATAGATATCCATGATCCACTATTCTTCCGTGGAAAGAAAGGAAAAAGAGAAAATGAGTTTTAATTTTAAAATCAATATTGTCTTCTTTCGAGAGGTTCAATGCCTACGTTCAGTATGTCGTTTATAATGTGTTCATGTCCGAAAATAAGATCAACGTACCAGAAAATAGTAAACAGATAGGTTCAAATTTATGTCAAATGACTATTTATCTAACCCAATTCCTGATACTTTATTTACCTTCTCGAGGCCATTTCCGTGGAATGATCCAAGCGTTCAGGATCATCATGGAAAAGCCGAGCGTAAAGAGCAAACAAGTCGGCCAACGCAAACAATCCGACGATAAGCTAGCGGTTGAGTTAGAGAGAACCGAGATGATATCAGTGAGGTGGAAACCAATTATCGTTTCATGAAGATACTAGTTCAATAAGTCTATACTTAGGCTAGATTGTTAACCCGAGCCTCGCATAGGATGACTAAAATAAGGATAGGAAAATAGGAATAGAATAAGGATTTTGAAATGATAGCATATTATATCAATTATACCAAATGATTATTAGGTACATGGAAGAGTGTTTTTATTTGTGACAGAATCTCTAAAGGCTATACATGTGTAATGATGAAATAGTGGTGGAATTCATGAAGAATCGCTTGAACTTGACCTCTACTATTTTCCAACTTTAAGCGTTGGTAATTGGACCATTTGTTGTTTTGAGTATTCAGTTTGTTCATGTGCAATGACTGCAAACTATCCGTGATCTGTGGTTTCTATAGGGATCTATGGAGCCAATTGAAACTCTAACTGACTGAATTATTCAAATTCATTGAATAATCCTCTTCATCCTCTAATTCCTCTTAACGTGTGCATGATTTATGCTTTCGAATTGTTGCAGGCAGCAGAAGTATTGTGCTCACTTTCGGGAGTAGGAATTTACTAAAATTGCATTTAATGATTTAAGCCGCTACTCAACAAGAAATTCCAGTTATGCAGCATGACCCCATGAGCGAATTTTTGAAGAAATCTTCGATTATTTTGATTTTTGACTGATTTTTCAACTTTGAAATTTTTTAAAACTTGATACATATTCTTATAGGACATTTTACGCTGATTCCGAATATACCACATGTTAGTATGCTGAAAAAATTATTTCGCACAACAAATCGCAAAAAACAGGCTATTTTGAAATTTTTGACAACATTTTTGAAAATTTCAACCCGAAAATGTAATCCGATCATGCTGGCCAACGAACTTCAACTTTCGTTTTGTGTCCTTACCATTTTAAAATTTGTTTTCTAGCACAATTCTGGACAGTTATCGTCTGGATTGACACATACATTCATATATACATACATATATACATATACATACATACATACATACATAAGAAATGCGTTAAACTTCAGAATATTATTCAGAATAGCCTGAAACGGATTTCTGCAAAAAAAAAGTTTCAAAAAATCACATTCTACAAATTTTGAGGCGAGAGCAATAGCTTAATTTTCTTCAAAAATTCGCTAAAAGGTCATTATCGGCACAATAGATAGGTACCTCTGCGATGACCTCTGTTTGACCCCTTCAGTGTGTGAAAAATAAAATAAAATAAAAATAATAATAATAGAACTAAGACTAGGTTATGAATAGTCTTATAACTAAATAAATATTACTATAAATAGCATTTTTCAGTAAAATGAAACCTTTTTTCTATCAAATGAAACTTCGTACCAACCAAATGAAACCTTGTTCCAATCAAATAAAACATCGAGAAAATCGAACCATCCAGAAAAAATAGCATTTTTCGTGAGCAGTCTGTGGTGATTATTTCGACTCTGCGACCCTTCTCGATGTCATGATACTGGCTTGCTCCAACTTCATCATAAACGTGATGATGAAACTGCCTGCCGCAGTATCATTTAATTAATCCGTTGCTCTTTATTGACTTGTTTAACAAAAATCCGATATCAAATGTTATTTTTTCTGGTTGGTGCGAAAAAGATTCATTTGTATGAAATGAGTTTTCATTTGTTCGAAGAAAACAAGCATTTGGTCGAAATGAGGTATAATTTGATGAGGACACGGTTTCACATGGTCGGTAAGAAGTTTCATTTGATAGAAAAAATTTCCAGTAATGCAGCTTGATTGTATGAGTGAATTTTCATAAATTATCGTATTGTATAGTGTTGAATTGCTTTAAAATTTGAGCTTTTTGAGAGCAAAGAAATTATTAACTTTTTTTTTTAATGGCAAAATACGAATTCTGAATAATAACTTGATAATAATAATAACTTAATAATAACTTAATAATAATAACTTAATAATAAACTGAATAATAACTGAATAATAGCTTTTTGAGAGCAAAGAAATTATTAACTTTTTTTTTAATGGCAAAATACGTATTCTGAATAATAACAATTCGAAATGAGATTGTGGATTTTTATCTTTTTCGCAGTTTATATAGTTTTTTTTTAGCAAAATTTAAACGAAATTTGATTAAATTGTTCAGCTTGATTTCGTACACACATTTTTTGATGTTCTGTTAATAAACTTTATTTGAGCAATATTCTGCTAAAAATATAAATTTAAAGATTTTCAGCCGTTTTAGCTTATTTATAGTGATTTTTTCTGCGCATTTTTTTTAAATTGGACCAATTTAACAAGCTCAAAATGTGCTGGCCAATGAACTCATCCTTCCATTTGAAAAGCGTGATGACGTACGCAAGCCAACTAAAACTACGATCATACTCAATTGAAAAAATAATAAACCTTTGTGAAATAATTTGCAGCGTTTTGGTTTATTATTTCCAATAATAAGCCTATGTGATCGTGTAGCAAAAAATTTTTATAACCCCCCCCCCCCCCCCCCCCTGAAACTTTGTCACTTTACGTTTCAAGGTGCGTAGAATCCAAATTTGAAATGTCCGTCCGCCGTCCGCCGTTCGCCGTTCGCCGTCCGCCGTCCGGGCCATAAAAGGCCTAAGAATTTACTTAAAAAACCCGTTCTTTCGCACATAGACTCCATTTGGGGTCTAGTTGGTCCTAACGTTTAACCATCCCGATCGCTTCACTCGCATAGATGCTATGGGCCAAAAACGGGCGAAAAAGTGTCTTTTTCGAGGGTTTGAGTGTTAGACGTGTTAGACGCACATCTGGCACGCTTACAGGGGGTCACGGTGGTTGGTGAGGGGGGTGAGCGGGGGGTGGAGTGAGAGGAGGCGCCGCGGCACCATGAGGTGGGTACAGCGTTCCTTCGAGGCATGAATATATGTTTTTTTCTAGGTCATATTTGAGTGTTAATACCAATACTTTTCCTACGCATATTTAATAACATATCCTCTCGACTTTTCGCACGTACTTAGATAATGATATTAGTAAGGCAATAACTATTTGAATAGATAGGAGCTCAAATCGAGAAATATAAACATGCGTATATAATTATAGAAGTATAGGTTGTGGCAACTCGAAATAGGACACGCCGAGGAGTCTGGACGGGCCTTATGACGTACGCAAGCCAACTAAAACTACGATCAAACTCAATTGAAAAAATAATAAACCTTTGTGAAATAATTTGCAGCGTTTTTCATTTTGTACTTTATTGGTGTGCCCCTCCGCCTTTGAGGGGAGATTTGTAAAAAAAAAAAAAAAGTGTGTGTGCGTGTGCGCGCGTGCGCAAATCCTTGAAATAACTTAATTTCTACAGTTTCAATAAGATAACTATTGAAATTTTCAGAATATGTGTAGGTAAACGGTCTCCTATCAATTTCATCACTCAGGGTAGCTGGGAAATGACGATTTGATTATCACACATGATTTCCACCACGACCGTATCATCATTACGCCCTGAGCGTGACCGAACCTCAAATCTTCGAAATAATCATGACTTCGACAGTTTTCATCCCATTTCGATTGCATTTTCAATGATCTAACGTGTTACGAATACAAGGAAGCTGTGTGACACACCAACGTGTTTTTGCCCCTAATGCATTCCATGAGGTAAATTCACCATCGGCCTGATCGCGTAAAAGCCGAAACAATAGAATTTTCTGCAGCCTACGAAGTCCCATTAATCATGCTGTACATTAATATTCTAGTTTGGCCGGAGACAGCTAATCAGGCTAGCCATTGTGAAATTACTTTGCACAATTCTGTGGTTTTGGGTTTCGTGCTCTGAAGACCGATTTTCGTACGTTTCTCCGTAATAATAGACTACTGAAAATCCATGATTTGCATTCGCCTTTATATCACTGATTTATATTCATATTTTCTATGTGCGCTGTTTATAACGGACGAGAAATAATGTTATACATAGATGCGTGAGTAGTGAAATGTTAATGAAGTAAAGTTATGGGAGGATGAGGGGGCAGGTAGAGAGAACAATGAACCTTCCTACCAAACTTAACTCATCTAACTGATGTTCCGTAATACAATGAGAAACTCTCAATTCCACAGGCCTTTGACAGCGTTGAACTTAATTAGTTGCTAGAAACGTATCTGTGCACGAGAGTTTTCTCAACCTTGCGGAAGCCCTGGTCGATAAGCGGCTCCCCCGTCGTCATAACAAAAAGGTATAAACACGAGCTAGCGCATACCATTAACCGGAGTTTAACTGGGGGTTTTCCCAGGTCCTCAACCCTTGATTTATAGAGTTATCGGAAACACTGAAATACCAGCTAGATTATAATTTAAATGTAATCTAACTGGTTTTTCTATACGATGCTTATAAGTAAGAGTCTAGATCAGGGATCTCCAACCTTCTGGTTAATTAATTTCAATAATGATCCTTTGTAATCGATCAAGATAATCAAAATGTTTCAAGAAACGTAGATTACAAAAATCGAATCAGAAAATAAATAAATAAATCATTCGTTTGCCGAACACTTTTACTGGACCGAACACTATGTAATTTGGCTCAAAAAGCATACAACGGCCAAATGAATATACCAGTAACAAGGGCATCAATTTCGCTCATATCTGACGCACCAACGGAAATGGAGAGTTAACTCCAATATAGATATGAGAAGTAGGTAGGAAACAGCTTACTGATATAAAGCAATCCCCCAACGGTAAACTATAGTATAAAAGTAGTGGGCTTTCGGATACACAAAGAAGAACAATCATCCCTTCCAAATGCCGAAATCTTATGTGGCTCAGACATGTTAATTTTGTGATGTGAACGATGATGATAGTGGAATTGTGACTAAGACTTTACGGACTTGTTTCTATTGTAACAAGGGCAAATCGAAGGAGTTGTAAATTTAAAGCTCATTTGTGTGCTAGCGAAATCCTAGATAATGAACCTTGCTTTCGCGATTTTAGTCAAAATATATTGAAGAATTTGTAAGACACGTGTGTTCCAAGTTCCTGCCTACCAATGTTTATCGAACAGAAAGTTTTATAACTAAAAAAGTTCCAGTCATGCAGCATGAATGTATGAGCGAATTTTCATAAAATATCGTATTGCATTATGTTAAATTGTTTTGAAATTTGAGCTTTTTGAGTGCAAGGAAATTGTTAACTATCAATTTTATGGGGAAAAACGTATTCTAAATAATGATCTCATATTCAAATAGAGGTTTTGAATTTTTAGCTATTTTTGTAGTTTTTATCGATTTATCAGCATATTTTAATGACAGTACATTTCATTAAAATAGGGTACATTTTTCAGCATAATTTTGTACATGAATTTTTGAATGTTCTATTTTATAGTTAATAAACTGTATTCGAGCAATATCCAACAAAAAATATGAATTTAACGATTTTTAGCCGTTTTTAGCCATTTTTAGTGATTTTTTTTTTAGTACATTTTTTGAAATTTCACCAATTTAATGTGCTCAAAAAGTGCTGGCCAACGAACTCATCCTTTCTTTTGGAAAGCTTAATTTTTTGGCGCAAGAACAGAATTTTTATCTCAATCCTATGGAGAGTGATTGTCTAGAATGACACATAAATATATAATTAAATGCAATAGTTCTTTTTTTTTTTTTTCTTTTAAGCGTTAAACTCTAGGATTTGTTTCTCTTTCTTTCTCTGTTTTGTTTCTTCTTGTTTTGTTCTCTTGGATGAAGGAATTTTTCAAAAATTTTGATTTTAAAATTTTCCAAGCCATTGCAATAGCTTCATTCATTTTCTAAAATGAAATTTTTATTAAAACACGAAATTGGTGAACCAGCAGATTCTGACACATGGATGACAAACTTTGAAAATAAACGGAAAAGTTGGGTAACACGGTAAACACGGATATGTTTAAAGTTGGGCGCGAATGCCTTTATATAGACAAATAATATATGCATATCCAACAACATTGTTTTTTCGAATGAGATCCCTCCGATCAGCTGAGTTTGCACATCGACTCAAGCACACTCACTACCCGAAAATGGATCCATGAGACAACGATTTTCCATAAAGTAGTGAAACTTTTTTTTTGGGGAGGGGGAGGGGAGATCACTCGTTTTTAGATTTAAAAAAATATTAGCTTTTCAACTCTTTACTCATAATTTTTCTGTAAGTAAATACCGTTATTCGAACCATAGAGTATCTTGAAGATTGTCCTGACATGACATCATAAAACCCTTTTTGAGGATCAATAATCATTCCTCCCTTTCATCATTAAGGTTATCAAATTCCGTAGCTACTGTTTCTCTATCTTTTCAGACTCCTACGTACGTTTCCACCATTGGTGGTAATCAGAAGCCCCTCTGGTTGTCATGTCAGAAACTAGCGCACAAGCGAGCACAAGGACGAGAGTTCAGGACGAGCTTGATTTGGCAATTATCTGATTTAACTGCTCTTCAGTCCACTCGCTTTGTTTCGCCGCTTGCGTGACTGGGGTGTTCCTTCACTTAAATGACGTCCACGACTCTCTTTGGTGGGTTTTAACTATGACAAAAAGATTACAGCTACACCGCATTCTTCTACCGTCACTTTGTGCTATTTGTAGTATAGAGGTATCTGCACTTTTACCAATTAACGCAACAAATTATTGCATAATAATTTATTATACTATGTAGGATTAACAAAGAGTAATTTACTAATCCCCAATATATACAGATCACTGTTCTATTCGAATCGAACGAATTGTTACGACATATTTCTTCTAGATATTCAAGTTGCCCCTTCAAAAATTCTCCAATACGAGATAGTCATAACAGGCCTCTAAATTTGAATCCCGGGTTTCACCATGAGTAAGTAGTCAAATATAGATCTGAATAGCCAAATTCTAGAATACGTACATCCAACACACGTACAACCACCCGGGCAATCTTCGAAAAAGTCATGAAACTTGAATGAAAACTGCGGGTTTTATATCTGTTCCAAAAGTCAGACTGGCAAACCAAGAGAACTAAACAAAAGTTGAACAGAAAACATTCAGAATCGCGAATCACCAAAAACACTTTGCGGTTTGATTTAAGGTTTGAAAAACTAGTTCAAGTGTTTACGTTTGTTATGGGTGGATATTTATCTAACAATTTCCAGAATACGTGGAATACGTAGGCCCAATTTCATTAATCCAAGTTCTTAACTGTAACCGTTAAAGATGGATCTTCTACTGACGTTGCTGGTGTATACTCATGATATGTTTTATACTTAACATCGCGAAGGCGAATACTAAAAACAGAGTACTGGTTACTCCGTCATCACTACTGAAAGGAAATGCTGCGGGAGAATAGTTTAATTGTGCCTTTTGTTAACGTTGTGGGAAAATAGATTCGTGGTGCTTTTGGTCTAGAACGTGGTCTACCTAACAAATGGAATTCTGATAACCATTAACATTGACTTGTTCACTCATTCAATAACAACTGCAGCACATAATGAGGAGTTTAGCCTCGCTGTTTACGACAATTTGTTATTCTTTAGAGGAACGAACGAGTTCTTGTAAATGCACATCATTCAAGTAGTAAGGTCCAAAGTTCTTCTCGTAATATTAAATTGTAAAATACATTGAAACCCACGGTGCAAGGCTCTGCACTACTTTCCCAATGTGTATCCTATTGCGTGTTAACTCGTATTATTGAAGTTTTACTACGCAAAACGATAAAAACAGTAGCTGAGAACAATATTTGGGTGCTTCCAGAGACAGTCAGGTAACAGTAATGACTTCACGAGAGGAATAGGGGACTTGTAACTCATGACTGAATGGCAGGTAACTCATGATTGTATTGACGTGTAACTCTTGACTGTATTGGCATGTAACTCTGACTTTTTAACTGTTTTGGCATGCAACTCATGACTGTATTGACATGTAACTCATGACTGTATTGGCATGTAACTCATGACTGTGTTGGCATGTAATTCCCGACTGTTTCAGCATTTAACTCATGACTCATGTGCCAATAACTAGTGTAGCTCTTGAGTCTAGAACTGTAAAAGGTGAAATTTAAGGGTTATTTTCAAGAATTTGGCATACACCAAGTCATATGTAAACAGCATCAATATTCAACATGGGCCAACGGTGTAGGTACACCCTGTTTTATTTTTTGATATCTTTTCCACTCGATTCTCAGGGCGAAATTTATAGGTTACTGTTTACAAAATTTTCCAATTTGGAAAAAAAGATATGGGCATTTAATAAATCGAATGAAGTCTTATCGTCCTCGATGTACAAAAACAAAACGATCACCAACATGAGATTTAATGAGTTCTAAGGTATATTTCTTTTCAAGGTGCCCAAGATCTAGTAGTTTTTTGATAAGCTACGAAATCTGACGGATAATTCACTCTGGGTGAATTTAAAGTATAATTTATAAGAATTCGCAGACACACAAACATGCAGGGAGAGAAAAATGGAAAGGGGGAGAGAAAGTGTGAGAGGGAGAAAGGAAGAGGGTAGGATGGAGTGAGGGAGAGAGTGAGACGTGAAATAAAAGTTGTTAAAAATTGTCTAAAAACGTAAAACGTGTGAGTAAATTTTGTTTTTGGAGATTTTTTCCATCTCCTGAAAGTGAAAACAATGCTTCTTCAACCAAAACTCTGCCAACCAATCTACAGTATTATTGGTGCTCCTCGAACATAATTTCCCATCACACTAAAATGCCAAAATGTAATCACCCTTTGTAAACCAGTCATAATCTAGTCATTGATCAAGTCTGTTGAACTAAGGATTACTGATGAGTTAATTGATGTTGATGACCGAATTGAGAACTACGCATCTGTAGGTAGAGTTCAACTCCAAATTTCAGTTTTAGTTCCGACATTAAACTTAGTTACTCAATCACGCCTGCTGTTGCTCCGAAAATCCCCGTCCACTAAAGCTTTTAATCAGCCAGAGTTGTGATTACATCAAGGTACCAAGTCTCCCAAGATTCCCCAAGAAACACAGCTCAGTTTGAAACTCAAATACGCCGGAACTTTGTCGACAGTTCTAGGTTTTCGTTCCTTCGTAATTCCGTTGATTTATTAGAGAGTTCTTAAGTCGTACAGCACGACGAGTCGGGCGACGACTCGGGATGGCGATAGGGCGAACAAACGAATGCTAACCTCACGAGTCGGTGGTTGACTACTCGCGCTGCGACCCAATAACTCACGCTAAAGTAAGAATTGATTTCCGCTCACTTTCTGCCGTATTTTATACTACTTTTATCCACCATTTCGTCGTGTTTTTTCCTGGAGTTCAGTTGATTTTCATTCCTATTTCGAAGAACTTAGCCATTTTCATTTCATATTTGTTTTTTATTTTCATTCATTTTCCTTTTGATCTGTCCATTATGGACGAAGTTAGGGCATGTGAGAAGCTTTACCTGAATGGTGTAATTAGTGCACGGGAAATGGAGTTGGCGTACGGTTTTTTCACTTTTATTAGGTAAAATTCTACCTCAAAATCCACTTCAATAATCAACTTTTACAGCAAAACACTACTAAACACTTTCAAAAACTTGCATAAGTACTAACAACAAACTCGCCAAGCGGCTGTACTGTTTTGATGTCAAATGAGGTTATCTTCAACAAAGGTAATTCAGCTGAGTCGGGAAACGAATCGGAAACATCGTACGACTCGGCTCAATTGGGTCGGGTCCCGAATCGGCATTTTGTCACCCGACTCGGACGCGCTTGCGCACTTCCATTTATCCACTCGTGCTGACGACTCGGGTTCCCATTCGTAACTTTTGCGTATAAAGCCATTTATTTACGAAATGTTTTTTAAAAATGTTACAAAAAAAAAAAAAAAAAAAAAAAAAAAAAAAAAAAAACAAGAGAAGTTTTAGAAACTTCAAAACTGAATTCTTCCAAACGATTATTTTTCTTTGTATTTGTTTTTGAACATCAAGACTGATATTATTTCAATAAAATCTTCGTTACTACTGAATGAAAAAATAAATTCACGAAAATAGTATTCGATTACCTGGGATTGGGTATTAATAGGCGGGTAGATACCAACTTTACTGCCAAAAAGTTGAACCGATTAAAAAGTTAATTTCTCGCAAAATTACTTCATCGTACCAAGGTATTGCATCTCGTGAACACAGATCAGAATGGTTGCAGTTACAGTTTCATTACTTAGTTGTTAAGGTTTCATCAACCATTTTTAATTAGTGTTGGAGAATTTAAGTATGTACATTAATGTATGGAAAAGACAGTTTCATCGTCCACTAATGTCATCACGGATAAACACATTGAATCATAAATTCTTCTCTCAGTTCCCTGAAGACATATATCTATAAATGAGGATTCTAAAACAACTATGTCCGGGGAGTTTGGAGAGTAGTTATACGTTCCTGTAATATACCTAAGTATTCACTCAATTTGATTTTCACGAGTCATATTAGAAAAAATATTTTTTTTTTTTTTTTTTTAATTCCAAAACATACCTAGGTATATGAGTAAGCTATTGTAATTATCATAAACCGTGTTGTATATACCTACATATTGCTTCTAAGGATTTTAGATACATAATAATAAATAAAAAATCATTCAGTCTCATTTTCTTTAATTCTTCACACAAGATAAGGATAGGTTCACAGAGTGTGAGGTGAGGCTAAAACATGTTCCATGTTTTTCAATTTCAGCTGTAGGCCTTAAACGGAGTCAACCGGAGCCCCCGCCATGGCCCAGAGTACCGTACTTTTCTTTCTATCGAATTACCATAGAAAATGAAGCTATTGCAATGGGTAAAAATTTTGAAATTAGGTAAATTTTTCCAAAATTTTATCCGTGGAAATCTATTTTGAGGCATTCTCATACAATTCCTGAAGTTGTCGATATACATATCATAGTCATTCAAGACGATAGATAACTCTCCCTAGATTTGAGACAAGAAATCCATTCTTAAGCCGAAAAATCGATCATTCCGAAAGAAAAGATGAGTTCGTTGGGTAACACGTTTTGAGCACCATAAATTGGTCAAATTTCAAAAATGTGCTTAAAAAAACATCAAAAATAGCAAAACCCAGCTAAAAATCGTTAAATTTATATTTTTAACGGAAATTCACTTAAATAAAGTTATTCATCAATAAACTAGTACATTAAAAAAATTATGCACAATGTTGTACTGAAAAATGCTTTTTAATTCCATAATATGTGTTGAAAAACTGATAATAACTGCAACAAAAAAAAGATAAATTATTTTTCAAATAGGAAAAAATTATATAGATATTAGCATGAATATGCTTTAGCCGTGACCTAACTACCGAAAAATGTCCCACGAGAGTGCAACGAAAGTAGCGCCAATAATTGTGATGATTTCCGCTTACAACCGAGTCGTTGCTAGGGATATGATAAAGTGAATGTTTACTCGCGAGTTTCTATTAGGAGATCATCATCTCACAAGAGCTCAATCGTCGTGATCATTTCTATAATAAATTGAATGTTTACTCGCGAGTTTCTATTAGGAGATCATCATCTCACAAGAGCTTAATGGTCGTGATCATTTCTATAATAAAGTGAGAGCGAGGAGCTAAAACATGATTCCATGTTTTAGGATTGATGGCAGAATGATAAACAGAGTTCAGAGGCCGATGGGGGGTCGGGTTCAGAGAATCGACGAGGAGTGAGTCGTGTACGGCTAAAGCATATTCATGTTTTTTAATTTTAGCCGTCAGGCTCAAAGGAAATTCACTTAAATAAAGTTATTCATCAATAAACTAGTACATTAAAAAAATTATGCACAATGTTGTACTGAAAAATGCTTTTTAATTCCATAATATGTGCTGAAAAACTGATAACTGCAACAAAAAAAAAGAAATTATTTTTCAAATAGAAAAAAATTATATAGATTTTTTTTTTTTTTCCCATAAAATGTAGATTCAAAACTATTTTATTGCGCTAAGAGTGTTCTAGACATATTAATATTAATATAAGACGATTATATCCCAAAATTCGCACATACGATCGTGCTTAATGACTGTGGAACTTTGGTCACAGCTTGCTACATGAACATTTACTTGGCTGTAGGTATCTTGTAGGTATCTAAATTGAAATGTGAGATTGAAATTGTAGAAAGAATTATTTGACCAAACACATAGATGACGGAATTATTACGTAACTTCAATGACGTAATTAGGAACATAATGACTAGGGAGTTTGTATTAGAAGCAAGAGAGAATTGAGAAAACGTGGGTACACCAAAAACGTGGTAACTGTAATTTCAACTTGGTCCGTTGGTTTATTCGTGCGTAGGTAGCTCTGCCCGAGTAATAACTTCCTCTCCGTCATCCGCTTTGGAGGACGGGTCGGATTATCAGGATGATACCCAGAATCGAACGAATCCAATTTGCTTTAATGCGAAACGAACAATATGAACTGACGAACGTGACAATGACAAACTGAAACAGTTCCCCGATCGTTAGCTGGTTTTCTCTGCCGGTGATGATTTATTAAGAGATTACTTTCATCGACGGCTGAATTATAGAATTTATCGTCACTCTCCTTTTAATTTATTCGACAATACAAATTACTGTTGGAATCGGTTCATTAATTTTGAGGATGTGTGATCGTTTGTAAAGAGCATCTTCCTCTTTACATTAAACACTTGATGAGAAAGATGGAAGTATCTGCAAATTTAAATAAAACTAACCTTATACTTAGAAGAGTCAAAAGTGATTAGTATTTTGGTGGTCTGGATGTTCGCTGATACCCTCCAGAGATGAGCATATTTTTAATCATGAATACGAATATATTCATAGAAAACTCGGCGCTCCGCGCCTCGCCAGGGGGCAAGCCCCCTGGACCCCCGGTTACCTCTATTTACATACTTCGGACGAAATTATTGAAACACAGAATGTGTTTGCGTTGTCGCGCAACCAAGTGACAACCAAACAAGCGTCATTGTTTACTATTCATTTATAACATCAATTTATATAGTTATAGTATGAAACTACGAAAATTGCGTTGTCGCGCAACCAAGTGACAACCAAACAAGCGTCATTGTTTACTATTCATTTATAACATCAATTTATATAGTTATAGTATGAAACTACGAAAAAAAATACGAAATAAATTCGTGATATATCAAGAGCTTTCCAACAAATGGTGAACGATTTCTGTGCGATTAAAATGGCGGAAATTCCATTTCCCTACCAACGGCTCGGTTGTATGTGAAAATCATCCGTCACACATTTCGTTCCCATCCCGCGTTCCATTTTCGGCTAGTTAGTCCATGGCTAAAACACATTCTATGTTAAAACCTATCCTGAGAATGCGAATACAAGTGTTTATATATACATATCCCTTTGGCACAGACGTGCTGTGAAAATAAGAAACAAATAAAAAGTGATTTAAAAGGAAAACTTACAATATTTATGATTCGGCGTTCTGCTTTTTTCAAAACAAAGATTAGAGTAACAGTTTTTTTTTTCCTTTAAATAACTTTCTATTTGTTTCTAATATTCATTGCAAATTTGTGCCAAAAGAATATACTGTTCATCTAGAACCGTTTCAAAAAATCAAAACTTATGTTTTGATACATGTTTGATATGTATATATATATATATATATATATATATATATATATATATATATATATATATATATATATATATATATATATGTATATATATATTAGGAGAATGGGAAGTAACCTTGCAACAGGTTTGGTCTTTGGCTGGGCATTACATAAATGGGTAGTAGTAGAGGGGAACGAAATAGATATATATGTGGTATCCTCTCGAAAATTAGCTCCTTCGCCTTCCCGTGTTGATTTTACGCTCGGCCGGTCAATATCATTCCATATGTCATTCTGTCATGCTCGGTTGCCGACTTTCTAAACCAGTTCCGAGGCCTATAGACATACTGGAAGCTAGAAGACCAAATACTCCCTTTGACCTCTTGATACGTCCTGTTCTTTATATTTTACGAACGAACACCTGTGTGACATATTAAATTTAAAGCCTGTGTAACAAGAACACCTAAAAAATACTGAAAACTTTTACAATTTACCTTGCGTCGTAAAATTTGTGGATCAATCAAGTGACTGATTGGTCGATTGAAAAGCTGGAGCGTTATGCGGAAGGAGAAAAAAAGGTCTTAAGCACAAGGGTCTTAAGTCACAATGATGTGAAATATTCAAATATCTGGTTAAGTATCGGGTTTAGTCATTTTTAGGGGGCTTTTGAAGCACAAAAATGCTACAGTTATTACACAAAAGTTCATTATTTCCGTATTGAAGATAAGAAGATTGGTTCATATGTAGATCAGCGGGCCACTCTGATTAACTGGCATATATCCACACAGTTTTTTCTATTTTTTTATTTTTGCTTAATTATTATTTTTAAATAAAATTCCCGTCTATATAAAAACGAAAAACTTAATCAAATAGTGGGGGTTCGCCCAGAACTAGGCAACCCTGGGATTATGAAATTGGGAATGGTGGAGGAGGAAGATAGGGATGTAAGCAAGTACCCTGAGAAATAGATCTTATCGTAGAGACTGTCCAAATGCCCATAAAGATATGTAGAATAGTGGATAATCTCCAAGGCTTTTCTTTAAAGATATTATTGTTTATTATTTTCAGTTTTGATTTTTCTCCTACGTGTTTTGTTTTTAAGAGACTATAAGTTGTGACTCGGATGCGATCGAATCATAATTTTCATTCTAAAAATGAAATCAACTTTGTGCAAGTATATTGTTCAAGAAAAATTTTCCCTAAGCTCCCTCTAGTTGGAATAAAACATATCAGGTATTAAATATAATCCAAAAATTTTAACTCAATTTCAAATATATGAGACATTATGTTTATAAATTATAGAAATGATACCGCCCGCCTTACTAGTAGGAGCCTGCCGAGTAATATGTTTATTCTGATGCTGAACGTACATAGAATTTATCTCTCTAACATTTATAACTCCTTTCAGTACTTCGATTTTGGTTTATTATTTACAATAATGAACCATTGTTATCGACCAAGAAAAATATTTAACCCTCCCCCCCGCTCAAAATTTATTGGTTTACGTTTCAAGATAGGTAAGATCAAAATTTAAAAAAAATCCGTCCGTCCACCGTCCTAAAGAGTGCAAAAACCCAAAAATGAAAGTTCTTCTGTCGAAGATTTTTAAATATTTTTCGAGACCAATATACCTATCAGGATAATGGATCTATGACTACATTTATCTCAAGATAGGCCTTTTTCCGTTATAGTAATTTTTGAGAAAAATCAATAAAACTGGCTGTTTTTCCTGAAACTTAGAGTTATTTTTTCCTGCAAAAACGAGTGTCTTTGAAAAATCGCTTTTTCTTGTAAAGGGTATGAAAACCATTGTAAAACTTGGGAAAATTCAACCGATTGAATTTTTCCACTCAGTAAATTTTCTGGGTAATCTACCTAACATTTAGTGAAAGGGGAAAAATAGTACTACTTGATAATATTTGTAATTTGTTATAGATATTAGAAACTCGCTAAATAAAGTTTATAGCAACCGATATTAGACTTTTTTTTTTTAAATAATGACCGGCTTCAAATTCGGATTTTGCTCCTCAAAAACATGGGTGTACCTAGTTTTGTGCGAAAATTCCGGCGGCAAGAGGTTTTTGCACCTTTTGGGGGGTTTTGGACCACTGCGCGCGCCGTACGCCGTTCAGAACTTTTTTCCAAAACTACAGGACCAAAGTTTATGAAACTTGGGTAATAAATCACAGTTGGGGTCTAGTTGGTAGAAGAAGCTTAGCATCGATTTCGATCAACCCCAAAGGGCAGCATTTAAGGGCTGAAATATTAAAAAATTAATATCTCAAAAACTTTCAAGGTAACTGTTTTGTTTATTTTTTATTATTATTATTTTTATTTTATTTTATTTTTGCATAATTTCCATAAATTATCCCAAAGAATCGGTTGAAACCACCTGTATGGCTGTACGTTCATCCGTTTGCTCTCCCTAAGGGCCTGAACATTGACATGAAAGAATTCATCAACTGATGTAATTCCAATTGAATTCTTCCTTAACAAAATTGAGGTTTTTGGATGTCTTGTCGCCTACAGATGGACTAGTGAAGCGTAGGTCGGTATTTTACTTTAGTTTGTAGGTATCTTAGCGGTTCTGGGACTCATAGAATACAACTACAAAGTATGGAGGTGAACTGATTAGCTGAGGGACCTCATCAGAGGCTAACTTCTACCTTAATCGACCTAAGGTGATGAATTTTGAAATTGAGCGCCTTGGAAACAACAAAAACAATGTTGCGAGGTATGTAGGACCACTTATCAGCTCGGGGTCTTTTGAGGCTGATATCGACCAACTGAAATACATTAATTTATTGTAATAGAGAGTTCTTCATGTGCAAGAGAAAAAAAAGTAGTTTCAAATCAATTTAAATACAAGCAACCGTTCTACAAGGTAGGCAGATGACATTGTCATAAAGGGTTCTGTTCAAAGACATTAACTAAAAAGCGGAAATTGGGGGCTGTTGGAGCTGTGAAGGGGCGATGCATTTTGCAAGGCGCACTGTGTTGAGTTGAGATAATGTACTACAGACTAAAACTGCCGGTTCGATGATGATATACCAATGATCTGCGTAGAAGAACTAACTATTACAGAAATAATAAATCGATGTGGAATAATTTGCGGCGTATGGAGGTTCTGACCAGGAATCTAGGCCATTTACTACACTTTGCGTCGATTGGATGGAAGGTTATTTAGAAATGCACTGTTGATTGAACCAAATGTTCCTTTCCACAACAACTATACGTATTTTCTGCTAGATATACCACTCGCGACGAAATTGTGGTAACCCATATCAATGAAAAACGGAAGTTAAGGAAGAACGTTGTCTGAGTTACAATATTGGATTGATTTCGACGGTTAGGTCATCATCAGTAACAAACAATAACTGAACATATATTATAATGTACGACACCCCCGGTGGTTGTGGTATCATAAAGTTTTAAGTAGTTAATCAAACACTTCAAAGTTTGTAGACAATGGGGGCAGGCCGGATTCGGATCGCGATCGCAGCAAACCTGACGGTATGTCTAACTAATCGGAATTTTTACTCAGAGACTGACTACTTGATGTAACGTAATTTTGAGATGAGAGCTTGCGAGCATCCTGACCACCAAACTATACACATCAACTGATCTACGAGTATATTGGACCGAACCTACCACCTTACCGCCAGGTTCGCTGCGATCGCGATTCAAATCCGGCCTGCCCCCATTGTCTTGTAGCTTAATAGTCAGTATAAAAGGTTAAGTGCAGCAATATCACTATAGAAACAGCTATGTAGGTGACTGCGGAAGGGTAACTTTTGAAATATAGGTTGATCACATTTCAAAAATGGTAATCCAAAGGTTCTAAAAATGATCGAGCCAAATGCAAAACCTTCTTTCCTCACAAAAATGGGCAAAAGTTGTTGTTACATTTAAACGTTCACTCTTTGTCTTGCTTCGCGACTGGGACTTTTCACGATTAAAACGAAATTAAGGAGTCTGCCTCGGAGAAAAATGATAAATGGAAGACATTATTTTCAATTACCGACGAAGGATGAAAGCTAAAGAGGCCGTTTGAGTCCTGCCAAAGGGCAAAGGGGCCGATTCTGTTCAGTGGGCACATAAATTGTCAAGTCCTGGCACCGCTCCCTCGCGCCCTTTTCAACCCCGAAATATTCCGCCTCCGGCACAATGTTTTTCAGCCCTTCTGTCCCCGCTTGACACGACGCGTTTCCCGACATCGATATTGAATTTTCTCGAAAACGTATAGTAAATCCCGCAATATGCGAACACTCAATTTATATACGAGTACTTGTCAACAGGTATTGAAGAATCGCGTCATTCTTCTACGTAGAAGAGGGAGCTCAAATCTAAACAAACTCGAATCTCGCATAATAAAGAAGGAGATGGTTGTGAAGACAAAATGGTTCAATACTTCACACTACTTTCTCATATTGTTTCGCCTTGCATAGATGATATCCTCACTTTTGTGTCCCCAAAGTGTATATACTCATTAGATACGTACCTATATCATCTGTAGATAAATCGTTCTATACTATGATAGAATATAATAATACATTTTCGGAATTTTCCCAATATACATTTTGGTTACATAACTTTATGAACAGGTAAAAGCTCTATTTCGTAACATGGGCCTAAAATGTTAATGGTCCAACCGGGCTGATTTTAATCATAGCTCGTTTACTTAAGAGATTTTACTAACTTATACATGAACTTAAACCAGACTAATCTAAGGGTTTTTGGCAATTTAATAATACTATATTTAATTCAAAATTGAAATTTGTCCACGATAGTGTTTACAGCTCAATGGTTCATCAATTATTGAAAGGTTATTTTCTTCAAAATTGTTGACAAAATATAATGTACTTCCAATTCCCAACGAAAATGTTTTGATTAAAGATGTGGAACTGCCAAGCGCAAAAGTTCAAACAATTTATTTCATCATGCGTCTGGCGTTTTTTTTTTTTTTTTTTTTTTTTTCGCGAATTTTTCCTTACTAACCACATTTCCTTGAATAAATCAAGATGTCCGTGTACATACATCACTAATCTACGAGTATAAACAAATAGTAATATACTCATGTGATATAAATAAACAAATCTATGATCAAATACCATTCTACTAAGCTAGTCTAACTAAACTAATTATTAACGAACATATGACCTAGTAGAGAGCACTTTAACATTTTGTATATGTATGCAATAGCTGTACGCCTGCGTCACTTGGATAACTATTTGTAGTACCCACATTTTGAGAGAGGGAAAATAAGCGACTGGATTATGACAGTAGCAAATGATTAGGCACACATACAGGTTCTATTATTGACATGATTATGTCCTATCACTGGAGTTTATTCTAATATTTCTGTTATCCGTTCCATTACACAAAATGTTACTCACGTTTCCTGATGATTTCCACTTACAACAAGCGCATTTCTTGGGAAATGTATCTACGGTAGTTTTCCTCCTACATGATTCGTTCTCTATTCGTTGGACAGCTCTCAATTTACCTAACCATATTATTTTAACCACTGCGTAATGCGTGGCCAAAAATCTGCGCTTCGAGCGTGATTAATTAACCATCAATTAATTTTTTAATTGTGATTGCAACCACTATTGGGACAATTTAAATTATGAGTTTTTTCTTGATCTGCTGAGTGAGCTAAATTCTCTCCCGGGCACCCTAGAAATATTGAAATTTGATAGGAAGACTCGCTGTCATTAAGAGACGGTTGAAATAGTGGGCTCTTTCCTGATCAGCTGGATGAGCTGAATGATTGAATATTTTAGTACGCATCGTCCTTTCCTTTCGATAACGACCTATACCTCCAATATCAATAATGTTAATAATAAATTTGCCATGTAACATATTCAAGACACAACGTATCTGCGTGAACCATTAATAAAACCGTAGCAACGATAAGGTTGTTTTCGATAATTATCAGAAACGCTTGCATACGAGTCTGCAACACATTGGGACATTTTATGTCTTTAGTTGCAGACTCGTATGTGTTGCAGACTCGTATGCAAGCTCTAAGAGATACTCAGCTGATCCAGACCCTGAGCATCGTCAAGTAAATGTCCTAAAGAGGCTACATACGAAATTACAGGTTCCTAGAGTGTAAAGCATAGAAATTAACTTTAAGAACCACTCAGCTGATCCGGACCCTGAGCATCGTCAAGTAAATGTCCTAAAGAGGCTACATACGAAATTACAGCTTCCTAAAGTGTAAAGTATAGAAATTACCTATTAAAATGATTTAACCAACGCTTCACAAATCAAACCGTTCTCGCAATATTCGGATCACCTGCTATGAATCAAATCATCGAAACACCAGCTCAATGAAATCATCAAAAATTAACAAGCGGTTGCAATCATGTTCACAATACCAATTATTGAGAATAATCACGTGTGTGTAAACAATTATTCATATAACCATGCTCATAACTCAGCTTGTTGGCCACGCACTTCGCAGTAGTAAACATAATATGGTTGGATAAACGAGAGCTTTCGAACGAATGGTCAACGAATTTTGTGGGATGAAAAACGTCGAAGTACCATTTCCCTAGCAACGACTCGGTTGTGAGCGGAAATCATCAGAAAACCAACCGTAACGCTTTTTGTTAACGCTTTTTTCGTTTATGTGCCAAAGAAAAGACATAAAATGTCAATAATAATAATTTTTAAAAATTGGAATGCCCTTTCTGCGAAGGTCACTGTTCACTGGTTCACTCATATATTATAGCTAACATGAGTCGCATAATGTCATCAACAACAAATAGCGGTATTTTTAGAGAAATATACGCAAATAAAATTTACTTTGAGAAAGTAATAATAGTTTTGTGGTTCACTAGCGTTGAGTTTTATGTCAACCAATTAGTTCCGCTAAGAAGGCACCTACCATTGTCAGAACAATGGTTAGCGTGTTGGAATGAGACGGTCGGTTGTAAATAATCATCGTGCTTACGTAATTGACGGATATGAAAATAGGAATGTAGGGGAGCCCAGGGACTACCTACTGCTATGCGGGTGAGAAGTTAAGAATTCAGTTACCAATCTCCTAAATATTCATTAATGGATAAATCGGCAACAGATAGGTGTTCAGTTGATGTCAAATATGTTTGACGAACTAACGTTGGATTTAGGTTTTGATAACGATCCAATGACAGGAAATTGTCGTTGCGACGGCAATCGTCGTCAAATCAATCGAAAATCGAATTTGGTATAGTTTTCTATAGTTTTCGTCACACAGAATCGACTGAAGCCAGTATAAAACGTTTAAAAGTTGTCATTGACGACAGTAAGGCGTCGTCGTCGTGTCTGATGTCAGTCATTGTGAAATCGACTTTGGGATCGTTTTCAATAGTTTTCATCGCATAGAACCGATTGAAACCCTTCTAGGCAACCAGTTTTTCAAACTTTGTGGAGAACCTGGGCAGCGGACCAACTATTCTACTTGCATATTGCATTGAGGAGAACAACTCTAAGGCTTCGTGTATCTTAGGGATACCTACACCTGAAAAACATAAAAAGTTTCAGTCATGCAGCATGACCGTACGAGCGAATTTTCGTAAACTAGGCATCGTACTATTTTATGATACATTATTTTGAAAATATAGGACGTTGGATGAAAAGAAATTGTTAAATACAAATTTTATGGCAAAGTACTCGTTCTGAATAATAATTTGTTATTCGAAAAGATATTTTACATTTTTACCTGCTTTTTGCAGTTTTTATCAATTTTTAAGCACATTTTAATGACATTTAAGTACATTTTCAGCAAAGTTTTGTACATTTATTTTTTAATGTTCAATGTTATAGTTAATGAACTTCATCGGAGCAATATTCTGCTAAACGAAATGTAAATGTAACGAATTTTAGCCGTATTTTGCTATTTTTAGTCATTTTCCGGCTCTTTCAGCGATTTCTCATACTTTTGAAATTAGACCAATTTAATGTGCCCAAAAGATGCTGGCCAACGAACTCGTCCTTTCGTTTGAGAAGCTTAATTTTTTGGCTCAAGAACGGAATTTTTTTCTGAGGAGAATTATCGTCAGGAAGGACACTTGTTTTTTCTTTTTACAAAACTCCCCTCAAAGGCGGAGGGGGCTCACCATTAAATTGAAAATTAAACAAATAAAATAAAAAAGTGGGGACGACGCCCAGGTTTACCGGTTGACGAATCGCCGACGCTAGAAAGATGAGGAAGGTGAAGGAGGGATAGAGGGCTGAAAGGAAGTGCCTCGATGAAGATGGCCACCAATTTAGCGAGCCATGACGTGGGTGGTCATACCACGAAGCACTTCTGCCGACATGCCAAGCTCGAGTAACTCCGTTGCACTATTCCCGCACTACACCCTGCACCTTGACACGATCACGGCCGTGACCTTGATGTTATTCGCCACCACTTCTTTCAGCTCGGATATCGCTAGCCGAAGATTATTCCTATCGTAGTTATTACTTTTAACCCGCAAGGTCTGCTCCTTGTCCCCTCTGCCACTGAGAACCTGATCATTCAGGATCATGGCAGTCCCCGGTCTTAGTGGTGCCACTATATCCGACTTCTTGTCCCGGTCACATGGCATATTATGATATAGTTTTCTCCTTTCCACATCACAACCGCACACATATTCAGATGTGCGCGCGCGCGCACACACACACACACACACACACAGGCAAACTCCCATAGGTTTTACCACGAATTTGATTTTATATGCTCTGAAACGGATCTTTATTCGGTTATTTTTTTTTTTTTCCTAATGCATGGACTAATGTGTGGCTATGGGGGGTAGCCACACTCCCGCAGATCAATTCCAATAGGATAAAATGCCTTGTCTCTATGACCAAGCTTCAGAGGGGCGTCCTCAAAATGCAAGACTAGGCTGGCTACCAAGAATCCCAGTGGGAAGAGATTCATATGAGACCAACTACTCATAAGTTTTACTCATTAATTCTCAAAAACTGCATAGAAATGAAGTTTATTCGTTGCTATAAGATTCAAGATGATTCTTGATTTGCTCAAATCCTGAAAAATCCATCGAAAGAAAGTGGAGCTTAAAGAAGTTCCACCAGTTTTAAGAATTTCAAATTTTCCGCATGCTCAGATAAATCCAAATAAGTGCTTAGATCAAACTCACAGGAAACCATTAAGGGGAAAATCCCCTTGAGAATTCATCTAATCCATGAGAATTTCATCGATATGTGTTGAACCACATGAACAACGCGTGAGTGGACACAACCGGCCAAAATTGAATGGAAATTTGAATTTGAAGGAGCGAAACCTTTCTTCAAGCTTTTTTACCGATACAGCAACCTTGGTTGACTGTTACACAATGTTCTTAGGTACTCCGAAATATGTAGAAAATATTAAATATTTATATTTTCGAAATACAGTTGATAGAAATACATAGAGCCGTATAGTTTTTGGTAGCTTGAATTATTAAGTGTATTGACGAATTTCCTGTGAGTTTTTAAAAAGAATATGTAATTTAAGGTACTTAGTCACATTTGATAAGACGTTAATGAGTTTCTTTAACTCAATAGATAAACCGCAATTGAAATACTTATGTTTCAAATTTAATTGGAGTAAAACATTTATCAACAATATTGGTCACCAAATCGCCGATGCTACGTATAATTTTTCTAAATTTACGATCAGCTTTAATTCAGCAATGATAAAGGGCCACATGCCTCGAATGACAGCTTCTACCCACCACCAAGCTGTACAGCAACCTGTTCTTTGAACAGGTGGTCGATGTATTTAATTCCACCCTCCAATTTTTAGGAATTTTTACTATCGGCAGACCATTGATATTATCTCTCATTTGTCTCATATTCATAAAAATGAAGTTTTACGCCAAGTTGAAGAAAACATTTAATTATACCTACCTAGGTGATAAGTGTCAATTTTCGTAGTTCATACAGGTACCTGTTGAGTTATATTAAGAGCCGTATGATGAATATGATAGTAGGTAAGTTAACTCAACTTTGTGCTTGAAGACTTCACCTAATAAAAGAAATAGGTACGTACCATTAAAAGATAATTTAGGATTTAGGCCCTACTATGCTCATTTACAAGAGTGCAGAGTGCAAACTTTTAAATAATGCAAGGGTACCAATAAATATCAAGGAGCATTTTTTGGAGTTTCGTTTATGATGCCGATTTCACGTTTTTCTTCTTTTGGAGGGAAAATGTAAAACGTGATTTTCACTGACCTTGGTTATTAAGAAAAGTGGATGTTGCGGCGGTGTAGCCCAGTAATGCCCCTCTATCGACTAGCAAGATCGGACTAGGGTCGGTTGAACGGAGCGGCCCGCGCCTCTGCACACCTCCCGATCCTTCTGTAGAGGCAAATGGATAGCGACAGACCCAGAAGTAAGATGGATACTACACCTCCTGGCTGGAACTGGTGGATTTCATACGTATGGGAATCGATGAGAGCCGATGGACCACCGTGAATAGAACAATGATTGAGGTTTACGGCTCACAATGTAACTCATTACTACAGGAGAAAGCTCCTCCCTGCTTGACCCCTAGCATGGGTCTTCATACCGGCAATGGTATTCGTATTTTGCTGTTCGTTCAAATGAGCTGATGGGACCTCCAGAATAATAAAATTAAACGAAACAGCTCGCGGACAAGTCCGCCAGACAGAGTAGAACATTTTCGTTTCTTTACTTGGGATTCAAATAGCAGCTTTGTAAACTGCAGGAGCCTTACGAACTAAATCACTCGCGACGAAATTGTGGAAACCCATTTCAAAACGGAAGTTAGTGAAAAACGTTGTCTATTTCCACGAATAATATAGAGTTACAATGTTAAATCGATTTCGACGGTTAGCTATTGTTTGTTAATGATGATGGCCTAACCGTCGAAATCAATTTAACATTGTAACTCTTTATTTTTGTGGAAATATACAACATTTTTCACTAACTTCCGTTTCGCAGGAGCCTTATTGCAAAGTGTTCGAAAATTTGTGAAAGTTCGCAGTGAGCCTAAATCAGTTTGCACATATGAAGAGTTTATTTATTTGGACAGTTCAAATTATTACAAGACTTTACAAAAAAGGCCTTTCTATCCTTAAATTGATTTTTTATTTATCTCAAACGTTTCTCCTTAGGAACTGGGGCTTCTTCAGGGAGGCCAAAACTAAATTCAAAATATCAAACTTAAAATTGTAAAAAAATTGTCGTTTTCTTTTTGTGACAAAAAATTGAATTTAAAATTATCAGTTTATAAGAATCAAATTGTTGGATTTTTTTTTTTTTTTTTTTTTTTTTTTTTTTTCGTTGAAAAACGGCAATAATACAGCTCCGCAGCAGCGATTTAGTTGTAAGCTATAATCATCAGGAAGAATCCATGAGCATTTTTGCGTAACGATTTTTCTTGAGCAATTTTCAGTTCATGTGCCAGATTTAGGACATGAAAATGTTGAAATACCCTTTTATTTTGAAAGTTTTTGAGATATCGAATTTTTATATTTCAACCCTTGAATACTACCGTCTAGGGTTGATAAAACGTGATGCCAAATTACTGGCACATCCCCAGTCGATGTGAAATGTTTCAGCCAAATTTCATAAAGATCGGTCTCATAGTTTCAAAGAAAAACTTCGGATTGTGCAAGGAGTACGATGTACTTTTTTTTTTTTATGTCATCAGGATGGCCCTGTTTCTTGATAGTTTACAAAGGCTCACTATTGAAAATAATAAAGGGACAGCCGAATCTGGATAAAAGGTGTTTGTTTTGTAAGCCTAAGGTTCCATTTCTTGGACGACAAATAGTCGTTATGAACAAGACTACGAAGGAAGATTCTGTTGAAAAAGTCTGAAAGATGAACAGGCCTCTCAAACTTTATTTCCAAGGGTTTTCATGGCCACTTCAAGGCATTCATTCTGGACTAAGCTAAGGATATGAAGCCACTTGATCATCTTGAAGGAAAAGGATTGCAGTTTTAACTGACAAATGACTGTGATAAATCCTTTAAATCACTGGTTACTGGGATTACTATTCTAATCCAAGGGTTTCAGTAGCCTGACGAGCGCCGGTGTTTTGAACTATGCACGGAAGTATCACATTACGGTTGTGGAGTCATTTTATACCAACGGGAAACCGAAGAAACTCCATCTTACTCGTAGATGGGTACTATTCCTACTCTATCGATAAGGCGCAATTGAGTTATCCCGTTACCGAAAAATAATTGCAACCTTTACTTATAAAATACTTTATCCTCATATATAAAAGAGAGAAGTATATCTTTCTGTATATGTAGGGTCGATTCGCGTCCAACCGGCTCGACCGATTTTGATGCGGGTTTTTGCAAAATGATCTCAAAGTTCCGGATCAACATTTAGGCTATAGCAAACTGCCCCGAACCTCCTCTTTCGCTGTCAGCTCGGACTTCCCTGAAGAAGCTGACCCGGTAAACAAGTTCGCAAACATGGAAAACTTTGATATGTTGAACACCTTTACTCGTCAAATGAGGTTAAGATTGGATAAAATCCAAAGATACTAAAACGATTTCCATGCCTCACAAAAAAGGTGATTCTTTCATAAGAATCACATTAGTTTCTTGGCGATTTGTTGACAGTCAACCAAAAATATTACGGAAGGAAAAAGTACGCTTGGTTGAAACCGTTTTACGGGTAGGAAATGCACCAAATAAGTGCAATGCACCAAGTTTTAGAGCGGAGCACGCGTTTACCAGGACACAAAGTGTGTTTTCCGTTACAAAATTTTGGTTACAAAAAAGAAAGACTAAAGTAGCGGCGCGGCGGATCTAGTTTCTTCGAAATTTGGAATGGAGGTTCCACGTTCCTCCAATGTTTCGCCGAGGCTCAAGGTGTAAGCAAAATGAAAACGAAATGAACTTCTCATTAAACACGCTCGCCTTTCCATGGGGCTGGAATTTCAGTACAATAAAAAATTCTAATTCTCTTCACCATTTATTTTTATTAACGTATTACCTCTTTTTGTCATATTCTCATTATATTTGGTGTATTCTAAAAAACGGGCTTTCCAGCTAGTACTTAGTATAAATTACTTTCAATCATATCTAGATGTAAGAAAATTCCTAATCCGTTCTGACCACCAAGCACTTGCGTATTTCACTAACTCAAAGGAACCAGAAGGAGGACTGGTGAGGAGTCAGATATTTTTATTGGGATTTGATCCAAAATTAACCATCGTAAGAGGTCAGAATTTGAAGGTACTAATGCCATTCCACAACTTTGTCTTGAACTGCAGAGGTCGAAAATCCAACAAGTCAACTCGATCATAGCAGATGAAGGCGTAAGAATGAGCATTCTCCTACGATGAGTATTTTTGTTTCTATGAATTTTCAAAGTTTCGCACACTGGTGACGGCAAAGCACCTATCCAGCGGGACCCCCGTGCCTCTCAGTGTGACGTCACAAGTGCCAACATTGAGAAATCATAGAAAGAAAACTACTGAACGTAGGAGAGTGCATATGGTATCAAATTTCTCAGAATTGAATCTATTTTCATTTAAAAATATTAATTGAAAATGACGGTAACGCTCATTATTGTGCAACCAGAAAAAAGAAGACAAGTTCTACGTTCCTACTACAATGATCCAGATTTTGGAGGGCACGACGGTTTTTAAAGAACATACATGAATACATGAAGCTGAAAAGTCAATTCATTTGGCAATATATGAGGGTGGACGTGCTAAATTATGTTTAAAGTTGTCATAAAAACCAAATGGGGAAAAAAAGTTTTTTTTTTTTTTTATTTTTGAAGAAGGGTTTTGGCCAAATTCCGATTATTTGGTGATACCCTGTTCCTTTCCATACACCTCATTTAGGTTTTGGAGAAATCTGCAAAAAAAAACTTCAACTTTGACGAAATATTTGAAATTATTCAGGATATCATACGAGAGATACCTCATCAGGATGCCCAAAAAGAAAAATATTATGATAGATAATTTCAACCAAAGACATCCAAACAAAGTGCCAGAAGGTGATCACATCTTAGTTTAAGCGGACATTGATGATGAGCTACCTTGAGAAAAGCGCCCTTACATAATCGAAAAGGTATTGTGGATTAACGGTAACCAAAAACAATTGTCATCAAAACAGTTTAGTAGAAGTTCTTGAATTGAAAACTCATCTCTATTCTTCATCTTCATTATGATTAAAGAGTAAACTCTAGAGTGCAGAATTACAAGGGAACATTCTCGACCGTTGTATGATTTTTTTGTAAATGTTGAACTAATAGTTTCGAGAAAAAAATTTATTGGAAAAAGATTTTTGGTACTGACG
Organism: Adelphocoris suturalis; assembly: GCA_030762985.1. Taxonomy (NCBI): domain Eukaryota; kingdom Metazoa; phylum Arthropoda; class Insecta; order Hemiptera; family Miridae; genus Adelphocoris; species Adelphocoris suturalis. The sequence goes on from CM061043.1 coordinate 104,675,538, forward strand.
TACATTTTGATACGTAAACTAATAAATTTTGAGGAGGGGTTAAAACAATAGTTTTTTCTTGGTAGATTACGACTATCATTGAAAACAAATACCAAATTAAAACCTTAGTATGCAGAATAAACCTGGAAATACCCATCAGACATGCGAGCATAATATTTCTCGCATGCATGGTATACGGCATGGTATACCCTAACTTTGTTTTGAAATTGCCTAATTTTTTCACGCTGTTCATGAAATCACTGAAGGGGGGGGGGGGGAGAGGGAGAGATCATGAGTCCTACAGTGAAGTCATCACATCAAGTTCAGCTGAGCACCGCTGAAAAACGAAAGTTTAAAATGAGCGTTGTATAATTCCAAAAAAGAAAGAGTTACAATGTTGGATAGATTTCGACTGTTAGGTCATCTTAAGTAACAAACAATAACTGATCATTAGAAACTGGAATTATATCCACAAAATTTTGCCAAAATATGCACCCGAAATGGGCAAAATATGCACCAAAAACCAAAATACGTTTAAAAAATTAAAATGCTTCTAAAACGAACAAAATTTTGCTATGAGACGTACAGGCTGTCTATACATCATGTTCCAGATATTATCATGTGCTTAAAAAAATTATAGAAAAGGATCAAGGAAGAAAATGGAATGAAAATGTGCACGCCATTTTTTCTCGACTATTCCGTATATTGGATGAATAGTGCTTGATATTTATATGATGCTAATATTTCAAAATATTTACATTATGTAAATAAAACGTAATGTGTGACAATCACGTATATATTGCAATTATAGCATTGAACCACAATTGATTTTTCGAAATTTTCAACAGTAAATCTCCTACGGTTGTCGCTCAGGAGCACAACATATCGTGTAGTATGTGATCAGAAACATATAGAGCAACATTGAGTGCGTTTTTGGGTGCCTGATACTAAGTTTTAAGTAAATGAAAATCAGGACAAAAAATCCGAAAGTTTTAAGACTATACAATGGTAGGAGCATTGAAAACTTCGAAAAAATGTTTTCCATTTTTCGCCGAGTCACACCTCATTTTAAAGATGTTTTAGTGTTGAACACGATGGTGAAACCAGAACCACGATATCCTATTCCGTTCTTAGATTAGAGCTGATGAACAAGGTAGAAGCACGATTTTTCTAAAATTGGGTAGGTACCTACCTATCTTTAGAAAAAAACCCGCTTCTTCAAGGTTCATCAGCTCCAACCCAAGAACGGAATAGGATATAGAAATTCTGGTTTCACCATCATGTTCAGCAATGAAAAATCTATAAAATGAAGTGACACTGGGCAAAATAATGGACTTTTTTTTAAGTACCCAATACTCCTTTGGGTAGTTCTAAAACTTTTTGATTTTATTCCTGATTTTTATTTGCTTAAAACTTAGTATCAAACAACCGAAAACACCCTCCAGTACAGAAAAATATCGTTCCGGCTCAAAACGTTATTTTGCGGAACTTTAATATTGTGTTCCTTTCCGGAACTTTTCCCCGAAAATGCCATTTTTTCGTTTTGTTCCGGATCGGAACAGTCTGAAGGGAGGGAAAGTAACGATATTTCGAGCCCTGGTTCACCCTCAAAGGACCGCTCATGTACAATGTCTTGAGCGTGGGACCGCTAGTACAAACACCCCTTTGTTTGCACTTAATTGGTTTTACCTTCCGGCCCTTTCCTTTCTCGACCAATGGTATTCAATCTCTTTTCACCTGTGACTATAAAACGGTGGCATTTATTTTTGTATGTTCAGTTATTGTTTGTTACTGATGATTAACTAACAGCCAAAGTCGACTAACATTGTAACTCTTTGTTATCATACGTACTTTTTTAACTTCCGTTCTTCACAAAAAAGGGGTTTCCACAACTTCGACGCGATTGATTTAGTTCGTATGAGGACCACTAATGAAGGCCGCGATGCAGAATAGAGTAGCCATACGTCCCGGAAAACCGGGACTGTCATCGGTTTCGCTCTCCATGTCCCTGCATAAACTGAGGACCTGATTGATAGAATATGTTTGGATAACACTAAAAAACCACATCCTACTTAGAAATTTTCAATTCCGACCCATAGGAGTGTTTTTGCGGGAGGGGGTTTGGACAGGAGTATCTTTGACATCACTGAACAAACTGGGGATCTGATTGTGCGAATATGTTTAGATTACGTCAACCTCAATCGCGGGCTATTAAAATGTTTTCTTGTCTCAACTATAGGGAGGTGTTTGTGGTAAGGAAAAAAAAGGAGAGGGAGGAGGTGGTTAAATGGAATAATTTAGACATCACCGAACGAACTGGTGATCTGATGTTCGGACAAATGAAATTGGATTAGTCTGAACGTTCTTTTAGGTTAGGTACCTATCAAGAATATTTTTAATCTGAAATATGGGGGCTATTTGTGGAGAGGGAGATGGGGTTAATCTCAGTATTTCGGTTCTAATAGGTAATTTATAAGCAAGTACATCAAGAAACTACTTTTAAGTAAGGACTTTTTTGAATCAGATCTATGGGGTATCCCAAAAAGTGATTGGGGGGGGGGGGGGGGGGGGGGGGGGAGGGGGGGGGGGGCTTACGTATATTCAAGTCAACCTGTGCAACGCACGGGTGAACCAGCTAGTTTTATCTATTGGTAGAATCGGGGGAAGGTACTGAAATGGTTAGTCAACTACAGTACATGTTCCCATCTCGAGAGCCATTCGGATTCAATACGATCCAAGGGACGTCTCCAGACTGAAGGCAATGGCGCCGAGACTAATCATAATGTAAACATCCATTTGCGAAACTCACATTTCCCACGCTATGTGGATGCTTCAGTAGGTTTTCGGATAGAGCAGTGTTAGAAAACTTGCATGGGGCATCGTATAAGACGTGTACGGGTATATTATTTGCAGTGTAAAGGCTGTATCACACTTGCATTTTTTCCGCATTTTAAACGCTGAAACGTGAAGAAGGCAAAGTGCGTTTTTTCAAGGTCAGCAGTGAATGTTGAAGAGGAATAACTGCAAAAATAGCGCATTCTGGCGGAATGCAATTTTATTAAGCCTGTCAGGTTAGGGCTTGAAATATTGAAGTAACGTTTGACGTGCCTACTGTTTTCAAACACTGTCTTGACAACTCTTGTTCTTAATAATAAAAAAAACTGTTCCCGCTAGGGACGTGGTCAAGAACGAAAAATGATTATTCGATTTTAAATTATATTTATATAAGAAGACAGGTATGTAATTTGAACTCAACAGAGAAGCAAGAGTGCACGGCAATAATCCTCATATCCTCAAACAACAAACTTCACTTCTACAGTCCATTCACCTGATTCGGCATTTGTTTAGTGCAGTCTCTTTAGTGACCGAAATTTGTCATGTGACCCTGCCCGCGCGGCGACGCGACGGCGTTGAACGCTTCACATGGGTTCCGCAGCTGCACGAGCCGGATGCTTCCTCCACAATCTCTGGACACGATGGTATTCCCTCCTCCTCACTTGCTTAGCTGCTCTGCGACCTCCACGAGGCACCACATTAGGAGGAACTCCTCCCTGGTGCCTGCGGTCGCTTCCTCAACCTGCGGGAAGATCCTCTGCACATAGGCCGCGACCTCGTCCTCCAAGCTATTTGGCCCCTCAACAGCCCGCCTCGCCAGACCCTGCAGGTGTCAATAAAAACAAAAACAAAAAAATTTAGAAAATTTTGATTTTACAATTTTGGAAGCCATTGTAATAGCTTCATTTCCCATGAAATTTTTCTAAAAGATGCAAACATACAGCAAACATTACACACACACACATACACACACACACACATTACATTATTTTTGTGTTTTACAGCAAACATTTGGTAAAATACAAAAGTTTGTTTGTATAGCAGAATAATAGGAACTACAAAAAGATTTTGAGAAAATTTGCTCAAATTTCAAAACAATTTAACATAAAATTTGCTCACACGAGCATGATTCGAACCTTCGAATTTTTTGTTTTTATCATTGTTTATAAACACAAGACAATACCTATATTGTAATTTTCTTCGAAATTGGATAACTCCCGATAAAGGTGTATAATAAATTTAGTAAATTAATATGGAGGTTTTAGAAAAAAATTGCGTAAAGAACATTTTTGCTTTATAATATCTGTATAATTGAACTAATTAAGTATGTACATTAAAGTAAGATGAAAAATAAAAATGTTGCAGTGTTCTGTCCTACGACTTTGGCTCATGGTAACTATCCTCGGCTTGAGACCCATTCGCGTAACTCTGGGTGTCACAGAGTCTGCAAGAAAAAGCATTACATCGAAATAGGCCCATTTCCCATCATACATAGGTGCAGAGTCCCCATCAGCTCCGCTACGCGTATCCCTCGCACTCTTCCATTTTTTCTTGGCATTATCCTCTGAAAAAAAAAATAAATATATATAAAATAAAAAAAAAATAAAAAAAAAAATATATATATATATATATATATATAAATGCCTAATTGAACATTTAATATGACGTCATCATTTTTATTATTTGAACATGCTTTTCTTTGTAAGTTATCGAATCAATGTGTCTCGCAGTATAGCAATACATGCAGCATTTTGCACGTTACTACATAACTATTTCAGCGAATTTTCGGAGGGGTGCTGTTACCTACTTAACATCATGCGAGGTGAGGCATTTGCGCGCGACCAAATAAAAACGTAATAAAAATAGAAGTTCGGCACTGAAATAAGAATAATAAGAAAAGAAGTTCGTCACTAAGAAAATAGAAGTTAAAAAAATAAAAAAACTTCGGCAAGGAACTAGGAATAATATTTTTGGCACAGGAGAACTGGAACTGGAATGAAAACGGGAAGGTACAACGTGGTTTCCCAGTGAAACGTTACCTCCCCAAGGGTTATGTTTAGCATTTTTCTTGCGTCAAGGTAAAAATTAGAACGTGTTCTAACGCAGTGTCCTACGTGGATTTGCCGCACGCGTCAATGCGTTCAGGCGTTTACGCGTTTAAATGGCGGACCAATGAAATTTGCGAAATTTGTCATGTGACCCTGCCCGCGCGGCGACGCGACGGCGTTGAACGCTTCGGTTTGATTTTCAAACAAGTTTGATTTTTATCGCGTTCGCCGCGCGTCAAACGCGATTATATGATGTTTTTCTAACCTCTTTCGACATTTTGAACTTGTTTTCGTACTTTTTCCGCACGTTTCCTTCTGTGATAATGGAGTTAGCTGATATAGAAATGGCCTTCTACATTTGTTACATTTATTATACACCTTTATCGGGAGATGCCCAGTTTCGAAGAAAATTATGTAGGTAGTTCCTATTATTCTGCCGTACAAATAAACTTTTGGATTCTACCAAATATTTGTTGTTATCCTTTTTTAAAATCAATGTACTTAACGAATTAAAATTCTTGTTGAATATAAATGGTAAAATTCTTGCTTAATTTTGTTCACGATGTAATCGAAGGTTTTTACTGTCATTCTTGCATATGATTTAAAGTGTTACCTATTCACTTTCCCACAATTTGGATTATAAGTAGGTTTTAGCATACAAAAAAGACCTTTAAATTATCACTGATCTAAATTAATCACTGAAATTAGTGGTAATTGAAAGGTATTTTTTATATGTATGATAAAACCTCATTATCTAAGATTATCACACAAAATCTTCAGAAACTCTGCTAAGATTATTGGAGTATAAGCGATGAAATTCATCGAACTCGCTCCGGCTTTCATGTATTTCCTAGGCCGGTCTCCTTTTTTTCTATTATTTACAGCTGAATAATAGGAAAGAGCCATTGAGCTGGTCAGCAGCTCAAACTTGTTGATCGACGGCATGAATGCAAAATCAAATTGAAAAATTGAACTTGAAAACACAAGTGATGAGCACAGAACAGGTTAACTTGCTAAACTACGAAGCGTTTTTGCGTTTCCACGAAAGACACCTTTTTTTTCCGCCGCGCGGCATGACGCGGCAACGCACTGACGCTCGTCTATAACGCGCGGCTTGACGCTCGCGGCGGATCCACGTAGGACACTGCCTAATTTTCACAAGTGAGTTTAAAAACGCTCCGCCAGGATGCGCAATGGTCGAAAAAGCTGACCTTGGAAAAAAGCACTTCTTCTTCTTCACGTTTAGGCATTAAAAACGCAGAAAAAATGCGGAAAAAATGCTAGTGTGATACGGCCTTTAGCCTCAAGACCATAACCTCTGTCTGGGGAATCAGAGACTAGCAGCAGATGACGTGCACATCCACTGCGATGCTTCAAGCAACTTACCGTACAATCTCTGTATGAACGGCAGAGCCGGTCCTAGGCGCACGAAAACCACGCGGCCGCTTGAGGCGCCTGGTAGAATAATAAATTGGTTTATTTTTTGTGTTAATTACTGAATAAATTGAATTTATTTACATATTATGTTGACTGATATTGGTCTGTACCTATACTTCTGTTATAAAAAAATAAAAAATAAAATTTAAAAAAACAGCAATCTCATTTTACTTGACCAGTCTTCCGTCACGCGTATTCATTATCTGCTCAACTCGTAGGAAACATGTGACCTCAAGGTCGTTCGCCAATTAAAACACTAAAAATTTCCATATTTAATGAGTCAATTTTATTTTTAAATTTGCCCTTTTTTGGCTTCCAATCCAATATTTGGGGGGGGGGGGGGGGGGGGGGGGGGACAAGCCATTCCTAAATGGTAACAAAAATGGCTCGGGCCGGCTCTGATGAGCGGATTCGAACACCCTAACTATCCACCTTGTGTTAGGGTCTGTCGCCAGTCTCTCCTCCCGCGGGACCAGCGGTGCCGCGCGTGCGTGCGCCACTAACCGCTTCCCCGCTGTGATTAAATCACCCGAGCATCGATACGAAAGGAAATGTTTCTGGATTCAACTTCTGTGGTTTGGTTGGAAAAGTTGTGACGGGGAATGGGAAAATTAAAAGAACCCCTTTTTATTTATAAATAGAGTTGAATAAAAATAATACGAGGTCGGTCGTAAAAAATTAATAAATAAATGGAGAGAGGAGAATTTCAGACAGATCCTTTTGTCTATCAGTAAAAGGAGCCGCTACGATATAAAAATGACTCGTAACTCCATTAAAACATCGTAGATTTTTTTTTTTTTTTTTTTCCCTCTTCTTTTATTGACACCGACCAGAGGGAGTTGGCGATCATGATGTCATTATCTTCTTATCTTGACTTAGCAGCCCGCATTAGCCTCCAACCGTAAAACAACCAACGTTTCCTTCTTCGAATTTCCTTTTATTGCGAGTCAAACAAATTGGTACAGATGTTTTAAGCTACCTGACTGTAGCGAGTGCCTTCTTTTCGCATTAATAGTTCATTATGGTTACTTAGCAATATTAGTTTATAACTTGGCGTAATAAATCAGCTTTTCTTGACACTGCTTAGGGATCATGAGATGTTGTGATAAGATAAGAGCATCCCAAAAAGTGGCCAACGATTTTCCTGCTATGAAAACTAAGGGAGTTACACTTCCCTATGCACACATTGGTTCCACGTGAAAATCAATAGAAAATAAAGCTTCCGTTACATTTTTTCGGGCTGAAAAAAGTCACACAATTTTTCCAAATCAGTACCTCAAGCTGAAAGACATCCATGTCATAAGAAAAAACTTACAAACAGAGCTGGAAAGGCGGGGCTAAACGGAGGAAATTTGTCAACAGATGGTGTTTAATTTCAATTATCATGAAATCATTACCTAACCTGATAGCATCATGGAAGTATTTCACTATACTTACTTGCCACTATCATTTACATAAAGGGTAAATAAACCCGAAATGCTGCACATTTGGCGGCAATATTGATGTTGTGTTCCTTCAGTTTGTTCGATTAACCCTGGGCAACCTGGTTACTCCCACACTGTTTTCTGTCTTCAATATTTGAAACGTTGGAAACAATCTCGGACCACCTTTCGGAAATTCATCCACTTTTCTGGAATATTATCTACAAATTAGTCCTATTTTGAGTCCAGCTCTTCAAAATGGTGAGTTGTTTTGAATTTTCATCTGCTATTCCTTCCTTCTGCAGAAAACTGTAAGGAATCTGTTGACAAGCGCATTATTTATAATTCTGACCTAAAACGTCTGCCAAGAGGGGAGAGCGCAGTTTATGGTTTGCTCAGGCTTTATCAAATCATAATTATTTCACCTTGCTTGCACTGTGGATGCAAGTGAACCAATTGCTTTAAAATTACATGATGAAACATTGTTGAGATCCCTCGCCAAAAGGGCTTCAATTACTAAATATCATTATGTTTTCAAACGAGACACGGAATAAAAATAAACTTTGAAATAATAGTAGAATTTGTTGCACCTAAATATACTCATAACAACGAATTTTATTATGTACGCGTTTGGCCAATCTTTTAAACGCTTTACCTGATTCAAAAAGTACGTACCTACTAACCTACACATTCTTACTGTGTACCTACGTAGGTACCTAAGTAATATTTTTATATAGGAGGAGAAATTATTTTACGCAAAACAGTGAAGAAATATGCAAAAAGCTGCAAACTATTACACAAAAGTTCATTACTTAGTAGTGCTCTTTTGCACAGATTACTGGTACAAGTACATAAAAATATAGTGTGATGTCTAACTCATATCATATATATAAGTCAGACATCACACCTTATATCGAGAAATCTTTCACCTCGACACACTGAGACCGTAATTGGTATGACCCTAATTTTTCGGCCTGTTACAAATGCAAGTACCTGGGTTTTTCGATAACGGAAAATAATGAGGTTTCTGCCAAAACCAAAGCAAGCACAGTAATTGGTATTTCTGGCCAATACACAAACTCCCTAGTTCAATGCACTCCCCGAAATAGCTAAAGCAAGGCTACATAAGACGGTGATCTACCTAGTTGTCGCGTAAAGATCTGAGACAAGGTTCCTTACTGAAGAATGGGAGAATAACTGGGAAATCTGGGAAGGGGTACTGTACCCCTATACTGTACTTCTTCTAGAAGGCAACCCCCTCTAATGTCAATCTAACGATTTTGATTGTTAGATCATGTTAGAATCACTTTCATGATGGCATGATGGTGTAAGAAGTGGATGTGCTAGGTAGGTACCTATCTACCATTGTGCACAGACTCATGAAAACCAGTCCTTCTTTCCCCTTCTGCTCCACGGAGTAGTTCAAATTGGTCCTATTAGGTACTGACCCCTTCTAATGTAGTGTATCTAATGATTTTGATAGTTAGATTATGTTGGAATTACTTTCATAATGACGTGTTAGCAGTGGATGTGCTACGTAGGTACCTACCTACCATTGTAAGCAGTCCTTCGGCATATGGTTAGAAATTTCGCTGTAGAATTCAAATCAACGAGGAGCTCAGAACGCTCTACGGGGAGCCAAACAGTGTTAGTTTTATGGGGACATCCCACTTACTCACTGGAAATACTTTCTCAAACTGTCAGCTTTTGAACAGTTCAGTCAGTTTTACTTTAACTTTGCTGATAGGGGAAGAAAAGTACTTATGTTTGAATGTTGAAAAACATGGTTAAAATGTAACGATTTTTCATTCCCAACACTTAGGACCGGTTTCACCAAGTTTTTGATCCGAGTTCAAGACAAGGTTTGACTATTGAACGGAGATCGTCCACAATATAGGGTTTCACCATGGAAGTTCAAAGTTGATCTTCGATTGATCGCTCGATCTTGGTCGGTTACGGGAGCGTAAGCTCGGATCAATTGTTACTCGACTTCTCGCTTATCAAACCACCTCATAGAAATTTGGCCAAAATTTCGTAACTTTTTTATCTAACTTTTTTCATATTATTGACATTTTCATGTCTTTGCCCTGGCACATTGCACAAAAAACTGTCACGTAACGTAACGTAAATATTTTGACGATTTCCGCTTACAGCCGAGTCGTTGCTAGGGAAATGGTACTTCGTCGTTTTTCATCCCAAAAAATTCGTTGACCATTCGTTCGAAAGCTCTCGATTTATCCAACCATATTACGTTTACTACTGCGAAGTGCGTGGCCAACAAGCTGAGTTATGAGCAAGGTTATTTGAATAATTGTGTACACTCAGGTGATCATTCTCAATAATTGATATTGTGAACATGATTGCCACCGCTTGTTAATTTCTGATGATTTCATTGAGCTGGTGTTTCGATGATTTGATTCATAGCAGGTGATCCAAATATTGCGAGAACGGTTTGATTTGTGAAGCGGTGGTTAAATCATTTTAATAGGTAATTTCTATGCTTTACACTCTAGGAAGCTGTAATTTCTTATGTAGCCTCTTTAGGACATTGACTTGACGATGCCCAGGGTCCGGATCAGATGAGTGGCTTTTGAAGCTAATTTCTATGTTTTACACTCTAGGAAGCTGTAATTTCGTATGTAGTCTCTTTAGCACATTTACGTGACGATGCCCAGGGTCCGGATCAGCTGAGTGGCTCTTAGAGCTTGCATACGAGTCTGCAGGGGGGTAGGTGATGTAGCCTGGCCCGAATTCAATGAAGTACCCACGGGTGTCGGAACAATGAGTCAACACGATCGCGAATTCAATTAAGTACCCACGGGTGGGCGGTTTCTCTTATGGCCCATTTAATTGATTTGTACGCCCCGCCGTGCGATGCACGGGTGAGATCTGCCTAGTAATAAATACAATAAGAAAACACACATGAAAATGTCCCAATGTGTTGCAGACTCGTATGCAAGCATTTTGTAATAATCACAGGTTGCTTCTGTTTCATACATTTCTCAGTTTTTCCAATACCTCACTATATCTGGCGGCATTTAATGATTCACCCTTGAGCAGCTTTTTTTTAAGCGATTTCAAGTGTAGTAAAACCGACGTAAATGGTTTGCTTAATTGTACGTGATTTCCTTGCGAACCTTTATTATTTGGCCGTGTGTTTACAATTTATCAAGCGGTAGTGGCAAGAGCTCCTTTTGCACGGTAAAAAAAAAAAAAAAAAAAAAAAAAGATTTTCCCAAAGTGTTTTCAATTTTGACCATTCTTGATGTTGGTAAGAACTGGGATTGAATTTCTCAAGCCGATTTTTTCTATCTATCGTTTTTATTATAGGCCGAATGGGCGTCGAATTTTATAGATTCAAGAATATCAAAATGGTTATGTACTTATGAGGTCTAAGAGGTGTTAATTCTGCGAGTGGGAGAACGCCGGTTACCTATGCTTCTTCTTTTATTCCATCAATAAATATAAATAATCGCACAAGCTCAATCAATATTCCGAATATCTCATCAAAAGTACAAACAGAATATTCATTCGTGGGACCAAGCGATGAGGCATCTCTTCTCAATGTCACCGGAACACCGGAAGTTCAACGTGGGATCTTGGATCAACGGTGATTAAACTTGAGTTTTCAATGATCCGACTCCGAGTTCAATCGAAAACTCGTTGCTAGGAACTCAGTTCAACTTGGTGAAACCGAAATAAATTCAAACTGAGATCAATCCCCTCAGCCCCTCTACAGGTGCAGGCTGGTATCATTTACCGATGATACGGTATTAATATGCGCGGGAGATTCCCACGAAGAGCTACAGTGTAACAGTCAAATGGCATTGAACCATGTAAGTAATTGGCACAGGAATATAACCATGAATGTTTTAAAAAAATAACAAGTTACATTCTCTTTGTATATCGAACGATGTTCGGGATGACATCTAATATTAGCCTGGTTATTCACCACAAATTTTGTTTGCATCTAAATGCAAGATGTGGATGTGAAAATGTGAATAAGGTAGATAAGATAAAATATTTAGGGGTTTTAGTTGACAGTAATCTGAAATGGAAAATCCACAAGATGTTATGTTAAGGAAAATTCGGAAATTGTTTTATGTATTCAGATCACTCCCTATCTTTAGCTCAGTCCCAAATAATTTACGGAATAGTGGTCTGGGGTAAATCCAGTAAGCAAGATTTGAAGCCTCCAATATCAGCGCAGAAATGTAAATTTAGAATAATGACGAGAAGCAGTTACAGAGTGAGGTCTTCCGACCTTTTTAATAAGATGAAAATTCTTCCCCTGATTAAGCATATCTGCAAAAAATTCGACATGGTATGGCTACAAGAGCTGAGGTTGTTGGACTCTACCAAGTCCCAAAAGTGAATTCTGTGATGAGACGGAAGTCTTGGATGCATTGTTGTCCCAAATTATGAAACGCAATTAAAGATAAAACTTTGCTAGATTTTAATGCTGGACAATTTAAGGCATGGGTCAATCTGAATATTGTAAGAGATAACTTTGTACGTAAGTTTGAATTGTTTCTTTGATGTTGATCATATTTCTTGCAAATACATGTGTTGAAAGGTTTTTCCTTTTCGTATCTCTTTTAGTTTCCTTTTTGTAAGTTTTGTATCAGTAAAAAAAAAAAAAAAAATTATTTTAATTATTGTCAATATTTGAAAACGTTGGATAAACTTTAAAAATTTGATTTGATTTTTGTTTTGGCTATTATGTTGCTTTTCTGGTAAAGCAGTTCTGCAATGGTCTTGGGCGGATCTTTGTTTCTTATGTTTCATTTTTCTACTTCGTTTCTCATGTATTTCTTCATGTCGTATCTCTCATTGTATTTGTGTCTACTTCTTTTCTCTCAACGTAGGAAACTTGTAATGAATGAAACATAGAGTCTTGAGCCCATGACTCCCCACCCCACGCTAGAAGTTTGCTTTAAGTGGGGGTGGGGGTCTTTATATTGAATAATGTATTTCTTATGTTTTGTTATATCAAAAATAAGAACAAAAAAATTGAAGAAAAAACATCCATGGCTTACGTTGAACTTAAATCCTGATAAACCGAGCACTTTTTTTTTTTTTTTTTTTTTTTTTTTTTTTTTTTTTTTTTTTTTTTTTTTTTTTTTTTTTTTTTGTGAAAGCGGCTCTTAAACCCTCATGGCTGAGCCTTGTTTATTGAACTAAATTCTATCTAGATTAAACAAAAAACTACCCTTTTCTTTCAAAAGTTTTCAAGATCTTCGTTTTTATTAATAATTCATCCTTTCTTCACCCCTTGGGGTTGATCGAAAGTGATGCCGAGATTACAGACACATCTCCGGCTAATGTTGGATTTTTGGGTTGAATTTTACAAACTTTGCCTCACAGTAGAATAGTAGAAAAGATTCGAGTGACCTACGGCGGATGGTCGGATGTTCTAAATAATGTGATTCTTCAAATCTACGTATAAATTAAACAAAAGTGAATTAATATTTAGGAGGGGAGGGGTTTAATGTCTTTCTTTTGCCTGATTGCAATGGTTCATTATTGAACACAATAAATCAAAAACGTGGGTAGGTGTTCAAAACGTTGAACTTATTTGAATAATTTTAATCGATGTGACATTTGGAAGGTGGCTCGTTAGAAAGTCTCCTTGAAGTTGTAATCCTATTAGGAGAGAAGCGGTTGCGTTGAACTAATATTCGGAAATTGATTTGATGGAACGGAAATTCGTTAGCGGATTTTCGTCGATGAAGTTTTCGAACTGCGCAGAAGTACAACTCATAAAAGTGATAATTGTTCGAGAGAGGGAGAGAGAGAGAGAGAGAGAGAGAGAGAGAGAGAGAGAGAGAGAGAGAGAGAGAGAGAGAGAGAGAGAGAGAGAGAGAGAGAGAATTTGTGGAAGTACAATGTGCATCACAAGTGTCATATTGCCATCACTTATCTTTTGAAGCCCATGATTGAGCAGGAGAAATACCAAAACAACCCAAACTTTAGAGGAGGAAAACAAAAAATACATTATCAACTCGGTAGCCAGAAAAGAAAAGAAAAACTGTGAATAGTCTTGCTTGGGAAAGAAAAAAAGGGAAAAGAAAGGAATTCTAAAGAAAATGTCAGCCAAGATGCCTGCCCATCCCAAATGAGCCCGGACCCGACCCACCATGGCGGCTTCCCGAGGGTGCCTACCCATTTCTGGATGAGCACCCCTAGACGCGATCAAATCAATCGCTCTATTATAAACAATACCAGGCGAGACCGCCCCCGGGCCGACCGAGAGCCCCAAGCCGAAAACCGATCGATTTAACTGATTAATGATGCAATATGATCCATTTCAGCTCAGACGTTACTTTTCATGAAAGTTTGATGCAAAAAATTTCTACAACCCCCCCCCCCCCCCCCCCCCCTCAAAGTTTGTCACTTTACGTTTAAAGGTGCGTACAATCCAAATTTGAAATGTCCGTCCGCCGTCCGCTGTTCGCCGTCCGGGCCATAAAAGGCCTAAGAATTGGCTTAAAAACCCGTTCTTTCGCACATAGACTCCATTTGGGGTCTAGTTGGTCCTAACGTTTAACTATCCCGATCGCTTTACTCGCATCGATGCTATGGGCCAAAAACGGGAGAAAAAGTGTCTTTTTCGAGATTTTGAGTGTTAGACATACGCACGCACGCTTGGCAGGGGGTCACGGTGGGTGGTGAGGGGGGTGAGCGGGGGGTGGAGTGAGAGCAGAATCGACTGTGATAGGTCCCAGATGCTTTTGGAATCCAGTGTACCTACGGTTTTAGTTTGATTCCTATAGAAATTAGCTCCGTGGAATGGGTGAGACCACTCGGGTGGCTGTTTGATCATCCATTTGCTCCCCATCGGGAGCGCAGCCTGTAACGCAAGAACAGAGATGGGTACTAGAAAAGAGACTGACGAAAGCCCCAGAGCATGCTGGTTACTATAGCTGGCTCAGAAATAATAAACCATTATGTAATAATTTGCAGCGTTTTTTAACTTGTTTTCGAGCCTACCTGGGTAGCTGAGTCTTTGTAATCACTTTCGGGTTAATCAAAATTATTAGGAACTCACACTTTCCATCTTGAATAGTTTTAACTTCGTATTTGTCTGTCTGCGTGTCCTTGTGGCTGTGTGTTCGCTATTCCACGTAACGGTAATAACTATACGAATTTAACATCCGATCTCGGCTAAATTTTATTAGAGTTATGAGGGTTGGTCCTAGATGGTCCATTACAGTAATTACCTAACTGTGATATTAATTTTCATCACTACCAGAATAAAGGTATTCTCCACACATGCCAAACGTAAAACATTTGTAACAATCAAAGTTTTAACGAAATTTTTACGGATTCTAGGAAATTGAGTAGGTTGAGGGCAAGCTGAACTGCATTGTTCAAGGATTGGGGGAAGCCTCTGCGCATGTGCAAACGCTAAATTCTGTTAACACTGTGCTTCTTCATACAGAATAATTATTAACAAACCATAATTTCAACATTTCTACAAGTAATACTCCTGTTTAATATTTTTTGCACTCATCTTACATTATGTGCTAGGTATACATTTTATACATTATGTTCTTTACCGAATCTTGTTTTTGTTCGGGAAATGGAAAATTATTTTGTCTTTTAGAACCAAATTTTGAACTTCCTTTTGGCTTTTCATAGCTTCTAGTAGATTTTCGTAGAAAATAAAGCTATTTCAATGGCTCAAAAAAATTTAAAACTAAAATTTTCGAAAATTGTTGCCTTTGAAATCCGTTTTGAGGCATTCTAAAACGAATTCCTAAAGTTTTTTTTCCATACTTATATAAGGATGACTTCGTTGGCCAGCACTTTTTAAGTATATTTAATTGCTCAAATTCCAAAAAATATGCTAACAAATAAGTAAAAATGGCTAAAAATCGTTAAATTTATATTTTAGCAGAATTTTAGTCCAAGTAAATGTATTAATGGTAAACTAGAACATTAAGTAATTTATACATAAAATTATGCTGAAAAATTTACTTAAGGGTTATTAATATGTGCTGAAAATTTTATAAAAACTGAAGAAAAAAGCTAAAACTCCACAATATTTTCTGAATTGTTGTATATTATTTAGAAAAAATTCGTTATAAAATAGGTAGGTAGTTGACAATTTCTTTGCACTCAAAGTGTTCAAACTGTAAAACAATTTTACATAAAATAATTTGATAATTTACGAAAATCCGCTCATACGATCATGCTGCATGTCTGGAACTGTTCAACTACTGTTAAATAATATTGAATAATAATGCATTTGTGTGAATGTGCAAATGTGTGTGGTAATGTAATTGCTACCTTTGTGAACACAAGAACGTAGAACTAGTGGTCATCACCAAAACATCAAAACTATTTACTTTGTCATTTTTGGCCATGTTGTCAGATGTAGAGCTGGCCATCCCCCAAAAAGGAAAATCGTTACCTTGTGCGAATACAAACTTCACGAGGGAGGATGGGGGGGGCTCAGGACGTAACAGTCTGAATTATTCCCTAAAAGTCGGGGGGGGGGGGGGGGGGGGTAGTCGAAAGATTATCTCACGAATGTTGTTTATAAATTGCCTGGTGATTGAATGAGTCAATAATTATCACTATACATTTTTCACTTTCCATTGCAATTATTTTATTTTCAATTAAATATCTGAAAGAGGATGGGTTAAGAGATATAAACAGGTAAAAGAAGTAATTGCCAAAATCATCAAAGTCAGGAACAAGCCTCTGTAATGTAGAGCGAAAAATGAAAATCTCTTCACTCCAGTTCTACATCCCTAATTCGCTGAGTCGAGATATTCCGGAATTTCCACGCAATAAGTTCAGCACAATTTCGAGCCATTCAGTATAAATCCAGAGTCTTGAGAGAAACCGAGCGGCATGAATAGCCCTTTTAAGCGCACAAATCAGATGACGGAGGAGTTTCCTAGCACTCCGCTTCTCCTTTCCAATTCAGTAGAACCTCACACCAGATAAACGGGAATGCTGTGGGACTCGTAAGCACCTGAATGAAATCCCGTACGACAACTTTATTCTATGTTTCATGATATATAAGCATTAAATAATGAATTTTTACAGATAGACTTACATTTGGCGTCATATAACGAAGAACCGATAATCATCTACCCCCAAGTTGATATATACCAATAAATCCTGAAGAATTGATAGATTTTGTCTTAATTTTGAAGCTGATTAGAAGGGTCCAGGGGAAAAAACCAAATCGCTTTAAACAAAAAATGAGTAAACCCATTTTTAAGCGAGGGAGGGCTTAGTTGGTTTTTACACCGACGGCCGAAAATTCCAAGCCTTGTAGCGCCCGACTGCGTTGATTTATCACCTGTTTTTATTTACTAAGACGTGCAGCTTCATTTTCTGCGTTCATAGATGCCAAAACCTCATTTTTCGTTAAATGACTTAGTTGGTTTTCTCCCTGGTTCCTTCTATTCAATGAATGCAGCTGCTTATTCTAAAAAGGCAATATTATAGTATATACACTCAACAATGTTTACTACAATATATATCTTCTAGACTTGAGAGCACGTATGAAGCAAAATGACTGTTCACTCAATACCAAAAATTCGACACACATTTCCATCGCACTCAAGAGAATTATTTATCAATTTCTTGTATCTAGAGTTATTTTAAAGACATTCACACCTAAACCATCCCACACATTTAAAAGTATGGCGCAGAAAAAGAAATATCGTATAACATTGTTTTACTAACCAAAACAGTGTTATTTCCCTAATGTTTACTTTTACATATTTTCCAAATTCTTGCAGTCAGAAATTTCTTATATTTTTGTTCTCTCTGAGAGATCGATTTTTTTATTTGAAAGTTCCTATGTTGAGTTTTGGTTGTATAGGTAATAGGCTTAAAAGGGAATCACCAACGTATTAGCAGAGGAAGCTGATTGTGCAATCCTAGCCACACTGTGAGGGGGAAAAAACAAAAAAAAAAAAAAACAGATACTAACATTCAAATTACGATAATTGGGATACTATTCTGTGGTTTTAACAAGTTTTTTAGTACTTGGTATGGCCTCCAGAGGGTTAAGATTAAACTAATTGATAAAATTGAATAGATACCTACTTTTACCGTAAAAAGCATTCAGGAAAGGCCGTGCGCTTTACTGGATACCGCAAATAGCGACCACTCGCTTCAAACTCCTACGATGAACTCTTGAGAAGGCCTAGATTAGGTTCCACTTCACTTCACTTAGGTTCACAGAGATTTCAGGTAACTACCTAGGTACCTATTCATAGGTCTGTGATACCACAGACTGCGGTTTGGAATGCCTCAGCGTGGTCCAGGAAGGTGATAATCTAAATCTCATGGACTTTCTGCTAACTTCTAAATCATCTTGGTATTTCCTTTATAAGAGACTCTCTGATGTGAGATGTTATTGCAACGTAGGTAGATATCTACTTAACTCGCTCATTTTTGAAAATTTGTTCAAAATTACTTATTAGGAATTAGGGAAGATGTGCTGGTCGCAAGGATTATAGGTGTCCGAAATCGGGAAATTAGACATCGGATTCAGCACCCACGAAACTTTGAATAATGCAAAACTAGAAAACCTCAAAAACGAATCCATCATTCGCAGCCAAATTATTGTTTTCAACATCTTCAACAAGAGTTCATATACCAATACTGGAATGCTGTTATTAGGGACCAAGTAATCCAAATCGTTCCGATACTTGCTTCTTAGCAAAGCTGCTAATAATTAATCAATAATGGATTTTAATAAGAAACGCCAAAATATTTTACAAATATTTCAACTAAAACAAACCGTTTTTCAGCAAAACCAGTCAATAGTAGTGCTGGAGAAGCCGATGCCTCGCGTCCCTTTGCCGGACTGGCATGGGAAAGTGTGGGAGCTCCGCCAGACCTGCGACACCAGAAGGAACGACGCTTTCAACCTCCGCAACGAATCTCGACTTTTACGAAATGAAACGGATGCCAAAACTTATTGGACGACCTACCACAACAACAGCCGCCTGTCTGACAGGTTTGCTTTTAGTTTATTCAATCACTTCGAATACTTATCTCTATATACTACCGTAATAAGAACAGATCCCGTATCTGACCAAACCCCCCTTTTGGGAAAATACTTCTCTAGGTTATGAGTCAAAATTTCATGATATTAGCTCTATTTTACGTTGTCTCGAGCTCCAAAAGCACTCATTCCAAAGCCAATTTCTCGCTGCATCGCGTGGTGTGGCTGGGAAAACATTAATTTGGTCAGAAAATTGCAAAAAGTCCAGTCATGCAGCATGACCCCCATGAGCGAATTTTTGGAGAAATCTTCGACATTTCAGTCGCTATTAATCGTGTAGAGAAATTTTAGTTTATGATTTAGATAGACAAACATGGAATCAAATTATGAAAATTAATTGGAAGGTACTCATACTTTATTATTATTAAACTAATCTTGTAGATTTAAAGACAAATGTAGGTAAATATTCATAGATTTCGATGTCCAATGTGGTCAGTATTGAAGGCAGTTGAAATCTCAACAGTATCCTATCATAACATCATTTCACAGAGTAAACTCATCAGTTGTGATTACATTTTTTTTTTTTTTTTTTTTTTTTAACAAGCACCTACTACCTACGTTTTAAATAGCATGGTTCTAAGATTGGTTATACAGGGATACTTCCAAAAGAGTAGTTCAATCTGAATTTGGACAATGTTTCATGCAAATATTACCGATTTTTACAATTAGCGAACGGCATTATTTCGATTTTTGACTGATTTTCAACTTTGAAATTTTTGAAAACTTGATACATATTCTTATAGGAAATTTTACGCTGATTCCAAATATACCACATGCTAGCATGCTGAAAAAATTATTTCGCACAACAAATCGCAAAAAAACAGGCTATTTTGAAATTTTTGACTACATTTTTGAAAATTTCAACCCGAAGATGTAATCCGATCATGCTGGCCAACGAACTTGAACTTTGGTTTTGTGTTCTTAACATTTTAAAATTTGTTTGAAGTTTCTAGCACAATTCTATGGACAGTTATCGTCTGGAATGACACATACATACATATATACATACATACATACATGAAAAAATGCGTTAAACTTCAGAATATGATTCAGAATAGCCTGAAACTGATTTCTGCATAAAATTTTTTCAAAAATTCACATTCTACAAATTTTGAGGAGAAAGCAATAATTTTCTTCAAAAATTCGCTAAAAAGATGTAGAAAATATGTACTAGGCGAACAAGCTGACGCTCTTGCTAGGAAGGGTACTGCTTCTCTCCCTATGGGCCCAGAACCTTTTCTGGCCACTACGGAGAGCTTTCTCCTCGGTGAGCTCACCAAAAGGGAGAGTAAGAAGAGGACTACCCACTGGCTCCACGTCAAGGGCCTGAGGCAGGCGAAACAATTTATTCACTTCTCTAGAAAGAGAGCTAAGGAGCTGCTCAGCCTGGGGAGAAGGGAGCTACGTATGGTTGTGGGGCTCTTAACTGGGCACTGCCCACTTAAATACCATCTCCATAAAATGAGCAAATCAGACTCCACTCTCTGCCGCTTTTGTGGGGAAGAAGACGAGACGGCAAGTCATGTGGTCTGCTATTGCCCTATATTGGCAAGAAATCGCTTTTTGAATTGGGGCAGAACCTCCATCGACCCCCAAGACATTAAGACGGGGGAGATTAAGACTCTCCTCGTTTTTGCCAAAACGTGGTGGGGAAGGATTGACTTCCCAGCTGTGGCTGGCATTGGTGATATGGCGCCAAGCCAGACTGGGGCTGCGACCCAGTAACTAACCAAGTGTGGAGCACTTGGGTCCCAGGTAGTGCCTGTTGGCTGGCAGGAGTGCCGGAACCAGGCAGATAGTGCTTGGTTTGGCAGGGCTGTCGGTATTGGGCCGATCTTGTGTCTGGGATGGGGAGGAAGTACGGCCTCCTCCTCCAGCTACAATAGGCCATTGCGGTCTCAGTGGCTTAAAAAAAAAAAAAAAAAAAAAAAAAAAAAAAAAAAAAAAAAAAAAAAAAAAAAAAAAAAAAAACTAGGCGATTTCCTCATATCCGGTGCACATACGAGTTTTGTTTAGCACTAAGATTGATACGTTTTTTCTAACACAAAATTAGTACGGCTCTACGGGGCAAAAAAAAAATTATTCTGTCGTACATGCAGGATACTAGAAGAAAAAAGCCACAGTTCCTTTGAGCCTGACGGCTAAAATTAAAAAACATGAATATGCTTTAGCCGTACACGACTCACTCCTCGTCGATTCTCTGAACCCGACCCCCCATCGGCCTCTGAACTCTGTTTATCATTCTGCCATCAATCCTAAAACATGGAATCATGGTTTAGCTCCTCGCTCTCACTTTATTATAGAAATGATCACGACCATTGAGCTCTTGTGAGATGATGATCTCCTAATAGAAACTCGCGAGTAAACATTCACTTTATTATAGAAATGATCACGACGATTGAGCTCTTGTGAGATGATGATCTCCTAATAGAAACTCGCGAGTAAACATTCACTTTATTATAGAAAGAGGCTAAAGAGGCTACATACGAAATTACAGCTTCCTATAGTGTAAAGTATAGAAATTACCTATTCAAATAATTTAACCACCGCTTCACAAATCTAACCGTTCTCGCAATATTCGGATCACCTGCTATGAATCACATAATCGAAACACCAGCTCAATGAAATCATCAGAAATTAACAAGCGGTTGCAATCATGTTCACAATATCAATAATTGAGAATGATCACCTGTGTGTAAACAATTATTCATATAACCATGCTCATAACTCAGCTTGTTGGCCACGCACTTCGCAGTAGTTAATATAGTATGGTTGGATAAATCGAGAGCTTTCGAACGAATGGTCAACGAATTTTGTGGGATGAAAAACGACGAAGTATCATATCCCTAGCAACGACTCGGTTGTAAGCGGAAATCATCACAATCATTGGCGTTACTTTCGTTGCACTCTCGTGGGACATTTTTCGGTAGTTAGGTCACGGCTAAAGCATATTCATGCTAAAATCGTGGTTGCCAACCTCCGAAAACCGTATCTGCTCTGACAAGAGAAAATAGATTCTTATAATCAAAATACTGGGAAGAAAAATCGTATCTGCCGCTGATTCCGAAATCGTATCAGATGCAATGAGTCTTAAAATACTAAGAAATAAATTCTAATCTGGAGTGTCCCAATTCGTACGTACCTGAATACTAATAAAACAATCGTATCTGACGCCCAGAACCGGGTTTTTGACATTTTGTGTCTTTGCTATGGCACTTAAACTAAAACAACGTCACGAAAATATTCTGATGATTTCCGGTTACAACCGAGTCGTTGCTAGGGAAATGGTACTTCGTCGTTTTTCATCCCACAGAATTCGTTGACCATTCGTTCGAAAGCTCTCGATTTATCCAACCATATTATGTTAACTACTGCGAAGTGCGTGGCCAACAAGCTGAATTATGAGCATGGTTATTTGAATAATTGTGTACACTTAGGTGATCATTCTCAATAATTGATATTGTGAACATGATTGCAACCGCTTGTTAATTTCTGATGATTTAATTGGGCTGGTGTTTCGATGATTTGATTCGTAGCAGGTGATCCGAATATTGCGAGAACGGTTTGATTGGTGAAGCGGTGGATAAATCATTTTAATAGGATATCTGTACTTTACACTTTAGGACATTTACTTGACGATGCCCAGGGTCCGGATCAAATGAGTGGCTCTTAAAGCTAATTTCTATGCTTTACAATCCAGGAAGCTGTAATTTCGTATGTAGCCTCTTTAGGACATTTACTTGACGATGCCCAGGGTCCGGATCAAATGAGTGGCTCTTAAAGCTAATTTCTATGCTTTACAATCCAGGAAGCTGTAATTTCGTATGTAGCCTCTTTAGGACATTTACTTGACGATGCCCAGGGTTCGGATCAGATGAGTGGCTCTTAAAGCTAATTTATATGCTTTACACTCTAGCAAGCTGTAATTTCGTATGTAGCCTCTTTAGGACATTTACTTGACGATGCCCAGGGTCCGGATCAGATGAGTGGCTCTTAAAGCTAATTAGTATGCTTTACACTCTAGGAAGCTGTAATTTCGTATGTAGCCTCTTTAGGACATTTACTTGACGATGCCCAGGGTCCGGATTAGCTGAGTGGCTCTTAGAGCTTGCATACGAGTCTGCAACACATACGAGTCTGCAACTATAGACATAAAATGTCCCAATGTGTTGCAGACTCGTATTACTCCAGAAAAGGCCAGTTACGGGATTTTATTAGTAAATGGAACCAAATCGCAGCTAATGCGATAATTGTAAGCCGTTTTTGAGGCATTTCCCGTTGAGATCCTACTTCAAAACTAGCAAAATCAAAAGCCCTTTCCAACGGTGTGGTACCATTAACTCAATATGGTCAAAAATGCAGATACGGGATCTATTCTTAACGACATTATATTATGTCTAGTCCATAACCTACATTTTACCTTTCTTCTAAGGTACGTTTTGCTCGGACCGGCTGTTGCATGATTGTTGAACGATCACCATCGTATGCTACACCGCTAGGTAGAGACATTTGGTTCTTATCAAACTGAATGATTTTCACCGTATTTATTCGATTCTCTCGATCTCACATGACACCGTCATTATTGAGTCGAAATGAGTAGTAGTGAAATAAGTTTAGAGCTGCATAGTACCTATTCTAATAGAATTAAAATTATACAGTTTTCCTAAACTTCTGATTGTTCTATTTTGTAGAGGATACATTTTTTCGAGTACATATCTACCTTATTTATGCTGCTGAAAATTTAATAAAGCATCTTATTGAGCTCAAGATATGCTGACCACCGAACCGATCTTACCTTTTTAAACTCACGATTTTTTGCGGGGGAAAAAAAATTCAAAATCTCATCCCCAAGGAGAGACACTATCCCAGTTCCCTCAACCCTGTTTGAGCGCAAGTCATAGGTTGGTGGTTGTTCATTTAATAGAAATACTAGAGCGGGCAGTATCAGGTACGGAGCAGACACCTTGCAAATGCTGCTAATATAAGAATTCTGTGAAGTATCCAAACGCACTTCGCCAAACTGTAAATGCTACAAGAAGACCTCCGGAATTTACACCCTTGCAAGCACAAAGGGCAGCGGTGGAAGCATAATTAATTTGAATCTCATGAATACTGAAATTACTGAACTCTCGGCTGACCTCCGGTGTAGAAATTGTCCTTACACTCTCACACAAACCGCATGAACCCTACTCCGTAGGAATGGTAAAATGGTATTGAGAAGAGAATAGATTTCTGATTTGTAAGCAGTAGCAAAAATAAATAAATACTTGAATAAATAAAATTTCGAAAGGTAAGGTTCTCGTAGCTAATTTTGATTTTATTATACTAGCTATCAATAACTGATTATAAATATATCATCATTTCCTGTGAGAAATAAATTATGAAATAATTAGTAAGCTATCATGCTGACATGAGAAGTCACTATGAGATATGGGTCACTAAGTTAGCTCTATATGGCACACAATACATGAGATATTAAATTTGAGCGAACTAGTGACCTTGTTATTAAAAATCTACATAACTCAAATGACTTGGCTACTAAATGAGAAGTTTACTCATATTTGTTAAAAATATAATTATATGCATGGTTTGGGACTGATATATTGAATTCATTCTCTTCGTAGAACCTATGAAAAACCTGGTGGAGTGCAAAGTTTTCGTGCGTAGGTCAATCGTTAGGTACCTAAGCACAGGAAGGAACTTGTGTGTATTGTCTGACACAAATCTCATCTATAGCATCTCCAAATTGAATTAAACTTTTTCCATTTAGGTTTAAACCCTTTCCACTTAGGTTTAGACCTTTTCCATTTAGACTTAAACCTTTTTCATTTAGATTTAAACCTATTCCATTTAGATTCAAACTCCATAAAAATGTCAGTAGTTAGCCCCATCAAAGTGAGTGAGTACGTACCTACTAAAATTTCATGAGGCTAGAAGTAAAAAAGTTCCAGTCATGCAGCAAGATCGTATAAAGCGAATTTTCTTAAATTATCCATCGTATTATCCTTATGTTAAGTTGTATTGAAATTTGAGCAATTTCAGAGAAAGTGAATTATTAAAAACCAATTTTATGTATATTAAAAAAAACTCGTACTAAATAAAATTCGGTCATTAAAAATTCTGATTTTTTTTTTTTTTTTTTTTTTTTTTTTTTTTTTAATGACCGAATTTTATTTAGTACGAGTTTTTTTTAATATACATAAAATTGGTTTTTAATAATTCACTTTCTCTGAAATTGCTCAATTTTTTTTTTTTTTTTTTTTTTTCCCGCAGATTTTATGGATTTTTCAGCAAATATTGATGACATTGAAATACTTTTTCAGCATAATTTTGTGTAACAATTTTTTAATGTCCTTCTTGATCGTCGATAACTTGGTTTTGACTTAAAGTCTGCTAAAAATTATTCAACGATTTTTAGCCGTTTTCAGCCATTTTTAGTTATTTTCTTTAGTACATTTTTTGAATTGTGACCAATTTAATGTACTCAAAATTTGTTGGGCAACGAACTCATTATTACATAGATTGCATTTCTGTGCATAAAAAAACATGCATGATGTAGTTTTCAAATTGTTGCATAATAATTTCCTGGCTTTAAATCTAAATGGAAAAGGTTTAAATCTATATGGAAAAGGTATAAATCTATATGGAAAAGGTTTAAATCCGAATGGAAAAGGTTTGAATCTAAATGGAAAAGGTTTGAATTTAAATGGAAAAGGACCAAACATAGGTAAATGGAAAAAGTTTAACTCAATTCGGAAATGCTGTATCATCTATATCTATAATAATTTTTAGTTGGTTTATATACGCTTCAAGAACTCTAAAAGTTCTGCATCTATTGAGTTCAACTTTTTACAGATACAGGTTCGAACCGATTCAAGGATAGTTTTTATACATTTCTTGCGTAAGTAGCATACCCGTACATGCGAGAAAACAACCGCCTCACATCCAGATAAAAAAACTTTCTACTTTAGATGCAGAAATTTGGAACGCGGCTTCTCTGGGCGAGATTGAATATAGTATTACTTGAGTTAATTTTACTAGTTGTTAATTGAGTAACCACTCGAATCAGATGGGTGGGTACTGAAGCTTCCTTTGTTCCTATAAGATGCTGAACTTTAGAACGGGACTTCTCTGGGTGTGGTGGAGTATAATTACAACCACTCTAATCAGCAGAGTGAGTTCTTAAACGAATTTTGTTCCTATCACATAAAGATGCTGAACTTTTGAACGGGACTTATCTGATGGGTGTGGTGGAGTATTACTACAAACAACTTGAGAAACCATTGTAATCAGCAGAGTGACCCAGTGAGTGAGTGGTGTTTAGTGTAACTAATTGTGTCCTTATTCAACTAGAGATACCAAATTTTGGAACAGATCCTCTCCGGGTATGGTAAGTATACCTGTAGATTACTATTTCCCTGACAATACTGACACAATTGATTCGGAATTTATGTGATGGTAGGTACACGATGATCTACATTAATATCTTTGACGATCGAGCAAAGTAAACTGTTACAGCTAGGATAATATAAAACTACTAGATGCGGTTCCCTAGCAGTAGGTACCTACCTATCCATACAGAGTAACACAAGGGCTTTTTCACTCCTATTGTTGATTTTTTTTTTTTTTTTTTTTTTTTTTTTTTTTTTTTTTTTCGGTTGAACCTTGTAGAAATTATGTTGGCTGAAGTAGGAACTAAGTCCTCACCCACCCTAGTATTCGTTCATCTGAAGGGTGCAAATAACGCGTTCAGTGGCTGGGAGAGCAAGAACCTAATTTCAGTGAGGTAGCACCTAACAATACAAGCCAAATATAGTCACAACAGGTTATAATCACTGCACTCAATTTTTTCAAAGATACTAGACACTCTACTCCCTGTGGCAGGATTATTTCATACGCGGCGAGCAGGAACCTATGTGTAAAAGATTATTGTTTTGTTTTCTTACATTGAAACTTACACCACAAGAAACACTATAAATTACTAGGTAGTACCTGTACTTCTAGCTAATTATTTTCAAGTTTTTTTTTCTTTCCCAAAGGTTCGTTGAGGTTCTGAAATGGAAAAACACGATGGAAGATTTAATAAAGGCCATCGACAGGGAAATTGCGGAGATGCGAAAAGAGAAGGACCTGACAGAGGCTGAAATAGAATTCTTGGGTCTCAGCTTCACTGTGGTCAACGACTGTCTCACTCAACGGGATCAGCGAGGAGGAGCTGATTTGTGTACTGACGATGGAGAGATTGAAATTAAATATGTAAGTAGCAGTTGGATTGTGCCTGAGATAAGATGAACTATAATAGGTATCAGCTCCTTGGTACCTACTAATAATTGTCGTGCCCGAAATATAATATTGTAGTTTCTCCAATCAGACATACCTATATGTGAACCGGCCGTGCTGCATCAAGCGGAGAGGGTAGCGCAACTACTCGGAAAAGGGAAGTCCCCAATCAGGGGGACTAGCATATAAATATGGCGACAGCTCTGTCGGGACCATCATTCTCGTTCTTTCAATTGACTCTTCTTTCTGATTCTTCAAAGATATCCTCAGAACCTATTCCACAGACTACGGCTATTCCTTCCACAAAGTGGTGTCCTAGACTGACTAGTTCTGACTTATATTATTAGGCTTCCTTGAAGATGAAGGCGGTGTCACAGACTACGACTGTTTCCAAGTATCTACCTAGACTAGAGCATTACTCGATCTCCTAGACTCCAGGATGATGTTCATCCCGTCTTCTTAATTTCCATGATTTGATAGTCCACGATTATTCAAGAGTTTTATTAGTTCAGAGTTTAAACGAACTGCTTATTCCATTCATTGACTCGCTAGACTCACTTAGCACGTGTTCATCAAATTGTCAATTGACCCACCTAGCTGGCTTAATTCATGCTCGCACCCATCCATGTCAATAATATATCTACCAACGTCTGTTTAGTTTGGCTAAATGACCGTTCTAGTGCAAATGACCAATATCTACTGCTCTTTTGATCAAAATGTATCGAGCACTAGAGGTCAAATCAAAGGAAACCGCATAGGGTAACAACACTAGCATTTCATGCTTAATTAGTTTCGGAATAGCCTGCTTTAGATACTCGATATTTAGGTACACCTACCTGCCTACCTTCCGCACAAATCAAATGATTCAAGTTATAAATGAATAAGGCCTTTAGGTATTATACTTCATATCTCGCTCGTAATGGGGTATCCACGTGAGTCATGTTTTATTGTTGGCTTATGATTCGGATTCAGCACCCTCAAAACTCAAGATGCCAATTTTCCTGTAAAAATGCAAATATTGCGACCACGAAACGCTAGAAAATAGAGATTGTGGCAAGGGAAACTTTAGAGGCAACGGTCTCTCGCAGACAGGTGAGTGGAATTTCGAAATCCCAGAAGCAATTGCATCAATTCCCGCTAACAGGATAGGAACCCTACACATCACACAATTTTTGAAGCTTGAAAATTTCACTCCTACATAAAAATGACCTCACAAACAACCCATTTATGATATTTAGGTACCTAGGTACTACCTAATGTATATGAAATAAGTAGGTAGGTAGGTGCCTACCTATAATCTACCCATACCATGTTTGGGTCCCTACTGTAAACAGAAAGGAAATGTCAGGAAGAAGATGTGTGAGAAAAATAAGTACCTACCTACCTATTATAAATCCTCTAAAACCTCCACAGCAAAACGTATAATTTATTCGCTACGGAATTGAATTTTTCAAATAATTTTCCATTTTTAGAACCTATACTC
This sequence comes from Adelphocoris suturalis, assembly GCA_030762985.1. NCBI lineage: Eukaryota > Metazoa > Arthropoda > Insecta > Hemiptera > Miridae > Adelphocoris > Adelphocoris suturalis. The sequence continues at coordinate 104,704,065 of CM061043.1, forward strand.
ACACATACAAGACAAAAACACTGTCTCATGACGGTCGAAAATGCCCATAAAAACATAGTGTAGATAACATTCAAGATGTCAGCAAGTCAACTATCACTTTAATACGTAATATAGGTACGTAATGGAGTAATATAGTAGGCATTATTTGGTGAAAACCTTGATCGTTAGCCATGGGTGGGAAAAAGGTATTTTTAACTATTAAGCACCCCCTGTGGGTCAGATTTGGAAAATTTAAAGTAGTTTGTGGTTCAAGTCAGAGTAATCTAAACATATCCCCCCACTCAGATCCCCGTTTGTTCAGTGACTTCCGAAATACCCATTTTCACCCCTCCTGCCTCCCCAAATAACAACCCCTATGGGGCAGATTTGAAAAATTTCAAGTAGCCTGTGACTTAAGTTAGAATAACCCGAACATATTCACCCAATCAGATCCCCATTCGTTCAATGGTGTCCATTTCACCCCCTCCCCCTCCTCTAAAATACCCCCTCTGGCTCAAATTTTAAAAACTTCAAATAGCCTACAATTTAAGTTGGACTGATACAGACATTTCCCAGTTGTCCAATGACCCCTGTAACCGTGGAAATCGGACAAACATACGGACAGACAAACAGACAGACAGAAAAATTGATAAAATGGTACCAATCGTCTACAAATAGCTGAAACGGAATAGAAACGCAAAATTTCATGATTCTAATCAATGTACAGAAAGGCATACTTACCATTTTATTAATATGGATATATAATTATATATACATAAATGAAAAAGTGTTAAACTTGAGGATTCGTTTCAGAATGTCTCAAAACGGATTTCAATGAAGAAATTTTTCGAAAATTTTGATTTTTAAAATTTTTGGAGCCATTGCAATAGCTTCATTTTCTACGAAAATTCGCTAATGCAGACAAAACGAATATATGGGTAACGCTCATTGTGCTGAACCCCGCTAGAATGCATTTGTTCTTTCTACGATAAGTCGTATGTGGCCATATTCGGCACTATGCCATGATGGGGTACATTCCCCTTACTCCCTGGTTCGTCCCTTCCTAAAGATTTCCTGAACCCGCCCCTGGTTGGAATCGAGTCTAAATATCATTGATAATATTCCTGTCCATGCTGCCTATTAGGAGCTGCAAATGTTGGAAAATTTGAAAGCCATGATGACACAGAAGTGTATGGACGCTTGGATCCAAGTGAACCGTTTGGACGAGCTCAAATACAAAATCATCAGGGACATCCACGATAAGGCGGACGCTCTTCTAATCGACCAGGAGGCTGTCGAATTAGACAACAATGGAGGAAACATCAGCTTTAAGCCCGACCCTGATAGGATTCCTAATGAGTAAGTAGATTTTGACTTAAGTAGATGGTAGTTTTGGCTACCCTAGAGCTAAAACACCATGTAGAAAACCAGTAGGTAGGAAATTATCTTATTATCTCAAATATGGAATTCTCATGAATCGGGTAGAAAAGTTTCCACAGTGCGCAAGTACTAGTCTCAGGAAGCAGTTACAATCAGGACAGTTAGAAACTACTGAGAGCATTAGAGAGCATGCCGAGGGGGTAGGCAGTGTAAATAAAAAAAAGAAGAGGGGCAGTTTAAACATCCAAGAGGTTTCGACAGTAGAAGGAGGGTTGGTGGGGTTTCAGCTGCCAAAAGACAAGGTACTAATGGAATGGAGTTGGCAAAATGAAGGCTAGGTATGTTGGCAACATAAAGGCTAGGTGTCAAGAAAGAGAGCAGTTTAACCATGTGGGTGAACATGATTTGTACCTACGGATTTACTCGTAACTGGACGAGCTATGGTCACTGCACATTTATGAACGGAAATGTGTCAGAGATTAAATTTCGTAACTATTTGATCAAATTATAATTTATCGTCTTATAATTTCGTCATCAACTAACATGAACGTTCATGTTGCAATTATTGGAAAGACAGGAGGAATATATAGTGCCTACCTAACTTTTTTTTGTAAACACATGATTTAATCAGTATTTTCTCTAATCCTTGTCCGAACTGGCAGTGTTGTCACCTACGAGTGCTGGCTGGACCACTGCAAATACCTGAAGTCGCTGGGAGACGCGGAAATCGCTTCATCGCAGAACCTCCGCGAAGGAATGTACGTGCCCAGGGAGCGGGCGAGAAATGACCTGAAAGCACAAAATGACGCCACCAATTTCGCCTTGAGGAAACGCATTTACGAAACTCAGCGCATAAAAAATGAACTGGACTGGCAAAGATTAAACGTAAGTGGATGCTAGTTTAGCTGACACTCACGCCTAAACGTAGATTTCTTGACTTTTTAACAAAAACATAGTTGCCCTACATCCTCCAAATGAAAATGTTCACTTGAGCATTTTAGCCATTACCGACTGACCTAATTGACTCTCTTATAATGGTAAAAGAATTGAAAACCCATTAAGATGCATAGGTAGTAGGTACTTTCCTCGTCAATAATGGAGCCATTGTATGCAGAGCTTTGAATTTTCAAGTTTGATTTGTAGCAGGTGTATTAGTAGTACTTTAGAACGTACTACAGTATGACAGTTCAGACTCAAAACGAAATAGCCTCATTACGAGGTACGTCCAGAAAGTAAGATTACCTACTAGATTTTACTATTTAAAAAAAAATTGTATTTGAAAAAACATTACAGGGTTTTGTAGGTTAACATCTCACTTATTTTTCTACATAATCGCCTTCCCGTTCGATGCAAGTTTTGAGCCTCGGCACAAGCTTTTTGATACCCTCTTCGAAGAATTCTCTCGCCAACTCTTTCTGCAAGTTCAGGACCTCTTCCTTCACTTCGTTGTCGGCTGAAAAGCATTTTCCACCCATGTGAGTCTTCAGGGAGGTGAAAAGATGAAAACCGGAAGGAGCCAAGTCAGGGGAATACGGAGGGTGGTTCACAATGTCCCAACCGAATGAATCCAACAGCCCTTTGGTGACGTTGGCTGTGTGAGAGCGGGCGTTGTCGTGCAACAAGCACACTCCCTTTGTCAACATTCCCCTCCGCTTGTTTTGGATTGCTCTCTTGAGCTTTTTAAGGGTTTCACATTATCGAACTGAACTCACGAGTGATAAGGAAGCGCATGGGACCGTATATTTTGATAGAAAATATTATTTTCTGATTTCTGGCGATTCACACAAACCAAGCAAATCTAAATGATGTCAAGATCAACCCACTATGAGTAATGAATGTCAACAATCGGGAATGGGGTCAGAACTAATAAAGCGCCTCTATCGCCTAGCTAAAAATATATTTTCTTCATCAGGGCTCCTTGTGCTGATGAGAAGCGCCCGCCACCCCTCATCCTCACAGTCATAACAGAAGAAGGAAAACCGAAAGAAGAATATATTTTTCGAAAATATATTTATATAAGAATATATTTTTCGAAAGCTCGGCGATAGAGGCGCTTTATTAGTTCCGACCCCATTCTCGATTGTTGCCATTCATTACAAGCAAATCTAGGTAGTCAGAGATCTGGCCCAGTGATAAACTGATTAGGCAGGCTATACCTACAGACATTTATTTTGGACATTTTTAGAAACCACCAAAATCGACATAGCTTAGGTCGTCGATGGAGGGATTTGGAGGCGTAACATGTATCACAAGAACGAACTGATAATATAGAAATAGGTGGGTGCCTGATGCATAAATATATATCAATATGAATACTGTATACCTATTTATTTCCATCTCCCATACTTGCGTATCAGAATAGTTAAGAAAAATAAACCATCACAGGTCACATCAACCGTCTTGTTCTCATGTTCTGCATTGTTTCAGATGGTGAAAGATATGGAAAAACTGCATAAAGAGATTAATGCGTTAGAAAAAGCGCTGGAAAACAAGAAAAATGCTATCAAACTCGTAGAAACTCGGTTGGAAAACAGACTTTTCCGACCAGGAGTTGAATGTTGCCGAGATGAGGCAGCTGTTGGGCTTGAAGATGAACTTCATGAGTTGCGGGAAACCAGGGCCGATCTCATGTCCCAACTGGAGAACGCTAAGTGAGTTGTCGTAATTTTCGTTTGAAATTACCTACTTTTAAAACGTAAATTTACCTACCTTTTAAACTGGAGGATCGTGTTTAAAACATGATTGCAACAATAAAAAGTTCCAGTCATGCAGCATGATCGTATGAGCGAATTTTCGTAAATTATCGTACTATATTATGTTATATTGTTTTGAAAATTAAGGACTTTTAGGGAAAAGAAATTTTTGACACCAATTTTATGTGTGACTTGCCACTCAACAGGGAGGAAGTGTGTTGCTTGAACCCTCCTAGGTTTTTCCCAATTCTTAATGAATTGCTAACTTCAAATCATTATATCCACATGTTTTTCGACATAGAAAGGCCTGGGGAATGTAATAAAACTGTAGTCATTATTCAACTTGTAGTTTGAGGGAAATAGTAGCACCACAAAGTCAGATTTATGAAAAACAGGTACGGACTCCCCCCCTGACCCTACATGGAAGCGAAGCACAATCACATGAAAAATCACTATTGAGGCAAGCGGATTTAGAATGAAAACTCAGACATCCGCGGTCTGGAAAACATCTATTCCCAACTGAAAATCGGATCACAGAAGTTTTATCAACATCAAGGCTTAAATTGTTCATGTTGAACCAGTCCTTAATCCGAAATTACTAACTTAGTGTGGGTGGAGTCAGCTTTTGCGGGCTCAGAAAATTCAAAATTTAATCATTTCTATAAAATCACAGACAGCTGATAAAAAAAAAAAAAAAATCGTTCACCATTTACCTTTAAATCACACCCACTTTTTATTTCAGCAATTAAAAAAAAATGTGGGCAAGTTCCTCATTTCAATGTATCCACACGTTTTTCAAAATATAAATGTCTGGGGAATGTAATAAAACCGTAGCCATCATTAAACTCGTAATTCGAGGGAAAGTCATTTTTATGAAATAAACTCGTAAACGAGTTCCACTATCTGCTTTACAAGCAGATACCATGTTACATGGATATGTCTTTGATTAGGGATTTCATAACGGTTGTCCTCGAGAATTGTAAACAAATCCTTCAACTTTGGACTGTAGGCGACGTAATGTAGGATAAAGAATTTATTCTATTATTCTTGGAGACACAATAAGAATACCATACATACTATTAAAGTTACCTATTTCTCCAATACAGGCGCTATCATTTTTATGTTCATGATAGCCTGATTTTTCATTAATAAATGAAATTATATCATTTATTGTTTTATTTGATAACGTTTCGTCCTCTTACTGAGGACATCTTCAGATCTTGCTTTCTTGAAATTGAGTTGACTTGGTGAGCCACTGTTTTATTTGACAAATCCGTTATATTCGGATGTTTATAAAATTTTTCCTGGACACACCAAGATCTGAAGATATCCTCAGTAAGAGGACGAAACGTTATCAAAAAGTACGTTTTTCAGCATAATTTTGTGCAAACAGTTTTGAATGTTCTATTTTATAGTTAAAAAACTTTATTTGAGCAATATTCTACCAAAAAAGAAACAACATCTGTTTGAAGCATCGCAAGAGGGTTGCCGTCATGCTTTTACCTCAAAAAGTAAGAGTTATGCAAATTTCCTATAAGAAGATGTATCAAGTTTCCAAAATTTCTTGTGTCTTAACCTTAATTCTAAACTCGGTATTAGAACCTTTTGAAACTCATACGGTGGATACAGCTTTCGTACAAGTAGGCAACCACGAGAGACATTTTATGTCTTTGCGCCCCCTTTCCCCTTCCTATAAAACCCCGTATTGTATTCTAGATCCACTCAGCTGATCTGGGATCGGTCAGTTGTGTTCAGAAGTCCCTCAAGGGCCCACATACCAAATCTCAGAATCGTGGGATCATTAAAGAAAAAACTGGATTCTAGAGCCACTCAGCTGATCTGGGATCGGTCAGTTGTGTTCAGAAGTCCCTCAAGGGCCCACATACCAAATCTCAGAATCGTGGGATCATTAGGGAAAAAACTGGATTCTAGAGCCACTCAACTTATCTGGGATCAGTCAGTTGTGTTCAGAAGTCCCTCAAGGGCCCACATACCAAATCTCAGAATCGTGGGATCATTAGGGAAAAAACTGGATTCTAGAGCCACTCAGCTGATCTGGGATCGGTCAGTTGTGTTCAGAAGTCCCTCAAGGGCCCACATACCAAATCTCAGAATCGTGGGATCATTAGGGAAAAAACTGGATTCTAGAGCCACTCAGCTGATCTGGGATCGGTCAGTTGTGTTCAGAAGTCCCTCAAGGGCCCACATACCAAATCTCAGAATCGTGGGATCATTAGGGAAAAAACTGGATTCTAGAGCCACTCAGCTGATCTGGGATTGGTCAGTTGTGTTCAGAAGTCCCTCAAGGGGCCAGGCACGTAGCCAGGATTTTTCCTTGGGGAGGGTCCAGATCCCCATACCCATCATGGTCAAATGAGAAAGGCGTTCGTTACCCATCTTATTTCTAAGGTATTTTTCTAATCTTAATTTCTAAGGTACTGCAGGATCCCGTAACGTAAAAGTTAGGAAGACATCTAGGAACATTCTCCCCGTAGGATATTGTGAGGAGTATGGGGCGGAATAAAGAACCCCGTGACGCACATAGGATAGATAAATTTCCCATAGACTGCAAGATCCCATGAAGTAAATTTATGAATTTTCTAATCCTGGAAAGGATGGTGATGTGTTGTGTGAATTTCCGCTCCGCAAGAAAATCGATTTTCGAAGCGTTAGATCGCGGGTTTTTTTTTTTTTTTTTTTCAATTATTTTTTTACCGAAAACCGATGGAAAACGTACCAGACAGGTTCACACTACCAGTCATACTTCTTCAAATTCCTACTTCGAAGTTGAGTGCCAAATTCTGTCTCAATCACTCATTCCAAAAATGTTAACTTAATTATTGTTATTGTTGTGATATCGTTGGAGCAACGTAATTATGTAGCTCAGTAACATTAATAATACCTTGGTGAATAGTCAAAGAGACAATGCAACCCAATGTCCCCATTGTTCTAGAGGCTTTACAAGAAGAGAACTCACTCTACATATACGCTCCAGACATCCAAATATTGCGAACCTGAATACCAACCGTGGTACTCAAAGTATAATATCAATACCAAATGTTGATCCTATTCAGAACTATTTCATAAGAGGCTTCGGGGACGGGATGTTAAATTCTCTAGGAGGCTGGACCACATTAAGATGGGACATGCTGTAGCAGAGAGCCATGCGTCTTCAAGGAAAGCAGTACGAGTTACCTCAGGGAGTGGTCGGCGTGTCACTCCTTGCTGATGAAGTGAAAGGGCTAGCCGAGGGAATACGAGATTCGGAGAGAATTTTCTTCCTCTGTACTGCCCTCCAGTGAGAGAAAGGAATCTCTTCAGATGTCAGAAGGCTTCTGAACACCATAATAAAAATTTGGAGTGCTGAAAGGTATGAAGAGTTGCTACACGGCAAGGCTTACACGGGTCGTTCAGGTATAGTACTAGAGGCGTTGATCTGTCTTTCGTATACATGACCCATGTCCGTGTACCGAAATATCTAACTTCTTATCTCAGGAATATTACCTCTACATATTGGAGCTATTAGCAGAACCTATGAGTATTAGAAAAATAATAGAGGGTTTTTGTACTTCTCGTATTCATTTTCTCGTATACGAAAATGGCCTTTCCGAAACGAGAAGAGGTTTTCGTAACGTGGAAACGCTTTTCGGAACGGGAAGAGTCAGCTTTACTCGTGCTCAGCTTTTTCGGAATCGCAATTACGAGACGAAAACTTGACCTTCCTCTAGGATAACACTCTAGAATAACTTAGCAACTATCATGCAGTTGGCATGGATACACATACACACCCGACAAAATCGCCTGAATTTTCCCCGTGCCGTCTGTTGTTGTTGGTTTAACCTTTGTATTTGTCTTTCTTTCGTGTTTTTTCCCCGCACCACAACCAGAAAGGTCATTAGCGGCATTTTGTTCTTTCTTTTGAAGTTTTATCAAAGATTTCAGCTTTAACATTTTCAAGGTTCATTTCTGTTTCAAGATTTCGTTTTAAGGTTCATTTTACACGTTTTGAAGATTCGTGTTCTTCATGGCAGAATCGTTTTCATATGATGTAGAGGTAAGAGGTCGTTGTTTCTTAATTTATGTTATATTTTGGAAATTGTCTACAGTGACAATTGAGTTTTGAGCAGTGATTCACTACAAGAGTCACGTTAACGTCTCTGTAAGAGTTCTCTTCCTCTCGGGCTTACGAAAACGCTACGAGAAATCGATGCAAAAAGGTTAGCATTCATCGTGCTCGCTCTAACAGCTTGTTTTCGTGTTTACGAAAAATACCAATACGAGAAATACAAAAACTCTCTAAAATCTGAAGAATTTCACATCAGACGAATGTTCTCTGTTGGTAGTTCGTGCTAGTAAAATAATAGATACTACCCTAACCATGAATAATTTTTTAATTCATCAAAAAATTTCGGGGAGGGTCCGGACCCCATGGACCTCCCCTCTGGCTACGTGCCTGCAAGGGGCTACATACCAAATCTCAGAATCGTGGGATCATTAGGGAATCTCCGCGTAACGCTCTCCGCGTGACGCTCGCCCGCGTGACGCTTTTTCATTTATGTGCCATAGTAAAGACATAAAATGTCAATAAAACAATAAATGAAATAATTTCATTTATTTTCCCTGGGCCGCATCCCGATTAATTCCAACAAAACAACGGTTTACTTATAGAAATGTTGAAAATAACTGTGGAGCCACTACAATGAGTTGTTAACAGTCGACTGTTGTCAAGAAGATTAAAATGTTTCCTATGGAGTGGAGTAAATGATGCTATTTCTTTACGTTAAGAATATTCTTACCGGCTTATTAAAATTGTTTATAGTCCAATCAACTTAGTTTAGGAATGTAGCCAGGTACGTAAGGAGGGGGAAATTGATAGCTTGAGATGTGAACATTTATCACATAAATCAAGCGCTTTCCAACGAGTGGCGAACGATTTCTGTGCGATGAAAACTATGGAAGTTCCATTGTGACATCAACTTTTGCGTGACGAAAATTTTTGGTTGACCCCCCAAAGCAAAGACATATCCATGTCAAAACGGTTAGGTACGCAATAGCCCCACTTGACCCAACTCTAACATATGTCGATGATACGAAATTTAATTTGTTAACAGGATAACTTTCAACGCTCTGGAAGACCAGCTAGTGAACATTGATCGAGAGCTCCATAATAAAAACCACGCTCTCAGCACAGACTTGAGGTGCCTGGATCTCCGCAACCGCCTCACTTCTGGCGAACGCGGCCCGCCAGCCACACAAACAGACCGCAACATCCAACTCACCAGACTTCAAGATGAGATACCGCCCGAGCCCTAAATCAGCTGGACGGATTTCCATTTTGAATGCCTCCATTGAGCCAAAATTATCCTGATATCTGGAGTCCTAATTCCTCACCATTTTTCTACCTACGGTTGATAATAAAAGCTGAAATTACGTGAAGCGTTTTTTTTCTTTTTCGGAATACCAACTCACTTGCTCTTGTTAGGTACCTGTTCAGTCTATAACAAATTCACGGGTAGGTGCCTAATTTATAGATACAGAGAAACAAATAAAATAAAAGACACCGCACAGAGATAATATGAAATAAAAGTGCCAGCCATGTACTCGTAGCATGATCGTACGAGCGAATCTTAAATTACTTAGTAGGTATCTAAATATATAGTTGTCAAATTGTTTTGAAATTTGAACGCAAAGAAATAAATTGTTAACAAATTTCTTAGCATAAAAACTCGTTATAAAAAATTTTCTACAGTTGAAAAAAGATTTAGGTTTTTTCAAAAGCTCACGAGTAATTACAGTTTATCGATTTACCAGCAAATATAATTGGAAATTAAGTACATTTTTCAGCGTAATTTTGTGTATACATTTATTTGTGCTTAAATAATTTTCCCAATAAATTACTTTTGACTAATATTCAACTGAAAAACCATAAATTTAACCATTTCAAGTCGTTTTGACATGGATATCTTGGAAGTTGAAAATTGATAAGGAGACTCTCTGAGTCAATAAGAGACGATATTTGAAAATATGGGCTCTTTCTTGTTCAGCTAAGCTAAATTCTCTATAACTTTATGCAAATTGGTACTTAATTTCTCTCTTACTGCAAAAAACGGACATATCCGTGATCAGATATTTATTTTATTTTTTTCAGTAAGGGAGATTCAGCCTCTTTTATTGATTTTATATTTGAGCAATTTAAAGTGTTGAAAAATGCTGGCTAATTAAACCCATCCTTTCATTTGGGAAGCTTGAACGAAATTTTTATCTCAATTCTAAGGAGAGTCATCGTCTGGAGTGACACAGACACACACTCCTTTGTATACAAATAAAAACGCGCAAACTTCAGGATTCGTTTCAGAATGGCTCAAAACGGATTTCCATGAATAAAATTTGCTGAAAATCACTAAAACATAAATAAGAAATTGTAATTAACTGAAATATACGATAAGAGAACAATTGAACAGTCGTTTAAGGTGGAGTGGGCAGCTCAAATATTTTAGAACTTTTGAGGGATTTGGTCGAAAGAGGTCTAGTTGGTTGAAGTCCCTCTAAATCCAGGTTTATGGTGCTTTAAACAAGTACCTACCTGGTGTTCCTCGGGTGCCATGGCTTAAAATTCCTGGTCGCCATGGCGATACAATTAGGTGGTTATTTGCTGTTTTATGAATTAATCCTATATTCTGCGCGATTCAAGCTCCAGCAATCCGTGGTTTTTACCTCTTTGGACTTAAGAACTCACCAGAGTGCAGCTGCGAAGTATTCCGCAGTCAATTTGAGCAACACATGGGCAGATTGTTTAGGAAGGTTGTACAGACTGGTGGAATCTGCCCTCCAACATTCAGGGACCTCGTGCAAAAAATTGAGAAGAATTCACGGTATTTAGTCAAGTCAACCGCTCAGATTTTAGCCACATTTGATATTTTACACCCCCACAATTTTCTTTATAACTGCCAAAGTGAGGTTCTGACCTCCAAATTTCTCACATTTCCATTTCATTTATTTATATTCCTTTTGTCCATTTTGTTATACATTCACTCTGTTCTTGTTGCCAAATGTAATTATGTTTTGATCTACATACTTGATCTATGATTTTCTCTTATACCTAAATTTCCTTCTCCTCACATTTATTAATTTTTTTAATCAAAATTCAAATGGTGGGAGGAGTTTCACCCTAAAAAGCACTATAAATAAAATTGATTAAAAAAATAAATAACTAGAAAATTATTATAATACTTAATTTAAAAAAAATCCGTTGTTCATCTCGACAGCATTGGCATGGACTAACTCCCAGGGATTCTTACAATCTTGGGGCTCACAAGAGTTCATTTGGTATGATAAATTTCATGTGTTTTTAGAGGTGAAACTAGTTACCTAAAGAGTAAAACTTGGTTATAACAAGGTTCGGAGGTCTGCAAATGTTTCCATTCGATTCAGCATTAAAAAAAAAAAAAAACACGTAGAAACTGACCCTAAACTCATATTTTCATAGAAAGTAATTTTTCAATAAAACCCTCGATTTCATTGGAAAAACAATGTTTTTCAACATTAAAAAATAGTTTTCTCCTCTAATTGGCAAAGAAAAAGTGAAATTGAGTTAAACATCGGCTAGGAGAGATCTTGATGAAGATTTTACTGTTCTTGTATCTTGAAAAAATATTGGTTCTCATAGTTTAATTTCCCAATTAGGTAAAATTTGCTTTTCAAAGGGCCTTTTCATGTCTCAAACCTAAATTCTAAAAAAGTTCAGGCATCTATCCGATAGGAAATGTAATGTTTTTCCAACGGTATCCTCAAATTTGAATTTTCACAGCGAATTAAAGTACTTGCGTACGCACTGTGCGCCCATTTTTCAACCGAATTGACTGAAAGTTTCACCATTTTGCTCGATTTATTATAAGCTTCAAAATGGTGTCAGAAATATTGTTGTTACTGTTGTCTGGCAGAAGTAAACAAACGGAACGAAAAACGTTGGTGTTTGGCTCTACTTAATCGTCTCTATTACGGACACAACCCAATGCACATCCATGTTGGAAACACCATTCTCAGCATAAACTTTCCTTCCAAATAATAAAAAAAAAAAAAAAAAAATCAAGCGGATATCTTCAGTAGAACCCGAAATAAATGTTCCTAATGGGCGAAAAACGTTGTTCCGAGAAAAACGCGTTCAAAGTTTTTGAACTTCCGAGAGGTGACCATACAGCGGTCGCGCTCATCGGCTCGCGTCTCCCCCATTACTTTAGATACTCTGTGATCTCTCCTTTTTTTCGTTTCTGAGTGGAATTATTCTTCCATGTGTTGACCAAGGATGAGATAGAATGAGAAGTCTGAAAAAGCATATTAACAACAACAGCAATCACTTTGTACCTAGGTACCAACTTGTTTACAGTTGTGTTTACTGTTTTATTATTATCCGAGTGTTTTACCGCTGTTTTTTGAGTTCTAAGTTAGCTTTCATCTTTTTGTGTCCATTTTGGAAGCCTCCAATCGTTTATCGGAAATCATGTTCTAAAAAAGTTCAGGCATCTATCCGATAGGAAATGTAATGTTCTTTCCAACGGTATCCTCAAATTTGAATTTTCACAGCGAATTAAGGGAATTATGACCGATTTAGTGAGGTAAGGTAAAAATTACGAGAAAAAAACAACAACAAAAATTAAAATGTCGAAAACTCGTTTTATAATTTTAGAAATTAGTTGTAGAATCGACTCCTGCAGTTTGGCAGACCAGTTCCGTGTACACCCTATATATAGGTTTCGTTTGAGAACTGAACGAATCGAGTGGCTATTTTAGATGCACAAACGAAATTGCGTAGTCAATGTCGTTGAATCTTGCATAGGGGGGATAAAAAACGCAAGGACACCCTCTACTACTGTATGATGGGCCACTAGCTCCTCCCCCTGTGCTGGCTGCTGTTTTCTCGGCTCGCACACCTAGTTCAGGTTCCAAGAAGTACTTCGGGCATGTGCTTGAAGCTGATGTTTTGACTCGCACTTCCATACAATTTTCTTGGTGGCAAATGTTCTACCATGCCATCGCCTAATAGTAGTTTATTTAGCTTCCAGGTACGAATCCCAAGGGAACTATAGTGAAGAACCGGGGAATAATTGCTTGTAGATCTTATATTTATATGTTGAGAATTTATACCTTTTCAAGATTTTATACGTTGCCTGTTCTTAAGATATGCACACATATTCTGATCAGACTTACATTGAATTATGTATTACCCCTGAGTTTGTTATGTTTTTCAATGTGTGCTCCTATTTAAGTGTGCATGACCAGGATGGATTTGAATCCACCCTCACCCATTTCCATCTGGGGCCTGGGGGCACCAGTGAAAGAGGGGGAGGGCGGATGGTGGCGGTGCGACGGAGAGGGGCAGGTAATAGGAGCCTAAGTATTTGGGCCGAAACCGACACCCCCCCTATTTAGGGGAAGAGAAGGGGATAATGAGTTTTTTGCTCTTTTGCACTCAGTTGCTCTTTTGCACTCAGTCAGGGGAGTCGATCCGCCTGGGCCTGGCAGTCTATGATTTTTATAGGATTATCCCTTTATACATCTACAATGGTTAATAAAACAACCTCTAGTGCCCCTAGATATGATTGATGAATAAACGAACTTCCTAGTGAAGTTCATTCATAATTATGTTAAGGGCACTAGAGGGTGTTTTACGCACACCCATAACCCTACCCTGTATCATATACGTGCCTGGGGACTCTTAGTACTAGTGACAAGGGCCGCGGACAGTGATACCAACATGGCCAAGCGAAATATCGGTAGGTACGACCTCTGTATGGGTCTGCGATTTTTTGAATACCTTTGAAATCAATTCTGTCCAGCACATGGCGAAGACCACTACAATGGTTAACAAAACAATCACTAGTACCCCTGAAATAATTTATTATGAATGAACTTCACTGGGAAGTTCATTTATTCATCAGTTGCAACTAGGACCTTTATATTGGAAATTAGTTGTTGATTAAGGTTAACAATCTTAAGTGTGAACACCCTGTATAGTCACATATAAGCTGTGTCCTTTCAAATGTATGTTCAGATTTAGTTTTAACTGATGACGACATAACCGCTGAAATCGATTCAACATAGTAACTCTTTATTTTTTTGTGGAAATATACAACGCTTTTCACTAACTTCCTTTTTGAAATGGGTTTCCACAACTTCGTCGCGAGTGATCTAGTTACTTACATAAGTAGTAGAATTCAATCCATTTTCAGCGTTTCAATGTAATAAGGAAGGAATTACGATACGCACTTTTAAAATTTAAAAATTAAAAAGAAAAATGTATTTGGGATAAAAAGTAACCAAAAAGTATGATAGGCTTGTAACTGAACAAATGTCAACGAGTATTTTGTTCATCATTGGTATGTTAACAAAGAATACGAATACGGAAAACGACTCTTTTCCCTCTCACAACCCAACTGTTGGGTTCAGGGGCGATCCCGATTTTTTCAATTATTTTCGCTCGCAGTGTTTCTACGGAGTCCTCAGGGTCAATATCGATAGTGGTGTAACTGTAAACAAACAAAGCCAAATTTAATTAGAACACAATAGGAAATCATATCTTGGACAAGTAGTATGTTTTATTTTATAAATTATATTTTAGTTTTGTTCATTTATGTTACAAATATGAATTTAGAAAAATTAGGCGACCACCTTATAACAGTTTTACGTGTCACGTCTACGGAACAAAAAGCTCGCAATATTGATAAGTAGGTCCTGAGCAGCGCACATACATACAATTATGCCAAACAAATTCTAAAACATACGGTAGATATTTTGTCACGGATTTGAGTACGGAGTTCTGAAGTGGTTGCATACATTTACTTCTTCTCGCAGTTGAGAGGTCGTCTCATTCGACCCATATAAAATTCACAAGGACTTCCCTTACTACAAACGAAGATGTCACACTCAATCTTTCCTGAGATCATAAATAAAACGACGGACAAAGAAAATACACCTATGACAACGAATTCCCATCCAGAAAATATAACGGAAAACGTCCAAAGTTGAAACCACAAGATTAATGACAGTTGCCCATAATCGATAGACATTATGTTTCGCCAAGAGCAAAATGATGATGAGTTCCTGACAAGAGTTGTGGAATTTGAGCGAGGGGAGATGTAATGATCGCGGTTCTTTACTAAATCCCAAGGGCTCCATGTCAGAGCACCCGGTTCATCATAAAAAGTAGAACTAACAGGTTGGGATCGATATAGAAGTGAACAGTTTCGTTTTAGCCCACCTAAACTTTAGCTCAGTCCCCAAGCAGAAGATTATCTAACGCACATTCCCAACTACATTACAAAAACTTCAACATCACAACCCATCCAGTATAATGAATATTAAGATGTGAATATCAGTTTTCTAATCAGATCATCGTATAGCAACTAGACGTTCGCAAGCACAGTGAAACACGCATTTTAATAACAAATACGGCAATGGGCAATCAGAATCCTAAACCAATGTAGACCATTGGGGGCTTTTATGAGCCAACCCTTTTCCAAAACATTCTGATGAACAGCTGCTGAGTTCAGTAGCTACACTCTGTCAATGACTGACCCTAAGTCCGTTGAAAATGAGGGTTGGGTTTGGCTAACCGTCTGAAACCGTATGGACTTAAATGTGACATATTCCAGAACATCATAATGTGGACCATATGCAATGGTGCTGCATAGTGGGTGGCAAGGAGGAATTAACTTTTTTTCAACTTTTAGGTAGGTATTCAATTGCATTTATTTAATTATTTTAATGACTTGTTTTGTTACCTAAAATTGAAGTTTGATTACTTTTAGGCCGAGTACCTAGCAGCAAACCCGCAAGATTTACTAGAGTCGAAGGTTATTTACGAAGATTTTAAATTTTGTTATGAAAGCATAATTTCAAGTAGAAAAACGTTTCTAGGCCACAAATTAAATCATTATAAATTAAAGTGCGCAAAAAATTGCACAAAATATTGAAAAATGTGCTTAAAAATTGCTAAAAATGGCTTTAAAAATGTACAATCTCCAAATTCATCATGTGCAGAATACAGTATTTGGTAAAAAGTTCGTGGTTTACAAATTGGATTGTTTCACATTTTCGTGCCTAAATGTGTTCTTACATTGCATAAAAGGGCTCTAAACCCGCTAAAAACGTCGAAAAATGGCTACAAATTCCAAAGTTGTTTTTAATAACGTTTACAAAATTCACTCGTGCTGCATGACTGGTCACATTTTTTCTCATCGTCCCATTTTTGTGAACAAAAACTAGTAAAGTTCTCATGTAGGTTCGGCATACAATTTTCTTCAAAATAAAATTTTGATTTTTGGTGAATTTTTTAGACTTCTTGCAAATTTTTGCCAGTTTTACTGATTTTTTTTTTAAATCTATAGGCACCTACGTTTAGTTTTTCATGTTCACAAATGTTATGTTGATCCACTGAATTCTCGAATATAGACCGATCTTCATTAGTTAGATACTGGGGTCTAGAAAAATCACAACCTATGTTGACTGGTTAGGTATGAATTTCTTGATTTTATAATGTTATATTTACATGGTGTACACAAATAAAAACAAATACGGCACATACCCAAGACACACAATTTCTTCATCATACAGGCAAACATGCTGCAAGCTCATCGGAGTCCAACTCACTTGCACCATCGGAGTCGCAAACATCGTCATTTAACGATACAATTATTCTGTCAATAGCTTCCTCAATTAATCCATCCTTTTGCCAATTATCATCCTCAATCTTCTTTATGTGGCCCACGTAAGATTTCCAGTCATTTTTATTAATATTGTTCACAGCTTCCACTGTAAGTTCCTGAAGGCGTTCAAGAGGTAAATCACCACCCGTATTCCTTTCCCTTATGAATCTCTTCATTTTCGCCCGCCAATTCTATTGGACTGAGTTCGCACATGTAAGAAGGAAGTCTAACTCCTTTGTGTCCTCGGTTCTTCAGAAGTTCATCAATCTTATACACTTTTTCTGGAGGGATTTTTCTCAACACTATATAAAAAATTGCCTGCTTTCTGAGCGTGGGATCGCATGGAACTCCCCGTTTTGTCAACCAAGATATCATTGATTGTTTGGTTGAGTGTTTGGATGGAGGTTTGTCAACCTTGATTCCGTGGTATGGGGCGTTGTCCATCACTATTGTCCCCACGTGTCTTGTATCCGCTGTTAATTAGCTGGTATTGTGCGAGTTCGTTATGTACTCGTGGGACGTGTGAATCATAAACTGTATTATTTTTGTGCTGCACTTAATTGATAATATTTATGGAAAATTAATTTGCAAGAAATTGCCGGTGTGGAGTTTTTGAATAGACTGCATTTTTTCGAATAAAAACATCTCTAAGTAATAAAATTAACATGTGGACCTAAAAAAAATAAAACAGGAAGTTAGTAATTTTGATCTTGGAAACGAAAAATTAACTTTGAAAATAAATCAAATCATGAAAACAAAAATAAATTAAATTCGTTCCTTCGCCCACATTCACTCTCCCCTTAGTAACGAAGTTACGATTTCAAATATCGATAGGGAAATCTGACTGTACTCCCAAAGCGTGTTTTGCGTGCGATTTGTTCATCTGTCTTGTGTTCTTCTCCCTTGTGTTCTTCTTTCTTGTATTCTTCTTTGGTGTTGGTGGTTCTTGAGTTTTCGTCTTCTGAAAGGATGTATGCACGGTGAGTCGATCTACTGTTACGTTTATATGTTTTTGTTTAATGTTGAGAGTGAAATACTTTTCTGTATGTGCTTGAACTTCATACGGACCTTTGTAGGGTTTGTCTAACGAGGGTTTCAGTCTATCGACCCTCACGAAAACGCGGCTACGCCGCTTCAAATCCTCGTGCACAAATGTAGATGTGCTGTGTCTTGTATTAGTGGGAACTGGTTTCAGCATTCTAATCTGTTCTCGTAACTGATGGACGAAAACGGATGGCTCCACTAATTCAGAGTTTCTCTCTTCAAGGAAATCCCCGGGTATCTTCAGCGTTGTTCAGTATACCATCTCTGCGATTGTGCACATAGCATCTTCTCTGAATGCACATCTCACGCCTAACAGAATCGTTGGGATGACTGCTGACCATTTCTGCTTTCCATAAGCCCTGATCGCTGCTTTGAGTGTTCGATGAAATCGCTCTACTTTTCCATTGGCTTGGGGATGGTAAGCAGTTGTGTGTTGAACTTTTGCTCCACACAAATTTGCAAGCTCGTGGAACAGTTCTGACTGAAATTGTCTTCCACGATCTGTGATTATACATGTGGGTGTTCCGAAACGGCATATCCAATTAACATAAAAATTTTCGGCTATAGTTTAGGCGTATATATTTTTCAATGGAATAACCTCCGTCCATGACTTAAACCTATCTATACATGTTAGACAGTAAGAAAATCCATCTGACAATGGGAGAGGTCCTACAATGTCTATGTGAATGGTATGAAATCGCTCATCAGTTTTTGGAAATTTGCCAATTAGAGATTTAGTGTGCCTGGATATTTTACTTTTTTGACATTCTTGACATGTTTTAGCCCATAAAGATACATCACTTTTGATATGACATGTTTTAGCCCATAAAGATACATAACTTTTGATATTTTTCCATATTACTTTTGTTGTTATCAATTTCACAGTTGATTTGATTCCAGAGTGTGATAAGTTGTACTATTGATTGAAAATAGATTGACGGAATTTGGAAGGGATGTACGGCCGAATATTTTCTTTTGACATATCACAATATAAGGAAACATTCGGAAATAAGGAATACTTGTTGAATTTGAGTGATGAATTGTTCATGAGCTCTTTCAACTCTTCGTCATTTTGTTGGAACTTCGCTATTTCGGAGTAATCAATTTGGTTTATTTCTTCAATTCTTGAAAAATGATCAGCAACTCCATTATCTTTGCCTGTTAAATAATTTAGGTTGGTAGTGAACTGTGAAATGTATTGCAAGTTTCTCAATTGTCGTGGCCTTTTCATTTCTTTGAATAAAAGCATATGTTAATGGTTTGTGATCCGTGTGCACACAACACAGTCTCTTCCATCCAACATGTATTTAAAATACTTTATGCCAAGATACACTGCAAGAAGTTCTCTATCATATGTGCTATACTTTTGTTGCGCATCATTCGATTTTTTTCGAAAAGAAAGATATTGGCTTCCAACCATTAGGTTCTTTTTGTTGAAGCACTGCACCAACAGCGAAATCGGAAGCGTCCACGAATAAGGCTAATTCGAATTTTGTGTCAGGGTAGGTGAGTAATGCAGCATTTGCCAACTGTTTTTTACATTTCTCAAACTGTTCAATTGTTTCGTCTGTCTATCGAATTCGTCTGTTATCCTTTTCGTTAGCTCCTTTCAAGTAGTTATTCAAAAGTGCCTAATGCAAAGCTGCATTTTTCAAGTATTGACTATAAAAATTTAACATTCCTAAAAATCTTGGAAGCTCTCGAACAGTTTTGGGAAGTTTATGATCTTTTATAATTTTGACCTTCTCTGGATCAGGTTTGGCACCTTCTGATGTTATCAAATGGCCGAGAAATATGGTTTCATTCACTCCAAAATCCGACATGCTTGCTGACGTTAATTTTGATACTGTAATTATACAGTCTTGCAAAAACTTTGTCAAGATGTTCTTTATGTTCACTCACTGTGTGAGATGCTAAGCAGATATCGTCCAAGTAGGCAAAACAAAAGTCGAGTCCAGAAATAATAGAATTAATGAAACGGAATGTTGATGGAGCATTTCTTAACCCAAAAGGCATACAATTATATTCGAATAAGCCAAAAGGTGTGATTATAGCCGATTCATCTTTATCTTCTTCCGCAAGAGGAATTTGGTGGTATGCAGACAACAAATCAATTTTTGAGAATATAGTTTTTTCGACTAACATTTGGTTAACATCGTCAATAAAGGGGATATCTGTCGGGAAAAGTTCGATCATTGAATCTTCTGCAGTCTCCACAACAGCGCCAGGAACCATTTTTATTTTTTACCATATGAAGAGGACTAGCCCATTGTGATTTGGAAGGTCGAGTAATATTGTTGTCTAGAAGAAATTGAAACTCTTGTTTAGCAATTTGTAGTTTTTCAGGATCTAATCTTCGTGCCTTGCTAAAAAGATGAGATGTTTTGATGAAATGCTTAATATCATGAACATTTCCATCGGGGATTAGTGAAGGTTTTGAAAGTCCTGGATATTTACGCAACAGGTTCGTGAATATGCAATTCGCTTGCACAGTGCTTAGTACGTCGGATTCAGTAATTTCTGTTATGTTGGTCTTTACTGTTAATTTTCCTTTGTTATCTACTAAACAGTTATTTTTAGATCAATCAATAGCTCGAAGTGATGGAGAAAATCTGCACCAAGAATTCCTTTATTCGTGTCCGCTATAATAAATTGCCATTCAAATTTTCGTCTTAACCCGAGATCTCAATTTAGAAGCTGATTACCATAAGTTGGAATTTCAGACCCATTTGCTGCAAATAATTTAAATTTGGAGAATTCGGCTTAATGATGCTCTTGGTAGGGAGAACAGAAACGTCTGCTCCACTGTCTACCAAGAATCGCAATTTAGTGTTCCGATCTCGTATGAATAAATGAAAACTACGACCATTCCTATCGTTGACAGCACACAGGGTCGCTACTGGTTCTGTCTGTTGGCGTTTCCCTGGTCTGACCATTTGCAGGTTCTTGCCTGGTTGACATCTATGACCATATCTAAAATGATAGTAACAAAACTTACCATTCGGATTGAAACGTCTACGTCTATGATAGAAGCTAGTGTTGCTTCTTCTGTTAATGTTGCAACTTGATTTTGATGAAGATCTTCTTGTTTGTTTTAATTCGTCAATACTTCGCTTCATTTCATCAATTTGCATGGCGAGAACCTGGAAATCTATATTTGACACAGCATGTTGAGATTGATTCTGTTTACTGACCGAGTATACAGTTGCTGGATCTCTAGACTCGCATATACGATAAGCTAATTCTCCTAACTTATCAAGATTACCTTCAGCTTTGACTAGAATCGAACGTTTTGAAAACGGTCTCAGTGAAATTTGCACCAGCCAAAGCTCGCATTTTCCTGAACAGTTGGCTTGGCTTGAGAAGACCCAACTGTAAACCACTAGTGAGTTTCTTTATTTGTGCCTCATCACTTTCCTTGAACAACGAAATTAGACGATTTTTGGCTTGTGATATGTAGCAGCTATATCGTAAATATTTTCAACATAAATTTTGTTCATTTGAGCCAAGAGATAGTCAAATTTTGTTTGTTCGGAAGTTATTATTTTCAGTTTAAATTGAGCTTCTACTTGATAGAACCAAATATCGGGTTTTTCTGGCCAGAACGCAGGTGGGTACTTTTATGCTTACTTCCGATAAATTTTCGGATGGTACGAAGTAGGTGTCTCCCTCCATTTGTAAGTCGGTGGTTCACCACTTGTCCCCACATGTCTTGTATCGTTGTTAATCAGCTGGTATTGTGCGTGTTCGTTATGTACTCGTGGGACGTGTAAATTATAAGCTGTTATTTTTGTGCTATGCTTAATTGATAATATTTATGGAAAATTAATTAGCAAGAAATGCCAGTTAATCTCTAATTAATAAAATTAAAAATGTGGGCCTAAAAATAATTACAAATGAAGTTAGTAATTTTGATCTTGGAAACGAAAAATTAACTTTGAAAATAAATCAAATCATGAAAACGAAAATAATTTAAATTCGTACCATCGCCCACAACTATTACACTTGATGGTTCCAACTTAGGTAGTACAGAATTTTTCATCCATTTCTCAAAGTTGTCCCTATTCATTTGCCCATGGTAGGTTCATGGTCCCTGCTTTGAATATCCGAGTAGCGTCAGGCACGAAACCTTCCTCAGAACCAATGCTGACAACTATAAGCCGGTTACTCAAACTGCTATTTGTTAAAATCCCATTTATTCCTTCTACCCGCCAGCATTTGTTAAACGATAAGTTGGAATCCACCCACGTTTCATCCACGTAATAAATGTTCCTGCCTTCATTTCTTTGCCTTACGATGTCGGGCCTTTCAACAAGAATATCTCGTTTCTTCGATTACTTCCTCCACTTGAAACCTATTTCTCGCAAAATTTTGAGAATCACCACATCATGGGAAACCAATTTTTTCTCTCAATACCAGCAGCTACTTCTTGGTCGTTGGAACAACTTTTTTCAACCACGTAAAAGTGTTCAATTTTGTTTCTGATCACCCTACGATCAAAACTATCCAGCGAATCGGTAAAGAGTGGGGAACTACGGGGTCGTAGCCGTTATTGTTTGTTACTGATGATGGCCTAACCGTCGAAATCGATTTAGCATTGTACTCTTTATTTTTCATGGAAATAGACAACATTTTTCACTAACTTCCGTTTTCACTCATCAGATTAGGAAAGAGCTCATAATTTCAATAGTCTCTTAATGTCCCGAAGAGTCTCCATATCAAATTTCAACTTCCTTGGGAGAGCAGGAGAGAATTTAGGCCGCTCAGCTAATTAGCAAAGAGCCCACATTAGATTGGTACGTTTCACGTTCTATGTTTGTGCATTACCATTCTAATAAATCTCATTTCAAAGTATCGTTTATTAAAAAAAACGCGAGTTTGCGGTTTTACTTTCATTCCATAGGTTGAAAAGTTAATCATTCATGATCCAAAGGTCTTTTGCGTTTTATTTAATTTTCAGTTATAAGCAATTTAAGTGGCACGTATCCACATAACTCCAAGGTGATCATTTACTCCTACGATTAAACGTCCCGTCTTAATAATTTCGTTATTTACAATTAATCAACAACATTTTGGATAACTGCACTCTTCTCCAAAAATAACAGCCACTCCATAGAATATATCAGTTCAAGTCCCAGAAATTTACGTTTAAAAACATGGATGGGAGAAAAGAATATCTAGAAAGTCATTAATCTCAAAATGTGAAAAATACAGATAGGACAAACAGCCTTAGGAGGGCAGTATAATCCCCCTAACCTCTCTGAGAATGGTTTTTCCTCTCTTGCGAGTTGATGAGGTAGCCATAAATATAATTTGTATACAAACTGCACAGCACAGGGGGTATCTTACAAAAGTCGATAAATAAGCGAGAAAACACAAAAATAATCCGTTATTAAATAGTGTAACGAAATTCCAATCCAACATCACGTTTATACAAACGGTTGAAATAGGGCACAGTATCGGGGTGAGCAGTTAGCTCTTGGAGAAACGTACTATCACAGAAGCAGACCACGCAGCAAACGACAATGACAATGAGAGCCAATAGGGAATCCAGCTGAAAAGACTTGAGCACCAAGAAGGGAATACAGACAGTGAGGGAAAGGTAGATTAACTCAATGACTCATTTTGGAAGTGGCAAGCGTGAATAGATAAGAAAATAAAAGAAAACCTAATGGGAAGTCAGGTAAAGGATTTGAGTGAAAGTGGCCGAAAATGGGATTGTCTGGACGACTGACAAGCTCGGAGGAGGTAGACCGGATGTTTTCAGTTTAGGATTGGGTCGGTCCTCGCGTTCATTCTTTCCATCGGGGGACAGTAGCTGCTTAGTAGTAGCTAATACATGCCTCTATTGCTGGAGACGCTGAAGACATGAAAAAATTGATGAAACTTGATTTACGCTTAGTTAGAGAGCCGAAATAAGATCAATACACCACTATAACTTAACTGTCTTGCGAGAGAAGGAATAACAGTGAGGAAAGTTCCAACTTGAGGTATTTCGTTCGAGAGCACATCAACATAGGCTACTGATAGTTCGAGCTGTTTCCGAATCTTTCTTCCAAGCAAGGCCCTACTGAACAGTCAACCATCTGACCGAGGTGACCCTACTCTCCTCTTATCATTATTAGGAACAAGTCATGTCTTTCAAACGATGACCTATTATTTCTGGCCATTCCTCTGATAGTTTTGAGTTCAAACTTTCCCAGGTGTGAATAAGTTTTGTTCTAGGAATGGTTTTATTTTCTGCTATTTTGCAAGTGGAAGAAAAACCCCATCAAACTAATCGATCCAATTAATTATGTAAAATCCAATGTCTGTTTGTTTTTTTGTCCGAACATTGGGGCCGAACGGCTGCAGGGCCGTTTCATTAGGGTGGGCACGAATTGACAAGCAACTTAGGCTATATTACAACCCTCTAGACTGACTCCTTCATCAAAAACTCGGCTTTCCCAAACGACTTTGCCCGGAAAGGAATTAAAGAAGAACCTGACATGAGAATAGGAAATTAAACCATTTCTGTAGTTGTCACAACATTTCCTGGTCACCAACACACGTTGCTAAGTTTGTGTAAATGACATTACACATTCAGTTCGGTTTCCCATTTGTTCCAACAAACTTCTACAAGAGAACCCTACCCATTTTAGGTAGGAAATAAAACGTTTGATATTCAAATAATGCTCACCTTCGGCGGGAGTTGTAGACGACAACTTGAAGAGCAATGTGATTGCACAGAGTCATGTTCAGCGTGTTATCCCCGGTTATACCGTAGTCCGACACGGTTTTGTTGTTGTCCAGCTCCATGCCATTAAAAAGAAGCTTTTGGTTCTCAGGTGGAATGTGACTTTCATTGAAAATTTCTTTCTTCACTTGAAGAACTAAATCGTGAGGGGCCTGTAGAGTCAAAAGTAACCATATTAACAACATGGATCTTAGAGAGATTGCGTAGGAACGTTAACCTTGTCTAAAAGGAAAAATGGAAATCACCAATTCAATTACATTTTCTTCAATCACCTCAAGCCAACTGAAATGGAACTTATGTTTGTATACCTACTACTGAAAGAACATAGGAGTTTTGTCAAATCAGTAACTCATCTCATCACACGCCATTCGTGTTACACTACTTCATGGTTACAATTTTTTTCTTCTCTTTTTAATAAATACAATTAAATACAACAATATGCCGGACCTGAATGCATTATCCATACAAGCGGTGTGGGATGACATCAATCTCAAACGAATAGTCGACAGCTTTGTTTTTTCTACTGCATCTGATAGTCTACGGTTCAAGGTTCTGCAGAACAAGGTTTCAGGAGCTTGGCTGGATGCCTTCCCATGCCCTAATGTTGGCACGTTCCTCAACAAGGACACACTGAGAATTTTTTGTGACATGGGTTAGGTTGCAAGCAAAGCTTAGGTAGATTCCCAAGGCATGCTGAGCTTAACAAAATTTTGCAGTGAGCAATGAACACAGCAGATATTCTAGCTCGCTTGGTGCCTTCAGGATTGTTAGGGGAAGATGAGAAACGCCCTGATGGGATCACCCTGGTTCCATGGACGAGGGGGCGGCACTTAGTTTGGGACGTGACATGTTGGTATTTGCTGGCACCGAGCTACTTGGCTTCCTATAGCATGCCACGGGTGATCTTGGGTACACAGCAGAGCTATTAGCCATGAAGAAGCACACCAAGTATGCCACCATTAAGCTCACTCACAACTTTGTGGCCTTTGCAGTGGACACTCTGGGCCCATGGGATACAGAGGCTCAAATATTGGTGGAAGAAATAGGAGCGAAGCTGAAGTGCAAGACAGGAGACACCCGGGCGAACACATTTCTCATACAGTGGCTAAGCCAAGCGATTCAGCAAGGAATGCTGTAAGCATTATGGGGACCAGCCCATTGTCCATACACAGTCACAGTTGGATGTCCTGTGCGTCCCTGGCCTCTGGTTGACCTGCCTTAGGAATTTTTCTTTTGTTAATAAATTTAATTATCAAAAAAATATGCCTAATTGTTCACAACAAAATTATTAATACGTTGGGTGAATCTTGTTAATAGTTTTGAACTTTTTCCTGTAATCTAAATAGGTAGTGGTACCCATTTGGTTCACTAAAGTACATAACAACACAATTGGGTAAAAGGCCCCAGTGAAACCGTGGGAGTAAATTTCCACGTTCTAAAGTGTAATATAATCAGCCTGGGACTAACAAAAATGGATCAGCAATGACATCAGAATCAACTATGCTGATCATAACTTGTGATGAATGCAATATGTTTTCAATAAAGAGGCAATTGAGATATGTTCTCAATAAGATGAAGAGTGCTCGCTTTTCAGACTCGAGGAAATTTTATAACATGCGGAGAAAAAAATACTGTTCAATAACCCAAATGAAAAAATATTTTGAGCACTAGAATGATCCGAGTTCTGTGCATATTCCTGGCAATTGATTTTATGGTGAACGATGTACTCCCACTCACTCAAATTTATTTTGCGATTCCAATGCTAAACCTTTACTTCTACTTGATTGCTCCAGAAAAATGAGAAACATTTCCTAAACTGGATGATATGATAGATAATACTTAAAGGTAACTCACCACTTCAACTTCGAAGATCATGTTGAGATGGTTGACTACTCTCAGTTTATAGATCTGGTAGCCACCACAGATGACAGGATTCAGGTGAAGCGTGGAATACTGTTGAATGCCGCATTTCGACAGGGTTGAGTTGTCCGATAGGATGGATCCTATTGGAAAAAATAACTCATTAGATGCAAACCAAATACAAAACAGCGGAATAAGAGTTGTTATGTTCAAGGAAAACTTCCGCAGTCAAAGAGGTTTGATTAAGTCGGCCTCATAGCTTATCTGGTTGGAGCATTGTCACTAAAGAAGAGTTTCTTCTTTGTAATTAAGGACACAAGATTGAAATCTTTAGAGGTATAACATTTTTTTGGCTGTAACAAGTGGAGCGTGTCAGTAGAACACGAATTAATACAAAATAATTAATTCCTGTCGAGCCAAGACTGTAAAGATCACATTTCTGACATCTTCCACTTCCTCACCTACTTGAGTCAAAACACACACTGTGAAAATGACTTCGCTCAACTTCTTCCAGCGAGCATCTGCTGAGCCAGCAGCCCCAGTTTCACTCTGACGTTCGTCCAACCCCAAACCTGCTGCCGCGGATGGTATTTGACTCCGAGGAAATGTCCCCTCAAGGAAAACTTCCACACTTGAAAAGATTTTATTGAATCGGCCTCAGCTCACCTGGTTGGAGTGTTGTTACTAAAGAGGAATTTCTCCTTTGTAATTAAGGACTCGTTGGAACTCTGTTGGAGTATCCAATACTTTCGGCCCAAAACAAAGCAAACTCCAGACCTTTTAGACCTCCGAGTCCAGCATCGGTCCCTTTATAGGGTTGACGTTTCATTTGAACCAGACAAGGTCCAGTCCCTGTTGTCGTACCTGAGAACCACTGACTGAGCTCTACTACAAAACTGTGATAGGTATCTGATTTTTGATATTTTTTAATATGATATTTTGTGATATTGTGAGATCTGATTTTTGTTAAATATAGTCATTGTTTTATTTCACTTTGCTGATTATATATAGTAACATATATTTAGTTATTAGCCTTTTCTTGATCTAGTCAAAGTTCTATTACTTTATTTTTGAGGTTTTTTATCCCCTTTAGGGGCTAAACAGTGGTGGCCATCACTGTACCCCTCATTTTTCTCCCTCCGAGTGGAGTCCCTGATGGCACTCATGCCCTCATGACCCCCCTTAGAATCGTGCCACATACAATGTCCCTTTGGACACCTTGTTCAATGCTACTAATGACCCTTCTGGTTAAGGTGTGGCTTAAACCATATTAAAAAAAAAAAAAAAAAAAAAAAAATCCAGAGAAAGTTGAAATTAAAAAATTAAATTATATTAGGTTGGAAAGTTCACGTACTTAGTAAAAGTTGAATGAAAAGGGAGTGTGAAAGAATTTAAATCAAACATGTACACTCCTATAGCTAGGCAGGAATTATTGTAGTTGATTTTCCTAGACCAGTATCCATGTTTAGGCTACACAGATAAGAGATAAGAGAATCCTGATTTATGACAAACTACGTTCTGCATTTCACAAGTATTTATAAGAACTTATTTTCCAGAGCTGCCAACATTCTGGAAGGATTAGCACCAAAAGGGAAACACTATAACCTCTAGGTTTATCATACATGAAAATACATGTCCTAACTAGTGGGCAAGAACACATTTTATCCATCTCTGACAGCTCGTACTGCTCCATGTCGCCACAGGTCAGCAATTCCTAGCTAATCCAAAGCTGTTGAGAGGCTGCAACATAACACTTCAACAGCAAGAATCCAGTTTACTGACTCCTCTTTGGGCTGGTGATCAGTAAACCAATTCCATTTTCCAAGCTACAACGATGCTGATGGAGTGCACCATGTATTGCAGGATACAGTTGTCACCATGGGGATAGAATAAGATGAAAAAGTTTTCAATGTACCAGTGTTTCTTGAAGTTTTTATTAGCTATTCTGGCAATTCAAGTTATAGTGACAGAGCTCGACCTAAAAAACACTCACGGTGCAAAAGTTGTTGACGATTTCGATTAGTGTTCATGGATAGTCATCGATATAAATCAAAGATACTGGATGTTGATAACAATAAAGAGTAAGTTGAAAAGAAACTCGGCGCTATCATGCATCTACCAGCTAAAATAAAAAATTATGGAACGATTTAGAAGAAATAATTGACCAGCATGTTTTGATCATTCTTTCTATACTTCGTGAGAATTGAGGTCTTTCAGTTGATGAGGACCCATCATTTCAACGCCCGAGGGGGACACAAGAGAGAATTTTGCTCACTCAGCTGATCAGACTGGAGCCAGTGATTTGGTTTGTCTACTGATGTCTCAGAGAGGTTCCCTATCAAATTTCAACTTCCTATGGTAAACAGGAAGGAATTTAGATCTTACAGTTGATGAGCGTGGTGACCGTCAATTCAATCGTTTTTCGATGCCTGGAAAGAAATGCATTACGTACATGCTGATTTACGACTCCGAGCAAGTACTTATTCTTATCATCTGCATGCTCATACTTTTCCACTTGAAGTATCTCACTGTACATTATATTTATGATAAATTCTACGAGTTTATCAGGTAAAACTTAAGTTTTCGCAAGCACAGTAAATTGTTTACACTCGAGTTTACTCGTGTATCCTGCCATGTTACCTTTGCCACGACAAACTTGCTGACATGTGCACTGACATTATAGTTTTCAGTTGTTATTTTCACCAATCAAAATTGCATGACATTTTATCAATACCAAGAGCTTTGTTGCGATTAATTTACTGCAATCTATTATAAATTATTTTAATATATTAAATATGGTTGTTAGAATTATGAACAACTGAGAATTCTGCACCAATTCGCCTTATAGTACGTATCTTTGATAACGTCTCTATTAATAGTTTCTCCCTGTCGTAAGAGGCTTTCTTGATTCAACCTTATTCAAGTTCCTTCTCCCCAATAGCTGACGTTTGGTGGGAATTGGGAATAAAAATGCTAATCGCCAATTGCATTAAAAATCATGGTTCAGTAAGCTCTACAAGTCCTTTTCTTGTGCTGACTTCTGCAGCTCAAGTCGGGGGTTTTGCATTTTTACAGCTGTATTACATTTTGTAATCCTTTCTGACTATTCTCGCAGGAAAGTCCTACTATGCTCAAGAACTTTAAACTCATGAAATTCGTGCATAATCAAATATTCTTCCCGCAACGAGTGACGTTCACAATCCAGATCCCCCTGACTGCTACGCTTCTGGCGTTGAATCAACTAGAGGTGGTTAGACATCCGGACTGCCGCCTGTCACTCAAGGATTGGAGTTCTTGCTGCCCACAGCTTCAACATTATGGTAATACGGGTTCAATAATTTAGATGGCCATAGAGTAAGGTAGGAAGGATTTTGAGCCGCATCCCACTTGTATTTCACACCCATAATATAGGGATATTTACAAGTTAACTCGCACTCCTTTTAGCGAATTTTTGAAGAAAATTAAGCTATTGCTCTCGCTTCAAAATTTGTAGAATGTGAATTTTTGAAAATATTTTATGCAGAAATCCGTTTCAGGCTATTCTGAATCATATTCTGAAGTTTAACGCATTTTTTAATGTATGTATGTATATATGTATGTATATATGTATGCATGTATGTATGTGTCATTCCAGACGATAACTGTCCGTAGAATTGTGCTAGAAACTTCAAACAAATTTTAAAATGTTAAGGACACAAAACGAAAGTTCAAGTTCGTTGGCCAGCATGATCGGATTACATCTTCGGGTTGAAATTTTCAAAAATGTAGTCAAAAATTTCAAAATAGCCTGTTTTTTGCGATTTTTTGTGCGAAATTATTTTTTCAGCATACTAACAGGTGGTATATTCGGAATCAGCGTAAAATTTCTTATAAGAATATGTATCAAGTTTTCAAAAATTTCAAAGTTGAAAAATCAGTCGAAAATCGAAATAATGCCGTTCGCTGGTTGTAAAAATCGATAATATTTGCTTGAAACATTGTCCAAATTCAGATTGAACTACTCTTATGGAAGTATCCCTGTATAACCAATTTTAGAACCATGCTGTTTAAAACGTAGGCAGTAGGTGCTTTGTCGATAACAACGTCAATAATCTATAATATTAAAGTAGAAAGAAATTGAAGAACTGGATGTTTGTTTAGATGACAATTTTATTGAAACACTTAAATAAATAAGTTTTCAAATAACGTTTTAAGATTATACCACAGGTACCTAGTTACTTCTTCTGTGAACGATGAAAACATTAATCAGAAACGAATGGTGTGTTATATAAAATTCTTTATATTGCTCGGGTAAATATGGTATCATTTTCATGAGGTCCGTTTTCTTGGCCTTAGGGAGGGGTAGCAACGCTGTGTTACGTGCTGGGAGCTCATAAGGTTTTGGCAAAGGGCGACATGGTCTTCCATTAGCTTTGTGTCTGTGAATTTCTCCTTAGCTTCCGAACGTTGTCCTGTCACTGTTTGATATTAATAACTCGCGATTTAGATTTATTCATCCTGTCCAAGTCATTGTCCGTAAGGGAAACTGTCCCGTACATTTCGATGGTAATATTATAATACGTTGAATAACTATTTATGACAGAAAAATCAAAGAAGAAACCGAAAAACTATAAATAAACCGAAATAACGACTAAAACGGGTCGAAAATCACTCGAATTTGAACACAAACCCGTGAAAGATAAAGTTAAAGTAAGTGCAGAAAACTGAAATATCACCGACACGGAAGAAAACCCAGGAGAGATGAATAGAATAACTGCGGCACGTAGTAGCACGGTCGCTAGGCGAAAACAAACATAGACCCTTGTTCAAAGCGAAAAATAGCCACGATTTTGAGTCGCTGAAGGTCCATAGCGACAAACACATATGGAATTGGGGTTTTTCGTTTGTATAAACTAATGGAGGAGATCTCAACGAATCGTTTGATACCAATAACTCCATTTCGGAAAAAATGTAACTTAGACCCCTATTCGGCCGAGCTCTTCAATTGTTAGACATTTAATTTGGTCTAAAACCCTATAAATATTATATAAATAAATATGTAACTACAAGAAAAATACTATATAAATTGAGAAAAAAAAAAATGTAATCACAACTGATGAGTTTACTCTGTGCATGTGTTAATAATTTGATTCCATGTTTGTCTATCAAAATCATAAACTAAAATTTCTCAACACGATCAATGGCGACTGAAATGTCGAAGATTTCTTCAAAAATTCGCTCATGGGGTCATGCTGCACGACTGGACTTTTTTACGTTTTCAGGTAGCAATTTTCAGCTTAATAGATGTAATTGGTTAGCGTACATAATGTACACCGCACCTCCATGTCTCAGAAAGGTTCCCTATCAATATTCAACTTCCAAGAATGAAAAGGAATTAGCTCATTCATCAAATGGTCAAGTTGGATCCTGGCATTTCATTGGTATCTGGACGCAGGTATTTCAGAGAAGCTCCCTATCAAATTTCAACTTCTTAGGCTAGGGTGAAGAAAATCATTAGAAAAACTTATCTAGCAGAAAACCATCATCAATCAACCGCTTCTCTAGAAACGCACCTTTGGGATCCCATTTTTATTTTTACATACTATGATGAGTTTTCGTTCCATTCTCGCATAACACTACTTAGAAACGTTTTCGAGAAGTTAGGTCGTAGCTTAAGCATGTTCTGAACTATAATGCTATAAAAAACTAGTTCGTTTTTGATTATTTTCAATTATATACCGTAAGAAGGTATACAGCAATGACTAAAATAATATAAGTAACATAATTTAATTTTAATAATTTAATATAATTTAATTTAATTTTTATTCCTAGGGAATCGATGAGCATAACCTCCTACCCACACGGATAATTCATACGTGGGTGCGATTTCCTGGCTGAGAAAATATCAATCAATGTATACCTATTATTTAAATTCGGGGTCCGTGGGAGGGGTCAATTTCCCCTTCCGCCGCACCGAAACCGAAGTTTATTGTGCGGTGAATCAATGTATAAGTTTAAGCTGCATGGTTTTGTTAACTCATCTCATTTCAATAATCCACGAAATACCTAAAGACTTTGTAACCGACAGCTTAGGTATTGCCTAATTCTGAATAATTTATTAAACAGCAAAAGGTAGCTTACCTCGATAAACAATATTATAACGGAGATCTGGAAGTTGTTCTTTATCACAGACAATTTTCTTCAATTGCGCTACATCATGGGTTAGCAAGTTCAAATGTAATACGACAGTCTTTCCAGAGGTAGTTTTCACGAAGAATTCGGTCAATTCATCTATTAACAAATTAAATAAGTATACATACTTAAATGAAACATTACAAAATACTTTGAATAAACAAGACCTCCTACTTTCAAATTAAGTGTTAATAAACCTCATTGGAGCCTATGCATGGCAAAAGGAATTTTATGGACATATTTTCAAACTCCTATGAGCTGAAGCAATTAGGATATTCAAAGATGATTATTTGTCTAGTCCGGCGTAGCTGAGGCTAAACGAATCACTGATATAATATTATACAAATTGCTGAAGAGCCTGAAACTCAGTCTTAACAGCTCCTTAGACCTCAGTAGCTGAACCCTTAAAACTACAGCACTTTTGAAGTGAAGTTGTTCAACAAACCGAAACGCTGATACTTACCCGTCTTTTCTACAACATAATAGTCAAGTGTGTGCAACTTAATAAAAGCCAACATTTGACTGATTGTCATACCTAGGTGATTGTTTCGCAAGTTATGACGAGTTCCTTGCCAGGCTCTGGATGATTCTTCCAAATTTCCTACGTTCTAAACAGGAATGGCGTAATGACATAATTATGTGATAAATACGCAATGGGTAAAAAATCGCTGAGGTACTTTGTCCAAAAATTGCCAGTAAAAAAAAAGTATCATATTTACAACTAAATTATGACTCCATAACCAATCGAATGATAACATGAACATAACTGAAGTTCTGAATGGGGCCACGTACTCGTACAACTATATTGAGTAGGGACTGCATAGTACAAGTTACCCATACTGAACTTATGAGCTACGTGACATCAGGGGCTGTTCCACATCATAGCAAGCGAATCATAACCAATCAATTCTAACAAATTTATATTTATTGGTGTGCGATTTATTGAATGCGAGTAGGTTAACAACGGCGGTGAATATTCATATACAATATCCAAGATGGCGTCCTCAGATAAGGGGTCAAAAAAAACCTCTTGGGTCAGCTAGGTCAAAAATTGAGCCATCAGGATGGCTTAATAAAAAATGGAGCACTCTATGAAGCGTTATTTAATCATCAAAAGGATCTTGATCCTTAGGATGGGCTTGGCCAAAAATTGAACTTTTGTCTAAGAATTGTATCATGTAAGTCAAAAACAGAACTGATTCAGTCAGTACCCACTGATTCAAATTTGAATATAATATACAATATACAAATACGACAGAAGTAGGTATTTTGAAGTTTGTGAATCAAAGGTGCTTCGAACTAACAAGGCTCACTGCTAGAGGCAAAGGACTTTGGGAAGAAGGTGGTTGACATGGATTCCCCTTGACCTTGTGCCCAACCCCTTTTCACTCTGCAATTCATTTGGCACACGACCTTATCAAAACTGGTCAAAAATGAGAATTATAGTGTCAATAAAGAAATTGATAATACACCTATATATATGCATTAAAAAGAAAAAAAATGTAAACAATTTATGTCCATCACGACTAGGATCTTAGGCAACAAAAGAAGAACAAATTGGTAAGGTTCTTGTTTGTGTGCTGTGCTCAACCTTCGAAGCCCCATTGCTGAATGTAGGTCAAGCTACAGGTAGTCCAGAAATGGTTGGTGTTCCGAAGGGTGCAACCTATGCGGTAGAAAGTTGAACTACTCAAAGCAACTTTTGGACGACAACCCTGTTAGGGAAAATTATCACGAAGAGAAATTTCATGTTTGAGGACTGGCTGCAGTGCTTTCAGTGAATTTAGTGACAGCTATTTTCTGCTTCCTGTGACTTATTCCACCTTCATTATTTTTACATTTTCTTTATTTCATTTCGTTATTTATATTTATCTCATTCAATTTCATTTTATCGTTATGAACAATATCCCTAAAACAGGACACTCTTCGTCCTTTCACTTTGGAAAAACACTTTGGTGGCAAGTTCGCCTCAACATCATCTAGGTGTGCTTGGAATACAGAAGGTATTTGAAAAAGGTAAAGCAGTAGTAATGAAATTAACATATTATTTTATTCAATCATACGTGTATATTAATGGAGTACACGGAGTAAACAATTCGTAACCACGCATTCATTTGTTGACTTCAATCGGGAAATATGTTTTTCTTAGCAAGCTAATGTGTGTAACAACAATCTATCCATATCTATACGTGTGAAGCAAAAGTCATTCCTAGAAAATGAATGGTGAGTGATTTTAGTTCTTTTATATTTGATTTATTATTTGATTCATTCATTTCATTCATTATTTGATTTACAGCGATTTTATAATTGATTCTTAGAAAAAAGGAGCAAGAGATGTTCTTTCCCTTCTCATAACCTTCCAGGAAGGCTGTGTAGCACATAATATCTACTAAAACAAGAAAGAGATGATTTTTCCTCCTCACATTTCGGGGAGGTCGTGGAGGTTAAAAGAGAGTCTACTGTAATGAACAAAATAAGTAGCAGAAACTTAATTTATGCATTACTTAATTAAAAAATTGAGTTTGACGGCCGATGCCCCCACAGAGTAACGGAGGGAAAAAAATTCATTCGTGAGGGAAAATTTTTTGAAAAAGTATCGTATGCCCCAACAATTTTCAAATGATAAGGAGATGAGTAGGGATGGTTCCATTTACTCCAGCAGAATTCGCCCTCAGAACATCATCTCTGGTCGACCTATAGTGATCTAATCAAATCAAATGGAATGAGATAGTATGCAGGGAGATGGTCAAACGGATCAACATTAAAAGCTGTTAGAGTGGGGCTCCAAACATGAGAAGCTACAGGTAGAGCGCAGTACATAAACAAGGACCCTACCGATTTGCTCTTCTTTTGTTGCCTATACCGATAGCCATGACAAATACACATTATTTTTGGTTTTTTCCCGTTTTTGTTTGTGTCTCTTTTTTATAATTGTTTTTTTAATAATAGTATAATCGACTGACTACTGATGAGGTTGATGGTGAGGATAGCAAAGTGTGGTATCAACAAGGGGAGAGTCATGTCCACCACCAGTCCTTCACCCCCTAGCATTCCTAGCAGCAGAGTATGTTAGTTCGGAGCTCTATGCCTCCATGGAGGTGTAACGACACCGAAGGTGGAAGTCGTGAGAAATGCAACAAATTGCAGAAAAGGCGAAGAATCAGGGTACAAAAAATCCGAATGGTCGTATTTAATGGGGCTCCCGTCATGACTCTTTCATGTCATCACAATTGAGACAAATATTCATGTGTAGGGGAGTTGTATATGTTAATAATCACACATTCCACCAGAAAAGTTGAATAAGAGACAGCAAATATAGGGCAGCGTAAGTATATTTCATTGTCGGTAATTCCATGAATCTATGGTCAAGATTTCAGATGTCGTGCTTTGCTGGGGAAAGCTCGTGGACGAACAATCTTCTTCAGAGGTTAAGGATAATTCATCTTCATTAACGAAAAAATATGATTCAATTCTACCTCGGCACAAAGGGCAACTCTTCAATTTGGACAAACAATGCAAGCAGATGCAGGTGTGCCTGCAGGGTAAAAGTGCACATCTCAAAGGACGGCTTTGGCACACAGCACAAAGCCCATCCGCCTCTTCTTCAGGGTGATCAGGGCTGATGAAGTAGAGTTGTTTCAATTCCAATAAACGTCCATCAGCAAGTTTGATGTACTGGTACAGAATTCTAGAAGGTTGGTGAAAATATGAATCCTTGATGTGAATCACGGACACGTGTAGATTAACTCCACTATCAAACCAATTTTCATCCAACTTTACTATAACTACCACTAGTGGGTAGAAGACACGAGGATCGCATTTCATATCTGGTAGTGGGTCTTCTTTGTACGGGATTCGCACTTCTACCGTTTCTTCCCCTAAGACAGAATGGATGGATTCCTCACTTTTTCGGTGATAGTGGCCTAAAAGAAACGTATTGCAATAGATTTGTTCAGAAAGAGCATCCCACGGTTGTCTGAGGTTGGCCCTAAGCCCATCGATTGAAACGCCCCAAAACGAGAGCAGCCTGTAGCCCTCTTTACTGCAAATTCTCATATTTACTCCATCATACGAACAAGAAAAGTTTGGATCGAGCCGCAAACTAAATGGGATGGTTATTTTTTCCATAGTCATTTCAACAAATGACGACAGCTGCATTTTCTTATTCTCATAATGTCCGAAATTATTGAAGGCAAAAGCGTTTTTTGAAGTATGGTAAACCACAAGGCCCAACAATAATACAATCAGTATCCGTACAATGTGTAATGAAATGGGCACGGGATCAATCACTTCCGAAACCGCATCCCTTATGTAAGACGTGAAGAGAAATGATATTACCAAGAAGGAAACACCTGTATAACAGCGAACGAGTGCAACAATCATTTCAAACAATAGGTACAAGATTCTTGAAACAGTCAAATTTGATCGCCCATCTAAATGTGTAGTGTAGCCATGCCAGCCTTTTGTTGACTAACGATGAGCACCGCAGTAATGAATGGAGTAGGTAACGATTTCATTTCCACTTCACTGAAAATTCGATTCGAGTTGACAACGGAATTTTATAAGCAGATCTACATTACAATGTCAAAAATGCGCACTGTCCCTCCAATATGATAGATAAGTAATTAATTGCGAGTTCACTGCGACTGAAAGGCATTTAGGTTTACCGAGGCCATCTAACAAGACAATAGCATATAAATAAAGGCGATTCTGTTACAGTAGATATTACGGAATCAGCTAGCGGAACATTGCAGTTGCTCACTTCATCAGTTGGAATGGACCACTACAAAGAAATGACTAAGACAGTAAAATGGAAGTTTAGAGCCGTGAATACAGGAATGAATCACCAAAGTTAGAGAATTTTTCAATCCAAGTAACTTATGAAACTATTTGAAAATGGCAAAATGTTTCTCAAAAAATGAATAAATAAAAAATGGCAAAACCAGTCATGCGGTATGATCGATTGAGCGAATTTTAATTAAATTATTGTACTAAAATATATTTATGATAAAATGTTTTAAATTGGAGCATTTGAGTGCGATGACATTATTGACTATCAAATTTATGGCAAAAACTTGGTCTACACAATAGTAGGCATGCTGTTCAAAAAGAGATTTCCGAGATTTCCGATTTTTTTTTTTTTTTTTTTTGTGCATATATTATT
The DNA here is from genome assembly GCA_030762985.1 of Adelphocoris suturalis. NCBI lineage: Eukaryota > Metazoa > Arthropoda > Insecta > Hemiptera > Miridae > Adelphocoris > Adelphocoris suturalis. The sequence continues at coordinate 104,741,793 of CM061043.1, forward strand.
GATTTTTGAGCACACATCAACGAAATTTAAGCACATTTTTCAGCACAAATCATGGAATGTTCTAGTTCGGAGTTGAAGAACTTTATGTGTGTAATATTACACTAAACCAATATAAATTTAACAATTTTTATTAGTTTTTTTGATATTTTTCAAGAACCATTTTTGAAATTTTACCGAGATATCTTAAAATGCCTTAACGCCACCTTCGGTCATGTCGTAGACACCTTTTAAATTTATTTTTTGCAGTTTTGTCGATTTTTTAGCAAATATTAATGAAATTTAAGTACATTCAGCTCAATTTCGTACATAAAGATTTGAATGTTCTGTTTTACAGTTAATAAACTCAATTCGAGCTATATTCTGCAAAAAAAAAATAATAATTTTAACAATTTTTAGCCGTTTTTATTAATTTTTTAGCACATTTTTTGAAATTTGACCAATTTAATGTGCTAAAAAAGTACTAGCCAACGGAATCATCCTTTCTGTTGGAAATTTTGAATTTCTGTCGTAAGAACAGCATTTTTTTCTCAATCCTAAGGAGAGTTATCGTCTAGAATGACACATACATACACATATATAGATACGCGTTAAACTCAAGGATTCGTTTCAGAATGCCTCAAATCGAATTTCGAAGAAGACATTTTTCAAAAATTTGGATTTTAACATTTCCCAAACCATTGCAATAGTTTCATTTTCCACGAAAATTCGCTAAAAGAAGCTTTTCCCCTTAGATTTCAAAACCTTGTGCTTCTGGCGGCAAACATTTCTGTCCGCCTACCAACTGGAGACTTCGTAGTTTTTCATTTAGAGTAACAGGGAACCGGGAAAACGACTTTTCGAGGGGGGGAAAAAAAACAGTTTTTTTCGCCACCCTAACCTGCCCCCTTGGCGGCCCCTGTGCGTATTCTGACACCTATGCAAGTAAGCTGGAGAATTAGGATGCTCTTGCCTTTAGCACGCAGATTTGAGATCGTGATGGATACTCGAATACTAGAAAGCAGTATTTGAGTTAGGTACGTATCTAGAGGTTCGTTCGCATGAGTTCCAGGACTGTCCGGGCATGCACACTAGAGGTTAGCGCGTTCGCAGTGCAAGTCTTCTGAACTATGAGTCCCTGTCCGCAGTGACTCTTCGGACTAGTTCAGAACTCGGTTTGGGAGTTCGGTTATTAGTATTATTATCTTCTTTTTTTTTTTTTTTTTTTTTTTGAACTCGGGACACTTTCACTTTGTTTCAACTCTTGCGAGTGTTTGAAGAACCTTGTTGTCAAGCTGTTGCCTTGGCGTTTTCTACGTTATATTGACAAGAATATACCTGTCTTATCACTGGGGGATGATCTGAAAATCCTGTTACCATATTTTCTGATGATTTTCACCAGAAACCAACGCGTTTCTAGGAAAATGTAATTTTGTTCCAGTCGTTTTCACCGCACAAAAATAGTTCTCTATTCGTGTGAAAGCTTTCGTCACCTAACCACTGCGCAGTGCGTGGCCAACAATCTGAGATACCTAAGCCTAGTTGTGTGAATATGTTTTTACATACAGATGATCCTTCTCAATTAATTTTGTAAACACGATTCCAACCACTATTGGGACACTGAGACGATTGAATACCTTAGTTCGCATCGTCCTCTCCTTTCACCTACCTACACCTCCAATGCCAGTGTTGTGAATAAAAGTGTCAAAGAACAAATTCATACCACAATTTTTTCGAACGTTTGTGGTTTTTGAGGCGACTGGAAACGCCATGAGTGATTATTAACAGTGTTCTGTACTCATACGCGTTCGCAGTGCAGTGTAGGGAATCCCAGTTCGAAATTTGTCGTGGCCATTTTCTCGAAAAGTGAGTTCTGAACGAGTCCGAAAACTACACTGCGAACTAACCTTAGGATAAGTATATATGGGACAGTGGTCGCCCGTCAATGAAGGCCATTCCCTAGACAGATTTGTTTTCAGCTTTGAACTCACGACGTCAACCAAGCTGTAAGACTTGTGCTAAAAATACCTATGATGTACAGCAACCACTAATGTTTCGACTTCTTATGCGAGGTAGGATTTCATCAAATGACATGAGTAGGGGAAAGTCGGGAGGGTCGGTACATTTTCCACATTTTGATTTTTCAAGCAGCCAGAAAGGAATTTTTCCCCATTCTGAGAATTCCCACGTGAAGCTACACATCTTACCTACCTCGTTAATTTTTTCCGGAAGTTTAAACCCATTCCTAGTACCTGATAATAATTAAAAACTAGAGCGACTTTTTTTGTCCCAACCCTCCCCATATGCGGCAAGGGTGAGGGAGGGTTGGGACAGTCTATAAAAAAATACAGTTGAAGCAAACCACCAATATATCTGTATTAAACTTGAACAATAAAACTTACAAATGTACCAAAATGGCAAGGAATAGGAACTTTAGTTTAAATTACCTATTTGTAATATCTCGAATATCGTCGTTTATAATTGCTAGGAACTAAATAAGTTGCCAGACTAGGAATATTGACAAGAAATTAGGTCTTAATGTAAAGCCTTAAAATGCCTGAGCTCGATTCCTAAAGTGCCTACATTATTGAAAATAATATACCAAATTGGATTGAACTTCAAATGAAGAATTCATCAAATCAGAAGTTCAAATTGTGCTGAAGAACTTCGTCGCGAGTGATTTAGTTCGCATCAGCATCATCTTCAACGATCTCTGAGGCTGAGGGGGGGTCTGGGTGCAGGCTGGTTGGTTACCTGACTACTTGCGAAGTCGCTTTTAGTGAATATTAGATCATTATAAGGACAAATACCCGTTTTCCTAAACCCTGACTGTATGTTACTCATCGAAAATGCCAATGGGAATGCTATTGCAGCGTGCTCACAAATTTCGTAGATGGTGATTGACTTACCCGAGTTGTTAGTCATCTAGTTATCACTCGCTGAATTGAAGAATGTTTTGAACGGTGCGAAAATGCTCACATCGAGGGGCTGCAGTTTTCCGCTGCAGTGAGGTGGCAGAGTCACCATTATAATGCCAACTTCTCTTGCATAGTTGATGGCATTAATAGAGATATGGGACCTATGGTTATCCAAAATAAGGAGAACTGGGATCTCTTCAATGCATTTTGAAAATTTAGCAAAATGATTTAAACACTGCAAGAAAATTTCCGATGTCATCCATCCTGATGGACTGGCTGTTCCTGATGACCCTACAGGAGCCTTATTCAACATCGTCCTAAAATTCACCTGGGGGAATATGAAAAAAGGGAGTATAGCTTGGTCAATAGCACGATTCCACACATGGTAAACCAGCTCCCCCCTATCCTGGGCATATTCTGTGAAATGAACAGGAATAAAATTCATCAGAATACAACAAAATCTATTGTAAACCGTAGATAACGAATTAATCAGAATTTTCAATCGAAAGCGGCGCATAATATAATGTTAAGAATGAGATATGCTGTCAAAGAAGTGGTACCACATGATTTGGCATGCAACGAAATTCGTGAAATCATACTAAATAAAATTGAAACACTGACATTTGTCTATCAGGTTTTCTGTTTGGATACCTAGTCATGGGAGGATCGTTATCTATGGTTTAAAATAGATTTGTTTGTATTCTGATGGATTTTATTCCGGTTTATTTCAGAGAATATGCCCACAACCTACAAACGAAAATCCAACAGAGAGGGTTGGGACAGTGGCGGAAGCATAGGGACACGTCCCAACCCTCCCTCATCTCAGTGTCCCAAGCCTCCCGCAAATACAAAAAAAAACAAGGCAGTTTGTTTTTGCTTCACTATGGTAATTTTAAAGCAGAAATCATACTGGAGTTACTTAATTGGATGTTATTGTTGTAGGTCGACCCGATTTCGGGGGATAAACACGATAGGAACGTCTCCAAACACTCCTAAAGTTGTCAAAAAATCACACACAGGCTTGTCAAAATCACGAAATGGCCGGTGGTAACAAATACGCGGGAGGGGAAGGCGGGAAACACGATGTATGTTCTTCTATGATTATAACCTTTCTAAATAAACATTAATGGTGGATCAAAAATGCTTCACAGCTTGAATCCTACTTTGGTTGTCCCAACTCTCCTCTGTCCCGACTTTCCCTACATATAATTCAATTTAAAAATTCTTGAATCCATTACAACTGGGACCAAATGTACATCATATCCAAGTATTTTAGGTGTACTTCCCTTCATATGTATTTTTCCTTATAACAACTATGCACCCTACCAACTAGGTAGATATATCTAACTGAATAGGTAAATACGTATGTTAAATAAAGAAATGAAGAGAGATAGAATATGGGCCTTGTAGCCTGCGACTTGTGTCGTCACTCCGAAAGAATAGTGCACCCAGAGTAGACAATTCAATTGAAGGCTTGACTCATCTTATCATTATTGAATAATAACCTTATCAGTTTACGTGATTCAAACATTATACCTACGCTTGATGACTTATGTTATCTCTTCGCTAACTTGATCATTCCTAGAAGTAAGTATCAAGACAAAAGCAACCAGCCAAAAACAGCCATATCCAAAGCCGGCCGGACGAAAATGAAGTACCTAGTAAGATATAGCAAGCCTACCGATACGTAATAAGTTTCTACCTATTCAAAAACAACTAATCGATAGCATGAAACGTATTTAGAAAAGTACAAAGACATCGTCTAAGGCAGGCGCTTTAGATAGTTAGGAAGTTGTGCCCAAGTGGAAGAAACAAGGTTGCTTACCCTTCCTGTTTGGAGAGAGGTTACCAGGAAGCCCGCACTGGGGTGCGACGTCATAGAGTTCAGTTTCACAGCTCCTTTCGAAAATTTCCATGGGTGTTATTCGTTCAGGATGGAATGAAACGGGATCAATGAGTAGGTAAATCCCTTATTGGCGTTAAATTCGAAGGATGAACTCTGAAAACACAATAAACACTGCTGAAAAGACACTGAAAAGTTCGGAACATCAACAAAACCGCTGTCAAAATCCAGAGCCGTGTTGGCGACTTGTGGCGAAAAGCCAAATCATTACGGAATGCTATCGATGTATGGATCTCAATGCACGATAATTAACGTAAAACTGACTTAATTTGTATTAATTACACTCACCTAAGCACCCTAAAGCGCGGGTGTTTCGGGTAGATGTCTGACCACCTGCAAGAGCAGTCAACAAAGAAAAGAAAAGTGGTTGTTAAGTGTCCAGTGTTGCCATATGCATTGATTGGGCGCGGCATGGAACATCTCCCAAGGTTGGATGGATGCTTAAGTAAACGCCGGCGAGTGGGGAGCGGTACCTTGCGGAGTCGTACGAAACTAAGACTTGGTTGGAAAATAAATTTGTTTCAACCCTAAAACACATAGGTACTGATTGAAAATTAGTTAGTGAAAGTGTAAAACTCGGTTAAAACGGAATTAGAGAGATCTGCGATCTACACGAAAAAAATAGGTAAGTACCTATGTAAGTAAAAACCTATCCCAAACCATAGTCATTTTCAAAAATTTTCCAAAAAAACCCCTCAAGTTCATAGAAAAACCACGTATTTTAGCATCAAAACAACCTGGTTTACCCTTACACAACCCTCCATTTAATCTTATCAAGGTTTGTCATTTCGTCAACAGAAGACTTGTTTTTTCACCTGTTTGTGTAGGAAATCCGCGGTTTTTCCCGTTTTGTGTCAGAGTTTAACACGAGACCTTCTCGAACGATCAAGTTAGTCCCCCACCCCGGCAACTACTTGGAACCGTTCCCTACAATTCCGTTCAACCTGTTTCGTTGAGAGCAGTAGTCAATCCCTTAGTAAAAATGCAGATTAGTGGACATGTAGGTCAGAATAAAGACTCGACGGTAGCCCTACACCGGCCCGTGGTTCCCTCCTCCGCCGCGCAGCGGCGCTAGTCTCCCACTTTTATCTCCCTCCTACTGAATAGTGACAATAGTTGAGGTGTAGCTCTACGGTTTACTATTACAATGTCTACAATGTCTTTGGGAACTACCTATGGATATGATTACGGTCTCGTGTGACAAATGTCGAGGGTTCAAATCCTATTGACAGGCGTATTATTTATGCTCGTAAAACTCCCGAAAGGTACTTCTAAAACGTCATTCTGACCTGCATGTACAACTAATTTGAATTTTCACTAAGGGATTGACTACTTGATATTATGTATTTTTGAGATGCGAGCTTGTGAGCATCCAAATCACCAAACTATATAAATCATTCTGATCTACATGCCCAACTAATCTGCATTTTTACTAAGGGATTGACTACTTGATGTTATGTCTTTTTGAGTTGCGAGCTTGCGAGCATCCAGACCACCAAACTATACACATCATTTTGATCTACATGCCCAACTAATCTGCATTTTTACTAAGGTAAAAAGGGATTGACTGGTAGGTACACAATCTCCTCACCAATTAATATATTTTTTCTTGGCATACGGATTAATCCGTAGATTTACAGGTCGGAGCGATCATACAAGCCCAGACTGATAAAAGAGGGGACTAGCGCCGCTGCGCGGCGGAGGAGGGAACCACGGGCCGGTGTAGGGCTACCGTCGAGTGAATAAAGTGTATAGTTTGGTGGTCTGGATGCTCGCAAGCTCGCATGTCATAACACGATCACATAACAGTTTAGAAACGTAAATGTGACTTTTCATTTGTGACTCATGAGCTGCTCCCCGTTGAACGGAATTGAAGAACTCACAGTTCTTCTTGTAGGGAACGGTTCCAAGTAGTTGCCGGGGTGGGAGACAAACTTGATCGTTCGAGAAGGTCTCGTGAGTTTATCTAGTTACCTACCTATATTGTTGTATATATTTGATAATGGTTGATGATGGACCGGGAAATAGGTAGGGAGAATGGCGGTCTCATTATTTGTACCTATCATCAATCAATTACAAACCTATTTTAATCCTACATTTTTCTTATCTATCTGACAATTCACAGACATGCAATTTCCAAAATTATTGCTCCTAACACGGATTCACGAAGGTGATGCTTGTATAAAACACTCAGGAAAATTACATTTTTATGTACTTAATTAAATTCTTATGGTGCATAAATTATTATTATTATGTGCCTACCTATAACGATATTCAGATAGAAACCTAAGGATTTAGTGTGGGCAGTTAATAATGTTACAGAATACAACAGTCTCATTTCAATTTCAAAACGACATCGCTTTTGCAGTTAACATAGGTAATCTATAATTGATGGAATACGTGTCTCGACTGGAATTTGTCAACAATTTCCACTTAAAATTTAGTTAGTAGACTTTTTAGACATCCGGAATCAGCTGTAGTAAAGTTTTTGGTGACTATCCAACAAAAATAAAGTTTGGCGTAGTTTTCAATAGTTTCCGCCACACAGAACCGGCTGAAACAACTAAAAGCTTTGAACGTTGTCCATGACCACAATACACCTACGACGACGAGACCTTCTCGAACGATCAAGTTTGTCCCCCACCCCGGCAACAACTTGGAACCGTTCCCTACAAGAAGAACTGTGAGTTCTTCAATTCCGTTCAACGGGGAGCAGCTCATGAGTCACAAATGAAAAGTCACATTTACGTTACTAAACTGTTATGTGATCGTAGCTTTGTTCGCAGTGCCGGTTGGAAACGGTTACCAACCGTTGGCGACCAGGTTTGTGATTGGTTTAGTGCGCATGCGTGACCAACACCTAATTTCAAACCGTTTGTAACCGAATCCGCACTGCGAACGGGTTTGACTAAAGTTAACCGTCGCATAGCCTCCAACAGCTGTAAACTGCTTGGTGGGCTCGCGCCATCCTTTGAATAGGTAAACATTTCATGTATGAATAAAGAACCTGAACCGTAAAGAGATGGCTTGCAAGACAACAAACAGGTTGAAAAATGAAAAATATTCATTGGGAACAAACCTTCCAACAGGAATAAGAAATCCATGCTCAATCTTTTCTTGCCTCCAGCTGATGATTTTGTGGGAGAATGTGGTGTTTATCTCGCGGGAAGAATTTAAATCGAAGTCGACCGTCGTTCTTAATTTTTAATGTTAATAGCTTCACAAATAACTCTTCAGTTGAGGTTAAGTAATAACATTTTACTGTTTGATTTTGTATTTTGTTGCTATTCAGACGAAGATTCCCATTCTACGTTGTTGTCACCAATAAGATTTTCCATATCACACAACTAGTATTAAACTTTCAATAAATAACCGTAGAATTAAAACAAGGGTAAATGCAAAGGTAGAACTTAGTGAACAGCGCACGTCATGCAGATGTCCGACAGCTCTCTCATCTCGTTCGGCCGGCTTATCATCAATCATCTCTCCGCTCGCTGAGCTCCCCTACCCTACATCTCACAGTGGAATGATTTGATTGGCTACTTCGGGTAGCGGTGTGGTGGGGGACAAACCGTCAGATCGGTCAGCAGAAATTTCTCTGACCGGTCTAACCGATCCACAACGTGTTTCAAACTGATTTGGTGGTCACTGCGAACGGACCACTATGGCTATGGATGCTATACAGTAATAGATTTCCTCAAATGGACGCTGCGAACGCGCCAAACGCGTTTCCAACCATTTCTTACCAGTTTGATGGTCACTGCGAACAAACCTCGTGTTATGAGACCACGAAACTATACACTTCATTCTGATCTACATATCCAACTAATCTGCATTTTTACTAAGGGATTGACTACTTGATGTTATGTATTTTTGAGATGCGAGCTTGCGAGCATCCAGACCACCAAACTATACACTTCATTCTGACCTACATGTCCACTAAACAGGTTGAACGGAATTGAAGAACTCACAGTTCTTCTTGTAAGGAACGGTTCCAAGTAGTTGCCGGGGTGGGGGACAAACTTGATCGTTCGGAGAGTCTCGTCCTACGACGTTGTCACTAATGTCAGTCATTGTCAAATCATCAAAAGTCGTGTTTGGTATCGTTTTCAATAGTTTCCGTCACATAGAATCGTGAATAAGAAACGATTTCGAGTGCATTTTTCAAACTTAGTGAGGAACCTACCTGGTCAGAGGACCAACTGGCCAGTGGCATGTTTGTATACTTTCTCCACCGTAGGTAGGTACGTGTTTTTAAAAGGGTTGTCACTCCTAAAATACCTACCACGTGTTTTGCATGAAATCCACGTGGTTTTACCCGATATGGGTCGAGTTTAAATAAATATTTGACATTGATGATAGACGGGGAAATAGGTAAGGTCCGTCAGTTAGCCGTTACTGCTTACGAAACTTGATAATAGAGAGTTTTTGTATTTCTCGTATTGGTACTTCTCGTAAACACGAAAACAAGCTGTTAGAGATAGCATGATGAATGCTAACCTTTTTGCATCGATTTCTCGTAGCGTTTTCGTAAGCCCAAGAAGAAGAGAACTCATACAGAGACGTTAACGTGACTCTTGTAGTGAATCACTGCTCAAAACTCAATTGTCACAGTAGACAATTTCCAAAATATAACATGAATTAAGAAACAACGACCACTTACCTCTACATCATATGAAAACGATTCTTCCGTGAAGAACACGAATCTTTAAAAGGTGTAAAATCAACTGTGGTGAAATCCACCCCCTCTTGTCAACAGCCCTTTTCAGGGCTACCAAAAAGAGGTAGATACAACACAAAAATATTTACAAGACGTCGAGTTATAACTCCGTCAAACAAAATATTTCACCAGAGAGAAAATACGAAATTCTCTCTCAAAAGTGAAATATTAAAGAATAACACACAAGGCGACCTCCCCAAACATTTACTGGGCGAGAGAGATGCGACAAACATCTCGAAACAAGTCGCCTTGAATGAGAAACCTCAAACAGGAAAACTCAAGGTCGTTCAGCCACCCCCGGGGACCCCGTCACAGCGACGGACGCAGGGAAACCACCTCGAAAGACCAACTCAGCTATCATACGCACAGATACTGAGAAAACAATGTGCGAACCAATAAGATTGCACAGTCGAATTTATGAAATTAAGCGGACCAACCAGGAGGCGGCAGGAGGCGGCCACCTCCCTATAAATACCCCGCTGGGAGCCCTCCGAATTTCATTCCACTCTCCGCTCTCGACGACGACACCTCTGAAGTACGAAGAATTCTACACGCTCTACGCTGACGAACCTTCTGCATTACGAGTTCATCTCAAGAACGGCTTCCTACTGCTTTCTACAAGCCAGACCTTCTCTCCACACAGATTTCGCATTGGCATCTACGAGTCCAGTGATTATTCATCCTGCTCATTGCCCAACGTAGTTCATCTGTCAGGACGCCACCCGGTACAGCTATCGATATTCTCTTTAGCTCGTACGCCCGAGGGACGTTCCGAGCCGTGTCGCCCGGGTTTCGTAGCATTAAGCTCGTAACCGACCGCTGTGGGCACGCCGGTAAATTACTCAGCTCCTCCGCTCTAATTTACCGTCTAAGGAAGCCTTTTTCAAGGCTACGAGGTAGGACCCTGACATACGAGCATTGGAAAGACGCTCTGTCAAGCGAGTCCACCTCCCAAACCCTCTATTTTTCACACATAGAGGCATCGAAACGAGCTAAAACTCGGTTATTTCGATGGAACGTCGGCCGTCCTACTTCCCCTTGCAAGGGGAGGCGGACGACGGCGAAGCCGGGCCGAGTAGCCCACGTAGTGCTCCCTACCGGCTACACGACGAATCCGCTGAACCCAGCGACAGCGCAAGGCGCGACCCTCACGTCCGGATCGCCTTCTCGCCCGACGTATTCGTTCAAGAAACGTTCGAGCAAGCCTCGCCTATACAAAAGATCGAGGAAACCTTTCAGACTCGCTCTGAAGCCGATCATTACGATTCGACCAAGCTGTCCGAATACCCACGATATTCGACGCAGGCTTACCCGGCCGATCCGAGTGTCAAATACACTCCAAATGTACAAAAAGCGAAGGATACTTTTCAGTACCTCAACCAAGCTCAACATATTCCCCTTTCAGATATAAATCTAAGGCCGGAATATTACAAAACGGCTCAGTACCAAACTGATCGAACCCAGCACTTGCTACGCGAGCCCAGCGCTCCACGCGGCTGCGACACGAACTATCTCCCCTTTCAGTCTTCCAAACCAGTTGACCTTGGCGGATCCGCTCACATTCCTCGCGGGAATGACCCGGGGACCAACCCGCATAACCGGGATATAAATGTCCGACTTGGCCTACCCACGCCAAGTAAAACATATCTAAATCCACTACATCAACCTTGAAACCAAATCTTGAAACTGAAATGAACCTTGAAAATGTTAAAGCTGAAATCTTCGATAAAACTTCGAAAGCAAGAACAAAATGAAGCAAAAACATTTCTGGTTGGGGTGCGGGGAAAAAACACGAAAGAAAGACAAATACAAAGGTTAAACCAACAACAAAAGACGGCACGGGGAAAATTCAGGCGATTTTGTCGGGTGTGTATGTGTATCCATGCCAACTGCATGATAGTTGCTAAGTTATTCTAGAGTGTTATCCTAGAGGAAGGTCAAGTTTTCGTCTCGGGTCTCGTAATTACGATTCCGAAAAAGCTGAGCACGAGAAAAGCTGACCCTTCCCGTTCCGAAAAGCGTTTCCACGTTACGAAAACCTCTTCTCGTTTCGGAAAGGCCATTTTCGTATACGAGAAAATGAATACGAGAAGTACAAAAACTCTCTAATAAAATGCAAGAATCACGCTGAATACCATGGATACTCTCCATATCCATGTTGGACTGCTCCAGAGCGTTCGTGCTGCGACCCTGCTCATTGCAGCCCTCTCCCCGCTCCCTCCTAGTCAGCTAACTAGCCAGCTTGCACAACTAGCGTCTCCGCGGAACTCAAGTTCAGAGAACCTCCACCAAACAGTCTCGATAGTATCAATTCGGCCTCCTAACATATCGATGCATTCAAATGCAGTGATAGGAGTTGTTTCAGAGCGCTCTGGAGACCTCCCTCAAAACCATTTCCTACTGAGTGGTGAAGTACTGTGATTGTTTCCTGAAACGACAGATGTGATGTAGTTCTTGGGTTAGGATAACGGTCTTGTGAGCCAAAGGTCGTGGGTTCGAAATCTGAAGAATGATATTTTTCTTTTGTTCGTACCTACAACTCCCGAAATTTACTTCTAAAACGTCATTCTAACCTGCATGTCCAACTAATCTGAATTTTCACTATGTAAGGGATTGACTATTTGATGTTATGTATTTTTGAGATGCGAGCATGCAGATCACCAAACTATACACATCATTCTGATCTACATGTCCAACTAATCTGCATTTGTACTATGGCAGGGGTGCCCCCCCCCCCCCCCCCCCAAGCGCAACGACTCGAGCCCCCCCCCCCCCCTCCCCCCAAACTCCGACCCCCCCAACTAAAATATTTATTAAATAGGTAATGTAAATGATACACTGTACGCATGCGCACAATACCTGTTTCTACAACATATTATCCAATAAAGTAATTCGAATTGAAAACAGCTGACGCTAGCAAATTGTTAGTATAAATCTTATTACTTGTTCATAAAAAAATTAAAAAAATACTCATTTTTCTAACCCCCCCCCCCCAAAAATTTTAACGACGCAGTTTGCGTCGTGACCCCCCCCCCCTCCCCCCGTGGGCACCCCTGACTATGGGATTAACTAGGTACCGTAACATGGGGTTACTTCCTACTAGGTGTAGGTGGTACAACTTCAGACCAGCGTAGGAATGTAGGCGCAGAGCCCTCTACCGGCCATAGCAATGAAACTAGGAAGTTCATTAAGGTCCCAATAGGTAGCGCATTACTCAAACCTACATGAAACCTGAAGATAGTTTCTTGACGTCGCTTATCTATCATCATTTTCTTCACGACTTTGTTATCAGCTATTCCGACACATTTTCCCGTTGTGTTAAAAGTGTGCCTGCAGCTACATATTTCCGCTAGATTTTCCGAAAAGGTAAGTTCACATACTTCTTCAAAATTTTATGAGGAATTTAACTAAGAAATCAGATGTTTTATTTAGTCGTTAGTTAATTTTCCAGCAACGAAAAACTAAAAGTCGCCACTTTGGGGTGCAACGTCCGACCACCCGATTTTTTGTGTTCTATCGCATTTTTACGTGTTTTTCTCATTTTGATTGAACTTAATCATGTTTCAATGTTTTCCATGTGTTACAGGCATGCCACGAAAGTACCGAAGTACCGACTATACACATCATTCTGATCTACATGTCCAACTAATCTGTATTTTTACTAAGGGATTGACTGGAACTTCTTCAATTTTGGCGCTCAGAAGGTCAGTTGATATCAAAATGAGCAAGTCGATGTGTTGGGAGGGTGAATCGATACTTATCGAGAAAGGCTATTCGATGGCAGTAAAAGAATGGGGGATCCCTAGATTTGAGTTGCACGGAGACGCAAGTGCTTGTACAGAGCAGCTCTGGAAATGGACAGCTCGGACAAACCTATTGACTATAGGTACCGTTGGCAAGAGTAACAAATGAAGCAGTTTTTGTGGGAGTTGATGGACTTTATGAATAGGTAATTTTGAGCGAATGGTACCTAACTGATTTTTAACGTTCTTACGCATTCCATTTTTTAAAAAGAATTAACGTTTGTTTTCAATTAATCAGTTTTAATGGTGTTAAATAAATATTAAAATCATGCGCCCGTGCCAACGTCAGTCACACAAGCGCTCGCGCAGCCGTCAGTTGACCGCACACGTTTTTTCATGATTATCATGCTGTTTTCTCAACTATTCGCGAATGATTCACTACAATGAAAACAAAGAAACTCGGCAAACACGTTTTTAATCAAAATTCTTTAATAAAAAGAATATATAGGTAGTTGGCCATAAACATAATAAACTCAAGTTTAAAAAATAATTATTTTTCTACTTTTTCGCTAAAACATAATATCATCATTCATACAAAAAAACAACCTAGGTTTGTTGAGGGTGAGAATGAGCGGTCAGCTTCTCGTTTTATGTACTTTATTCAAGCTAAGCGCTTTCGCCTATTGGCCTCGTCAGAGCTCTATATATAAGTCTTTCTATTTGTATCATTGGTTAGGGGGACCCATCCTCTTGTCATGGTTTAAATTTGCTGTACCTTTTTAACATGTTGAAGGTAGGGGGGTTTAATTTTGTTTTTAAAATTAATAAAATATTCAAAAAGTTAGAAGAAGCACTTATCATTATTAAAAAAAAAAAAAAAAAAAAAAAAAATTAAAAAATAGGTTGTACAAAAAAAACAAAAAAAACAATGGCAATATAAATAGGTTCCAAAAGGCCACTTAGAAAAAAGCAGGCACCTACTAAAATAATTCGACAGTTTGTTAAACAAATTACAAACGAGATAGGTTGGTAACTAACAGAAACAGTTAGTGACGACAGGTCAACTAACCTATTTGTCACTAGAAGTTTGCCGTCGTATGTCAACCTAATACGTTGTTAAAATGAAATTTTTCAACAGCTTTGTTTTGCGAATGTAATATTGTAGTAATATAAAGTTTCAATTCAACTAAATGGTCACAGTAATCATGCCTGCGAGCGCGATTATTGGTTGTAGACAACGATACCGATCTAGTAGTGAATGAGTTTTTACTTGGACTAGGGACTATTATAGGAAATCAGTGTCCGAAAACTAAAGATCTTCATTCGTTAGACTAAGAATAAATAACCTGAAAAATAATGGAGAACAAATACCTAATTGAAAATTCCTCAGATCTCTGTACTGCAGGGTAGGTACCACATAGCCATTGCCCTGGCAGTTTCATCAGCGTTTTAGACATGTTATTATTACTATAACTGAGGCAGCTTTACTTGTTTTATTGAATGAATGAAAGGATAGATTTGGTAGTTTGTCAAAGTAAACAAGACAGCTTAGTTCTCCACCAGCAAACGAAACTACGTAGGTACCTTCGTACAGCCTACCAAATTCGCTGTTGGTAAAGTAAACTAAGGAGGTAGATTGTTGTTCTGCCAACGAATTTCAACTGCTTATCAAGAAGTTTGTCAGATATCGAATCAGGAATTGTGCTATATGAATTATAAACCAGCTGTAAGGAAGAAACCTTGAAGTTCATTCTTCTGAAGGCTAGAATACATAAAGGCGGGCATTGTCAGTGCAGTTATTACACGAGTTTTGGAGTTACGCAAATTAGTGGGACAAAAAAAGTTGATTAAGTAGATACCTTCTTCAATTTTTGTCTATGGAAGTACTTGATAAATAACAAGTAATAATATACCTATAGTATGTAATGTATACTTTTCTCTCCAGGTTTGATTTTGGATTTTAAAATTTTTTCGAAGTTGGTATCGACATTTTAGCTTTAGATACGAGTATTTGTTGTTCAAGAACATTTTTCAGCATAATCATGTGCATACATTTTTTGATGTTCCAGTTCATAGTTAGAAAAAATTCTTTGATTAATATTAATATTTTGCAAAATTGTAATGATTTATTCACTTAGCCGGTTTTTACCATTTTTAGTACCTAATTTGTTCGTCACACTTTCTGAAATTTGACCAATTTAATGTATTTGGGTACTCAGAAAGTGCTTCCCAACGAACTCAGTACCCTTTCTTTTGGAAAACTTGAAGCTTGAAGTTGGCGAAAGAACGAATCTTTCATCTCAATCCTAAGAAGAGTTATCGTCTGGAATGGCACACACACACACACGTACGCACAAGCACGCACACACACATCATATTTCATGGAAAGCACAAACTTCAGGGACCGTTTTAGAAGGCTTAAAAACGGATTTCCTTGGAGAAAAAAAAAAAAATAAATAAATAAAAAAATTGGATATTGCATTTTTTAAGAAAATTCGCTAGCAGAATCAAAAATTTAACAAAACCTCATGTAAACTGATGCACATCTCATTTATCCATTTCAACAACATATCATGTTACTTGACCCCCACCTGTATTAGGAAGGAAATTATTAATGTGGACGTTCATAATTTGGATTACTCCCACTCTTCGTAAATCACTCTGGATCAGGTGCCCATTCCAATAACAACCTATTCAATTCCTAAATACCGCAGAGTTACGTAGTAGGTAACGTATTTAGACCCTCAGCATGAAAATGAACGAGCTTGGTGACCCAGGAGTCGCCCTCTCAAGAGACGCCAGCACCAAAGAGATTTATGGGTTTATTGCGACGAGAGAAAGTTTCTTCTTGTTGCTTTTATTTTTTTATTAACGCAGAGATAATGCGACGAGTCAGATAACGCTCATAAGAACGAAACCTGACAAAAAAACCTCTTGTTAGCGTCCTGGAAGAAACCAAATGTAAACACGTGAAGAGTGAGATAATAAAAACGAATCTGTCTTATACCAGTCGTACAATCTACCGTTTGAGGAAGCGTGTCTCCTGGCCGTGGCCGTTGGGTTTTGTGGGAAAACTCAAATTCAACTTCCATTTTGTCAACTTCCGGAAGAACGTAGTATTTCATGCAAGGCTTCCTACTGGAAATCATATTTCAAAGGTTTCGTTTATTGTTTCAATCAAACTGCATGTTTGGAGAATTTACATGTGAAGAGAATTTATTCTTTCCCATACCACAGGTATATAACAAACGTCAGGTACAATAAACATACAAAACTTGTCACTAAATTCAAAACAATCAATGCCGCCAAAAATCGAAAGACCAAATCATTGAGTTAAGAAGGAAATAAATTGCTGTGATAAATAACTAAAAAGGGAGACGAAAATAAAAAAATAAAAATTATAGCTCGCCCTGTATGGCACCGGCTGAGCCATGCCCGAACCGGGCCCAGGCCCAACCCACCACGGCGGCATCCCACGAGCAACTCAAAAAAGCCGACAAGGGAGCCGCTCCAGGGCCAAGCCAGACCGACCCGACCGATTATAGGCAAATAGAAACCCTAATGGTAAACACCAATTTGATAGTCCATTCATTTTGAACATCTGGATTCAAACGGCAAAAAATTTACTTGAAAAATACACCAAGAAGAGTTAAAACAACGCACCGATATAAACATTTTTACCAAATTCACCCGAAAATTTAAGAAAGAACGTGTGCTTAATTAATGTAACACTAAAACTTTCTTGAATTATTCGAATTTTAGGAAGAATTTATTAACGCTTGTAAGGAATTCTCACTAATTGAAAGACGTAGTCATCTTCCCACCATTTAGAAGGGTTGCATGGGCGGTGTATTTCTTTGAAATTATGTATGTTTGTTTTTTGCACAACAATAGGTACGTACCAGTTTTTAGTTCAAAAAACGTGGTTGAAAGCATGAGATATAGTGTGACGTATTGTGGGGTGGAAACATAGCGAGTTACGACCCCCTAGCAACGATTGCTTGTGCCTGAAAAACATTAGAAAACATTCCGTGTTACGCGATTTCGTAACCTATTTGCGTAACACCATTTTTCGTGGTCGGGTAAAAGGGTGACTTTGTCATCAATTTACTGGGGGATAATTGGATTATATTATGGGTACCTAGTAAAATTATTATGAGAACTTCTTAATAAAATGAGAGATGCAGTTAGATTGGTACCGGTTGCAAATGAACTGTCAAATAAAATAAATTCCAAGTTATGGTGCGCTTCTAAAAGAATCCAGCGATAGGTCAGCTCCAGCTAACTTTCGGATTTGAGAGGTGGAAGATATTCCAAAAATACAGTGAACAATTTAGTACACATGTAGGGGGGGGGGGGGGGGGGGGTACAAGAAATATATGCATAGGCAATGGAAGAATTTAAGAAAAACTAAACGAAAAAAAGCGCTGAATTTGCCAGTAGGGTTGTGAATCAATATGGTCCATATTTATTGGGGATATATTTGGAACACAGGTTAAATTTGGAAAAATTTAAATCTTTGTTCTTCAATGGTACGAGCAAATTTGGCGTTTCCTCTGGTGAACTTTCTGATTCGAGAATGCTGCATGACAGATGGCGAAGAATCAGGATTATATGAGTAATAATTTGGGTTTGCAATTATTTACTGATTTATGATACAAAAAATAAACGGTACCATACGATATTTAACTGGTGCGACGATTGGCGCATATCGATTAACCATCAACAGTCAGAATCTATCTTTTTCACTCTTCGCCATGAACGATTGATGGATGGATTGACCTTCAACGGAGCCCATCTTCCAACCAAACCGTCCACCAAATACTTGGGAGTCTATTTAGATCCAAAATTAACATGGGAAGTCTACATCAAACACCTTGTACACCAAATAAGATGCAGAATACGACAACTGAAACATTTGTTAGACAGCCGTTCTTCACTCCCTCTAATCACTAAAGGCTGTATCTCACTTGCATGTTTTCCGCATTTTAAACGCTGAAACGTGAAGAAGGCAAAGTGCGTTTTTTCAAGGTCAGCAGTGAATGTTGAAGAGGAATAACTGCAAAAACAGCGCATTCTTGCGGAATGCAATTTTATTAAGTCTGTCAGGTTAGGGCTTGAAATATTGAAGTAACGTTTGACGTGCCTAGTGTTTTCAAACAATGTCTTGACAACTCTTGTTCTTCCAAAGTTATTACTTATAGACTTATACTATGAAGACGCACAATAATAATAAAAATAACGTAATGACGTAATAATAAAAAAAAAAAAAAAAAAAAAAACTGTTCCCGCTAGGGACGTGGTCAAGAACGAAAAATGATTATTCGATTTTAAATTATATTTATATAAGAAGACAGGTATGTAATTTGAACTCAACAGAGACGCAAGAGTGCACGGCAATAATCCTCAAACAACAAACTCACTTCTACAGTTCATTCACCTGATTCCGCATTTGTTTAGTGCAGTCTCTTTAGTGACCGGAGGGGTGCTGTTACCTACTTAACGTCATGCGAGGTGAGGCATTGGCGCGCGACCAAACAAAAACGTAATAAAAATAGAAGTTCGGCACTAAGAAAATAACAAAACTTCGGCAAGGAACTAGGAACAATATTTTTGGCACAGGAGAACTGGAACTGGAATGAAAACGGGAAGGTACAACGCGGTTTCCCAGTGAAACGTTACTCCCCCAAGGGTTATGTTTAGCATTTTTCTTGCGTCAAGGTAAAAATTAGAACGTGTTCTAATTTTCCCAAGTGAGTTTAAAAACGCTCCGTCAGGATGCGCAATGGTCGAAAAAGCTGACCTTGGAAAAAAGCACTTCTTCTTCTTCACGTTTAGGCATTAAAAAAGCAGAAAAAAATGCTAGTGTGATACGGCCTTTAAAAGGCCTTACATACTACCTCACATTGATTCCACCAATTTGGCTTTATTCATGCAAAATATGGGGATCCGCTGCCAAAACGCACTTAAATAAGATATAAGATATCCAAAATAGATCACTGGAAGCAGAATGGTTTGTGCGAAACAGTACTCTGCACCAAGACTTGGTCATCCCAACAGTTGAAGCACTGATCAAGGAAAGATATGCCAAGACCCACCATACCATGTCAGACCATAGCGATTCGCTGGCAGCGGCTATTCCCCTACATCCCCCCTCGCTACCAAGACAACGCCGCCTAATAAGAAAACGCCCCAAGATTTTCGAATAAACTACTCTGGTTAAGGGCAGACGCTGGATTGTACCTTCCTTCACGTTTCATGTTAGGCAAAACCTACTACCTATATACTTTGAGAAAAACTGTAATATTCAATGAATAATAAAGTTATCATTTATTTAAAAAAAAAACAAAAAAAAACCATGTTTAAATCACAGTACAAAATAATTAACAGCAAGAGCGATAGATGGCGAGTGGGAGTCGGACACCCATTTTGCGAGCAGTGATAATAAAGTTTCCCGGTTCTTTACTGATTTATGGTGGAAAAAATAAAATCACATGAACGGTATAGTTCAATATTTAAACAATATCAATTAAAGGTGAGCAAGAAAGGAGCATAATACCTATACTTCACGATAGGCTGTTTGAAACATTGCCAGGACAGTTTCCTCGTATATCGAGTGCTGCATAGTCTCCTGGAATCGATGCCGAAAATATGTGGGTGGACATTTCAGGAAAAGGTTTGAGATTCGATTTTGAGAATTAGAAAATTCTCTTCTGCCATTTCAAAATTGGTGAAATACAAAATGGCGGCTCCATAAATATGGCCAAAATTACACTTTTTAAAACTAAGAGTTATAGTTTGTTACTGATGATGACCTAATCGTCGAAATCGATCTAACATAGTAACTTTTTATTTTCGTGGAATTAGACAACGTTCTCCTTTGACTTCTGTTTTTTTTTTAAATCTAAATAGCTGCATACGCGTAGATGCTTAAGGAATAAATTAATTAAAAAAAATGAAATCAAAACAAACTGTACTTTACTAGTCCCTCTGCATTAACAAGATCTGATTTCCAAGGAGGTACATCAGAACTTAAGCACGTCGACATTGTCGTTGCTAGTGACCAGCTGAAAACTGGTGAGATAAGTTTAATCACCTACCTGTGCTTCACATCTACATCTACAGAAGACAAAGTTACCTATAATAAACTCAATTTCGTGAAGTGAGAATTCCATTGGAATTGTATCACAGGGCGATTTTTGCTGTGTTCTATTAGTTTTAATTTGCTCCAAAAAAAAAAAAAAAAAAAAAAAAGCCCCCTGGACCCCCGGTTACCTCTATTTACATACTTCAGACGAAATTATTGAAACACAGAATGTGTTTGCGTTGTCGCGCAACCAAGTGACAACCAAACAAGCGTCATTGTTTACTATTCATTTATAAAATCAATTTATATAGTTATAGTATGAAACTACGAAAAAAATACGAAATAAATTCGTGATAAATCAAGAGCGATTTATCAAGTAAATGTCCTAAAGAGGCTACATACGAAATTACAGCTTCCTAGAGTGTAAAGTATAGAAATTAGCTTTAAAAGCCACTCATCTGATCCGGACCCTGGACATCGTCAAGTAAATGTCCTAAAGAGGCTACATACGAAATTACAGCTTCCTAGAGTGTAAAGTATAGAAATTAGCTTTAAAAGCCACTCATCTGATCCGGACCCTGGACATCGTCAAGTAAATGTCCTAAAGAGTCTACATACGAAATTACAGCTTCCTAGAGTGTAAAGCATAGAAATTAGCTTTAAGAGCCACACATCTGATCCGGACCCTGAGCATCGTCAAGTAAATGTCCTAAAGAGGCTACAAACGAAATTACAGCTTCCTAGAGTGTAAAGTATAGAAATTACCTATTCAAAATATTTAACCTCCGCTTCACAAATCAAACCGTTTTCGTAATACTCAGATCACCTGCTATGAATCAAATCATCGAAACACAAGCTCAATGAAATCATCAGAAATTAACAAGGGGTTGCAATCATGTTCACAATATCAATTATTGAGAATGATCACCTGTGTGTAAACAATTATTTATATAACCATGCTCATAACTCAGTTTGTTGGACACGCACTTCGCAGTAGTTAACATAATATTGTTGGATAAATCGAGAGTTTTCGAACGAATGGTCAACGAATTTTGTGGGATGAAAAACGACGAAGTACCATATCCCTAGCAACGATCCGTCACACATTTCGTTACCATCCCGCGTTCCATTTTCGGCTAGTTAGTCCATGGCTAAAACACATTCTGTGTTAAAAGGTAACACCCCTCAAATAAGTTGGTTTTCCTTTCAAAATGTATGTAAGAGGGAAAAACATGTCGTCCGCCGTCTCGATCCAAAGCTTACCCCGAAAATACAAGATCAAAGTTTATGAAATTCAGGATATAAATCACATTTGGGGTCTAGTAGATCCTAGCAGATCTGCATCAATTTTGATCAACCCTAAAGGGTAGAATTTCATTAATGACCATTTAGAAAGTGTAAATGGTTGTAAAATCAACATAGTTTTACTCGCCTTATAAATAAAAACGGTTTTATCAGTGATACGATTCCAAAGAATTCTGACTTCGCGAAATCGAGTTTATTTTAACTCTTGTCCCTACGAATGAACTAGCAATGCGTCGTTTTATTTCATCTCATCAATTTTCAGTTGGTGGTTACCAAAGAATTTTGTTATGCTTAGATCATCAGGGGAACTACGTATAGTGTAGATGTATTTATTAATTGCATTATATTTCCCTTTGTCAGAATCGTCATTTCATAACGCCACGAAATTACATAACGCCAATCGTTTACGAAGGTGCGTTTTGCTAAGGGGCCAAAGAAGCTAATTTATTTCTTGATCAACCTATGAAATTTGGAATGAAGCTCCTTTGGGATGTCAAGAATACAATTTCACCTGACCAGCTGTGGACCTCTGTAACGAACTTAGATCGCCCCCAGAGGTGCAATGGGGCCTAAATCCGCACTCATAGAGAGAGGGGGGTGTGACAGTACCATAAGAGATACAACTCGTACTAATAGCGTATGTGCTATGTTCGGAGAAGATGATTTTCCGGTTCTCGGATCCTCATCTATCGCCAAACGCAGCATTTCAAGAACTTGAGAATGACGCCCGGCGCGAGAGCGACGGACGCGCATTCTCTTGGATCTCACTGGAACTGTCACACCTCTGACGATAATTTCTTTCCTAATTGACTTACGCTACTGAAATTTGGATGAAACTCCTTTCAGACACCTTAATGATCATCTGAGAGACCTCTGAGGTTAATTTTATTCCTTTTCGTTCAAATAAATCATCTAACTACGCTTTACATATAGTTATATCAAACTTAATTTGGTTAAGAGGGAATTGGAGTTATATCAGCTGATATTATGATCTTCGTTGTTCATAAAACAATTTGGTTTATTACTTCCAATAATAAGCCTATGTGATCGTGTAGCAAAAATTTTTTATAACCCCCCCCCCCCCCCCTCAAACTTTGTCACTTTACGTTTCAAGGTGCGTAGAATCCAAATTTGAAATGTCCGTCCGCCGTTCGGGCCATAAAAGGCCTAAGAATTTACCTAAAAAAACCGTTCTTTCGCACATTACTCCATTTGGGGTCTAGTTAGTCCTAACGTTTAACAATCCCGACCGCTTTACTCGCAAAGATGCTATGGGCCAAAAACGGGCGATAAAAGTGTCTTTTTTAAGGTTTTGAGTGTTAGACTTACGCACGCACGCACGCCTGGCACGCTTAGCAAGGGGTCACGTGGGTGGTGAGGGGAGGTGAGCGGGGGGTGGAGTGAGAGGAGGCGCCGCGGCACCTTGTGGTGGCTGGAGTGACCAGGGGCGTAGCAGAGGGGTCTAGGAGAATGGATATTTATTACTTTTACGTGTTATACCCATATAATACACCGCGGCACCATGAGGTGGGTACGGCGTTCCTTCGAGGCATGAATATATGTTTTTTTCTAGGTCATATTTGTGTGTTAATACCAATGCTTTTCCTACACATATTTAATAACATATCCTCTTGACTTTTCTTACGTACTTAGATAATGATATTATTAAGGCAATAACTATTTGAATAGATAGGAGCTCAAATCGAGAAATATAAACATGCGTATATAATTATAGAAGTATAGGTTGTGGTAACTCGAAATAGGACACGCCGAGGAGTCTGGACGGGCCTTATGACGTACGCAAGCCAACTAAAACTATTCAATTGAAAAAATAATAAACCTTTGTGAAATAATTTGCAGCATTTTTTACTATGTTCCACCTAACACCACCCCACCACACCACCAGACTATTTTTCCTATGGTTTGCTCCCATGTTGTTGATTTTTTTTTCAGCCAATGTTCAAGCCCTTAGGGAGAGCAAACGGCCTAAAAAAGAGCAACCCAGGTGGTTTGATTCGATTCTTTAAAATAATATCTATAAATGAAAAAAAAAACTTGAAAGTGTTTGAGATATCGATTAGCTAATATATCAGCCCTTAAATTCTGCCCTTTAGGGTTGAAAAAAATTGATGCCGATGTCATTGGCTCATCCTTGGTCAATATATGATTTTTGACCCAATTTTCAGAAAGTTCGGTTCAGTGTTTTGGAGAAAAGCTTCAGACGGCGAACGGACGGATTCTTTTGATTAGATTTTTGGAATCTAAGTTTCTTGAATATAACAACACAGATTGTGGGATTTTAACACAGAATGTGTTTAAGCCATGGTATCTCCAACCGAAAATGAAAATGTGTTTCATTAATTTATGTGTTGCATTTTATGTGTAACAAAAATGTGTAGCAACAATTCACTATGATTTCCGCTTACAACTGAGTCGTTGCTAGAGAAATGGTACTTCGTAATATTTTTCATCCCACAAAATTCGTTGACCATTCGTTCGAAAGCGAATTGATCCAACCATATTATGTTAACTACTGCAAAGTGCGTGGCCACCAAGCTGAGTTAAGAGCATGGTTACTTGAATAATTTTTTACACACATATGATCATTCTCAATAATTGAGATTGTGAACATGATTGCAACCGCTGGTTAATTTCTGATAATTCATGTTATATGAATAAATGAACGCTTATGACGAGGGAGGGTGGGGTGGGCTGTTAAACATGCAATTCTCGTGTGAGGGCTCAAATGAAAGCTTATGACGAGGAGGTTTCAAATATGGAGCTGGTGATAAATAGATACCTACCTAAAACAACTTGACTTCTAGTGATAAGATAGGTACACCGCAAAATCTGAGTCATTCTTATATGCGGGTTTCACGGGTTTATGTGAAACGCGTGTGCTAAAAGACATTCTGTGTTTCAATAATTTCATTTGAAGTATGGAAATAGAGGGGACCGAGGGTCCAGGGGGCTTGCCCCCTGGCGAGGCGCGGAGTTTTTCTTGATCGGTTACAAAGGTTCATTATTGAAAATAATAAACCGAAAGAATCCATAGACATCTCCGAAGAAACAGATAAAATATCTTTTCGAGTTTGTTCGTGACTAACTTCTTAAGTTTCTTCAAAACTAGATGAGGTTTAGGTATTACTAAAGATTTGAACCATAAGAATGTTTGTTTTCCAAACTTTAGATGTTTCTGGTGATAATATAGTTACTATATAGAGGCTACACTATACATATTATGCTTATTATTTAATAATCTCAGTAATCTTACCAGCGTCCAATGTTATAAAATTGTAAATTGAGCCTATTACTATCATGAATGCCAGTTGTCGCGTGAGAAATCACTTATCTTGTGGGTACCTACACGATTTCTAGATAAAACTTTTCTGTTTCGCCATGGAATTATAATCTCGCATAGCAAATATTTGCCAAGTTTCGTCACATCTTAGAAATAGTGTCTCTTGGAGTCTTTTAGTCTGCAGCAGATAGGTTTGTCGCATTTTCACCTTCGCAAATACTTTCGTTCATCAATCGATCGTCCTCTCTGTATTAGTACCGTTGTAGCCTAATTATTTTGATAGCCCAATACATTGCCTTCAGAAAAAGAGTAATACCTGTGAAAACAAGCGTTCAAAATCCTGTTCCTCGCAAAAATATTACTCTGGTGTTTTAAATATGACTTATTTGAATTTCAGGTGAAAACTTTGAGACACATTACACTAATGATTGATTGTAAGTATGTTTTATGAAACCCCCAAAAAGTCGCAGACAGAAGATGACAAGCCACGAAATGCATGATATCATACAATTCGGGCTACGCCAGTGGTCAGATCTCCGTCTCCTAGTACAGTGCATTCATTCTCTCTCTCTTTGACTGCGTGTGGAAGTGCGACGCTTCTTCAAGTCTTCAGCGAGATAATGACTGCACGAATGCACTAAACTAGGAGAGGGCGATCCGACCTTGGCTTGGCCCGAATTGGATGATATCATGCATTTTGTGGATTGGTATCGTTTGTTCGCGAAGCGTCTTTTTATTGGGGGTGGGGGATATTTCCGTTTTTTGTGTTCTAGGAGGAAAATGTTGGAATGTACAGGCTGATCAGAATCGAATCAGTCATTTCATTAGACTTTTGTTGTCCTAGAGAAGCACCCTGTAAAATCCTTAATTTAACAGGAGAGCCGATCAGGCAAAATCCCCTCAATCTATTCGGTTCTTGATGTCTCAGAGAGGCTTCCGACCACATTTAAAATTTCTAGGGATAATAGGATAGAATTTAGCTGACTCAGCTAATGAGGATGGATCATCCTCTCCTCATCTGGCTCATCCTCATCATTCATCTCTTGATGTTCCAGAGTCTCCCTATCAAATTTCAACTTCTCAGAGTGAACACAAGAGAATATGGCTCTCTCATCTGCTCAGGAAATGAGTTTATTCATATCTTGATGTCCTAGAGTCTTGACGTCTCTATCATAGTTCAACTTCCTAGGGTGAACGGGGTAGAATTCCAAATTTATCCTCTCTCTTACAATCCCACCCCCACCACTTGGTCCTAGCGGATCTAAAACCCCAAAAGGCACTTTGTCAGATCAAATAGACCCTACGTTTCAAATTTCATCAAAATGGGCTGAGGAGAACTGATAGAAGTGAGTAAAGAATCAGGCGAGACGAGAAAATAAAAAGCAGAATGTCCAAAAATATCCATTCTGATCATTCGGGCCTTTCGAGGTGTGAGAAACTGTAATTACAACTTTGTGGACCACTCTAATGAGCTAAGAGACCTCTGTAGATAATTTCGTTCATTTTCATCATATGGTGCTGAAATTCGGAGCTTAAATGGTGAGCTCTGTAGCTAATTGTGTTCCTATCCGACGCAAGATGCTGAACTTTTGAAAAGGGTCCCCTCTGGGAGAAATGCATGGAGAAAGGTTTTCACAAAGTAGAAAGCTAGGGTTTTTGGGGTACCTGATACCGCTAGAAACTGTTGCTGTAACTGACCAGAGGTTCTGGGTCAGAAGGAGTGAATTATTACAACTTTGGGAACCATTCTCTTCGTGTTGAGAGAGCTCAGCTACAAATTCAACTTAAGATGCTGATATTTTTAGTGGAGCTTCCATGGGTTAGGTTGACTATAATTAAGTACAATTTGAAAAACGGCTGTGATCGGCTGAGTGAGCACTGTGGCTACTTTCGTTCCTATTGAGCCAATGTTGCTGGAATCCGAAACGGTGCTTCTTTGGGTCAAGTAGAGTCTTATCACAACTTGTGGAATCACATTCATCAGCTGAATGAAATTACCGTTCTTCTAGTTCATATTAAGCCTAGGTTGCTGTAATTTGGAACAGAGCCACTCTGGGTCAAGTGGAGTAAATTATTAAAACTTTAGGAATCCCTGTCAACAGCTGAAAGATCGCTAATGAAAGTTTCGTTGTAATGCAACAAAAGATGTTGGCCTTTGGGTCAGGATGGGTATAATTGAAAATTGAGAAACCACTGTGATCAGCTGCGAGAACTCTATGGTTGATTTCGTTGTTATAGAACCTAACATGCTGAAATTTGAAACTGGGCTTTTCTGGATGAGGTAGAATATAATTATTACAATTTAAGGAACTACTCTGAACAGCTGATGAGCTTGTAATTCTATTTATTTGTAGTAGTTTGATCTTAATGAGCCTAAATTGCTGTAATATGGAACAGAGCCTCTTTTGGTCAGGTAGAGTGAATTATATCAACTTTAGGAACCAATCTCCTCAGCTAAGAGCACTCTCTGGTTGATTTCGTTGCAAATCAACATAAAACGCTGATATTTCTAGTTGAGCTACTTAGTGTCAGGTCGAGTATAATTATAACTTTAGGAACCACTGGGATTAGTCGAGTGAGCATAGTGAATTACTTCATTCCTGCTGAACGTATATCGCTGTAATTAAATAGAGCCGCTCTGGGTCAGGCAGAGTAATTATTACAACTTCAAGAACCACTCCCATCGGATTGAGGCCTTAGTTGAAAATCGCATTGCTATTCAACATAAGATGCTGATATTTGTAGTGGAGCCACATTGGGGGTCAGGTCGAGTATAATTACGACTTAAGGAACCACTGAGATCAGCCGAGTGAGCTTAGTGAATAACTTCATTCCTGCTGAACCTATAGTGCTGTAATTAAATAAAGCCACGGGCCAGGCAGAGTAGGTAATTATTACAACTTTAGGAACCACTCTCACCGGATTGAGATCTTAGTTAAAAATTTCATTGCTATTCAACATAATATGCTGATATTTGTTGTGGAGCCACATTGGGTCAGGTCGAGTATAATTACGACTTAAGGAACCACTGTGAACAGCTGAGTGAGCACTGTGGCTAACCTCGTGCCTACAGAGCCTAAGTTGCTGTAATTTGAAATGGAGACCCTCACTCTCATTAGCTGATTGAGCTTACAGCTTATTTAGCGCTTGCTGAACCAAAGTTGCTGTAATTTGGAAAGAACCACTTTGGGTCGTTTAGTAGTTTATTACAATTTTATGAACCATTCTCATCGGATTGAGAGCCCAGTTGCAAATTGCACTGCTATTCAACACAAGATGCTGATATTTGTAGAGGAGCCTCTTTGGGTCAGGTTGAGTATAGTTACAACTTGAGAAACCGCTGTCAACAGCTTATTTAGTACTGTGGCTAATTTCTTCCCTATCGACCTAAGTTGCCGGAATTCGAAACGGAGACCCTCTGGGTGGAGAAGAGTATAATTACACTATGAGAAATCACTCTCATCAGCAGAGTAAGCTTACAGATTATTTAGCTCTTATTGAGCCAAAGTTGCTGTAATTTAGAACAGAGACACTATGGGTGAGGTAGAGTGAATTATTACAACTTTAGGAGCCACTCCCATCGGATTGAAAGAGTTGAGTTGCGAATGTCATTGCTATTCAACATAAGATGCTGATTTTAGCGAATTTTTGAAGAAAATTAAGCTATTGCTCTCGCCTCAAAATTTGTAGAATGTGAATTTTTGAAAAATTGTTATGCAGAAATCCGTTTTAGGGTATTCTGAATCATATTCTGAAATTTAACGCATTTTTTTATGTATGTATGTATGTATGTATATATGTATGTATGTATATATGTGTCATTCCAGACGATAACTGGCCGTAGAATTGTGGTAGAAACTTCAAACAAATTTTAAAATGTTAAAGACACAAAACGAAAGTTCAAGTTCGTTGGCCAGCATGATCGGATTACATCTTCGGGTTGAAATTTTCAAAAATGTAGTCAAAAATGTCTAAATAGCCTGTTTTTTGCGATTTGTTGTGCGAAATAATTTTTTCAGCATACTAACATGTGGTATATTCGGAATCAGCGTAAAATTTCCTATAAGAATATGTATCAAGTTTTCAAAAATTTCCAAGTTGAAAAATCAGTCAAAAATCGAAATAATGCTGTTCGCTAGTTGTAAAAATCGGTAATATTTGCATGAAACATTGTCCAAATTCAGATTGAACTACTCTTATGGAAGTATACCTGTATAACCAATCCTTGAACCATGCTGTTTAAGGCTAGAATCATGCTGTAGATAGAATTTGATTCCATGTTTGTCTATCAAAATCATAAACTAAAATTTCTCTACACGATCAATAGCGACTGAAACGTCGAAGATTTCTTCAAAATTTCGCTCATGGGGTCATGCTGCATGACTGGATTTTTTTTGTTGTTGTAGAGTCTCTCTGGGTCAGGTAGAGTATAATTAATTACAACTTGACAAACCCCAATGATTAGCTGTGGGAGCACTGTGGCTAATTTCTTTCGTAATGAGCCTAAGTTGCTGGAATTTGAAACAGAGACCTTCTAGGTGGTAGAGTGAACAATCACAACTTTAAGAATCAATATCATCAGCTCCGGGACTGATTTAGTTACTATTGAACCTGAAACGATCTGATTATGAAACGGAGCCTTTCTGGGTGAGGTAATTATCCCCTCCAGTATCAAACCAATTATAAGTGTTAAACGTTGCCTTTTCTAGCTAGGAGGACTTTATCCTTAGCTGTTTTTGGCTACTACCGACTTTATCGTGGTCTACTGTGTTGAAAATGTAGGTAGGTAGTCTATAAAGGATTTTTTTTCAACTTATAATCTTGATCTCGTTTAGTGCTTTCGTTGCGCCTACCCGCTCTTCAAATTATTATAATCATGCGATTGCAGAAATAAGGTGTAATGAAGGCAAGATCATTTCTACCACTAATGGGGGCCTGATTAGGGTTTATTATCACACAATCTGACGGACCAACCCTGAAATGAAAAAAAATCAAAAACATAAATACGTATATAAGCGTAGAAATTATAAGAAAAAAAAAAGTTCTGGAAGCCCGATATTTACTTTTGGCGGAGATAAGGCCTTAGAAAGACGTCGGGCCGTGGGAGGTGGGGAAGGGGCGCCCTAGGGGGGGTCTTGGGGCGGGAAGGGGAAACGCGTCCTGGGAGAACCGCGCCTACGGAGAGGCCCTCGCGGATGTTGCTCAAACGTGCGATGGGCGCAGACGAGTTGAGAGGCTCCCGGCAGGACACCCGAGGCTCGCGGCAGGAGGACGGAAGGCTCACCGGAGGCTCACGACGGGACGCTGCTGGAAGGATGTTGTGGTCCCTCGTCCCCGCCGTTCTGCTCCTCGTGCCCACTTTTCCTCTGACGTCACAGCTACAGGCCAACAATTCCATCACCACCCCGCTAGGAGGGTGAGTATTTTTTTGAATATTTTTATTAATCTAAAAAAACATTATTTATTATATTCAAAAAGAATAATATTACATAATAACACAATTTTAAAAATCCTGCAAGAAGCGCAATATTCCTCTTAAGGCTCCTTCCACCACAAAGAGCTATAGGGGAGTTAATCCGACATTGGGAGATATCGCTCAAAACAGCAGTGAGATTAATTCTGGATTAACACAGAATCCGAACCTCCAAACAACCAGATGTCCAAATAATCGTAATTTATTAGATACAACACGAAATTTACTGCTAAATTTTATTAGGGTACAACAGAGCAATCCGATTTCAAATTAACAGCCCACAGAAATGTATCCTTTGAGGATTTACCGATCTAAATTTTCTTTCGCGATTTCAAGACTTTTATAGTCTTTTACTGGATATCAATTTAGAAAGTTCAATGAAAATTTAACTGCTCAAATTCAATGGGTACATGAAACGGCATTCTTATTTACAATTAAACTTCCCTGCTAAAATTTATACTCTCGTATAAAAATCTCAACTGCCTCAACGATCGTAAAATCTCGATGTTCCTTAATAAATTTCCATCCAGAATGTACAACTGATCATGATTTATTACGTAATTACACAGCACAGTCAAAATTTTACTAGTAAAATTTATTAGGTATGTAAATAAAATGATATACTTTTCAATTTAACTTCCCTCCTATAAATTGTAACAATCGTTTAAGAATATCAATAGCCTTAAATGTACGATCTCGATGTTCCTTACTAAATTGTAATCCAGAATATAGAATTGATCTTGATTTATTTCGTACTTACTCAACAAAATCAAACTCAAATTTATTAGGTGTACATTGAACAATGATCTACTTTTCAATTTAAATTCCTTCACATAATTTTAATACTTGTTTAAGAATGTCGATTGCCTTAACGATCGTAAAATCTCGAAATTCCTTTCTAAATTGCAGTCCAAAATGTACAAATACATTTTGCTAAAATACATACTCCTCAAATATATTTGGGATCGTCAAACTATTTTCATTTCAATTTGAGGGCCCAGATGAAATCGTCGTACTTCTAGGTAAGTATCAAATTCTTGCAATCTCAACTTGACTCATTGTTAATGAAATCTACCTTACCGAAACGTAAATTCTGGATGTTCGTATTAAATTATGGATTGTAGGTAATTTATTGGGTAGGTAAACACGTGAAAAAATTGACGTCTTACTGCGCAATTTTACTCATAGAAAAATGAAACAACGATCGTGAATGACTTTGGGTTGGTCGAATGTACGAGTCGAATGAGCGCAACACGGTTTCATGATAAATTTGAATGAACCTCCCAAATTTTTATTATAATTATGGTACCTATATTTATTTTATAATAATCACCTATTTATTTTATTTATTACTACATTTCTTTGGTATATTATAATAAAAAAATAAAAAATAATAATAATCTCTCCCCCCTTCCCTCACCATAAAATTTGTTGGTTCACGTTTCGAAGTGTGTAAAATCCAAAAATAGAATAAAATAAATAAAAAATAAAAATCCGTCCGTCCGCAGTCCGCCTTTATGAGCTTTTCTTCGAAACTACTGGACCAAAGTTTATGAAACTTGGGTTATAAATCACATTTGGGATCTAGTTGATTCTAGTGACTCAGTATAAGTTTTTTGACTACAAAATGACTACCAAAAAATCAGTAATGATTTTTTGGTAGTCATTGATAGATATTATCTTAAAAATTTGAATGAAACCACTCGGGACGCTGCTCGTTAATCTGGTAGCTCTATCTGAGGGCTAGAACATTGAGAGTGAAATCATACGCGAGTAGTGAAAACTTTGAATCATCGAGCCAATTGCTAAATTTTATCAATAACCGCTAGGAAGTGTAAGCGGTTGTAAAATCGGAACATAGTGCATACTCAAAACTGGACTTGTGTATTCCGACGATCATGCCAGCTTACATAGTTCCGAAGGAATTTCGATTGCCAGTGAAGCTCCATCGAAATCCAGAATACAATTCCAGTGCACGTAAGCGCACTGATCAGCTGTGGGTCCTCTGCACCTAATTTGTTTCTTAATTGGACTAAAGGTGCTGAAACCTGAAATGGAATTTCTCTGGAACATCTAAAGTACAATATTATAAAGCACGGAGGGGTTCTGACCAGCTATGGAACCTTTGAGATTAATTTCTTTCCTAACCGACTCGGGGTGCTCAAATTTAGATGGGTGCTCCTTTGGAACACTTTGCAAACGATCAAGAAGTTTGTAGGCACACTGATCAGCTGTGGGTCCTCTGCACGCAATTTGTGTCTTAATTAGACTTAAGGTGCTGAAACCTGAAATGGAACTCCTTAGGGACATCTAGAGTACAATATTACAAATCACGGAGGGGTTTTGAGCCACTTTTCTAATCGACCAAAAGTGATGAAATTGGAAACGAAGCTCTTTTGGAACACGTAGAATACGATGGGAAAGTTATGGAGACAAATTGATCAAATGAGAGGCCTCCGAGGCTAATTATTTTACTAAAGTACTCTATAATGGGTTTTGCATGTGATTCATTTTTCATCTGATTTACGTCAATTATTGTTTTTTATTTTTTTTAATTATAGTCGAGGTGTTCATAAAAATCTGGATGGTTCAAATTCAATAACGGTGGAGGTTAATGGACGGGCAATTTAACAAAAAATCATATTTTCATTTTTTTTCTCATACTTTTTATGAAAATCTTTCAGTTTAGATGTGCTAAAAATAGGGGATTTCATTTTGACTACTGACTTTTGTGAAGAGGAGTGGCAGAGGGGAAAGTAAAACCTACTATCCATACTCTCCTGAACCAATTTTGATGATTTTTTTTCGACTATTGTACCATGCTGTTTGAAGTATTTCGTCTCTTGGTGGAACCACCCTCAGTAAATTAACGTTTTATAATGGTGAGGGTAATACGTGTTGCGGTACTTTTAACCAATTAGTAACATTCCATACTTTACAATAGTTTAGTGTGTGTGTGTGCGTGCGCGCGTGTAACGGGTGGGGGGGGGGAGGTACATCCAGTAAAAGCACGATATATTCGCTATTACCACCAAAATCATGTACAAGCTATACGTACGGGCTTCCTTGTAAAAAACCAATATTTGTGTATAAGCAGCTTTTTTTTCATCCTCTAGCAGTTCTGGTCTAGTTATAATAAAGTTTTCAGATGAAAATCTGTTGGGCTGGTCGAGAAAGAAACGAATAAATCGGTGAATTGTGGAATTCACCACGTAAACATCGGCCGTTCCAATAATAGTAGGCCTACTTGCCACGATGATTACAAATTATCCGAGAGATCACTCTTTCTTCTTCAAACGTTTAGTTCTTGTTAATAAAGTAAACAAACAGCGAGACAGCAATGTTTGGTAGTGAAATGTGCTATAGCTTAATTGTAGCATATTTATTATGATCACATTTATAGTCAGTAAACTTTTGATTTCGGTTCGCATACAACTTTAGTGCTACTTTTTGAGTAATTACTGTGACTTTCCCACCTAATTATTATGATAATGATGAAAAAAAAAGTATGCCAAGTTGGGAGTGGCACAATAGCTTCCTCGGTTACCTATCAGCTTCTTTCAACTATCATCCAAATTTAAGCAAACTTGAACGACTATATAGAGAGTGAAAAGATGGAACATGATGAAATTTACGTTGAATCAATGAAGTATTGATTTGGTAAAAATGAAACTGAAAGGGGACCATCTACAACCTAACCCGCACATTCTCTGAAAATTTCATCGAAATTGGATGAAAACAGTGGAAATTAAGGTCGTTACATGGATTTTACATAGGCGCATGCGCAGTAGCTATTAATGATACAATTGTGTTAAAATTGATATGGTATGATCAAATCGTCATCTCCCAACTGTCTTCCGAATTTGAGCGAGATCGGACGACTAGGGAGTGAGAAAATTGAGCATAATGGAATTTACGTTTGCGCATGCTCTGAGTGGAGTAGATATTTTTTTAAGATGTTTCAAATGTCAACGATGAGAAGGAGGGAACTCTAAAGATTCCAAATCATATTTTTAAATTTACAAAAAGATGATATGAAGTGGAGAAATGTCGGTTTGAAAATGGTGGGCAGGACAAAAGTACACCCCTGTAGTGCATGTATTACTTACCAGTATGTTTAAAAAACGGTAGTTTAATTAGCTGTACATTGACAGTAAGGTTTTCAGCAAATCCACAATAGATCCCTTGGGTCAGCAATGGAGGGATGCTGAAAATTCAGAGCCCAAATTCTCTCTACAATTAAAAAAGTTGGTTTTACCATTCTGTTATGTGTATTACCTACAAATGTTGGAGATATTTATTGTCGTTCAGGTACAAGACGCGGCGAGTTGAGTGTCTTTGTTGGTGGAGGGTAGGCAATCACCGCATGACCTGCAAGTCGTGAAGGGGAGGAAAACCTCTCAGCCGTCTTGGTTTCTTGTCGTTATACCTCAACAATAACAAACTCAGAACTATTTTATCTTCCCTTCGCTAAATCATTTCATATTCACCGAGATATTTTCACTATTTATGAAATACCTATTTAATATACAAACACGTAATCATTTCAATGTTAGTAGATCAATAATGGAAATGTGGGCAGAATGTTGAAATAGGTATCGCGAACTCATCATAATACAAATATTTAATAACTTATATAAATATATTATGTTCACTCTTCTATCACCAACGAAAGTTCAAGATATGCGATCGGCCGAGAGCATGTTTTATAGAACCTTTCCACTATAATGGCAAAGTCATTCTGTCCCCCATTCCGAAAAATCGTTAACACAGTTATGCAACGCAATATTGTTGCACGGAACGTTGCAACGCCTCAATAAATTGAAATCTGCCGTTCGATTTCCAGTGTGAGCAACTTCTTAGTCTTGAGAAAGAAACAGAAAAATAGCTCAAGTTGACGGTTGGTGAGGGTACCCCTACCCCCTTCTGCCCTTTTCAAAAAATGGAGGATTAGACATAACATGATCTTCATATATCCATAAGTTTCATGAAAATGTATGTATGAGGTAGAGGTGTGTGTTTTTGTGCAGTTGGGGTGTATTTTTCCCTTTGCTATGCCGACAGTCAAATGCGGTTTTGTGATCAACACTGCTGAGTGCAGGTCTGTCTTCATAAGGTAGCCTGCATAAGTTGCCTGCGTAAGATGAGGATGGTGGACGAGGAAACTTTTGTCAAAGAAGGACCGTTTCCGCATGATCCGTGCGGTCTTGGAGTTTTGGAGTCGACTTCACCGTGGAATTTGAAAGGCTTCCTGTGGATAGAGGGTTTCAGTTAAAATGCGAAGTGGGATCTGTTGTGCACTCACGGCTGGCCTTCCCATCTGGTGCCCAAGTGCCTGGACATCTACACGCGGCCGATGGGCTCGGTATTGTCTTCCCTCCACACCCAGCATCCCATCTTTACGTTGCCAGCGCCTGCTCAAAACTTACCATACACACAGTACCAATTGATCTATCCTTTTCAAATTCCTGCTGGAGTGAGTTGAGACATTCAGAAACAGTTGACCACTCTTCCCAAAACATCCACTAGTGTGAGTTGGCGTTGTATATTCTCATTACCGTACCAGAAAATTGACCTGTAACAGGTAACTAGAGTCTGGGGAAAGGACGTTCGGCCGAACACCAGCGCTGCCAGTCGGGAAGTAGAGGGACTTTCTCCCACCATTATCTCCCCCATTATCATTTTCTTATCTTGTTCTTTCCCAAAGTAATGTATCCCTTTCTGAAATCAACATCTAACATTTCGTTCTGTGCGTGTGGTTTATAGTTCCAATTTCTATAGTTCCCAATTTGTGTTTTCTAATGTATTGTGATTAAGTAGTGTAATGTAACCCGTTCTAGTGAAAAAAAAGTAAGAACTTGATTTGTAGAAATAAATTGTTTCTGTTTGCTAATAATTCGTTCTGTTGTGGTGTTTAAAAAAAAAAATTGTACTGATTTGTAATTATTACCCCTACTTTTTTTTTGTTTAAAGATCTCGTTTGAAGAAGAAAAAATCAGTACTGCTATTAATAATAATTTTCCAATCGGACTGATGTTGTGATACTTTAAATGTACCTATTGTGATTAAGTGGTGTAATGTAACCCGTTCTAGTTCAGAAACACAAAAATTTACCTACCTACCTATATTGCTGAATTGCAGCTATTGTATTGTTGAAATCCATCCACTATTAAAAAATTCATTCAGCCTCTTGTGATTAATAGTTCGAGTCTTGAAACCAGTTAGTTTGTCCAAGTTCAATAAACTTACTCCTCGAGGTGAAATGCAATGTTTTGAGTTTTACCTTCAATTCAGCTGAATACAATTCGCAAAAAACATTTACATTTTACATGTTTAGAGTTCAATTTATAATTCATCTTTTTTACATGCTAATAAAGTTTATTTAAGTTTCAAGGGAACATGGAACTTCAAGGAACTCATTTCGATACCTAATTACTTACCTGAATTTATTTCATTGATGTAATCGATTACCTATGACCTATTGAGGTAAGGTTTCCAAATCTCAACTGGAATTCTCTTCGACGAATATAAAATTTCATTGATATTCGACATGCAAGAATCTCTACAGATGATGGTAGTTTATTCATTGTACCTATTGATTAGACCGGCCGCCGTCTTCTTTTATTTTGGTTTGGTTCTGGGAGATTATTCAGGTTAAATTACGAGGTCATGCGATATGCAATTATGTTCTCTAAATTCAATTATTCAAGTCTTTGGCGTAGCCAGTTAAGCGCTGGGAAACTACCCGTATGTCACCGGATCAACGGGCCCAAGAAATTCGGGCTGGCTACGCCCGTGAGTACAGTGGATTCAAAGCGGAGGCGGGAGAATCTTGGAATTTGTGATAACGATAGTTGGAGAAACGGCTCAAGGTAGCGCTGGTAACAGGTAGGTCAGGTGTCACACATAAGAGGCTCAAGTTGTGAGATCACCTGTGCTGATTTATCTTAAATTTTTTAAGCTGCAATTTGTTGATTTTACAGCTGCAGTGGATGGTAAAGAAGAGTGGCCTAACCTGTCGGGTAGAATGATTTATGGGCATTGGAGCTTGTGGTTTTGGGAACTCTCATGCGGTCTGATTGGCATCGTTCACTATGGTGAGGTGTTTTAGTGGTAGTTGTAGGAATGAAGAACTGTCTGGGTGGAAATGAGACTCAGCAGTGTTCATGGACTCAAGGTGGCTACAGCGTATGTCATGATTCGGTTACCAAGCATACAGATGGTACTTCCTGATCCAACAGCTAGGATGTGAAGCGGGAGTGACTGCATCATAAGTTGAGTGACCGAAGCCAGAGGCTGTTGCCATCAAACCTGATTGTTCAGGTTGTCAATGGTAGTTTTCAAACGTAGCAGATCTGGAGGAATAAGGTTAATTATTATACGCAGCTGGCAGTATACGAGCTAAAATGGATGGACGAATTATATCAAGATTAAGGCCGCAAACCTGGCATGGCCAGAAGTGTGGTGCGGGAAAAATGCCATGGAGTTAATTGAGTTCTAAATCTCATCAGAAGTGCTTGGATATACCACCCCCTCGCGTCCTTTTGTGTTTAACCTTAACTGGTGGTAATTCTACAAGGTCACACCCCTAATCACTTCCGTTCTCTACCTACCTCGGCATCCCAAATCACAGGGACAAGCGCATCGGGTGAATCTGACCTCCCTCTTCACCAATCAATTTATTTATTTTATTGAATTTTTTCAATTATTTTATCATATATATATTAATTGCATAGCAATTAACATATATATATATACTCGGCCCTTTCGGGCCTCGCAAGGGGCTCCGCCTCTTGACCCCGCCAATCTATACTCGGCGCTTCGCGACTTGCCGGATCTTTTCTCTTTTCTACTGTGTAGAAAACGAGGATAATTTGCTATGCATACGTCTCACGAGAAAAAAAAAATAAAAATAAATAAAAAAAAAAAAAAAATAAAAAATTTTCAAGCCTGGCTGGGATTTGAACCCACAACCTTCGTTTCTCGAGAAAAAAAATTATTTTCAAGCCTGGCTGGGATTCGAACCTACGACCTCGCGGGTTCGTGTAGCGGGACAAAAAAAATTATTGGGGGTCGGCCTAAGAATTGCATAGCAATTAATATATATATATATATACTAGCCGCTCCGGCTCGCTCCGCTCGCTCCCCCCCATTAAATTGCTCGCTTCGCTCGCAAAGTGTGGCATATAGGGAATGTTGCTCGCTTCACTCGCAAAGTGTGGTATGTAGGGAATGTTGCTCGCTTCGCTCGCAAAGTGTGGCTGTATACATGGAATGTATTACAATTGAAACATGTAGGGGATGTTGCTCGCTTCGCTCGCAAACGGTAGATCTCTAAGCTTAGGTTTAACTTCTGTGGGGAATGCTGGTCGCTTCGCTCGCTTGAGGAAGTTATACTGCCCACCCAACTTGGCAGACGTTAATTAAAATAGAAATTAAAAATTTCGTCTAAAAAATTAAAAAAAAAAAATTTAGGGGTGGACTACCCCTAACATTTAGGGGGATGAAAAATAGATGTTGGCCGATTCTCATAGATACCGGATAAGCACAAAAAATTTCATCAAAATCGGTCAAGCCGTTTCGGAGGAGTATGGCAACGAAAACTGTGACACGAGAATTTTATATATATATATATATATATATATATATATATATATATATATATATATATATATATATATATATATATATATATATAATATTTCGGAGTGCTCTCTCCGTCAAAGGGAGTTATCAGAAAAAAAGTCTGCCCAGTTGGGTGTGGCACATATCTTCCTCGTTCAAGTATCATCAGAGTATAATATATTGACAATTTTTCAAATTATCTTGAAAAATTGCACTGCGGAACCTACATCAAGAAGTAGCGTAAAATGTCATAATCAGTCAGTTGAGAAACGGAAAAATGGTACCCAATGTAATTACGTTTGCGCTCACCCAGCATGCATTAATGAGTAGAGATCAATGAAATAGGTACGGGACCATCTGCAACCTAACCCGCGCGATCACTGATAATTTCATCAAAATCGGATGAAAACTGTTAAAATTATTTTTTTAACTCGGATAAAAACTTGTTAATATTGTATTTTACAATGATGCATGCGCAGTAGCTATTAATGATACAATCATGTTGAAATTGATATATTCCGTGGGTTTTAATAAAATTAATGCTAGATTACTATCAATTATACCAAAATCACCTTGTTATTATTTCTAGCTAACTTCATCAATGAAAGGACCAGTCATCTAAAAACATATTTTTTATCTCTATTTATCTTATTTCTATTAGTTTTTGCTATTAGGTAGCGTAATAGATCCGCAATACGAAAAACAATCGATTCTCGTGGTTTCGGAATTTTTTCCACAAAATCCCAACTATCGAAACACTGTGGTGCGGGGTGACAAGTGACATCTAAATATTTGAGTATCTATACGTTTTTAATGATAAGTCAATCTTTCTTATTTTAAATTAAAAGATAATCTCAATTAACTTCTTTCTTTAATCTATAAGTTAAGTTTTTTGAGCGAGTTAAGTTGTTGGAAAACTAATAAAATCAAACAACTTCCTCAACGAACTTGTCGTTTCAAAGGAAAATATTGTGAGGTATTTTAATATAAAAACTTTTATTATGCAAATTTATTTTCAAATTATTCATTTGTTACTCGTCTGCAATATTTTTACCTCGGCGATTTCGAAATACTGATAGATTTTCCTGGTGAAGACAACAGAAAATATTGTAACTGTTTTCCATTCCATCCTTTTTAATTATCAAGAAACGTGAGATGATCTCACTCTGATGCCGCTTTGCATAACCCTATCACGAGTTATCAGTGCTTGTCGAAAGCCAATTGTGAGTAAAGATGAAAAATGAGTTTGAAAGCATAATGCTTTCCATGTCCATGGCCACTCATTTCTGAGAAATCAATCGAATAACGATTAAAACTGTTGATCACAATTTACATTGAATACAACATGGCACAGCATAAATTTTATGTCAGTGTGGAATATTATGTCAGCTCAAGTGATCAGAATTTCTAACAAAGCTGCATAGTGAGGTCGTAGAAGAGTTTGTTAATGTTTTATCCTCTTCCCACCAAATGATACTCGAAAGGAAAAAGTTCTTGCGGTTCCTGCGGTCAGGGTCAGTAAGCAGTGGACGGAAGTGATATCTTTATGATTCTCAGCTTCTGCACCCTCACAAACCCGCATCTGGACTAAGTTAAGATGAAATTATTTTTATCCCTAACTCAGATTTATTTCTAGAAACTCGAAATTCATCAGGTCTAACACGTTGTGGGAGTTGAGATAAGGTGGTTGCTGGTCAACAAGTTGAAAGATATAATTTTAGCGGTTATGCATTATAGACCTGGCTCTTGCGAGTTCCTATATTTAGGGTTTAGCAGTTGGTTTCAGTTCGCGAATTTTTAGAAAATGAAACTATTGAAATGGCTCCAAAAATTTTAAAATAAAAATTTTCGAAAAGGTTCTCTATTGAAATCCGTTTGGAGGCATTCTGAAACGAATCCTAGAGTGTAACGCTTTTTTATATTCATGGATCAGACATGAATCAGGCGGTCAGAATTTTATCCCTCCTTAGGATTGAGATACAAATTCCGTTCTTGCTCCAAAATCAAGCTTTCTAAATGAAAGGATGAGTTCGTTGACCAGCACTTTTTGAGCGCATTAAATTGGTCAAATTTCGAAAAATGTGCTGAAAACATAATTAAAAATGGCTAAAAACGGCTAAAAATTGTTAATTTTATATATTTTCTAACAGAATATTGATCAAATCAATAAAGGTAATTAACTATATAATAGAAAATTAAACAATTTATGTACAAAATTATGCCGAAAGTTAAAAAAAATCCATTTATATTTGCTTAAAAAAAAAAAAAAAAAAAAAAAAAAAAATCTATATACCTAAACTGCAAAAAACTAAAAATCCAGAGTCACTTTTTTGAATAGCAGATTATTATTTAAAATACATTTTTTTGCCATAAAATTATAGTTAACAATTTCTTTGCACTCAAAAAGCTCACATTTCAAAAAATATACGACAATTTCGGAAAATTCGCTCATACGATCATGGTGCACGACTGGAACTTTTTTATTTTACTTTTCCATCAACGCCGATAAAGTAAGCTCTGTTATTGGGCTGATAATTTTTTTTATAATCCTTAATAAATAAGGGCCTGAGCTCGAACTGAAATTTCGTGTTTACGAATAAGAAATAAGTACGTATTTACTATTTATGCCTGTCTACCATTATGTGATCAATGCTATGGACCTATTATTACTGACATACACAAAGGTTGTAAAATATTCACATTTGGAGAAGTGTTGTCGGGTTTATTGGGAGGAATTTCTAGTATGCGCATGCGCGGTGGCTATTGTTGATACTTTGGGCTCCGCCGCCTACTCAAATTGCTTCCCAACTTCGAACTTAGTCGAAAAAGAATAGATGTGACGGTTAAACACTACCATCACTTTAATTAAACAATTCTTTGACTAACATCAACAACTTTGACATAGGAAATTCATGGGGGCTAACAGCCATTCTCGCGTAATCCCAATAAATTGCTTCAAAATCGACAGAGAAGGATATTCAGGTTTCGCGTACAAATGCAATAAAAATCGCTGATATCTATCTATGGCCAATTTCAAATAACTTCTAAAAATTTCATCGAAAGCGGATGAAAATTGTGGGAATTCTGTTTGTAGTTAGGATTTTACTTATTGAGCATACATTTGCAGAATCTACATAGATGAGAAAGAAATGCAAATTCATAAACCATCTTGAACCAAAATTCATATGAAAATACATTTATGTAAAAATTTCAGTGTATTTGGTTTGAATTTTACGGCGTGATCGTGGTTGACAAGGTTTTGCGGGCGTCCAAATAAATAGGAACTGAATCTTTCGCAGAATGTAGGTCGAAATTTTGATTTTCGACTTTTTTCTGGTGTTTATTGTTTTCAAATGTGATCATTAACATGGAATTCGCAACTTTCCCTGAATTGGAAGCAAAGAAATGATTTAATTCCTATTTGATGTTAATTGGAAAGTTACCTACCTGAAGTCTTGTTTCATTAATGTTTAATAATATAGTTTCTGTTCAAAATGCAAGCTTGCACTTCGGTATGTGACAATAAGTAGGAGCTCTTCAACTTTGTAAACTTGAAATTATGCTCCACTGTTCAGTTAATTTTCAACCATATTATTATCCCTCTTTTTTAATAATTATTTTACATTAATATAGTAAGTTGCAGCCGGAATCCAACCAGCTCAGCTCTGTGTAACAATTTTCACTGTTGAGATACAAGTTTAGTTTTCTTTCACCAAGTCTTACGTCTCTATCCCCTTTTGTTCTTTGCACTCTTAATCAATTCAATTGAAGATGCATGTTAGAAGAACCTGCCGTTACAATGGCAGAAATATACACATTTTTTCTCCTTTCTCCCTTGGGGGGGGGGGGGGGGGGCACACCAATAAATCACAAAAGAAAAAACAAATGAAAAAAGTGGGGAAGACGCCCAGGTTTACCCGACGCTGTGATCAAGTAAGTTGCAGAAGGTGAAGGAGGGAGCAAAGGATGAAAGGAAGTGCCTA
Source organism: Adelphocoris suturalis (assembly GCA_030762985.1). Classification (NCBI taxonomy): domain Eukaryota; kingdom Metazoa; phylum Arthropoda; class Insecta; order Hemiptera; family Miridae; genus Adelphocoris; species Adelphocoris suturalis. The sequence continues at coordinate 104,784,827 of CM061043.1, forward strand.
CAAAATGACAAACAGTTGAATTAAGAACCCTTAAAGATGTGGGTGGTTATACCACGGAGCCCTCCTGCTGGGATGCCCAATTCGAGTGACTCCGTGACACTTTCCCCTCACCACGCCCCTTCCCAGGGTACGGTCGCGGTCATGATCACCCTTTACATTAGATATCTCTAGCTGCAGGTCATTTCTATCATGAGACTCATCTGCCCACCAGGTTGGCTCCAAGTCCATACTGCCTGACAACCTAGACACCCAGGATTATCTAAGACCCATCGGGCTTGAAGGCTACGATATCTGGTTTCTTCCCCCGGTCAAATATAATATGTAATATATATTGGAATATCTGAATATATGTTGAAGACTTTTGACAAATTTGTAGTTGCCTCCTTTGTGGGACACTGTGGTACCGTAAGATAGAAACGAGATCGTGTTGTCGCTATTACGCATTGAAATCAGGATTTTATGTTTTATAAAAGTGATTCTGTAATCACATTGGTTTGGTTGTACCGGGTCCATAGTAGGTATGATCATCAAATCTCTGCCTTCAATGATTCATATTTCCGCCATAACATCGTATAAATGACTGTTGGAGATCGTTGAACGGTAAGTAAATGTGCCGTCTCAACACCAGACGGACACGTCATATTTTGAGAATTCTTGTCCTCGATTCCCCACGCTCATGATCCTACGCATTCCTTGCATCAAGATAGCGCTAATACAACTTAAGTTCCTCGTGAATAGCTTCTACTCACTTGTTAGTCAGAATATGGGCGCGTATAATGTGGGCGGATTTGAAAGTAGGCTACTAAAAATGTTTCCCGTGATTTCTTGAGACAGTATGCCAGGGGTAAATAATGCGTGAAACTCCGTAGGGCTCTTTCAATGAGAGTCAAAGAATTCCTTTTGTAATAAAAGAACTGTAATCTAATTTAAACACGAATCATGCGCGTTTACCTCGGTTTTCACAAATTTGTACACAGTTGAACAGATAACGCTGATCTTTTTTGTTTTTACGTAACATTGAAAGGGAGCGTGTGGCAACGATATCAAGGAATGCCTATGCAGGATTTCGTCAAACGTTAGTGAAAACTCTTCTGATTCATATCTTCTGAATGTGTAATGTTCAATATTGTGTGATTAGGTACTTCAGTTATGTACATTGACGCTATTCAGCTAAACTTACTCCTTTTGAACTAGAACGTAGAAGAATTGAAGTTTTGATCAACAGCTTAAAAATTAATGGTAGATTTTTCAACCTGTTTAATATCTACAAATTGTTTTTGATTTCAATGTGACTGAAATTATTGAGAGCCACGATTGGGATTATCCAATATTTCCTTTATTGATGAAAGAGGCGGAGCCCTGTGAAAGAAAACCCTTTGTGTCACCTATCCTATTATGTTACCAATCCAAAAGAAGGGACGATTTTGAAATATTGAATATTATCATCTCCAAGTTCGAGTCGGTGGTATGTGTCCTTGGGCATCTCTAAAGTACCTAAGACAGCGCGCTTCATTGTTTTTAATAAAGTTTTTTTCTACAAGATACTCAAACTGCAATCTTTCCCTAGAGGCGAATCAACCATTTCGCTACTTTAGGGTCGACCTTCTGTTGGGGGGGGGGGGGGGGGGGGGGGGGGGGGGGGGGGGTGAGTGAAACAAGTGCCTTTTGCGGAACTTACTACCGTATTTTGACTCGATTTTCATTTTACTTTCCGGGATTCACTTCCCCGGAGAGACGGATTTTTGTGTGCATTGATCCACTCAAAGGATTGAGGTGGTATATGTCTTTTTGCATTTTTTATTTATTGTGTAATGAACTTAGGCCGCCCCAGAGATGCAATGGGGGCCTAAATCCACACACATAGATAAAGAGGGGTGTGACAGTACCATAAGAGATACAACTCGTACTAATAGCATATATATGCTACGTTCGGAGAAGATAGGTTTTTCAGTTCTAGGATCACTCATCCATTGCCAAACGCAGCCTTTCGAAAACACGGGAAGAGGCGCCCGACGCCCGTTGGGTAACAACGGAGCGACGGCAGCGCATTCCCTTGGATCTCGCGGGTACTGTCACAATTGAGAAAAGATTACTAGCATTGACTATATGGATGACTGTCGAAGGTTCAAGCCTACGGCCTCCCTCAACCATTCCTAACCATCTCCAGACGTCACTAATCATATTTTAACTGTAACTGAACAAATCCACAAACACGTCTATTGACTTGACGACTCACTTTGGAAAATCGATGAGAAAATTATAAAAAATATCGAGCATTTATGAGGCGGAACATAGTATTCCTAGGTAGTTCTGCAAACTGCGGATTAGAGTAAACTGGTCATACTTACTAGGGAGGGGTCTCTCGATCCACTCCTCCGTTCGTAACACAAATTAGTGTCACTGGTTCAGCTTCCGGAGAAAGCATGTTCAATGCTAAAATTGGTCAATCCATGATGATGATGATGATGGATTTTCAGAAGGTGCCTACTAACAAACAAAAAAACCCTTCATTTGCTAATTCAGTTGATTATTTTTGATCCGGGAATGGATTTATTCCATAGCCTATCCTCGGAAACTATTCTTAACTAAGACAATCGGTTATCTCTCCATAATTTTTGTCTGCTATCGATCAGACACACCTATCCTCCCTCACACTCGAGAGGTCTAAGAGAGGGGGAGATCAAATAGTGGTTATTTTTCTTAGTCTATTAGTTCATATTATACGGGGTGTTCCAAAAGTAACCCCCCCCCCCCCATACATTGTTTCCTCAATTTTTGAGATATTGGAATGAAACTTGGAGAGCGTTTTTGGGGTGCCTGATACTAAATTTTTAGCAAGTACTTCCAAAAACATTTTCTATTTTTGGCCCAGTGGCAACTCATTTTAGAGATTTTCTAAATGCTGAACACGATGGTGAAACCAGGATTGCGATATCTTATTCGTGTTTTCAGATCGGAGGTTTTATTATTGGTTCTCGGAATAAACCAAGAAGAAACGCGATTTTTTTAAAGAGAAAATCGCGCTTTTTTGGTACATAAGTTCTAAAATTGAGGAAAAAATACGATATCTCAATTTTAGCTTCACCATCGTGTTCGGCACTAACATTTTTTTTTTAAATGAGGTAACGCTCGAAAAGAATGGAAAAATTGTTCTCAAAGTACTCACATAGGTGCCTTTTGGGTAGTTCAAAAACTTTTGGATTATTTTCCTGATTTATATTTGCTTAAAGCTCAATATTAGGAACCCCTAAAACGCTCTCGAAAATTTTTAATTAACCGATCAAGTAACTTTTTGGACTGGAAGATCTTAGAAGTACCTACCCATGCTATTACTCGAAACATTTTAATAACAGCTGTAGGTGAGACAGTTTAGTGTTTGTCTTGACTGCAATACTACGAAAGTAAATTTACCAAAAATTTACAATATCCATAGCGAGAACCAGACTGAAGAACTTTACAAGTGACGTTTGTGTAGTCACTCCAAATAGGCTACTCTCTCCATAATAGAGTAGGATCATCTCATGGCCCATCATCTAGGGATAATAATATGATGCTTTTCCATTTCATAATGTGATTTGATAAGTACATGAATCGGGTTAATTTGGGAAATCATTAATTTGATGAGGAAAATCCATTAATTGATAATTATGATCCATTTAAACTGAGCGCGCACCGTTCGCAAACAGGTCGCGCAGCGTTGCGCAGAACGTTTGCAAACGCCAAAAAGGAGGGTAATAAGAACGTTTGTGGAAAAACCGAAGTCGTCGGAGCAACCCCGCGCACGAACGAAGGCTGTTCACAAACATTGCTCTGCACGGGTGAGTGTTTACACAGCACGCGCATCATGTTCGTGACCATTCACAAACCCTGTTCGCGAACGATGTGCGCTCTGTGTAGATGGGGCTTTAGAAATATACTGATACGCTTTCTGATTTGGTAGCTGATGTAGGTACTTATTAATATGCCTAATCGATACGTTTAGACTAAGCCTCTTCCTGACAGTAACGACGTGCGGTATTAGAGTCCAAATATTTTTTCTTTACTCTCTGCTGAACAAATATCTACCTGTATCAGGTTCTACCCTAGTATACCATACGCGTGTTCCACCAGGAAATGATTACAAAAGTCGTATCAAAAACATTCATAATCACTGTCATCAGAAAATCTGCGTCCGAATTCATAAAATTCCATTTGGTCAGGTCTACTCTCCAAAACTCGATTATAATGCCGTTCAGCTACTAAAAATACCACAGAATTTTCATCTCAGTTTTCTTTGGGAACACTTTTGTTTTCGAAAATCCAGAAATAACGACACGAAAGCACAGATGCCAAAATTAAATTGTTTTCGTTGGAAAGCATGGAAGGTGTACTTTTTAAGATAGAGGACAACTCTGATGATCGTACAGTCAACATAGTGAGCTCAACTTAACTTTTTCTTGTTTTCCTAACTTTCTTCAATCTTATATCCTATTGCGGAAATACATTTTAGATGCGAAGATTTTCATTTTACTTCAAAGTAAAATCAAATAGCTATTGCCTTACAACGATTAGAACAACTATACCCCAATGAAATCAATAGGAAGAAAGTTGTCCTAGTATATAAAACCATAAATAGATAGATTTCCGTTCAGAACCCTAGCGAGAACTATCGAGTTTCATAATTCGATTTTATATTTCAAAAACTTTTATGGGAACCATCGCTCTCCAAGGCCGCATATTTGAGGTAGAAAAGCAAACTTTTTTTTTTTCAGTCCCGAGTAATTAGAAACTGTTTCTCATGAAGAGGTAAATAAGGTAGTATCAGTTGAACGAATAGCGGGGGAGGTGGGGGAGATTGAGAAAAAAATGAGATTCAGGTTTGACCAGTGCTTCGGGCCAAAATGTACGCGGTTAGTCATGGGCCGTTATAATATGCAGAATGAGATATCAAGTTTCTTTACGAGACACGAACGTTTCCCAAGAGGCCTAGCCCTCGAGGGCAGCTCCAGCATAGAGCAGAGATCGATTATCTAGGCCTCGCGATGGGATCGAAAGTTCCTCAAGCCCTTGCTTGAATAGAGCGATCTATTAATGGCTTTATAGGTGAGGGCTCACAGCCACTTAGACAGTCAAACAACCTTGAATGAGCTGACATAGTCGAGAGTATTTTTCGTGATTCCAAATATACTGTAATTGCTTAATCATACAGTATTCAATGCGCTAACATCCTAGAATCTCTTCATATTACTGTGAGTGTCACATGATGTATTGCTTCCCACAAAATGCCTTGTGCTTTCCTTTGCCAATCCATAGTATTTAGCGCTGCATCATAAGGAGAAAATAATGAAACCAGCTGGTTTTGATCATAATAGGTACTTGTCTCTTATATTCAGCGGATAGTAGGTATTTAAGGCTCTGTTTTTCTTTAATTTCTTCATCATCCAGTGAGTATCAGAGGATGTATTGCTTTCCAGAAAAAGTCTTGTGCTCCCCTTTGCCAATTCATTAGCATTTAGAGCTACACCATACCGACAAAGTAACGAAATCAGCTGGTTTTGATCAGAATAGGTACTTGTCTTTTATCACTGCGGATAGTATCTAACGCTCTCTTTTTCTGTAACCTCTTCATCACACAGTGAGTATCACTGGATGTATTGCTCCCAGAAAACGTCTTTGCTCTCCTTTGCCAATACATAAGTATTTAGAGCTACACCATACGGAGAAAATGACGAAATCAGCTGGTTTTGATCAGAATAGGTACTTGTCTTTTATCTCTGCGGATACTATTAAAACCGTTGTTTTTCTGTAATCCCTTCATCATACAGGGTGGATCACTGGACGTGTTGCTTCCTAGAAAAAGGCTTGTGCTCTGTTTTGGTATTCCATTACCTAGAAAATAACGAAATCATCTGGTTTTCATCAGAATACTTGCGTTTTAATCTCAGTTGATATAAATTCAATGATCTGACAAACTGTGCCCAATACCTTTATTTCACTGTGAGTTTCTCATTCATAGACGTTTGTGAGTTTCTCATAGACGGTTGTGAAAAATATACTGTGCAATTCATAGATTGAGAAGGAGGGAGCGGGGGAGTCACTCGTAGCACATTTATGTTGGATTATAACAGAGAGTGAACATCCCCTTAAATCATGATCCATCAGCTATTCTTACCCGAATCAAACAAATCCGACAAAGAGACCTCCCTGTAATGAACACAACAGATTTTTACAAACTTCTGGGATCGATTCTTCAACTAATTTGCAACAAATGTCTTCTTGGATATATTGTTAACTCCCTGTTTCCCAGTATTTTAACATTAAATCAATTTTCCTGTTATCTACTTGATGACGTGACGTATATGTCACGAAGACGAGAGCGGCGTCTTCAGCACTCTCTCTTGAGCCTTCCTCTCAAATTTCAGCTTCCTGCGTCGAAGATGAGACAAAATGGCTTTGGAGTTCACTCCGCTGATCAATAACCTCCTACGCGTCAGCGGTCCCTGATACATCTTTGTCCTCGCCATGTTACAGAATACATGCATACCTAGTTTCATCATAATCGTAAGTCGGGAATCGGCATTTAAAACGATTTTAAGAGGACTTACATACATCAACACAAAATGAACACAATAGCTCATTTTTCCTTTTTTAAAAGAAAATGCAATAAAAATTGAAAACGTTTAACTGCATCTGACATATTCCACCCGTTTTTCTGCTCCTGAAACATTTTATTTATGAGAGATACTCAATGGGAAAACTTTATAATATATAACGGGTAAATACTGCTATATATTTTAAAATGTAAAAAAAAAAAAAAAAAAAAAAAAAATTGAGGTAAATTTTGAACACTAACAAGCCTACGACCCAACATGTTTGAGGTCGGTTTCTACGTGTTTTTATCGCTAAATCAAACAATAACATTTGCAGATCTCTCCAACTTCATTAAAACTGAGTTCTACGCGTCAAATTAGTTTATTTTTTATTCTAAATTTTATGTATACAGGGTGGAACCGGATAAGTGTCGAATTTTTGTGTGTGTGTCAATTTGCATAAAAAATATTGTAAAATGCCATGTCAACCGCGTATTTTTATCTCAATCCGTACTCGAGATATCATTTTTTAACGGGGGTTTTCAGGATAACCGTGTTTTTTCCTTTTGAAGTAATATTTCTTCACTTTGCCTCATTCAATTTTAACTTTTGTCTCATTTTCGGAATCGACGTTGAATTTCCTATAAGAATAGTGTACTTGGGTTCTTAAAAAGTACCATCTGAAGACTGTCACATCAGTTCAAACATAGAAGATTTTGAAAAAATACAATTTCTGGAAATCTGTAAAACTTTGCTACTCTTCCAAATAAAATCCTGGAAACGAACCAATCTCATGAAAACTGCTTCATCTAATACTCTTTCCAGCGGTATAGTCAATTATACTTTTACTTTGTTATTTGGGGGATAAAAGTATGTTTTAATGTTAAAAAATGTCTTATTTTTTTTCAATGAAATCGTTGGTTTAAAAAAAAAAAAAAAAATTACTCTCCATGAACCTATGAGTATGAGGTCGGTTTCTACGTTTTTTTTTTAAACGCTGGATCGAATGGTAACGCTTGAAGATCTCTCCAACCAGGTACGTTATAATTGAGTTTTACAATTTAAATAACTAGTTCACCCCATTACAAACATAAATGTAAACGTAACAAACAAACTAAAAATTTATGAGTTCAAGCGTAAAACTCGGTTATAACGGTGTTGGAGAATCAACAAATGTTACCAATCGATTTAACGTGGAATAGTACGTCGAATACGACCTCATACAAGTAAGTTAAAGAAGAGTAATTTTTTCGAGAAAACCAACGATTTCATTTAAAAAAAAAAAAAAAAAAAAAAAAAAAATTTCAACATTAAAATGTACTTTTCTCCCCGAAATGAAAAAATTAAAAGTAAAATTGACTATATCATTGAAAATAGTATTTGCTGAAGCAGTTTTCATGAGATTTGCCAGTTTCCAGGATTTTTTGTTTGGAACAGAGGAAGAAACAAAACTAGTTTTAAAGATTTCCAGAAAATAATCTACGTTTGAGCACATTCGAAGGTCTTCAGAGGGTACTTTTTAAGATACCAAGTACACTATTCTTATAGGAAATTCAACGATGATTCCGAAAATGTGTCAAAAGTTAAAATTAAATGAGAGAAAGAGGAGAAATTTGAGTTTAAAAAGAAAAGTTCCAGTCATGCAGCATGATCGTATGAGCGAATTTTCATAAATGGTCGTACTATATTTATGTTAAATTCTGTTGAAATTTGAGTACTTTGGGGACAAATAAAAATTTTATTATACATTATATAGCAAACTAACTTTTTGTCAGTAATATTCCAATGAACAAACGATTTTGTGGATTTTTACAATTTTTTCAAGTGTTCCTATCGATTTTTAGCTTATTTTAATGAAATTTAAGTACATTTTTCAGTACAATCTTGTGCTTGAATTTGTAAATGTCCTAGTTCATGTCCGATTAATTTTTTTCGAGTAGCATTCTGCTAAAAAATAGAAATTTGTTAATTTTTAGCGGCTTTTTTTGCCTTTTTTAGTAATTTTTTAAGTACATTTTTTGAAATTTGACCAATTTAATGTGCTCAAAAAGTGTTGTCCAACGAACTCATCCTTTCTTTTGAAATGCTTGAATTTTTGGCGAAAGAACGAAGTTTTTATCTCAATTCTATCGAGAGTTATCGTCTGGAATGACACATACATATATATATATATATATATCGTATATATATATATATATAACTCGGCCCTTCGGGCCTCGCAAGGGGCTCCGCCCCTTGACCCCGCCAGGGGGGCTTCGCCCCCCTGGACCCCCCTAATCTATACTCGGCGCTTCGCGCCTCGCCGGATCTTTTCTCTTTTCTACTGTGTAGAAAACGAGGATAATTTGCTATGCAATTCGTCTCACGAGAAAAAAAAAAAAAAAAAAAAAAAAATCAGGCCTGGCCGGGATTCGAACCCACAACCTTCGTCTCACGAGAAAAAAAAATTTTTTTTTCAGGCCTGGCGCCGGGATTCGAACCCACAACCTTCGTCTCACGAGAAAAAAAAAAAAAAAAAAAAAAAAAAAAAAAAAAAAAAAAAAAAAAAAAAATGTCAGGCCTGGCCGGGATTCGAACCCACGACCTCTCGCTTCCCATCTCGGGACAAAAAACGTTACACAAAAAAAGTGGACATTTTAAAAAAATTATTGGGGGTCGGCCTAAGAATTGCATAGCAATTAATATATAATATATACCTATATAATTTTTTTTAAATGTCCACTTTTTTTGTGTAACGTTTTTTGTCCCGAGATGGGAAGCGAGAGGTCGTGGGTTCGAATCCCGGCCAGGCCTGAAAAATTTTTTTTTTTTCCTTCTCGTGAGACGAAGGTTGTGGGTTCGAATCCCGGCCAGGCCTGAAATTTTTTTTTTTTTTTTCTCGTGAGACGAATTGCATAGCAAATTATCCTCGTTTTCTACACAGTAGAAAAGAGAAAAGATCCGGCGAGGCGCGAAGCGCCGAGTATAGATTAGGGGGGTCCAGGGGGGCGAAGCTCCCCTGGCGGGGTCAAGGGGCGGAGCCCCTTGCGAGGCCCGAAGGGCCGAGTTATATATACACACATAAAAAAAGCGTTAAAACCAGGAATCATTTCAGAATGCTTCACAACAGATTTCGATGAAGAAAAGTTTTGAAAATTTTTATTTTAAAATTTTTGGAGCCATTGCAATAGCTTTATATTCTAAGAAAATTCGCTAAAATATGGTTTTCCTGAAAAACCTTTAAAAAAACAAATCTTGAGTACGGATTGAGATAAAAATATGCGGTTGGCAGCATATTACTATATTTTTTATGCAGAATGCGAATACTTGGGAATATCTAATTCCGCGTCATTTTGTTAATTCCAAAAGACCGAAGTGACGGAGGCGGTGTTAGTTGTGAAAAATCATGAAACAGTTAAAACTATGAATTCTGATCAATCCTAAAGGCCGACCGAGTCAACTGTTGTCGAATTGATTTCGGTTGATTGGTGCTGATGATCCCTCACGTTCCCCAGTATCTCCCATGTGGTAAAAAATGTCATCCCCAATTTTCTCTGATAAACTCTTAACAGGAATTTTACCGAGTGTGGGGTCAACTTACCTTTGAATTGTATCCTGATAAAAAAGTATTAGGATGATTAGATATATCCGTTAGATATTAGATTAGATTGGTTTAGATCCACTTACAGAACCCAAGGTATCCACCCACATATACCATCCCATACATACATGTATATATAATCTGCCCAAATTTTTTGTTGATCTAATTGCATTTTAGGATTCATAATTAGGCTCAAGGTCAAGGAATAACTATAACCGGGCCTCCTAAAACCCCAGAAGCAAAATCAAAATTCACTTTGAGTGGGCCGATTTTACGGCCAATCCATCGATAACGAAGTTTGACGGCGTTTAGTGGACCGCTCGTTTTTTTTCCAAATACGAAAAAAGGACCTGACCTTGAAGAGGGGAATCTGGTTTATTATAAGGCACTCGGGAGGCCAAGCAAAAGTGTTCATAATAATTTATAACTAACGTGAACATTTCCTTCTGACTAAAGTTATCTCGATAGCGTTTTTAATCACTCATCAGGCGCCGTTCACGAGGACTTAGGTGCGACTCGGCATTCCAGAGCCAACCGAACGCTATTATTCCGTCCAACCTTCTTCTCATACATAATATAAACAGCTTCATATCACTAGGAATCATTTTCTTCGTGAGAGATGGAAATTTTGTTTGTTAAGGGGGGACTTCGTTATGCATATACACCATTGACGAGATGATTTATTCAATTGAATCAAAGGGGTTAACACGAACAAATTCGATGGAGTTGGTCGTAAATCATTGGAAGAAGAAAGTTGTTTGAGCGCGGCGTTTCGGACATTTACATTGGCACTTGGCGAGGCAGTGGGCGTTTCTATATTAAATATTCCGTTTCGAGCGTAACAACATCAGCTACCTGTTTTCAGCGTCACAAAAAATAACCGAATGTAATCGAGTAGAACATTGTAACAAAGAGTTATTTTCATGTCACAAATAACATTACCGATGACTATCTTGAATGTTATACCCAACTACCCTCCGAGTTTGAACGAAATCGGATCTATAGATCAAAAAAAAAGTTCCAGTCATGCAGCATGATCATATGAGCGAATTTTCATGAATTATCTATCGTATTATATGTTAAATTGTTTTGAAATGTGAGCAATTTCAGTAAGAAGTCGTTAAAAATTAATTTCATGGCACAAAAAACTTGTACTGAATAAAATTCAGTGATTCAAAAAACATTTTGGGTTTTTAGGTTTTTTGCAGTTTTTATAAATTTTTCAGAAAATTTAATGAAAAATAGGTACCTACAGTTTCAGCATAATTTTGTAAAATTTTTTTGATGTCCAAGTTAATTGTTGATCATTTTGTTTTGCCTGAAACTGTGCCAACAATTATACATTTAACAATCTTTGTCCGTTTTTACCCAAATTAGTGATTTTCTTAGTACATTTTTTGAAATTAGACCAATTTAATGTGCTCAAAAATTGTTGGCCAACGAAATTATCTTTTTGTTTAGAAAGCTTGATTTTTTGGCTCAAGAACGGAATTTTTATCTCAATTATAAGGAGAGTTATCGCCTGAAATGTCACACACACACATACATATGAAAAAGTGTTAAACTCTAGGATTCATTTCAGAATGTCTCAAAACGGATTTAAATGGAGAAATCTTTCGAAAATTTGTATTTTAAAATTTTTGAGCCATTGCAATAGGTTTATTTTTTACGATAATTCGCTAAAACGATTGTGATCAAATATAATATTGAACATTGAGTCATTCTCATGTGACAAATACCATTACCGATGACTGTCTTGAATTTTATACCAGGATTCCCTCCGAGTTCGAACGGAATCGGACCAATTGATCATAAAAAATCAACGTTATGAGAAGCCTACGTTTTCGCATGCGCGCACGCTAATAGTGATCCAACGGCGATGAAATTTCCAGAGTATCATCTAGGAGCCAACTCACTCAATTCCTGAAAATATCATAAAAATAACATAATTAGTCTCGGAGTTTTGCATGTGTCAGCAACTTTACCCAACGCACTAAATTTTAAGGATTCTTTCATTTAGGAAAGAGATTGAAGCTCTGCTCGTGCTAAACTTTGTATTAGTACACTCTCCCTATTATAACTATCGTAATTTTGTTTAATAGGAACCATAATGAGGGATCATTGAGATAATTCATGGTAATGATGGTGATGATATTTTCAAAACGATCTTCTGCAACTTGCATTCATCTTGTAAATTAATCTTGAGATAACGGGCAAAAAAATAAAAGTTAAAAAAAAAAAAAAAGATTGGGAAAACCACGTATACGCAGAATGCATTTTAATTTTACAAAATAATTAGACATCCCGGGAACTGGTTTTAGTGAGTAATGAGGGCCCCGTGTTCATGAAATACCCACTAATTACAATCTAGTGCGGACAGCTTCTACGTGAAGCGCAGTTGAAAATACTTCACCAGCGCGATTTAAAATGGTTGGAGGCGTAGGTTTCTGACATACTCAACTATAGTAGAACACGGACAGTAATTTAGAAACATTACACTTAACCAAAATATGTAATTGGAAGCTAGTTACTGTTATCATAACTGGCTGATTGACCCTGATTCATCTACTCCGTAGTGCTACTATTTCTAGGAACAAGTAACCGATACTGACCAGCATTACTGATTCGATCCTTTAGATGGTGATAATGCGGTGTCAATTTTGGTATATAGTCCATTTCTAGTTGAAAAAAATCCTGCCACCTCGGAAGTGGTGGAATACAAAATGGCGGCCTCATAAAGATGGCTAAATTTGCACATCTTATTGATTTTCTCCAGTAATTTTCAGTAAATTCCAGTAATTTTCAGAAATTTTTAAACGTATCAAACTTGTAAAGCACGAAAATACAAAATGATCCCATCCAAAACTATGTATTATCTCTCAATACAAATGAACTACAAATAAATGAAAATCGGGCTAATTTTGGGTCAGTCCTCTCCTTCCCCTTCCAGATTCTTGCTCTTCAAAATCACCTAGCGGCCTTGATATTGGTCTGGTAGAGGTCTGCCAAACATCATTCGAGTCAGCGTTAAATATTTCCCAAAGTTCATATCGAGCAAGTTTTAGCTGAGACCGTTTCCCATTAAAAAGCACAGCAAAATGCTGTTTCTGGTAACTTTATGTGTGAAATGGCATACGATTCACGATTTCTGCTGTAAGTCAATAGAGAAAGGTCCTAGCTAAAACTTGCTCGATGTCAACTCCCCCCTCCTCCCCTCGGGGCTCGAGCTGGGAGTTCCCCAGCACTGCTGCTGACCTTGATTTCGTCAAGCAGCAGTTGCTATGGTGCGACCGAGCAAAACCAACTGCTCCTGAACCCAGCTCATCTACTGAGTTTACTGCTGCTCTGCACGAATCGGTAGATGTTAAGGAACTTGGGCAGAAATCGAAATCCCCCATTTCTTCAATGTGGATAGAACGGGATCCAGAGGGCAATAGGGTCTGCAACTATCGCCATTGCCACGCCGTCCGGGTGGCTACACTAGCCACCTCGGTGAGGGGTTCAAGGGGTAGTCTTGGGACAGTGGACACCCTTTACCGTGCCTGTCGGGGTAAAAATTAAAACCTGTACCATGTGGTGCAGCAGTGTCCTCAGACTCACGGCGGCCAAATTTTACGTCACCACGTGATTGCCAAGCAGATATCAGGCGCTTTGTAATCCAGCAGTTGGGATGTCGAAAGGAAGAGACTATATCACAAGCCGAGTGACTGGGGCAAGAAGCCGGATATCGTTGCCGTCAAGCCTGATGGGTCTGCAGTAATCCTGGATGTCCAGGTTGTCAGTGGCAGCGTGACATGGAGCAGACCTGGCGGTCTAAGATAAATAAGTATGGCAGAAATGACCTCCGGCAAGCAATTTTCGGGCTGAAGGGAGTGGCGACCTCAACGTCATGGCCGCGACCTTGGTCAATTGGTCAAATTTCAAAAATTGCGCTAAAAACCACACCAAAAACTGCTAAAACGGCTAAAAATTGATAAATTTATATTTTTTCTACTGAGTTTTAGTCAAAAGAAGTTTATCAACAATATCTAGAACATTAAAAACATTTGCACAAAGTTATGTTGAAAAAGGGTGTTAAATGTCGTTAACCTTTTGCAGAAAAATCTACAAAAAAATAGCTAAAAATTTAATTTTTTTCATGCTACTATTAAGAACTATTTTTTGCCATAAAATTGTTAGTAAACAATTCTTTGGGCTCAAAGTACTCAAATTTCATTACAATCTAACATAATAAGAGAATGTTACGATAATTTACGGAAATTCTTACGATCGTATTGCCCGACTAAAACTTTTATTCAATTTACAGGCTTACAAAAAATTTGTTGTGCAACAAATTCAGAAGTACTTAGTAAGAATTACATACGTTCAGTTTCACGGATTCAAAATGATTATTCTTACAACACCTTGGCGTGTTGATTAAAAGACTCCCATACAGCTCTGCTTTCTTCTCATCAAATTCACACACCTCTTGCTTTTATTATAGCTCGTGTCTCGTGATACATTAAAATTTATGTACCGCAATATCGCAATGTGCAACTGTTTCGATCAACCAGGAAGCTAAGCGCCGCAGTTAATCTTTGACAAAAGCGAGGCGAAAATACGCGTTACAAACCCCGTGTGGGACACAGTTAGTTTTGCAGTGAAGATTTCATAGCCATCTTAAACCCGGCTCATAATATCATAACCCGTGTCGATTCCGGAACAAATGGTTCTCAAACGCGTGCTCAAATGAAACGAAAGCTTTGAAGCGATCTTAACCGGGTTTCCGATTCATGACGTTTTACCTGTCGAACAATCGAACCCGTTAAAAGTACAAATCAGTCGTGGCAAACATTGCGGGTGACACCGTTTCGAATCCTTCCACGACTAATGGTAAATCATGAGCTGCATTCAGGTACCGCGGCGTCGTCCTTGGTCTTCGAAGAAGAATAGATTTAGCTAATAAAAAAAGCGGCGTTTTACGCAACAGTAGGTGGAATGAAGTCAGTCCCTATTTATACACGAGTGTGGCACTTGTGGCGGGTTAATTATTCCCCGCAGGTTCATAGATAGTACTTGAGAGCGATGATGCCCTATCAACGTGCACGGAGACTTTAATGCTGCCCCGATTCGATATGCGCGAGAGATTCCAAAGTCTTCAGTAATTGTCTCGCGGAAAGGTATAAATCACGTGGAATTGTAGATCATTGAGGTCAGCGAGATAAGGGTCGAAACGTGGGAATTTTTTTGTTTCGATACTAGCTGAATAGGCACAGCCAATGCTGATTGTACCGAAGACTCGTAAATAATGCGTTTCTGGTATCGGCAATCGGCAGTTTAATGGCAGTTTCCAGCTGTTGAAGTCATAACATGAGACAGTAAAATCACTTCAAACAGTCTCTTGAAGAAATTTCACTTTCTATACTCAGCTACATTCCTTCTATGATGAACTAGATTCCGCCCTGTAAATGTAAAATGCCAAAAACTGAACTCCTTCAGGTCTTCCTGCTTAAGGCCTACGGGTCAAGAAAAAAAGGAACATGCTTATAACGGTAATATAACGATGATTACGTTAAGCAGGAATTGGATCCTCATAGAATTTTATTGCAGAAAATTACAAAACTTTATTACCTATAACCGACTTCAAAGGAAGTATTCTTGTCTTATATTATTATATTATAGAAGCAATCAACCTTTTCTATAGAAATGTCTTTGTAACAAAAATACAACGTACCTATTATGTAATTATATCCCACCGACTGTTTCTCTAGGAGTGTAGATACGTAGCTAGCGGGAAATTATGAAACCGCTACGTTGGGGTCGCATTTTCGCAAAACAAGACACAATGCTTTTGGGCAGTTTGGACATGGCTAAGGCATGTTCCATGCTAATTATTAAAAATGGTTCATCATTAAAATATTGAATTCATATTGCACGTAAATGACTGAGCTACCTTGTTCAATAAATGCCTTATACCCTTCCACCCGATTTCAACAAATGTCATCAAAATCAGGTTAAAATCGAAGAAGTATGCGTGATTCGAGGATGCTACTCATGACGCGGGTGCAGCGGCTATCCAAATACAATGACATCAATATAGAACCATCTGAAAACTGAATCAATATTTCACCCTAATATCGATATCTCTACTGAAGGAGAAATGTCGAATAGATAATGTGGATTCGGAATGTTCCATCAAAATCGTCTGAAAGAAATAGGAAATTGCGAAGACGTGGTACATGGAACTAGAGAAGAAGAAGAAAAACATTTATTGAATATAATCACACAATATTAATACATTTAATCTTATTTTAACAAACAATACGGCATGGTATTTTATTCCGTCTATCGGAGGTTCGAGCCACTGCTAGGTAAATAAAGACAATAAATAAGATAGATCTAACATCAAGATAGAATTTTCTTCAGGACATGATTTGGACAACAAAAATAATTATAATACCCTCTGGGTGATTTTGTGGGACAACAGGTAAGATTCTCTTAAGAATTAAATAGTTGTACTAGAAATTTTCTATAGCGCCAAACTGCCTTACTAAATTGGACCACACATAACCACCCCTTGCTTCCATTGAGTATAAATTCTGCTGTATCACGAGAGAGTGTACGACAGTTAAATGCTGACCATCTAAATTCCCCTAGGATCGGACACACTTTTAAGAAATGATAAACATCTGCACGTTCCCGCAGGTTGCATAGGGAACATTATCTTCTTGGGATCGAACTGAATGGTCTGGCAATCACGCTCAGTAATTAGCAGCGCAATTTGAAAAGCCAGCGAGCTTCATGTAATGCCAAACTCTCCTGTTTAGAGAAACTTGCGCACTTTACTTGAGGATCTAATTCCCTATATAGTGTATACGTCCCTAACTCACACATTCCATACCTAAAACCCTCGGCCTTATCATTTTGGTAGCCTGATTGCAAACTGCTGAACATGGAACTAGAGACTGCACAAGATAAGGGGTGTTGTGAATCTCTATCCCTAATTATGGATGTTGAAAGTTCTTGTTGGGGTAAACGAAATTTTAAATCTCATTTATTGCACGTCAAGGTTATTTTGACCTTGATTTACTCAATAACGAATAGCTGGAAGAAGCTGTATGTATTCTCTCAATGTTGACGTAAATATTTTGGTGGATGAACTCTTTAATACACCAAAAAATATTTTAGAAGAGACGAATTCTGAATTTATCAGGAAGTTTGGTTCCTTTTGATCTATCATTTGAAATACTTAAGCAATCAATTAATGGTTTAACTTCATTTCTCTGGCCATACGCTATTTTAAATCTGCAAATATAAGTTTACAGGGTGTTATCAAGATTTCAACTTTGACATTTTAACATTTTTGACATTTCATGTCTTTGCTATGGCACACAACCAAATTTTCGTTATGTAACGTTACGTAACGAAATATGCTCAATGATTATTATGATTCGTAGAAGTGAGGTAGGTAGGTACCTATATGATTATAGCTGAAATTTGGCTATTATGATTATTATGATTTGGCTGGTAGACTCCTTAGGACGTGAACAATAAGGTGCAGAGGGACTTCTGAACACAACTGATCGATCCCAGATCAGCTGAGTGGCTCTAGAATCCAGTTTTTTCCCTAATGATCCCACGATTCTGAGATTTGGTATGTGGGCCCTTGAGGGACTTCTGAACACAACTGACCGATCCCAGATCAGCTGAGTGGCTCTAGAATCCAGTTTTTCCCCTAATGATCCCACGATTCTGAGATTTGGTATGTGGGCCCTTGAGGGACTTCTGAACACAACTGACCGATCCCAGATCAGCTGAGTGGCTCTAGAATCCAGTTTTTTCCCTAATGATCCCACGATTCTGAGATTTGGTATGTGGGCCCTTGAGGGACTTCTGAACACAACTGACCGATCCCAGATCAGCTGAGTGGCTCTAGAATCCAGTTTTTTCCCTAATGATCCCACGATTCTGAGATTTGGTATGTGGGCCCTTGAGGGACTTTTGAACACAACTGACCGATCCCAGATCAGCTGAGTGGCTCTAGAATCCAGTTTTTTCCCTAATGATCCCACGATTCTGAGATTTGGTATGTGGGCCCTTGAGGGACTTCTGAACACAACTGACCGATCCCAGGCCAGATCAGCTGAGTGGCTCTAGAATACAATACAGGGTTTTATAGGAAGGGGAAAGGGGGTGCAAAGACATAAAATGTCTCTCGTGGTTGCGTACTTGTACGAAAGCTCTATCCACCGTATGAGTTTCAAGAGGTTCTAATACCAAGTTCAGAGTACATACGTTTCAAAGTTTAACATAGTCCCATTGCATTTACTTAGATTTTAGGAAAATTTCTTCAGAAGCTCGTGATCCTTCTTCGTTCTGCCCTGCAGCAGAGTTAAGATACGGTTTGGTATGCGAGATTTGTGTTACATATCCGAATACCAACTCTTGACTCCAAGAGAATCCGCTGTTTGTTTCGGACAAATCATTCAAAAGTGAGACGCAGATTTAGGTGTTTTTCCAAGGGTTTCATCTCTATCAAATGTATCATCTCACTCAGATATTTGCAACATTTCTACCCTGGCAGCCTTCCTAAGTTTTTTGGATTCCGGTACCATAATTTTAATCACAATGTTAGTAGGTACCAGCGTAATTATAATTGATATTTTAGTAACAGTATTCGTAAAATAAGTACCTAATACCCGTGTATCATAGCATTAATATTAGTGTTGACAGTAGGGTAATAAGTTGTTGAGAAAAGTCTCGAAGGAAGTATTTCGGAATGACCTCAACGGCATACCTATACGCAATGCAAAGGTGCACAAAAAGGATTTGTCACATCCGTTTTTATAAGCTTTGGTTCCTCGGACCGTTAAACAGTTTCTTCTTGGTTAGTAGTGCGTGAAGTTTTTCAGAATAATAATTATTAGAAGGCGAATGGTTGGCATCTGATGGAGATGGTGACTTGGTGACTAAGGCAATAAAACCTGTTGGATCGCCATTAAAAGCAGGCGTTCCAACTTTGATAAGCCCCCATACGCCTGTTGCTAGTCACAGGGAGGATAGAAAAAAATTCCCTCCAGTTCTGCTCTGGTTGAGATATTTTTAGTGTGATGCAAAGTCTCGCCCCATGGATCTGTTCTAGGACGATTCCTAACAGCCTCTATTTTATTACCAAGGACGTGGTTGAATATCCCTTGAGGAGGCAAAATATTGGAAAATATTGGGGTTGATTGAAACTTTTAAAAGGATACGATACTCTAGAGGGTCAAACTTACAGTCCATACATTATAACACCTACATATTTATTTGATTATACTACTATTATCTATTTGGTCGATAATAATCCCCACTGCCAAAAATAAGGAAATATTGATAATTCTTCCCCAGATATAGTCCAGTACATCGGACCGTGCGTCAGATCCGGTAGTTCGGATTTTTTACAAACTTGTTTTAGCGAATTTTTGAAGACAATTAAGCTACCTATTGCTCTCACCTCAAAATTTGTAGAATATGAATTTTTGAAAAAATTTTATGCAGAAATCCGTTTCAGGCTATTCTGAATCATATTCTAAAGTTTAACGCATTTTTTAATGTATGTATGTATGAATATATGTATGTGTCATTCCAGACGATAACTGTCCGTAGAATTGTGCTAGAAACTTCAAACAAATTTGAAAATGTTAAGGACACAAAACGAAAGTTCAAGTTCGTTGGCCAGCATGATCGGATTACATCTTCGGGTTGAAATTTTCAAAAATGTAGTAAACAATTTCAAAATAGCCTGTTTTTTGCGATTTGTGGTGCGAAATAATTTTTCAGCATACTAACATGTGGTATATTCGGAATCAGCGTAAAATTTCCTATAGGAATAAGTATCAAGTTTTCAAAAATTTCAAAGTTGAAAAATCAGTCAAAAATCGAAATAATGCCGTTCGCTAGTTGTAAAAGTCGGTAATATTTCCAGAAACATTGTCCAAATTCAGATTGAACTACTCTTATGGAAGTATCCCTGTATAAATCATAAACTAAAATTTCTCTACACGATCAATAGCGACTGAAATGTCGAAGATTTCTTCAAAAATTCGCTCATGGGGTCATGCTGCATGACTGGACTTTTGATGTTGGCCCGATGAATAACCCAAGTTTGAGACTTCGAGCTCCGAACGCAACCTAATCAAAAATCGAAAAAATCGCGACATTTTCGACTTTGCTTCAGTTTTTGGTGATTTTAACCTCGAAGACTAGTTTTTCGGTAACACCTACCGAATATGCTTTTCAAGTGAACTAAATTGGCTATAATAAATTGGTGACCATTACTACCTCTGTAGACAAGATAGTTTCCGAGACATTGCGTTTTAAAATATATCGAATTTTTCATATTAGTCAATTTTTAGCTACATTTTATTCTTCTGTGTGAGTTTTGAGGATTTTTCTGCAGGGAACCACCTATCCCTCCACCATAAGATTTCCGTGGGTCCTGGAGAGGTTTGAATGGATCCACTGAACCCCCCCCCCCCCCCCCCCCCCCCCCCCCCCCCCCCGTTTCCATTTCTGCACCGTTTCCATTTCTGGATCCGGCGATTCCTTCCCGTCAAAGTGAATGTTGGACCTTGCGACCCGAGGGAGATGGCGATTCCTACCGGTGTGAGGCCGGCCAGTGTGCCGAGGTTCGGCGATTCCTTCCTCTCCAATCTCAAACTCATAAACTGTCAAGAGGAGTCGCAAAACAACAAGTTGCAAGTTTAGTTTAGTTATAATAGATGATCGATGATGGATCCTGGATCTGGCGACACTGTTTTTGTCACGGAAGGTAGCGAGAAAAATCGCACCGTTATTTTTAGGTATAGTTTTAAATTTACTTTTCATAAACATAAGGTTGGTGGCGTTAAAAGGTGGTTTTGTAGTGGACAGAAGAAGTATTAGTGTAAGGCATTTATAAAAACTTGGGGACAGGAAGTGGTGGACTCTTGTGACATTCAAACGCACACTGCTACGCTGGAGGAAAAAGGAGTTAGGTTGATAAAGAGAGGCATTAAAAGGAAATCATCCGAAGATATATTAACGCGTTCATCGAAGGTAGGTAATAATGTGCTCATTACCCGGATTAAAAATTGAAACATGAAATAATTTTGTGCAGCTAAATGTTTGACCTATGTATCTATGTTGTCTCGACAGATCGTGAGATTTCCGAATATGACGTCAACGTTCCTCAATTGTAAGGTCCCGATGACCCTTACCAATTCGCTAAAAGGGTCAGTTTTAAATTTGGGGGGATTTTTGAGCAATTAAATTGAGACGTGAACTTTAGGACGGATTTTTTTATTTTGTGATTATTGTGATTTTAATACTTGGTGATTGTAAAACTTTGATTTGGGTTTTAAGTACCTACTTAATTGCGCAATTAGGGTTTAGTTTTTTAGAGTTAATTTTTGCTTCAAAACTAACCAACTCGTGGCCGGGAAGCAATTGAGTAACGGGAAGGAATCGCCGATTGCACGGCGGAAGGAATTGAGTAACCGGAAGGAATCGCCAACACTTTAAGGGGAAGGAATCGCCATGCTTATTGGAGATCGGGAAGGAATCGCCGGTCCCCGCCTATAAGGGTGGTCTGGATAAAAACTGAAATCGAAACTCCACCTGTTATATCATTTACAGAGTTCATTGTAATCAGTGTAATATCCCTTCACAGAGTTCGCTGCAATCGGTGAGGAGGCATTCCGCCTTTTTTATTGTACACGTTAGCGTTACATCAGACTTCAAGCTATTCTAGCAACGTGTCAAATTTCTATTAAAATCAAGAGCGAATCTTTCTATATCTTTTATTCAATATTTCGCCATTCCCCGTAGGACACAACAATTATTGGCGACGAGGTGAAACAGATACTATATTAATTCCGGAATCAAGAAAAGTAACGAGCGATCGATTAGCGGAATATTCTAGTCGCTCAGCATAGGTTCCTCTCGCGGTACCAGCGAGATAGACAACGACATAGGGGACTACGTTGCGTCACTGCGTCGCGATCTATCCGATTGTGATTTCGTTTGCTCGAATACTAATTGTAAATCCAGTATTGCTGATACCTTTTTAAGGGCTCAATTTATTCGAGGTATAGACGACAATTCCATCAGGGAACACTTACTACAGTTGGACAAATCTAATTTTGATCAAATTTTAGAAAAAACTCTTGCTCTGGAGGCTTGCAAAATTGACAGTCGAGAACTCTCAAACCGTCAAAACACCACTTCATCTCTCAGTGGGACGGAAGTAAACAAAATATTTCCCCGTTCCCCGTCGGACACAACACCACCTATCAGAGAGTTGTATATGGTCTGTCTGTCCGTCCTTTGTCTGTGTAGAGAATTGCGACCTTCAGGAATGATGAAGAAAAATTAAAGTTTTGGGGTTGGGGTTACGTGTTGGGGTCTCTTTCACACTGGGAGGGGGAGGGCGTTTGAGTTGGAAATAACTGAGTTGATGTAGCGAGTGCAAGGATCGAAAAATAAGGGAAACGCCACTAACTGTTCACTCTAGGCTCGCGCGTGACAGGTGGGTGTCCAAGAGTCACACCCTACGTCGATACACGTAACAGCGACTCGTAGCACGAGTTCAGTTGCCTGCTGAGAACTCGGATTCGAGCATGTTTCGCATATTTGACTAGCGAAGGAACACGTACATTTAACGGAATTTAAATCCATTATTGTCATATCCCTTTCTTATGGCATATTCATTAGAATAATGAAAAATCGATCTTTCTAGATAAATGGTCAATTTTCCCTTCATAAAGCACCTGTGACTTTTTTCCTTTTGCCAATATTTGTGAATAATGAATGTGAAAAATTGAAAATAATATTCGAAAATAGCCCTTAAATGCTCGTAGCCAACAAAAACGGGTCTCGTCTGTGACTCCTCTTTTCACATCAGAAGCATTCCGGTTGCTCGTGACTGAGCCTTCCTGAGCTTTAGCCTCAATCTCCTAGCGTGAGGGGGGGCCTTATACTGCTCTTGGCTATCTGTTACTGGACGCTCGCACAGCCACCGTTTTGAAATGCTAGACATCACCGAAGCACGACCGATACGATACCACAAACGATGAGACAGGAGGCGATGCTTTACGAGAATACACTCATATGTGCAAGAATCATTTTCAGCAAGTCACGTCTAATTTTATACATAGGAACCACTAATATTTGTAGGAAGCTCCTGCTAACCTTTATACTAAACCAACCATAATACTAAAACCAACGTCTTGTAACACATTTCGCGTCGTTAGAAATTCATTTTCCTGTGTCAAAATTTTCCTCTACCTTAAATTTGGACCTGAAAAATAGATTTTTATGAAGCTATTCTCAGAAAGTATTGAAAATTTGAGATTAAAATGATATACCTACCTATAAATATAAGGGACAAATTAAAAAAAGAAAAACAAGCGATCCAGGTGGTTTAATTCGATCCTCCGGGATTGAAAAAAACTCATTTTCCCAAAGTGTTCGTGATCTCGATTTTTGAATATTTCAGCCCTTAAATACTACCCTTATGGTAGATTGAAGTTGATGCCTGGCTTTTAGGACAAAATTGACCCCTATTGTGATTTAAGACCCAAGTTTCATAAACTTAGGTCCAGTAGTTTCGGAAAAAAGCTCTCTCGGGTGATTTTGGGAGACAAAATAAACCCTTGGAGTGTTTTTCTTTTGTATTTTTTCACCCTGGGTTGGATGGTGACTTCCATTTTAAGGATATCAAATGAATTGAGGGATTTAAAACTAAACATAGCGTTAAAACGGACCAAAATGTCACATTTTAAAGAAACAAGTACGTTTTCAGTCCATTCTGAGAACGGAATAAGATACCGCAATTCTGGCTTCATCATTGTTTCTTAAAACTAATTTGCCACATAAAAGCTTTAGCTCTCTAACTAATATCCTTGATTTGCGGTAAAATTTCGACGTTTTCGTGACCTACTATTTTCATGAAAATCCTTAAAAAGTGAGTGGGTAGGTCACAGAGGCTTTAAAAAATTGCCGAAAATTGAGGAAAATAGTTAGATGGCGGTGGTCTCGTTTCATCCAGAATTTCACGTTCTACAACTTTTCTTCTATCTATACCACAAATTTGTTCAAACAAACCCACTTGTTGATTGATAGGAAGTTCGCGCCTACTGGATGTTTGAAACGGCACTGAAACCACAGCCGTTGGTGGCCAGTAATGAAATTTACAGGACGTTTAGATTAATATGTCAAGTTCCGAGGGAAAAAAAATCGTTCTTGGCCGGTGGAAGGCGGTACCTTTTAGCGAATTTTTGAAGAAAATTATTCTATTGCTCTCGCCTCAAAATTTGTAGAATGTGAATTTTTGAAAACATTTTATGCAGAAATCAGGCTATTCTGAATCATATTCTGAAGTTTAAGGCATTTTTTTAATGTATATATGTATGTATGTATTTATGTATGTATGTATGTATATATGTATGTGTCATTCCAGACGATAACTGTCCGTAGAATTGTGCTAGAAACTTCAACCAAATTTTAAAATGTTAAGGACACAAAACGAAAGTTCAAGTTCGTTGGCCAGCATGATCGGATTACATCTTCGGGTTGAAATTTTCAAAAATGAAGTCAAAAATTTCAAAATAGCCTGTTTTTTGCGATTTGTTGTGCGAAATATTTTTTTCAGCATACTAACATGTGGTATATTCGGAATCAGCGTAAAATTTCCTATAAGAATATGTATCAAGTTTTCAAAAATTTCAAAGTTGAAAAATCAGTCAAAAATCGAAATAACGCCGTTCGCTAGTTGTAAAAATCGATAATATTTGCATGAAACATTGTCCAAATTCAGATTGAACTACTCTTATGGAAGTATCCCTGTATAACCAATCCTAGAACCATGCTGTTTAAAACGTAGGTAGTAGGTGCTTGTTAAAAAAAAAAAAAAAGTAATCACAACTGATGAGTTTACTCCGTGAAATATTCCATCCTCCGATTCTGTCGGTCGCTCTCTTTAATGTTTTACGCTCAACTGTTTTAGGACTTGATGTAGCAATCTACAAGATTAGTTTAATAATAATAAAGTATGAGCACCTCCTAATTATTTTTAATAATTTGATTCCATGTTTGTCTATCAAAATCATAAACTAAAATTTCTCTACACGATCAATAGCGACTGAAATGTCGGAGATTTCTTCAAAAATTCGCTCAATTCGCTCTTGGAACCACCAAGCAGCTCTTTTTTGCCTTGTGACTATTCGAATCACTCTGACTCACCTCTCAAAAGAGCGAGAGATTTCCGTGTCATTACGGCAGTGGGAGAGCGTCCGACATCGTGGGACACGTTTTTACGAGCCCCCATCGGTCAAATTCGCCACCGTCCCGTCCGATGATCGTCGCCCCCGCGAGACATTCGTCAGCCCTCGAGCACCCACAGGAGTTGGCCGCTTTACACCGCGCACCTCTTAATTGAATGGGCCTAAATCACCTCCTTGGCCCAATTTGAAAATTAGGTAGATCAGATTTTTTCTCTTATGTTTTTATTCATATTGTTACAAAAGCTATCACAGAAATAAATACAAAAGGATTAACGAAAACAGTCACTGTTCTCGTTCCAAATTTAATTGATTACAATGTCATAATCTACAAGACATGGTATTCCAGAATTGCTTTACCATGACAACATTTCACATAAAACAGTTGCTGCATAATTACAAGGAGAACTCCCCAACATTTCCCTCGCCCTTTCAAAAGGCTCAAAAACTATTAGCGTCATCCTATAATCACCCTGAATCTCCGCGTCTAGCTGTGACACATCTCCTATCCAATTATTCTCTCTCAACACAAACACAGCAAATTCCGATTTCTGAAAACAAAAGAAACAATCTTCGTTCTTCATTTTGCCTGTATTTCTTCGTCTTTAATTGAAAACCAGATGCGATCCCCTCACTGCTGTCTGGTTGAAAGTTGCAAACTTGTTTGATGTCCCGTCTTATTTTTGAGGTAACCAACTTTTGAGGTTTTCAGATCAGTCAACGTTAGTCATGTCTGATCTCTGACGAGGATTTCCAGATTCGTCTTGATTTGCTAGATCAGTGGTGGTAGATATGAATATGCTCCACAGCGATGTTTCACAATTATCATGAACTTTTTCACAATAGGGTGTTGCTGAGTTTCTTCCATCATGTTTCTGCTTAGAACACGAGCTATGAAGGTGACCTCTTTCTCACATGTTCAACACTTCCAACAATGAAATCCATGATTTTTTTTTAGGTTCTTGGTAAGATTGAAAGCTGTTTCACGTAAATGATTAGGATAAAGATTTAGAGTACCTAAGAAAAGTAATATGGCTTCAGAAGAGCTAACTTCAATACTTGGCTGACAAAAGTTGCTGACTCTTTTGTATGTGCCTCAACCCTTCCTAAAATCCTTGAAGGGAATTGGCGTTAACGGTATCTTCTGCAGCTTCGGTAGAGAACGGTGTCCCAAGATCTTATCATACACAGCAAAGCTAACAATATCTTCCTTTGGTCCTTGATACCGTTTTTGTAGTCTGCTCATGAACAAAATCTCTACAGCCAAACCACTGTGGCTATAATGCTGGAATTTCTCAGGAGGTAATTGGTCTTCACACACTAGACACATAAAACTCAAAGGTGGACTTGTCAATGATGTCACGAGATAACCCATCTTCTCTACTTCTGACGTCTTATTATGAGTGTGAGCATTATCCTCTTATTCTGAGCTATGCAGCCACACAGCTGCGCTTTATAAGTCCATACTGGCTTTGGGACTTGGTTGTACAAAGTTAGTTTGTTCTACATAAAAAGTTTGAATTAAAATTGTCTGTGGTCCAGAATAAGTTCTGCTTTTTTTCTTCATGCAATTTCCATTTCAGTTTTGCGTCTAATGCCATTCCAAGATGCAGGGTGTTTCCGCCAGGAATGATGATTTTAAATACACCACAACTTTTGAGAGGCAGGGCCTAGAAGGGTCAGTAAACTTTCGTTTTTTTCAGATGGTACTAGCATTTTTTACCAACATGGCTCAATGGAGTCCAAGACATTGCGTTATGCTATTAATAATTTTGTAATTAGCGGTGATAGTAAAGCGGGAGCCAAGCACAAGTTTAAGGCGCGTTTTAATGTTGATCGCAATCGTAGAGTCTCAAGTCTAAAAGCTATCCTAAATTGGGTAGACCTCTAGAGGTCACTGACCCTCCCAAGTTGCGACCTTCAAAAGTTGTGGAGTTTCTAAAACTTCATATCTGACTAAAACACAATGCACTTAGTTTAGAGGTTACCAAACATTTTTAACACAATATGTAATTGTATAATTCTCACGGCGAAATGTAGCTAATCAGCTAGGGCTTTGAATGCAGCATCTGGTTTGCTTTTTCCTTTATCAATTTAGTAGCTATTGGTTTTATACTCCGATGGGCCTAGCAAACTTAAGCAGTTATGTATTCTTAATAACCTGAGAATAGAAAATGAATGAGTTTAAGTAAGAATCAGATACAATTTTAATACCATTACAGACCAAAGAATTACAAATATACTATTAAAAACTAATAGGCACTAGCTAAGCTTATTTCCCTCAATGAGTGTGGCAAGATTTAAACAATCACCATATACAGACATCAGCAACCGTAACCTAAAAAGTGACTAATTAGGTAGCTATGTTTTTCATGTGTTTTTGTTACTTTCCAACATATTTCTGTCACATTATGTAGACTAATGTAGTTGTAGAGTAATGTAATGAAAGTTGTACGACATGGTTTTTATGTGACAACACTTGGAATGAATTGAAAAAAAATTAAAGACGACCTTTTCTTTCCTTTTTGTTGCCATAATTAACAGACATTACTTAGTCGCTCGACATAATCTGATTCTACACCTTGATGGGAAAAAACCAGTTCGGCTTTCAAGCATTAATAAAATTTCTTTACCTCTTTTATGTATAATATTTATTTATGGATATGTCCATAAATTAACAACTTGATCTTATTAATGCAAGCTAGACAATATTGGCAGTCATGTTTCTGTTAGCAACATGAAAGTACCAACTAACATGGTATGTTAACACTTGAAGTGTTGATGATACTTTGGTTGAAATAATTTCAAAAATTAGAAGTTGAATATAAAAGTTTATAAATATATTCTTATATTACGTTCTTTGCATGACTCTAAAGACAAGATCTTTGACAGGTGACAAAACCGACAACATAAGTGAGAATTAGACGTTTATAAGGCATGTATATCGTAAGAATCCCCAGCCCTTCGACAATCAAACCACCTGATTCAATTTCAATGTAATTCCTTGTCATGGAGTCTTTTTGACATGGATATGACTTTTAGCCTTACAAATTTGAAAACTTGTTTAAAGTTTTTTTAGCCCAAAAAAGTGTAGTGTGTGCTTGGTTTTCTATTGATTTTCTCGTACAATCAATGCGTTACCAGGGAACTCTGTGTAACTCCCTTAGTTTTCATAGTAGGAAAATCGTTCGCCACTCTTTGGAATGCTCTCATTTTATCACAACATCTCACGATCCCTAAGCCATTGCAGTGTCAAGCAAAGCTAATTTTATACGCCAAGTTATAAACTAATATTGATAAGCTACCATAATGAACTAATAATGTAAAAAAAGTCCAGTCATGCAGCATGACCCCATGAGCGAATTTTTGAAGAAATCTTCGACATTTCAGTCGCTATTGATCGTGCTGAGAAATTTTAGTTTATGATTTTGATAGACAAGCATGGAATCAAATTATTAACACATGCACAGAGTAAACTCATCAGTTGTGATTACATTTTTTTTTTTTTTTTTAACAAGCACCTACTACCTACGTTTTAAACAGCATGGTTCTAGGATTGGTTATACAGGGATACTTCCATGAGAGTAGTTCAATCTGAATTTGGACAATGTTTCATGCAAATATTACCGATTTTTACAACTAGCGAACGCCATTACTTCGATTTTTGACTGATTTTTAAACTTTGAAATTTTTCAAAACTTGATACATATTTTTATAGGAAATTTTACGCTGATTCCGAATATACCACATGTTAGTATGCTGAAAAAATTATTTCAATGATTCACAACAAATCGCAAAAAACAGGCTATTTTGAAATTTTTGACTACATTTTTGAAAATTTCAACCCGAAGATGTGATCCGATCATGCTGGCCAACGAACTTGAACTTTCGTTTTGTGTCCTTAACATTTTAAAATTTGTTTGAAGTTTCTAGCACAATTCTACGGACAGTTATCGTCTGGAATGACACATACATACATACATATATACATACATACATACATATATACATATATACATACATACATACATACATACATTAAAAAATGCGTTAAACTTCAGAATATGATTCAGAATAGCCTGAAACGGATTTCTGCATAAAAATGTTTCAAAAATTCACATTCTACAAATTTTGAGGCGAGAGCAATAGCTTAATTTTCTTCAAAAATTCGCTAAAAGAAGGCAATACATGATAGGTATACTATTGAGTAGTAGGTATTTGTAAGCAGCAGGTACTAGACACATCTAAGATCTATTGTTTTTCCCACCAAGGGAGAAATTGAAATCTAACAAAAAGCTTAGAATATTCCATTTTAATATCACCTAGCGTCATTAGTTTTGGTCTGATTTACGTCATTAGGTCAGATTCATCCGATTTCATTGGTTAAATAGGTACTTTCCAAAGTTCATATCGAGAAAATTTTAGCCCATTGACTTAAACATTACTTTTTCCTTTCTTGAAATATATTATAATTGATTTTATGTAAATATTCATACAGGAACAAGTGAAGCGTAGAAAGATGATTTATTTTACGTCATTAGTGTTATTTCCTTAGGCACCAACACCCTTGTGGTAGAATTTAAGCAAACATTCCATTCCTGTCACATGAATTTATCTCTCAATAAAAATTTGAATTTGATGGAATTATTTAATGTGTGTACGTCGATTTTATTCCATTTAAAATTGAATAAATGCGAATGAAATGTTCACCAGATGTCTCGTACTTTTCAAGGATGAGGGCGACATATGCACGAAAATTCATCAGAGTAGGCAGCTAATCTGTAAAGATATGAGAATCCATAAACTACTGAGCAACAGTCTGCATTTTTTTTTTTTTTTTAAATTGAGGTTTTTGAATTTCGTCGGGCTCACTCAGTCTTCATGAAGCTGACAACTAGCTCTTAAAAGCAGGATAAAAACAAAACTATAGACATTCAAATGGGGAAAGCCCTACCTTATCGCATCCTCCATCCCTACAAAGGACGGGAGCATTTAAAAGGTTTTGCTTGGAAAGAGCAATGACATGTACTATCGCGATGCGCCGAAACGGGTGCGGCTCAGCCTACGGGCGTGGGCACAATAATTACCCCTTCAACAATCATACGGATCTCAATTGCAAACATTCTTCCCCTTATGGTAATTCCTGGTCATTACCTATACAAACCAATATCCCCCGAGCAGACCACCGGTTTACGCAATGCCTTTGATAAATAAACATGGAGGCGCGTAGCTGAGTACATCATCTGGGACCATCGGATGGGAGTGCTGGGAGACCACGATCTGGTTTACTGCCGCAGCTTTACCTACTCTATCTTCTCCCTTTTCACAGTCCAATGGTTTCTAATATGGCCTTGCGCGTGTGGCGTTATCAATTTTGCATTCATATTTCACGGTGTTATGTTCCCGTTTAAAAATTAACTACCCGGTCCCGTCTGCGGGGATATAGTTTCATTTCATCTTCTGCGATCATCATTGTCTTTTCGTGTTCTGCTTCAATTATAATATTATTTCATAGGCTCGAACTCGGGATTCAGAGGGCATGGTAACAGAATTAATAGATTACGGCCATAACAATGGAGGCTCGGAAACTTTATAATAAGCAAATTGATACGTGACTTACTGGTTCATTAATTCCGAATAAGATACTGAAATATAAAAAAAATTTATAATTCACATTACCCATCCACAATACACCATATTATAAAGCACGCCCCCCGAAGGAAAGTCCAACATTTTATTTAGATTAAAGTTGAAGATTGAACGCTGCAAATTATTATAGAATGATTCATTATTTTTTTATTTTATAGGTAGCCCTTCAAAAAAATTAAATGAATACAAAATAAATTATACAAAAAAACCTAAATATAACTGAAAATATGAAGAACTTTATTTTGAGTCAGCACGAGAATTAGAACCCAAGTCGCCCCGTTATAGTCTACTGTTCTCCCATTGAGCTATCAATACTTTGAATGCAATTAAAAAAATTAGCATCCTTAGGGGTGTATAAGCCTGGACTTTTATATATATCCGGATTTCCCCTTATTATGGGGAACGAATGGATGATGGTACAGCAACCTAGATGGTCTCAGCCGATCCATCAGACATCTTTGCCCATAAATCAAACAAAAACACCCTTGTATTCGACGGTTTTAGAGATACAGAATTTTTAATAATTCAGCCCTTTGATACTATTCTTTAGGGTTGATTGAGAGTGATGCTGAAATTACTGGCACATACCCGGTCCATTCATCATCTTTGAGCCAAATTTCATAGAGTTCGGTCCATTAATTTCGGAAAAAAGCATTGGACGCCGCCGGCGTACTCCGAACAGATGGAATTCTCGAAATTCGATTTTAGAAACCTGCTTAACATGTAACGTAAACCATCAAATTTTCAACAGAGCGTAGGGGTGTTTATAATTGATTTTTCTTGGTTGATTACAAAGGTTCATTATTGAAAATAATAAACGAAAAAACCGATGTGAATTCATAATAATGACTTTTGTGGGTTGTTTTACGATCCGGACCCATCAATTTCAGAAAATCTAAAGTTGAAATTTTGGCCACTCTTTCACCAAGCTGATTGCATTTTATAGGTTATCCGAGCAAGGGAGTTCTTAATTAATTAAATATAAATTAATAAAAATTAATGAAGAATCCCATCAGCAGACTCAAGTCAACCGTGGAAGACCAGAGGAACGTACTGGCAAGAACGACAATGTACTGGCAGACTAGAAGATGTTTCTATAAATTCATCAATTTACCACATAATCTGAATCCAAATATTTAAAAATAGTCGGCCTAGTTTGGTGATCCTTACAGCTTCCTCACTTATTGTAACATTACTTGTACGTTTTCACGAATTCATTGTTGCGCTCGCGCGCTCGCTACGATTGATTCTACAGCAATGAAATTTCAATGTTCCACACTGTTCATGCAAAGTTGGGAAATCAGGTTCGAATTTAAATTTATGTATTAAACTAACTTGTAAAGAAAACTTTGTGTAGAACTTTAAAAAAATTATATCTACCAAATATGCCTAGTGCTTTTGAAAATCTCAGTTTTATGATTTCATTGATAATGGAGCAACGATATCAGAAAGGGCAGCCTCCATAACCCTATGCATTGCCATTCCAAGGTCATTACCTACTTACTCACCTATTACACACAGAATAATTAGAAACTTTCAAACTGAAAACAGCAAAGGATCATCCTAAAGCTACAACCGATGAGACCCAATCGGGCCTTATTATCATAAAAATAATGATAAAATAATTTCTGGTTAGCCCGGAATGTTAATTCGATGTTGACTCTTGCGTAAGCCTCCCGTGGGGGGGCCCTTCTTCTCGGGATGACCAAATGGACACCCAACGGTCAATTGAGTACTGGGCTTTCAAAGTTGATCGATACGAGGCACTACAGACCAGTTCCTCAGAGGAAGCGCGCCTTGGAGATTATTTCGTATCTTTAATCGGCCGGATGGATGGTCGAGTATGAGGATCGAGATGGCCATTAGAGTAATCACGTTTCAAAGAGGTAGGTATTTATCTAGGATCCGTGCACTTTGCCTTTTCACTGCCGAAGATAGGGAATACTTTGTACCCAATCAAGTAAACAAAGAGAGACCTGTCATAAATTTATCCCGCGATTTGCACTTGAAATTATGCTGAAAAAGTACATTCGCGTAGATGTACCTGTCCGTTAATCTGTATGTGAGATGGACCCTAGCTCAATAACAATTATCCTTGGTCTGATGCAAATTTCAAGGACTATGCAGATTAGACCCTGGATGGAGCAATACAAATTATATGACCTTAAAAGCATCAGTAGCCTCTATATATACCCATACCAGAGATCATTCTATACCCAAAGCGCCACATATACATTTCTTAGTCATTGGCATTTTCATATATTTGCTTTGCACATACTATTATCCGAAAATGGGCACGCTTAATAAAAAGCCGTTAAACAACCGACTATCAAATCGTGCGTGGTCGCTAGGAATGACCTTTACAGTTACATATGTTTTATTACCAATGTGATGCGTTGAACAATGTTACTGTTCTCCCTAGGAAGTGTAAATTTGAAAAAGGATCCCTTCTAAAACATGAAGAAACGAATGAAATTACGGGCTTAATTTTGATCAGCTGATTGATTTAAATTCTCTCCTGTTTTCACTACGAAGTTGAAATTCAACGAAGGACCTCTATGAGAAATCTTGAGACAAATGAAATTAAAGGCTTCATCCTGATCAGCTGATCCTGACTACTCGTGTTTTTTCCACGGAGGCTTACGCCTTTGGAGCGACACTAAAATGTCTCTGTGTTGCGGGTTTGTCGCAAGTATTTCTCGACCCTTCAGGTCATTTAGTGAAACATGTTTCATTTGATTTCTATAATTTTCCACTTTTTAAAGAATCACTATTACGAGTATTAAGCACTAAATGTCGAGACTAACCTTCTTAATCGATTCTTGGGGTATGCATTTGTCATTCATGAATATTCGTCTATGTATGAAGTGCTATTAAATTTCGAGTATGATTCCGGGTGCTCCTTCCGCCGGTAAACTTTCCACAAAATTAACTACGCAGTTACTTAATCAAGCCTTTGAAATGTTTTTTTGAAGGTTTATATGATATCATCTTAGAAAAGCTACAAATGGTTAGGTCCGCAATGGATTGTCATATCTTTTGTGCTAATTAACGGGTTAGTCCGGCTGCATCGGGCATCGCGGGCGTCATCAGCTGTCCTCCAAATGGAGGATCGAAATTCGTTCTGATGGTTTTGCTTAAAGCTACTCATCACATGACCCTCTTGAGTGGAGAGGGGTTCGCCGTACAGAAGCGTGAAAACTACTTGGACGGGAGATCCTTACCTGGGCGGTCACCCATCCAAGTACCACGCTTGATGTTGCCTAATTTTGCTATTCGCATAAGAAACGGTTCATTGAAACTCCTACCCTGTACGGCCGTGCTAATCCTACGCCGCTACGGTTAGTATGATAGATTGGCTTGAAATCTTTCCATCAAAATCGTAGAAATTGAGCGAGGAAGCGTATCATGATAATTTTGCGCACATTGCGTGCGCATCAGTTTCTATTTATTCAAATGGAATAAAACCCTAATGTGAAATGATCTCGAAATGCTGCAAAAAAACCTATTTAATAATAAAAACGAAATGCATGCGAAGAAATTATGCATGAGGCTAAAATATCACGATTGAGCTTAAGCACAGGTACTAGTATTGAACGGTTTCAATGAAATTCTTCTTGATATCGATATCTGAGCTAGAAGAGGTGGTGGAAAACAACATCATGGTAATCACCAAGACTTTGTGTTGGCTCAATGTGTGGTGCAGGAAAAGTGACACGGAGCTACTCGAGTTGGGCATCGCGGCAGGAGTTTTTCGTCCGTGGTCCACCCGCGTCTTAAGGGGTTCCAATTTTAACAGGTGGTTATTTTATCAAGGCATTTCCTTTCAGCCCTCTCTCCCTCCTCCGCCTTTCTCAACTTCCTTAAGGCCAGTTTCGGGTAAACCTGGGCGTCCTCCCCCTTTTTTTCAATTTAGTTTATTCGTTTTTATTTAATGGTACGTACCCCCGCTTCCTTTGGGGAGAGTTTTACTTACAATATATTTATGAATATATACATATATGTGTGTGTGTGTGTGTGTGTGTGTGTGTATCATTTTGGAGAAAATTTAACACTCCTTAGAATTGAGATTAAAATAATAAAAAAAATAATAAAAACAAGAAAATTCGCTGAAAACAAAAAATAAATAAATGAAATACAGTCATGCAGCATGACCCCATGAGCGAATTTTTGAAGAAATCTTCGACATTTCAGTCGCTATTGATCGTGTTGAGAAATTTTAGTTTATGATTTTGATAGACAAACATGGAATCAAATTATTAACACATGCACAGAGTAAACTCATCAGTTGTGATTACATTTTTCTTTTTTTTTTAAAGCACCTACTACCTACGTTTTAAACAGCATGGTTCTAGGATTGGTTATACAGAGATACTTCCATAAGAGTAGTTCAATCTGAATTTGGACAATGTTTCATGCAAATATTACCGATTTTTACAACTAGCGAACGGCATTATTTCGATTTTTGACTGATTTTTCAACTTTGAAATTTTTGAAAACTTGATACATATTCTTATAGGAAATTTTACGCTGATTCCGAATATACCACATGTTAGTATGCTGAAAAATAATTTCGCACAACAAATCGCAAAAAACAGGCTATTTTGAAATTTTTGACTACGTTTTTGAAAATTTCAAAAACGTTCATCAACTTTTCGAATTAACAAATAATTGTTGAAAACCCTTAAATTAGTTTTAATAGCAGTTTATTATTTAGAAAGTGCTTTTTACCATAAATTTGAAAAATAAAATTTTGTTTGCACAACAAAACATGACATAAATGTAATCCAAACAAAAATGACGAGAATTCATTCATACTGACATGCTGCCTGACTTGAAATTTTTTCTTTCTAACTTGATTTTGAAACGTGTGACCACAAATGTTGAGGGAGCGTGAAAATGTTTTTCTTTAGTCGATGTATTACTGAACTGAGCAATTCAAGAATTTCTGTTCAAGTATACATAGCGCTTCCTGAAATGAAGCCGAATACAATCAGGTATGTAGTGGTGGGTTCCCGAGTTTCCTTGGCTGTGCGGAACAGCATCCACTCCTTTCTTACGGGTCAAATTAGGTGAACGAAATCCGCCAGCCGGCAACTCAGCTGACAGTCCGATCCGCACTAGGTCTCCCCCCACTGGAAATTAATGGGAGAGGGACAGCAAACCGCGTCACGAACTGCCCAGCTCCTCCTAGTTGTCAATTAATCAAAAAAGCTTTGGAGGCCTCAACAGACGGAACCTCTGTTAACTAGTTCCCACAGCGGCCGCTACTGTGCAGCTGGCTCGCTTTCCTTAATCTAATCGATAGAGCATCGATGCAACATCCTCTTGCATGTTTGTTAAAAGGCGTTGGAGTTATGGGCGATTTATCTTTGTGGCGGCGAACCGGCAGTGTCACATCAAAAGACGCCATCTATGTTTTATTCTGGTATGCTTTTCACAGGGGAAGAATTATTGATGTTTGCCATTTAATGAAGCAATGCGGTGCAGTTTATCAAGTAATAATGAACTATCATGGTTAATAATAATGTACACTTACTTTTGTCATGGATACCTCCATGGCCGGGAGTCCGTCGAGAATCTATACTATCAAAATGAATGCAATTGCTTCATTGTTTGGAGATCTTCACCCTCCTGGTTGCATACCTGCATTCGTTGATGCGCTATTAGACGAAGGTTGGTAGGCGATACGGGCATTAATGTAATGTTGTTCATAATGTAAACAAATTAAGTCTATTAAGAGGGTAGATTCCTTTCGCGTGGGTAGTGTTTGCCAGTGACGGCCTTTTCCTTTAAACAACGCATAGGTCGGCATCAGTCCTGGTGCGATTTCTCTAGGTTGCAGCTGAAGTGGAATGGCTGGAGGAAACGAAAATTCGAACTGTCGTTAATTCCTGACTCGACGTATCCATGATCTGAATGTTTTTAAATAAGCGTACTCTTACAGTGTGAAGCCCTTAATATTCTAATTTTGCAATGTAACACAACAAACATTACTAATATAGTGGAAGATTTGGCCGAATAAAATCATAGCAATATGCAGTCGATGCATCAAGCCAACCAGTATTGCGTATAGCCATTTTTCAACATCCACGAACCATATTACATTCGTTACATATTTTGATTTTTTGTACCTGGAGGGATCTGAAGAGGTTTCCAAACTAATAAATGATTTGTAGATAATAGTCCATTTTGACCTGGGCTATGAGAGGATTGAAGAGAATTCAATAAATCAGGCTTTGTTATTATTGTCATGCCTGATCATTTCTCTAAGGCTGGGTTGGTATTTTAAACATTATTATAATTCAGTTATACAATTAAAATTATAATTAAATATTAGTTAATAAGTTAGTTATAGTTTCCCTAAATATAATTAATATTATATATAAACAACATTTAATACAAATACATTCACGGGTAATAACAAAGACTCTAAATAGATAAGTACAGTATGTTTGATCAGAATGAGTGATAATAGTTATGATGTAACAAACTGTATTTCGTAATATTTAGTAATAGTTGTAATGTTTTATAGTAATGGAATAAGTGATAGTAATAGTAATAAGTAATATTAGAAATATCTAGTAATGTATTGTATAACAGAAATTGCAACCGAAACATTAATCGGTCATCAGGATAAATCACGACGTACTATTTCCGATACAAATTCGGTTTCGTCATGTTTGTTTCGCCAAATTATTTTAGAAAATTTTGCACCGTCTGTGGAATTTTATTATACTTTATTATTTATTTATTTTTTGTTCATAATTATTTCTTTTAACAACATTTCTACTGTAAAGATAAAGCGTAGAAAAAACAAAATCCCAGCACGTTCTTCGACTTTTGTAGTGTCTAGTAGTTTTTATTCTTTATGTACTTTTACTTTGACGCCACACAATTCTGACCATACCCAACATAAATTAACTGGCATACCAAGATGCGGTATTTGCGGTTCGGAAAAAACGAAAAATCGATTTGTGATTATAAAATCGATTATATTAATCTATAATGTAAAGTATGTAAGAATTTTGAAGAGGTTTGTGTTTCCCTATGTAAAAGTATGTAGTGAAGAAAACAAATGTTCCAAAACGCTCTCATCTGGGATAAAGATAACGTGATTTCGGAAGTGATTCACCCACCAACTCTTCAACTGCCATAAAGGTGTGCGTTAATCTGATAAATTATGGTGGACTTATGCAGAATACAACTTCACATTATCCACGAAAAAGGTAAACCTTCCTATTTTCTCCCGGAACGACAGACTTGCTTTTAGCAAAAATTCCTAAGACAGGGGAGGACTTAATCTTCAGAGAAGGTTGCATAACCCCATCTAACAACCTCTAGTTTACTCCAGGACTTTGAACCCCGCCGAGTGAAGTACACCTACGGACGGAACGTCCT
Source organism: Adelphocoris suturalis (assembly GCA_030762985.1). Classification (NCBI taxonomy): domain Eukaryota; kingdom Metazoa; phylum Arthropoda; class Insecta; order Hemiptera; family Miridae; genus Adelphocoris; species Adelphocoris suturalis. The sequence goes on from CM061043.1 coordinate 104,823,304, forward strand.
ACGCTGGCAATCTGAGCAGATATTTTGGAGGTCAGCCCCTCAAAGAATTGGCTGCCAAGGCTGAGCAGGTTATACATAATCGATGAGCATGGGATAAGGCTCTGATCACACTGCATGCTCCTCTAAGGAAACCAAATTGGATTCTTCATAAGGCTATACGAATTTTCGCGTATGTAAATAGGATGCTAGAACTCTCCTAGCCGTCTCCGTACGATCCCAGATGGAACGTGGGCCGGACTCGACCTTGTTCCGGACTTCTTTCTGTGGTTAATTCATAAGGGACTGCGTGAAGACGTGAAGCTACCCAGCATATAAACTCTGAGTAGCTCTTCTACGATTTCATGGCTCTGTTTTATCAGTTCACAATTACTGCTTTGCGTTAGGTTCATCTTCAGACGAGAACATCAATTCATGGCTAAAGCTATAATGAGAACATTGAACGTTTATGACCAAGCGCAGACAGGACTCCGTTATAATAAAAATTGCGTGGGTTGGTTCGTTCACACTTCGCACATGATCTGAATATAAACATCGAACCTAAAGAATTATGAGGGTTTTGAAGATTATTGCAGTGCCGGATGTAGGTAGCCAAGAATCCATATCATTTCATCTTAATGCAATACAACGTTGAATGAACGTCGGATTTAACTGCACAAGAAGAAGAATTTATAATCCTTCTTCATAAGAAATAAAGGAAATTATGTCACTATTCAGTCGATAGGTTTCCATTTGAATGTTATTTCATATCATAGTGAGAGTAAGCAACTGAGAGGAGAGCTGCCTACAGAGGCGTAATGTGACACACAACCGTATACTTAGTGGAATCCGTGGATATAAGAAGCCTTCCAGCGCTATAACCGTTATCTCAATATCCTCTTATCTAAACTTGCCAAGGTAAATATTTCCTTGTTCTGAGTTATCCTGGATTTAAATCTGGTTTGAAAATGTTTATGTAGGGGAAGATCATCCTTATGTAGATAGCTACAACTGTTGGATAGAAACAACAGGATTCACCATATTAATAATAATAAGTTTATACTGATAGTTGAAATATATCGTATATATCCTATAAACTAACTTACATCAATTATTTAGTCATCATTTATTAATTCATTCGTCGAAATAAACGAATAGCTAACTTTTCCTCCGCTAAGTCCGGTGTGGCACTTGGCTTCCACATGTAACGTATTTCTATAGATCATTGAAATGCTTTAATGCGGAGCGTTTATATAGGTATTTTAATATAATACAATGTTATGTAGGATTTTAACTTGAAGAAATAGTGAGAATACGACTTATTAATAAGTATCTGAAAAGTTCGAGGTGAATGTTTGAAAGATATGACTTGCACACACAATTTATTAGGCATTATCTCCACCCCACCCACACAATTACGGTCTTCCTTCTGAACGGAAATTACATATGGGAACTCAATGGGCTAAATTCAATCCGGGAAATACGCAACTCATAGGAGTCCATACAAGGTCCACCAATCCATAGAATCCCTGAAGATGCTATCGAAATTGGATGAAAGTTTGAATAGATCTGCCTCTAACTGATTCAAGGATTACTGGAAATACCGGTTACAGGCACATAGATACATAATTTAATTTAGAGGTAATCTGACTCCGGTAACTATTTTACGTTAGAAAACCTATTTGCAAAACACACAGGTTGCCTCAAAAGTAAACTCCTTCCACTCATGCTCGAAAAATCTCAGGATATTAAAGTGTAGGTAACTTTGAAAGTGTTTTTTGGGCACTAGATACTAAGTTTTAGGCAAAAAATCTAAAAGTTTTCTGACTACCTAAAAGGTATACCAGGTTTTGTTTTGAACTTTCTAGCTAACTGTTCATTTTCAAGAAACACAGCTCCTTCATGATTTATCAACGACACTTTGAAAATGGAATGGAATATTGCAATTCTGGCTTCAAATAATCCTTAAAATGAAGTGCGAAAATGATTGTGTTAACATTTAACACCTTTTTTAGGATGGTAATCAAAAATTTCTTGGATTCATTCCCCCATTAACCTGAAAATCTAAAAACGCTCTCAAAGTTTCACTTCTAAATCCCTTCCTGTGTATAAAAAAACTTCTTTTTTTGTAAATGAAGTTTATTTGACATAATTTTTATACATGCAGCCACAAAATTACAACAACAAAAATATACATATATACTGTAAGTATATAAGGACATATGAAATTAGGCTAATTTTCTATATTGCAACACATAATAATTATAACAGGAAGAAAGAATACTGTTTATTGATAATAATGTTTTCATGACAGGGGTTAGTGCACATATTGGTAAACAGTTCTTCTTTACTATACAAAACAAATTTAAATACATTTTCTCTTCTGGCAAGTAAATGACCTTGTTAGTTACTAAAAACTCTTTGTTAGTTACCAAAATTAATAATTTCCATATAAAAAGGTACCTAAGTATGTTTCATTATCCTACAAAAACGAAAAAATGTAATTAATCCAGCGAACCTGATCTTACTCAAACATCTACTGTAGCAGCGAGGGGCAGGGGGGGGGGGGGGGGGGGGGGGGGGGGGGGATTGTGCGTCGGATTAGGTTAAAAAAATCATTTTTCCGTTTTTCGTACTATTAAATCCTAAATTTAATGTTGAATCGATTTATATAAATAGGCTGGGGGTTCCTCTTTCGGAAGTATGAAAATTTAATCATTTTGCAAAGGAAACCCAGTGCTTTAAAACTTGTTGTATGAAAAATGAACCAATCACAACACGAAATAATAAAAAGAAACGTGAATGAAAATGAAACGCGGTCTCGATAATGTGAAAGAAAACCAGCAAAATGAGTTATAACCACGAAGAAGAGTTTGGAAATGAAAAATTAACAAAGAATAATGAAACAAGCAAGGAGTAACCGCTAGTTTACTTGGAACAACACCACTTGAGCACTACTATCACTCACAAAACTTCAGATGATGCGTTTTTCTCGGAACAACAGTTATTAGTATACCTAACTGCCCCGTTTTCTTTGAAACTACTGAACGGATCGACGTATTTTTATTTATTTTTTTAATAGAAGAGTATAGTTTTTTGTAATTATGGTCATTCTTTTGATCGGTTTCACTCAATACCAAAGTCTTGATTAACCAAAGAAGCGAACTCAAAAAATAACTTTTTTCAAAGGATTACTAAAAATCCATTTCGAATGTTAGATACCTACAAAAATGTCCTTTTATATAGAAGAAAATACCTCTTGCTATCCCTTAGAAAATGGGTCATTTGAAGATACTAATAAACACAGACTCATGACCGCCCTTAAATCATCATTATTTGGAAGTAGAACTACAAGTTAAAAACGGGAGGGAGCATATCTAATTTGTTTGTATCGGAGTTCAAACGACAACCTGTCCTTGACATCGCTTTGGCTGCTACAATATTATTAAGATGAAACAGCAAAATATAAGACTCTGATCCGTTTGATAAAAAACCTGTGCCATTAAAAGCGAAGCACAGCAATACGTCCTCTAATGATGTGCCATTCCGATCTCGACGAGAGGGAAGATGCGGATCAAATCCCGACTAATTGCCGTCAACTTACTTTATTAATTGGGCACCTTTGTTTGAACGGAATCGAACCTGAAATATCTGAATCTCACGACAGTTGACGGATTTATTAGGGGACGCAACGCATTAAGATCGACTGGAAAGAGCTTGTATGAGGAGGATCGGAATGTTATTCATAACGGGAAAAAGCACTTTTTGGATCTCGCTCGGGCGGGAGGGAGGTTCCTGTGACAGTCAAGCTGTGACTTATGAAGGCCCCCAGGCGATCAACCATCTTGATATCATTGACACGTGTCCACACTCGTAGCCCATCAATTAGGAGGCACCACAAGACGTCTGTTATACAATTTGTAAGCCGCGACTCTTTTACAGTACTCTTCACGGTGCACCACTGAGTCTCTCGCACCGAAAATAGGGAATTTTTGCTAGGCTGAGTCGTAGTCGAGTGGGAGGAACTACGAATAGAAATGGAGCATTGTGCATGCGCGAAAAATGCTAACGGTTAGCGGTCCATTCGTTGTGCGAATAGAAAAATCCTATTTGTAGCTCAAGGGAAACCAAATACAGCTTCGAATACGCATGTAACCTTCCATGACGATAACCTATATTGCTACAATCAATTTTTTTTTAGTTCCTATTTCAAGGTGGCATAACATGGACATTGTGATAATCGTGATTTTCTAAAAAGGTGGTTGGTTTGTAGGATTCATCCCATCTTAAATTATGCTGATACCTTAAAATGGATTCTAAAACTTCATGATCTACCATCCTATTTCGTTCGAATGTATTCGGGTACAAGTCTCAGGATGTCATCCTACTAATTTTGTTGAAATAGGTAACCATTGCACCCGCCAAACCTGAAATTGGTTGTTATTGACGAAGCTCCGATACTGATAGATCGATTTTGATGAAATGGGTAGGGATTGTGCCACATTACAGAGAAAATAGAAAAGACGGTTGTCTTTGCCTTTTGTCGTGTATTAGCGAGTATCCACATCTTCAATAAAGGAACGTAATTGGCCAAGGAATATTTGTTTGAAAATTAGTTTATAATATAGGTATCTACATCTTGATCGTTGATCATGTTCAAGTTCACGAATGAGATTCTCTAACCCAAGATGAATTTCGATGTTGCCTTAACAAGTAGGTACCTACCCTTCCAAGTTCCCTTCCTTTTTCTACTACATATATTTCTAGTGAAAAAAATTAAACTAAATAAAGTTGTTGCTGGTTCGATACTTCTTCCATTATGAAAGAATTCATTACATGTATAAGGTAATCTATGACTCGGGCTTGATTATGAAAATTTGCAGTGGTGTAGTCACGACGAAGCTCCTGTAGCAAAATTTGAACTGAATTCCTATGCCAATAATTCTTCAAAGCGCACTATTTGTGTGTGTGTGTGTGTGTGTGTGTGTGTGTGTGTGTGTGTGTGTGTGTGTGTGTGTGTGGGTGTAGTGCGCGTGCGCGCGCGTGTGTGTGTGTGTCTGTGTGTAGAGTTCTCGACCACTTCTTCTTATAACAAGGTGTTAAGGTTCTCGAGGGTTGGTCAATAAATCAGTATTATCCTTAATCCGACGTTTCGTCCAATTTATTGTACATCTTCAGGTCTGAGGGATATTATTGTTCATGTTCATTATAAATTATTTATTGTTCATGTTGCGTTAATAAAAAAATGTACGAAAAAAAACTATAAAATATGGCAAAGATAATATATTTATGCTGCTGCCAGGATTCTCAGTAAAACTGATAACGATGAAGTATTGACGGTTCCAGACAAATGCGCCAGTGCTTGTGGGACAGAAGCACCGGTGCCGGTGCTTATGGCGTGAATCCAGATCACCAAACTTTGCACATCATGCTGACCTATTTGTCCAACTGATCTATATTTCACTAAAAATATCGATGTAGAGAATTTTTTTATTCTTGAGATGCGAGCCCCCAACCGTCCAGGCCTTCAAACTATATACTACATATCATTCCAATCTATTTATTCTTATACTTGTTGGACATTTAACAACGTTAACCAACATCATAACTACCGGTGCTTTCAGCTAGGATTAAATGGCGGTTTCGGGAACTATTCCAACAGCTCTTGGGTGGCAGCCGATATTGAACGTTCATGACACAACTTTTTCCTCCTACTATAACCCCCCGTGTTTTCTTATCCTGTTATAAGTATTATTCAAATTGACGCCTGATCGCCAACGGTTAAAAGCATTTCGAATTCCGATCGAGCAAAAATAAACAAGGAGCGACGCCACCGTCTCACATACCCGCTAAATTCACACTCACGACTCTTATTACCGTTGAAAGTGACGCCATTTTTACGCGGTGTTAATAGCATTTGATCATAGAGGTCTCGAACTCTCGGCCTATTGTATTCATCAAATAAAAAAGTTCGCTCATCTTAGTCTATACTTACCTCTGACACGGTGTTCCCGGAGAACAATCTAAAAAAATTAGTCAGTTTTATCGAAGATGATTCGTTACGACTATTGTCTCTGTTACAATCCGATGTTTGATACTTTTTATTTCCATCGATGGGATTCCATTCACTATCCTTGAAGAATGCAAAGCTGTACGGCTCAGACTTCGGATGTCTCCAGACGAATTGTTTGACATATAGGCCCTGGCATAATCTTGGATTGGATGAAGAGGAAATATAGAAAATTAGTATTCTTAGTCGTATGCGATGTTACCCAAAGACCTGTGTTAGGAACGGCAAAGATGAATATATCATAATATGAATCTGTTATACGTACCTAAATCCTCGAGGATCGCTCATGACCACACATTGAATCCTCACAGTCTGCACAAGTTCAAAATGTGAGTTTTCAAAAGTCCAATTACTTACATTCAAATGGCCCGACTTAGCTCGAATTGGGAGAATAGTGTTGATTCAATATCATATAATTTCCTACATAGTTCAGAAACAATATGACTAATTTCGTATAACAAAAAATGTAGCTATTTAGCTATTTTTATAACAAAAACAAATGTGCTTCAACCCCTGAGATAATAAATAGTTACCTGCGATCTCAAGACAGCTAAAATACAAATTAGTGGTCTCAAACAGATGGCAATAATTGAGCATTTTCGAGCTTTTCTCCTATAACATCTAAACCATGCGTTATACCGAAATATATCCTAGGAAATCCCTAAAAATTACGTCTGACTAGATTCCTTGTGAACATTATGCCAGTAAAAGAGTGATAGAGACGAGCATCAAAGTATAATTGGTCAGAGAACTATAACACCCAAAATGCGGTGGAACAAAATTGTTTGATAAATAAAATTGTTTGCCATAATGAATGTATACATTATACTTACGCCACTTTGGTTGATTCGAGAGCAATATGAGGAGAATACCAATCTCAAATTTTGATGAAATAGAATGTTCACATTGTATTTAAATTATTGCTATTCTTCACTCTACCTTATCTAACGAACCAGTCATGATTTTTAGAATGTACCACGCTAATTGGCAAATTTTCAAAGCAAAAATAGATGACTTCAAAATTTTAAATGTCCGTTTGTGGTCATGCAGCATGATGAGCGAATTTTTGAAGAAATCTTCGACATTTCAGGCTATTGGGTAGAGGGATTTTGGTGGGCAGAGTTTTAAACAGCATGGTTCCCCCTAAAAATGGACCATGTATTCGTACAACATTATTTCGATTTTTGAGATTTTTCAAAAATAATCCTTATAGGAAATTTTACGCTGATTCCGAATTAACATGTTAGTGCTGAAAAAATTATTTTCGCAAAAAACAGGGTGTTGAAAATAGATTCCGATTGCTGGCCAACGAACTTATATTAAAATTTGTTTATTAGCAGTTATGGAATATGCATATATATAAAAAAAATGTTAAACTTTATATTAGCTATATAAAATGCAAATTTTGAGGCGAGAGATGGTTAATTTTAACGTCGTTGGGTGTTAATAAATTGCTTTATATTTTTTTTTAGACCCATTAGCAACGATTTTAGTTGGGGTGGGAGTGTCGGGGACACCCTGTGTATATAGGTTAATTGTCAATATAATAAATTTCGATTATTCAGATAGTGTGACAAGTAAATACGGTACTAACTCCAAACAATATTTCATACACACCGTCATTTCTGCATGCTTTTACATATATTTTATATGCTGTTATCCCACCATTAGTTTATTTTGCGTTCGCAATGATGATCATCACACGCGCCTGCTTGTTATCGTGGTTGTTTGACCTGTGAGATCATATTAATGGTTATAATTAATCCATTGCATCCCGTATTGTTTCTTCTTTTTTTGGAATAGGCGAAACATATGGGCATTTTTACTTGCAAGGCGACCTTAACCCAGATCTTCTTCATTCCGCGCTATCATTTCCGGGAACTGGGGAACGCATTAGATATCTTGTCCTTTTTTCGGTCTGTTTGCAAGGATTCTCATTAAACGTGCGATTCATATCAGGCATTGCTCTCCGAACCAATTGCACCTCATCGGAATAACTATTGGGAAAGTCGTCCACTGCACCAATTATAACTCGAACATCGAATACCGACCACTTATTGCAAAATCTGTCCGTTGACCCGATATCGTCATTCATAGGATAGATTTCTTTCATCATTCAATAAATGATTGACGCCACGTTTCGCCAAATTTTCCGAGCGAATCCAAATTCTTCGCTTAAATTGAAGGAATTTCTTGAGAACCTACAGAATTTCTTTAGAACTTAAGTAGAGAATGCTTTGACTGCAAGCTTCTTTTCCTTCCGAGTCTACTTAAAGGTAGCGGAAGCATTGTCTTCACTTTCGGGAGAAAACATTTTTCGGTCACCAAAATCAAAATTTCCACTCGCATTTTGCGTTTAGACCATTCTGAACAACTTTGGTTCCGTGTCTATCTGTCTGTGTGCGTGTCTGTCGTGTGTCCGCCAACTCTTGTAAACAGCTTATTTTCCACAGTTTTCATCCGATTTGGATGAAATTTGCAAGGAATGTGCGGGCTAGGGAGTAGAAGGTCCCCTATCAGTTTCATCGTTCTTGACTCAATACCTCACTCTGCGCATGCTCAAACGTAAATGCATAATTTTATCACACCCTAGTCGTTCGATCTCGCTCAAATTTGGACGATAGCTGGGAGATGATGATTTGATCATTCCATATCAATTTCAACATGATTGTATCATTAATAACCACTGCGCATGCGCCAATATGAAATCTTTGTAACAAGCATATTTTTCACACTTTCCATCCAATGTGGATGACATTTTTTAGGGAATGGGCGGAATAGGGTGTATACGGTCCCCTATCAGTTTCATTGTTACATAATCAATACTCCACACTGCGCAAGCGCAAATGTAAATTCCATTTTGCTCCATTTTTCACGCCCTTGTCGTCTGATCTCGCTCGAATTTGGATGATAGTTGGAGGATCACGATTTGATCATCCCATATCAATTTCAACATGATTGTATCATTAATAGCTACTAGGCATGCGCCTATGTGAAATCCTTGTAACGAACTTAATTTCCACTGTTTTCATCCGATTTCGATGAAATTGTCAGAGAATCCGTTAGCCCTGCAGTATCAATCAATATTATTTTTGTGCATGTGCCATAGTTAATACTCAACCAATCGCAATTAAATGCACAGGGCATCTTTCTGGAACATATACCCAACAACATTCGAGTTTGAACGAAATCGGACCAACAGATGAGAGCAATCGACGTTATAAGAAATTCTAATTTGGGCGAAAATTCGAATATCAAATTCATATTCATTTTTCTCTATATTTCCTATTAGTAACCTTTCAATAGAAGAACATTTTCTGATTTCCTACTCAAATTGACCCAGAGTAGGATTAAATGTAGAATAATTATTATCTAATTGCTAATTTTCATAAAATTATGATTATCGAAAACTATTCGAAATGCTTGCGTTTAATTTTTAAGTTTATTCAATCACAACACAGAGATCTCTTGCTTGCTTGTTGTCAAATTCATGACAAGATGCTATTCTCTTCATTGACGTCATAGTCTGCGGAATTTCAATTGGAGCTTTTCATCTTATTTTTTCCATCGATGAAAAAAGAACGCGTTCGACGATTTTTTTTCATTCGAATACGGATTTGGATGCACGAAAAGATATAAAAAATGCAAATTCCAACCGGTCCAGAAATAGCGAAACCGCCGTTAATGAGGCCTTTGCAGTTTTTCTGATGATTACAGCTCCGAGTAGCGAAGAATTTATTTGCGATCGTGGGTGACGCCATGGTAATGAAAAATTATTCGGCGCGTGAAGTGACTGTTGGAATTGCCGCTCAAACTATCGTTAAATGAAAAGCACGATTTAAACTGTGGATCGGCGCCAGCGGTTTTTCATTCTGGCAGAAGATGCTAAGCATTTTAAACTCCTATTGTTCAAGTGGGATGAGACGTCAAATAGACGGGTTTATGTGGTTCGTTCGAGTATGAGGCGTGTCAATTGGCGGTGACATCACATCGTTTTCGAAACCTACTCCCTCATTCACTAGACGGAATGCGTTGCACGTTTCTACGGGACCCAGAACTCACCCCCCTCCCACTATAAAAAAGAGTGATTCCTGGTAAAATTTTCTCTAGTATCACTCGACCTATTGCTTTGATTTTGCTTCCTCACTACCGAAGGTAGGAAACTTTGTGCTCGTGATTGAAGTCGAAAAAAGTTGTGTCCTCCGAAATCAAAATTTCCACTTGCTTCTTGCGTTTCAGAGCTTGCTGATCAATTTTTGTTCGGTGCCTCTCTGTCTGTCTGTATAACAAGCTTTATAAAAAAGGTCTTCTGTCCTTAAATTGGTTTTTTTTATTAAACTCCAATGTTTCTCCCCAGGAACTAGGACTTTTTTTGTGGTGATTTTATCATCTTCTTCATTTTTTATCAATGCAATGTCCAAAAATGAAATTCTTCCGCCATTTTCTTCCTCTACTGTTAACTGGAGAGCAGGACAGTAGCTATTGAAACAAGTGAGGATGTCTGGTATAATGACTGGATCAAGTATAATTATGTTGTCATCAACATATTTCTTCATTATTCGGATTTCGTCGCCAAATTTACTTTTAATTAGAATGAATGTTTCCTCCAAAACGATGTCTCTCGTGATAGGATTGAGCGGATTCCCCATGACTAATCCCATTGTTTGCAAATACACTTGATCCTTCCAAATGAGGAATGAATTGACCATGCAATAATTCAATGCATCTAGGAACGTTTTTTTCTGTTTGCTGGAAAGAAACGTTGGTGTTTAATTAAAAAAAAAAAAAAAAAAAAAAAAAAAAAATCAATGACAGAAGGCCTTCTTTTATAAAGCTTGTTATAATCTGAACTGTCCGAATAAAGAAATGTCTGTCTGTATGTCAGTCTGTCTGTGGTAAATCCTTGTCACACCCAAAAATATACCAAGTTTTAGTTCGATTCCGATGATATTCTCAGGGATTGTGCGGGTTAGCTCCTAGACAGTGCCCCATATTTTTCAATGCCATCGAATCAACAGTAGCCTGTGTGCATCCGATTTCTCTACATCTGTTATCCCAATTTCGTTCAAACTCAGTCGGTAGTTGAGTATATGTTCTAGAAAAATTTCCCATAAATTATATCATAATTGGAAGAGTAATATCCATTGCGCGTGCGCGAAACAAATATCGATGATACATGCAAAACAGCGAGTCTAATGGAACGATTTTGATGAAATTTTGGGGGATTGTGCTCCCAGAAGAATTTATGTATGTATGAAAAATTGTTAAACATTAGGATGAGTTTTAGAATGCCTCGAAACGTAGTTTTTAAATGAAATTTTTTTGAAAATTTTGATTTTATGAATTTTTGGAGCAATATCTTCATTTCCTACAAAAATTTACTGAAACTACCCACTTATAATGATCCAAACTTCCTGGTACCGAGGCAACCAAAGTAAGCGGGACCTATTATAATCAGTTTATTTATTTTATTTATTTTTATATTCGGTAAAACGTTTTACTAACTCATCACTACTACCTCCCGTCACATAATAGGTCCAGGAATATTCAGAATCTTTTAATAATAAACCTTTTAAGGAATGAGTAAGTACCTACCGAACACCTATCTGATTAGTATCGCTGTAAATAAGAGTTTAAAACTAATATCGAGTAATACTCTGTCACTCCAAAATACATGTCAATTTGCGGATTAAACTGCTGGCCACGATCGGAAACCCCATTCAAGTGGATTCATTTACATAAACCCCAGCTTACTTGTTCCAAACGATCACCTCAGTCTGACCGCTGGTCGATTCCAGCTCCATTATGCCCTGTACCGCGGTTGATTTGTTCTTTAGCCAGTAATATCCACTCCGACTGGTTGGTAGTTCGTCCATTTGTTCGTATGTTGTCCGTTCATTAGTTAGCTATCAGAGTGTGTAATGAAATTTGATTCAAATTGATTCAGCATTGGAACTAATTACGTTTCTGTTACATTAGAGAGAGTATACATGCAAAAATATCTAAACACTACTTCCAAAACACGTTCAGAATTATTTTTGATGTTTTTCCACATCATAATTTTTCCTTCCTAGTCAACTAGGTAACGGAAGCTTTGTGGTCACTTGTGAACACTAAGTCCTTTTTTGACCTTCAAAATCCAAATTCTCATTCGCTTTTTGATTTTGCGAGCCTTGAAATGAAGTAAATGTGAGGTCTCGAATTTGTCTATCGGTCAGTATATCCGCAATAGGTAGAAAATCCTTATTATTGTGTATCCGATCTGGTCTGCTGGAATATCGCGGATCATTACCTATTTTGTACGTTGGATATGAAGTTTATCGAATCTGGAACCAAGAAAGTTTCTCCTTGTGCTTGCGCAAACGGCAAATATCTGTAACAAGTACAGCTCTCTCTCATTATCACTTGCTGTCAATAGGGGGGGGGGGGGGGGGGTCTGATAGATAGTGTGTAGTTGGTCTTGAATGCTTCTTTTGGAGTTTTTTTTTTTTTTTGAGTTTACCCCCGCCCTGAGAGTTATTCCATTTACATCTTTTGGAGTTTTAGAACAAACCTAGTTTCTGCCCATTCACAAAACAGCACAGCTATACCTATGTTGTTCAATAGCATATACTAGGCCATTCCGACACAGAGGTATATGTTGTGGTAGGTAGTCTTTCCATTTGAAAAATATCCATGCGCGTCTGTGGTATGATCACCTCATGCTTTCTTGATGTCCCGACTGTCTTCCTTATTATTTCTCAAGGAGTGTGCCTGGGATCGCCCCCGTGGAGGTACCAAATTTAGCGTGAAGGTTGATGGGGACATTCATCTTTTCATATCCTATCCTATTCTTTTGAAACTTAGAATCACCTTCCTTATCTTGAAATTTCCAATTCTCGTGTGTCACGTTCATGTGTTCATGCTTTGGTGACGTGGAGTTAAGTCTGCTACATTCAATTTCTGGGACAACCCGTATTCCTATACCTAAAACGACCAATCTAGTGTTTTTGAAAACGTACTTATAATGAGTTTTGGCCAATGTTAAAAATACCATTTCATCTGTTTTTCTTTCCAGTAAGGTCAGTCACTGCATTATTTAAACACTTATAAATTCCCCCTCCCCCTCATCATGATTAAACAAGAGCTATAGGAATTAAGCTCACTACCAAGTGAATTTATTTATAAATGTGTAGAGTAGCTACAGTACACGTCCATGCTACTACTACTTGTCAATCATCTTCATACTCGTACTATGACTGAATTATACTCATAGACATAATAACAGATCTATGGATTAAAAATAATGAACCATTCTCGACGTGGAATACCAATTCTTCTGACTTCATACGGCCCCTTTTGAATATTGTCGGAAGAGTTAAGTTAAGGAGTTAATTCAGATTCAGCACTAATCCCTTAAAGAACAGTAGTGAGATAACTAAGCAGATTAACTTATAGGATTGATTCGGGATCCTTCTTGGTTGAACTGGTCTCTAATGATTCCAATATAATGTTTTAATCTGTATATGTTTGTTTCAGTCCAAACGTGTGTGGGCAGAGAACGGTTCGGCCTTACTGCTGTCCGGGTTGGCAAATCAACATTAGCAGTGGTCTCTGCATTATTCGTAAGTTGACAGATCATCCCATTATTCCAAGTTTAGAGTTTCCGTCAGAATCGCTATTGAAGAGACAAAAGAGTATAATAAAATACTGGAAGTTCTTACACGCAGATAGTTATTAGACTTACCTATACTAAGAATGAGTAGCTAGAAAACCTAGTTTTGTTATGATGTTATGTTCTAAAATCGTACTCAACGATTGGTCTAAAGGAGTTCCTCCGGGATGACTCGTTTATAAAAAAACAATTTTATATTTAAAAAATTGTCTCACTGATGAACCCCAGTGTCTGGGGAAAAACGTTGGAGATAATAAAAACCAATATAAGGACCGAAGGCCTGTTTTTGTAAAGTCTTGTGTATTGTCTGTAGATGTCTGCTCATCCATGTAACAAGCTTGATTCCCACATTTTTCATTCGATTTTGATGATATTTCCAGGGAATGTGCGAGGTAGGCTGTTGATGGTCTCCTATTAGTTTCATTGTGCCCAGAAAAATAAATCTCTCTGCACATGCGCAAACATAAATTCCATGAAGCATCATTTTCTCACACCCAGGTGACCAATGAAAAAATTGAGGATACCTAGTTGGTGAATGACGATTTGATCATCCCATATCAATGTCAACACAACTGTACTATCAGTAGCTGCTGCAAATGCACGAATGTGAAATCCTTGTAACAAGCCTAACTTCTGCAGATTTCATCCGTCTTATTAAAATTCAAAGGAATGTCTTTTGCTCATGCGTATATCTGGTATCTATCAAGTTTCAAATCGTCATTGCTCAATTCACCGTTCATGATGTGTTACTCTACATCTTGATTTAATATTTCCACTTCAGGCGGCGGCCTCTCTTATTATTATTTAAACATTTAAATTTTCAATGATCTATGCATCCATGTTACGTGTACGATAAAGCCTATGTGACACACCAAATTTGGCTGCCTCTTTTTTATTAATTTTATTACACATAGGTATCCTGAATAAATTGTAAACTATTTGAGTTTGAATGGTGAATAAAAATACGGATCTTTACTCGCTTCATTTAAATAGAGAGAACAAAAATTGCGGTATAGGGAGTGGTTGGCTGTCGAAGGCAGGAGCAAGAGGTACCAAACGCATTTGAAATTTTTGGTAACTTACTTGTCATATAATATGATCGTTATTATTATAATAGTGTTAGACGAATTTATTCTATCTCAGTGTTGTTATTAAAATTTCCTACAGCTGTTTGTCCGAGAAGATGCGGCGCTAAGGGTAGATGCGTCAAGCCGAACAGATGTCTCTGCGAAAACGGTGCTCTGTCGTCTTCTTGCATCAATAAGTCCGGCATTTCGCATACACGACCTTCATACAACGGATTGGGAACTTCAGTCAATGGTAAGTTGTGTGAAAATATTTTCTTCTGCTATGCATGGCATTGTAAGTCGAAAAAAAGTTCCACCATTGAGGCATTAGATGTGGGAGTCACACGAATTCCACGCATGCTTCTCGTTCTCCTGGCCTCAAAGAACCTACTGATCACATTTGGAACTATGTGGAAACAAGTCCATTGTATCCATTATATATATCCACCACTTTGCCTCTAAGAAATTTGAAAACTTTCATAAGCCGTCAGTTTGTTGTTAGTCTGGTATCTGAATTTTTGCGTTCAAAGATGAACAAGCATATGGTAACTAGGAAGGTAGTCCTGCTAACTAACTTTCAGTGAAATCAAGTCCTGTTTATCCTAGAGCGCTAGAATTCTGTACACAACCTTTTGGAGACAACTAGAAGCGATTAAGATGAAGACTAGGGAGTCTGATCAGCTGTGTGACCAATAAACCTAAGAACATAACTTCTGTCTTGTCCATTCTAGAAATTCGGTACCTACGTAGCCTCTTGGAGTCAACAAGAAGTGATTGGGAGGAAACCATTGCGGTCAGACCAGCTGTGTGAGCACTAAATTTTTTCCTGTTCATCTTAAAGTGCTGAACTCGGTACTCAGCCTCTTGTTGACCATTTTTGGTCCTTGGTGGCAGTAATTCTTGTGAGCCAACTCGAATTCCGTCTTTGGAAAACTGATGATCAGTAGTCTTTAACAAGTAATAATGTACTACTCCACCTCCATTGTGGCTTCCATGGTTTGTGGGCCGCAATGTGCGTGGGATGTATTGACATAGTAATGGTAAAGACTTGAAACATGTTTTTTAAAATCTGAAAACTCAAGTAGAAGCGTCTCATCAAAAACGGAAAATATTCAATATTTTCCGCTGAAAAAGCGTGTATAACAAGATGCAAAGGAGAACTATACCTGCCGCGTTGAAGCTGAAGGTTTTAAAACTTTCAGGATACAATTTAGTACCTACTTGACAGTTGAAATATAAAATTTATGGTTTCTGACTGTAGGGTACGTACTTTCTATTCAATGACTACAGGGATAGGGAAAACCAATACTGGTTTGCGGATTTTTAGTTGAGATATTTGTGTCACATTATTTAGGTGACACACAAATGCATGGTGGAATGTATTGAATTTACTTCGTCTACTTCTATGTGCGAAAACGTTGACAAGAATTATAATCAGTGCATGTGCCAAAAAGGAATGTGATAACTGTTGACAGTGACAAGGGTTTTTGAAATTTGTTTTATCAACATTCAAGCCAATGAGGAATTACAAAAGCGTATTCCATGGTAAAACGAAAACGGACGAAAACCACCATGCTCTTTTACATATTTACTACACATTGTTTTGGATTGTTTATTCAAACGTTGAAGTTGGAAACAACAAATCTTAAAGCAAGCATACATTTCAATTTCTATCCGATTTCTCAGGGATTATGCGGGTCGGGATCCACATAAATATCATTGATACGTACATAATAATTTCTAAATATCCCCCCTGACAAGGATTTAACTCTTTTTTAATATTTTTTGCAGCTTTGGAAGGTGCTCCACAGCTCCATAAGAAGTCTGCCGATACCCACGAGAAGCCGAGTGACGCGTGCCACTACCCCTGCCTCAACGGGGGGAAGTGTGTGGGCGGGAAATGCTCTTGTAAACCCGGCTACACGGGGGAAGCTTGCAGCGAAGGTAAGCGAGCTCTGAGGAACTGATTTGTATACGGGAAGCCACCGTAGGAGTGGCCCCAATACCCGTCTCGCCGCCTCGAAACGGATAGTTAATATTTATACCTACGAATGGCTACCTACTCGTATAACTAGCTTCATTATTATATGCGACGGCAATGCCATGTAAGAATGGTAAAGGGTGATTGATGGCGAATGTCAGTATCCAGAAGGGAAAACCTTCGTGATTGAGATAAAGCTTGGAACATATGCAAATACCATTGTCCCCGAACTAGAGGAAAAGTGATATCTCCTTCTGCCGGAGATGTATGTTCTGTCAGCATATTACGTAAGAATTTGGTTGGAGAATGGGCCGACCATGATCGCTACCTACTTTTTCCTTACCTTGGGTTGACATGCTGATTGAAATCTAGGTTGTCACGTTAACGGAAATCGTAATGTTGTGTGCTTACCTGGTCTTTGCGAGCTTGTGTATCAAAGCCGATCACGGACCTTCATTCGGTTCATTTGTTCAGGGTAAATGCTTAGTTATACATCAATTATTGCTATCGATTACTCGTGATAAATATATCCTTCATTTACACTGGTGCTCCATCATAAATACCAGCCAAGCGAAATAAAAGGTATCTCAGTCTATTTTGCTATGATCAAAGGGATATTTCACCTTTATTTCTACTAACCACACTAAGGAGACTATTATAGCATAGTGTCAGTACCTACGTACCTACCGAATATTATACATGCATCACGCTTTTTGAAATCAAAAAAGGAACTACCAACAACTACTAACCCATACATTATATCTTGAACACTGTTACGATCTTCTTATTACAAGGCGAGTAGAAGGCAAACAGTGATTTGGCCCTCAATATTTTCGAAGAAACACAATCACTATTAACTGTTTTTCGTAAACGTCAAAAAATATTAAATTACTTCATCAAAAGGAGTATAGAGCTGAATAATTTATAATAGTTAAGTTATATATATTAATTCGATTCCATTTATAACAATCATGCCTTGTTGATTTCTAGCTATATGCAAAGAAAGCTGCCTAAATGGAGGAAGATGCATTGCTCCTGATAAATGCGCTTGTATCTACGGCTACACAGGGAAGAGATGCGAAGCTGGTATGAGATTATCGTTATTGTGATGACTCATTGTGTAGCTATCAGCTCTAACATTAGTTTTATAACTCTAGCTATTTTCAGTTACAATCATCTTCGAGCATAATTCATGAATCAGCTCTAGGTACTGATTCGTAATTTTTATTTTTCAATTGGTGTGCGACTTCCATTAGTTAATGACATGTCAGTCATGAGAATCGAGTAGTTCATGAGCGTCATTACTACCTTCGTACTATCTGCCCTTTCTTCTCTAAATTATTTCACGTATTTTATTCTTGTTTGCAGATTACCGAACTGGTCCGTGCTACACTAAAATCGAAAATGGACTATGTCAGTCGCAACTCCCCGGGGTCGTCTGTACAAGAAATCTTTGCTGCGCCACCGTGGGTAAAGCTTGGGGACACCCTTGTGAGATGTGTCCCAACAACCTTCCATGCGAAGAAGGCCATTTGAAAAACATTCACAGCGGACAGTGTGTGGGTATGCAACCATGAACTACTTATAATATAATAACTATGAACCCCTTTGAACGTTTATTCGTACGAATGTCTCTCTGGAATTGAATACGACTCAATCAATATTCGTTAAATTTGCTTCGTTTATTAAGCACTTATGTTCAACGTAATGGAATATATTTTTAGTCTGTTCAACAGGATAGAACTATTTTAAACTTAAAGGCGCACTGACAAACTGTGAGCAATTATTTGTAACATCTAAGTGGCTGCAGCAATTCAGATGATATCTTCCTCTCTTAATCTTTTAGGGAATGTGTAGGCTAGGACGGTTAGATTTACCTTTAATGTTTATAGGAAATTGACAAACACGGTCCCATCTGTACTATCTAGGCTCAATTTACCGATTTTCTCTAACGTAACGTATCTTGTTCCTGGAGAGCAGCATAAATAGATCCTTATGCCAAATTATTTACGTATCTTGAAAAATGATGGAAAATTACTCAGTCTTAACAGCTGATAAAACGTCTAGCCTATTTGTCATTGGGTACTAAAATTTGAAAAAGAGCCTTGTGTATACTGTTGAGAAACGATGTTGTCAGTTGATCACTAACATCAACTGAGCTCTAAGGCTAATTTATTTTACATTTTACTCACAATGCGAGAATTCGAAATAGAGTTTTTTCATGGTTATTGGGTAACATTATGTGATTTCCTGGAAAACATTGTAATGGCCTTTGAATATAAATAACCACTCGGAGACTACATATAACAACCGTAGAAACATATCGCTGCCTGTTCCCTCATTCATAACGTGTCAAATGACAATGAATTTGAATCTTTAATAATATTTATATTAACATAACTAATAATAAATCAGACGATAATGAAGGTTTTTGTGCACCATCAATAAAATTCCAATCGCTTGCTTGAAAATTATTTATGAAAAACCACACATTACGTTTTTTATTTTATTTTTCAATTTTTTTTTAATTTTGATTATTTGTTTACCTTATTTTTCAGCAGCGTCACTGTGAGATTTTGTGTTCTTGAAATAGAGATTTTCATCTCTATAAAAATTTCAACTACTTTCTATGCAACATAAATACATTGTTCAGGCTGCATTGGAACAAGATAAATTAGGTCCATATTCAAAACGGATTTCTCTGGCCGGATTTTTCGTAAAAATAGAAAGAATAGATACTAAAATTATTCCATCCACATTCAAGTAATATGCAACCCCCCCCCCCTCCCCTCCCACCCATTCTTCTTTTCTGCTTTCTGCTGTTCAACTTCTATTGATTTATTCTAGACTCAAGTACATGGACTTGAATAAAATGGTGATTCATTGTCTTCAAGAAAGTATGATTTCATAATCATGTCAGAACAGAATAAAGACATCATAATAAAGTACTTGTCGTTAGAAGTGGCTGAAATTCTAATTAACTGACCAGTGAAGAAATGCAGATAAATTTGTTGTGTGTTCTAGATATCAACGAATGTGAGGCGATTCCTGGACTTTGTCAAGGCGGGAAGTGTATCAATACCGTCGGATCTTTCAAATGCGAGTGCCGAGCGGGGTACGCCAGGGATCTCGAAAGCAATGCCTGCCGAGACATCGACGAATGTGACAATAACGAAGACATCTGTGAAAATGGCAGATGCGTTAACACAGTCGGCAGTTACTACTGCATCTGCGATCCTGGTTTCATCACGAACCGAGACAACACAGGTTGCACAGGTTCGTCAGATTTATATTCCTCCTCAGTAATAAGTTGTCATTATGTGATGGAATAAGAGATTCTTGACTGAGTGAGGGAGATGAACTAAATATTGGCAGTAATCCTCATTTATCAGTAATCCTCACTAAAATACTTTTGTCCTCAGGGCCTTATGAGAAATCTAAAAATAGTGGTATTGTCATTGGTGAAGTGCGCAATCAGCGGACAGTCTTGGTGCTAATTAGTGGGTTATATTATGCAAACAAACAAATTTATATCACGATTTACGTAATACGTGGTCATGTTGTAGATATGGTCCATATATCGTGGTCAGGTGACAAAATTCCGTAGCTAAGCTGTGGATCGCACCAGATAGATGGTTTATAAAAACTTTGTAATAAAAACAAGAGCATTAAATAGGGAATAGGAGATGTAGGGAATTTTTTAGTATTTAGTATGTAGTACTCCAAGTATGGTATTTAAGTCTGCTACTTAATCTGCTTTAACCTACTTTAATTTTGATATAATGCTATGCATTATAGAGTGGAGGTTAATTGCAAGGTATTGTAAGAGTATGAACATAAAAAGTCAATCAAACAAATGAATGCTGATACCTAATATATTTAGTTCTTCACCCCTACCAAATACTGAAGAAAGAAAAATCAATTATTTAGAACGGCTCTACGGTAAAATAATTGTTTGAAGGGCTTTTATGTTTTTAATGAAAGAAGTTATAGGTTTTAATTAAGTCAGCCCCAGCGTCCTTTTTTATTTTACCTCCACCAGATTGAACCTTGATTTGTGTGTATGGTTTACTTTAATTTCAGTAGACAGCCTTACAACATGCTAGTTATTCCAATATTTACTGTATACATACAAATAGTGCAATTTTATATATATTTTTTTATTTGTTAATGTTGACATGATGTGTTGCAGATGCTAGACAAGATTACTGTTACACTTCTTACAGACGAGGAGGTTCTTGTCGAGACGCCCTGTCTATGAGGCTTTCAAAACGAGACTGCTGCTGTGGCGTGAATATGGGGAAAGCTTGGGGTGGCGACTGTGAAGAGTGCCCAGTGCAAGGGGAAAGTAAGTGAATTAAATTATTTCCGTTAGAATCTCTTTAAGATTCTTTGATCAATACCTCCGGATGTTTATTAGTAGAACTGTTGAGAACAAGTGAAGCCCCAAAAAATTTGTACAGCAGCTATTGAAAATAATGTATCTTCGTTGGCACTAAATAGTTTCTTTACCTAGTTAGTTTTCTTAACTTCCGAGATATAAAAACAAAACTGTTCGGAGTTTCATTTTCTTTACTAAAAAAACACGATTTAACCTTAAAAAACATTGCCGACTGAAATGTATGTACCCAGGCACTCATGTCTAGCATTATGATAAATTCAAAAGATATAATGGACACAATGGCATTTTCTTGATCACACAGTATGATTTGTTAATTCTGAATTTATTATTCTTTGATTTCGATTCTATAGTTTGAATAAACTGGTTCCTTATCCTATTTATTTGTTTTTCCATAGACTTGATCATTTGGCCTGGGGCTAAGAATGCTTGGAACTCATGCCATGCTTAGAGTGTGATAAAAAACAAAAATACCCTTGACAGTTGGAATGCACTTGTAACTCTCACGATTTCCTTTTTGGACAGTTGGGTACGTTCGCCTCTGCGGGGAAAGAATACCAGGATCGGATTACACGGTTGGACCGAAAGACAGAGATGGATTCCCGACTAAGAGCGGCGGTGGGAGCGATCGAGATATCCAAGATTTCGATTACGACGGTCGCATGGTGAACGTGGACGAATGCGGTCTTCGGCCCGACATCTGTGGGGGCGGTCAATGCACGGACACTCCCGACGGGTACAGCTGCAAGTGTTACCCGGGATACGAGCAGGGCCAGACCCAAGTGTGTGAAGGCTAGTTACTTAGCAAAAGAATATTCGTGTATCTTTTATTCTGGTACTCCTAAAAGTTGTTTCTTGGTAATGCTCGTATAATACGATATTTTCTATTACAGATGTCGATGAATGCAAGCAAGGTTTCTGTGTGGGCGGGAAGTGTTTCAACTCACCTGGGAGTTTTCAGTGCACTTGCCCTCCTGGGTTTGACGTCTCTTCGGATGGTAAAAGATGTTTAGGTAAGATAATATTGTTGTAATTCTGCTATATGTACAAAATATGTTCACTTTGAAAGTTAGAAGCCTCATCAACAATAGTTAGTTGAATATTGATTTGAAAAAAAACCATCATTTCCGATCAAACATAATATTACTGTACAGTAAATAAACTCATGAAATGATTTCCTAGTAGTTTGGTGGTTCTTTGATGGCTTCGTTGGAAGAACAAATAAAAGCTGAAATGAGAGCAATGGTTGAAATGGTAGGCAACACCTTGTGCCTAAAGACTAAACAGTGATGAACGGAAAATACGATTTTCTCCTCCATTTCAAATTTTAGCTTCATAAAATTATCATTTACGTACCTTTCGGAGGAATCCGTCGTCACTAGCTAGTCGAGTACTACCGGGAGCGAGGGCTTTCGATGCAAAGACATCATCATCAGGATGTCAAAACAGTACTGATGAAGGTCAGTCGGTCTGTCACTTTTATTGCTCAAATTTCATTACATCTTAACATAATATAATACGATAGATAGGTAATTTAAGAAAATTCGCTCATACGATCATGCTGTATGACAGGAACTTTCAAGGGTAAAACTTGTTAGTTTAAGAGTAAAACTCGGTTGTAAAGGAGTTGGAGTGATCTGCGAGTGTTACCATTCGATTCAGCGTGAAAAAATACGTGGAAACCGGCCCCAAACTAGTATTTTCTTAAGGGGGTCATTTTTCACAAAAAACCTCGATTTCACAGAAGAAAACCACGTTTTCCAGCATGCTAACATACTTTCCTCCCCCAATTAACAAATTTAAAAAAAAAAAAAAAAATTGACAATACCGTTGGGAAGCTGGGATTGTGATGCAACTTTTAGGATTACAGCATGAAAATTTCCATCCAGGACGTTTCGAGAAATTTATAGAAAGTAAACATTTTCGGAATTCAACAAATTTTTCACGTAAGGATTATTTTTCACCCGTTCATTCCATTCACAAATTTTCAAAAAGCCATTTGAGAGATAGTAAATCTTACACTTTTTTCAACGGTAGGTATAATCAGATTTGAGTTTCGACTGAAATTACAGGGAGTTTTTAGTGACACAAAGTCGGAAAAAAAAATCTTAAAAGTGAAAAAAGTGGTCTTTAGCGTGAGTTGAAAAATATATCTTATAGACAAAAAAGTCACAAATTAGTGGTAGATTCGAACTCTAGCCGATGGTGCGCCCGAAAGTGCGACACCCTGTATATAAAGTGAAAGACCTACAGGCTGACGTCAGTAATGCGAAAGCGTTCGGCCCCGGTACTCGACTTGCTAGTGACGACGGATTCCTCCGAAAATGATAATTTTACTATTACTACAAGCGGAAAAAAACCCTTTAGAATTTAGCTTTATCGGTTGAATATCAAAAAATTACACATCTCTGGAGACCACAGGACAACGGTATCACTTGCCTCTTGTGTGAATGTATGTCGTTTCGCACTTACTTGTAATTTTTTCATGACGTTATTACATGGAAATTTTTGGAAAGAAGGTGCCTTAAAAACGTATTCTTGACTCCCAAACATTTCCAGTTAAAACTCAAATCTGACTATACCGTTGAATAGAGCGTAAAATTTCCTGTCTTGATAATGACTTTTCAAACTTTTTTAAAATGGAATGATCAGGTGAAAAATAATCAGTGAGTGGAAAAATTGTAAAATTCCGAAAATGTTGAAAGGAAAAGAAATTCATCAGAAAATGTTTCTAAGGTTTTTTCTTTAGGCGAACGCAGGTGTGAGGTCCTTCTCGTATGCCGTCCATTCAGCTATCTTTCCACTAGTGATGCGCCCACTTCCCCTTCAGATTGCACCTTTTTCGAAAGCTCTCGTTGAGCTGTTTTAGTTAATGGATGGATCTAGTAATAGTGGAATCTCAATTTACACAAGAGTGAAACAATCATGATTATATTAATTGAGAAGGGTGCAAGGTCTACCAAAATCAAAAATCCCTGAAATAAATAGGTATAACGCCTTCAACATAATAAACTGGGTTGTAAAAAACCCAACGAATAAATTCATGTAGGTATATCTTTCCTGTTTTGACTTCCAGATCACGACGAGTGCACCCAGAACGGTATGTGCGCCAATGGCATCTGCATCAATATGGATGGGTCCTTCAAATGTAAATGCCGAAATGGATTCGTTCTCTCCCCGACAGGTCATTCATGTGTCGGTAAGTTGAGGGAACATTTAAACCAAAATAATGAAATTCACTTGAAGTTTAGAACTGATAGAAGGCCCCGTTGATTAGGTATTCCATATGTATTGAGTGTGACAATTTTTCACTGCACTGTCTAATTCATCTTTGATAAAGTAACTTGATAAGATTCGGTCAAAGTACTTCTATTGACCATGTTCTTTTTGATACTCAATATTTCCTAGCAATATTTGACTCTCCCAATCGCACTCATTGTACCACAAGTCTGAATGATGAATGGAGTTCAAAAGAGTATAATTACGTACCAAGAGTGTATGGTAAATTTCTCATTATGGCTTGACATCCAAGAATATTTGATATATGCTACAATGTGTCGGATTAGCTCACATGAGACCTTTTATCTACTCCCATTTTTAGGACGTCCCTCTGAAGCTAGGATTAGTCTATAGAGAGATGACCTATTGAAATTAACCCAGGGAGTGTGGGACAGATCAGAAAAAATCACATACTAATCCATTCCAGGCCACTCTAAGACCGAATCCTGGGAAAAAGGTGTATGTGTGTGTGTGTGTGTGTGTGTGTGTGTGTGAGAGAGAGAGAGAGAGAGAGAGAGAGAGAGAGAGAGAGAGAGAGAGAGAGAGAGAGAGAGAGAGAGAGAGATAGAGAGAGAGAAATTTTGACGACGCCACCCAGACTACAATTTTCAATCGATTTTTGCGATTCTTATTTTGTGCGTTTTCAATTTTAGCTAGTTATGCAACGAACCTTGTGAATTTCGGATTCGCTCTCATAGTGGGGGGTGGAGGGGGTAACTTCCGATCTTTTAAGCGCTGCCCACGCTAAAAATCTCGACATATTTTCATTTTCATGATTCTTATTTTTTTCATTAAGAATTTGATCTAGTTTTGGACCGTATATCAGGAGTTTCAAATTTCATTATAAAATGAGTAATACTTATAATTGATCTCATCAGATTTTCGCGATTATTTTCATTTATATTTCAGTTTTTATTCAACTATGAATTCGGTATAGTTTTGAAACGTATATCAGAAGTCTCAAATTTTATTATGCAAAGAGATGAATGGAGGGGGTATTAGTACTGAACTGTGTTTTTTTAACTGTAAAATTTTCGTGATTCTTCTTTTGTTTAATAATGAATTCGGTATAGTTTTGAAACATATGTCAGGAGTATCAAGTTTCATGACGAAAGGGGTGAATGGAGGGAGTAATAGCAATAAAATGGGATGTTGTTACTATTCTGATCTGATTTCATTGTTTGTTTTTATCATTTGTTCGATCCAGATTTTAGTCAAGTTATGCAACTTTGGAAATTCCAAATATACTGTTGGAGGAGGGGTGAATGAAGGGCCCAGTAATTCTGAGAAATCTTTTTTTTTTCTCTCGTTTTTTTTTTTTTTTAATTTCATCAAAATGGCATACAATCTATTCATAGGGACTTCCCTGTAATGAATGAACTACTTACCAATATGTTTATAGGACGTCCCTCTGAAGCTAGTTTTTTAGCTTTGTGTCCTCTAATGAGTCCATCCATCCTCAACCTCTAGCTCATATTTCTGGCCAATGGAAATAGAGCCGAACCCAATATTATTGCCTGATGTTTTTCTTTTTAGAATTGAACTATGATTTTACTAGACCTGTTCCGTTTTTATTATATCTGCCTACTAATAAAGATCATCATATCCACTGTGTTGTTTTTTTAGACACAGACGAATGCTTGGAGAATCCCAGAATATGCCTTAATGGACGCTGTGAGAACACTCCGGGCTCCTATCGTTGTGTCTGTCAACCAGGCTTCACTCTATCTGCGGATGGATCATTCTGCATGGATACAGACGAGTGTTCGAAAGGGATGTGCAATAATGGAAGATGCATTAATATGGAAGGAACATTCAAATGCCTATGCGACTCAGGCTTTAAATTATCACCCGACAACAAAAACTGCATCGGTAAGTAGAAAGTGCAATCAGTAGATTGATACATTAGAAGACTGAATCATTATGATAAATTAAATAAATCCCTAACTTGTACTTATACGTTTGTGTAATATGCCATTAACACAGATTTAACTGTGGCCAGATATCGACGAATGTCAAAGCCATACTCCGCCCTGTCAGAATGGTGATTGCAGAAACACAATCGGAAGCTTTACGTGCGACTGTCAAAGAGGTTTCAACCTTGGACCAGACGGAAGATCGTGTGTCGGTATGTTTTTTTTTGAAATGTAACATATTATATCTCACATCGGCATGCAGTGTTACATCTCCAATTTTGCAACTTTCCAGTAATCGTTGCTGAAAATCACAGTTTTTGTCACCTGTACAGTGCAGTCTCATATGCATTTTATGTTGTTCGTTTGTCTCTTAACCTATCAATAAGGCATTGTTCTTGCTGATTCGCCTGCTTTTAATGTTTTTTTAGGTCTCTGACTATTTGAAAAAGTAGGTATAACATTCTGCAATTAACTGAAAATCATAGAAAGGAACATATGTAACAGTCTACGATTAGGTACCTGAAAACCGTAGAAAAGAACGTATGTAACAGTCTGCAATTACCTGAAAACCATAGAAAAGAACATATGTAACAGTCTGCGATTACCTGAAAACCATTGGGAAAAAAAGATATGTAACAGTCTGCGATTACCTGAAAACCATTGAAATTTTATAAAAACGGTCTGTAGCATACCGTTTTAGCAGCTCTCACGCGGTGATTTTTTTGAAATACACTTGAAATTCTCTTCAAGCATGAAAGAAGATGTATTTTGGAACATATGAATTTGAAAATCTCAAAATCGAATTTTTGGGAGATGTAACACTCTGCGAGCCGACGTGCGATATTTGAATAATATATATAGATGTATTACC
Source organism: Adelphocoris suturalis (assembly GCA_030762985.1). Lineage (NCBI taxonomy): Eukaryota > Metazoa > Arthropoda > Insecta > Hemiptera > Miridae > Adelphocoris > Adelphocoris suturalis. Next base: position 104,850,517 of record CM061043.1, read on the forward strand.
TAATCAAGAAAGTCGTTCGAATGAGATCCAACTCAATAGTGGGTGATCATAATTTGATTTATTACGGGCACACATCAATATATTTTCTTATCTTTACTATAGACACACGTCGTGAGCTATGCTACGCAAAAGTTGAGGACGGACAATGCAGCAGTCCATCAATAACACCAGTGTCCAAATCAAGCTGCTGTTGCTGTGTTTCTTTCGCAAACCAACCGATGGCTTGGGGGACATCCTGCCAGATTTGTCCTTTGCCCGGAACAGAAGAGTTCAAGCAACTTTGTCCACATGGTCCTGGAATGACAAATGCCGGAATCGGTATGTGATCAGTTTTATTACTTTTATAATAATCGACACATAATAATTCCACCATATCAATATCGTTCGATTTTTTAGACATCAACGAATGTGCACAGAATCCCGACATTTGCCAAAATGGAGCTTGTGAAAACCTTATGGGAACCCACAGGTGTGTTTGCAATCCTGGATTTGAAGAAGATTCCACAGGGAAGCAGTGTGTAGACATCGACGAATGTAAGGTTGACATGAATATTTGCTATGGCGGGCAGTGCCGTAATACACCGGGCAGTTTTCAAGTAGGTTATCATACTACTGAATAAAATAAACCAATACAAGTGAATGCATATACATACGTGATCAACTTTGAGGCACATCATCTTAAATATTTCTATGTTTTTCAGTGTATCTGCCCAACAGGGACTCAGCTAAATGTAATCACTCACGCCTGCGAAGATGTTGATGAATGCAGGGAGTTGGGAAGTGACGCGTGTTTCAATGGGCGTTGTTACAACACATTTGGTTCTTATACCTGTGACTGCGAACCAGGATCGATTCTAGATCATACTGGACGAATATGTATAGGTAATTACCATTTACTTAGCCGTTGTCAATTAAATCTTTAATTCACTACTATGTCGTAGAAAAAATTATTAAAAATCTGTTGAATTTTGTTGTTGCATCTTTCGACATTTTTTTTTTTTTTTTTTTTTTTTTTTGTATTTTTCAGACAATCGAAAGGGATCTTGCTGGACTAGGTTGGTTGGAGGCCGTTGTGAAAGCAACTTGCCACAGCTTACTTTGAAATCCGAATGCTGTTGCTCAGTGGGCTTAGCATGGGGCAGCCCTTGTGAACCGTGTCATCTAAGAGATTGTGATTGTCCAAAAGGCTACGCCAAGGTAATTTTACGTATAAAATCAACCAAATAATATATCATTTCAGGAAATTATGCCTCGCAGCATGAATCTGTTAGAACTTTCCCGCCTGAAACTAACAATTTATATTTAAAAAAAAGTCTATCAACTATTTAACGTACGTTTGTCCTATCACAAGCTTTACAAACTAGTACCTAGTTATTATCCATACTGAAATCTAATACGAACTGAAATATGAATTTAATCTCGTTAGTACTCGTAACATCAGACCACGTAGTAGTAGGTACCAGTTCTGAACGTTCCTACATCGCCTATACCGCAAGACAGGCGTGTTCTGCTGGTTGTATCGACATTGTGTAGACTTCGGCTGGACGATATTGTTGAAAAGCTAGCTCAAAAGAATCTACTAGGTACCTGTTTTCCCATTCCACGTCGAATGGTGATTTTTATTTGTTCGGATAAATATAAATTATTGTTATCTTTATCCATGAACTTGTGTTTTATTTCATTCAATTACTTTTTAGCGTGATGGCAAAGTATGCAAAGATATAAACGAGTGTGAACTCAATGCTGGAGTTTGTCAAGGAGGAGGTACATGCGTTAATACTGAGGGATCATTTACTTGCATTTGCCCTCCTGGTCTTACATTAGACTCCACTGGTGAGTAATGTTTTATATTATCTTGATATTAATGAACTCTTATTCATATTGACCGCTGCTGTGGGTACCCCGCTGTTATAAAATGTGAAACAGTCGTATCTAGTATTTGAAGTTTGATATTGTCCGGTTGTGCGTCCGGAGATTAGAGCAAAGAAGATGAAGAAGAAGTAGTAGTTTGATATTGTCAAACTTCAATATATTGGCGAATGCCTTGTAAGTTAAATTCAATCCGCTTCAATGTTTAAAGATGGGATGCTTTTGAATTACCTAGTAGGCACTTGCAACAATATAGCTTGTGAAATAGCTTTTAGGCAGTCAATATTGGGTTTGCTTGTCACATAGACGTTGATAATTTTTGTAGGCATATTTCCTTGCCATTTTATGCCATAATTTACGGAGGAAGGTAGTGCATTGATGACTAAGAACCATTCCATGAAGAATACTGTTTTCAGGGACTATGTGCATTGATATGCGCCAAGAGAGCTGTTTCACAGAATTCAAACACGGTCAAGGTCAAGGCGTCGTGGAAGGGCTGTTTCCGCGAACACTCTGCTGTTGCTCTGGGATCGGAAAAGCTTGGGGTGGTCCGTCTGGAGGTGATGGATGCGAATCGTGCCCCAAAGTGGGAACTTCGACTTTCAATGAACTTTGCCCCAAGGTAATTTTACTTAAACTTCAATGAAAATGATTTAAACGTCAATGATGAACTGGTAAATTTAAAGCACAGTGAGGTGAAGGTAATTCTATTGTTAACTCAGCTGCTTACAATATTCCGCCCGTGTATACAATATGGATATTCCTAGCCGCAAGAGATTTTAATTATACACTACTTAAATTTAGATAACGTTGTACATTCCTTTGTAGATTGAATAAGTATTAAAAAAATAACATGTTGTGCGATGGTATCTACAGGGGTACAAATTTCAAGTATGTGTTATATTTCAGGGGAAAGGGTACGTGGACAAGAAGGAAATTAACGAATGTTTGGAGTTTCCCAGTATGTGCGCAAATGGACGTTGTACCAACTACCCTCCAGGGACTTTTAGCTGTAAATGCAATCAGGGTTATTCTCTGGACGCTGCAGGAATCAAATGTGTGGGTAAGATCACCGAGCAGCTTTTCCTGAGAAATATGGGGCGGTTTTAAGTTCTTTACCACTTTTAACATGTGACTCCCTCTACTTTAGTGTTTCATTTTTTTGTTCTTCGGAATTATTGGTATATAAATACAATTATTTGTACATGTGATATTCTGGGCATGAAATAACCAGAACAATAGTTTTCTGGAAAATAAGTTAATAGACAGTTAGAAGAGTTTCACGCTCTTTTGTGTTTTTGTTTTAGACATAGACGAATGCAGTATCTTGCATGGGGTTTGCGGAAATGGAACGTGTCTAAACATTCCTGGCAGTTTTGAGTGTGATTGCAAGGAAGGTTATGAGAGCACAGCCATGATGAAAGTCTGTATGGGTATGTTACCAATCTTAGTGCTCATTACGAATTAAATCAAATGGGTAGTATTGAAAATGCACGGTGATGAACTAATAAAATAATATATGAATGTAATTTGCTGTTCGAAGATTGTGTTTATAAATGATTTTGGTGTCACAGATATAAACGAGTGCGAGCGAATCCCAGGATTATGTAAAGGAGGCATCTGCAGGAATACTCCGGGAAGTTTCAAATGCGATTGTCCAGAGGGACACGAACTGTCAGCAGACAAGCGGTACTGTAAAGGTAAAGACTATTATAAACTAAAAAAATGGAAACCTATTTAACTAGTGCAATTTTAACAGTGCACTTACTGAAGTGGAAAATTCGAGCCCCAGTTCAATGAAAGAGATGTTTCTTTAGAATGACGCCTTCTGAAAATTCGGTAATTTGATTTTGGGGTAAGGTGTTTGCATCACAAATTTAATCACCAACAATTTCGCGTTGAATAGAAGATGAATAGAAGATTCAGAACTATAGACGCATGTAGAAAATATATTAACGGATCCTTTTGTTGAAGAACAAAAGATATAAAATTGCACACACAGCTTACAGTTTAGACGGAACAGTTTTAACAAAACTAAAGAAGTTCCATAACTGGTTGAGACAGAGCGGGCGAATTAACCAATTCATAATTCAGTTACCCGGAATGGATTGACCGATAAAATAGTCATCTCATAATTCTCGTGGATATCACAGATCATAGTGGGATTTTTCGTGGACGTAGAATGGGAATAATTGATGAAACACAATCAGTCGACTTAAACAATGAATCAATGTATATCATATCTCTTCAACCCTTATGTCATAATATACATTCTGTTTCGCACAGATATTGACGAATGTTCAAGGACCAGTGGAATATGTTCTAATGGAGTTTGTGAAAACATGATGGGAACCTATCAATGTGTCTGTGACGATGGGTATGAACACGCCGGAATCACATCTCACTGTGAAGGTACAAACCACGATCTTACGTTGAAATAATATGACTTCATACTTCATGAACTTCACTTGTTGATGAATTAAACTTTCATTAAAATACCATTTAATATATCGAATGTCCTAGATATCGATGAATGCGAATCAATCAATGGCGGTTGCCAAGGAGTATGTTTGAACACTCCTGGGAGTTATTCGTGCTCATGCAAGTAAGTTTTTGCTCACATTCAGAATTATCTATCAAAAAATCTGTAAAGGTGGTTGTTTCCTCAAGTAGGTAGACTATAGATGTCATAACTGTTTTCATGCTGTGTTATCTTAGATAATCCTGACGAAAAGGTTTTCAAAATTTCTGTTTTAACCAATTTCATCGGTAGCAGCGGTTGTTTTGTCTTTTAATTGAGTGGTCTCCCAACCTGGGTATTTGCAAAAAGCAGGACATGTCCATACAGATACACACACAGTGCTCATGTGGGTTACCTCTTCACTAGCCAAGTTATTAACGAAGATGAATATGTTGTCTTAAAGATTTTTTCCTTTAATATGTGATTAGAACAGTTTTTTTTTTTGTTCAACTGTAATGTTCGCCAAATAGTGGTCCCAATTTATTTAAAAGAAGATTCGCTGTTATTTAATTTAGTTTTTTTAAAAATAACATCGGTACTTCACATTTAATTAATTATTTCATCGGAAACGTATGTACTTATTTGAAAAAATTTGAACGAGAAGTGCTTAAGAAAAACTGGAAGTTTAACATCCTCATCACACAACTCGATTGACTTTCTCTGAGTTAAAATAATAGGTACCTCTGATTTGAAATAAAATGAAATAATTTATTTGTCGAAGCCTTTTGGCGTTATAAGATTAATACCGCTAATTTTTAATAATTCGTAACGGATTTCAGAGATGGATTCAACCTTAAAAATGACGGAAGATCTTGCTCCGACATTGATGAATGCTCTGAAAATCCTAGGATCTGCAACGGAGGAAAATGCTCAAACACGATCGGGAGCTTCAAATGTGAATGCACCAAAGGCCTTCTTCCTGGACCAGATGGGTCATCTTGTGTTGGTACAAAATTTATTGAATATCATTTATCACTGGATTTACAATATCTTCCGCAGTATGTCTTGAGATATCCATTTTCATGTATCTTACTCAAAGTGTCGAAAATAGATAACGTTCGTTATCTACGTTATCGCTTCAGGCAAATCGTAGATGGCATTATCAAGGCTAATACAACAATAAAGTTTCAAAAGAAATTCTCAACAAAATTAACTCACATTGAGAACACCAAAAACAACGTCACATTAAGAACATTCATCAAATTATTTCGAAATAAAAACAATCCAGATATGTACATGGTGTATTAGATCCAAGTCAAAAGTGGATAATAAAGATAGACACAATTTGTGTTTTGTTGCTAAGAGGGCGATGCTGCTGCCATTACACCTTCGAATTTAATCAAACATGAATTTTCATACGACTTACCTTTTATAATAAGCAGTTCTCATAAGTTTTGTTGAAACACCGAAAAGTTTATTGCGACAAGTATCAGGACGAGAGACCACTGGCTGTTTCTTTTATTCCATTTTTTAAGCATTTTCGGCTTAGGACTCCTTCAATCGTCTCTCATATTTTAGAATATTACTTATCAAGAATCATGCAGGATGAATCCGGGTCAATAAGTTCCATAGCATTCAGTAGCCAGTATGCTCAACTAGAAATTCTTGCAGCACTTATATTTCTCCAAGTCATGACCCGAATTCGGTGCAATTTTTAGTGTTTTTCTGGAGATTTCACTCGTTCAAAATTTCAGTCTTTACAAGAGCGAAACTTTAAATTCTCGCAACGCACATAACTTTCATTTTTAATAATATTGTTTTGTGAATGGGCACCTATATTTTTCATTTCACAACATATTTATACATATAGAAGGGTATGCAATCACAGCTTTCCTCATTGAATAATATATTCCTAAGCACGCATTCATTTCATTCATTAACGTTTAAGAACGATTATCTGGCACAAACCATGGGATAGTTTTTTTAAATTTCATGAATGAACGGTTTCTCCATTACAATTTAAACTGCATAGTTATACATTCGTTCATTTGCAGATATCAATGAGTGTGAGGACCACGAGAATATCTGTGGCAATGGCGACTGCGACAACACGATAGGATCTTTCAGATGTCACTGCAGCGTCGGATACTCTACCAAGCCAAACGAAGGCCCTCACTGCACAGATGACGATGAATGTGAACTTATGATGCATAACTGCGATATAAATGCAGATTGCATTAATAATCCCGTAGGTAACCATAATTTTTATCTTTATTGTCTAAGGATACTTGATAAGAGCAATCAGGAAATTCTGAAGTGTATTGTAAGGGTAGGCTTAAATTTAAATTGAAAACTACTCAGAGGAACACTATTCATTGAAAGCTAAAACAATCTGGTTTTATTTATGTTGTGGCTACTATGCAATTCTTAAATAGTCACTATATGATTAGTGAAGTTGAATCATATATGGTGAAATAGGTAGCAAGTATACTTACACGTATCAGTTTCCTGGTACCAGGAACCTTCAATACTTGAGCGGTTCTACATATCAAATTTCATAATGATTTACCGCCATTGAACTTTAGGTTTCTTACTCTAGTATTCTTTAGGAACTTATTATTTATATTACTTATCATCGTTGATTTACTGGATTACTAAACCTCAAGAAAGGTACCTAAATTTAAAATATATCCAAAAATCTACTATTTGTCCCAGCAATGATTTTTTCAGAGTCTTGTCTAGCCATGATTCAGATTTATTCAATTGCCTACTTGGAACATTTTTTAGCATGGAACATGCTTTAGCCTTGAGCTAACTGGCGAAAAGTGTCACATTTTTTGGGAGACGCGGTTGGGAGACGGTGATGTGTCACGAAATATTTGACATTTAATGTCTTTACTTTGGCACATATACGAAAAAAGCGTTAAAAAAAAAGCGTTAAATAAAAGCGTTACGGTTGGTTTTCTGATGATTTCCGCTTACAACCGAGTCGTTGCTTGGGAAATGGTACTTCGCCGTTTTTCATCCCACAAAATTCGTTGACGTTCGAAAGCTCTCGATTTATCCAACCGTATTATGTTAACTACTGCGAAGTGCGTGGCCAACAAGCTGAGATATGAGCCTGGTTATTTGAATAATTGTGTACACTCAGGTGATCATTCTCTATAATTGTTATTGTGAAGATGATTGCAACCGCTTGTTAATTTCTGATGATTTCATTGAGCTGGTTTTTCGATGATTTGATTCATAGCAGGTGATCCGAATATTGCGAGAACGGTTTGATTTGTGAAGCGGTGGTTACATCATTTTAATAGGTAATTTCTATACTTTAGACTCTAGGAAGCTGTAATTTCGTATGTAGCCTCTATAGAACATTTACTTGACGATGCCCAGGGTCCGGATCAGATGAGTGGCTCTTAAAGCTAATTTCTATGCTTTACACTCAACGAAGCTGTAATTTCGTATGTAGCCTCTTTAGGACATTTACTTGACGATGCCCAGGGTCCGGATCAGATGAGTGGCTCTTAAAGCTAATTTCTATGCTTTACACTCAACGAAGCTGTAATTTCGTATGTAGCCTCTTTAGGATATTTACTTGACGATGCCCAGGGTCCGGATCAGATGAGTGGATGCGAGTCTGCAACACATACGAGTCTGCAACTGAAGACATAAAATGTCCCAATGTGTTGCAGACTCGTATGCAAGCGTTTCTTTCTTATCATTCTGATGCTCCTGATGATTCCCGCTTACAACCGAGTCGTCGTTTTTCTTATGACTTTCACGTACAACGAAGCCGTTGCCTGGTAAATGAAAGTTCTTTCGTTTTCATCAGACAAGAATCGTTCTCCATCCGTTGGAAACCTCTCATGTATCATGCATTTCTTTCGTACTTGTTTTTCTATTTATGTCGTAGTTTTATATTTATTTATGTTATAAAATGATATAGTAAACAATGCCGCTTGTATTGTTGTCACTTGGTTGAGATGTTAACAATTACCTTAATCTTGGTTATGGTTAATGTGGACGCGCACCATAACACAAAATTTCCTACCTAGGTACTTATTGAAGTTTAAGTTGGCCACTACACACAACTTGTGTTATGTTGTTAGGTTCCATATGTTCATATGTTGAATAATGAATAAAGTTCATTCTGTGTGTGTTCAAGAAAAGGTGAAAAACGAGTATTCTTCAAAAATAATATTAAATACTAAAACGCAGATCAACTATAATACTAGGTACATTTACATAATTCCACTGTTCGTACTCCATCTGCTTCAACTGGTTATGGGCCCAGCACGCTTCTACTGCGCTTATTATTATTATAATTATTAACATAATTCAACTATTGAAGAATACCTCAATCGAATCCTTAGCATCTGTCAACAATTAGAGTCAATCAATGCAGGGCTTGAAGACGAGTTCATTGGTGTTGTCATGCTGAAGGGGTTGGGTGAAACCAGCCCATGATAATGGCTGTGGAGAGCTCAGGGGCAAAAATTACAAGTGATTCAGTACGTACCCTACTGAGTCAACAAGCCAAGCCCAATAATGAAAATGATAAAGCTCTCATATTAAAGAAAGAGTCAAAGAGAAAGCATTTTATTCCCAAGTGTTTTGCTTGTGGCAAGAAAGGACATTTCTCTTCACAATGTAAAGCCACGAAGAAAAATGCAAGTGAGCAAGGAACGTCAATGGCCTCAGCTGTAGGGACACTGGATAAGAATGAGTGGATTATCGATTCAGGAGCCACTTCACATTTTACCATGAGAGACGATTGGCTTGAAAATAGACGACCAATAGAAAGAAAAATTAGAGTAGCAAATAATGAAAAAAATTCAAGCAAAAAGTTGTGGAACCGTCAAAATAAATTTACTCGGTTTTAAGAACACTGTATTTCAAAAATAAAAAGATTAAAAACAAGAGCGAGGTAAAGAATGTGTTTCAAGAGTTCAAACAACTAGAGGAAAATCAAACAAACAAGAAGATCAAAGTTCTAAGGATCGACAATGGCTCTGGGTACATCAACAAGGCATTGACTGACTATCTAAAGTAACATCGCATAAGGCATCAAACGACTGTACCTTATACTCTAGAACAGCCAGGAGTCGCAGAGAGAGTTAATAGAACTCTGGTAGAAAAGGCAAGATGCATGCTACAAGAAGCAGGGCTCAGTGAAAGATACTGGGCCGACGCATTAAGCACTGCAAACTATTTAAAGAATAGGTCTCCTACATCTGCACTGAAGAAGAAAACTCCTGATGAAGTCTGGGCAGGAAGAAAAGTTGCGTCATTTCATCTGCCGCCCTTTTGTTCATGTGCCAAAGCAGAAAAGAAAGGAATGGGACCCTAAAAGCAAAGAATACATCTTCGTGGGATACTGTGAAGACACGAAAGGGTATCGAATAAGTGATCCTACTAATCCCACTATCATAACGAAAGCGAGGGATGTGATATTCTTTGTGACCGAAACGTTACAAACGAAAACCTACGAAAATCGCCATAATTCAACCACTGAAACAATAAATACTGAAAACGTAGTGATCATAACAAAGTCAAGAACGATCTGAGCAACCGATAGAACATCCCATAATAGTTGAAACAGGGATCGGAGCTTCTGTTGATATTTAGTCAGAACACGTTCCAGAAGAAAATGTAGAATCGGAGCAAGAAGAATGGTTTGAAACTGAAACAAATGATACTGAACCACTACCAGAACTTGCCAATCAAAATTCAAGCACAGCGGAAAGCGACCGGGGGGGTCCAAGGGGGTGAAGCCCCCTGGCGGGGTCAAAGAGCGGAGTACCTTGCGAGGCCCAAATAGCCGAGTTTTTTTTTTTTTTTCAAATATGGAAAACACCTACTTAGTGCCTACTATTTTTATTCAGAATTTGAGTTTGAATATTTGGATTGAGTTTTTGAGGCTTTTGCTTACCCAATTTGTGAGGTTAAAATCAGTCAACCATTAGAATGGCCCTATAGTGCTCTTAAATACGACAGATGAAGATAGACTTGTAGAGATTTTTTGCGCATAATATGTTTGCTTTCTCTCTCGTTGGCCGATCGGCATTACCTTTGCTCGCAAGCGTGGTCCCAAATCTTTTTTTTTACCGATCCCAGATCAGCTGAGTGGCTCTAGAATCCAGTTTTTTCCCTAATGATCCCACGATTCTGAGATTTGGTATGTGGGCCCTTGAGGGACTTCTGAACACAACTGACCAATCCCAGATCAGCTGAGTGGCTCTAGAATCCAGTTTTTTCCCTAATGATCCCACGATTCTGAGATTTGGTATGTAGCCCCTTGAGGGACTTCTGAACACAACTGACCGATCCCAGATCAGCTGAGTGGCTCTAGAGTCCAGTTTTTTCCCTAATGATCCCACGATTCTGAGATTTGGTATGTGGGCCCTTGAGGGACTTCTGAACACAACTGACCGATCCCAGATCAGCTGAGTGGCTCTAGAATCTAATTTTTGACATTTTATGTCTTTGCTATGGCACATAAACTAAAAAAACGTCACGGAAATTGCTCACGAAAATATTCTGATGATTTCCGCTTACAACCGAGTCGTTGCTAGGGAAATGGTACTTCGTCGTTTTTCATCTCACTAAATTCGTTGTTCATTCGTTTGAAAGCTCTCGATTTATCCAACCATAATATGTTAACTACTGCGAAGTGCGTGGCCAACAAGCTGAGTTATGAGCATGGTTATTTGAATAATTGTGTACACTCAGGTGATCATTCTCAATAATTGATATTGTGAACATAACTGCAACCGCTTGTTAAATTTTGATGATACGAGTCTGCAACTAAAGACATAAAATGTCCCAATGTGTTGCAGACTCGTATGCAAGCGTCGAAATGGTGTTTCTGATGATTTCCGCTTACAACCGAGTCGTTTTTCCAGTAAGCGTCAAACCCCCCATCACCAGTGCCATCTACATCCAGTTCTTTTTTTTTATTCTTCCCTCAAAGCTCTTGATAATTACTTTGATAATAAATTTAGATAATTAGGAAATATTTTGGAGGGGACGAAGATAAATTATTATAAAATCAATTAATTTTCGTAGGACTAACAGTATCTATCAGTTGTTATCATCAACTAGGTAAACTAGAATAAGCGAGCATTGCATTTGTGGTGGATTACTAGCGGAAGAGTCACCAAGAAAGAAAACAATCTTGGTCTTCTCCCCCAGTTTGTTACTGATGCTGTCTGATAATTGAACAGAAACAAAGTATTTCCACTGTGCGGTTTTACAGGGGTCCTACAGCTGTCGGTGTAAAGACGGATTCGTTGGGGACGGCGTGACCTGCAGGGACATCAATGAGTGTCTCACGAACAACGGCGGATGCAACCAGCACGCTCAATGTCGCAACACCCAGGGCTCCTTCGAGTGTGTCTGTGACTCCGGTTTCAGAGGAGATGGCTACTCTTGCACGGACATCGATGAGTGTGCCGAACACCCCATGTACTGCAGCAACGGCCACTGCCTCAACCAGCCAGGCAACTACCGGTGCGAGTGCGAAATGGGTTTCATGCACCCGGACAGTACGGAAACAGCTTGTGTAGGTAAGTTTGTCATAAATCAATAGAAAACATTAAGACAATATAGCCATACCGACATTTGAATAGTGCTGGTGAAAGTTATACTCATGGCAATTTGGATAAAATAAAGATAGGTAAAATATATTAAATAGATAAAATATGTTATTATGTACGGGAATTTAATGACAATGAGTTTGATGACCTGGTTTAACCTACATTCCGGGCCATTGGTTTTTTCCCAATAGTTTACTAATTTCCTTCCAAAGTTTCAATCTGTTCGTCTCTCAATCAGATTTTACCACCTGAGTCATAAATCTTTTTTAGAGCTTAGCTCCGTTGATCAGACGTACAGCTGTTTTCGATTTGGAAATGTGGAATACAGCTGAACTGAGAGCAAGTACAAATCTATTTCATAATAAGCTAAATCCAAATCGGTGGACAATAATTCATGAGTGAAGTCGTATGTGAATGCTGGGACGAAATCGTGTAAAGTACGTCGCCTAGGCTTCAATTATTTATATTAAATTTATACATTTAGTTATTATTTACGATCCCATGTCTCAATTCTTAAACGATTTCCGTGATTTTTTAAACGTAAACATCAACGTAATTGTTCACTGTTTCATGAGGAATTTGGAGTTTGCATCCCTAGTGGTGGGAGGGAGAGGAGGGGGTAAATGCTGAAAACTCTGGATTTTTCAAACCAAAAACCAAACTCATGTTGTTTCCAGGTCTTAGTTTCCAATAATGATGTCAGTGGTCGTGTTTTTTTCTCAGTCATCCAGAAAAAGAGGAAGAGTACAGATAAGCTGATGTTAAAGGTCATAATTATATAAGTGAAACCGAACCTATCCCCCCCCCCCCTCCTCTCAATAAATTTTAAGGGTCGTTTTTAGTTTTTGAGGGTGGAGAGGGAGAATCTGTGGTTAGGAATAAACTATTCGATTAGAAGAAGTAGCATTCCCATTCACTATTTTACAGAAAATGATTTTAAGTTTCATTAATGAGTCACAGATTTTTGAATAAAATTGTTACATACCATCTACATACGATCTGAAAAATGAAATTCATTTTGTTTCCCAGATACTTCAATTGTTCATGAAATCATTGCGATTGTTTGTTTGGGAACAATGTATATTCAACAGGACTGAATTTACAGGTTGTTATTTGAGTGTTTTGGTTGCAGATATAAACGAGTGCACGGTGTTCAACAACGTATGTGTAAACGGACGATGTGAAAATATATTTGGTCTCTTCAAGTGCATCTGTAACGAAGGTTTTCAGCTTGACCACACAGGAGGTAATGCATCGCTGTAACTTCTGTTTCTTAAACATCTTGGTGTAGTTATGGTTGAAATTTTGTTACGTTTGGTATGATTATCTGCAACATAGGAGCGAAGTTTCACAGTTCCATATTTAACGGAGAATATAAATTTTTTACTGTCTTATCATGGAAGTGACTGACTAAACCATTGAACAAATTTGAGATAATTCTCGATAATCATCATAAATCATAATCAGTTCTTCAAAATCTTATAATACAAATTTAATCGTTTACTTCTTACAGGGAATTGTACTGATATCAACGAATGTGAAAATCCTGGAGCTTGCCGCTTTGGGACATGTGAAAACACAAAGGGAAGTTTTGTGTGCAAATGTCCTCCTAACTATCAGCTGACACCAACGAAAAATGCTTGTGTGGGTAGGTGTTTCAATATCATTTGATTTGCTGAAAACAAATTTGTTGAAAAACCTCTACGGGTTCGGCCCTAAACAAGTCAGCAACTGCCTTTCGATGAAATTCTCAGGGGTTATTTAATTAGAATTCAGGGGAATCCTATAAATTGAGTTGCTTCGAAGCAAATAATAGCCTCTGAGCATGGAAGAAGTTCCGTCATATTGGCTTTAGTCTGAAATTGCTCACCTTTCCGCTTACTACCGACTATTTTTTTATACCCATGTCAAAATATGCAATCAACCGTTTCGGGTTACCATAATTTGGACTTGAGATCCAATATGGGTTTGCTATATTGGGTTGTTGTCAGAACCGAGTCAGCTCGGTTGCTCAGAGGTTAACGACTCAACATTAAATTGAAAGATTTATTATCGAACGAACAAAGGGGGAAGGTTACACAAAAGTATAAAGTTAGAGATATGACGTCTTGATCTAACAACAACTCATCAAATTTTTTTGGTGGCAAATCGCAAAGCTTAAGTACTAGCATCACAAGCTCACCAGCATACCCATATTAAAAATGGAAGATTGGAGCATCAATTGAAATCAAGATAATTTTCTCAAATTAAAATATTAGGTACTACTACGAAGCCAGTGTGACAATTTAAGAAAAAAATCTGAGTGGTATCAATTTGTATTTATTTAAGACATTTTTCATTTCAATTTTCAGACAAGAGAGAATCTCGATGCTACAAGTCCGTAACAACTGTCAATGGACGGTCAAGCTGTACGCAAGAAACTGGCCACCCTGTTACCAAAGCAACTTGCTGTTGTACGTTAGGCAAAGCTTGGGGATCTCGTTGTGAAATTTGCCCTGAGTATGGGAGCAAAGCTTTTCAGGAGTTGTGTCCGGCTGGACAGGGTTATCGTCCCAACGAACACACAGTTAGTATTTATGAAATATTAAAGTTCATGAAAAGGTCACGAATGAATAAGGAATCCTAATCTGTGACACCTGTATATTGTAATTTATATGGTTTCAAGCAGCACTTTCATACATGCTTATCACAAAATAGCAAACATTTCTGGTCACTATCGATGAAAATCGATACATAGAAGATTACTCGACAGTGAAGATCTAACGACTTAAAAACTCGTCAATCCTTTAATTTAGCTAAACTATCAAAACTGCAGTTAATTAAATTGGAATCAGAGGAAAAACGAAGAAAGAGTTAAGATGATCTAAGTTATAGTTTTGAGATTCAAAGCCAACCTGGGTTTCGAATTACGAGTAGTTTTCTCTCTACTTCCATCCAGTTGTTCATCTAGTATAGGAATTTCAATGGAAGCTTCTTCCTAACGCATTGAGGTTCTTTTCTTTTTGACATTATGTATTGTCCCTCCGCCTCAAATCTCATCGATTCGAAAGCGTTTCAGTTCAGCAGGTAAATGTTTGGATTGGTATTGGCAAGATTTTTTATTTTTTATTGCATGTCCAATTGGATACTTTTTTTTAACGACTTAAACATTCATAAAATGGCCTGCTATGATAGATCATTTCAGGGTTCTTTAAAAAATCACAAAAGTTAGAAATGTGATTTTATGTCATTAAAAGCTTCCTTGCTCAAGGATTTTCTTTGACATATAACTCTGCCTCTCTCATTTCGGTTTTGAAATAACTTATTTAAAGAGTACATCGTACTCCTATTATTATGTACGTTTATTTAGCAATATTTGTTACAGGTAGAAATAGAAGATGTAAATGAGTGTTTAGAGCACGAAAACATTTGCAAGAACGGTCACTGCACCAATACATTTGGAAGCTTCATGTGTTCGTGCAATGAAGGATTCCGCTTCAACTCGGAAAAATCTATTTGTGAGGGTAAGCAATCTAGAACATGAACGAAACGTATCTATTAGTGAGGTTATAATATGTCATACTTCCTCCTGCTTTTCTATCAAGTTTTAGATGAGGATTGGCTTTTGTATAAAATCGTAGAAAAAGCCACAATATATCAGGCATATCTGAGCTTGAACCCTCTCTATTTACGATTTCCTACTTTTGTTCAACTGAACCAGTGACATTGTTTAATGGTTTACATGAGTTAACAAATAACAAGGAGATTGATTCCTCACAAATGTTGAAAACTAAATGTTTGTTTTTCCGTTCAAGATATTTCTTGATTCCATTCTTAATTCCTTGAATGTTTTTTCTCTAGATATCGATGAATGTTCCGAACAACCGAGCATTTGTGGGGTTGGGTACTGCATGAACGAGCAAGGAACGTTTCAGTGTATTTGCCCCGAAGGATACATGCAAAGGCCAAACGGAAGTATGTGTATAATCACAAGTATATACAGTTTGATTGTTTGTAAATTTTAACATGGAATATGTTTTAGTCTTGAACTAGCTGATAGAAACTATACAAAATCATGTCACGAAAAGAAGCGCGGACAAAAGCAGGGATTTTCACTTAGAACCAACTTGTTGGCCATGCAACGATCTCTCATTCTGATTCACGAAATTCTTTCACTACTTCTTGAAAAGCTCTTCATTTACTTAATTGTCTTCCATGGCTAGAATTTTCCCTTCTAGCCCCCCCACCCCATAAAACCATGTATTCCATTTTAAGATTTGCTTATTATGACGTAATTTCAGCCTGATAGTAATAAAACCCGAGATCCTAAATTTCAAAATGTGGTCTCCGTTTGACTGGTGATCAGTCAAGGTGGTTCAGTCTGATCAACTCAGTTAACTTTGAGGCTCAATGGTGCTACATTTTTATCAATTTTCCGTTTTTTCCTATGAAATTATGATTTTAATGGAAAAGTACTGAAATGAAAGTTTTTTAAATGAAACAAAACTTTTAAAATAGTAAATTTATCTTATTTTGGTCACGAATTCTGAGTTTTATTGAGTTTGAGTACACACAAATTTGAGTATAAACAACTAAAATGGAAATTATTATCTTCGCAGAGGAATGCATAGATCAACGTAAAGGAAACTGCTACATGGCGTACGAAGATGGTCAGTGCAGTCACCCAATGACAAATGAGCAGACGAAAATGATTTGTTGCTGTTCGATGGGTGAAGCTTGGGGAGAACCATGTTCTCCATGCCCCACCCCTAGATCTCGTGAGTTTGATCACATAACTATATTTGGTAGAAGACGTAAAAATTGCTCTCTTTAGTATGGTAGTTAGTAATTTCTTGTAGGTACCTATCTACTTAGATTGGCTTATATCATATTTATACGATGCACAAAGTTCACACGTACGTGCTATGGTCACCATTCCGTTAATCTAGTCAGACTGAATTCAGTTGACGTGAAGTTTACAATGGTTATCATTATTAAAAAAGAATACTTGCGTGTTTCCATACAAGCCCACTCACACAAAGCGTTTTCTGAGTGTTCCGTTTCTGTTTTTCAGAGCAGAGGGTTTAGTATTGATTATATTCAGGCTAGTATTTTGTACTGCTACATTTGTGCACATTGTTAACTTTAATTCCTCTTTAATGATCTATTTCAAGGTGATTACATTGATCTCTGTGGCACTCAGCCGGGTCTAATTGTGAATCCCATCACCAACCAAACAGAGGAGATTGACGAATGCAAACTGATGCCCACCATGTGCAATCATGGCGCCTGCATGAATACACCTGGAAGTTTTGAATGCCACTGCAACAGAGGGTTTTCATACGACATAGATGGTCACCAATGCATAGGTAAGTCATATCTGGTTCAAACACCACTCGCGTATCTTCGTACCATGGTATCAACAATGTATTGAGCTGAACGAATATCAAGCAGATTTGACTGAATGATCTATCGTAGATAAAAATGAGTAAATAAAGCCCGTACCAAATCTGCTGCTAGATTTTAAATTATCAGAAATACTCTAAAAGGCTGCGTGTAAACTGTGGGTCTTCTCGTCAATACGCAGCGTATATCGTGTTCTTCTGTAAACTTCTCTGCTCTGCTACGAATGAAAAAAGGAGGTGTTCTATAGGGATTCCACCTGGTAATTTCAATCAAGTTTTTGGATATTTTTTTAATCACATTTAACAAAATCTCTGCTGTGTCATTAATATGATATAATGCAAGTATAACTACATCAAGATCAAGATACTGATGATATTACGTTCCCAATACTTCCTTTCAAAAGCGCAAATTCCAATTTTTTTTTTTTTTTTTTTAAGAGTAATTAATTCAAGATTTCAAAACCTTACTATACACTGAACTACTATAGAACAAGTTCTGACCTCTGCCAAACGTAACCAAATGTAACACGAACACCGTCGTGGTGTAACATCGTCTGTATCAAATGAAGCTCTATATTTATAGAATGGATACATATAGTTATACGTATACTTAATTTAAAAGTATGAGGCCCAAATATGCTCCGTTATATGCTAGACAGGGTGATCCACATAACAGAACCTACAGCATCTTTGCAATGCTCCACGAGCATGTTTCAAATTAAGTCATTCACCATTTTCAGTTGAAGAATAACACAATAATAGAACAAATTGATGCCGATTCCGTTTCAAAACATACGACTACCCATCTTGAAGACAGTCATTCATATACAGTACATTTTTTTCCAGCACCAAATCCTAGTTTTTGGTGTCCAGCAGTAGAGCATTCAAGTTTCAAATCCAATCACTCATTCCATAGCAACCAGTCAACGAACATTCGAAAGACCGTTACGTACCTATTTTGAAATCTTTTTCTTAACCTTTCGATGAGCGCGTCTTTGAAACTACACAAACGGGTACGTAGCAGGCTTAGTGTTTGTAACCCCGTTTCCGATGTAAATCATATCAAATCATTGGGAACACCTCTCATCATTGATTTGGTAGAATAGAAATTGTTCCTATGACTATCAGTTGTTGGTTATAGTATTTCAAACATATGTTTCTAAACCGAAATTAAGGTATCACAAGAATAATTTATTGTTGGTTACATTATTTTCTTATCGTTCCTATTGAAATTCAACAGGAACGAGCCTATTTCGGGACTTAGAAAAGTTTCACACACGACATCCAATTAAAACCACACGTGTCAAATTTGGCCTTGATGGTTGCTTCCTACAATGACGAATAAGAATGATGTCTTGAGCATGTACTGTGTAACATGCTCATGTTGATGTCATGAGTAACTCTCTGTATTAATCATATATTAATACTCGTTTGTGTATATTGCATTTCCGAAATAATTTGAACCTTGTTTACATAGGTTTAGAACGTTTCCACGCAGGTTCAGGCTTTTTCCACCTTTTCTAGTTTAGTTTGTTCCTGAAAGCGGTCTAAATATATTATGAGATTGTAAAACTAACTGGAGACGGTCTAAATCAATAGGGAAATGCTATATCGTACACTGTTCCTCACCATCTTCCTTTTGCTAAGTATTCCTACATTAATTTCAATTTTATCGATCTTATAGATGAAAACGAGTGCCTTCGATCTCCTAGCCCTTGTCGAGGAAACGCTCAGTGTGTCAACACCCAGGGAGGCTACGAATGTCAATGTCCCGATGGATATAAATTAGGGATGTCAAACCGAGATTGCATTGGTGAGTTCTATGAATCCAGATCATGAGTATCACTTTATATTATCTATTCAACATCACATTTTCAATTTTTTTAAAAGTAAGAAGAGTAGGTACAGGAAGCTGATAATCTCGCCATTTCAGATATTGACGAATGTGAAGAAAAAGTTGGTGTATGCGAACATGGAACGTGTAACAATTTCCAAGGAAGCTTCCAATGCGTCTGTCACTCCGGCTACAGTTTGACTCCATCGCGGTCCAGCTGCGTGGACATTGACGAATGCACACGACACCCCAACATCTGTAACAATGGAACTTGCACGAACTTGATGGGCTCTTACAAATGCCTCTGCCACAACGGTTTTAAATTGAGTCCCAACAACGATTGTATAGGTATATTATAATACATATATTCGATAGTATAGGCACTATAAATTTCTCGCCTACTTGCACGCAATATATTGATTTTACTAGAATATTTCACTGTCAATAGAAAAGATCCTATTGGTATATTCGCTTAGGTGGAGTACAATAGCAGTAAACAAATTACCTACATAAATTACATGTATTTCGAAAGGAATAAGGAAGTCCCTGGAATGAGGAAATTTAAATTTGGGAGGTACACCGATTTTGAAATAGCGGTTAGAACTAACGGGTTCTTATCTTATGGTTTTAGATGAAAAAAAGACGTGGTGGTTCAGGTAGAGCTATTTGAATGTAGCAGATGGTCACTAGCTGAATGTCGAATACTGAAATGTATATTTTGTGAAAAGGGAGATTCTCATTATGTAAAATCACATACGATTCCCTGTCCAGTACCTAAGCTAAGAGATTTTGAGGCAGAAGTCTGATAAACCACATGAGAATAAATTCTCACAGAGATGAAAAGCAATATGACAAAATTTTAGCGAACTATTAGGGTCGATCATCCTACCAGTTTCTTTCCGTGATATGTAGCTCCACAAGGTATTTAACCGGTTAGTGCTAAGGAATGGCATATCGATTGGTCCTGAATCAGCGCAATGTCATTTGAACGTGAGGGTTCAGTCGCCATTATGTGTCAAATTAGGGTGAACCAAACCATGATTTTTCCACCTGATTCTACAAACCATATAAAGATCTGATGTCAAATGAGGATGAAACGATATAAGGTGGTTATCAAATCATATTTTTCCTTTACTGGAAAATGTTTAAGATCATGGAAACGTCGAAAAAGCCTCCAAGTACAAAATCTCCCAATTACCACATTGACCTTCATTTTCTCTAAATTAATTAATTGAGCAAGTCTAGCCAGGACGACCTTTTGGTTAATAACAAATCATGCCACTATACCTCGAGGATTGCTCATAGTTCGTTTTCATTACTTACTCGTGATACTTGATGATTACTTTTCGTGTTGCTCGGCTGCTTTTATTATCGTAACGGCTAAATATCTCAAGATTTTAGTATAAAGTGAAGTCTCTCCAACGAGTGGTGAACTATTTCAGTCGGATGAAAAATGTTGGAGTTGAAATTTCCCTAGGAATGGTTCCGTTGTAAGCGAAAAGTCTCAAAATATTTATTTACCCCCAGAGCTAAAGACATATCCATGTTAAAACAGGGATCACAAATCGATATTTACCAGATCTGAGTACCTATTCCTATGAATAATCTTGAAGCAATAAGCTCCATTTCGGTGAATACATTTTATATAGGTACCATTGTTCCATAAAAAGAAGGAAGTTCATGCCAAGTTATCGGTTCCGTACCAATGTATGTGCGAATTTAAAATCACTTGGGTCGGCATTGTTTATCGAGTTTCAATTCGTACATCCAAACCGTTTTTCTGTATAATATCATGTACGTTCTTAAGCAATTTCGATATGAACGTTATACATATGTATTAATTAATTTATTGATTTCAGATATTGATGAATGTCAAAGCACTCCTTACTTATGTCGCAACGGAAGGTGCAGGAATACCGTAGGCTCATTCAGATGTGAATGCGCCGATGGGTATTTGCTTTCCCCTGATGGCCAGCAGTGCAGAGACGTCAACGAATGCATTGAAGTAAGAAATCACAAGTTCTACTTGTAAGTCATTACTCAAAAATATATCTGTACATTCTTGATACTTTGACGCCTCAAGTGGCTAAAGGAGAATCACTTGATTGGCCAGAAGATCACTTAATCAGGTGAACACGTGTTCTTGATCAGATGTCCTAACCCAAACTGAAAATATTTATTGTCATTTGGAAATCTGTAAGTCAGTAACTCTGGTTGGCTGATGACACTAGCAGTTGGGATTTTATAATCAAAAGTTATGCATTCCCAAAAAATCATTTTTAAAATTCCACTCATAGTCGATGAGTGCAAAATTTAAATTGGAGCACAACGTCTCCGTACATTCTGAAGGGTTCTAATACAATGATAAATTTAATATGATTAAAATTTACCGACAATCTCCCATAATATTCTGTAAACTGTAAGGGTTGGAGAAAACGGAGGATAGTGAAGAACGCTATGTTGTTTGTTAGTTCATCATCAGTAACAAATAATAACTGATGGTGACCTAACCGTCGGAACCGATTTAACATTATAACTCTTCATTTTTTGAGAAAATAGGCAACGTTATTAATTTATTTCCGTATTCTTCGTTGAATTTCGTTTTCACAACTTCTTCGAGAGTGATTTAGTTCCTATAAGAGTGTCTGAGGTCACTAAAATATCTTTACGACAAAGAACTTAGCTCTAACCAATAAATATCTCTAGAATCCAAAGGATTAGAATAATAATTAGTTGGTGTATTCAGAAATAACCAGTTGGTAAAGATAATATATAGGTATCCAACAAAACATTGCTGCTCATTGATTTTATGAACACATATTTTGAAGTTTTATCGCTTTTTGTGTTCGAAATGTTCTGCCCTACGAACTCAGCCTTTTATGTAGTGCTTGATTTTTTTTTTTTTCAAAGACTTATTTGAACATTGATTATTATATTTTCAAATCTACTTTTCAACTACACCTAAATGTCTATTCAATTAATAAATTCGTAAAATTCAGGAATCATTTTATATATGGCATCAAGAACGATTTTGACCATGAAAATTTCCAGGAATTTAATTTTCTATAACTTTGAAGTCTCTATAATAGCTGAATATTTAAGGGTGATATAAGTGATTTCGATGCAACCTCAATCAAGGTTGATCAGAAAGGGCTATTGCGATTACAGTTGCAACTCCTCCATGGGACTACAAAAATGTAAACAAAATATTTTCCCACCCGTAGAACGGTATAAATAACTGGATGGAAACCGCAAATCAATCTCGAATATCAGGTTACTTATTGTATTGATTAACGTGGAGGTACGTGCATACGAGACACGTGGGTTGACCTCGACCAAAAACCACGAGCGTATCACTGACAGGCGGTTAGGGCTGTAATTGACGCGGGACCGCCACGAGCAACTGCTTACCTAACCGCTCATCCGCTCCACCCACAAATCAGTTGAGACATCTTCGAGTCCTTGTTAATATACCTACACGAGCGACTCGCATCCATCAATAGCCTTCCATAGTAGTCCTGGAGTCAGGGCCGGTAGTATGGTTCTTTCAGCGAATTTTTGAAGAAAATTAAGCTATTGCTCTCGCCTCGAAATTTGTAGAATGTGAATTTTTGAAACAATTTTATGCAGAAATCCGTTTCAGGCTATTCGGAATCATATTCTGAAGTTTAACGCATTTTTTTATGTATGTATGTATATATGTATGTATGTGTCATTCCAGACGATAACTGTCCGTAGAATTGTGCTAGAAACTTCAAAAAAATTTTAAAAAGTTAAGGACACAAAACGAAAGTTCAAGTTCGTTGGCCAGCATGATCGGATTACATCTTCGGGTTGAAATTTTCAAAAATGTAGCCAAAAATTTCAAAATGGCCTGTTTTTTGCTATTTGTTGTGCGAAATAATTTTTTCAGCATACTAATATGTGATATATTCGGAATCAGCGTAAAATTTCCTATAAGAATATGTATCAAGTTTTCAAAAAATTCAAAGTTGAAAAATCAGTCAAAAATCTAAATAATGCCGTTCGCTAGTTGTAAAAATCGGTAATATTTGCATGAAACATTGTCCAAATTCAGATTCAACTACTCTTATGGAAGTATCCCTGTATAACCAATCCTAGAACCATGCTGTCTAAAACGTAGGTAGTTGTTAAAAAAAAAAAAAAAATAAATAAATAAAAAATAAAAAAAAAATAAAAAAATGAAATCACAACTGATGAGTTTACTCTGTGAAATATTCCGTCCTCCGATTCTCTCGGTCGCTCTCTTTAATGTATAAGTACCTCTAATAATAAAGTATGTATAAGTACCTCCTAATAATAAAGTATGTGTAAGTACCTGCTAATAATAATAAAGTATGAGTACCTCCTAATTATTTTTAATAATTTGATTCCATGTTTGTCTATCAAAATCATAAACTAAAATTTCTCTACACGATCAATAGCGACTGAAATGTCGATTTCTTCAAAAATTCGCTCATGGGGTCATGCTGCATGACTGGACTTTCTTATGTTATAGCGTGTTACGTCCACTGTGGTAAAATAGATCAGAATGCTGTGTATAGTTTGGTGGTCTGGATTCTCGCAAGCTCGCATCTAAAAAATGCATAACATGAAGTAATCAATCCCTTAGTAAAAATTCAGATTAGTTGGACATGTAGGTCAGAATGATGTGTATAGTTTGGTGTTCTGGATGCTCGCAAGCTCGCATCTCAAAAATACATAACATCAAGTAGTCAATCCCTTAGTAAAAATACAGATTAGCAGTACATTCAGGTCAGACTGAATGAATAGTAGAGAATTGACGGAAATATGCGGGGAAATAATAGAAAAGGCCCGGTAGTAATTTGAGAAAAAGGTTTAAGATTAGATTTTGAAAATTTAGTCCTTTCTTAGTCAGAAAAATTTTTTCTGTCATCTCAAAATTAATTGGTGGAATTCAAAATGACGGCCTCTTAAAGATGGCTTAATTTGTCCATTTAAAGTTTTTTTTCTAATAATTCCTAAACAGTACATCCTACAGAAATTTTTATGCGTAGCCAAGTTGTAGAACATAAAAAAAAAAGATTCCATCCCAAAACTTTGGATTATTTCTCAAAATAAGCGAATTACTTACGATTGATAATGGACTAATTTTGGGCGAGTCCACTCCTCCTCCCGTCTAGAATTTTGCCCTTCAAAATCTCCTGGTGCGTTAATAGTCTGAGTTCAACCTGCCATGTTTTAGCTGAGACCTTTCCCCATTGCCTTTCAGCTGAACTTGTGAACTTTATGCCATTTTACACATAAAGTTAGCAAAAATGGCCTACTACTTTGTACATTAATGGGAAACGGTCGGAGCAAAAACTTGCTCAAAACGAACTTTAGAAAGTATTTAACCCCGGATCTAGAGGGGGAGGGGGGGCTAGAGGGGGAGAAGACTCGCCCAAAATTAGCCCTTTCAATTGTTTATAATTCGCTTATTTTGAGAGATAATTTAAAGTTTTGGGATGGAATCGTTTTATTTTGTTATGTTCTACAACTTGGCTACGTATAAAAATTTCTATAGGATGTACTGTTTGGGAATCATTACTGAAAATCTTTGAAATTGACAAATTAAGGCATCATTATGAAGCCGCCATTTTGTATTTTACCAATTCTGAGATAGCAGACAAAGATTTTCTCACTCAGAACGGACTCATTTTTCAAAATCCAATCCCAAACCTTTTTCTCAAATTACTACCGACCTATTTTCGGCCCTGGCTCCTGGAGGTATCTGTACTTACCTCCAAAGTAAAGGTTTCCCTCAATATTCAATTGTTAACTCGATTGGGACCTCAATAATGGGGATTTTAGATCAATCGGAATTCCACAAATTTGATCTAAAATTTTAATTTATAGTATTTGAAAACCTCCAAATCTCCATTTCGTAGAAAATGGACCCATGTAATGGCTCCTAAAAATAAAATAAAATTGTTCAATCGTTTCTCCAAGGAAATCCGTTTTGAGGCATTCTGAAAAAGATATCTGGATTTGAAGGCTATTCTTTAAGTGGCTAAATATGTTTGTCATTATAGACAATAACTCCTTATGATTGAGGTGGAAAAAAAAAAAAAATCTGTTCCTTTGTTGAAAATCGAGCGTTGTAAACGAAAAGATGAGTTCATTGTGCAGCACTTTTTGAGCACTATTACTTAATCGAATATCAAACTATTTTGCGAAAACAATCACTACAACAGGAATACAATCAATAAATAAAATAAAACTAAATTATAAAATCAATAAAACAGAAAAATAGGTAATTAAACTTATTTTTAAACAGAATATTACTCAAAAGTATCTAGTTTATCCACTGTGATTATAGAACATTAAACACTCTTTCCGGACTGAGTGGTTTACGGGACACATCTCCGAATTCTACTTTTATGGATTTCTTATATAGGCATCGAAGTCTGTGCGTCTCAAAACATGTTTTTTGATCAAAACTTTTGATTGAATGTATAATTCATAACAATAAATATTTGTAACATTAGTCAGTTTTGGTGTTCATTGCTGTTCAAAAGCTCTGTAAGACTAGTCGTTTGATACTGTCAACTTGATTAAAAGTATGTACCCACTTAACTGAGTATGAAGGTGATAGATGATCAAGACGATACCAAAAGTCAGAGTTTAGTGAATTGAACTATAATAGGTGTACCGAAATTCCCTTGCTGGGAATTGTGTTTCATGTTAGCCCACTCGTACAAAATCCAGGGTAGTTAATATTCAATAAATTTAGATTCAGCACACAATACCCGGGAGTTGTTTCCTTCCTTGTATATAGGTACCAGAGAAAAATTGCTTTAATTCTGTGTACCTGTTGATACTATTGATACCGATTCATTTCTCCTTATTCCTCGATATCAGAGTAATATTAGAGTTATCTATAATCACTATATTAAACTCAGATATTCGTTAATTAGACTGATGAGTTCGCTTACCGTATTCTGAGGAACTGGAAAGGCTAATGAGAAAATCTCCTTTGTTCGGAGCACGCGGTGTCGCGTGCCTAGCGGCATCGAGTAGCGACTCGCTGGTTGCTTCGTAATACCGTTGGCAGATGGGGCGTGTTGCCACGATGTTACAGTTTCTGCGATGTTATTATTATTATTTTATTTTTATTTTTATTTAGTGGTTCAAGCTGCACCTCAACCATAAGGGTCATTAGCGGTATCGAACAAGGAATAGAATAAAATAGAATAGAATATGTTTTATTTGTAATCAGCCAACAGGCTATACAAAAGTCAGACAAACAATATACCTATACCTACTTAATATAATCAAGGGTGAAATAAAAATATTACAATCATTACATTACTATTACAAAGGTTACTTACTAAACGAACAAATAAAAGAATCAAAGTTAAAAGGTGCAATATTTATGAGGTGGGACTGCACGGCACCCTTAAAACCCCTCCAGTCCTATTCCCCTCCAGTTTTCGGGCGTACTGTTCCAAAACTTGATGCAGCACCAGTGGGACGAATTTCGGGTGGAGGTGAGTCGAAGGAACGGGGTCTCCAGATTGTTGGCCAGCCTGTTGCGTTTCGAACGAGAGGTAGGGAAGTCTGCGATGTGCCTGAATGTGTAGAGTAGACACTCCATGATGAAGACAGCAGGTACAGTGAGGATCTGGAGTCTCGTAAAAGCAGTCCAACAGTTGACCCTGTAGGGTAGACCAGCCACAACCCTCACAGCTCTCCTTTGACAGGCGAAAATGATCCTGGCCGACGGGGCATGGCCCCATGCCAAAATCGAGTACGTTGGCTTGGTGTCCAAAGGGATACAGCAAGTGGCACAATTACAAGGGGGGCCACGCCATCTTCCACTACCAAATAGAGTGCCATAACGGACTCCACTGGCAATCGGAGGAGGGCAAAATAAGGAGTACAGGATGACCACTGTTTAGCCCCTAGAGCGGATAAAAAATAAAAATAAAAATAAAACCTCGAAAATAAAATAGTACAACTAAGAATAGATCTAGAATAGGCTAATAACTAAATGTATGTTACTATATATAATCACCAAAGAGAAATAAAACTATGACTAGATTGTACAAAAATATACCACAGTTCGTAGTAGAGCTCAGCGGCTCTCAGGTACGACAACAGGGACTGGACCTTGTCTGGCCCAGATAAAACGTCAACCCACTAAGGGGACTCGGAGATCTATAAGTGTGATGTTATTAAATCAGAATTAGCAGTATTTTAAATATTTAATTACCAACTTAATTGTTTTCGGTTTGGTTTCAGTCGCCGAGTACATGTCCACCACCAGGGAAATGCCAAAACACGATGGGATCCTTCATGTGCACGTGTCCACCAGGATATCATTTGTCCCAGGACAGTGAAAGATGCATTGGTGAGCTTAACTACAATATGAAGTAACGTTGCCATATGTTAAGTAGTCTTCAACCGACTCTTCTGATTGGAAAATGCGTATCACGTATTGGTTATGAGATTAATAACCAGTCGTGACTGTTATACTCTTTGTCCTGAATTTCCTCTGATACATTTGAAATGCCGAATACATTCAAATAGTTATTATATCTTCAATGTTTTACATGATGAATACAGATGATCTTTGAAATGCGCCGGTATCACATACCTACCGCATTCACAAAATCTAGCAAAATGAGAGTTTTTTTCTTTTCTGAAATGTTGTGGTACCACCATTATGCCCAACCTTGGAATGTCATTTAAGAAGAGTCTACCCACACCGTCAATGTTGGGTTACAACTCAAATTGAGACAAATCAGTTGGAGCTGAGGGGTCGATTAGGTGGAATACGAACACTACTCAATTCGAACTAATACTATTTGTGGTCTGATGACGCCTTTTTCACCATATTCAGAACTGGTACCAAGTGCTACACCGAGTTGCGCAACCTAACCACAAAAAATACGACTGGTTCGGCATTGTTCACTCCTCTGCATACACATTGCGAAGATTTTCAGAAAAATGATCTCCTTACTTCTCTTGCGTGCTTCGATAGTGAACACGCGCATTTTAATTCGACTTCGAGGCAAGGAACTTTGAAGGGAACCTCAAATAGGCAGGAACAGGACAAAAGAATCCAATGCCTTCTCTTGGAATTCAGAAGCCTTGTTTAGAAGTCCTTAGGCTACGTGCCTTGTGGTCTCCCTCAGGTAAGAATATCTGAGAGGAGGAAGAAGATCCTTCTGAGAGGAGACTGTTCACAAAGTGTCCAAGTATCCATCTTAACCTGCGGGTAGAAGCAAGCGTTCCAGCTCGCATTACCAACTAAGCAGTCGCCTTCCTCTGTGAGTAGTCTTCTCACGGATCCCTACCCCAATTCGCTGAAAAGACTACATGTTGGGGTTGATGGAACCATCATCCTCGCGATTCCATCCTCAACTAGTTAGCCAAAGAACTTAATTTCATAACCTTCTCTATATATTTTGTGTATTTCCAATAATGATTTTCATCTTTGAAACTTTTTCTGTATCAAATGTATTTGAAACATTGTGTCTGGTTGTATGGCCTACTTTCTGGATCTCTTTGCTACAATTCATTGTGCAATTGGGCCTGTACCGTGTTAAATAAATAAATAAGTTCACCCGAGGAATCCCGTAGCTCAATCATTATTATGATTGCGAGAGAATGGGAGGTGGTACAGGAATAGGACGGGTAACAGCCGAGGGAAACAGCCACGGATGCTGGTCACATTTGCATACCTAATTTACCTACCTTAAAACGCCGCGGGTAGGATTCAGGATCGCCAGTCCTTTGCCCCTCTGGAAGCAGGAACAAGGCAGTAAACGTCCTGCCCCAGGATGCAAAGTTTTTCGCTCCAAGAGCGGCCTGTGCCTCGCCGTCACCGCTGCGTCCGGCGGCGGCGGCTGTTTTCCGTCCTGTTCCGGTCCCTAGAGTGCGGGGACCTAAATAATTCAAAATGGAGTTTTTCCACTTTATTGAAAGATGCTGGGTATATATATATATATATATATATATATATATATATATATATATATATATATATATATATATATATATATATATATATATATATATAGGGTGTCCCACCGAAAGCGTTGAAAAAACCTAAGATTTTCGAAAACTGACTTATTTCACTTTTTAGGCTGATTTACCCCGTTTAATATAAGCGAAAAATTTTTATTGGCATTAAAGAGATAGAAAATTTAATGTTTCTTTTTTCATTTGATTTTACATACAAAATGAAGGGAGTTATGGCGGTTTTAGTGTCATAAGGTCGAAATCATGAATAAAATTTTAGAAGTGGAAATCTCGGTTTTTTAGCGGAGTAAAAAAAATTATCTAAGATGCACTTTCAATCAGAAATTAGCTGTGGAATAGACTCCTGGCCGATGGTGCGACTCTGTGTACACCCTGTATATACCTTTTAATTAATTCAAGGATGAAACTATCAGTAAGTTATGAGAAATATATCGGGTAGTGACCCTTGATACTTTATTTTATAAGTTGTATCTTGATAATCTTCACAGATATCGATGAATGTATCGACCGAAGAGGTATGTGTGAAGGAGGAGTTTGTATCAACACAGACGGTGGGTTCGTGTGCAACTGCCCTGACGGATTTATATTGTCAGAAAGTAAACTCAAGTGCATCGACATTCGACAAGACCTGTGCTTTGAAAAACTCGATAGAGGTAATGAAATATCACAAAATAACCAAATTTATAAATAAATAGAAGGAAGCTTCCTTTATTATCATTCACTAATACAAGTGCAGTAATTGTAGCGATTTGTTCAATTACGCGTGCACGGTAACTATACAGTCGCTTTTTAACATCAATTGTATGTAGGTCAATAATACCTGTAGTTGTTCAGGACGTTGTTACTTATTAACCTTTATTTTATTTGCATGATTGTGTGTGCTTCAGGCAGATGCGTGGAGGCAAGAATGGAACCTATAACGATGAAGGAGTGTTGCTGCGCCATGGGGAAAGCATGGGGAAGATCGTGCGAATATTGCCCAGAAGAAGGAACAGGTACCACAATCCCATTAGTTATTTTTTAGAACAAAGATTCCAGCAAGCTTCTTTTTATGGATTCACTTTATCAATCGCAATTACGAAAGATCGGGAAATTAAATATCTGCATTCCATCGCATATTTTATATAGTGAAATTTTAATTTAAAACTTTCATCTGGATAATTTAATCCAATAATATAAGTTGACACTGAATGAGAAATTTCCTTATTGAGGCTTTTTTCTAAGAAACAAAACTAGTAAGCAAGTCGTGATTTTAGTAAAGAATTGATCCAGTGTGATTTTCATCAAAAATGACATTAGCGTTTGGAAGGAGGAAAATCACTGATATTTGTTTTCCATCAGTTTTGGCTTATATTATACTCGAATTTCCCTCCCACCAGTCCCTTTTGTTAAATAAAACATTAAAAAAACTAGCAAAACTCTTTACATTTGAGCTTGATTTTATAGCACTTTGAAATGGCACATTTCCACCCTGAAATACTTTTTCTCCAGTGAAATTAGGAAATGTAAAACAATGATCGGTTTAAAGTCCAAGTTTGGAGGAATCGTGAGGCGATTATAAGCTTATTTTGGGAGCCCTTAATCATGCACCAAATGAAGACCAAGCAGACTTCATCATGAACGTAGTAAAAAATTCAGTAGGTGCAATACTTGGCTGAAATTAAATTGTATAAATTCAAGTAACTACAAATTTCTATTCCGGAAAATATTTTGATATCGAATGCTGACAACATGGTTAATGTTTCAGACGAATTCCTCAAACTGTGTCCCCAAGGTATTGGGAGATATGATACAGGAGCTGATCTCAATGAATGCGAATTTATGCCGAATGTATGTTCTGGTGGCGATTGCATCAATACCGACGGCTCTTACAGATGCGTCTGCCCCACTGGTTACGTCTTGGATGGGTCTGGGAAGAAATGTACTGGTGAGGAATTTATTCTCAACATTTTGAAATGTGTGTGTATTATATGTTTTGAGTCAGGTTTCATATTATAAATAAACGAAATTAAGAAAAAATATCAAAAAATATGTATGGTAGTGCCTGCAGTTGTTAATCATCAAATTACGTTTCGATCATTTGTTTTCAAAATTCCATCTGGTCGAGCCAAGTCATGTTTTTCATTTCTTCCTACGTCTTCTCTTTTCTTGAGAAACTTTTTTAAATTAATTATTGTGTTGCGTAAGAGTTGTTGTTTTAAATTTAACTTTCCATATTTAAATTTCCTATAGTTTTTCTATAATTATCGGAGTCGGATATTTCAATTTGTAGTTTAACCCATCCACATTATTCTTAATAATACTCGCATATAAATTGATTTTACCGATCAATGATGTGATCAATCAGGTAATTGATCAATTAGTAATTTTAAATTATTAAAGTGATTAAGAAAAAATGTGACTAAAAGGTATCATAAATATGGCTTCGGAACAATGGCATGTTTTCAGTGCTGGATAGGTCTGATACTTGAACCTACCTGAAATCCTTCATCAATTGTACACCCACTATTTGTTTCAAAATCAACAGAGAATTAAGGTTAAGGAACCATTCGAGCACGGGGGGTTGGAACATTGATAATTTTTATTGAATTTCATGGTAGTTGAATTGATAGTACCTGAAGAATTATCTCTCTACAAGAGCCAAATAATATGAACTCATATAGGTTATATATACAGGGTGATACCCTCGCAGATGCAAAAACATTTGGGTGAAACTACATTAAAAATGGAGTAAAATGCCGCCAACTGCATATTTTTATCTCAATCCGTTCTCAAGCTATGATTTTTTAAAGGTTTTTTCAGGAAAACCGTGTTTTTTTCCTTTTAAACTCAAATTTCTCCACTTTACTTCATTCAATTTTAAATTTTGACCACATTTTCGGTATAATATAAGAATATAAGAATAGTGTACTTGGGTTCTTAAAAAGTACCATCCAAAGGCCCTCACATCAGCTCAAACATTGACGATTTTGAAATTGTTGGTTTTCTCGAAAGATGACCCTCCATGAACCTACGAATATGGAGTCGGTTTCCATGTATTTTTTCACGCTGTATCGAATGGTAAAATTTTTGTAGATCTCTCCAACTCCGTTATAACCGAGTTTTGCACTTAAAATCGCAAATGTTTAGTTTGTTTGTTACGATTAAATGTATGTGTGTTATGGGGTAAAAATAGTTAATTAAAGTGTAAAACTCGATTATAACGTAGTTGAGAGATCCGCAAGAGTTTCCATTTGATCCAGCGAGAAAAAATACTTAGAAACCGACCCCATACTCGTTGGTTCATGGAGGGTCATCTTTCGAGAAAACCAACAATTTCATTGAAAAACCCACATTTTTTAACATTAAAACATGATTTTCTCCCCTAAATAACAAAATAAAAGTAAAATTGATAATACCGTTGGAAATCATATTAGACGAAGCAGTTTTCATGAGATTTGCCAGTTTCCAGGATTCTTTTTGGAAGAGTAGTAAAGTTTTAAAGATTTTCAGAAATATTATTTTTTCAAAATCGTCAATGTTTGAGCTGATGTGAGGGTCTTTGGATGGTACTTTTTAAGAACCCAAGTACACTAATCTTATAGAAAATTCAATGCTAATACCGAAAATGAGGTTGAAAGTGAAAATTTAATGAGGCAAAGTGGAGAAATCCAAGTTTAAAATGAAAAAAAAAAAAACACGGTATTCCTGAAAAAACCTTTAAAAAATCATATCTCGAGTACGGATTGAGATAAAAATATGCGGTTGGCGGCATTTTACTCCATTTTTGATGTAGTTTCACCCAAATTTTTTTTTGCATCTGCGAGGGAATCACCCTGTATATATATATATATATATATATATATATATATATATATATATATATATATATATATATATATATATATATATATATATATATATATATATATATATATATATATATATATATATATATAGATATATATAGGTACATAACACCCATTATGTGCCGACTGATGGAGACGGACACTTTTTTATTGATGACATGCGACTGAGGTGTGACTTGATCACCAACAAGGGATAGAAGGATATCTGCTAGTTACCTATTTCGATTCTGTTGCAGATGAGAATGAATGTCATCGCAGTCAAAACATCTGTGGAAACGGCACATGTACAAACATGGAAGGCAGCTTTGATTGTAACTGCAGCCCGGGATTCGCACCAGGTCCAACGGGTGTAAGTTGCAATCTTAACAAATCCTCGAATAAGAAAGGGGAAAAAAAAAAAAAAAAAAAAAAAAATCACTTTTGAATGGATGTAGGTAAAATGCAACAACTTATGTACAAAACGTCTGCCAAGATAGGTCAGCATTGTAGTTTCCTCACTTACTGTAACGAGAATGTATAGAATTAGTAGAAGAACAAAGTAAGAGTCGAAAAGATTATATGCAAAATGAAACAGCATTATATGTATAACACGCTAATATACAAAATAGAGCAATCTTCATGTTTGCGCATGCGCATACTGCATCATCAGTCCACCGTCAATCATCATCTAATGTATGTATGGGGCGATGGAATAGGTAGGATATTGTCTGGAGGTTAACCAGCACAACCCTTAAATATTTAATTAAAATCGTACCATATTCGTTATTTCTCAACCAGACGCGATATAACTCATATGTCATTTTTCCGGAGCATATACTAGGTACTCCCACAGTTTAAACGAAATCGGACCAATGGATGATGAAGAATCCAGTTACGTTATAAAAAATTCACGTTTACACATGCACACAAGCTACAATTATTGATCTAACGGCAATGCAAGTATCAGTGGACCTTCTAGGAGCTCCCCTAACCCCCACAATACCTAAAATGCCATCAAAACCGGACTGGAACTCGGTATAGCATTTAGCGTGACGAGGATTTACCAAACAGACAGACATCAAACAGACAGCCACGGAACCAAAATTGATCAGCAAGCTCCAAAGCGCAAGTGGAAGTTTTAATTTTGAAACACAAGATTTTTTCGACTTTTCGCATGAACACAAAGAATTCATATCTTCGACGGAGAGGAAACAATGCAAGGATGTATACATGCGAATAAAAAGTTGTTAGTAACTAACTAATTACTATCTAATCGTAAAAATGTAGAAGTATACACGGAAGGTGACTATTAATGAAGTGGGAGAAAGTTATTTTATGTATTTAAAAAATCTAGTTAAAAAAAATCTATTTATCGAAAATCAGATTATCTTCTATTCGAAATCTGTGCATTCAAGCAAGCGTTGGGAAGTGTTCCAAATCTTGAATTGAGTTCAGGGTTTGTCAAAATTATCAGTTTGAATGGGCGTGCCTACCTACCTAGTAGTTTTACACCTTGGCGTTAACCCGCATAATCAGAATATAAATGTCCCAGTAAAACACATTTAAATCCACTACAAATGGTGACCAGATGGAAGAATATCGATCGTGCACTCGCCGAGTTCGATCAATACTGCGTGCGAAAACACCTGAGAACGCAGAACGAATGCTTCTCAGCTATATACAAGTGGGTACCGGAAGAAATGAGGGAAGCTATAGACTCAGCTACAGCGAGAATACGGGTTGTCCTTACAGGACAGGCTCCTTGCACTCGAGGACCCCGCATCTCTCGCCAAAAAACCCAGCACCAAGTACCACGAAATGTACTCTAAATTGTACTTCCAAGGTACATACGAGGAGTAGAATCTACTCCGAAACCCACGAAGACTGGTTTAAGCCCTCTCACAAAAAAATGTCTGTCGAAACCACGCACGTTAACTAGCATCACTGCCTCCAAACCTCAGCGCCTATAAGCCAGCCTAAAACCGTTTTCAAACGAAAATACTCAGAGATCGGTACAAGAAAGTACCGTTTCGTAGAGAGTTCGGAAAACGAATAACTGCCAGTGTATCTGAGCCTATACACCGGCAGACTAATGAGTATAAAAGGCTTTTTTTCAATGCAAACTAAATGGCACTGAATTTCTCATCGACACGGGAGCATTCTGCCCCACAATGTGCCCCTATAGACACAAGGGCGTGCTGACACGACAATTAACAGAGTTGATCTAGCGATCCTAGGTATACCATTCCTCGAGTCTTGGGATATCGGAATACGGGTCAAACACAAATACATCTATAAAGATAAAATAAAAAGCTATTCAAAAAATAGCTGCGCCATCATCGTTCAACCAGAGGACGTGCAAATCACGGAGGACGAAAACATTCGCTCTATCATGGAAAAATACAATGATAAAATGAGCAAACTTCAAGGTAAATGGAAAAACAACGGGGTTTACCACCGTATAACCACGGAAGGAACACCAGTACACTTCCGTGCAAGACATGGCGGGCGAAAAACGGGCTCAAGTCAAAAGTACTTTTGACAAAATGGAAGGCATAATTGCACCATCAGATTCCGAATGGGCATCCCCGTTACACTGCGTGCCAAAAAAAGACGGGTCATGAAAAATCACCGGCGACTACCGTTTCCTGAACGCGAAAACGAAGAAAGACGCCTACCCTCCTCCTCACATTCGCTCTTTCCAAGCGTCTGTATGAGTTTAAGAAAATGAGCATGGGTTTGGCCGGAGCGGCTCAAACATGGCAAAGATACATGGACAGCATCATGCGAAAATTTGATTTCGCATTTGTATACCATGACATACTGGTGGCTTCTAAAAATTATAAAGAACACATGAACCACCTCAAACAAATTTTCGACAAGCTATGTGCTCAAGTAAATTCGCTCACACGGCACAACCTCAATTCAGTCAAACAAAAAAAAATGACAAAACACCTATCGAATGGTCATGATAAAAGCTACATTGCATAATATTGCTCATCCACACCCTACAGCAGAGTGGAGAATAGTCTGCGACGCATCCGACACACACATCGGAGCGGCACTGGAGCAGGAAATACAGACAAACAGCTCGAAATCTTACCAACCATTGGGAAGTAAAGAAATTCCGGAACAATGGAAGAATAAAGCATCATTCCAATGACTTGGACGGCCGATCTTTTCATATTTGTTCAGATCACAATCATGCACATTTTTCTAAAATGAGATTGAGATGGCTTACATCTCTCGCTGACATTCGACATATACCCGGAGAGAACAATCGCCGACGCACTTCCAGACCCTTCGATCCAGTTGAAATTCAAACAAAATCGATTTCAACCCAAACTGACGAGGGTCCAACCATAGCCGAAATTTCGCAAATTACGGCTGCAATAGAGTGCAATCTTCTACTACACATTTCAAATGCACAAATTCGTAACACAGAGGACAAATTGAAACTCACACGAGTTGAATTCCCTCAAGGAGAAATTTGGGGTAACCTAGACCTAGGACACCCAAGACCTTATATTCCAAACGAAGTAAGGCACGAAATAATCAGCCAAATTCACAATTTGGGACACCCAGGTATACACTCTACAGTGTATAAAGTTAAACAAAGATATTTTTGGCACGGACTTCGTGCAATATTTGGGTAGCTTCAAAAGGCGTACCTAAATACATCACAAGTGACCAAGGCACACAATTCGAATGATCTATTTAATTCCATTATGGAACGTCTCGGAGTAAAACATACTCACACGTTACCATACAAACCGTTAACAAACGGAATGGTAGAACGCAGAAATAGATCTTTGAAAGAGGCTCTCAAAGCACAAAACGAAAATTGGCTCGACGCCCTTCCAAAAGTACTACTCGCCATGCGTACGGCAGTGTAGCCTCTCTTCTTGCTGAATGTGCAAACAGAGTTGTGGACTTCACGCTGTTCTCAATATTGGACAGGAACGATTCCAAAAATCTTATTTATGGGCTCTGTAACTGTGGATAGGAAAATACTATTTTTATTCTAAATTCTAAATATAGTATCATTCTAAATAGGTATATAATAAAATTGATCTATTGGTTGATTTCAATAGAGCACATGACATTAATATTTCCTAATGAATAATTAAGAAACTGCACCTTGCCATGTCTACGTATTCACATGTCACCTCTCAATTCGTATTTGTATTTTCAGGTGTGTGAAGATGTGAATGAATGCCAAGAGATGAGCAATCAATGTGCGTTTCGATGCCACAACGTGCCAGGATCATTTCGCTGCATTTGTCCGTACGGATACACGTTAGCACCAGATGGAAGGCATTGCCAAGGTACTAAGAAAGTTCTAATCATCAGATTAATTACAAATGTGAAAGACCCATAAATTTGTTCCCTTGTGTGTTTTGCATACAAGAACAACTGAACAACAACAACATATTGTGAACAACTGGTACTAAAAAGAAAGTACCTAACAATAGCCACAATTTATCCCATAATCTCGTCCTCCTATAAACATATCGCCAAGGTAGGACTGGAAGGGATTTCGGCCAAACTATTCATTGCTATACGCCGAAACCAATCATTCGATAAAAATAATCACGAACATTAAAAAAGTTAGGAAGTACGTTTTATGCTTTAAAGTTGGAATTTAACAATCGTGTTTCAGTTGAAATACGAACGTTTATTTTCGAGCATAGCAAACCAAAAGCGATAAAATAATCAAATATGTTAGAAAAGTCTTCCTATACAGGGAACTGAACATATATTGTGAACTATTGACCAATATTGCGGTGTGCCTCTACTACGATTTTTACATTTTGGGATACATTTTTGAAATGTGAACAATTTAATGTGATAAAAAAAATGCAATGTACACAAACTCATCCTCTCATTTAAAAAGCTTGATTTTTTGGCGCAAGAACGGATATTTTATTTCAATGTTGAGGAAATTTTTCGTCCTGAAATACCTTGAGGTTTCAAACTGCCTCAAAACGGATTTCAGTGAAGCCATTTTTGAAAATTTAGATTTTAAATTTTTGGAGCCATTGCAATAGCTTTATTTTCTAGAAAAATTCGCTAAACAAAAAAATAACACCTAATATTGAAAAGAAAAAAATTAATTAATTTGTTTACCAATTGCAATAACTTTATTTTCTATGAAAATTCGCTAAAATTAAATGATTAGGAGAAACAAACATAATACAGGGAACCCAAGGTCGAAAAATTATTATTTTAGCGTCTAATACTTTCTTTTATGATCTCGACACAAGTCAAACCACAGATAAGATGCATGTTGGGTACTAATAACACTGATATGAGATGGATATATTTCATTGAGTCCCTAATCCAGCATAGTCATGCTTACCCCTAACTCAAAGTAAACTGACTAAAGATAGATAATGATTCCTCAAAAACGTGTAGTCCTGTTTTTACCTCTGACTCTCTTGATGTCCTATTTTGTGAGGAAGCTGCATCATGTGATAGACTGGAGAGTTATTGCAGCAAGCTTTTTTTTCTACTGATTTCCAGATGTGGACGAGTGTCAAACTCCAGCCAACACTTGCAAGTTCAGCTGTAAGAACCTCATCGGCTCCTTCATGTGTATTTGCCCTGAAGGCTACCGCAAAGTAGGAGACAGTGACGACTGCGAGGATATTGACGAGTGTGACTCGATAACCGGCGTCTGCGAAAACGGATATTGCACCAACCTGGACGGCGGGTTTCAGTGCGACTGTTTCCCTGGTTACCGTGCCAACTTCGACAGTACCAAATGTATCGGTAAGCGAGAATACACTTATAGCTTTGTTGTGCCACTAATGTTAGAAAAATTTAGAGTAAGTGTCTTCTTATTCAACGCCAGAACATAATTGTAAAAATCTAACACTACCCCAAAAATAGGTATATAGCATTTGCAAATTCATTTCAACCCTACACAAAATAATTTAAACACTTTACAAATTTATTTTAACCCTTAACAATACAATATGAACTCTCTAAAATTAAAGTTAGGGTACATGTACAATGTAACTCTGAATCATGAGCACAGATTATATATAGACTGATACGTTTTGATTAACCATTACCTATTTGATTGCATTTATCTACAGATGAACGGGAGGGAATTTGCTACAGGCAACTTTCCAACGGGAGATGCGCTACTCACAGTGACACGAGGATGATGGTGACGAAAGCCGACTGTTGTTGCACGATGGGGGCTGCTTGGGGCTCAGCATGTGAGAGGTGCCCTACGCCAGGAACTGTGAACTACACGGACCTGTGCCTAGAAAGTGGTATTGGCGTCGATGGACAAGGTATGTATAATTATGTTGCAGTCACATACTTAAATCAGTCATTTGTTGAAATGGCTAGTCATGTAGTCATTTTTTCCATTTTAGTGTATATCTAGCCATTTCATAAAAAATTCTTTGCTTTTTATTTAAAAAAAAAAAAAAAAAAAAAAAAAAACTAGGCTTTTGAATAAGTTCTGGAAGGGATTTAGGCAGGTGATTAAAAACGGTTCTTCTAAGAAATGTAATTTATGCGTCACAATAGGTTCCAAAACAAATGTTGGTGATCGAAATCACTATCTACTTACTTCTTTGAACAGGTAGGACTTCCATGACATTATTTAGAAGTGCATTTGAATTTTGTTTTAATTTAACAATTAACTAACTACTCCTAAGGCCTATTTTAATTTTGATTTAACAAATAACTAGCTACTCTTTAGGCCTATTTCAATTTTAATTTAACAAATAACTAGCTACTCCTAAAGCCCTTTTTGACACCAAAAAGGCGAAAATTTTATCGCGTATTCTTGGTGGTAGTGAATCCATTTGTAATCGCCATCTGGAGTTGACTGTAAATCTATTAGGTCAACATGACGGCGAGAATTGAACCTGTGGGTCGTAATTGGTTTAATTGCAACTCCTGCTCGTGGTACCGGCTTCTTGGTTGCGGAGTTCTTCACAACTGCTCACAAATGCATTAATTGCAGGCCGCGAAACATAGAATTTTTCTCTAACAGCTTGATACATTTTGTCCCTTCTTTCGTGACCAATTGCCTTGTGTATTTCATCCAATTTACTGTAGAGATCTTCATAGTGTACCATAAACATAAACTAAAAAACCACAAAGCTCACCAAACTATGCAAAAATCTCCGTATTAATGAATAACAGTAGGGGCAAACAGCAAAGTGTTTGCTGTTGTTGTGTTCAGGGAAAGAAGATGTTTCATTCGATCAACTCCCTAAACAGTGACTGATATCAAATGCCTATAGACACTAGATTATCATTTTTTGACTATATTCCTAGGAATAAAATGTCCAAATTTGAGAATATTACTGCGACATACATATAGAATGCGTGAAATATAAAATACTCACCAGATGGGTTAGGTAAAGAAATGATTTATACTTTCATACAGCTACCACCAAAAACAACTAGTAATAATAAACTGAACACTACGACATGCTATTATGCAATATGAATGCTTATGACTGATACTCTTAATCACCCACAGTAAGGTCGCTTCTAACTCCTTGGCTCTAATTATAACCAATTTTCGGAAAGCGTCAATAATAATTGAATTGGTCGTTTGAGAAACCCGAAGTGTCCAAAACACAGAGTTGTGGGAAAACGAGAAAAATCTGTCGTACTTATTCCAAACTTTTCCCCCCCAAATATGAATATTCCTGGCATTTTTCCGAGTGTTATAGACCTGATGAGGTAATATAACTGACAAATTTTTAAGCCAGGGACTCAAAAATTCAGCTTTTTGTTTGTACATGATGGGTTTCTCCTGGTCAGAAAATAAATATCCAGGTACGTACATAAGTTTTTTACACTGTAGTTCAGTACTAAGGTTTTTGTTCGGTGTTGTGGATGTTAGAATAAACAGGCCAGTAATAGGGTTTAATGCAAATAACTACTGTCGGACCAAGTGCCTGATTTTTATTTTTGAAAGTAGTGAACTGAAGAAGTAGTGAACTTGAGTTTACAATATATATAAGAAAATGTTTCTTTGTAGGTTACATTGGTGTTCCAAACATTACAATTTTGTGGACAGTTGGACACCGATAGGTGATTCATTCCTTTGATGTGCCAAATATTTCTTGGGGATTGGCCATGCGTAGATCATACGCCAAAACTTCTTCCCTTCCTTCGTGTCAAGGAGGTACTAGTTTTTCACCTTTTTAAGATCTTGCATCTTCGTTTCATTTATGGGATTTTGTACTTCAACTGGATACAATTTCTGTTCACCATTCTTACATTTCATACCATACTGAGATATGCCTGTGCCGTGCATCTTCATAGCACTGATGTAAAACATGGACAAATGATAGAAACATAATGAAAAGAAACCAAAGTTCATCACTGAAGTCCGAGAATGTCAATACGTCCTGCCTGCTGGCTCACCGCTGAGGAAACGCCGCCGTCGCTGAGAGGGAGTGTTGTGCATGGTAGTAGGAAAATACGACAGGTCCCGGACTTGTCAGATTTCTCCTGATCGCTGAATATTCGCAGGCCTCAAGACGACATTTGAAACCTCCAAAATGGTCGGGTTCCTCTTGAAACATACGTCTCCATGTCAAAAGATACAATTTCTCCAAAAAACTACATTCGACTTTTTTGGACTTATCGGGTTTCTCAAACGATCGATTCAATTCTGTTATAGGTGCATTCTTATCATTCAGCTTTTCTAATCCTAACTGCGATTCAGTTAAGACAAACCTCAAGACGTCTACCTTATTAAATCAGTTTACGTATTCAATTATTGTTAATAATCTAAGTGCGATGAATGAATCGTAAAGAACGTAGTAACGAACAGATCAATAATATTGTCACGATTCCTCATCCCAACTTAGTACAAGACGAACAGAACAACAATTGTTATTAACAAAACGCTGTATTCCGCAATAATTGTAAACTATCAGTAAACAAAAACATTACCATCGAATACTGGGATTATACCTACACACCTATCAATAACCACGTTTGTTTCAGATATCAATGAATGCGAGACGCTTCCTGATCTTTGCAAACATGGCAGTTGCATCAATACGCTTGGTTCTTACAAATGCCTGTGCCATAAAGGTTTCAAAGTTGATCCCTCTGGAACTGTCTGTAGAGGTTTGTACAAATCTGAGTATATCGATTAGAGTCGATACAATGAGTTCAATTCCTCAAATGATTTAGTCACAATCGCTTGAAATATTTAAATACTAAGACTTATGGATTCGGTACTTTTTCGATATATCTTACTCCTTCACATTATATGATCACACAAAAACTAGCAGAATGATTGTCAAGAAAATAACTTGACTAGAAAATCAACACAAAAAAAAAAATTAAGCCTAGTTAGGATTGGGGGTGACAATAGCAAAGTACGAAATTGCTCTCATTAGCCGAGATAGTTATTTGGTCGATTTCGTTCTTTTTAAATAGGTAAACGATGCTGAATTGTGAAATTTGAGACTGCTGGCTGACTATGATAGAGACAATCCCGTCTTCATCAGCTAAGTGATCTCAGAGAATTAACATATATTGTTCAATATTCAATGTTGAATCGTTAAATCAAAGAAAAAGTAACTGAATGATTTGATAACGTTGTTGATAATGTAAATCTATACGATGATGGCGTAGTTTCGTATTTTAGTTTTTGGTCCTGAATCTTAGGAGTCACTTATCTTAGTCAACAGGGAGTAAGTACGTGCAAACTCTCACGATATCTGCACCAGTAAGATATCACGTTTAATGGATGTTCTAATTTTTGTCATTCCTACAATGTTGGGCCAAAATTATAAAGGCTAAGTTCAAAACATTGTGCCCAACACTGTATCGACTGTATGACCCCTTCATTTTAACTTGATACATGTTCTCTATTCAAGACTAGGTTATTCCTTAAATTAGATAATTAGATAGATAAGTGCTTATATGTTGATGATTTTTTTACTACGTAGAATTAGTATATTACGAGTATTTATCCCTGTATTCGCAGATGTCAATGAATGTGAGCAAAGGACGCCTCCGTGCGAATTCGGTTGCCAAAACACACCAGG
Source organism: Adelphocoris suturalis (assembly GCA_030762985.1). Lineage (NCBI taxonomy): Eukaryota > Metazoa > Arthropoda > Insecta > Hemiptera > Miridae > Adelphocoris > Adelphocoris suturalis. The sequence continues at coordinate 104,893,559 of CM061043.1, forward strand.
GAGCTTCCTTTGCAGCTGTCCTCGGGGCTTCCAGCTCAGTGCGGACGGCATCAAATGTCTGGATGTCGATGAGTGCACAACCGGAATGCACATTTGTCAAGGGAAGTGCAAGAATACACACGGCAGTTATGAGTGCACATGTGATAAAGGCTACACTCAGGAGGGCGACTCCTGTTTAGGTGAGGATTGATCATACTTTCAAAATACTCAACATTGCTGGGATTCTAGCAATTAGATGATCGGTCTTGCATTGGTCTTGCTTAATCACGGCTTGTCCTCGTTGCTTTTAATTGTTTGACAAGTATACCAATAGTTTTGCACCCTTAATTATAGTGTTACCATAACGTAATAGTTATTACAGCTTGATTTCTAGAAACTTTTCGAAAACTTGACTGTGATTTATTGCATTTTTTCCATGGAACAAGGAATGATTTCAGACAAAACGACATGGAGCCAAACCATGCCGAATTTGCAGTGTTAACTACTGAAAAGGATTTTCATTTGGGATTTGTTCTTCAACCTCCAGCACGAATGCAACGCTTTCTTACTTTTTTACAGATTAGCCAATAAATACGCGCCAAAGTTCTGATAAACATCTGAACTTCTAACTCCTTAAAAGCAACTTGGAAAAATCAGTTTAATCAGAATGACTGCTGATTTCAAAATATTAGTTATATGCACGTCAATCGGAGTTACTCGTAAGCGATTATGAAGAGATTTTTTTTACATTTATTTATATATTCAAAGCATTCTAATTCGTAATAATTAATTTTTCCCCTTAATTTCTGCAATATTGTCGTATCCTAGTGCTCTTAATTTTCCTGACCATTGCTCTGAATTCAGCCACTCTGTTCAGTTCATGCTATCTTGATTTATCATTTTTCATTGCACGAAATGTTTCAAATATTATTATATCATGGGTTTCAAGTGAAATAGGTATATTTAAGAAACACTTACTGCTCGTGGTATCCAAACTAATTGACTACTTATGAATAACTAATTTGCAACCAACAATAATATCGTACTGCTGTAGAAACACTCAAAAGTTTGACTGTTTTGAAAGCGGTTCTGAATCTCACATTAACCTCTGAATCTGATGAGGCTTGATTAATCAAAGGTCCAGAATCAATAACTTGTACTTATAGGTCCTCAGTTTAAATTACTATTAACTTTTAATTTCGAAATCTGCGAGCCAATTCCGATCACGCTTATTATTTCACGTTTACCGTGGTCCATCCCAGTCATATTCGATCATTTTTGCTCTAATGTACGGGCTTCCACTCAATAAACACAATCAAATTCAAATGAATCTCACACAGCTCACTCTCAGATACTCAACATCAAACTTCTACCAGAGGTCAAACTGCCTTCGACATGAACAAACATGCCCTCATTACACGAACAATGCTCAGAAAAGCTTAAAGCGTGTTTATAAAAGACTATCTAAGTAATAAGGCCTGATTTTTTAAATTTTTTTTTTTTTTTCAAATTGATTTTTCATTTTATACACTTATTTTTTCAGCACTTAGGTACATGTGGTTGGGCTGAAACTGAAACCTCATACTTAATTAACCTCATACATAATTGTACAATAAAAACATTGACGTAGGTAAATCAATCTCAAACACTATTTCGATTAGAATGTAATTATTGCGATATGGAGCTGATAAATAGTAGCGATTCAGGGGGAATCTTGTTAATTGTCGTTGAAATGATTTAATTCTCTAGATAAATAATAATGTTATAGTTTCCAAGGTTTCTAAAACCGGATTTAAAAAAATCCTCTGATTTTTCCTCCATTACTTTTTCCTAAGTTGAGTAATATTATGAGTTGAGTGTAAAGGAGGTGTTGAATAGTTTAAGTTAAAATTTGGGATGATGGAAAAAAAAAACAAAAATGAAAATACGAATAACGAGGTATAGTTTACATTGGGTTACATGCAAGAAAATACGGCACATACATACTTTTAAGAATGCACAAACATTACATATATAAATCAACATGCGAGCTTTATAGTGTCTGGTTTGCTGTCACTTTAACGTGTAGATTGCTTGTTTGATAGATATCGATGAATGCGAGGAAGATAAGAGCTTGTGCCCGCGGCCTGGGAGATGCATCAATACGATGGGCTCATTTAAATGCCTCTGCCCACGCGGCTACACGCTCCACAAGACTGGGAAATACTGCAAGGACAACGACGAGTGTTCGGATGATTCTAAATGCGAACATGGATGTCAGGTATTATAACATAAATATACTGGTACCCATAATGAATATGATCGAAGACTTATACGGTAACGAGATGGAGATAGGAGTTATCATGTTCAAAGTATCCGCACGTTTTCCAGTCTGATGTTTACTTTACTTTTTGAACAACATATAATTTTTTATCTTGAGCCATATTGCACTTTCAAGTACGATTACGCATTAAAATTACTCAGTCTGAGGTATGGATCAGTGTCTACGGTGTAGGGGTGCAATTACTGTTTCCCTAACTTCATGTCAAATCATCTTTTAAGAAAGAGCAGAGAAATACAGTATCATTTCCTCCCATAGGTATTGTAACATGGGTGGTTATATTGAATCATCAGTTGAACTTCACAATCACAGGGGCAGTCTCTAAAGCAATTACATGCAGTAAAAACATACCGAATTTCAATGAATTCGGACCTCCAGACCTTATGACATCAGATCCAGGGGAGTCAAAGTTCATGTTAACACGTCGAGTACCATTGAGGCTACTGCAATGAAATACATAGAGGAACTTCTAGTCAGATTCACAAACTGTTTGAATATATAATGGGAGTCATGTGTGCTGTATGGAATCTCACTGTGGTGTAAGTTGTTGAGTTAGTTGAATAAATCTACGAGAAGAGACTACCAAAATCCATACAGGCACCGTGAAGATCAGTCTTTTTTCTGAGCAGTCTCTGATGTACTGAATTCATTTCGTTTATTTTACACGTCTCAATCAATAGATAGTTGAGGCTGATTATCATGAGTTTTTAACTACATAATTCGATATACATGAGCATTAATGTGATATCAATGCTGCTTACTGAAGGTACGAGATGATTTGTGGATCGCACACTGTACATTCGAGGTAATATATCGAATTGGTATACTATAGTCATAAATATGAATGGTTCATGATTTCCATGTGCATTTCAGAATATTTTGGGAAGTTACCGTTGCGGCTGCCCAGAAGGTTACTTGAAGCACGCTTACTACAACCACTGTGTTGATGAGAACGAGTGCGAGCAATCGCCCTGTTCCAACGGCCAGTGCATCAATACCATCGGGAGCTTCAAATGCGGCTGCTCAGATGGCTTCCAGTTTGACCAGAACGCTGCACTCTGCGTTCAAGTAAGAAATTACCTACTTCCACACGCATCTGCTTGAAGGGATATAATGTATACAATATGTCCACCCCTAATGAAAATGTAGACTCTACCACTTCATCGTAACCCACAAAACAAGTAGACATGAAAATAAGGTTTTCTTTACGAAAGATTCATGTTCTGTATTACAGTAGAAATTCAAATTCAGGGAACGAACCCAAGAGTTCAAATATTTTTTTAAACGTTTTTATGGCATTGACTTGGTATTGTTTAGGTCATACTGCTTAAATAAATAAATAAATAGGCAAATAAAAATATTAAAAAACATGGAACATGTTATAACCCATTTATAACAATGATTTTGAAAAGCAGGACTCAGATCCTCACAGAATATTTAAATCAGGTCACTCAGTTGATTAAGATAGAGTCCTTTTAGCGAATTTTCTTAGAAAATAAAGCTATTGCAATGGCTCCAAAAATTTTAAAATAGAAATTTTCAAAAATTTTCTTCATCGAAATCTGTTTTGAGGGACTCTGAAATGATTCCTGGATTTTAACGCTTTTTTATGTATGTATGTATATATATATATATATATATATATATATATATATATATATATATATATATATATATATTATATGTATGTTTCATTCCAGACGATAACTCTCGATAGAATTGAGATAAAAACTTCGTTCTTTCGCCAAAAATTCAAGCATTTCAAAAGAAATGATGAGTTCGTTGGACAACACTTTTTGAGCACATCAAATTAGTCGAATTTCAAAAAATGTACTTAGAAAATCACTAAAAAAGGCAAAAAAACCGCTAAAAATGAACAAATTTCTATTTTTTAGCAGAATGCTACTCGAAAAAAATTAATCGAACATGAACTAGGACATTTAAAAATTTAAGCACACAATTGTACTGAAAAATGTACTTAAATTTCATTAAAATAAGCTAAAAACCGATAGGAACACTTGAAAAAATTGTAAAAATCCACAAAATCGTTTGTTCATTGGAATATTACTGACAAAAAGTTAGTTTGCTATAAAATGTATAATAAAATTTTTATTTGTCCCTAAAGTGCTCAAATTTCAACAGAATTTAACATAAATGTAATACGACCATTTATGAAAATTCGCTCATACGATCATGCTGCATGACTGGAACTTTTTTTTCATTCGACTCTGGTTGCCACAAAGAGGCATGAGAACTTTAAAAAAATGAAAAAGTAAAATGTCTGATTTTCTTCACTTTTATCCGAAAGGAGGTACGTTGAATATGCTGGAAATTTTCGAAATTATCAAAAGTGACAGGTCTTGTTAAATGCATAAATAAGGATATTCCTAAGTGTATTTCACCGCTGAATAATCCATTTCTGTAAAGCTTGGAACTATCCCCCCTTACTTATTTCTTCTCCTTCCGTTCATCCGATTAGCCACAAAACCCTTCACTTTGTACACACTTATTTGGTTGTACCTCACGCTATTTAATTTCTCTAGACCAATGGGATTCAATCACCTCTCACCTATATAAGCTGTGGCCATTCTAACGTATGTTCAGTTATTGCTTGTTGCTGATAATGACCAAACCTTCGGAATCGATCTAACATTGTAACTCTTCATTTTCGTACAATTAGACAACGTTCTTTTTGAAAAAACCGTTATGCGCCTTTTATAATGATTTTCACGTACAACCAAGCCGTTGGTAGGGAAATGGAACTTCCGCAATTTTAATCGCACAAAAATCGTTCACCATTCGTTGGAAAGCTCCTGATTTATCCAACCATATTATGTTAACTACTGCGAAGTGCGTGGCCATCAACCTGAGTTATGAGCATGGTTATTTGAATCAATTGTTTACACACAGATGATCATTCTCAATAATTGATATTGTCAACATGATTGCAACCGCTTGTAAATTTTCTTATGATTTTCACGTACAACCGAGCCGTTGGTAGGGAAATGGAACTTCCGCAATTTTAATCGCACAGAAATCGTTCACCATTCGTTGGAAAGCTCCTGATTTATCCAACCATATTATGTTAACTACTGCGAAGTGCGTGGCCATCAACCTGAGTTATGAGCATGGTTATTTGAATCAATTGTTTACACACAGATGATCATTCTCAATAATTGATATTGAAACATGATTGCAACCGCTTGTAAATTTTCTTATGATTTTCACGTACAACCGAGCCGTTGGTAGGGAAATGGAACTTCCGCAATTTTAATCGCACAGAAATCGTTCACCATTCGTTGGAAAGCTCTCAATTTATAAAGTATTTTTCTTGTAGTTACATATTTATTTATATAATATTTATAGGGTTTTAGACCAAATTAAATGTCTAACAATTATTTATTTTATTATTGCCAAATATGATAAACAGACGTTCACCAGGCCGATGGTAGGGGGTCGGGTTCAGAAAATCGACGAGGAGTGAGTTGTGTACGGCTAAAGCATATTCATGTTTTTTAATTTTAGCCGTCATGGCTCAAAGGAACTGTGCCAAATATTTTTTTTTTTTTTTTTTTTTTTTTTTTTTTTGCAGGGGGGCGGAGCCCCCCGCCGAGGCGCAAAGCGCCGAGTTTTAGCTTATTTTTTTATAGAAAGGCATCCTATCAAATTTGAATTTCGCAGAGTGGACATGACAGAATTTAGCTCACTTAGCTGATCTGGAAAGAGCCCATCTTTACAGTCGTCTCTTGATGACCCTAAGAGTCTCCCTACCGAGTACCTATTTACTTCCTAAAGAGAAACCGATAATTTAGGTCACTCTGCTAATTAGGAAAGATACCATAATTTCAATCGCCTCCTAATGACCCGGAGAGTCTCCCTATCAAATTTCAACTTCTTCTGAATATGAGAGAAATTCAGCTTACTCAGCAGATCAGGAAATAGCCCATCAGTTCAATCGTCTCTTAATGTCCCTACGAGCCACCCTATCAAAATTCAATTTCCTAGGGCGAACAAGAGATAATTTAGCTCACTCAGCTGATCAAGATAGATTCCTTCTTTTCAATCATCTCCTAATCTCCCAGAGAGTCTCCCTATCAAATTTTTGCTTACCAGGGTAAACAGAAGAGAATTTAGCTCACTCCGCTGATCAAGAAGGAGCCCCATTTCAATCTTCTCTTAATGTCTCAGAAAGTCACTCTATGAAATAAAAAACTTTCCACGGGGAAAAAATTGGTAGGGGCCGGCTTCTAAGTATATATTAGCTCTAATATTTACTAGAACCTACTACTTAATAAAACCCAATTGAGGAGCTGACATGGGAAACGAGTTAAGTCCAAAAATCGAATTTCATAGGAACTCCCTCTGAACTCTTATCAGATTTGTTTGGACATAATCTCTTCTCCATGTAAAGGTCACACATTTATTCAGGGTGCGATCTAGCAAGGACGGGAGGACCTAAGGCCGTTGGCGTGACTGTTTACTTGCACTTCGACGAAAAAAAATGTTCTTTGGATTTTTGGACTTAACTCGTTTTCCACAATTATTAAGTACCTTCTTTTCACAGGAAAAATAATTTTTTAGGGCAAGAATTAATTATTTTATTATTCCCTAGAGACCAATCCTTAGCATTTGCTTATTAAAGCATATGACCACTATACTTTGGGGTCGCATTTTCGCAACCCGAAACGTAAAGCAGTTGGTCATGACTGAAGCATGCTCCAAGCTAAGTGAAAGGTTCAACGCCCACTAATGTAATCATGGAGAATCACAATGAATTCGTCTTTCAGTCGCTCGCAAACAAATCCACGATTCAATGTACTGCCCTGATTACGGGGATAATTCTCATCCCAGAACGTAATTTCCTTGGAGGCCTGAAAATGTCTCAATGCGTTCGGACACGTAAGTAAACACTCTCAGTAAGAGGTACCCTTGTCAATTTCCATATACTCAAATCTGAGGCACGAGAAATCGTTGATGGGAATGGTAAATTATGTTAGAGCGTAAAATGACATAGTCGGTCAATTAAACAGTGTGAAAATGATGCTTGACACATGTAATGTTTCCGCATGCGCAAAAGCTACCAGTGAGTCAGGGGGTATGAAGCTCAATGGGGGCCATCTACTGCCTAAAAATTTCAATCCCTAAAACGTCATCGAAATCGTATGAAAAATCTTCTTTTTTTTGCCAGAAATGCTCTTGAGTGATGTAAGCAGCTGCTGCCCTTTGTATCAGAAGTTTCTAAGAACACAGATAATATCTACGAACCAGTAATATATTCCATGCAAATGTATTTTTACTAATTATCAAAATTTATTTCTTTACTTTCCAATTGAATGTGCAACATGGTAGGGTGTTTCGTGTACCAATCAGTGTATAATGTTATTCAGAATAAATTTGAGTCCTTAATTTCCATTTCTTTCGTGCAGGTTAGCTCAGCTTGCGTGGGAAGTCCCTGTGCCTACGGCTGTTCGCCCAGTGACACATCGACCAGCGTTGGGTTCACGTGCGGATGCCCACCAGGATTCCAACACGTTGGACAGGTAGTTTTTTGTTATGAATTCAGTAGATAATAAAGGTTATTATGAATTATTACAAGACAATACTATTACGTACACTACGGGATCGGTTTATGTTTTCGGACTCATTTGTTCTCCAGAAAATAAATTAATCAGCAAAATTAGGTGCCTCAACAAGCTTTCTTATATCTTAAGGAATGGATTATTGATCATGAATTCACTAATTCATTCAAGAGCCGTAGGCTACATTGGTTTATCAATTGGAAGCACGTTGAAGAAATCTAAACAAAATATGAGTCATTACTAATTATCTCAATAGTGGAAATAGGGTGCTAAGAGAATTATGTGTTTGCTCATGGACAGAGGCTTCTTTAGAACTCGTGAATGTAGAGGTCCGTCTACAGTCAATCTGCAGAAGATACTTTACCATGATAGAAAAACGCAAGATGCAACTAAAAATTTCGATTTTGTTGAGAAAAAAAGTTCACTAAACAATAAAGAAATGTTGGTAAGCCTTACACTCCCTTGGTAAACTAAGAAGCAATAGATGAGCGTACTATTATATTTCTATATTACAGTAAATGAGTCGAAATAATAAACTCGAAGGAAAAAAATATAGGAAATTCTACCTAAATATACTTGTAATATTAGGATTTTCACTACAGAGATCATTGTTTTTGATCTAGACCGAATGTCTCGAATAGTTCTGAATCAATCGTAATAAGTGGAATGGATCAATAATAGAATAATATAATCAATAATCGACATTTTCTTAGGATAGTATACGTTCATTTTTCGTGTAGCAATCAGTTACGGACGTACAGTTAATAATGGAAAAGTTATCGCATCTAGTCTCTGGAAATCTTTCATAAAGCAACATTGGCATTTTTTTAGGAGAGGTTTAGATTCTGTTTTAAAAATAGAAAAGGAAGTGACATACTCGAATCGCTTACCACGCAAGCAAACTCACACTACAAAAAGATCCAAAAGTTGCCTCTATCCCAGTGTTTCAAAACATGTTATGTATTATTTTTCAAAAACGTTCAATAGAAAGGAAACGTTTTAGTCTTGAATATTTCGTACCTCCCTCGCATCTACCGTTCTTTCACAAAAGTGTTATAATATTACTATCTTATCGTGTAACTTGCACCAATTACATAATACGTGTGTCTAGTACACTTCTTGTTTCCATACCTTTACAATGAATCCTATGTTTCTGAATTTCTAGGGACATTGCTTTTCTACCGTCAACAGTCGATCACCTGTGGGACAATCTTCATTCCCGACTCTGGGATACCACATCAACGGTTTTCCATTGGATCCCACACAACAAGACCCGTATAGAGTCTCGGCAGACAAGGTCATCTCTACTGAAGGTTGCTTCTCATGCAAGGTTTGTATTTCATCGCTATCATTGGGACTAAATCACTATTACTCGTTCAAAATCGAAAGTTGGAGGATTCCGTCGGAAGAGTGCCGATACTTACGTAACCCACAACGATGAGTACATACGGTTTTGCCATTACAAACAACACTAACGCATCAAAACAATTATATTCCCTACCCAACCCAAGATGCTGATATTTTAACGAGATCTTATTGACAATGATGGGTCAAAGTTACGATGTGAAGTTTTCCTGCGCAGACGAGTGAGCTTCAGAGCGATCAAGGGAAAACATGAAACATGTGAAAAAGTGTGTGAGTGCGCAAGTGGATCAATAAAATCGAAGAAGCTGTGTGTCAAGTTTTATGTAATTTATTTATCGAATGTTTCAAAACCAACATTGTGAGGAGTAAAACGTTTTAGTTGCTACATTTTCCAAGACGTTATTCCATAAATCTCCGTATATGGACAATCCTATTTAAATTCCGAATTTCACCACCAACATTAAACACTCTACACTACAAACTAACCTGAATAATATGTTATGCATGTGTAGGATGTCACTTTTCATATAAAACCATTCAATATAATGAACCGCTTTATTTTTCAGACTAATGGAAGGCAAAGACGCACAACCAATGGAACGACGATAGTAAACAATCCAAGAAAACATCAGGGTCAAACGAAAAGGAAACACCCATTGAGACATCATAAACCAATGGTAGTTTTGTGGTATTATTCATATTTGCTTTAATGAATATTTTATGTTTCCAACACGAAGATTGGCTCTTTTTTATTATCATTTCGCTTTAATTTTAGCTCCATTTTAGGTCACGAATCTTGAAGAGCATAAATTGAAGTACTCCACATTTAAGATTCAAATCAGTACCTAAATGAGGGACTAAACGGAAAGAAACGGTCTTGTCAAATCTTGGCACGACCACGTGCGGGGATGAGTGCTCCCGCATGGTAAGAATAGAATGGTCAGGAGTTGCCCTTGAACCCGTTCTCCAGGAGGCGACTCAGGGAACTTAACTAATTGCTAATATCGGTCACGTCGTTTGAGGCTTAGACGAACTTTGACGTCCGCATCACAAATGCTGACTCCCCCTTTTATCGTCCTCAAATCTAGGAAGCCATTGCCCAAAATGCAGCCCGAGCCAAGCAACAGAGAAAGAGCGTAACTCACTTCGACAAATGGCTTCGAAACTGCGCATCCGTTTGACAAAAATATCAAATCTTTTCGACAAAGACAGTGGACATCAGTTAAACATAGAAATCCGAGAGGACGGGCCAAAAAGGAGCGTCCTTTCGACAAAACTATACGATTTTGGTCGTTTGCAGGCCAACAACAACAAGAACAAAAAGTAATTGCTTCAAAGTGGTCTTTAATTATTACGGGTCGGATTTTAATCATTATTAAATATTTATACGTAGTATAATTGGTAGTTGGTACTCACTATTAAATCTTCACTACGTAGTTGGTAGTTGCGTCATAAAAATTATTCTTTAGCATCATTCTTCATTTTGCGAAAAATAGTCGAGGCTGAATCGGTTGACAGTAGCTGGCAAGTATTTCTTTACATCTTTGTCTTCGTTGTAGGTGTCCCAGCAATGCAATAAATATTCAAGTTGTTCTCGAATTTCTATTCTTGGAGTGTTGACCATGCCTCTGCTGATGCTTTTAATTTTGAGTGCACTCTCCGCTTGAATTTCTTTCAATACGGTGTAAACAACATGGATGTTCGGTTGGGTCACGTAAAATTGTCACGAATCATAGAAAGATAGTAAACATCACAGATAAGGAGTAATAAATACGATCTCTGTTGATCGAAGTGATCAACCTTTGGTGATTTCATGTGATAGGGATGCATCGGGAGTACAATGCGTCCCTGAACCATTAGGCAAATAATCAGAAAAGTGGAACCAGCCTCTGCCCAATGTCATAGAGTGAGGAAGAGAGAAACCCCAATTTTCAGTTATCCGAGCAGTTGCTCAACGGCTGATAGGGTCCCGGAGGGTAGTGAGGTGTTTGGTTATCGAGGATGAAGCCCTTTTGCCACTACCTGATTTAGGAAAATGGGGCTCCGAACAAACAAGATCCGCCGCTTGGAGCGGTAGGAGACGAAGGACCTAAGGAACATGATGGTTGTCATGACTTTCCCCTTTTGATACCTTGCGTCACCCCTTTTCGCTATAAAATTCGTTACCTTCACCATCAATCTCATCAATACTGGTCGAAAATGAGAATTATATAATTAATAAATAAATTAGGTATTAAAATAAAGTAACACACAAACAAACCGGAAAAACCGACAAAACAACAAGAACAACTTGTGTCCGTCACGGCTTCCCTTGTAGCCAACAAAAGAATTGCAAGTCAGTACGGTCATTGATTGTTCAAGTGCTGCGCTCTATCTCGAGCTTCTCATGTACGGAGCCCCATTGTTGAAATCATTGGAAACAAACCGGTCATCACAGCCTAAGCACCAAGTCCCGCAAACACTTAGTATAAACATATATTTAATTTTCTTTTGAAAAAAAAAATAAATAAATAAAAATAAAATAAATAAATAAAAATAAAGATAGTAAATTGTTCATAGTAATCAGGGGAAATTAAAAAATAGTGTTCGGTACCAGGGGTGTTCCAATTCGAGTTACAGGGAACTACTAAGAGTGTCTGATTTTTGACATTTTCATGACTTTGCTTCGGCACATTACTTCAAAAATCGTCACAAAATAGAGAATCACGAGAACCCGTTACGTAACCGATGAACAAACGTTTTAATAAATCACGGACGGTTGCAGCTTTCATTCGAGTCCAAAACCACAGGAGACATTTTGATGTATCGGTTACAACTTTCGCCTTTTTATTAGGCCATCCTGATTACAACCAAATCTCGTCATTTTACCTGAAGGATACACACCTCAAAAGAATTAAGGGATCAATTTTCCTTGTAGACGTCAAAGACCCCAGGTCAATCGGACAAAGTTCACATTAAATCTCATGACTATTAAATTTTATAGTGGAGATGGGATGCACCCTGTTCTTTTTGTTTTTTTATCAAACACTGAGAAAGACCAGCGATATCAAGCTTCAGCTCGAGCTAAACCAGAATGAAATCCGAACATTTTTCCCGCTTTTTTGAGATATCGAAGTGAAACTTGGAGAGCGACTATGAGCTGCCTGTTACTAAGTTTCAAGCATATATTTTATTTTATTTATTCATTTAATGTATTTGAAAATGTATGTTCCTTACATTCGAGTATGCTTCACAAAAAATACATAATTGAAACAGTTGTAGTGTAAACATCATTAACGTAGTGTTATTAATACCCAGTTGAATCAACTATAAGAGTACAAAATTTAGAAATTGATCGTGGTGTCCAGTTACATAATTTACTCACAATTAATGATAATATATTCAGTATTACAGCGTTAGTAGAAATTTCAAATATTTCATAAATCACAAATTAATATAACATTCATTATTAATGCAGCTTATTCTCTTTACCCTATAAATATTGGAAACAACAATCAAAATAAAACACACAATAGACTTCATAAATAATTTTAAAAAAATCATTCAAGTAGTTAACATAGGCAGTACCAGTATATATAAGCGATTTAATCCTTCATTCAAACAAACATAAATTTCTCAGTTTGCAAACTTCATTTGAGAAGAAATATAGCCTTTCGAATTCACTTGGTACTGATACAAAATTTATCAAGTTTTCGGTACCCCCCACCAAGTCCGAGATATATCATTTTCTGATCCAGATATACATAGGACACTCAAATAGAACATGCAATAAGTTTTCAAGAAGACCCGTGTCACAGGCTGCACGTACAGTATTTGAAGACATTTTGTAATTATAATTCCTAATTTTAATTGTAAAATGGTGTTTACTTGCCAACCTTATTTGTGCAAATAACTTTTTAAATTGAAAAGGGACATTATGGTAATTTCAATAATTGTTGAATCCATCGTGCGCTATCACAAGCCAATAGTAGTCATTATATAAGCCAGAAAAGACCACATCAACATCTTTATTGTTAAGAACGATTTCAGCATCCTCTACACATTTATGCGTGAGCATTTTGATATTTTCACTATCCAAAGTTATTATTTGTTGCACTCCACATTTAAAAGAAGTTCCTTAAGTTGAGTTTTAAGCAAATAAAAATGAGAAAATCCAACAACTTTTTGGACTACCCAAAGAGGAGGGTGGGGTAGAAACATCCAGAAACAAAATCCAACTTATTGGACACTTTTAATATTTATTTACATTCATTTATTTATAGGTATATTATTTATTTATATTTTTATAGGAAACAGTTATTTTTCTATTTTTTGCCGAGTGACGCCTCATTTCAAAGATTTTTTTTAGTACTGAACACGATGGTGAAACCAGAATTACGATATCTTATCCCGTCCTCGGATTAGAAAAGATAACCATGAAGAAGCGCGATTCATTATGTTTTGGCTCAAGTCAGAGCCTGATATCGCTTGCCGTTCTCAGTGTTTGAGATAAATGAAAAAGAATAGGGTGCATCCCATCTCCACTAGGTATCTAACCATGAGATATAATGTGATTGCTGTTGTGTGTGTTCAATTGATCTGGGGTCTCTGGCGTCTACAAGGAAAAGTGGTCCTTTAATTCTTTTGAGGAGTGTAGTTCATTATAAACTTTCCGTGTAGCATCAGCAAATAGGTTTAGGCAACATAAGATTTTATCATAAATTGCGATATTTCCAACAACTGGCGAATAAATTTCTACGCAATTATAACCTTTTGATCTAGATATCTGACTATGAAGGCCTCATATGCATTCATTAAGGTTTTTTGTCTATTACAAAAGGTTCAACAAATAATAAATGAGAGCTTTGCAAATTCGTTGATTTGGCCCCTATAATTAGTTTACCATGACTGATCATAACTGAAGAAGTGCCTAAATTAAGTTGCGTATATAATTTCTGCGCATATGTTTAATTATTGTTATCTGTGGTAGAACTGGACGAGGAACAAGAGGCACAACGCGCAACCGATATCGGGAGACGGTGATAGCCATCAGCCGCGGAGGTGGCCATCGGTCGCTGCTGTCCCTCACAACTTGACTGCACTCAATTCCATCGACGATCTGATTTGGGTCCACGAGACCAAGGTCGTTGAAATACGAGTCACACAGACCAAACACAGGACGAGAATAATCAAGCTGATGCCAGCCACTGAGGTGAGCTATCACAATATATCTGATTATTATTATAGTAGGTATTATTTGTAGAACATAAGACTTGGGTATTCAGATTGTATGGGTGCTTTCTGTTTACGTAATTTCGACCACATATGGTTAAATATGTATTGGGGTATTGTAGATTGTACCCGGTGCTTTCATAATGTTTCACGAGGAACAGGATATAATATACCAACCTGAACCTTGGAGAAATTAATGCAAATTTCATTAAAAAATATTAGAGTACTTAGTATGAGAGGGGGAAAAATCCACTATATTGGATATTATTAAAAATTTCATTCCTGAAATATTCAGAAGAAAACCTGATTATTCTGATTTTAACATTGAAAGAAAACTTCTTTCCGTAACAGATTGCGGGTGATGTCAAACCTCTTAGGATGGATTCGATTTTCATTGAAAAAAACTCGTAAACGAGTTCCACTATCTGCTTTACAAGCAGATACCATGTTACATGGATATGTCTTTGATGGGGGATCTCATAACGGTTGTCCTCGAGAGTTGTAAACAAATCCTTTAACTTTAAACAAATCCCTGGGCCGCATCCCGACTAATTCCAACAAAACAACGGTTTACTTATAGAAATGTTGAAAATAACTGTGGAGAGAATCCACTACAATGAGTTGTTGTTAACAGTCGACTGTTGTCAAGAGGATGAAAATGTTTCCTATGGAGTGGAGTAAATGGTTCTATTGCTTTAGGTACGTTAAGAATATTGTAACCGGCTTATTAAAATTGTTTATATAGTCCAATCAACTTAGTTTAGGAATGTAGCCAGGTACGTAAGGAGGGGGAAAATGGTAGCTTGAGATGTGAACATTTATCACATAAATCAAGCGCTTTCCAACGAGTGGCGAACGATTTCTGTGCGATGAAAACTGCGGAAGTTCCATTCCCCTAGCAACGGCTGGGTTGTACGTGAAAAACACTGAAATTGTGACACAAGTTTTGCGTCACGGAAATTTTTGGTTGACCCCCCAGAGTAAAGACATATCCATGTCAATATAAAATGAACACGTGGGTTCCATTGCATGTTACCATACTAGATTAAAATCATGATGCCAGTCAAGCTGACGTCTCTACCATCTATAAAATTTATACAACTTTGCATGTTTCAGTCTGTATGAACATTATTTTTTAATTTTAAAAAATCCAAATACTTCGCGAAACGTGCAAAAGTCATAGTTAGTCGACAGAATCGATGACAGGTTCAATAAATAGGTATAAGAAACAGATTGTGTAAAGAAAGTGAGAAAAACCATGCAGTTATTTCGTACTTTTATTCTTAACTGAAAGAATATAACGAAAAGAAGAGCCATCTGACTTGACTTCCTAACAATCACTTCCAGCGCTCCTCAAGAGGCTGAGTACCAAATTTCAGGGCGCTAGGATTTTCAAGAAAGACGTTAGGTTCTTAGTTTACCCAGCTGCTCTGGCCACCTAGCGATCACTTTCAGTGGTCCCCCTAGAGACTGAGTACCAAATCCCACGACTCTAAGGTGTACAAAGAACAGTTTGCTTTATCGCTCACCCAGCTGAACTAACTTCCTAGCAATCTCTCCCAGCAGTACCCAAGAGGCTGATTAGCAAATCGCGCGGCTCCTGGTTATATAGGAGAGAAGTTAGCTTTATCACACAGATGATCTGACTACCTTGCAATCACTTCCACATGTCCCTAAGGGCCACCATGGCGGACCACGAACTAATCCAGAGTTGGTCCACATATGCCACTGCCGTTTTTGAGGTATAACTTTCGACTATGGATTAACCCCCTACGGTGGAACGCACCCAAGGGGCTGTGTACCTGTGTGTCCTGATTCGGGGCCTGGTAGTCGATTGAACTTCGGCCCGAGAGAAACAACAATTTGTGACGGATTTCGGCAATTTTAGCGTGAAACACGCTTTTACCGGGACCTAAAAGAGAAAAACAAGACTAAAGTTGCGGCGGATATAATTTTTCTACTATTCAACCTATGAAGCTGAAAGTCGGAATGGAGAACCCTTGGAACGTTCACAAACGGACAAGAAGTCTAGAGCCTCCCAGATTAGCTGAGTGAGGTCCGCTGCTAAGTTATTTGCTATCCAACATATGAAACTGAAATCTGGAATGGAAGCCCCTATGGACATCAAAAACGAATTATGAAGGTTAGAGCCACCCAGATCAGCTGAGTAAGATCCAGAGCTAAGTTCTTTGATATTCCACATATGAAGCTGAAATCTGGAATGGAAGCCCCTTGGGACGTCTAAAACGAATTATGAAGGTTAGAGACACCCAGATCAGCTGAGTAAGATCCGGAGCTAAGTTCTTTGCTATTCAACACATGTTGCTGAAATCTGGTATGGAAGCCCCTTGGGACGTCTAAAACGAATCATGAAGATTAGAGCCTCCCAGATCAGCTGAGTAAGATCCAGAGCTAAGTTCTTTGCTATTCAACATATGAAGCTGAAATCTGGAATGGAAGCCCCTTGGGACGTCTAAAACGAATTATGAAGGTTAGAGACACCCAGGTCAGCTGAGTGAGGTCCATTGCTAAGTTATTTACTATCCAACATATGAAACTGAAATCTGGAATGGAAGCCCCTTGGGACATCTAAAACGAATTATGAAGGTTAGAGCCACCCAATCAGCTGAGTAAGATCCAGAGCTAAGTTCTTTGATATTCCACATATGAAGCTGAAATCTGGAATGGAAGCCCTTTGGGACGTCTAAAACGAATCATGAAGATAAGAGCCTCACAGATCAGCTGAGTAAGATCCGGAGCTAAGTTCTTTGCTATTCAACATATGAAGCTGAAATTTGAAATGGCGGCATCTTGGGACATCTAGAAATGAATAATTAAGTATGAGGCACTCTAGATCTGCTGTGAGCTCCGGAGTAAATTTCTTCGCTATTCAACCTATGAAGCTATAATTTGAATTAGAGCATTGCTATTCGACTAATGCAGCTAAAATTTTGAATAGAAAACCCTTGGAACGTCCTAAAACGAGTCAAAGTCTAGAGCACCCCAGATCAGCTGAGTGGGATCCGTAGCTAAGTTCTTTTCGATTCAACTTATGAAGCTGAAATTTTAAATGAAGCGTGTTCCAAGTTCCTCCAATGCTTAGTCGAGGCCCAAGGTAGAAACAAAAGGTGGTCTGGTGTCAGCGCAGTGCCAAGTTTCATGTCACTTTTCATACCATGCTTATCGAAGTCTGTCGACTACATAATACTTCTATATTATCCAGATAAATTGAAACTTTACTAATTTACTAATTATATTTACTAATTTACTAATGAAACTTTAATAATCACTGCTAATTATATTCTACATTTTTATTACAAAAACTCTTTCTTGATAGTTTTATCGACTCTCCATATTTTACGTAGATGGTTTAGTTTAATGTTATAAGAGTTATTACATATTATATGATATTAACCCATTCTTGCCACCTTCATTCATATCCATTCCATTCAAGGTGGACGACTTCGACTACCAAATCACCAAAGGGAACGAAAAGAACATGTTTGAGCTGGTCAAGAAACACGGGGTGTGGAGCCTTCATTTCCGTCGGCGACTGAAAACCCCTGGCGCCACATTCCACCTCGAAATCACAGCCACGCCCACTTGGAAAGCAGATAATCTCAAATTGAGAGTTGAACGCCCATTAATACTTCATATTAGGCTCATAGTACTTCAATAACACTGCAGGGAGAGGAGAAAATAACAGTTCAATTAGAAACCGTTAAAAAATTGTTACTATATTTTGTGAAGGGAAAGCAGTGCATAATTAAATTATGTTGCCGAGTTCTCCGTTCCAGAACACGACGTTTCAGACACGGTTCGTTCTCATAAAATTTTAAAAAAAGCGATGAAAATATTTTGGTAATGGCGAGCAAAACTATCAACTTCGTGAATGTGATTCTAGAAAAAAAAAAAAAAAAAACCGTACAATCAATACTTGATTAATGTTAATTTAAGTATTCATTGTGTCAGGTTTTTTTTGCAAACAATGCCTTTCACATTTACCGAAAAATCACAACATAGTGTTGTATTAATTCCAAAAAGTCTAGCCCCCAGATCATTGTAATAACCATAGTATTGTAAAATTTAAAAAAAATCAATCTTATTTAGTATCTCACCAATTGCAATATTAAGAACTCTTCTCAGTTTCTGATCATAAAAATTTATATCATTCTTGTTTAATTATCAGTATTTTACATGCTTGACTGTGCACTGGTTTACCAACAAAAGAGGAAGTTGTCCGATTTCTTCGCACTTCAGAAATTTCGTTTTTCTATTAAAATTGTTGTTTTGAAGTCGTATATGAGATGTTTTGGGTTATAACTATTCTTATCGTGACGTTAGCTTAATTATTATTTTTTTAGTAACTCTTCTACTTTTCGTGTGTAGATAATTTTGTTACTCGTACTCCTCTCCAAAATCGTTTCACCCATGTACAAAGTCACTAGAAATTATAATAAATTAAATTTGTACATTGAAGTCTGATTTTGATACCAAGAGTGATGTGTAACATTAATAAGTATAGAGCTAACTTATACATTGGATTCCTATATGAATCTATCAGCTTATTGAAATTGCGTGACATGTTTATAGCTTAGATTATAGTATGGATGCCATTTGTTTGAAAGTTAATGCGGATTTACTTAATGCCTGTAATATTTTAATGTAAGGGAAGTCCATAAAGAAAATTGGTTTGCCGACGTAATATTAGGTACACATTAGTAAGTTTCATTATCTCACTCAGCCATGTGTTCACTATGTTTCGGTACATAATGATAGTACTTTGTAATATATATGTGAATATTATTAACAAAAAAAGTGTCTTATTTCAAAGCCTTACTTGGAAAAATTTACGTATCAATTTGGACACAATACGTCGCGTCCATATTGTCTTAGTGATCCGTAGTAAAAACATTTATTAGTGACATTAGTCCCGTCTCAGTGCGACATGTACAGTTAGTTGGTTAATTTGATACCATCCGTCGGTAAATTGGAAAATTGGTGTTTCATGAAATCCGTGTTAGCAATGAAATTCCTCAGGGATCATGTTGAGTCCATCTTCAAATATCCTTCCGTTTTTGAGACTATTCGAGCCATTCGGTAGTGTGATGAAGAGGGAGGGGGGGGGGGGTTCTATTTCCTCAGGCGAGCGCGCTTCTAGTAGTCCTACATTGATGAAATCTGTGAGAGACCATCGAGGTACAATCCATACAACCATTGGAAATTTAATTGACAATTAATGAATACTTGTATTTTTGCCAAGCTTTGACTTCTTTTTCGATTTCACTACTTAAATGTTCATTTTGACCAAATGGTAACCTAATCACAAGAACAGTCGCAGGAGTAAATTCATCTAGTTCAGAGTTGGAAAAGGTTTGGAGTAAAGAAAATATGACAAACAAAATGTTTTCGGTTGATGGTTATATTTTTCTGGTTACTTGAATTGAATATGTGACACTTGTAATACCGTAAGTTCTGATTTTGGCAGAATTGTTGATCATTTGCAGATTAAGAATATACCTGCAACACGGGAGATGTTTCACTTAATGGGCGAAAATGCTAATACCAAGGAATAGTTTCTTATAGAAAATTACATTGTGCCTAAAGGTTGAAGATTGGTGAGCTTAGAATATGTTTTAGAGAATTTTCGTAGAAATTGACGCTATTGCAATAGCTCGGAAAATTTTAAAATCAAAATGTTTGAATAGAATATGTTTTAGCGAATTTTCGTAGAAATTGACGCTATTGCAATAGCTCGGAAAATTTTAAAATCAAAATGTTTGAAAAAATTCTTTACGATTCATCTCAATTTCAATAGGATTGGTATAAAAATCCCGTTATTGCGCCAAAGAGCACAATGCTCTCATGCTTTCCAAATGAAAGTATGAAATCGTTGGTCAACACTTTTTGAGCCCATTGAATTCGTACATTTTCAAAAATGTGCTTGAAAAAAAAAATCACTAAAGATGTTTAAAAACGTCCAGTAATCGTCAAATTCATCATTTAAGAAGAATCTCAGCGAAAAAAGAAAAAAATCACCCAAGAATAGAAAGGACATTAAAAATTTGTGTACAAAATTATGCCAAAAACATTCTTAAATTTCATTATTTGCGAAATAATAAGGAACTACCACAACTAAGAAACTGCCACAAAAAAAGTAAAAATTCAAATTCTTCTTGAATCGCCAAATTTTATTTAGCATGAATTTTTTTGCCATAAAGTTGGTTTTTAATAATGTCTTTGTACTCAAATTATTCTAATTTCAAAACAGTTCAATATTTATAATACGATAGGTAATTTAAGAATATTAAATTACTGAATGACTGGAACTTTTTTAAACCTCCAATTCTAATTTAAGCTTCATAGCTACGGAGATCACTA
The DNA here is from genome assembly GCA_030762985.1 of Adelphocoris suturalis. Lineage (NCBI taxonomy): Eukaryota > Metazoa > Arthropoda > Insecta > Hemiptera > Miridae > Adelphocoris > Adelphocoris suturalis. The sequence continues at coordinate 104,914,394 of CM061043.1, forward strand.
GCCTTCTTGTACATGTCGTTGCTCCTTGCCAAGCTGGTCTACCAAAAAAAAAAAAAAAAAAAAAAAGCCAAAAAAAAAAAAAAAAAAAAAAAAAATGCGTTGGAATATAAAGCATGGGCAGTATGGGGATGTGACCTATAAATTCAAAGTAAATATAATATGTTTGTTAATATTGGTTTACTCAGGATAGTTGGTTACTTCGCCCATGGGAAATAGTAATTAATCGTATAATGAAGACCACGGAAGTGGAAACGAATTTCAACTCAGATTATTGTGTTCATAACTATAAACATAAAGGTCGGTAGTCATAAGTCAGCATTTCATTATTTAAATGCCGAATCATTAATGCAGCTACGGTCTTGGTTTAGGTAGTAAAAAGACAATCTCACAAACTTTCGTGTCCCTTCAAACCTATTCATCAGGAAAGTAAAAAATTCTATCACCTATGCTGGCATCTCTCTGCGGATTGTAGCAACTAACGGATGTGGATTTACCTTCAACAATAATCAAGCTAGACTCGAAACTCAAAAAACGTTTTTCTTTTTTCGCAAGTTATCCAAAGTTGAGTATCTGTGCACTGTTAGGTATTGGCATTAGTCCAAAAACTATGAAATCTCTCCCTAGTTTCTCTCCTGAAATTATCGACGAATTTTGCCTAAGAAATAAATTGGTAAAGAAACCCCGAGTCGCTCCAATCACTTTCTCGCCGTTTTTAATCTGGTAGTGAGGGAGGTGTACATGTAGTTACGAAAATAAGGTCGATTTTCTCACTCTCGTTTGTACTAATATACGCAAGGACGTGATTAATATACAATATCCACATTCCCTACAGTGTCTGCTTACAATGCTAACAATCTGGCTTAAGTTTCCGATGCTAGGAGATATTCTCACCAATATTAACTTTTAGGTGTATGCTCTCCATGAACTTTTCTGTATTTGAATTTCATTGCAGAATAGAAGATCTGAGGAACTTATTCTCGAAATTAACCGACTCGAGACCCATAAAAGTGATAAACTCTCCCGAATACTAACAGAAGCTCCAAGAGGAGTTCCAGCTACGAGAGGAACCATCACGTTTTGCTCGAGGAAACCGACACGACGGAGGTCATGAACACAGCAAACGCCCCCTAGTTGACATCATAATATCCCTTCTTCACTTGCATTTGCAAGATTGATGTCACCACCATTCCATTAGCCAACTTTCCCGCTCCGGCTAGCCGGGTTATCATCAAAAGCCGTAACCCGCCTATTTCGCTCGCCGCCATGTGCTCTCCACCAGAACGCAATGCGTTGGTCGGTCGTTTCATCTGACGAATTTTCAGCGACGAGGAATGTAAGTATGAGTTACACAGATTGTGTACTTGTTGCGGTATTTTTAGAAGAAAAGATATATCTTGCTAAGTACCTGTTCTGTACATCTACAAGTATTAGGGCGGTAAAAAAATAAGTCATTTCTTCAGTCTTACGTGTTGAATCGTCTTTCTGAAGTCCTAAAAGAACGCTGTTGCAAGCAAGGTCTCATAAAACCAAATTTAGAGGTCTCTAAACACATGTTCACACAGAGTGTGTTTTAGTCTTGGCATCTCCAACCGAAAACGAGACGTTTAAGTATGTGTAACAAAAATGTGTTGCAACTATTTCTGATGATTTCCGCTTACAACCGAGTCGTTGCTAGGGAAATGGTAGGTACTTCGTCATTTTTCATCCCACGAAATTCGTTGACTATTCGTTCGAAAGCTCTCAATTTATCCAACCATATTATGATAACTACTGCGAAGTGCGTAGCCAACAAGCTGAGTTATGAGACTGGCTATTTGAATAATTGTTTACACACAGATGATCATTCTCAATAATCAACATTGTGTACATGATTGCAACCGCTTGTTAATTTATGATGATTTCATTGAGCTGGTTGTGAGTCGTTGCGCTGGTGATAAATAAATGAAACAACTTGACATAGCCGTGATAAGATGCCCCGCAAAATCTTAATCACTCTTATATGCGGGTTTTACGGGTTTATGTGAAACGCGTGAGCTAAAACACATTCTGTGTTTTAATGATTTCATTCGGAGTATAAAAAGAGGTAACCAGGGGACTCGCCGAGCGCCGAGTTTTAGTGGGTTTTTCTGCTATTCACTTCTAGGGGATAGGGTAAGCTGAACTTGTTTTTTCCCCATCTCATCAGGATTTTTGAGACACAGCTCAATTTATTCAATTTTAGGCTCAAATCTCTTGTCTAACTTGTTTAAATTTTACAAAAGATAAAGCGGAATTGAAGATTAAGCCTTGTTTTCTACAGTTTTCGATCTTTTGAATCGAATGTTACCAACCAAAGGTTTAGGAGCTAAAGACATGTAAAGCTCCCGAAATGTGTGTTTTTTTCTTGTTTCCTATATTTTCGATTAAAAAAAAAAAAAAAAAAAAAAAGTAGAAAAAACTAGTTTATATAGGTAATTTTGCGTCTATTGCGATGATCTGCCTGCAGCTCTACAGCATTGTTAATACTGAGCTAGATGGAATATATATATATATATAATAAAAATGGTTTTCTACCCCCCAGAGGTGTGCAGGGTATTGTATAGTTGGAAAAACATGTGATGACGAATTATAGACTCCATGTACATATATAGTTTGTTTTTATTTTTTAAGATCCTAGATGTGTTACTATTAGTACTTTGAGATGCGGTTGATCGCATTCAGCTCAAAAAAGTTTTCCACTTACTCCCTGTTACTTTTACTAGATCTGCTATCTCAATTTTTTCCTAAATCTGAAGAAAAAATCTCCCAAAAAATATAAGGCTGAAAACACGGCAAAATACGTTTTGGGGCCAAGCGACCTGTAGCGACTTGCAGTTGATTTCTTTCGATTTAAAATATTGAAAAATTTAGGGATCGTTGTCCTCCTATACAAGGTATCTCACGTTATATCCAGGAAAATCCACACACGTATTTTGAAATTAATTTCCGACAAGACGCTTCTTTTTTTTTCAATTTATTCAATTTTTAAGAATTTTCCCGTGTTTTTGACCTTTAGTTACTAAAATGGCCATAAATACCTGGACTTCCGAGTAAACAAAAAAATGTGAATGCCGTTGGATAGAGCGTTAAATTTCCTTTTGGAAAAACTACCAAATGTGCTAGATTATGCAGGTAACATAGTCTGTCCCTGTAAGTACCCTGAAGTCAAAAAATTTTCAAAAATGAAAAACCACGTATTTTTTTAAATATGCTAGACGAGTATTCCATCCCATGGATACTTATTTACATACTTACTTTCCTGGCTACTGGAAAAACTTTCACGAACCGTCAGCTTTTGAATGGCCTAGTAAATTTTACTTATACTGTGCTAATTGGGGGAGAAAAGTGAATTTCTACGTCAAAAAATATGGTTTCCTATGAAATCGAGGGTTTTCGTGAAAATTGACCCCGTAAGAAAGTACGAGTTTGGGTCCGGTTTCTACGTATTTTTTCATGCCGAATCAAATAGTAACACTAGGAGATCTCTTCAACACCGGTATAACCGAGTTTTCCCTTTGAAAAACACATAAAATCAAGCAAATAAAATAAACTAAAAACTCGTAAGTTAATGTGTAAAACTCGGTTATAACGGAGTTGAGGAGATCTACGATTATGACCATTCGATTAAGCGAAAAAAAATACGTAGAAACCGGTCCCAAACTCGTACTTTCTGTCACTTTTTACGAAAACCCTCGGCTTCATAGAGAGAACCCATGTTTTTCAACATAAAAACATACTATTCTCTCCAAATTAGCTAAGTAAAAGTCAAATTGACTAGACCGTTTAAAATCTGAAGGTTTGCGGAAGTTTTTCCAGTCGCAGGCACGAGAATTCCGAGGGAATATCAATGCCTTTTAGCGGGTAAAAAAATACATAGCTTTCCATTTTTAGACTTCGGGGTAGATTCCTGTCTATGTTACCTGCATAATCTAACACGTTGGGTGGGCTATCCAAAAGAAAATTTAACGCTCTTTCCAACTGAATCCTCAATTTTTCGTTTACTTTGAACGGGGTAGTTATGGCCATTTTAGAAAATTAGAGTCGAAAACACGAACAAATTCTTAAGAATTAAATACTTTGAAAACAAAGCGTTAAAAAAAATCTTTGGGAGGAACTTCCGTTCGGAAATTACTTACAGAATACGAGGGTAAAATTTTCCGGATATAACGTGAGACACCCTATATATGGTATAGTTTTACTACTATACACTTTCTCAATATTATTTTCCACAATAATTTGAACAAGACATTGGATTTGGACCTAAAATTAGACAAGCTGAACAATAGCAGTAGTTGAGTTACTCAAAATCTCGATGTGATGGAAAAAACTAGTTTCTGATTCGGGTTCAACACATTTCAAACCCACTAAATTCAATATCGAGATTAACTGATTTAATTAGCATATAACTTGTTTAATTAGCAGATAAAATGTATCTGATGACTTCTAATTTTTTTTCTGAGGCTTTCCTTGAAACAGTGTACCTACTTCGAAATAAATACTTCAGAAAGTAATTCAGTGGGGTAAGACTCAAGAAAAAAGTCCAGTCATGCAGCATGACCCCATGAGCGAATTTTTGAAGAAATCTTCGACATTTCGAGCGGAGCGAGGCCTTGGGTCTGCGTGCTAGTACGTACATAAATATAACTTCTTCATAATTTCGTGGCTGATATTTTCTAAGCCACAGTTAGTATTAAAGCTACATCAAGTCCTAAAACAGTTGAGCGTAAAACATTAAAGAGAGCGACCGAGAGAATCGGAGGACGGAATATTTCACAGAGTAAACTCATCAGTTGTAATTAAGTACTTTTTTTTTTTTTTTTTTTTTACAAGCACCTACTACCTACGTTTGAAACAGCATGCATGGTTCTAGGATTGGTTATACAGGGATACTTCCATAAGAGTAGTTCAATCTGAATTTGGACAATGTTTCATGCAAATATTACCGATTTTTACAACTAGCGAACAGCATTATTTTGATTTTTAACTGATTTTTAAACTTTGAAATTTTTGAAAACTTGATACATATTCTTATATAAAATTTTACGCTGATTCTGAATATACCACATGTTAGTATGCTGAAAAAATTATTTCGCACAACAAATCGTAAAAAGCAGGCTATTTTGAAATTTTGGACTACATTTTTGAAAATTTCAACCCGAAGATGTAATCCGATCATGCTGGCCAACGAACGTGAGCTTTCGTTTAGTGTCCTTAACATTTTAAAATTTGTTTGAAGTTTCTAGCACAATTCTACGGACAGTTATCGTCCGGAATGACACATACATATATACATACATACATACATTCATACATACATACATAAAAATGCGTTAAACTTCAGAATATGATTCAGAATAGCCTGAAACGGATTACTGCATAAATGTTTTTCAAAAATTCACATTCTATAAATTTTGAGGCGAGAGCAATAGCTTAATTTTCTTCAAAAATTCGCTAAAAGGAAAGAAAGAAAGATTTTTCCGCCATACTGACTATTAAAAAAATAACATGGTCTTAAACAGATTGATCAGATTTGAACTCCTCTCCCGCCTCGAAATGTCTAAATGTTACCATATTTATGCTTATATTACGATAATGGAATAAAACCGAATCCAGGTACTTCAACGGAAAAAAAAACAAAAAAAAAAACGGTCGTACAGTATCCAGCGTGCTCATTCAATAATGATAGAATATCATCATTATATACAAAAATTTAAGCTGATTGAGCGATTTTTATGAAATCCAAAGATAATGAAGTCATTAAAAAATACTTCGCATGTTTTAAAAAATTGTTTGAAAGCGATTTTTGATGAAAAAACGAGTGAAAACAAACAAAAAGCTAACGTCTCTTGAATGAAGTCAAAACTAGAAATTCTTTTGAAATGCCCTAAAACAGATTCTGTTCAGGAATATTTTTGGAAAGTGTATTTACGAAATTTCTTACTTTTTCCATTAACTGGATTCGAGACACAAAATCGACTAGAAGTAGGGGAATTTGGAGTCTGAAGGAGAGCCAGTGTCTTTTGCTGACGACACAGCATTTATAATAACGGGTAACTCCTGGGAACAAGTCATCATAAAAGCTGAATCATGTCTAACCAAAATCCTTCATTGTCTTAAAAGTATGGGAATAAAGAGCAATTTTTCTGAAACTAATTTCTTAACTTTCGCGTTTAGAGAGAGTTATATCCCACAGATAAAGAACATAAAATGCCATGTACCGGAATGTACAGATAGCCTTCAGTGCTGCTGTGAAGTAATACAACAAGTTGCTTCTGTTCGATACCTAGGCGTGGAAGTTGATCAGAACCTAAGATGGGACAAACACCTGAAAAAAGTGACATCCTCGATGAGAAAGATGATCCATGTGTGTAGGGAGCTGAGGAAATTTTTAGATATTGATAGAAGTAGAATGTATACTATGCACTCATTCAGTCGCTCATGATCTATGGTGCATCTGGTTAGGGAGGATGTAGCGCGTCCCTTCTTGATTCGTTTTTCGTGACTCAGAAGCTCTTAATCAAAGTCTTACTTAAAAAAAGGACAAGACATACGACAGAAGCTCTCTTTAAAGAGTTCGCGGTACTCAAATTGGGAGAGCTTATTGACAAGATAACTATAATTAAAATATATAAGGATTTACATAGCAACCACCTGCAATTTTTAGATGAGGGAAAAACAAGAACTTGTGGGCAATTTCCTTCTAAACTGCCTTTCCGTAGGACTCACCATGGCCAACGGGCGTATGATTACCGGGGAGTAAAACTGTTCAATGCCCTACCCCATGAGCTCCGCTCTATTTCTAAAATTGAAAAGTTCAAAAAAGAACTGAAAAACTATAAAATAATGAGGCAATCTGAGACCCATTAGATAATATTAAAACTTTAAGATGGTAACTGAATAATTCCTATGTATTCTGATTTACCCGATGAATATGTTCCTATTGATTCTAATTTACCTATATTTACTTACAAGATGATTATTGAATAAGCTATCCACCAGATCCATTTTATTGTTGATTACAAATTACGTCGTTGTTTTGTAATACAGAACAGAAATGTCCTAATATACAAATTAGTGATATATGCATTGAATATTATCTAAATTCAACGCACACTGAAGACATTTGTATACCCGTAACAAAACTGTCTGAAGGCGGATGAGGGTTAACTGAGGAGATGCGAAGCCAAACAAGTGATTCACTGCTTTTGACGTCTTCTCGATATCGCGTTGGGTCAGGGCCCCCTTTAGGAGAGTTTCTGGGAAACACCCCCGAACAGCGTACGTTGAACGCCTCAGTCCGGGACGTTATGGATGACTCCGTGCAAGTTATGAATACCTCTTGAATACGCTTCGCTTTAGGAGTTTACCCCTTCAGCCCTTTTGGTCGGAGGCGTGGGAACCCCACGTCAACTCCTAGTTAATTATCGCTTAGATATACATCATAATTCGTATTGATCCACAGATAGAGGCTCCCAATTGTGCGGAGTCTACAGTTGAATAAGTACGTTCGATTGGCGGAGGATGTGCTCTAAATGCTAACCTCATTATTATTCTAAATGAATTTGAATTTAATCCTAAACAATGTATAGTTATATATCAAATATTATATCCTTAGAGACACTTCTCAACTTTGATAGCACCCGAAACATGCCCGGTGCGAGAAAAACATGTTGTGCGAGAAAGGAGCGAAAATTCTGTAGCGTTTAAACACTGTTATTCATTTTCACTTTCCAAATAGGGTGAAATGTAATGTCAACTCCTCAAGTATATTAGGTACGTAAAAACTGTAAATTTCATAATACTGAGTCTTTTAGTGCTACTATTGTGGCTCAACAGTTTCAAAGGGGCACTACTCCATATTTCAGCATCTTGGATTGATTAGGAAATAAATTAGCCTGAGAAGACCTTAAAATGATAAGTACACCTCCATACTTTGTTATCGTATTCTTGATTACTGTGACAAGGGGGAAATACTTGTCGTGCAATAATGCACCAAGATTCTCTATAATATTACTCTAATATGGAGGAGCAAGGAGAAAATGATAGGTTCACAGATTCAAAGACAATGGTTGTACGGTTTATTCAAGGAACTAAACATGTGTTTGCTCTGAGAAGAATTCTAAGGGATTTTGATTAGACTGGGAAGCAGTTATGTTTTATATTAACTCTTCGATACTAATACAGAGACACCACAAGGGGTAGGTTAAGATGGAATTAGTCTGGGTAGTAATCAGGATCAGGGATGGTATCAGGAAGCAATCAATTAATACAAAGATTGTTAATTATGGGACTGAGATAGAATCTTACCGGCTGATCAGGCAAAGTCAGGCAAAGTAATGATGATACTCATTACATGGCACTCAGCGACAGTGTCACTCTTGAGGGAAGCCTCGCAGTGCGCTGCCTGCGTTTGAGACGGCGCTAACAGGTGCTGCAGGCTGTCGGGGCTGTCACAAGACCCAACGGCATTCATCTCAAATTTCAGCACCTAAGGTCGATTAGAAAATAATTTAGCCTCAGAGGTAACTCAGCTGATCAGTGTGTTTCAGTCAATGGTGACTACTCTGGTTTCAGAGAGTTGACTTTGGGAGTGCGACAGGGCTCATTCCTTGGTCCCTTATTATTTATAGTAATCGCCAACCATCTACCTAATTCTGTATTGCAGTTTTTTCAATGGGTAATTCTACCGAGGACCTCTCTGTCAAATTGATTATGTATGCAGACTAGCTGAATCATTTGTGTTTCAAACAAGGAGTTTGGTGCTTCTTATGCCTAATAGGTAATTTAGCGAACAAAACATCAAACAAGTTTTGACATCACACCAAGCTTGTAACCAGTGGTTTGCTGGGATGTATGAAGGGGAAATAAAGTTAAATCAAGAGGTTTCAGTACGATCAAAACGGTGTTCGTACGATCAAAAATGGCAAAGAATAGCCCGTAACAAAAAGTTGGTTGTAAGCGAAAATAATCAGAAAATTTTGTCATCCTTTAAAGTAATCCGTTTTGTGGTTGCGTACCAAATGAAAGACATGATATTGTCGAAAATGTACAAAAATCACTTTAAAAGAAATCATAGAACGGCTATAAAATATTTAATTTGTATTTTAAAACAGTATAAGACATCCTAAAACTAAATTACGCTCAAGAGTGCGCTAAAATTACATTACATGCTAAAATCCGTTTGTACAGCCGAACATACTATGACAAATCCTTTTCGCCAAAATTTGGTAGTCCATTTTCGCTCGCACGAATTGGTCAGATAAATAAAAGCATAAATAACATTAAGAAAAATATCAAATATTGACTCATACAGTTATGCTGAACTTAGTACTAATATATCTTTAAATGTATTGCTATCGAGACATTTTGTTTCCCCAAAATCAAATTTTCTACTCGCATTTTACGTTTTAAACCATTGTGAACAACTTTCTTTCCGTGTCTGTCTGTCTATTGACTGTCCGCAAATCTTTGTAACCAGCTTAATTTCCACAGTTTTTATCCGATTTTGATGATATTTTCTGGGAATATACGGGTTGGGATTAAAAAGGTTCCAAAAGATAAAACCAGTTCTATTTTTCCCAATCAAATAGTTAACTAGGTGCATGCACCAAAGTTAAATTCCTTCAAGCATCATTTTCTCACTCCCTACTCGTTCGATCTCGCTCATATTCGGAGGATAGTTGTGAGACGAGAATTTGGACATCTCATATCAATTCCAACATGATTTCATAATTATTAGCTGCTGTGCATGGGTGAATGTGAAATCCTTCTAGCAAGACTAATTCCTACAGTCATTTTCTCGTAGCTGTGAAAATCTTTCGATTGTCGAGATCAAAATTCTTGAATTTCTATAGTATATTTCAATCTTTTGATGTAATTTTGGGATTCAAGTGAAATAATTAGAACAAGATTTCAATCACTGGAATAGTTTATTACGCTTTTCTTTATGTCGCTCCAAAAGAAAGGTAATAAGGGTTTTTTTTTCTATCTAGCCGGTAGGTTGATTAGTTTCTAATATTCACTTCTTCAGGGGTATGTGGAATAGCAATGGATTGGGTATTAGTATAAACGATAGGAGCTTACATAATATTATTGCTATTAACGAAAAATGTAAGAGAGATATACTATAGAAATTCAAGGATTTTTATCACGACAATCGGAAGATTGTCACATGGTAGCAGAGCGTGGTTTTCGATCTTCTCCGAACATAGAACATTACGCTATTAGTACGAGTTGTATCTTTTATGGTACTTTCACACTCCCCTATCTCTATGTAGCGCGTATTTAGGCCCCATTGCACCTCTGGGTGCGACCTAAGTTTTTTCACATAGCTGAATTGACTGATTTGACAGTTTACGCTACACATATCGATTTATTATTTCTCCAACTTTAGGAACCGTCAGGCTATGGAATACGTGGAAATTATTGCCAATGGGGTTGTCAGGGTGAGACGGATATAAGCAGAAAAAATTCTTCTCCGAGTTTCTTTATTGCAAGCTTTCAACATCAAAATGTCATCTTCAGGCCCCTTCGTTTCTGTCTAGTATCCTCTATCGCTCATCCGCCTCTGTTCCACGGTCAGGTGCATCAGTCTCCGGGGGGGGATCTTTAATTTCTTTAATTTCCATAGGAATTGTTGCCAGTCCCGAGAATAACTTCTTGGGGTGTCTTGTGTGATGTTGAAAGTTGAGTCGAAGTATGAAGGATTTTCTGCTGCGGTTATAGCTCTGACTTGTCAGGGATGATGAAGTTTAATTTTTGTTGTGCGGATTCATGAAATTTACTACTTTATGGAGAAGAGATGTGAAAATAAAAAGTTAAATTGCACGGTAACCCTTCCTTCGAGAAGGTCGGGTGGCCTGTTTGATGTTGAAAGCTTGCAATAAAGAAACTCGGAGAAGAATTTTTTCTGCTTATATCCGTCTCACCCTGACAACCCACTTGGCCATAAAAGCCTGACGGATGGATCATGAATCAACCAATTGTCGAAATTATTTAAAACATTTGAATGTTTTGAAAATTCATGTTCTGATACAAGGAAGCTATGTTCTACACCTCATTCGGCAGAGGTATTTTTATTTTAAGTATAATCATTATTTAAAAGGTTGTAATTCACATTGGTAACCAATAACTTCTACCAATAATTTTCGCTGTGATGGAGATTGAAGATAAACGCGCCTAGAATCCACAGGTGTCAACAGCAGTATGCCCGCACCACAGGTATGTCCATCACCGTTCATTTCCCCTAGCGGGATTAGTTTGAAGGCGAGGACAATGGCGCCATTTCTCGTTGTGATAAACGGATCAGCACCCCCTCCCTCCACCCCACCCCCAGGTTCTCTCTGTCACCCACCTTCGACAGAGCGATCCGGGTTTTTGTCCCTTTGACGATGAGCTGATTGAATCGATTACGCCCTAATTGGTCCTCGACACGACCGGAGAGGAAAAATTAATCACCTTATCCTGAACCTGCTGAGGCCGCCTTGCTCTCCGCTTAACTTCTGGAGATTTTAAAAGTTGGTGCGAATAGCGATGAAATTAGGAAGAAGCACTATCACTATCCCTGTGACCTTAATGGACAATTTCTCCTGTAAGAGAGTTCATTAATCCCAAGTGATTTAACATTTTCAACATGGATATTTTTTGAGCAGTTAGAAATTCGCGACACCGATATCGACCTTTTTTATATTATTCTAACGATTTCCGCTACCAATGCAGGTGCATGCAACAGTTTGTTTACATTCATTTGTCAGCCGCACACCTTTCTCTATAACCACCAACTATCACTTTTTTCACAAAACTGGCAATTACGTCCACATCTGGTGGAATCTAATGATGAAATTCAGAGCGCAGTTACGTTTCTATACTATGAATCGAGACATATTAGAGACAGTATAATGTTTAATAGAGCTGAATTTCAAAGTTTAAAGATACTGCAGTCTAACGCAGTATTCAAACCTATTACATTTTGCTATTTCCCCCCGTTTCGTTAACCTGTTTTTTCTTTTATGATGAATCGGTTGAGTAGGGTACCGTCAACATTGCCGAATCGCATATTTTATTAAAACGAGTAAGTAGTGAGGATGACAGTTTTAGAAACAAGCGTAAAAAACATGGGCATTTCATCAATAACCACTAAATGTCAACTTTTGAGAATAAACTGCAGTACAATAGAATTTCAATCGATAAACAGTTATAATATTTTCGTCTTGATTCGACAGAAAATTTACTATAAGAAACGCCCATTAAATACATAGTTAAAATTCCCAGTTCCGGAAAATGGGGTGTTTCCACGTTTGCTACGCTGTGCGGCTATAGTGGAACATCAATATTTTTTTAATCCAATTTTTGGATTCTAAGTATCTTGAAAAGTAAATCAAAAAATTTTAAGGAGGGGAGGGGTTAAAATTTATTTTCCTTGGTCGAATACGAATGTTCAGTTTTGATGAAAATGAATAAAAAACGAACATAGTTTCAAATCAATATTTGATCTATGCAACCATTCTACATGGTGGGAAGATTACTTGGTCATAAATCGTTTTGTTCCTTAATCTCACTAAATAGTGTTAAATTGTGGGGTCCTGGTGCTGTGATGGGGTTAACCCGTAAACCGAAGAGTTTCGATTAGAGACTATATACGAGGTTTAATAATTGTAGACCACTGATCTGTTTAAAAGGACTATCTAATACCTACAGAAAAAGTAAACGTTTGTTTAATAATGGGCAGCATTTTTCGTGAGGTTGTTTTTCTAGTGGGCTACTTAGAGTAATTTTGCTATTGTGCAGTTCTCCATTTTGCTAAGTACTCCATTTTCGAAATTCGCCTTTTTGGGGAGATTGCAGTGAGGGTGAGCAGAGAGAGGCGTCGGGGGTAAAGAAATTATTTCTCAAAACGAACGCCCCTGTACTTGAAGAATGAAATCGTTTATCTCATTTCAAAATCCCCACCTGACGAAAATTGGATAAATGAAGATGTGAAAAATGAACCGTTCATTTCACACTGGAAGTGTACAATGTGAGGAATCGGAAAAAACTAGTCATGTGAAACAATCCCATTATATTGGTTTTGTGTTCGAACACAAAAGCGACCTTGCGTCCCAACTCTGCCACTCCAAGTACCGACTGATAAAAAACTTTTCCCGTTTCCGAATCAACCTCAACACTACCAGGGGTCCCCGCGTCAGGGAGAAATGTAGGCGTATGAATTCAGAGGCTTGTTACATCCTGTAATTTGTTTACGAATTGATCTCCTTTCGATAACCTGTTGTATCAACAACACGTGTATTGTTTTTAGTCCCTGTGATGGAAACTTCTACATTATTGACAAAATTTATTATTAGTATGCATCCGTTGGAGACCAACACATGGTTACCTCAATATAGATTTTATATTCTTGTCTCAAATTCTGTAGCGTACGTTTTGATGAATCATGCCTTATGTTCAAGACTTTACCAGGTTGTTGATGTTCCCACAGTCCCACAACGGAAACAACTTTGCCATGGTTGCATTGTCAGTGGTAGGTGGTAAGGAAAGGGTAAATTGAAAACATAGGAATGGCTTGCAGCTTACAATACAAGTTCAACAACAGAAAACAAAAACTTATAGCACTTTATAAAAATTGTCCTATGTATCTACCTACCACACGAAACACATTTACCGATGGAAATTTCACTAAAGGTCTAATAACTGAGGGAGTTTAGATTGTTCCGTAGCTCCAGGAACGTAACCGTGCTATGGTTGGCTGCAATCCAATTATCAGCGGATGCGAGATCGCTACCAGTCATCACGAGTGTCTATGTAGAAACGAACCTAATATAATATTAAATATGATCTTAGGAGAAATGGAAATATTGAAGACTTATGTTATTAGCTCTACCAATGTTTATTAATCCCTCCTCATAAATATCCGTTTACTGATCTCCATTCTTCTCTGGTCATGCCACGTTGGTACTCCCACAACTCCAACGAACTGTGAAGGCAATTTTTTTTCATAAAAAGATAACGGAAAAAAGTTGCGAATTAATACAAAAGGGGCTATCAAATACACAATTTATTTATTTGATAGCCCTTCTTCGATCATAAAGCGTATTTGATATGCCGTAAATCACAGGTAAATCACTGGACCATGCTATATATATTCAGGCATATTACGTAAGTACATGGACAGTAGTTTTATAAATTTTAGTAGTCGAGCATATTTTTAGGTAGCGGCAGCGTTGTTTTCACTTTCGGGAATAGAAAAATTTTTTGTCTCCAAGATCGAAATTTCCGTTATTTGTATTTCACGTTTTAGACCATTCTGAACAACTTTCATTCCGTGTCTGTCCGTCTGGCTGTCCTGTGTCCACATATCCAGGACTAGCATGACTTATACGGTTATCAGCCGATTTTGATGCAATTTTCAATGCAATTTTCGATTTCCTATCGATTTCATTGTTCAATACTTCACTAATTCAATCAATACTTTACTAATTTACTTCGTAATTTTTTGACGATCTAGTTGTCCGATATCCCTCGAATTGGAGGATAGTTGGGGAAAGAAATTTTTTGATCTTTCCGTATGATTGTATCAGTAGCAGCTGCTGCGCAAGCGCGAATGTGTAATTCTTATAAAGAGCCTAATTTCCACATATTATGATGAAACTTTCAGGGAACGTGCGGGTTCTGGCCTCTTACCAGTTTCACTGTTCCCTAGTCAATACTTCACTCTGCACATGTGCAATCGTAAATTACATTCAACATCAATTTCTCGATTTAAAATTTACCTATATTAATGTTTTTCCCTTCATCTTGATTTACTTATTCCGTCTATGGAATTTTGAAGATAATTTAAAACATGTCAATGATTCACAAATACATTCACGTAGGTAACGGGTACAAGGAACCTACGTGCCACACATAACTTGGCAGACGTTTTTTCTTCTTCCAACACCTGGAATTTTGTGGAGTACGAATGTTTTATCGCAAACTGAGTACTCTCATTCAATTCAATGAACTGTGTTCTATCCTCATCAAACTAAACAACCCTTATATTCGCATAAAGCGTTTGAGTATTGAATTTTACTGAAAATTTCCACCCTTAAATAAAGTTACGTATATACTCAAATCAATGAATCAGCGTGAATCACTCTAACCATCCCTAAGGCAAACGAGGTACAGTTTCTTCCAAGAATGGAGAGGCCGCCGGGAATCTGACCCAGGGTGCAGTCAATTCCGTGTAAAATGATCTGGAATGAATGTGGAAAGGCATAGTCGTCACTCATGTCATCCGTTGAATTACTTTTGGACCAAAAACGAACGTGATGATAAATGCCATCAATCGTCGGCTGGTCCCTCGACCTGGTTGACAGCATTTGCGATCAATCGTCCCCCCACGCTTAGCAATCGTTGATGACATTATGCCGTCACTCTAGAAAATGTAAACCATCATCTGGTCGCGCCTTACTGTATCAATGTTACCTTATCAATAGCTGTTAGCAACCCGCATGTTTTTCCTGGTTTTGTAAATTGTTTTTGTATTTAAAGATAAAAAACGAATGGGGTTTGGATTGGTGTTCTCTCAATTAAGTTCGTACGAACCGTTTAGAATTCAAATTGTTTATTAGATTAAACAAATTCGAAATACATTTTCGAATAAAATTTGAATAAATATATTTCAAATATAATTACGGGCAGAGAGATCACCCGTACCTTCCCTGATAGGGATAAAGGCCATTCTAATTCCCGTTCCGATCTCTCCTTGACTATTCTGCAGCACTTTTATGCGACTTTGTGTATGGATATAGGTATGTGTCCCGCTCAACTGCAAGACACGAACTTTGATCTCGTATTGTGGCACTGCAAAGAAACGCACGAATGAGGATCGAATTACGACCTACGGAGAAGGAGTACCTGGAGAATGGAGCTGTATAGCACCGCTTTATGACCCGTTAGTTATGTTTTCACATGCAATATGCCATGGATGAAAGTTAAGATCTTATAGGTGCACAAGGCAGAAACAATTCGATCGGTAGTCTATCCTCCTTGCCTCAATGCACGTTTAGCCTACCTGGTAGAGCTGATCTCAGCTGGCCCCTTTCTGCTGATGTCTTCTGCTGGCCTCTTCTTCCCCTGCCTTCCTGGGGGTTCCAAAGAGTAGCGTTCTTCTCTAGAGCCCCTTCAGGCTTCCTCAAGGAATGACAACTTCCTTTTCCTTCTTTATTTCAATGTCGACTGGAAGCTGGTCTGTCGTCCTCCATAACTCATCGTTAGAAATGGAGCTGGGCCAACAGATCCGCATTATTTTTTGCAAACAACGATTTACAAAAGTCGGCATTTGACACCCGGTT
The DNA here is from genome assembly GCA_030762985.1 of Adelphocoris suturalis. NCBI lineage: Eukaryota > Metazoa > Arthropoda > Insecta > Hemiptera > Miridae > Adelphocoris > Adelphocoris suturalis. Next base: position 104,930,740 of record CM061043.1, read on the forward strand.
GTCCTTCTGGTTGGGCTATGGCCTAAATCATTTTAAAAAAGAGATAAATAACTAAATGCAAATAAAAATAAACTAAAAATCCGTAGTGAGTAGATCTTGGGGTAGTTTTTGATTTCCGGTTGGAGTGGAATCTCTATGTAAAATCTGAGTGTCATAAACTGAAGAAAAACGCTTTGTAATGTATTTTATTAAATTTTTATCCAGTAGCATACTAATAAATGTTTACCAAGTTTTATTCGAATCTATATTGCAATATACTATTGCAATTTACTATCGTTTTCGTTAAATGTTTAAGATACTCTTACTTGAATCGCAGACTACTTCAAGTTTTCCTATCTAACTCATAGGGGGTATTTTGTGGGAGGGTGGGAGGGGGGAGATGGGGTTTCACGAACATCACTAAATAAACTGGGGACCTGATTGCTGAAATATTGAATTACACTAACTCAAATCACAGGCTACTTGAAAATGTTCAAATCTGACCCAAAAGGGGTGTTTTCGTAGAGGAGGGAGGGGGGGGGGGGGTGAAATGAGGTATCTTGGATATCACTGAATAAAATGGGGACCTGATTGATGAATATGTTTGGAATACTCTAACTTGAATTACAAACGACTTGAAATTTTCAAATGTGAACCATAACGGGTATTTTGTTGGAGGGGTTGGGGTGGAATGGGGTATCTTGAACATCACTGAATAAACAAAGAACCTGATTTATAAAATGTATTTTATATCACCAAAAAACCACAGCCTAGAAAGAAATGTTCAATTCCGATCCATAGAGGCGTTTTTGGGGGAGGGGGTTTGGAATGGGGTATCTTTGGCATCACTGAACAAATTGGGGATCTGATTGGTCGAATGTGTTTAGATTACGTCAACCTCAATCACAAGCTATTCGATGTTTTTCTAGCCTCAACCATAGGGAGGTGTTTGGTGGTTAAATGGAATAATTTGGTCATCACTAAACGGACTGATGATCTGATGTTCGAACGAATGAAATTGGATTAGTCTGAACGTTCTTTTGGGTTACTTATCAAGAATATTTTTAATCCGAAATATGGAGGTTTTTGTGGAGAGGGAGTGGGTGTTGATCTCAGTAGATTTATATAAAAATGTTACTGCAATGATGAATAAAGTAGTTGTGAATAATTAAATACTTCAGGGTCAGACCAACTCCGTGCTGGTCCTCGGTTTTAACTTCTCCCCACAGTTTTATATAGGTAAATATTTGAGGAGCTCACATGGAAAAGCAGTTAAGTCCAAAAATCAAATTTCATAGGAACGCCCTCTGAACTCTTATCAGATTTTTTTGGACATAATCTCTTCTCCATGCAAAAGTCACACATTTACTCGTATTCAGGGTGCGAACTAGCAAGGACGGAAGGACCTAAGGCCGTTGGCGTGACTGTTTACTTGCACTCCGACGGAAAAAAATGTTCTTTAGATTTTTGGACTTAACTGCTTTTCCATGTCAGCTCCTCATTTATATTGGCAAGTTACTCACGTATATATATATATATATATATATATATATATATATATATATATATATATATATATATATATATATATTTATTTATTTATTTCAGTCGACTACGATAAGCGAGGTCTACAGCATGAAAAGTGACAAGAAAAATTGCGTTCGGAGAAGCCGCCCGTCACAAATTGAGCGTTATGCAAATCCTACACAAGATAAACCTTACGAAAATCCGCCACATATCGTTATTTCTCATCAGACCGATGTTCAAAATACTACAATAGCCCTGAAATCTGGAATAAAGCTTCTTGGGGACATGAGAAAGTGTTTGCAAGGTGGTCAGATCAGCTGGGTGAGCAATGAACCTACCTTCTCTCCTCTACCTCTGAGAGCCCATTGCGCCTGGGCTGTTGCGTTTTGGTCGATTAGATCCTTTATTGTCAATCTGATCTAAAAATAGCTAAGGGGATGTCTTATTCATGAGTCACTTTTACTAGTTGAGATGAAGGCTATATTTCAAATTTCCAAAAATTTGAAAACAACTTTTTTCAGGGGATTTAGAAGAAAAAAAACTCTTTATACCAACACCCAAATACTAAATTTAGAGTTATTCCCAAAATTTGATCATGACAGTGAACGACGTGTATAATAACTTACTAAAACTGAAATTTCTGATGTCATGGGTTTTGAGGGGGTCGAGGGGTGCAAAATAGTTCACCAATTTTCCTACAGGTACCGCCACAGTACACAGCCTTTAGGGGATCACTGAAAGAAATCGAGGAGAAGTCAGATCAGCTGTGTGAGCAATGAAGCTAACTTCTTTCGTGTATATCCTAGAGGCCTGAAATTCGGTACACAGCCTCTCTGGAAGAGATTGCGAGGAAGTCAGATCACCTCAACGAGGAATAAAGGTATTTTCCTACCTGTTCATAATAGAGCCCTACAATTTTTAATCTACAAATGTATTGCACACAACGATAAAAATTATATTTACCTATCTATTTATGAATTACCTTGATCTGAATTTTGCTGATATTCTTAAAATTTTAAATTTTGTGTGAATCGAACCCTTAAAAGTAATAACCCTTTCAGAACGTCCGTTCGGGAAGATTACAATGGAGTTTGTTCCTCAAGATTGAAAAATACATAAATATGGCATGCAGTAGACACGGGTTTGTGATAAAGAGTCATCTAGAATGGAAAGGTCGTGATAGTGAAGAGCGATGTATTTCCTTGGAGCGGGAGACGTTTGATATTTGATCCCATCAAGAGAAAAAGGTCTCAGAATATCTTTCCCCTGAGGCGAACATTCTCTGTTCATTGGATAACCAATTCAACGTTGTTTGAATTGCTTTGTTAGCTATAAGATCTTTGTGTACGATGCCTTCTAGTTGAAGATGTGATTACCAATTCAACACGTGCTCTATTCTAAGCGCCTATTCACAGGGTAATTTATTGGTATAATAATAGCACCTACTAACAAGTACCTAATCTATTTCACAAAAAGTCTTTACAATTTTTCCCGTATTACGAGAATACCTTAACGTAATCGAAGCACGTTAGGTAAGCGACAAAAGTCGATCTTGAGAAAAATGCATCCAAAATTTTTACAGTCGTCCACGTAGTGTTATCTGGGAGCGTACCAGGGACATCTCGATGTACTCTTTCCAGTTCTGCGGACAAGATTGGAGAAAAATTACAGCAAGCACCATGATTACCTGCAAGCAAGTTTTATTATTACTAGCTTTTGAAAGAATCTTCAGAACAAAAGCATAAATTTGAAAAACCCAGCAAGCACAATTTTTGCATCTAATCGGCCTCTGTCAAATTAGGTAGCAGCTGCAGTGATAAAGAGGTAAACGCCAGATTGTCAATTTGCTGATTTGGACCATTATACAGACCACCAGTTGAGTTGAGAGCCTCTAAAAATGCGGGTGATGATACCATGAAGCACTTCTGCCGATGCTAAATTCAAGTAGCTTCGTGTCACTTTTCTGACACTACGCCCCGTGCTATGATATGTTCACGCTTCAAGGCCGTCAGCTTGATGTTACTTTCCACTACACCTTTTGGCTCAAATATCGCTTGCCGCAGGTAATTTCTATTATAGTTATCTATCCTTGTCCGCCAGGTTTGCTCCATGTTCACGCTGCCACTGACAACCTGGACATCCAGGATTATGGCAGACCCATCGAGTTTGATATCAAAGATTTACGGCTTTTTGCCCATTCATTCGACATATGATACAGTCTCTTCCTTTCCGCAACCCAACCGCTGGATGGTAGAGCACCTGCAAACTCCTTGGCAACCGCACCATGATTGAATATAGGGTCCGTGGACGCTACTGCACTCTTAATACAGTTTTACATTTTAATCACGACAGGCACGGCCAAAGGTATTTGCTATCCCACTACTACCTCTGGAATACCTCACCGGGAGGCTAACGAGGCCACTTGGACTGCAAAACTTATTTTGCAACTTTCCTAGTCCGTTCTGCAATCTTAGTGGCCTCTTGGTTTTTCGCCGGCCAAAGCTAACATAAATTTAATGGTAAATCGTATCACGCATTAAATAACACTGCATCTAACTTAACGAATTATTATACAAATATTTATTATTTCTGTATTGGATAGCCCTTCTACGCAAAACACCTGTCCATAATTAGGTACTTAGTGAAGTCAACATGGGAGTACATTATCTAAATATATCTGCATAGTAATGGACGCCTACCGAGGAGAAATTAATTGAATAAAATAACACGCACTTTGCGAGTTCTTCTGTGTTTAACAAGAGTTGATCCTAGAATTGAAAATTAATCGTATAAACTAATTCACTTACCTGCTTCACAAGTCTATCTATAGGTGAATAAAATGATAATAAACCCAATTTTGCGAAGTAGAAATTCCATTTAAATTATATCTGCTGATACTGGGGTTCGTAAGGCGATTTTTACTATGTTCACTTAGTTCTGCTGATTTTGATTTTTTTCCCCCCAAACGAAGTTCAAGCTCTTGGGGAGAGCAAACGGTTCAACTGATTGCGACCCTGGTGGTTTCATTCGATTCTTTGAGATGATATCTATAAATAAGACCCAAAAACATTCATGTTAACTTGAAAGTATTCCAAATCTCGATATTTTAATATTTCAGCTCACGGATACCACCCTTTAGGGTTGATGGAAAATGATGCTGATATTACTGGCACATCCCCAACTAATGTATGATATTTGAGCTAAATTTCACAATGTTTGGTACAGTAGCTTCGGAGGAAAGTTTCGGACTGCCGACGGACAGAGTTTTTTGGTTATTTTTTTCAATAAAGGACCGTTGTAATCGGCCAAGAAAAAATATGGAATATGCTAGGTATTATGCTAGTTTTATCGAAAATTTTGACGCTCACATTTTCATATAACCACATCTTTTCTCTACAGTAATTTATAATTTATGAAACTGATTTGAGATAGCAAGAAAGTACTCGTTTCCGTTTGATTGTGTAATTTTAGCTACTTTGAGGTTAATATAATTGATTTTATCAATTGTTTCGTGTGTTCTTTTCTGTTCGTTTTCAATTACAAAACTATAGGTACTTATTACAGTAAGACATGTCGAAATAAACGGGGCACTTATTAGATGAACGCTTTGGACCGCTCAATATTGCGTGCCTTCCCTGCGACAGTGTTACCTACATCTGTGATCAAGGATGTTCGTGATTATGTTACGATTCGTTTCCATAGTTGTGGCAACGGTTATTCTTAACTGTGAAAGGAAGGTCAATATCTGTTTAGCCAGATGAGAGCCGCACGCAACAGTTCGGACTCTACGAGCGTGTGTGCTATCAGCTACCCACGTAGTGTCTGGAATGGGATACGTGGGGTTGGAAGACTTTGTCCAGGGTCATGCCCGAGAAAGTCAATTGTTCGTAACTCAGAACCTGGGCAATGAATGATAGTCTAGCTTTTTGTTTCGAAGCAGCTAGTTTATCCGTTTGTCACAGGTTGATTTTCATGGAACGCAGCATACATTTTTTCAACCTTTTGCACGAACACAAAGTACTCTTTTACCTTCGGTATTAAGTTCCAGTCATGCAGTATGATCGTATTTTTTTAAACATGGAATATGTTTTTGCCATTATAACACGACCGAAAATCAGACAAAATTACCGTTGGTATTTCTCTCCATCTAAGTAATTTTGTCAACATATAACAATTCAAAAGGTCTAGTGGGAGTAGGATTGAGGTTGTATGTGGGTTTAGTTGGTGCTCTGTTCTTTTTACAAGTTAGGTATATCTCCCACTGATCAATGAATTCTTGTCAAATTTCGAAAAATGTACCCAAAAAATCACTAAAAATGGCTAAAAACGGCCAAAAATCGTTAAATTTCTATTTTTTTGCAGAATTTTAATCAAAACTAAATTTTCAACAATTAACTAGGACATTAAAAAATTTTGCTCAAAATTATGATGAAAAACGTATTTAAATATCATTAAAATTTGCTAAAATATCTATAAAAACTGCAAAAAAATTTAAAAATCAAAAATCCCTTTTGAATCAGTGGAATTTTATTTAGAATAAGTTTTTTACCATAAAATTGGTCTTTAACCATTTCTGTCAACTAAAATTGCTCCAATTTCAATGCAATTTAACATACTATAGTACGATAGATGTTTATGAAAATTCGCTCATACGATCATGCTGCATGACTGGAACTTTATATATATATATATATATATATATATATATATATATATATATTTAAAAAAAATATATATATATATATATATATATATATATATATATATATATGTATATATATATGTGTGTCATTCCAGACGATAACTCTCGATAGAATTGAGATAAAAACTTCGTTCTTTCGCCAAAAAATCAAGCATTTCAAAAGAAAGGATGAATTCGTTGGATAACACTTTTTGAGCACATTAAATTGGTCAAATTTCAAAAAACGTACTTAAAAAATCACTAAAAAAGGCAAAAAACCGCTAAAAATTAACAAATTTCTATTTTTTAGCAGAATGCTACTCGAAAAAAATTAATCGAATATGAACTAGGACATTTAAAAATTTAAGCACAAAATAGTACTGAAAAATGTACTTAAATTTCATTAAAATAAGCTAAAAATCGATAGGAACTCTTGAAAAAATGGTAAAAATCCACAAAATCGTTTGTTCATTGGAATATTACTGAAAAAAAGTTAGTTTGCTATAAAATGTATAGTAAAATTTTTATTTGTCCCCAAAGTGCCCAAATTTCAACAGAATTTAACATAAATGTAATACGACCATTTATGAAAATTCGCTCATACGATCATGCTGCATGACTGGAACTTTCACATAGGTAATGTTTCATATGTTTTGTTAATTCCTCCATGATAGCATTTGCCCAAGTGGTAATCGCTGATGATTTCGCGTATCCTGGCAATGCGGAATATTTCTTGAATTTAATTTCGGATTCTTTGAAATTCTTCATCATCGCGTTTGAGAATTTTTCGTAAATGTCGAAATTATCATCTTTGAAGAATAAGGCATATTTATTATTGGGTTGGATGAATTCTTCGACGAAATTAATTATGTCTCCTTCAAAATTAATAATTGATAATACAACATGAAATCTCTTTTTAGAGTCAAAGACTTTAATAATTTTTACGGGTTTATGATTATTATTTACCTGTTTTATTATAATTTGATTAGTGTTATGGTTGACTGCGCCATCATTTATCGGTATGGACAAACATTCGTTGCCCTCTACGTTAGAGTGAACAGTCGCGTTCGAGTTAGTTTCAGGGAACTCTGATCTGGATGCTTGGTGTCTATAAGCCGCTTGAAACAGATCGTTAACTATCTCATCAGAATCATCCTGTGCTAATGGCGGCGACGTATCAATCAGACTAAATTATAGTTACGAGATGATATTATTGTTACGGAATTACGGCAGCTATCACATATGTATGGTTCAAAGCAGAAAGGTGACATTTGAAGCGGAGGCTCAAGAGAGAATTCTGAAGACGACCGACCGGGCACCAATTGAGGAGCTGACATGGAAAAGCAGTTAAGTCCAAAAATCAAATTTCATAGGAACTCCCTCTGAACTCTTATCAGATTTTTTTAGACATAATCTCTTCTCCATGCAAAGGTCACACATTTATTCAGGGTGCGATCTAGCAAGGACGGGAGGACTGTTGGTGTGACTGTTTACTTGCACTTCGACGAAAAAAAATGTTCTTTAGATTTTTGGACTTAACTGCTTTTCCATGTCAGCTCCTCAATTAGCTGAGTGAGCTCCAAAACGATTTTCTCTCCTGTTCAACGCAGGAAGCTGAAATTTGAAAGGGAGGATCGAGGGAGAATGGTCAAGATGCCTGAGTGATCACTGATCTGCTGAGTGAGTTCCAAAGCCTTATTTTAGCTAATTTTCGTAAAAAATGAAGCTATTGCAATGGCTTGGAAAATTTAAAAATCAAAATTTTTGAAAAATTTCTCCATTGAAATCTGTTCATTAAAAAAAAAATATATATATATATATATATATATATATATATATATATATATATATATATATATATATATATATATATATATATATATATGCCATTTCAGACGATAACTCTCCTTAGGATTGAGATAATAATTCCGTTCTTACATAGAAAAATCAAGCTTTCCAAACGAAAGAATGAGATTGTGGGACAGCTTTTTTAAGTGCATTAAATTGGCCAAATTTCGAAAAATGTGCTGAAAAAATTACTAAAAATGGGTAAAAACGGCTAAATTGTTGAATTTATAATTTTTTCAAGAATATTGCTCAAATAAAGTTTAACAAATATAAAGTATAACATGTAAAAATTTAAGAACAAAATCATGCTGAAAAATGAACTTAAATTTCATTAAAATTTGCTATCTAATCAATCAAAACTTCAAACAAAAAATCCAAAAGTTCTTTTATAATACCATATTAATATTTAGAATACGTTTTTCGCCATAAAAATAATAGTTAAATCTTTCTTTGCACTCAAAAAGCTCAGATTTCGAAACAATTCAATTTAAAATAATATGATAACTTAAGAAAACTCGCTCATACGATCATGGTGCATGACTGGAGATTTTTGTCTCCTATTCAAAGCAGGAGCTATATATTCTATAAGCAGGAGCTGTCTCCTATTGAAAGCAATTTCAGCATTCAAAGCTGAAATTTGAGGGGAAGGGTCAATGAAGAAAGCTGAAGGCACCTGAGTGAATATATGACTTCTTCAGTTACCATAAGCCAGTATTGTCGATGACTTCTGGGGAATAAAATAAAAACCAATTAATAACCCCAGTTAACAGTTTAAATGGATGCAGAAACATGTTCGATGCTCTGTCAAAATTTAGTGCTTAAGACTAAATTTTTGTTTTTTAATTTAATAATCGAAATTTTGTGGCTAAGTAGGTACTTTGAGTCTTTTGTAAATATGATGTTCTTCTACTTAGATACGCTACCTAGTACGTTACACCCCATAAGTGAAATACACTGACCATGAGCCGAATCTGCTTATTTCGTTATCAAAAGTACCTTAACTGTACAGTTGCTTAGTATCGGTATTTTATATGTATATGCTGCACTACAAGCTTAGCACGTTAGTATCGGCTCTTATCCTTGTTATTTTATTTTATTTTATTTTATTTTATTTTTCCTTAACTTTATTCGAACTTTCAGTATTACATACTATATGTTTTGCTTATATATATTCTTTCAGTACGGGACGTACCATGGCACATGTGTTGGGGTTTCTGTCCAACGACAGTCCCACTTAAATAGTAACAGTTGCGCAATAATTTAAAGATTAATAACTTAAACATGAATAAATTAGGATAACAGTTCTATAAATTAGGTAATTATATAACAAATTTTCATGACAGAATGTTGGACTAGTTCACTTTATTGCACTTCAGTTTAGTAGGTCAGCTGCTCTTTTTCTTTTCAGCCGTCTTGGTTGATGTCCATCCCATAGTGACAGTAAATTTCTGAGTACAGAAGTCGGATGGTTTGAAATAGAGACGTGGAGGTGGCTGATGGTCGTTTTGATTACTTCTTCCACCTCAGGGATGTCGAGATCTTTGTGGAAGACAGTATTTCTGACGTACCAGGGTGCATCCGTAATGAGGCGAAGCGCTCTATTCTGCTGAGTCTGGACCTTCTTTATTTGGGTTCTGCTAGCCAAACCCCAGACGGAATAACCATACTGCCAGATCGGGCGCACCAGAGTGAGGTATAACAAACGTTTTGTGTCTAGTGACAGAGGCGAATCGCGACCGAGCAGGGGTTTGAGAAGGTTCAGTCTTGAGCGGAGACTTTTGACTAGCTCTCCTGAATGATGGTTGTACGTGAGCCGTTGTTGTAGGTAGATGCCCAGATATCGAACTGTGTCAACTTTGGGGATTCGGGTGTCACTAAGCAACAATGGGTTGGTGTGAAAGTCGGTTTTGAGGGTAAATATGGTGGCAGTTGATTTTGATCCATTTTTGCAGTTATTTTGATATTCGCCACTGTTTTGTCCAATGTTGGATTTCGTCGAGATGTTGTTGGACATTATTGGAAGCAACAATTCCGGAACGGTCGCGCGAAAGGATAGCATGGTCATCGGCATATATGGCAGAGGTGGTATTTTGTGAGACTGAAATGTCGCTCGCGTATATTAAATATAAAATTGTGCCTCACACACCTCCTTGTGGCACTGACGCACTCATACCCTAGCTCGGAGATCTTGCAGTTTCACATTTTACATGAAACGTGCGATTTGAGATGAACGACTGTATTATTCTGTAATAAGTGTCCGGTAGTAGTGGTTTCACCTTATACAGCAGGCCCGGATGCCAAACTCTGTCAAAAGCCTTCTCTGTGTCTAGGCAAACTCCTTGACACACTTCTTGGTTTTCGAATGCCTCTAGTATCTCTTCCACGACCCTGTGAAGTTGTTGCTGACAGGAGTGGAGGGCGCGGAACCCAAATTGGAAGCCCGGTATAGCCGGAGCGAGATATGGCAGCAGCTTTGGTAGCATTAGTCTCTCAAATATTTTTGAAAAAAGAGAAAGTAGGCTTATAGGGCGGTAGCTTGTTGGGTTGTTGCTAGGTTTTTGGGGTTTACGAATCATGATTATCTCAGCGTGTTTCCAGCGGGAAGGAAAGTAGACTGTTCGAAGCATCGCGTTGTAGATTTGAGTTACCTGTACGAGAGTTTTACGAGGAATATTCTTGAGGAGTTGCTGGGTGATTTGATCTGGACCTGGAGATTTCTTCGTTGGTGATCTGTCTATTGCATTCTTGACAAGAGCGGGTGTGAAATATTCTTTGAAGGGTGTTAGGGCTAGGGGTTGAGTGATCATCTCCTCTACTTTGTTATAACCTCTGTTATAGCCTTGTTATAATTATAAACCCATAACCACAGCAACTGTCGATCCATCTGTTGTAACGAACAAAATCACTCGGGGCGAAGTTTTGTGTGAAGCTCGTAACGGCGTAAGTCTTTATTTTTCTGGAATTGTGATATATATATATATATATATATATATATATATATATATATATATATATATATATATATATATATATATATATATATATATATATATATATATATATATATATATATATATATGCGTGTGTGTGTGTGTGTGTGTGTGTGAAAAAGCGTTGAGTAAACCCACACCATCCCGTTCATAGTATATATATATGGGATATATGAGACGTAACTCCACGGTCTTCCGGTGTTTTTCGGGTGTTAGCAAATGTCCTTGAAAAAAATAAACGTTTAAGTTTGCTTCTATCGAATTTTTATTAATTTCGTCGAAATTTAGGGTTTGTGGCAGTAAAAAATTGGGAGGATAAGTTTTTCGAAGTTGGTCGTCAAGTGCCTGCGAGGGGTGGACGGCCTTGGGTTCCGGACTTCGCCTCTTCGTAAAGACAGGTTGGCGGCTGCTTCTTACTTATCCCGCGAGCCGGCGGAACCCGTTGACCGCTCAGCCTGCGGTGAAAGGTTGCGAATCGAGTACCGTTCAGATGGTTATAAAGTGCAGTGGATTGTAAGATTTATGTAATGCTGAGGCTAATTAATCCTGCATTCGAAAGCATTCCTTAGTGGAATTCTACAACAAGAGAAAGACATCACATGTCCGTGACGGTTCTTTGGGCGCCAGCGCCCGAATAGGTGACTGACCGACAATGAAATCATAAACAGGGCCGGCCTAAGGCAAAGTTATGCAAGTCTCACATTTTATGGCCCTAGTGTAAAAGATCAACTTTCGTATAGTTTTCTTTATTGTTAAAAATCGAATTCAAAGTTCTTGAAAATCATTTTATGACCTATCATTAACTAAGCCACAATTGTTTATTTGAAACTCTCATTTTATTATCAAGTAGGTAATTGTTTAAATTTTTATGAAGCCAAAAATGTAACTTTGAAAATCTAGGCTCTAGGAATTGCGATTAAAATACGTTTTCTATTCCTTTTATATAGTTGCAATTTTTGAAAAGGTTGCCATTTACACAATATTTCCTTTGAAACAATATCTCGTCATAAGTTCATTTATTAAATAAAGTATTAAGACATACTGGGCAAAAGACTGTTAAAAAAATCGCACCCTGGGAGTGATACTGGTATAAGTCCAAAAATGGCAGTTATGAGTTATATATACTACTGTGTAGGTACATTTTGACGAGCTCTACACACGGCTAGTATCGGTTTAATCATAGGTCACAAAGTGACCGGTAGAGAGCAGGATAAACCAGTATGATTCTGGTCAAAGTCTTCATCTAGCGTCGGGGAAAGGTCGGTCTATGTCAGTCATGATCCAGCTGTTTCCGAAGATGGAAAATTCGGTGTTAACAGTGGTTCATCCCGACATAAATCACTATCGATGCGACAAACCAGGTATTTATCCTTTATTTTTACTGCAATACTGGTCTATTTCAAGAAGTTCCGCTATTGAACCAAGGAATATCAAGTTTCTTCGTGTTTTTCACTGTTGTACCGGTACATATTTTGCAATGCACCACTGTTCGCCCAAAAGATTAATAGTCGTACTGAGGCAACCTGGTGACTAACTCACGATGTACCAATATTGTACGAAGGAAAAAATCAAGGATTGTTGCGTTTTACCGTGTTATAGGTACATCATAAGATTTTTATAATTATAATTATGTTAATCAAAAACAGAAAGGTGGAGAAGGTAATCAGAAGTAGGGCAGTATAGGTAGATGGTATATGCATGACACAGACCAAAAAGAACCGAGAAAATATGAATAGTGTGTCTGTAGTACGCCAGCAAAGTCATAAAAAATCTTTAAATGCGATTTCCCAGAATTCATGTTTTTTGACTTATACCAGTATCACTCCCAAGGTGCGAAATGTAAAAACCAACTATGAACTACTATTTTTTATACACAACTACTACTTGTATTTTTCTATACAACTACGAATTACTATTTTTTATACACTTAACCCCCTCTCTTTCCTGTCTTGATTCCATTTAAATTATTGAAAACTCTTTTAAAAAGCTTCCTTCGCTTTAAAGGGAAGAAACACGTGTGTCCAAAATTAGGGGACTTGGGACCTAATTTCGGACAGTATTTGAATAAAAAAATATAGAAAACTAGAAGCGTTAGAAAACCGGTTAAGTCGGATTCTAAAAGATGAGATGAGAGAGAATTTACATTAATTTTCTCTGTATTTTTAATGCAATCCTTCTATACGAAAAATGCAAAAACATCAAAAACTGTCCGAACTTAGGGGCCTCGTAGGTAACGATGGTTTTTTTGTATGTTTTACCTATTTAGCTGGTGATGGTAATTATGAATTTAGAGTCCATCAATCAAATACGAGTACATTTTGCTCAAGTTTTGAGTGTCTTTACGGAAGTTAATTGAATTTTCTGTCTTAACCATTTCTAGAAACATTAATTTTTGCGAATTCGATTCTCTTCCTACAATTTTGAAATGTTTGAAGTACATAGTATGTTCTAAAGATCTGCAATGGGCAACCAACGCGTTGAACTCAAAATTCGTTTTTTTTAACAAAAAAAAAAAAAAAAAAAAAAAAACCATAAGTAAGTAGATATTTTACACATTTGAATATTAATCTCCCCGAAGAAGCCCCAGTTCCTGGAGAGAATCGTTGGAGTTTAATTTTAAAAAACCAATTTAAGGGCAGAAGGCCTTTTTTATAAAGCTCATTAAAGTTACGTCTCTCAACTTGATTTATTATTGATTGACTTGATAGGTTCAATACTCTTTCTTGTACCTTAAGCCACTATTATGTTTAATAAAATAATAAAAGCTTCTGAGTCAAGTTACAATGATTTCTACTCTTATATTGCAAGTATTCTCAGAATGAATTGCTATTGCTGGAATCACCGTCCGCTGGAAATAAGATACATTTCCATGTCTCTTGGCTGAAAGAACATGAAACAACAGAACATATTGAACTAATAATTAGAAAGTTCATTAATGGCGTACGCACAACAAAAGACTATTAACTATTCAGGTAGGTACATAGTCTTATGCATTTATTCAAGGGCTTTTCTTGCTTTCATTCCGGAGAATGAATTAAATATGTCCAAATAATCATTTGACTGAGACAGCTCGTTTTCAATTGATAAAATTGAAAGGCTGTTAAGTCTTTCCGGTGTTGACCTGAGGTAAGTTTTATCAACTTCAACTCTGAAAAGCTTCATTCAGCGGAGGCGACCGACATGGACATCTTCTAGTTTAAATATTTCAGCCCAACATTTAAATCAACTTATGAAAATTTGCCAAATTTATTTATTTCTTTTGGCCGAATTTGGCCAATTTTATACCCCTCCAAAGGCTCGAGTGTGCGGTTGCATACGTCGCACACCCCTCAGGTCGGCCCTGATCATAAATATGAAAGTGTTGGAGAATATATTTTCTCCAACATTCTGTATTTACAATTTCGTTTTCTTTGAACATTTAGAATGACTACATATCGTTTTATAAATGTATTCCTATATTACTTTGGAGTAGTTAAAATATCAGCGCGTCCCCAAGGAACGTTTTCTTCCAATTAGAGCCCGATGGCTAAAATGCGTTTGTTCCTGGGACACTTAGAAACAGCTGATCTACCTTCTCCAAATACCCACTAGAGAGTGTTGGCATCGTTTCATCACTCATTCCTACGCCAGAAATGGGATAGCCGTTAGTGAAAGCGAAGCGTTCAACGTACAGCGTTGCGGATGGCGGATTATTTTAATCGATTCATTGGGATAATTTCATCATTCATAATTAATAGGCAAAAAAATCATTACTGCTAACTAGGAGTGTGTCGGTCCAGGTAATTCTAAGGAACGGTTCCAATGATTCCAGTGACATAGAAGTCACCGTTCCGAAATGCCGGTACAGTTCCCTTCCCGGTACAGAACGTCGAATAAAATAACGATCGCTACGATTCAGGGCTCAGACTAACTTTTCATTCAATAGGAAAGAATTATTCAAGCCAGTGTCAAAAAAATAATCATTTAATGAACGAGTTTACCTATACAAATAGTTTTTCGTTTTGATTTTAAAAAATTAACATACTAGCTTTTTTTGGACTCAGTGAGCTCCTTCTCTCCGACAAAATTGCCCCTACTTTGGAAAAGTTGCTTACAGAGAACAGACGTAGCTACCACACATAGCCTTTCCTCGGCAAATTTGGAGAGCAGTGGAAAATTTTGCCGGTTAATGTTCCACCAATTAATAGGGTCAGCTCCCAACTCGATAGTTTCTTGTTCAAGATAACGTTGCAGCTCAATTATAGCGCGGCTCTCGGGAGTCTCTGTAGGAAAAAAAAAGTTGTGGTAGGGTTGGAAATATCTATAGCTTGATAATAAGATTGTAAGTAGGTACTATCGAGGAAAAAAAATCGAAATAACAAGTAGGAGCCTAAGTTTAGTACGAGTAGGTCCTATTACCTTCCCGGTCGGTTTTAAAGTGCTTTGAATCCGAATCTGATGCCAAAAGTACCCCATTTGATAGGAAGCGTTCTAAAACAATGAAGAGATCAATCCTAAACAGCTTAGTGAACTGAAACACCTTAGGGAATTGAAATTTTATAGGAAGCCTCTCTGAAACAAGAAACGTGTTCAATGGTGGGGTCCTTTCTGATCAACTGGGTGAACTAAATTATCTCCTGTTCACCCTGGGAAATTGACTTTTGACGTAGAGCCTCTCTTAACCAACAAGGGGTGTATGAAATGACGAGATCCTTTCTGATCATCTGAAAGAACTAAATATATTCCCTTTCAACCAAAGATGTATAGAAATCAAAATGGAGCTCCACTGGGACAACAAATATCCTAACTCAATTAATTTACCCAATAGAATATACATCAGTTGTATAGATGGGTAGGACAGGAGTTAGGTTGTAGTTGTAAATAGATTCGTGCTGAATAACAAGGAGTGAGGGAGGAAAATACATAACGACTGGATACAGCAAATCTGATTGATGGGAAAACGAAAACTGCAAAGTTATTTAAAAGTAAATTTAACGGTTTTTAGCCATTTTTAATGATTTTTTCAGCAGATTTCTCGATATTTAAGAACTTTACTATGAACGATTATTTTTTTTTTTTCCCCGGTGTCTTTATTGGTTGGGGTTGTTCCCACACGTTTTTATATGCAAATTTTACAGGAAAATGTAGCTACTTCAGTAGTTTTCACCCGTATCAACAACAATTAGCTTCGTGGAAAATGAAGCTATTGCAATGGCTCCAAAAATTTTAAAATCAATATTTCTGAGAATTTTCTTCATCGAAATTTTCTTCATAGTGGTAACCATCATAAAAAATATAGTAAAATGCCGCCAACCGCATATTTATACCTCAATCCGTTCTCAAGATATGATTTTTAAAGTTTTTTTGGGAGAACCGTGTTTTTTCCTTTTAAACTCAAATTTTCCCACTTTACCTCATTTAATTCAACCTTTTGACCTCATTTTCGGATCTAGCGTCAAATTTCCCTATAAAATGTAATAAAATTTGTGTTGGTAATATTTCCTATCAAAATGTGTAATTGGGTTCTAAAATAGTACCATACAAAGACCTTCACATCAGCTCAGACGATTTTGAAAAAATGAAATTTTTGAAATCTTTATACCTAACGGTACCTATAGTCAATTTTACTTTTACTTTGTTATTTAGGGGAAAAAATTGTGTTTTAATGTTGAAAAATGTGGGTTTTTCAATGAAATCCGTGGTTTTCTCAAAATATGAACCTCAATGAAACTACAAGTATCGGGTCGGTCACTTCGAATTTTTTCACGCTGATTCGAATGGTATGGTACAACACTTGCAGATCTCTCTAACTTTGTTATATTCGAGTTTTTAACTTAAAATAACTCGATTTACCTCATAACACACCTACGTTTACGCATTTAAAAAAAAAACTGAAAATTTGTGAGTTTAACTGTAAAACTCGGTCATAATGGAGTTGGAGAGATCTGAAAATGTTATTCAGCGTGGAAAAATACGTCGAAACCAGTCACATACTCGAAGGTTCATACAGAGCCATATTTCAAGAAAACCATCGATTTCATTGAAAAACTCACATTTTTGAACATTAAAACGCAATTTTTTCCTTGAATAACAAAGTAAAAGTAAAATTGACAATACCGTTAGAGAGGGTATTAGATGAAGCAGTTATCAAGAGATTTGCCAGTTTCCAGGGTTTTTGTTTGGAAGAGTTATCAAGTTTTAAAGATTTTCAGAAATTGTATTTTTTCAAAATCGTTGATGTTTGAGCTGATGTGAAGGTCATCGGATGGCAATTTTTTAGAACCCAATTACACTATTTTCATAGGATTTAACGTTGGTTTCGAAAATTAGGTCCACAGTTGAAATTAAATGAGGTAAACTGGAAAAATTTGAGTTTAACAGGAAAAAACACGGGTTTTCTTGGGGGAAAAAAAAAAACATTAAAAAAAAATCATATCTTGAGTGCGGATTAAAATATAAACATGCGGTTGGCTGCATTTTACTACATTTTTCATGCAAACTACCACACACACACACACACACACACAAAAAAAAAGTCACTTATCCTGTTCCACCCTGTATATGTCTTTCCCAACGATGACTCTCCTCAGGATTGAGATAAAAATTCCGTTCTTGCGTCAAAAAGCAAGCTTTTCAAAGGGGATGATGGGTTCGTTGGCCAGCATTTTTTGAGCACATCCAATTCATCAAATTTCAAAAAAGGGCTGATAAAATCACTAAAAATGGCAAAAACTGTTAAACACCGTTAAATTTATATTTTAGCAGGATATTTTAAAAGTGTAAAATATAAAATCAGTTTAAAGTTTAATAACTATAAAATCGATCATTCACAAATTTATGTACAAAACCATGGTTGAAAATGTACTTAAATTTCATTTAAATTTAGTGAAAAATCGATAAAACTGCAAAAAAGTTAAAAATCCAAAATATCTTTTTGAATAGCAAATTCATATTTAGAATGAGTTTTTTTGCCTGAAATTGGTAATTAAGAACTTATTTGTACTCGGTCCTCAATTTTCAAAAAAATGTAACAGTGTAGTACGACATTATACAAAAATTCGCTCATACGATCATGCTGCATGACTGAAACTTTTTTCTCAACAATTTTACAATTTTTCTACGTATAGATTTCTATGTAGCTATGTACATATAAATGAATAAAATAATAGACTGTTTACGAGGTATACAGGGTGTCCCATCTGAACGGGCCCATCGGGAAATTACAGCCTTACGGTGCGAGCTATCGAAAAATTGAACTGGACCTTTTTAATGGTATTTCAGCTCAGCTTCACGATGCCGAAGTCCGATTTTTATTTTTTCATGTTTTAGGATCTCAAATCATTGATTGAAACTTACGGTTTCCTCTTGATTCCCCTTTTTTTATTGCTTTTTTCGATTCTAGGTTGAATTTGGAACAGAAAATGCCTCGCTGAAATTTTCTTTTTGGGGCTTCGTTTCTGAGTTATTCCACTTTTTGCGAAATACAGAAAATCGCCGATTTCTTTTAGAAATTACCAACAGTTTCTTACTATTTTTATCTTCAATTTTTGAGATGTTCAACACACTTTTGGAATCAGCATTAAGCTATCTATCATCAGACCCCAGCGTCCATAATCAACAATCACCATCAGGGGGATGACATTACACTTGAACCGCTTACGATTTAAAAAAAAGTTTTCCAAATCGTCGTTTGAAAAAAAAAAAAAAAAAAAACCCTCAAACTGTTCAGTACACACAGAATCACTGTTCAGAATACAGTTTAAAAAATGTACCACGAGGAGACTTCCAGTCAGTTGTGTTGTGATAAATCGAAAATGCCACCTGCTCCTTCTGCAGCCTCTGCTCCTTCTCCTGCAAACTGTACTCGTATTCAAGGGTCAAGAAAACAACAGCTTCTTGATACTTATTGTATGATCTTTATTATTTAAAGAACCTTACATTAGTCCGAAAGACGGCGTCTCATATGTTGAATGAGTAATAGTACTGAACAGTTTGAGGGTTTTGGAAAACTTTTTCTAAATCGTAAGCGGTTCAAGTGTAATGTCATCCCCCTGATTGTGATTGTTGATTATGGGCGCTGGGGTCTGATGACAGATAGTTTAATGCTGATTCCAAAAGTGTGGTGAACATCTCAAAAATTGAAGATAAAAATAGTAAGAAAGTGTTGGTAATTTCTAAAAGAGGAATAACTCAGAAACGAAGCCCCAAAAAGAAAATTTCAACGAGTCATTTTCTGTTCCAAATTCAACCTAGAATCGAAAAAAAGCAATAAAAAAGGGGGATCAAGAGGAAACCGTAAGTTTCAATCAATGATTTGAGACCCTAAAACATGGAAAAATGAAAATCGGACTTCCGTAAGAAGTGGAATAACTCAGAAACAAAGCCCCAAAAAGAAAATTTCAACGAGGCATTTTCTGTTCCAAATTCAACCTAAAATCGAAAAAAGCAATAAAAAAGGGGGATCAAGAGGAAACCGTAAGTTTCAATCAATGATTTAAGACCCTAAAACATGAAAAAATAAAAATCGGACTTCGGCATCGTGAAGCTGAGTTGAAATACCATTAAAAAGGTCCAGTTCAATTTTTCTATAGCTCGCGCCGTAAGGCTATAATTTCCCGATGGGCCCGTTTAGATGGGACATCCTTTATACTGCTGAAGAAAATGTCTGTAAGATAAATAGACGATTTCTTGTCTTGCAATCGAGAGTTTAAAAAATCCTTTCATGCTCTAATAACCCAAACCTTTCCGTCCTTAAATTGATTTCTGTAAACTCTTGTTATAATTTGAACTGTTATAACTTTGTTATTAAAAAAAAAAAAAAAAAAAAAAAAAAAAAAGCCACAGTTCCTTTGAGCCTGACGGCTAAAATTAAAAAACATGAATATGCTTTAGCCGTACACGACTCACTCCTCGTCGATTCTCTGAAAACGACCCCCCATCGGCCTCTGAACTCTGTTTATCATTCAAAACAAAAAAATGTTTTAGCTCCTCGCTCTCACTTTATTATAGAAATGATCACGACCATTGAGCTCTTGTGAGATGATGATCTCCTAATAGAAACTCGCGAGTAAACATTCACTTTATTATAGAAATGATCACGACGATTGAGCTCTTGTGAGATGATGATCTCCTAATAGAATCTCGCGAGTAAACATTCACTTTATTATAGAAAGAGGCTAAAGAGGCTACATACAAAATTACAGCTTCCTATAGTGTAAAGTATAGAAATTACCTATTAAAATAATTTAACCACCGCTTCACAAATCTAACCGTTCTCGCAATATTCGGATCACCTGCTATGAATCACATAATCGAAACACCAGCTCAATGAAATCATCAGAAATTAACAAGCGGTTGCAATCATGTTCACAATATCAATAATTGAGAATGATCACCTGTGTGTAAACAATAATTATTCATATAACCATGCTCATAACTCAGCTTGTTGGCCACGCACTTCGCAGTAGTTAATATAGTATGGTTGGATAAATCGAGAGCTTTCGAACGAATGGTCAACGAATTTTGTGGGATGAAAAACGACGAAGTATCATATCCCTAGCAACGACTCGGTTGTAAGCGGAAATCATCACAATTATTGGCGCTACTTTCGTTGCACTCTCGTGGGACATTTTTCGGTAGTTAGGTCACGGCTAAAGCATATTCATGCTAAAACGTGGCTGATAATCCAAGCACTACAAAAAAATGAAAACACGATGTTTGAATACGTCCAAAAATGCCTCAAAATCTTTGAATTGATCTAAAATTCAAAAACTTTGTATTCACACGGGAATATGAACAGTTAAAAACCAAACTCTCCACAAAAAGTGCGCACATTTTGTATTTTTTAAAAAACGTGAATTCATTCGTATAATGTGATGCTCCTCAACCTTTTCCAGAGTAGCCATGTTGTTGTATTGCTTCTTCCTTTTCCTTGTTTTGTATTTGTTGAGCCTTGAATTCGAGTCGATATGCAAATATCCGAAATCCGGCCTGTGAGATGTCTCAGCAAACTATGACTAGCCCATTAGGCGCTGAAGTGATCTCTCGTCTAATATCCCGTCACGCAGGAACCAACAAAGATCCGCATCCATAATATAATCGAAAGATGATTCCACCTACAGAAAATGAACTGTTAGGTTCTGGTTGGTTGGTTTGTTTTCCTAATTCTTGTTCATCTTTTATTTTATAATAATAGTATTTCGTAAAATTTCAGCAGTGTCGTTATTGTGTGACGCATATCATGTATACCTACCTATTAGACACGTAAGTGGAGCATGTTGTTATTTCTGGAAGAATGAATTGGTTTAACAAGCAGTGATATTAGCGAATATTCGTTGAAAGAAGCTACTGCAATACCTTAACGATTTGAGAGGTTGAGATTTTCCAAAGTTTCCAACACCGAAATAAACATTGGAGCATTTCCGATACGCGTACATGCATTTCCGTACTTTTGGTTTGTTATGTTCAATAATCCGCCAACACTTGACGATCTCCTTGATTAGTTCCAATGTGTCAACAAAAGACTGTGTACGAAATCCCTGCCCTCAACGATGAACAGGAGATGAATTATCATTTTTGCTCTCACAGCTGATCCGACTTTTCCTTGATCACTTCTAGTGGTCACCTAGAAGCTGTGTACCGAATTTCAACAGGAGAGACGTTAGCATCATTGCTCATACAGCTGATCAGACTTCGCGTACATCACTTCCAGTGGTCTCCAAAAGGACGTGTACAACATTTCACCGCTCTAGTATGAACAAGAAAGAAGACTCAAGAAACGTCAGTCGTGTTGCTCAAACGATTTGCCAATAGGTACGTTGGGTCAATCATTGGCAAATAATAATAAAAATAAAAAAGTATGCAAAAAAAGTTTGATATACGGCGGTATACGGCATTCAAGGATGATTGCGAGCAATCGTTTCCTCTTCAAGGTTCATAACCCTGTTTTTTGTAGGTACTCCACGGCACTTTTTTGACGACCGTTCTTTATTTCCGGGTATATAAGACTTTGCCGCATTCTCGAAGAACTTCCGTTCGTTGTCCTTCTCGTTTGTTAAATATAAACAACTCTCGGCTATTGTTTGTTTTCTTCCTTCTACGGACAAAATGGTGTAAATTGCCTGATCTGGTGAAATTTAACAAATGAGTCTATAGTTTAGTTTTTCAACTCCAATAATAAACCTGTGTTGTCGACCAAAAGATGATCATTTTTAATTCCTCCTCAAAAGTTATTAGCCTAAAGATATGTTAATCCCGAATTGCAGACTATAGAAATATATAATACATTTTAAAAGGTGTTGGAATTAGAAGGTCGTTTCAGAAAGACAAAAAAAAAAAAAAAAAAAACAAATTTTGATTAACAATTTGTCGAAAATCTGTTTCCAAAAGTTTAGAGCTATTACAATAACCTAATTATCATTTTTTAAATCTATTTATTTTATTCATTTTTTTATCATTAATATATATATTTTTTTAATTGCTACATACAGCCCTGGAAACGCACACTGGAGACCGGACCATGGCAGGACTGTGCTTTTATTTACCTACGCACACGGGAAACATTTGGAATTGAATTTAACGTAGAGATATTAGGATTTTAGGTTGCCGCGGGTTAGGGAGATTAGGATATTAGGATACCGCGTAAAATAGCGCTTGACATAATTTATTCCTTTTTCGGTCCTGTAGTGTTTAAAGAAAGAAGCGAATTATTACAAAAAGGTTTATTATTTTTGTATTAGACAGCCCTTGTACGCAGATCATTGACAATAATTTTTATACCCAATATATAATATTAGTAAGAGATAATAGCTTTGAGGTACCTCAGCTGACCAATTTGCCTGCTTACCTCGTAACAGTTTTTAGCGCCATTGGTCGATTACGAAACAAATTAGACTCAGAGGTCCCTGAGTTGATCAGTAGCTGATCACTGCGCCTCCGTACAGTCTAACTTTATTCTAGATATCCCGATCTAGATTTATGAATAATGCAGCCCTTTGATTCTATCCGTTAGGGTTGATCGAAGGTGTCATAAACTTTGTCTAGTAGTTTCAGAGAAAAGCTTCAGATGGCGGACGGATGGTGTTTTATAACGGATATTTTTATATTTTGTAGCGGAAGCACTATTTCTACTTTCAAGTGTGAAAAACATTTTTGGTCTCCAAAATCAAAATTTCCTCTCGCATTTTACGTTTTATACCATTCAGAACAACATTGGTTCCGTGTGTGTGTGTGTGTGTGTGTGTATGTGTCTGTCTGTCGTGTGTCCGCAAATCCTTGTAACAAGCTTATTTTTCACAGTTTTCATCCGATTCGGATAAAAATTTCAGGGAATGTGAGGGCTGCGGTGTGGACAGTTCCTTATCAGTTTCATTGTTCTTGACTCCTCAATATAGAGTTTTTGTATTTCTCGTATTGGTCTTTTTCGTAAACACGAAAACAAGCTGTTAGAGCGAGCACGATGAATGCTAACCTTTTTGCATCGATTTCTCGTAGCGTTTTCGTAAGCCCGAGAGGAAGAGAACTCTTACAGAGACGTTAACGTGACTCTTGTAGTGAATCACTGCTCAAAACTCAATTGTCACAGTAGACAATTTCCAAAATATAACATAAATTAAGAAACAACGACCTCTTACCTCTACGTCATATGAAAACGATTCTGCCATGAAGAACACGAATCTTTAAAACGTGTAAAATGAACATTGAAACGAAATCTTGAAACAGAAATGAACCTTGAAAATGTTAAAGCTGAAATCTTTGATAAAACTTCAAAAGCAAGAACAAAATGCCGCTAATGACCTTTCTGGTTGAGGTGCGGGAAAAAAACACGAAAGAAAGACAAATACAAAGGTTAAACCAACAAAAAAAGACGGCACGGGGACAATTCAGGCGATTTTGCGGGTGTGTATGTGTATCCATGCTAACTGCATGATAGTTGCTAAGTTATTTTAAAGTGGTATCCTAGAAGAGGAAGGTCAAGTTTTCGTCTCGTAATTACGATTCCGAAAAACCTGAGCACGAGTAAACTCTCTGTCTCTTCCCGTTCCGAAAAGCGTTTCCACGTAACGAAAACCTTTTCTCGTTTCGAAAAGGCCATTTTCGTATACGTGAAAATGAATACGAGAAGTACAAAAACTCTCTAATATTTCACTCCGCGCATACGCAAACGTAAAATACCAAGTATCATCATCTCACGCCCTAGTCGTCCGCTCTCGCTCGAATTTGAATGATAGTTGGAGGACAACGATTTGATCATCTCATATCAATTTCAACATGATTATAATCATTAATACCTACTGCACATGTGCCAATGTGACATCCTTGTAACAAGCTTACTTTCCACAGTTTTCAATCGATTTGGAATTTTTTTGAAATCATTTAAAACTTTTCAATGGTCTATAAATTCATGATACGTAAACGAGGAAGCGATGCGCCACACCCAACTTGGCAGACTTTTTCCTGGGTTGATATAAAAGGTTGGATATTGAAAATCATAAGCCAAAAGGCTCTCACTCTCCCCAGTATTAATGTATATGCATAACAGTTCTATAGTGTAAATAATTATACATATCTGCCCAGGGTGAAAACACGATTCTCGATTCATTCATCGAGTTATCAATTCAACAAATAAGTTGCGGGAAAAAAAAAAATCTTCACAGAGATGTTCAGATTTTTATTGAACACTCTGTTTTTGATTAATTTAACGATAATGATATTTTTCGTGTTCCCTGCTTTACGATATTTAAAGTGAGAGTTAGGTTATTTATATCAGAATAGGTATTCGGATATCTCATGAAGGTGAATGGAGAATTTACTTCCCATTGACATAACAAACGGCGTCACGATTCAGTAAGGTTGATTTCTTTTCTGAGTTGAATAGATTTTCACGCATTGATATAACAACAACGAGTCGGTATCTACATGGGTGAATAGTTACTCAGTGACGAAAGAAAGTTCGGAGTGAAAGCTGATTGGTTAGTTGAATGCAGTCATTTGGAGGACCTCCTAACAATGTCTGATTTCCAGTCCAGAACCTCTCCCATTATCAAGATGGCTGTAATTTGTTGGAGTATTAAACCCCTTCGAAATAGATGAGGACGCTGGTATCAAGTGAAATTACGGGTCTTCTACAACCGTGTCATCTTTACAAAAAAAAATCACGCCTCACGACGGTAATTTGTATGAATTAACCTAAACAGATTGAGACTTGAAGTTTTTCGAGTCAGGGTCACTTACACTTCTTACAACCAGAAGAGGAATATCCTGAACGTGAGTGTATTTATTGTTAATGGCTGGTTTATATACATTTTGTAAATGCATATTGTTATACATGTTATATATTGTTATACATATTGTTAGACGGTGCATACCTAAGTGTTTATATGCACATTAATAATGGCTGGTTAATATATTATTTATTAATGATAGCAGGCATACCGGGTGTCCCACGAGTATGTGCCAGCGGCTCATCACCATCAATATACGAGTTAGACGAATACAAATAAATTGTATCCTACATACATTTTGGCTATAAATTCAAACACGAAAGTTTTGCGAACAGCGCAATTGCCAAAACCATGCGAAATTAACACCAACTTCGTTTATATATTAGGAATTACACATATGCGCACACACACACACTTTTTTTTTTTTGTACGAAACGCCCCTCAAAGGCGGAGGGGGCACACCACTTAATTGAAAAATAAACAAATAAAATAAAACAGTGGGAAGGACGCCCAGGTTTACCCGACGCCGGCTCTAGGGATAAGGGAAGTTGAAGGACGAGGAGGAAGAATGGGATGAAAGTAAGTACCCCTATAAAATGACCACCAGTTCAAGTAAGAACCCATCAGGACGCGGGTGGTGATACCACGGAGCACTCCTGCTGAGTTGCCCAACTCGAGTAACTCCGTGGCGCTTTTCCCGCACCAGACCCTGCGCCATGACACGGTCGCGGCAATGACCTTGATGTTATTAGGTGCCACTCCTTTTAGCTCAGATATCGCTTGGCGCAGATCATTTCTATCATATTTACTTTTCTTAGCCCGCCAGGTCTGCTCCATGTCCACGCTGCCTAGTGACAACCTAGACATCCAGGATTATGGCAGACCCATCGGGCTTGATCGCAACGATATCTGGCTTCTTGCCCCGGTCACTCGGCATGTGGTATAGTCTCTCCCTTTCGACATCCCAACCGCTAGATGACAAAGCACCTGCTATCTGCTTGGCAACCGCATCATGACGTAAGATGCGGCCACCTTGCGTACGAGGACACTGCTGCACCACATGGTAAAGAGCCTCATTTTTACCCTGACAGGCACGGCAGAGGGTGTCTACTGTCCCGCGACTACTCCTCGAACACCTCACCTAGGTGGCAAACGTAGCCACCCAGACGGCGTGAAAATGGCGATAGTCGTGGGCCCCAATGCCCTCTGAAGGCCATTCCACCCACTGGGTAGAAATGGGGGATTCAGAGCACTGTTGGAGTTCTTTACCATCTACTGACTCATGCAGTGCAGCAGCGAACTCAGCAGATGAGCTGGGTTTTGGAGCAGTTGGTGTTGCTCAATCGCACCACAACAACTGCTGCCCGACAAAGTCGAGATCAGCAGCAGTGCGGGCGACCTCCCAGCTCGAGCCTCTAAGGGAAAGCAGGAATTGGCGGCGTAAAGATGGGATGCTCGCAGAAAGAGAGACAATACCGAGCCCACTGGCCTTGACCGGTGCGTGGATGTAAGCACTTGGGACACCAGGTGGAAAGCCTAGCCATGAGCGCTCAGCAGAGCGAACTTCACGATCTAACTCAAGCAGCCTCCCCGCAGTAAGCCTGCCCAAGACTAACCCATAGGTTAGCTTTGGCAGTAAGTACATGCAAAGCAGGCACAGCTTCTGCTGTGGCTTCAATGGAGCCTTGGTGACACGGACTAATGCTCCACCAAGGTCCACACGGCTTGCGGCTATAGTGGCCACACCCCAAGGTACCGCCAGACCTCCAACACGGATCGGGCAGAGATGGGTGTCTGTCCTGAGACAAAGCACTCCTTATCCACCACCTTCACCTTATGTTGGCGGCTTGAAGGGACCAAGGAGACCGACCCACACTTACAAGGGTTGACCACTAGACTACACCTGGCTAGCTGATCAGCAAAGGCATTGATGGCGAGATCGGCAAGCCCTCGCGGGTTTCTGGGAGTAGGATGACATCATCGGCAAAAGCCAATGCACCTACTCGCGCCCCAGTTGCAAGATCAAACCCTATTTCATCTGGCAGCTTACCTAAGGCTGTGTCCACAACCAGGTTGAACAGGAGTGGCGATAGAGGATCCCCCTGGCGTACCCCGCGCCCAATAACAACATCCCCCGACATCTCGCCTCCTGCCTTGAGGACCGTCACGCCTTAGTGGTACAGACAGGCAACATACTGTATAAAACGAGCAGGTGCCCCGACACCACGAAGACAATCGGTCAGGGCAAAATGGCTTACAGCGTCAAAGGCCTTTGCGACGTCCAGAGCGGCAAGATGGAGCTGCCGTTTCGTGATGCGAGCCAGCGAAATGACAGTTTGAGAACTGTTAGGTTCTCCGCTGTGCTATCCGATGGCCGAAATGCTCTCTGGACGTCACCAGTGACACCAGCCACTTGGAAGCGAGATGCCAGAATCTTCTTCAAGTGGCGGAAAACTACCGACGATATTGAAATCGCCCAAACACGCACAAAACACACACATACCCACATGCACTAACATACACACACACTCACACACTCACAATATATAAATATATATCAAAACGGATTTCCACGGAGCAAATTTTTAAAAACATTCACATTAACATTTTTAGAACCATTATTGTATCTACAATATTATTGTGGATCAATCTTCGTTCCTTTTTAAGTATTAACTAGTAGGTTTTATTTTTTAGAAAAAAGTACGACCTTCTACTTTGAAAATTCAAGGAAAACTATAATTTTCTAATTAGCAACACTTGTTGGTTACTTTATAACATTGGCCGAAACACGTGAATTTAGTTTCAATATTGAAGTATCCGAACTGTAATTTAGAGAAATCTCGCATTTGCGACAGCCATGGCAATAGCTACATTTCATAAGAAAATGCGATAAAATTAAGAATGATGATTGTAAAAAGTGAGGTCTGATTGATGAAAGATTTTGATCACAACTAATGATGACACGTGGCGTCAGGCGTAGTAGACTGGAAAAGGACATTACTAAGAGGACAAACAAATGGATGAGTGAGTACAGCAGCGGTCAAAACCGGTTGGTATGAGAAGAAAAAAGTCGTTTGACAAGGACGTTCCTATAAACTGCGAAGTTAACCCAAGAAGTTGAGAATGTCAAGTCCGAAATGAGCCTCCCGTTACTCAACAGAGGGAAACTGATCTCGAATGACTTGTAAAAGCTTGTGAAGCTAGACCAGTGAGCTACGCGCCATGGAAACAGTGGAAACATTCTGTAGATTAGGGAAATTCTAAACACAAAGTCGGAGATTTATGAGTGCTTCTTCCGAATCTGCCTACAAATAGCGGAAGGATCGTTTTCATTTTGGTGTGATAAATATATTTTTGTCTCCAAAATCAAAATTTCCGTTCATATGTATGTTAGTGTGTCTGCAAATCCTTGTAACGCGCCTCAAATCCACAGTTTTCATCCGATATTGATGAAATGTTTAGGGAATTCGCAGATTAGGAAGTAGATAGTTTGTTTTATCGTTCGTAAATCAAGACTCCACTCTGCGCATACGCAAACTTATATTCCATCAAGCATCATTTTTTCGTTTCCTATCGATCGATTTCGGCGTTTTACTCTACTTACATCTTAAACTACTACTCCTGCTATGGAATTTTTTAGAACTTTCAAAACATTAAAATGATCTATTATCATATTACAGATACGAGAAAGCACCCCCAGCACACCCAACTTGGCAGAATTTTTTTATTTTTTCAGTATAAATTATTTTCATTGTAATAATGCATTACAGCATAGATCATAACATCGCAGATGATATTAAATAATAACGGGTGTTTTCTCCAATAATTATCTCCCAGCGTTTATAATTACTTGGTCCTGCAGGATTTTTTCTTAATATTGTCACAGTGCAGCATAGTGGAGTTACTGATGAGCATCGTTCAGGGATGGGACGAGAAGGTCTGTGTGTAGTTTTTTCTTGTACCTGTCTGGTCGATCAGGCGGAATTGTAGCTGCCGGCGGTTTCTAATGGTTGGGAAGCCCTTGGTGGAGGCGAGTGTATAATGTTGCAGGGTTTCCTGTACTTCTTCGTTCATGTTTGAATTTCTGACGTGCCATAGAGCAAGTGATGGGCAGAGGTAGGTTCTGAACGTTCGAACACGTCGTACTCCCAAATCAGACGCACCACCTCAAATTTGACCTCCATACTCATACCCATATGGGTCTCATGCTGGGTTGCCAGGTGTCCGGTTTTGGCCCGGACATCCGGTTTTTTAACAAGCTGTTCGGGCGAAAATCACTCGGAAAACCGTTGGTTGGAGTGAGTGCGGAAGCAGTTGTGGATCCTATCCTAGTTTGCTTTTCTACGAGCTAAGATGTGACTTCTAGAGGACCTACCTACATCAACCTTCCAACCTACTTGTTTTCAAGTTATCTTCTGGAAATTGACCATAGAAAGCTATCTAAACGTCCATTATCATAAACATTTGTACTCTTATCACATCATTTTAAACGAAGGAACTCTCGATCTTTTCCGTTAGCCATTATTTGTGCATTCGCTTTTTTCAGTTTTAGACGGAGGTGAATAATCTTCTATCTACTTAATATAATAATTTTTGTAGCTAAAATTTCAACTTATCGGCTATTTATTGATTCGAACGTTTTCTGCCACTCTAGTAGGCATGTAACCTACCTAAATATGATTTTATAAAAGTTCTTAAATACCATCACTAATTAGTATTGTTTACCTTACTTTATTTATCGCAGTATTTACTCTCACTCCCTTTTTCCTGAATTTGAGTCTCAATGAACCAATAAAACCAAAAATTAATGATTTCCAGCTGTTTATCATTTAATTAGGTACAAACTCAGAAACGAGCATAAATGTATGCTCTGTATGTTCTTCTAACATATAATTTGGCTATAATGTTGAAATCGTTAAATTTGTAAGCCATTAATGGTTTTCAACCAAATGGTGGATAGTAGGTACCTAGTTATTATGTTGTCAGTCATTACTCAGTCTTCTTAATGTGTGTGATACATGTACTTCCAGTATCATAATAGGGATGAATAAAGAGGTACCTGACCGTTGTAATTATCGG
Source organism: Adelphocoris suturalis (assembly GCA_030762985.1). Classification (NCBI taxonomy): domain Eukaryota; kingdom Metazoa; phylum Arthropoda; class Insecta; order Hemiptera; family Miridae; genus Adelphocoris; species Adelphocoris suturalis. The sequence goes on from CM061043.1 coordinate 104,961,045, forward strand.
TACACAAAAATGTATTTAAAACATCACCTAGAACAAAAATGATCTCATTTTAAGAAAATATGTTTAGTTATTATTAATTCATTTTAGCAAATCAGACAGATAGTAGTGCTGCATACATCGAGCTTATGACTGTATATATTTTTGACATTTTCATGTCTTTCATATGGCACATAACAAAAAAATCGTCACGAAAAAAATTGTCCCAAGTGGCCACAACGATGATTATGACCATCAAAAATTACGTTGACCATTCATAGGTAAACACATGAAAATGTCCCAATGCGTTGCAGACTCGTATGCAAGCGTTAGGAAAACTATGGTTTTCTGTTGAATTTCTGATGATTTCCGCTTACAACCGAGTCGTTGCTAGGTTTTTTTTTTTTTTTTTTTTTTTTTTTTTTTTTTCTTTTTTTTTTTTTTTTGGATTGGTTATACAGGGATACTTCCATAAGAGTAGTTGAATCTGAATTTGGACAATGTTTTTGAATCTGCTTTCTCGACTTACAGCGTCCGGTTTTTTTTCTCATAACTCCTGGCAAACCTGGTCTCATGGGCATAAGGCTGCACTTATATCGGATCCAGGCTCCTCCCGATCTGATCCGTCCGAGTACTCCCAAAAAATCAGGATCCGTCGACGCCCGTCAGGGGTACACTGTTTACCGAAGTCTCCTGATCCGAAGACACCAGACCAGCCGGAGTCTCCATTCAGCCGGAGTCTGCCATTTACATGGTATAGAAAGAAAGCATCAAGCCATAAAAGCTAATTTTATTACTTGGTGATGATTTATTTTATGTTTTCATCCGCAAATAATCTTTAAACGTCATAATAATAATAATAATAATGAATGCCTACTTCCTATTTCATGAAAATCTATAGTATCCAGAATCCATTGACAAGGATAACATGGCATAAGAGCCCTAGATAGCCCACGGCCCTGCTCTATAAGGAACTTGATTGTAAAAATGTTTCCAAAATTTTAAATGTTTAATAATCTCCACATTCATTTCTAGCACTAATGCTGAATGTTTGTCACCGTCTACAAGTACATAATTATGCAGTAGTCCTCGAGTACTATATTAGGATTCGGTTTTTCTTTCCATACAAACTTTGAGTTTTATATATAAGGATCTATATTACTAAAATCGTATGTCAGTCTGTGCATTGATTAGAATCATGAAATTTTGCGTTTTTTCCGTTTCATGCTATTTGTAGACGATTGGTACCATTTTCTCAAAATTTATCTCTGTCTGTCAGTCTGTCCGTATGTTTATCCGCTTTTCACGGTTACAGGGGTCATTGAACAACTGATACGAGTGGGGGGAAATGTCATTATCAGTCCAACTTTAAGTATAGGTTATTTGAAGTTTTTAAAATTAAGCCAGAGATGGTATTTTAGGGAAGGGGAGGGGGTGAAATGGGGTATCTTGGACACCATTGAACGAACTGGAGATCTGATTGGGTGAATATGTTTGGATCTGTCTGTTTGTTTATTAATCTCCAACGTTTCTCCCTAGGAACTGGGCTTCTTCAGGGAAACCAAATTCAAAATATAAAATTCAAAATTTGTAAGATAATTTTTTTTTTTTTGTGATGAAAAATCGAATTCAGAGTTATAAGTTTAAAAAAATTAAATTCCAAAACCGATAACTTTTGATTCGATTTTTTATCACAAAAAAGAACTCAATAAGTGTTTGCTTTACAATTTTTGAATTTTATATTTTGAATTTGGACTCCTTAGGAAGCCCGAGTTCCCGGGGAGAAACGTTGGAGAACAATTAAAAAACGTCTGCCAAGTTGGGTGTGGCACATAGCTTCCTCGTTTACCTATCATGAATGTATCATAGATCATTGAAAAGTTTTAAATGATCTTGGGAAATTCCATAGCGGTGAAGAGTAAATCAAGAAGTAGCGTGAAATGTCATAACTGGTCAGTTAAGAAACGAAAAATAATTGATACTCGATGTAATTTACGTTTGTGCAAGCGTAGAATGAACTGATGAGTTTAAAAAAATGAAATAGGTACGGGACCATTTACAACCTAAGCCGCGCATTCGCTGACAATCTCATCAAAATCGGATGAAAACTGTGGAAATTAAGGTCATTACAAGTATTTCCCATTGGCGCTTGCGCAGTATCTATTAAAGACACAATCGTGTTGAAGTTAATATGAAGTAATCAAGTCATCTTCCTCAAACTAACCTTAAGATTTCATCGAAATCCGATGAAAACTCTGGAAAATAAGCTTGTTACAAGCCAAATTTAAGCGAAATCAAACAACTAGAGTGTAAAAAATAGAGAATAATAGAATTTACGTTTGCTCAAGCGCAGAATGAAGTATTGAATCGGCAACAATGAAACTGATAGGTGACCGTCTACTCCCTAGCCTGCAAATTCCCTTAAAATTTCATCAAAATCCGATGAAAACTGTGAAAAATAAGTTTGTTACGAGGTTTAATTTGGCGCATGCGCAGTAGCTGTTAATGATAAAATTATGTTTAAATTTATATAATATGATCAAATTGTCATTATCCAAATTTGAGCGAGATCGGACGGCTTGGGCGTGAGAAAATGATGCTTGGTAGAATTAAAGTTTGCGCATGCGCAGAGTGAGGTATTGAGTCAAGAACGATTAAACTGATATGGGGACGTCCACCCCGAATCGGATGAAAACCGTGGAAAATAAGCATGTTACAAGGATTTCCGGACACACGACAGACAGACACTCACACACACACAATCAGACAGACAGACACGGAACCAAAGTTGTTTAGAATGGTCCAAAACGTAAATAGGGAGTGAAAATGTTGATTTTGAAGACCAAAATTTTTTTTTCTCCCGAAAGTCAAAATAATGCTTCCGCTACTTTTAGGTAGACTCGGAAGCAAAGAAACCAATTCAAGGACAGAAAGGACTTTTTTTGTAAAGTCTTGTTATAATTTGAACTGTCCAAATGAAGAAACGTTTTTATAGTGAAGATAAACCGACAACTTGCACCCGCAACCATTCTAAACACGGGTTTTGCTTTCCCGAGAGCTCTTTCTTCACACATCCCCTTTCCGTGATATGTCCTCAGACCGACAATAACGAAAAATAGTCGGGGTGACAAGAAAGAGCAAATATCCTGCTCGAATCTGAGGTTAAAGGGAAACTCCTAATTAAAAGAACCGCACGAACAGGGGTGAACCGCGTTCCAGCAGCTCCGGGCATGGAGGGGGCGCTTGGCCCGGGGTTCCGTATAATAGTTGGAGGGGGGCCCCCAGCGGCTTTTAGTGAACGATTGTGTATTCGCGAGTGTGTGCGTTCCTTCGCCGACAGCTAACTTGTTCAGAACCCGATCGGCTTGCCTAGGTACCACTACGTTAAAAGGTAGGTCCTCCCTTAGAGTGCCAAAATTGAATTGGTTGTTGTTAAGTAGGGTGATGCTACTTAATTAAAGTTTTAATTATAGTGCTAATTAATAATTGCTGATTAACCAACAATTAGTTTATATCTGGAACAATTTTACCAATACCATCCTGAAATCCCTCAAACTTTTTTTTTTTTTTTGTTGTAACTTTGTTGTAAGCTCTGATTTGTGATTCACCAAAGTTACTCGTATATTGAATTTTTCCTTACGTTGAAATTTGAATTTGTTAATTTCATTATAAAACTCACGAGTATTAATGCTCAATCCGTGTTACAAACAAGTGGCGTGTAACAGTTACGAATGTGATATTTACAAAAAAAAGGATAAATGTAAATTAACGAAATAGAATGTAGATAAAACGTAAGAAATTTAAGAAAATCATTATTAGCAAAATAAAAATAAAATGGTGGAGTAATCACTACTAATTACGGACATTACAAACCTGCTCGGGACTAAGTATGTTAAACTTTGAAACGTATGTACTCTGAACTTGGTATTAGAAACTCTAGAAACTCATGCGGTGGATACAGTTTTCGTACAAGTACGCAACCACGAGAGACATTTAATGTCTTTGCACCCCCTTTCCCCTTCCTATAAAACCCCGTATTGTATTCTAGAGCCACTCAGCTGATCTGGGATCGGTCAGTTGTGTTCAGAAGTCCCTCAAGGGCCCACATACCAAATCTCAGAATCGTGGGATCATTAGGGAAAAAACTGGATTCTAGAGCCACTCAGCTGATCTGGGATCGGTCAGTTGTGTTCAGAAGTCCCTCAAGGGCCCACATACCAAATCTCAGAATCGTGGGATCATTAGGGAATCTCCGCGTAACGCTCTCCGCGTGACGCTCACCGCGTGACGCTCCCCGCGTGACGCTCCCCCGCGTGACGCTTTTTCATTTGTGTGCCATAGTAAAGACATAAAATGTCAAAATAATCATATAGCCAAATTTCAGCTATAATCAATCATATAGGTACCTACCTACCTCACTTCTACGAATCATAATAATCATTGAGCATATTTCGTTACGTAACGTAACATAACGAAAATTTGGTTGTGTGCCATAGCAAAGACATGAAATGTCAAAAACGATTCATTTAAAATTCTACAACGAACTGTCGTTCAATAATTTTGCAAAACTACTAAATATCCATAAGTACGCATATACATTCTCAAGTTAACAACATATTACCTAATGGAGTTTTCCTAAAATATAAGCATTAGTAAATGTTCAGAAACCAACAGAAACCTTATACTGTAATTATTATTTATATCTGTATTGGATTCTTTGTACCTTTTGACCTTTCATTCGGTCCTCCAATAAAGAGCAAACATTGAATTGGTTTTTGTTAAACAGGGTGATATTAAACGCTAGTGAATCAGGCAATCCCAAAGGAAGAATGAATTCGTGGAACATCACTTTTTGAGTACCTACATTGAATTGCTCAAATTTCAAAAAATGTGCTGAAAAATCATTAATATGAATAACAAAAACTGCTAAAAATAATAAAATTCATATTTATTAGCTGAATATTGCTAAAATAAAATTGACTAACCATAAAATAGAACATTAAAAAATATCTGTTCAAAATTATACAGAAAAATGGGGACTTAATTTTCAAAACAAAAATGTGCTGAAAAATCTATAATAGCTGCAAAAAATCTAAAAATTCAAAATCTCTTTTTGAATAGCAGATTATTATTTAGGATAAATATTTTTGTCATAAAATTACTAGATAACAATTTCTTTGCACTTGAAGTACTCAAATTTCAAAACAATTTAATCTAATATAATACGATAGGAAAATTTGTGGTCACGACGATGCTGCCTAACTGGAACTTTATACTTCATTGAAATGGGTTTTCACAATTTTGTCGCGAGTGATTTAGTTCGTAGTTAAGGTACGTTCACTACCCCCGCATTATATAATAACGTCTCTCTGGAATTTGATTTCCATTGCAAACGACTTGTGATTATACTGCCGCCTTCCAAGGTTGTTGTAGATCCAGTTTTTATTTGTAGTAAGTAATTCAATTTAAATTAATCACAAACGAGATGCAATTACACTGCCACTTCTAATTCGTTAGATCGTGTTTCGTATTTGTTATTAAAATATTTCAATTTATGATGCGTCCTTTGATCATAGATCCCACATATTTTACGGTTTTTATGATTAAAAAAAAAAAAAAAAAAAAAAAAAAAAAAAAAAAAAAAAAAAAAAAAAAAAAAAAAAAAAAAAAAAAAAAAAAAAAAAACATCGACGCTGGTTAACTGTTTAGCGGATGTTTTCATTTGAACGACCAACAAGCTGCAGAAAGGGGTGAGTGGTAATTGAGTTTGGAGAACCAATAATCACTGAGTGAATGACCCCATCACTGTTAATGAAGGTCCGCATCTTACGTATCTCCACATAGTTTTTTGGGTTCACCATTTGAAATTGTTATAATATTGGTATGCGAGAATGTAGGAATGTAGGAAGCTGTAGGAGATAAAACAACAATCAACTAGCTGCAAATACTTAATCGTCTTCAGCACAAATAACTATGCGGTAAATTTGCTTTATTTTATGTATTACTGCGTGATCTGTTTATGGTTAGTGAATTATTTGCCTGGCGAGAAAGTTAATAATAACTAGGAAGATTTCAGCGTATTTCAGCGAAATTCTCCTGTATGTACCATACAGAATTTTAACATCCATTTTTTTAAATATATTTTTCATTTATTTTTTAAGAGTCATAGATTTTAAAGTGAGAGTGTAAAATGAATGAGTGTTTATGTTCACTGTACTAAGTGTATGCATCCCAATAAAATATACTCCTACAATCTAAGCATCATTTTGAAATTTATAGTCAAATTATGCTTGTTTCAAAAATTTCACGACGTCGGTGTGCATTGATTTTGTTCAAACCCATTGCTATGAGTTTCATGTAGATGATCAATTAAAGATTGAGATCGAAATCGGGTGAAATTTTAAGAATTTATTCGTGTTAGAAACTCATCAAAATTTCCCGTTTTATGCTGCAAGGTACACAATTTCATCAGAATTTTAAGAAACTTGTGGAGACTCCTATCGTTTAAATTATTCTTCTCCGTAGGTACCTTATAACATCCCTCTGGAGAACATATTCAGCCTTTCTCGTGTTAGGTATTCTGATCAAGAATAATAGGAGGTCCTGGTTTTAGCAAATTTTCGTTAAAAATTAAGCTTTTTCAATAGCTCCGAAAATTTTATAATCAAAATCTTCGAACATTTTCTCTATTGAAATCCATTCTGAGGCGATATAATATATAATGTCCTTTCGGACTCCCCTTAGGAATGAGATAAAGTTCCAGTCATGCAGCATGATCGTATGAGCGAATTTTCGTGAATTATAATATTCTATAATGTTAAATTGTTTAGAAGTTTGAGTTTTTTGAGTTTAAAGAAATTGTTAACTATTAATTTCATTGCAAAAAACGTATTCTAAATAATAATCTCCTATTCAAATAGAGGTTTTGAAGTTTTAGCTTATTTTGCAGTATTTATCGATTTTTTAACAAATTTTTATGAATTTTAAGTAAATTTGTGAATAAATTTTTAAATGTTCAATTTTATAGTTAATCAATATTCTACCAAAAAATATAAATTTAACTATTTATAGTTGTTTTTAGCCATTTTAGTGATTTTTTTAGTAAATTGTTTTTTAAATTTGACCATTTTGATGTGGTCAAAAAGTGCTAGCCAACAAACAAATCCTTTCGTTTGAAAACCCCTGATTGTTTGGCGCAAGAATGGAATATATATATATGAAAAAGCGTTAAATAGGATTCGTTCCAGAATGCCTCAAAACGGATTTCAATGTAGACTATTTTCAAAAATTTCGATTTAAAAATTTTTTGAGATGTTGCAATAGTTTATCGCTAAAATTATGTTCTTGCGCCATAAATTCAAGCTTCCCAAACGAAAGATTAGTTTCTTGACAAGCACTTTTTGAACACATTAAATTGGTAACATTTCAAAAAATGTCCAAAAAAATCACTAATAATGGCTGAAAACGGCTAAAAATGTTTAAATTTATAGTCTTAAGCAGAGCTCCAGTCGAAAAAGTTCATTAATGATGAATTATAAAATTAAAAAGTATATATATGCAGAAATTTTCGTTGAAAAGGTACCTAAATTTTATTAATAATTGTCAAAAAATAGATATAAACTGCACACCAAAACTAAAAATCCAAATTCTCTTTCGAATAGCAAAATGCTCTTTCGATAATTAACGAAAGTGCGTTCATATGATCATGTTGCATGACTGGAACTTCAAAAATTTTATTTTCCCTCCAAGACACAAACCGAGTTTATACCTTAGGCCTTAAGATTTCCAAATGACTGATGGATTTTAGAAAATATCCATCTTAACCTTTATCAGTCATGTATAAGTTATGGTAATAGCATGGCATAAACCGTTTCTGGATCTCCAGCTGTGAGTAATTCATGTGAAAATTCTACTATTTGGTTTTAATATTTCAATCTCTCGTGAGACATAGCGGATTTTCAAGTTTACTGGTGGCTTAGGAATCGATCCAGGTCACCTAATTTAAATGACGGGGATATTCAGAATATGTTCCCGACATCGCCACTCTGTCCACAAACGTCATCACTGTTCCAGGACACTGTCTGTTCAAACAATAGAAACCTCCTGAGGTTGTAAAAGCCCCTTGAGGCTCGCCAGCGGACGCTATTATAAGCCATTTGATTCCTAACAGGTAAAAACGGCATTCAGCGGTGGATTTCCTCCCAGCCATAGTTGTGTCATTTACATTGGGGTCACGCTCCGTTTACTCCGGAGACCCCGTCCGGGACGTTACTCTGTTTGTAAACATTGCTCGAGGTTCTTCGCGTGTCGTGATAACCGCAACGATCGTCGCCTCTTTTGTTGCCAGACGGCTAATTATCAACGCGCGAAATACCCGCCCAATCGGAAATGGTTGTTGATACATCAAAACTGTACGTAATCGTATCAGTGAGTGACTTATTGAGTGACATTTCCAGTTATGTTACTAGAAGTGTAGACTAGCATAGCGCTTAACACGTTCATAAAATATTGGTGTTCATGAGAACCATACTCCACAATATGTAATGAATTCGTTGTAAAGTTTCATGTCATTCTGAATCGGTAATGGATTTATATTTTAAGACCTAGGTAATTAGTGAATGAAGTTTGATTCATACACAACGCATCAATATCTATAAAATAGACAATATTCAGGTGTTCGAATTTCTCACGTTGACATAGATATATGTCTATATCATGTGTTTTTTTAATTCAAACCTATTTCTGGATCAAAATTATAAGGCGATACCGATAAACAAAGTCGGTACTATATGCAAGAATGTTATCAGAAATCATTAGAATTTTATTGAGAAGTTCCGGCAAATAACACGGCAGACACAGAGTTTAATGTCTGTGTTAGTGAGAGAAATTCTCTTCTGTACATCCGAGGAAGTTGAAATTTGATAGGGAGACTACCTGGGACACTAAGGCTGGGTATCTAGAACGGGTGGCAAGGGTTATCCCTGAGTTATTGGTCGCAGCTGTGACTGGAGGGGTACCTCCGCTGTTTACCGAGGTAAGCTCAGTGATTGGCTAGGACCGTTGGACAAAAGGCAGATTTCGCCGTATAAAAATTCCGATCGCTTTCGCAATACTTCGCTTCCACCTATTACATGATCAGAAGAGGTAATTCCCTGACAATAGTGGTTGTATTGGTTTTATCCAGCAGTGGTTTATGTTTTCATCATTATGTTGATATGGTTATATTGTCACTGTGTGCGAAAATACCTACTTACTACGAATTCGAACACGAATAGCTAATAATAATAATAATAAGAATAACTTGAACTTAAAAACCTGAAAGCTGACATTCGAAAACAAACAGTCGAACAGTGAACCAAAAACTACTACTCACGCAAAAACAATTGACCGGCTGTTTGAGTGACTACCTATAATACCTATAGCAATACTGCGAGCGTTGCAACCTCCAAATTTGTTTTTCGGGCCACCGATTACGAAATGTTCATCTGGAGAAGGTATCACTGGTTGCTAATACCAGGGGTAGCCATGTGATTCAGTTACGCTTCTTAGATACCCCCTGTCTCGAGTATACGTAGGAATAATCATTATTATAGTGTATTTAACATATAGGCGAATAATGCAAAGTCAGTGGAGGGCAACATGGCTCCCCTTAGAGTTATGACGTTTAATGCCCCTTCTGGTTGGATACAGTTTAAAATCATTAAATTAATTTTTAAACTTTTTTTTATGTTCAAAGTCAAAGGCGGCAATCCAAAATTATTCTTTGAAATCTGACGAACTTTTCAAGGATTGTAAATGATTGCTTGTTGATCGGACAATTTATCGTGGCGTGTTCACATTTTGTCACCAACTAGGTATAAACATGTTACAATAACTGACACAGCTGTACCATCTGGGCTCCAGATCGGCAGCGTGTTTGTTAATTTTCACTTCATATGGCCAACCATAAGTAGTAAGCCTAACTCCGTTTAATTCTCAAGCCAAGTTAGCAACTAATATACAAACCACACACGCCGAAGGATATTTTCACGTCCAAATATAATTCCTTGTATATTCAAATCGCATAAGAAAAGTAGCAAGTACCTAGTAGCACTATTTTTTTTTTCTTCTGATTGTGCGGGAACATGTCGCATGCGGAAATCAGGCATCTAATAACTTGATTCGTCCCATAATTTTGATATAGATGTAATAACAATATACCAAGCACGACTTATATTACATCCTCACAATTACGGAAGTAGGCGTTGGAAGGTAATTACTAAACGATTAGTGGAAGTAGGTATTTTCACTGATTAGTTCACCTCTTGATCACCTTGACTGCAGCTCATAGTGGGTGTTTAGATTCTTCGCACCTCAATAAATCAACTACACGCATAAAGAGCAATCTTCCATGGCTGATCTAAGCGAGGCAAAAAACTTGTCGTTTCTGCTCTTTTTATATAGCCGCTCTAATATAAAGATTCGAAACCGTTTTTTCTGAATCAGAAAACCTGTTTTCTTATTCTTCTTCTATTTCTTCCAGAAAAAATTTCGCATCTGCAATTTCAAGGAATTCTAAGGAGTCTTGATTGCGGTGAATGCCATGTGACGATCCTGTTTGGATCTTATGAAAATCGTTCGTAATTACTGATTAATAGGTGCTAAACATTGATTATTGAGCATTGGAATTCGGACGGCAAATGAACGCGATGCTTTCAACCGGATCAAGTTTTAGTGTTGAAGTAAAAAGTCGAGAAATCCATTGTCTGAATGACTTCCAAGTGAAACTTATTTTATTACATACTAATGAATTCTGATCGTCTACAATAGTTTCTAAAATACTTAAGTAAAATACACCTACATATGAGGTTGATAGTATCTAATAGTAAACTGCATCAATCGACCGAAAAACGAAATTTTCAACGTTGCACTTAATTGCTTTCTTTACGTAGGTACCTATGTAACTATCCCATTTCAAGACGTAGGAATGTAATGCGGGTGGAAATCAAAAGGACCATTGAAAAATGCTTTTACAATATTAGATTGCGTAAATCTGACTTTTGAGGAAACAATGACCAAGTACTCTATGATCAAAGTTTTTGCTTTTTAGTTTTCATCATAATTTTGTTTATCAATCATGAACCTTTTTAATCGACCTAGAAAAAAAAGTCTAATCCTCCCTCAAAATTAGTTGGTTTACGTTACAAGATGCGTAGGTAGATTCCAAAAAGCGAAAGAAAAACGCTGCAAATTATTACATAATGGTTTATTATTTCTGAATCAGATAGCCAGCTATAGTAACCAGCATGCTCTGGGGCTTTCGCAAGTCTCTTTTCTAGTATCCACCTCTGTTCTTCCTCTCACTCCACCCCCCGCTCACCCCCCTCACCACCCACCGTGACCCCCTGCCAAGCGTGCCAGGTGTGCGCGCGTGCGTAATTCTAACTCTCAAACCTCGAAAAAGACACTTTTTCGCCCGTTTTTGGCCCATAGCATCTATGCTAGTAAAGCGATCGGGATGGTTAACGTTAGGACCAAACGGGTTTTTTTAAGTCAATTCTTAGGCCTTTTATGGCCCGGACGGCGGACGGCGAACGGCGGACGGCAAACGGCGGACGGCCATTTCAAATTTGGATTCTACACACCTTGAAACGTAAAGTGACAAAGTTTGAGGGGGGGTTATACAAATTTTTTGCAATACGATCACACATTGGAAATAATAAACCAAAAAACTTCATGCCACTGCAGTCCGCCGCGTCGTCTAGAGCTTTATCCGAAACTACTGGACCAATGGTTATGAAACGAGTCAAAAATTACATAAGGGGTCAAGTACTTGACATTGGGTGCTTAACCTGACTCAACATATAGCAAAGTCCTGTGATTGTTCATAAGCTGATATCGACCACCATGGTCAAGTGGTTACCATTAGAGGTTGTTGAATGAATGTCTCGGGTTCAATCCCAGCGCTGCGCCAAAATTTTTACTTCGTATTCCAACCTTCTATTTGTCCAACTTATCTGAATTTTACAAAAAGGATTGATGTCGGATTTTTTTAATTTTTTTGAGATGCGAGCTTGAGTGAATCGAGACCACAAAACTATACACAGCATTCTGAGCTATATATGGGAACGGATAATAGCGCCACAAGCAGAGGCCAAAGGAGTTGGGACAGGTTCAATACCCAACTTCGAGTGGATCAAGTTGGTCAGAGAAGCTGGCTAAGCCGACTCGGCTGGTTTGGGGTCGAATGACGAAGTGAAACTGCAGTCCGCTGGCTCAGCAGATGCTCGCTGTAAGACGTCCAGAAGTCGATCGAGGTTATTGTCGTTGTGTTTTGGCTCAAGTGGGTGAGGAAGTGACAGATGCTACGTCAGGGAATGTGATGTTTACAGTTTTCACAATTTGATTAATTATTATTGTTCCGTATTATTTCGAGTGTTTACTGACTACGCCTAATATTACGTCACACAAATATTTGATACCTCGGACGGAGTTCGAACTCGTGTTTACTACTAAGAGGAAATTTCCCTTTGACCCTTCTTTGGTCGCGTTGGTAATTCTCCCTAATACAGTCGCTTTGGATCATAGTGACATGAATTTTTAAATTGCTGCAGTTGTAATTTAGGATTATCTATGAACAAACTTCGTTGGTATTAAGTATCTGGAACTACCAAGGTGTGATTAAAAAGTATAACATGTTGGAATATTATGTTTTAAGGACCATTTCCACGCCAAAATAAGATAATCTACCAATTTTGCCAAAATTTTGCAATGCCTGGTTTTCCAAAATTTTACTTTTAGAAAATAAGGTTTCCCCAACTCCCCCATATTTTTGTTGTTGTTCCACATGCTATACTTTCAAATCCCTGAATAGAAGTTTCTCAAAATATTAAAATGTGCAATGGGTGTGGTTTTTTTTGTAAACCTGGCGATTTTCTCCATACAATACATGTGGCAGGCTGAATGAACTTGGTAAAACGAATAAAAGAGTATTCTAAACAACAAAGTCGTTTCGTACAGTAAATTCCAACATTTCGAATCTTATTAGGTGTCTTGGGTTTGCATCTAGTATATATAGTAAATTAATAAAGTATTTAATGAACTCAGAAAACGAAAAAATAAAGAAAAAGATGACTACATGAATGCTTGTTATCAAATAACCAACTGGTAACATGGAAAGAATCGTACTCAATTGATTAGTTATTCATCACCGAAAACTAGGAAAAAACTACAGCAATGTATGAAGAAGAATCTGAATTATAGTCTTCTTCCATAGCCTCATACTCACTCTCTGTCTCATGCTCACTTATATTTTCCTGGTCGAGTTCGCTGGCAGTCATCTTCTGAACCAATAGGGTCCTCTTGGTTTGGTCTCTCCAACACTTTCAAGATATCTTGGTCGGCAAAACGCATTTGATCGCCCATTATTTTAAATAGAGTTAAACAAAAAAACTTGGGCACTCTACAAAGTTCAGAAAAACGCCCCTGAGTTTGGTCGCATCGGGTCACTTTCAGAAAGAAACTACAAACGTGAATGGTCGCGTCGGGTCAATATGCGGAAAGAAAATTCACAGACCCCTCGCATCAGATCAAAAATCATACTGACCCGTAGCCACCTGCACCCTAGAAGATTAGAAGGAGGAGGGGTGGAGAAAGCATGACTAGCATTTATAGGATACACAGAAATGTAGAGGATCGGGTCATATAGACCCGAAGCTACCAAAGAAGGGTTAATCGCAACACTCCAACGGGTTCAGCTATGTGGCCAATGTAATCAAACCACTTCTTCTGTGGGTTATTTTTCTTGATCATATCATGTGTATAGAGCAAAATCATCTTCTTCCTACAATCTTCCAAATTTGAACGATATATAGGGCAATCCGGGCGAGAGAAAATGATGCTAGATAGAATTTACGTATGCGCATGTGATACAAGGAGGGTATCGGTTATTTTATCAGGATTCAGCCAAGGGTAGAAACAATACCTCAACTCATTCCTACACCACCTTTGTTCTTCGTGCTACGTTTCAGGCAACACCTTGGCTGATCTTCAGACAAAACCTTGATGGAAGGGAAAAAGGTCATTTTAAGTAAAAATCTGATGACTACTTGAAACAGGGTACTTAAAACTTAATCTGGGTAAATGACATTTTTTTCCTAGGAAGAGTCACAATTATTAAACGAACTCCATTATCAAAATATTTATATTTGCATTGGAGTAGACGCCAGCCGAGGATGTTATGGCTTGAGATTTCTAAACGCCTCGGTACCCTCCTAGTAGTTGTGGTATAAGTCGGCTTCATATTAGGTGTAGGTATTGGTTATTTTATCATGATTCAGCCAGGGGTAGAAACAAAACCTCAACTCATTCCTATACCACCTTTATTCTTTGTGCTACGTTTCAGGCCAAACCGTATCTTATATTTATTATATTACACAGGGTGATTCCCTCGCAGATGCAAAAAAAAAAAAAAATTTGGGTGAAACTACAACAAAAATGAAGTAAAATGCCGCCAACTGCATATTTTTATCTCAATCCGTTCTCGAGATATGATTTTTTAAAGGTTTTTTCAGGAAAACCGTGTTTTTTCCTTTTAAACTCAAATTTCTCCACTTTACTTCATTCAAATTCTACTTTTGACCACATTTTCGAAATCAGCATTAAATTTACTATAAGAATAGTGTACTTGGGTTCTTAAACAGTACCATCCAAAGGCCCTCACATCAGCTCAAACATTGACGATTTTGAAAAAAGAATAGTTCTGAAAATCTTTAAAACATTACTTCTCTTCCAAAACGAATCCTGGAAACTGGCAAATCTCAAGAAAACTGCTTCGTCTAAAACTCTTTCCAACAGTATAATCAAGTTTACTTTTATTTTGTTATTTAGTGGAGAAAATTATGTTTTAATGTTAAAAAATGTGGGTTTTTCAATGAAATTGTTGGTTTTCTCGAAAGATGACCCTCCATGAACCAACGAGTATGGGGTCGGTTTCTATGTATTTTTTCACGCTGTATCGAATGGTAACATTTGTAGATCTCTCCAACTCCGTTATAACCGAGGTTTACACTTAAAGTCGCAAATGTTTAGTTTATTTGTTACGATTAAATGTATGTGTGTTATGGGGTAAAACTAGTTAATAAAAGTGTAAAACTCGATTATTATAGGAATTATAGGAAATTTAATGCTGATACCGAAAATGAGGTTGAAAGTTAAAATTAAGTGAGGAAAAGTAGAGAAATCCGAGTTTAAAATGAAAAAACACGGTATTCCTGAAAAAACCTTTAAAAAATCATATCTCGAGTACGGATTGAGATAAAAATATGCGGTTGGCGGCATTTTACTCAATTTTTGATGTAGTTTCACCCAATTTTTTTTTTGCATCTGCGAGGGAATCACCCTGTACATATTATATACTTATATCTTATATTACCTGAGGTCGAAATTGAGTTACTTATTGATATTTCTGGATTCTTGAGATCCTGTTGAAAACGCTGATATTTAAAAAAACATATGTATACATCTTCATTAGTTCCAGAGGTATGATTTTTTCAAAATGTGGTTTCCTGGAAACCTCATTTTGAGAAAAACGCGTTCTTCAGGTTTGAGCAACATTGAAAAGTGAATTGTGGCCGTTCTACTGGCGATATCATCTTAGTTTTTTCAAAGTTTCGTGTGCATGTTGGGTTCATTTCACCATCACTGCAGATAATTTTGGGTGTGATAAAATAGTTTCAATTTTGGAGAAAAAAAATTTAAAACGTGTTTACTGAAGAAAAATCACACAAAATCAATCATTTGCCAAACTTCAGTAATTGATAAACGGGCTCTTAATCAGAGATACTGTAATTTAATTTGAAACATAAAATGTATTATTTTGAATTTATATTCACAATTATATGATATAAACTATATTAATAATAATGAATTCCAATTTACTGTTCACTATTTATTAATTTATTTACTAAACTTGGGAATACTTTAAATAAGTACAAATATATGCAGCTACTTCTATAACTAAGTCTATTCGTGGCATGTTTATCCGAACTTCAACTAGAGTTGAATGCACGTTTTACGTTTATTGAATACTGGGGGCAAAATGTTTCGTTCATTTTCGTTTGTTAGGAGAACTCGCGTTATTCGAGCAAAGGTTTCTTTATTGCTTTGAAAATGAACATCGAGGAATTTCTGGAATTTGAGCGGATCTTTTCTGAAGAGTTCTGTTATTTGTCAAAGTTACCAACTGACAGTGTAATATAATTTAATAATAATAGGTTGCTCACTTTCATATCGACCGCTTTACGACACTCGTCTTGGGTGGGCACGACCCTCTGCCTGCTTTGACGTAGTTTTTTGGGATGTCCCTCTGAAGCTCCGTCAATAGAGGGACGACCTATTGGAATCGATCCAGGGGGTAGGGGACAACTCAAGGATGAGAAAAAAATAACCGCATACAAAACCGTTTCGAACCATTCTGACCGAATCAGGGGGGAAAAAACCCGATAGTTACACTAAAAAAAAACTACATTTTAATACGCTTTGTGCTGTGTATAAATGAGTAAAAAGAGTGCAATCCTGGTCATTTTTAGGATGTTTTCCCAAGTTAGTGATGCTAATATTAATAACGGGTTAAGACGAAAATATACCCCAAAATCATGTAAATAATGTATTACATGTGACAATTGAATATCTTCAAAACTCAGGTTTCACAATTTTTGCACTTTTAGAGCCGAATTATGGACTTTTGGAGTGGAATTGCGTCCGTTCACGCGCACTTAAAAACTCCACCGATTGGTTATTATTTCTTCATCAAATGTCACGTATAATTCAATTCTGCAATACAAAATGGGAGTTCCCATTTGAAACAACAAAGTTTTTGTCATTTGCGCCACTTCTGGCTCAAGTGGAGCTCGCGAAAGTATTTTCCCTGATATCTACGTAAAATATTATGAAGAATGGTATTGGTCCCAATTTTGTACGCTGAACCCAAGGGAAATGAAGGAGGGTGTAACCTTTCCATGGGACACACAATGATGCTGTTCTGATGCGATTGTTATCGGCTGATATGTCGCATTTTTCTAATCGCCTCCCAAATTATAACGAGATCGGACTACTAACATAGATCGTGAGAAAATGATGTAAAATAAGTATTAATTTGTATATAATGAAATTGATAGAAAATGATGTAAAACAGGTATTGATTTGTAAATGATGAACTTGATAGAAAACCGTCAATATACTAATCCACACATTCCCTGCAGATCACATCAAAATAGAATGAAAAGTGTAGAAGTAATGCTTGTTGCAAAGTTTTCACATTAGGGCATGCGCAGCAGCTGATGGTGCTATCTGCTATCGCGAATCGTATTTTCCCATCAATCGTCTGAATTTGGACGAGATCCGAAGACTATAGTTCAAAAAATGTATGCTTGTTGGTATTTATGTTTGCACGCTAACTCAATCCAATGTACAGAAGTTGAGACGGTTACTTTCTAAAACTGACGATTCATTCTAAAAACGACTACCTACTGTGAATGTAAATGTTTATACAATAAGTAAAAGATTTATATTGGGTACCGACCCAAATTTTTTCTGAAGTTTTCAAAGATTCAATTTTGAAAAGAATCAATCGAAATGGTGAAAATAATTTCAAAAATGAACGATAACTCCAATGTTACTTACACTTACACTTATGGGTGCTCCAAATTTAATACGAATTCTAACTTACCAATTACCTATGTTGGTAGTTTCGTCGACAGGAAGCATCGTGTTATCAGTTGGTATTAGTTGGGGTGCGATTTTCCAGGGCCGCATCCCAACTAATACCTGCTAATTACTTATTAATTAGTTCGCTCATTTGGGGAACATAACCGAGATGGTAGTCCATGGTAACAGAGGACTTTACTCAGTCACTCAGTACTAACATCTTGCATCATCGCCACAAAACTGACCAACTTCACAACGAATTCAGGAAAGCGAGCAAAAAACTAACAAATCCAAGTCCCTTGAAGCAATATTGGCTACAGAAAAACGTTCATCATGTTGTAATGAAGTACCCCTTTGTCTGTGACCTGCATCTTGCATGTCGGAATAAATAACGAGACGACAGTTGGCTATGGAACTAGTTGATGCCTGAGGAACGTAAAATTCCAATCGCTGCAGTTTTTCTGGACTGTTTCTTCACGGTGGTGGAGGTATTGACGAGAAACACGGTAATTATAGTCTGCATGGGTCCGAGGTGATTGGGAAACTAGTTTTAAACACGGAAAGATTTGCAGTTTTTGAAAGTGAATGGATATTCTTTGCGTGACAAGGCAGTGCTGCAGCGTGTCGAAGATTATTTGTGTCCATCAATTCACTGTATCGAATTTCTGTTAAAGAGAAAAAAAAAACGGACGGTAGACCTACGGTTCTACAGTCAGATCATTTATTAATGATTAATTTTACACATTATTAGTTCATTCAGGTTACTTAGCAATATTATTTTATTACTGAGCGTAATAAATCAGCTTTCTTTGACACTACAGAGGCTTAGAGATTATAAGACGCTGTGATAAAATGAGAGCATTCCAAAAAGTGGCTACGAGTTTCCTGCTATAAAAACTAAGGGAGTTACACTTCCCAAGTAACGCATTGGTTGTACGTGAAAATCCCACCGTGACGTGACGCTCGTGACGTGACGAAAACAAATGGAAACGTCCTGTTAATCATTATCAAATGATAAAACATAGTTATAATTTATTTCAGTGGGTCAGATATGCATGTACTCTTTTGAAAGTATTTTAGCGAATTTTTGAAGAAAATTAAGTTATTGCTCTCGCCTCAAAATTTGTAGAATGAGAATTTTTGAAAAAAATTTTATGCAGAAATTCGTTTCAGGCTATTCTGAATTATATTCTGAAGTTTAACGCATTTTTTAATGTATGTACGTATGTATGTATGTATGTATGTATGTATGTGTATGTATGTGGTGTGGTTTTATAGGGGCACTTCCTTTCATCCCATTCTTCCTACTCGTCCTGCAACTTCCCTTACCCCTAGAGCCGGCGTCGGGTAAACCTGGGCGTCCTCCCCACTTTTTAATTTTATTTGTTTATTTTAAAATTTAATGGCGTGCCCCCTCCGTCTTTGAGGGGAGGTTTCTAAAAAAAAAAAAAAAATTATGTTATGTATGTTTATGTATGTGTCATTCAAGACGATAACTGTCCGTAGAATTGTGCTAGAAACTTCAAACAAATTTTAAAATGTTAAGGACACAAAACGAAAGTTCAAGTTCGTTGGCCAGCATAATCGGATTACATCTTCGGGTTGAAATGTTCAAAAATGTAGTCAACAATTTCAAAATAGCCTGTTTTTTGCGATTTGTTGTGCGAAATAATTTTTTCAGCATACTAATATGTGGTATATTCGGAATTAGTGTAAAATTTCCTATAAGAATATGTATCAAGTTTTCAAAAATTTCAAAGTTGAAAAATCAGTCAAAAATCGAAATAATGCCGTTCGCTAGTTGTATATGTAGATATATAATCTTCGTATATCGTTATTTTATATATATATATATATATATATATATATATATATATATATATATAATCTTCGTATATACTATCTACACGATCAATTGCGACAGAAATGTCGAAGATTTCTTCAAAAATTCGCTCATGGGGTCATGCTGTAGGACTGGACTTTGTTTTCTCTTTTTATCTATTAACGCGTCTCCATTGAACTTGATTCGAACGCTAAATCTTTACAGCACTCTAATTAAGTAGACACATGTCCTTTCAGGAAATATACAAACTTGGAGTAGAAAGGAAATTAATATCCAATCATCCATATAAAAATCACAGCTGTCTTGAAAGGACAAGTTTGAAGGATAACGCGTTTCGTGTGCAAAAATATGTCCAATGCTCAAAAAATGAGATTGGAAATACTTTTCTTGTTGAAACATTATCAAAAACTAGGGTTTGTGACCTATGAAGAGTGGTATTCAAAAAATTTAATAGGTACTTAAACAATGCATCATGTAGAAAACGTTGCGCATGAAATTGAGTTCATGAACATATTTTCTCCGAAATTATATATACATATATTTTTTTGGGGAAAATGTAGTCATTGACCATTAAAAACTTAAACTAAAACTTAATAGTGAAAAACTGCACTTATGGTTATGCGGCTATGCGGCGCGGTAAAGACTTGCTGACATCAATGTAGAATGTTGTACAATTTATAGATCCCCTCTCCCTTTTTTATCGCTTGAGCAAGGTACGACTTAGGTAGTCAGTGGAAGAAAAGAGAAACATCTGAATGTACATATGATGATAATAATAAACCAAAACTGTCTGTTTTGGCCAATTCTTGAGGAACTCCCATCCAAATTTCGGTTTAGTTAAGCTTTGTGTTCGTGATTTGTCGAAAAATATTTTGTCCTCCAAAATTAAAATTCCCACTTGCTTTATGCGTTTCAGAACGTTCTAATCAATTTTGATTCCGGGTCTGTCTGTCTGTCTGTGGTAAATCCTTCACGCCTAAAACAATACCAAGATTTAGTCCGATTTCAATGTTTGGTTGTGCGGTCCGATTGATTGTGCGGGTTAGCTCCTAGATGGCCCCTTACATTTTCAATGCCGTCAAATCAACATTAGCCTGTGCGTATACGCAAACTTGAATTTCTTTTAACGTGATTTCTCATCATCTGCTGGTCCAATCTCGTTCAAACTCGATAGGTATTTGGGTGCATGTTCCAGTAAATGAGCTGTAAATTATATTGCGATTGTTGGAGTAATAACCACTGCGCTTGTGTGAAACTAAAATCGATTGGCGCAGGCTGAGCTCCGAATCTAATGGATAGATTTTAATGGAATTTTCAAGAATTGTGCGGGTTAACTTCTAAACGGTTCCCTATAAATTTCATTGCCGTCGCATGAATATTGGTCTGTACGCATGCACAAACATTAATTTCTCATAACGTCGATTTCTTATCATCGTTGAACCGATTTTGTTCAATCTCGGGTAGTATCCAGAAAAATTTCTTATGAATTATATTGTGACTGGTGGAGCAATAACTATAACGCATGCGCAAAACTTAAATTGATCTACGCAGACCAAACCCCGTGACTAATGGACCGATTTTTATGAAATGTTCAGGGATCGTGAGGCTTGGCTCCTATACATTTTGTTGCCGTTGGGTTAGTAGTAGTCTGTGCTCATGTGCAAACGTAAATTTCTTATAACGCCGATTTCTTATCATCTGTTGGTCCGATTTTAATCATACTCGAGAGGTTGTTCGGTCTTGGGTGATGTCCGTTGTATTTTATCGCGTTCGCTTAAATAATAGGTAACTACAGTGCATGCGCAAAACCAATATTGGATGACACTTTGATATTAATAAATCGATTTTGATGAAATTTTCAATCATTGCTTCGGTTAACGTTTAGACAAGTTTAGCACATACAACATGAATTTTAGCCCTAATTTGCATTCTAGCATGTATGCACATGAATTAGTTACTGTTATATTTTGTATTCAACCATTTCGACACGGACTTTGTTCTCCAACTAATATTATACGTCTATGTTACAATATGTGAGGAAGCTAAAGGATTGCCCATCTCCCAACTTGGCAGATGTTTTTCTTCGTAAAGCCAAAATGTTAACGGGATATAACGGGTACCTATTCGTAAATAGAAATGACTGGAAATGGATCGATCGATGCTGGGTACATATCGGTTGACGAGTTAGATTGATTCATTAAACAATATTAAACAATACCTATATCAGAAACTGTATTTTGTCGTAATTATGTATCAAAACATACTTGAGTGAAATGACTCCCGTACGAGCACAGGAAGTTCATAAGACCGAGTGGAAGATAAAGACGAAAAAAGTGTTCCTTGTAGGAAACCAGTTTTTCTAGACGGAAACAGCAACTATCCTTGAAGTTCCGCAGACGGACCCACGGCAGACCGCAGTTTTTTGCGTCCTTCCTAGCAACAGGAACAATTTTGAGATTCAACATTTTGCCATAGCCGGTCGTTCGATGTTAATCTAATGGAAATTCGTTCTTCCTATATTTGGTTGGATTTATAAGCAGTCGATGCACGGCTTGTCATTCCAGCGCCGTATGAAACACTCAAATGCTTGTGATCTTTCCTATCAAAGTACTGGATTGCTTCTTCCTTCGTACAAGAGACTTTGATTAGGCTAATATAAGCTCAATATTATAAATTCTAATGTCAAAGGATGTCGTACACGTATATTTAAGCGTTCAGAAAATCGTTTAGCTGGACTTTAAATCCTATTTGCCGGTGGCAATCAGAAGATTTGTTTGTCTGCGGTCTAAATATATATAATGCGGCAGTACGTTACCTATTGCTACGTTGTTAACCGATTTCAACGGTTGTGTGGTCACCAACAGTAACATCCACAACTGAATCAGAACATATAGTATAGCATTTTATATAGTCACTGGTGATGGAGGGAACGAATCACATCTGTGAAGGAGTAAAAGGACTAAGGGTAAGCAACGAATTAAGTGTGGACAAAGTGAAGGGGAGTTACTCAAACCAGTTTTACAAGATTTGCTGGACCAGTTTGAAAGAATGATTTCGAGAGGTACGAAAATGAACCTGTCATTGGCGAATTAGGTGGAAGAGATGACTTCATTTATCCACTAACCTGGCCTACCTTTTTGATGATTTCGAATTTTTAGAAGTATATTCAGCATACTTGCTTCTGGGCGAACACGCATGAATTCTGCGAACATTCTATCTGTTTGATTTGTCAAAATTATAGCTAAGATTTGATTTCTTTAGATAATTTGCAAGTATGCAGATTCACCCTTATAAATATCATAATGTCTTTGAAATCCTCCTCATGGTTTAATTCCCCTAAAATTCGCCACTATTTTGACTCCCATACTCATTGCTATAGGAATATATCAGTTTATAAACCCCATGTACATTCTAAGAATTGATTTTTCCTTGATATTTTTCTTGATGTTGATATTTATATTGTGTACCTCATTATGATTATATGTTGGATTGAATCAACTTCTATCGATTGAGCCTACACATGTCTATAATTAGATTTTAACAAGATTTCAAAGTAAATCAAAGCTATCCAATGAAAGACATAAAAAGGTCCTAGAGGTTACTAGAAAGTCAACATTTGGACAATATTTTCGGCGGGAATCTAGTTTGAAGCACTAAAAATCCAATCCATACTGTAAAAACTTTTTTATATATCCCGAAGTATCCATGAATATAATACTGTTTACGTGTTTTCAAGGCGATATTTGACATAAAGACCGACATAGAACGTTTCAAAAAAATGTATCATATCTTGAGAAAGAAAAAAAACAGTGTGAACATTTATTTCTAGTTAAAATCAGCTTATTAGTAATAATGTTTCGAAAAATAATTTATATTAATCCATAGTTTCGTGGTTAGTGTTGTATGAAAAGGTATATCATACATCTTCCGGTCCTTTTGTGTGTGATGCTTAATATTTTTGCGTGGTAATCAGAGAATTATCCAACATTGGTTGGTCATCAATCGTTAGAGTACTGACATAATCACAGAACGCTTCAAATAGAGTAAATTATCACAAAACAATGCGGCAAAGTTCAACATTGAACATTTATCAAATTGCCAGCGGTATGTATTATTGATAGGAAATCTTACAGACCACCATTAGGCTAATAAATGAATCCACAACGGAGCTTTAAATATTTATGATATTAAGTACTCATTATTTCATGTTTTAGAGTGTCATAGTATAATGTACTCACTGCTTCGGTAATCATCATCGTCAAATGCTGTTTTAAAATCTAAATCAAAAGGGTGATTCAGATAGTTGCCAATTAATTTGGAAAGCATGAAGAAACTGGCTAAACATGATTACCTAATCCTGATATTGGTACCGATTTGATCGGATTCACAATGCGACGCAGTCTCGCTAGTTTTAGTTGTCCACCAAGGTAACTGCTTCTGAACGATCCTGATTCGGCAGAGCTACACGGTCTTGAATAATTCACATAAAAGTTGCACATTTAACTCTGAAGTAACTTTGGCAATGTGGACGACGAGTTCAACTTTCATTCACGTTCCAGTTGTTAATCCGATGCTATTGCCATTCCGACCCAGCTCTCTAGTTACTCAATCGGCAGACCGTGGAGTACCTTGCAAAACCAAGTGCTGAACGGTAAATTTTATCTGCAGTTAACATGTCATTCATCTTAGTAAACTCGCTCTGGTCGTTAAAAATGAATTTAGCTAGCCCAACACGAATTCTTTTTTTTTTTTTTCGTCGTTTTTGTAAGCAATGCTTGTTTGCTTGCTTTTTTAATCTAGAGCTTTCCTAAATGAAATCAGGTTTGAAAGTTGTACATTTTTTTACATTCTCAAAAGGCAACTTTTGTTCCATGTCTGTCCGTGTATCTGTCGTGAGTCCCCAAATTTTTGTAACAAGTCCAATCCTTGTACCGAGTTCAATCTCAACAGTTTTCATTCAATTTTGTTGAAATTTTCAGGGAATGTGCAGGTTAAGCTGCAGATTTCTTCTTGCTCGTTTCATTTATCTCTAACCATTATCCTATTCTGTTCGTGCGCAAACGTAAATGACTCCAATTAATTTTTCGTTTCTTAGTTGACAGATTTGACATTTTAAGCTGCATCTTGGTTTACCATTTTTGGCTATGGAATTGTTCGATGCAATCTAAAACCTTCCAATAACCTATAGATTCATGTTAAGGTTACTAGGAAGCTATGCGCCACACCCCACACGCAACTTGGCAGGCGTTTTAATCGCTTACTATTTTCAATAATGAGCCTTTGTAATAAACCAGAAATGTTTGCAATGATTTGCAGCCGTTGATTATCCACTTAATGCATTTCGAAGTAGACGAATAAAATCATATCCGTAATAAGCGTGTATAGATTGTTGAAATGTTTTCAATAATCTTAAGATGTAAACAATTGAAGCCCTGAAAATTTCAATGGTAGTCGGACGAAAACTGTAGAAGACATACGAACTAAATCACTCGCGACGAAGTTGTGGAAACCCATTACGAAACGGAGGTTAGTGAAAAACGTTGTCTATTTCCACGATTTTTCGTGGAAATAAACAACGTTTTTCACTAACCTCCGTTTTGTAGAAGATATACTTGTTACTTAGATTTGGAGCTTGCACATGCACAGCAGCTACTATTTATACGATCGTGATGAAATTTATGGAGAAATCACATCTTCATTGCCCAGCTACTCTCCAAATTCGAGTAACTTCAGACGAATAAGCCACAAAATGATGACGCTTGGTGGATTTTACTTTTGTGCATACGCGGTAAAAACTACTCATTTTGAATTCATGAAATTAATAGGGGACCATCTTTAGCCTAACCCACACTGTTTATATTTTTATAGGTTTTTTTTCGGAGTATTCGCACAGGCTCACTATTAAGAGCTCGTTCATCGGCATAGTTACTGTTCTTAAGTTGGCTTTGCTGATTTGCTGATTTTCACAGACGTATACCTACCCAACGAGGCAGGTTATGTGTCAATATGGCGTTACGTCACGTCTTCTGCTGAGTCATTGTAAGAGAAACAAGACCATCTTGCACCTCGATTTACCATGAATAAATAATGTTTCTGGAAGTAGTAATGGCCTCTAGACCATAAAAAATGTTCCTTAGATACATCACAGCCAGAGCTGATACATGGACTCTTGCATCAAGGCCCACAAAGCTGACAAATAAATGTTTAAAAATGTTTACCTATTTTCCTTCTGCAAAATCAGATTTCTGAAGTATTTTATTCTTACTATGGTGAATGCAATTTAAATGCCGACTCGTTTCGTGAGTATCTTGAAAATGGCACGATAACGGTTGTCTACCTCCAAATCAAGTTTGAGAAATGTTTCTAGTTTTTAAGATGATGAATTCAATTTAAATGCAAACTTGTTGTGGATAAACTTACTAAAACGAACTCAGTCGGGTTTGGTGTAATGAGCTTCACCCGAGAAAGATATATCGTTGTTTCTAATGCCAAGCCGTTTTCCTCAGGTTACAGTATGGGAGCGATCAAAGAGAACCAGTTCTACAGGGTCAGATGTACGCAAAAACTTCACGACAAGCTTGGAGTCACCCCGCAAAGCCTCAGCAGGGACATCGAACTCCTTAAAGACTGGATGGCTAAGCAACCTCACTTCCCTGATTACAGCCACAGTAAGATAGTCTAGTCAATTAAATATTTGTGATACAATATTCCCTACTCCGTCTGTGGTAGACATTGCAAGCATACATGTAGCAATTATGCACTGGGGTCTTAGGGCGAATTTTCGAAGAATCCTAGGAAATGGGGAAGTTGAACTTTCATTACTTTGTTGTTAGTTATTTTTGTGTAGAGGAAATTGGAAAACCAATAAGAATTTTGGTGAATGAGAGTGAATGCCACAGCTCTATTGAACTGGGAAAAAAATGGTAACTCAGCGAAGTTTTGTTTGAATTTTACACACAACTTTTTACAAATGGGGTAACTTTTTATTTCTTGAGTAGAATCGATTGGCATCATAGCCAAATTTTTATTTCTACAACAAAAAAGTAAAGGTCAACAGAGTTCAGTGATGTTCGAATTCTGAAACCTTACGCTGGGAGATGTTGCCCTATGAACCCGGCCTTGTAGGTATGATGGGTAGATGCGTGTGATTTTCTAGAATAGTAAACTTGAAATTGTGACAAACCAGTATTATCTTACAGTACAGGTGCATGGTACACTTTAAAATGCGGTTTTAAACTTATTAGGACCTGTAAAAAAAAAAACTTCTTCCAAAGAACCGTAAACTTTCTAGCCTTGCTAGCAAATACATTACGCCGAATTATCATGCATATGTCGATTCCAATTATTATTATTATTATTCACACAACGACGCTCATACTTCAGAGTGTTACCCACATGGTGGTTAACATAATATGGTTAGGTAAATTGAGCGCTTTCCACCGAATAGAGAACAATTCTTGCGCGATGAAAACTACAGGATTTATATTTCCCTAGAAACGTTGGTTGTAAGGTAAGGAATCCGACCAGTTTTCAAGATTTATAACTACCTGATTAAAAAGCGTATTTTGTTTGAACATTCCCTGTAATATAATATACCTAAGTAAATAAGTTAGAAATATTAGGCCAGTATTGGACGGCATCCATTAAGATTTCATTAGTTGTACTTCCACTTTTTGTTCTTCCAGCGCTGTTGTTATGGTATCAGATATAGTTGATCCTCTTACGAAAAGTAATCAATTATGTTTGGGTTCTTGGAAAGGGGTGACTGTCCCAGGGAACACCACAAATACTTGACCTTTTATCACTATAAGTATCCCTTATTCTTGTTGCATGGCGTCTACCTTCTTAGTGACTTGCTGAACACTTGCCAAATCTTTCAACACTTTCGAAAGTTTGAATGAAGGAAGTGTCAGTATACTTATGTTATTAACAAACTTTCCGTAAAAATTTACAGCTCCCAAGAACGATTTTAATTCTGCAGTGGTAGAAGGTGGTCTTATTTGGCTTATGGCTTTAGTCTTATTGGGGCACAGTCTTATTCAAACCTTCGCTCGTAAACAAAAATCCACAGTATTTGATTGAGATATGCACATATGATATGATGCACATATACTCTTATTAGCCCTAATATTGAATTGTGAGAGGCGTTTTAGTAATTTTTCAACTGCTTTAAGTATTTTTGGTTTGAGTTCTCGTAGCTATCAGAATATCATCATAGAAAGATATGGATCCCTTAAGATGGTTCTAAAATTTTTTCTATTAGAGCGTTCCAAATTTCGCTGTGGTAATCCTAAAAGGTAATGATAGATTGTATTGATAGAGACCTTTAGTTGTATGTGTAGTACGAAAATGTCGATCCTCTTCTGAATTTCAAGATGGTTAAAAGCTTGACTAATGTTTACATTTGAAAACCACTGGATAATCTTCGTCGCCACTGTTAGGTATTTGCAATAATCACAGCAATAATATTGCCTTAATATTTATTTATTTTAGTAATGAAAAGTGTACTCGACAAGCATAAAACTAGGAATGGATAAATCAATAATACTTGGCGTTCAAGAGCACCGTCATACCCCCCACCACCAGCCTCCGTATAATAAACCGGCCTCCTTATAAACCATAATCAGACCTACGTAATAGATAAGACTGATTTTTATAGTTTGATGGTCTGGATACTCGCAAGCTCGCATCTCAAAAATAAAAAATATCCTAAATCATATAATATCAATATCCTTTTAGCAAAATACAGATTAGTTGGACAAACAGATCAGATTTACACCTAAAATGATGTTACGGAGGGCGAGTATGAAGAAGAATTGGATCTACATGACACTGGCAATGGGGGGTTGGACGTACGGTTGAACGTCTAGTATCAATGATGGCCTTTCACGAACAGCTGGTACTATGGTAAAAGTGAAGCACATGCTCTGTAGAGACCTAGAAGTTGGTAGGCGCTTGCTATAAGTGAAGCCACTGCAGTAATTTAATAAACTAAACAGATAAAAATGTGTGTCACGCATAATGTGTGACGTTAAAATATAAATTTTCCTTGATTATTTTCTTATGGCATTATGAATTGTCAAAATGTGTAAGTCATTGGTTACACCATCTTGTTCAATCATTAATGCACGTGGATTGGATAGCTGCGATTCAACAAATTAATTTCTGATGATTAAATCGATCAACCTAATTTACAAACCGAGGATTGAGCCATTAATATGCAAACGGTGTGTTAATCTTCGTCCTCCCCTAGTACTATCTATTAGGTGATTCCGCTGACTATTCATAGCTTATGAATCTCATCACACTCATCCTTATTATCTACATCAACGTTTCCCGCAATTGACGCACTCCTGAGGATTTAAAAGCACCTAAGGCCGCTGAGTGGATACATATTGTTCGAATAGGTAATCCATTATAAGTATTGATTTTATGGAGACTAGGTTTGAGAAATGCGTTTTCGTTTTGACAGTTAATCTCGACACGTGGCTGGAAAACCAGATCATCATAGCGAAGAACAGTTTGGAACGAGCAAAACATATCATCGACCAGTACTTCACTGTGAGGACTACAGCACCTGAACTGTTCGTGAACAGAGACGTCCTCCACGAAGGAATCCAACAAACTTTCAATAACATGTAAGCAAAATTAATTCTCTAATTTTCAATGTGAAGAATGGAAATAATAAAAATGTCTTACAATTGTATTTGTCTCGCATGTCGCATGTTAATGAGCACCAACAATGCTTCCCAGTATTTTATTTTGAGAAGTTTGGATTTTTTTTCTAATATTTGATATATTGACACATCCTCAGAGCTGCATCCTGTAAGTCCAGATATAGGGCGAAGGGTGAGGTGAGAGCTGGGCATTTCTTCCCAACAACCAATACATCTTTCTGAACTTGATTTTCAGCTCCTCTTTCTTTTTCTCGATTTGAATATTCCAGTTGAGTTTGGAATCACCCCAAGTTTTCAACTGCATCTTCATGTGGTATAACGTTGAAGTTTATATGAATCGATTTAGATTCCTTTAGCTTTATTCTTCACATCTTAGTCCATTTTGAGACCGTATCAGCTTAGATGTCTGAAGCATTCGTGCTGCAGTTTCTATGTCATCTCCTACAGAGAGGATAGCCAGGTCATCTGCGAAAGTAGCTACAGTTGTATTTTCGATTTAGGGCAAGTCCCGCATAAACAGGAGGTAGAATGCAGGCCCTAGAACACTCCCTTGCGGGACCCCTGCTTTGATTGGCTTCAAGCTTGAGTATTGATCATCTTGTTTAACTCTAAAATGTCTGTTCTCAAGGTAGGATTTTAAAATTGTAGTACTGTCTTGGAAGATATTTGTGCAGTTTATATTCTAATCCCTCATGTCAAACCTTGTCAAAGGCCAGAGCTACATTCAAGAAAATGCTTGCACATTTCTTTAGCTTCTAAGGCCTTTTCTACTACGTAAGTGACTCGGTGGACTTGATCTGTCGTAGAGTATTGTTGTCTCAAACCAAATTGATGATCCGGAATCAGATTCCTATTTGTTATTATTGGTTTAATAAGTATGAAACGTATTCGATACGTTTTTACGGAGAGTTTCTTGCCAAAGTTGTCATCAAATAACGATAAATAACAACGACTAACATAAACAGTGATACCGTTGCCTGTGACTGCTGGAGCTATTCCACCAGCGTTTTCAGATGCCTTAATGAGAAATTCTCATCATACTCCTCGAAATATCCCTCCGTTTCCCTCAGGTTTCCCCCAGAGCACCACAATATCCCTACAACCCCCACCACGATATTTTCGAATAATATAGGGTTCATACGTGTATGAGAAAGACCTACTGTTTTGGGTGCAGCAAATGTCCAACCACACTTGTTAAATTGAGATCAATAAGATAACTCGATAACTCGAAGGACCACCTCAGTATGAGGAAAAGATAGATATGTATGTGATTGTGGGTGCTCAGATGAAAACACAAGTTTTAATTGATGAAGCATCAACAAATAAATAGTTTATTAAATAAAATAAACAATGGTTATAAGGGGACTCAGTGCTGAAGTGGTTCAGGTGGGTGATATATAGGTACTTAATATTGATATTGATAGTGTCTGCTCCTAAGTGGCCACTAAAGACAAATAAAATTATGCTGACAAAAGGAAGTTACTTTGATGACTAGAAGTAGTGCTATAGGTACTAGACCAATTTTACATATATACTTATGACTACAATGCTTAGCTGTATGATGAGCTGGTAGTTCATGTGGTGGCTTCCAAAGGTCCAGATCCAAGACGACTCCAATGGTTTAGTGGTAACTTCCTTGGTAACTTCAGAGGTCCAGTGGCAACTCCAGTGATTTATATTGCAATAAACGTCCAGTAGATAGTTGGTAGGAGAAATATCTGCTAACCTCACAGAGGTGTCCCAACCAAGATGTAATGATGAAGCCGAAAAATGCAATGGCTCACCAGTTCCTGTGGTTTAAAAGACACAACACAGCAAACTGATCAAAATAGGACCGTTGTTAGACTTGGATGGCGCACAGAATATTTGATAAGTTTGGAGAAATAATTTCGTTTTAAGCATGGAACTTTTCAGGAGCAGAACAAAGGCAAGAATGATGAAAAAAGATGTCTGCCACAACTGTTCTTTTTCAAGCCCTCAGGGTTGATGAGAAGCTGGCGGTGGAATCCGATGAAAAAGCGGCGAGAAGGTCTGGTGCAGTTGTACCAAAAATTAACTAATAATATTTAACAATGTAATAAATTACTATAAAAATAAACAATGAACAAATGCCTAGAAAACCCATGCAGAAATAAATGCATGGATGTTACACACGGATGTGATTATGGATCTATCCATTTGATAGTATCCATGGTGCAGCAGAAAGAAGGTATCGAAAATGTGGTAAACCTACTCCACGGTGATAAGAGATAAGACGCAATCTCTGTTTTATTGAAAAATAGAAAAATGATAAGGCTATGAAACTAAGAGGTGAAAAATACGTAGTAGTGAAGTTTTTTGTGATGTGTAGTGCGGAAAATGGGAAATTACTGGATGGAATTGAAGTGAAAATGTGTGAATATGCATGGCCAGGTTGGGAATGATAAGTAAGTTCGAACATACTCCCCCCCCAATGCACAACCGCAGCTATACATATGAAGGTTTATGAATGGATGGAGTCCAGATGCAAAGGCACAAGCTTCACGGCAGGTCGCTTGAAGGTACTTTGTGCCGTCTTCAGGGTTACAACACGGACAACGCCATCTGTCCCTGGATGGACTTCCAAGATCCTTGCGAGCGGCCAACATGTTGGGGAGGTGTTATCTTCTCGCAGAAGCACAAGATCGCCAATCTTCAGGTTAGGAGTCTTCTTGTCCCACTTCTGGCGGACTTGAAGGGCGCTGAGGTACTCATCAGTCCATCGGGACCAGAAATGCTGGATGCGCTGGCGGATAAGTTGCCACCGATTTAAGCGGTTCTCAGGAACATCTGTAAGATCCAGTTCAGGGAGAGTAGTGATAGATTGTCCTATCAAGAAGTGTGCAGGAGTCAGCGGCTCTACATCCTCAGGACTGTTGGAAATAGGCTGCAGCGGACGTGAGTTCAAGATTCCTTCTATTTTGGTGAATATGGTGTTCAATTCTGGTAAACTATACGGATGGTTACCGAACGATTTGTATAAGAGGTCCTTCACTGATCGAACTGATACTTCCCAGCCACCTCCAAAATGTGGTGATGATGGTGGATTAAAGGTCCATTGCACACCCAAATGAGCAGTGTGGAAGATGAGTGATGACCTATTCCCTTTGTCCTCGAACCACTCAGCGACCTCCTTGATGTATCTGGCAGTACCCCGGAAGTTGGTCCCTCCATCCGATACCATCTCCTTTGGTAGACCTCTTCTGCTAATGAAACGGTCAAACGCGTCTAGGAAGCCCTCAATTGATAACGAGGTTGCCACTTCCAAATGGAGAGCTCTGGAGGACATGCACAGGAAGAGACAGAGGTATGCCTTGCGAACGTTTGATCTTCTTCCTGATGTCTCCCGGTACAGAAAGGGACCCGCAAAGTCCACACCTGACACCAAGAATGGTCTAACCCCGGCAAAACGGGATGCTGGTAAGTTGCCCATGAAAGGCATTACATTAGATTTTGAGAATCGAGTACATGTCAAACATTTAGACTTCAGGTGCTTTACAAGGTTCTTAGCCTTGGGAATCCAATACTGTTGTCTTATGCTGGACAACAGAGCAGATGGTCATACATGGTGATTGAGATGATGATGATGGTTGACAATGAGGTTGGTGTAGTTTGACCTTGCTGGTAGAAGTATGGGGTGCTGTTGGTCAGGAGAGATTGGGGCGTTAGTGAGACGTCCTCCAACACGAATGATTCCTTCAGGATCAATAAATACATTAAGTCTACGTAGCTCCAAGGGCAAAAGGTTAAAGGAAGCTTCAGTGAAGACTGCAGGAAAGTAGAAATGTTGCAAAATACGTATATAATGGTGATTTGCTTGA
This sequence comes from Adelphocoris suturalis, assembly GCA_030762985.1. NCBI lineage: Eukaryota > Metazoa > Arthropoda > Insecta > Hemiptera > Miridae > Adelphocoris > Adelphocoris suturalis. Next base: position 104,994,065 of record CM061043.1, read on the forward strand.
CGGAACTCTGACGAAGAGACAACTCCGATTGTGCGATGTGCCTTGAGGCGCTTGGGGATGCGACAGTTATTGATGAATCGCTTGATGTAAGCAATAATGCGAACAAAGCGAGTAAATGATGAGTGTCGACCAGCATAATCGACAAACTCCCGGCTAGCAGTTACTGACACAAGCGCCAATGTTGTCCGCCTGAGCTCAGGAACCTCCAACCCAGATACATCAGTGGAAATGGGCCAGTCACTGATGGGTTGTTGACACCACGAGGGACCTGACCACCAAAGTGGATGGTGTTTGAGTGCAGATGGCAGGATACCTCTGGAACCAACATCAGCAGGATTCTCCCTACCGCTTATATGATGCCACCATTCAGGCTGAGTCACTGCATGAACCTGCTGTACCCGATTGGAAACAAAGGTCTGAAGAAGATGTGGAAGAGTTTTAAGCCAAGAGAGCACAATGGTTGAGTCTGTGAAGCAGAAGATCTTCTCAATGTTAAGATCTCTTCTCAGATGGTCCAAAGATTGAAGTAGCTGCGCAAGAAGGACAGCTCCACACAGCTCCAGACGAGGAATAGTGATGGTCTTCAACGGTGCCAGTCGGGTTTTAGCCTTTAGGAGAGTAAGAGAGACCTCTGTACCCTGCGTTGATCTCAAGTAGATGACGGCGCAAAAGCCACTCTCCGAAGCATCAGAAAAGCAGAGAAGTTGATAGTCAGTATCAGTTTTTGGTAGTGCACGAGGTATAAGAATTGATGACAGGTGTGGAAGGGCCTCGGTAAACTGTGTCCACAAAGAGCGGATGTCTGGAGGAACCTCCTCGTCCCAACCAACCTGTAACTGCCAGGTTCCTTGGAGAATGCATTTTGCATAGAAGATAGCTGGAGACAGGAAGCCTAGTGGATCAAAGAGTCTAGCAATGGTAGAAAGTATGGTACGCTTTGTAAAGCCTGTTGGTGGAACAGAAACTTCATATGAGAAACAGTCCGAAGTTGGATCCCATCTCATTCCAAGTATTTTGGTAACAGCTGCTTCCTCCGCACAAAGATCAACAGGTGTAGCAGATGGCTCCCCAGCATTCAAGAGAGGTGGATAATTGGAGCTCCATTTGCCAAGTTCAAAACCTCCTTTTGATAAGAGGTTGGTAAGATCATCCTGTAGTTGCAAAAGTTGTTCTGGAGAATCAGATCCTGCCACAATGTCATCGACATATGTGTTGTGGATCAGGATATCAGCAGCATCAGGATATTGCTCACGGTAGTTGTGTGCATGCTGGTGAAGGACACGCTGTGCCAGGTATGGAGAACACCTAAGTCCATAGGTAACAGTGTTCAGAGCATAATACCGCACAGACTCACTATGATCAGAACGCCATGCTATCTGCTGGTAGCATCGGTCAGCAGGATCTACCAAAATCTGTCGAAACATTTTGACGATATCACAACTAAAGACATATGTGTGTTTGCGAAAATTGGACAGAATGACACTAATGTCTGTCTGCAACTTTGGACCAGGAAGCAAGTGGTCGTTCAAACTCCCAGTAGGAGTGCTGCAGCTACCATCAAAGACAACTCGCAATTTGCGACTGTCACCATTGACTTTATAGACAGGGTGATGTGGAATGATGTAAGCTGGAGTGACAGAGGATAGGCTCATGTGGCCCAACTGCTCATACTCAGACATGAAGGCAGAATAATCCTCACGAAGCAAACGATCCTTGGACAAACGTGCTTCCAAAGAGTACAAGCGATTTGAAGATTGCCGATAATTGGGCTCAATATTGGGTGGATAAGTCTTGAAAGGTAGGCGGACTACATATCGCCCATCCTCCTGACGATAATGAGTGGATAGGAAATGCTTTTCACATTGTTCATCCTCTGGAGAGATTGCAGGAGTTGTAGATGATGGCTCCTCTAATTCCCAAAACCGTTCGATCAAAGGAACAAGATCAGTGTGTGCCAGAAGCGATACGGCATGATCAGCAGAAGTAGATGAGGAGACACTGTTGTATCTACCTATGACCACAAATCCAAAAGCAGATTGGATGAGCTTTGGACCATTGTCGTGAAGGGTTATTGGTACGCCAGTGATGATTTCTGGGTATAGGTCGGCGCCAATAAGAAAGTTGATTGTTCCAGGCTCGATAAAGTGTGGATCACTTAGGTCATAGGAGAGGTAATCTTCCCACATAGGTGAAGAAAGAGCAGTTTGAGGTAGGAAAGGAGTTATAGAGGGTACAATGACAGCCTCAGTTTCAAAAAGATCAGATGAGTAACGATGCAGAAGAGATAAGTTAATCTTGCCCTTAATGCTTTGCAAAGGGGAATGGTTTACACCAGAGATAGCACCACGAAACGGTCGCGTGGATTTTTTGAGTTGTTTGGCACACTCCGTTGTAACAAAGGAGTATTGTGACCCTGGATCCAGAATGCCACGGAAGCGATGAGGATTTCCCTGTGCATCCCTGATCTGGGCAACTACGGTACCCAGTAGTACACCTGATGTGTTAGATGTACTAGCACCAGTGAAAGATGAAGATGTGGTGGCGTTAGCAGTGTCATTGCCACTAGCAGGAGATATGGTAGGAGCAGTTGTAGTTGGAAGATGTAGATCAGAGTGATGCCTAGCCCCACATTCCTTACATTTGTAAGGAGAGCTGCATTCCTTGGTGCGATGTTTGGGATGTAGACAGTTCCTGCAACCCCGAAATTGCCTGAGCAAATCTAGACGCTCAGTAGGAGTGGATGCTCTGAACTTTGGGCAACCAGATAAGCTGTGATCCTTGCTACAGATGAAACATGACCTAGAGCTCGGCGACTTAGTGGGAATTGATCTGCTTGGAACGGAAGATGTAGCATCATGCGTCATCAGCGCCTGACGAGATCGTGAGAATTTATTTGGAGGCTTGGGAGGAGGAGCAGACCTAGGCTGTACCACATCACTGGGCTTAACAGTTTCCGATGTTAGACGTAATACATGGCATCGATTCTGAACAAATTGTTGCAGTGCAGGATACGTTGGAAATTCTGTCTCAACATTATGAATCTCAAAGGCCTCTCGCGTGATTGGATCTAAGCCCCGTAAAGCCAGTTCGCAAAGCAGATATTTGCCAAGTTCAGGAATGGCCAAGTTCTCTAAGGATGTAATGCTCTCCATTACAGTGGAAATATATGACTGCAATGAGGCATTGGTAGGTTTGCCACTAGCAGCTTTATAGCTCAGCAAGCGGTCAAGGTAAGTAGATGCAAGCTTGCGCTTGTCATCATACACTTTTAAGAGGGCAGCCCAAGCTTGCTCGAAGTTCTCCTCGGTAACTGCAATATGCTTAATAGTTTCATAAGCAGGACCCTCCAAGTAGCTAACCAGGTAGTGGAAGCGCTCTGAGTTTGAAAGAGATGGCTCTTCTTTAATCAAGGATGAAAAGAGTTGCTTGAATGTCGGCCATTGAGACATGTCACCACTGAAACGCTTGATAGGGATCTTTGGGAGGATTGCCCTAGCCTGACGGAGTGAAAACTGGGATGTATCCAGATTAGGGATGGAAGGCCTTGAGGGATCAGCAGGAGCTGGTTGGGACAACGCCATGATTTTCTGGTGATACCCTAAAGCCTCATAATAGGCATTTTTGACCTCACCAACAAGTGCAGCATCCTGAAGGCTAGGAAATGATGACTCTTCTTCAGTGGTTTCACTGATTTCAATAGCATTGTCATACTGTTCACGGAAATCTTTGAAAAGCTGCTCTATACTAGCAATCATACCCCGGAACATGATACGTTCAGCTACAGTGGTCATTGCAACCATGCCCTTGTTTCTGATGGCTTTGATGTCATCGCCAGCAGCCTTGAGAAGGCGTTTACACTTGGCCAATTCACGATTAGCGGGAGGTGCCATTGTATATCACAGATAAATACTACACAGGAAAATTCAATTGGTTACCTATGTAGGTAGAAAAATAGATACCTAAAATATATGGAGAAATACACACAATATAGAAAAATATATATGGAGAAATACACACAATATAGAAAAATATACTATGATTTGTATGAAAACTGAACCACTTTGACTAGAGCACTGATAAAGATAAAAATGGTAGAGTTAGAGTGTCTACAACACTGATAAAGAGATGAGGTGAGCACCACACAGAAAAACTTTGAGATGAATGAGCTGATGCACTGGCCAAATCCGGCTCGAACCGACCACAGAAATGTATGAGAAAGACCTACTGTTTTGGGTGCAGCAAATGTCCAACCACACTTGTTAAATTGAGATCAATAAGATAACTCGATAACTCGAAGGACCACCTCAGTATGAGGAAAAGATAGATATGTATGTGATTGTGGGTGCTCAGATGAAAACACAAGTTTTAATTGATGAAGCATCAACAAATAAATAGTTTATTAAATAAAATAAACAATGGTTATAAGGGGACTCAGTGCTGAAGTGGTTCAGGTGGGTGATATATAGGTACTTAATATTGATATTGATAGTGTCTGCTCCTAAGTGGCCACTAAAGACAAATAAAATTATGCTGACAAAAGGAAGTTACTTTGATGACTAGAAGTAGTGCTATAGGTACTAGACCAATTTTACATATATACTTATGACTACAATGCTTAGCTGTATGATGAGCTGGTAGTTCATGTGGTGGCTTCCAAAGGTCCAGATCCAAGACGACTCCAATGGTTTAGTGGTAACTTCCTTGGTAACTTCAGAGGTCCAGTGGCAACTCCAGTGATTTATATTGCAATAAACGTCCAGTAGATAGTTGGTAGGAGAAATATCTGCTAACCTCACAGAGGTGTCCCAACCAAGATGTAATGATGAAGCCGAAAAATGCAATGGCTCACCAGTTCCTGTGGTTTAAAAGACACAACACAGCAAACTGATCAAAATAGGACCGTTGTTAGACTTGGATGGCGCACAGAATATTTGATAAGTTTGGAGAAATAATTTCGTTTTAAGCATGGAACTTTTCAGGAGCAGAACAAAGGCAAGAATGATGAAAAAAGATGTCTGCCACAACTGTTCTTTTTCAAGCCCTCAGGGTTGATGAGAAGCTGGCGGTGGAATCCGATGAAAAAGCGGCGAGAAGGTCTGGTGCAGTTGTACAAAAAATTAACTAATAATATTTAACAATGTAATAAATTACTATAAAAATAAACAATGAACAAATGCCTAGAAAACCCATGCAGAAATAAATGCATGGATGTTACACACGGATGTGATTATGGATCTATCCATTTGATAGTATCCATGGTGCAGCAGAAAGAAGGTATCGAAAATGTGGTAAACCTACTCCACGGTGATAAGAGATAAGACGCAATCTCTGTTTTATTGAAAAATAGAAAAATGATAAGGCTATGAAACTAAGAGGTGAAAAATACGTAGTAGTGAAGTTTTTTGTGATGTGTAGTGCGGAAAATGGGAAATTACTGGATGGAATTGAAGTGAAAATGTGTGAATATGCATGGCCAGGTTGGGAATGATAAGTAAGTTCGAACAATACGGTTTCCCATCTCAGGCACGAGATGAAATGATTTTCAAATTAAAATTAATTTTCATTGTTACAATTTTATATTATTAACCTATTCACAAAACTAAATATTGGTACCTAGTACCTACACTATTGTTTTCTTCATATAAATGTATGAATAGAAGAGGAAATGTGAGTAAATTGTATATAATAGGTAAATAAATTATAATTTCAATAATGAATTTGCTATAATGTTCTACAAAAGTCTTTACGAAACGGGTAGGTACTTTTACCCATAACAAAATACTTGGGAGAACAGGGAACACTAATATATAATAATATGTGTCGCTGCTTTAATTGAAAATATACTCAAAAGTCAACACCTGAGGTAGATTTGAAAATGTTTGATGTATGCTAATATCATAATGTGCGCAGAAGTTCACTAACTCTCTTGTTCCATATTGCATAGAAAATAGGTGCCCTAGGAATAGAGAAAAGGTGCTGAACTATCTCTATCTCTATCTCTATCTCTATCTCTATTATTAATAAGAATGAAACTCCGTCTGTCGCTCTGTCTGTCGCTCTGTCTGTCGTGTCTATGCACGGCCAAACGGCTGAGTGGGCCGGATCTACGAGTGGGGGGATCTTTTTGGGATTTTCCGATAGGGTGTATAAGCGAATTTAAAATTTTCTAATCCCACCCGAACCATGGGCCGTAGGGCGGGAGGGGGGTCGAAGTAATAATTAATGTGCGCTTTTTCCACTTCCCCGCTTCCCCTACCCCTCTAAACGGCCGTTGACAATTCCGGAAAAATACGGGTTTCGTAGGTTTTCCTACGAGGAAGACGACGGCGCGATCGGATCGCGAAAAAAGTATCGGGAAATGCGTTAAAAAAATGCGAGAGTACGGACCCGTTTTCTCGAAAAGTCCGCCGAAAAACTTGGTTTTTTCCGATTAAAATATACCCCATAAAGGTACGTTTTTCGGAACGGTTTTCACGGGCGAAATACAGCTTTGATCCCGCCGAATCTGAATCCGAAGTCGGATATCGAAAAAAGTGACGGAAAGTAGGTCAAATTGGGAGGGGAATTGCGAGGGAAGCGTTTAACATCAGAAATTAATTTTGCCGTGTTCGCGAGAAGGCTCTACGAAGACGTCAAGGGGTTCGATAAGGCGGGGCTTGCACCTGACTGGAACGGGTTGCGTGCAGGTACACGCACTTACGTCTTGAAGGGTATACAGGTATACCTTGTGAGCGAAGCGAGAGCCATGTCAACAGAATAAATTCGGATTTTTTCCTACAAATATACAGCAATACCTTGCGAGCGAAGCGAGCAACATCCCCAAATAAACTTTTTGTGGTTCCACGTAGTTTCATAAGATTTAATTTGTTTGTAAGAATTTCCAACAGAAAAAAACGTCTGCCAAGTTGGGTGGGCAGTATAACTTCCTCAAGCGAGCGAAGCGAGCAGCATCCCTTACAGAAGTTAAACCTACCCTTAGGGATCTATCGTTTGCGAGCGAAGCGAGCAACATTCCCTACATCCCACACTTTGCGAGCGAAGCGAGCAATATTCCCTACATGCCACACTTTGCGAGCGAAGCGAGCAATTGAATGGGGGGTCCGGGGGGCTCGCCCCCCGGCTGGACGTGGAGGCGAGCGTAGCGAGCCGGAGCGGCTATTATTAATAAGAATGAAACTCCGTCTGTCTGTCTGTCGTGTCTATGCACGGCCAAACGGCTGAGTGGGGGGAGTATACGAGTGGGGGGATCTTCTTGGGATTTTCCGAAAGGTGGAACGAGCGAATTTAAAATTTTCTAATCCCACCCGAACCATGGGCCGTAGGGCGAGAGGGGGGTCGAAGTAAGAATTAATGTGCGCTTTTTCCACTTCCCCGCTTCCCCTACCCCTCTAAACGGCCGTTGACAATTCCGGAAAAATACGGGTTTCGTAGGTTTTCCTACGAGGAAGACGACGGCGCGATCGGATCGCGAAAAAAGTATCGGGAAATGCGTTAAAAAAATGCGAGAGTACGGACCCGTTTTCTCGAAAAGTCCGCCGAAAAACTTGGTTTTTTCCGATTAAAATATACCCCATAAAGGTACGTTTTTCGGAACGGTTTTCACGGGCGAAATACAGCTTTGATCCCGCCGAATCTGAATCCGAAGTCGGATATCGAAAAAAGTGACGGAAAGTAGGTCAAATTGGGAGGGGAATTGCGAGGGAAGCGTTTAACATCAGAAATTAATTTTGCCGTGTTCGCGAGAAGGCTCTACGAAGACGTCAAGGGGTTCGATAAGGCGGGGCTTGCACCTGACTGGAACGGGTTGCGTGCAGGTACACGCACTTACGTCTTGAAGGGTATACAGGTATACCTTGTGAGCGAAGCGAGAGCCATGTCAACAGAATAAATTCGGATTTTTTCCTACAAATATACAGCAATACCTTGCGAGCGAAGCGAGCAACATCCCCAAATAAACTTTTTGTGGTTCCACGTAGTTTCATAAGATTTAATTTGTTTGTAAGAATTTCCAACAGAAAAAAACGTCTGCCAAGTTGGGTGGGCAGTATAACTTCCTCAAGCGAGCGAAGCGAGCAGCATCCCTTACAGAAGTTAAACCTACCCTTAGGGATCTATCGTTTGCGAGCGAAGCGAGCAACATTCCCTACATCCCACACTTTGCGAGCGAAGCGAGCAATATTCCCTACATGCCACACTTTGCGAGCGAAGCGAGCAATTGAATGGGGGGTCCGGGGGGCTCGCCCCCCGGCTGGACGTGGAGGCGAGCGTAGCGAGCCGGAGCGGCTATTATTAATAAGAATGAAACTCCGTCTGTCTGTCTGTCGTGTCTATGCACGGCCAAACGGCTGAGTGGGGGGAGTATACGAGTGGGGGGATCTTCTTGGGATTTTCCGAAAGGTGGAACGAGCGAATTTAAAATTTTCTAATCCCACCCGAACCATGGGCCGTAGGGCGAGAGGGGGGTCGAAGTAAGAATTAATGTGCGCTTTTTCCACTTCCCCGCTTCCCCTACCCCTCTAAACGGCCGTTGACAATTCCGGAAAAATACGGGTTTCGTAGGTTTTCCTACGAGGAAGACGACGGCGCGATCGGATCGCGAAAAAAGTATCGGGAAATGCGTTAAAAAAATGCGAGAGTACGGACCCGTTTTCTCGAAAAGTCCGCCGAAAAACTTGGTTTTTTCCGATTAAAATATACCCCATAAAGGTACGTTTTTCGGAACGGTTTTCACGGGCGAAATACAGCTTTGATCCCGCCGAATCTGAATCCGAAGTCGGATATCGAAAAAAGTGACGGAAAGTAGGTCAAATTGGGAGGGGAATTGCGAGGGAAGCGTTTAACATCAGAAATTAATTTTGCCGTGTTCGCGAGAAGGCTCTACGAAGACGTCAAGGGGTTTGTCAGGTATTTCACAATGTTACCTGCAGGCCTATTTCAAAAGAATAAATACGGGTTTTTTCCTACCTATATACAGGTATACCTTGCGAGCGAAGCGAGCAACCACCCCGAATAATCTTTTTGTGGTTCCACGTAGTTTTATAAGATTTAATTTGTTTGTAAGAATTTCCAACAGAAAAAAACGTCTGCCAAGTTGGGTGGGCAGTATAACTCCCTCAAGCGAGCGAAGCGAGCAGCATCCCCTACAGAAGTTAAACCTACCCTTAGAGATCTACCGTTTGCGAGCGAAGCGGGCAACATCCCCTACACACGTTAAACCTACCCTTAGGGATCTACCGTTTGCGAGCAAAGCGAGCAACATGCCCTACATGCCACACTTTGCGAGCGAAGCGAGAGCCATGTCAACAAAATAAATTCGGATTTTTTCCTACAAATATACAGCAATACCTTGCGAGCGAAGCGAGCAACATCCCCGAATAAACTTTTTGTGGTTCGTAGGCCTTTTGTGGTACGTAGTTTCATAAGATTTAATTTGTTTGTATGAATTTCCAACAGAAAAAAAGTCTGCCAAGTTGGGTGGGCAGTATAACTTCCTCAAGCGAGCGAAGCGAGCAGCATCCCTTACAGAAGTTAAACCTACCCTTAGGGATCTATCGTTTGCGAGCGAAGCGAGCAACATTCCCTACATGCCACACTTTGCGAGCGAAGTCCGCCGAAAAACTTGGTTTTTTCCCATTAAAATATACCCCATAGAGGTTCGTTATTCGGAACGGTTTTCGCGGGCGAAATACAGCTTTGATCTCGCCGAATCTGAATCCGAAGTCGGATATCGAAAAAAGTGACGGAAAGTAGGTCAAATTGCGAGCGGAATTGCGAGGGAAGCGTTTAACATCAGAAATTAATCGACCACGGGCCGCCGTTACACAACGTTGCTTACCTGAAGGGACCCTCACAGGGGGGTTCCCATTTGCACTTCTACGCAATACCTTGCGAGCGAAGCGAGAGCCATTTCAAATAATAAAGACGGACTTTGTCCTACACATATACAGGTATACCTTGCGAGCGAAGCGAGCAACATCCCCGAATAAACTTTTCGTGGTTCCACTTAGTTTTATAAGATTTAATTTGTTTGTAAGAATTTCCAACAGAAAAAAACGTCTGCCAAGTTGGGTGGGCAGTATAACTTCCTCAAGCGAGCGAAGCGAGCAGCATCCCTTACAGAAGTTAAACCTACCCTTAGGGATCTATCGTTTGCGAGCAAAGCGAGCAACATTCCCTACATGCCACACTTTGCGAGCAAAGCGAGCAATATTCCCTACATGCCACACTTTGCGAGCGAAGCGAGCAATTGAATGGGGGGTCCGGGGGGCTTGCCCCCCGGCTGGACGTGGAGGCGAGCGTAGCGAGCCGGAGCGGCTAGTTATTAATAAGAATGAAACTCCGTTTGTCTGTCGTGTCTATGCACGGCCAAACGGCTGAGTGGGCCGGTTCTACGAGTGGTGGGATCTTTTTGGGATTTTCCGATAGGGTGTATAAGCGAATTTAAAATTTTCTAATCCCACCCGAACCATGGGCCGTAGGGCGGGAGGGGGGTCGAAGTAATAATTAATGTGCGCTTTTTCCACTTCCCCGCTTCCCCTACCCCTCTAAACGGCCGTTGACAATTCCGGAAAAATACGGGTTTCGTAGGTTTTCCTACGAGGAAGACGACGGCGCGATCGGATCGCGAAAAAAATATCGGGAAATGCGTCAAAAAAATGCGAGAGTACGGACCCGTTTTCTCGAAAAGTCCGCCGAAAAACTTGGTTTTTTCCGATTAAAATATACCCCATAAAGGTACGTTTTTCGGAACGGTTTTCGCGGGCGAAATACAGCTTTGGGTCCGCCGAATCTGAATCCGAAATCGGATATCGAAAAAAGTGACGAGAACTCGGTCAAATTGCGAGCAGAAGCGAGCAAAGCGATTAAAATGATTCTGCCGTGGACGAGAGAAGGCTCAAGAATTGACGTGAAGGGTTCGATGTCACAACATTGCGAGGCGAGCAGGTATGCCTACATAGGTTTCTACCTTGCGAGCGAAGCGAGAGCCATTTCAAATAATAAATACGGACTTTGTCCTACACATATACAGGTATACTTTGCGAGCAAAGCGAGCAACATCCCCGAATAAACTTTTCGTGGTTCCACGTAGTTTTATAAGATTTAATTTGTTTGTAATAATTCCCAACTGAAAAAAACGTCTGCCAAGTTGGGTGGGCAGTATAACTTCCTCAATCGAGCGAAGCGAGCAGCATCCCCTACAGAAGTTAAACCTACCCTTAGAGATCTACCGTTTGCGAGCGAAGCGAGCAGCATCCCCTACAGAAGTTAAACCTACCCTTAGAGATCTACCGTTTGCGAGCGAACCGAGCAACATCCCCTAAATGCCATACTTTGCGAGCGAAGGGAGCAACATTTTCTACATGCCAGACTTTGCGAGCGAAGCGAGCAACATATCCTACATGCCAGACTTTGCGAGCGAAGCGAGCAATATTCCCTACATGCCACACGTTGCGAGCGAAGCGAGCAACTTAATGGGTGGTCCGGGGGGCCCCCCGGCTGGACGTGGAGGCGAGCGTAGCGAGCCGGAGCGGCTAGTACTTTATAAATGAAATAACTCGGATGTATATAAAATATGGTATAACCCTGAATCACTAAATTGATCGGTTGCGTTCTTTAGAATTACAGTTCATTGTTTCCCTGACATACAGCTAAAGTCGAATGTAACTACGAAAACACGTATTTTCTTTATTTACTATTCTACCTATTTGGACAGTTTTAATGATCAAGAGGCTCCCCCGTTCGAACCCCAAAATTTCACCCCAAAATCCGAACCGAATAATCCCTACGCCGTGGGATAAATTGCGCTTTCTGGCAACACTGTATTCCACCTTTCCAACTTTCTTTGCTATTCAACCTGTGAAGCGAAAATAAATAAAAAAGATGCTTAACGTGTTCTACGCTCATCAGTCTTTAGCCCTAAGGCTCTTGAGTGTTTGTGTGTATGTTTAAGTAGTTTCATTTAATAGATTAAGTAGTTTTTTTTTTCGTTTTATTACACTGTTCATTCCTAACTATATATCATAATTCACGTTGCTTACACATTCTCAGCCTCACATTTTAAATTTTCCTATATCATGATTATGACCATGCGTTTATTAGGCACGTGATGATGCTGCCCACCCCGCATCGTACCTACTTCAAGAGAGAAATTTCGAGAACAGGTTTTCACCTCTTCAGCCTCTGAATTGACGTAGATGGGGGCTGATTTGATTTGAGGCGATAGCTTTTAGCCTCTTTTATCTGAAGTAGTAAGTGAAAGTGGATTCACCTGTAGGGCGGTTCCTATTGTTACAGGACTTCTCGCATAACTGAGGGGACGGAATTTCTTTTATAACGACATTTTCTTCTATCCATCTGCCGTTTTCATGTTCAGATCGTGTTTTGCACTGGGAACTTGGTAATATTTGGAATTTTGGTACAAACTTCAAGGGTCGATTCTAGAGATTTTCCACGCTTTGTTTTCTATTTCTTTAATTTTTAGGATTTTTTCGTGTTTTCTACCTTATGACATCAAAATGTCTATATTTCCCCTTAGAACCACTGTAAACTCAATAATGAAGGACATAATTGAATAGAGGTAAATTTCATATCTACCTGGAGTCAAATTAATATTATTCAATATTACGTGAAAAAGGAGGCTAGAATGCAAACTTAGATAATTTACCAGAATTTTTTTTCCTCCGGATCTGTCTTCCTGGTTTCAATGCAGATTATTTTGGGAAGGCACACCAAGAAAAAACTTTCTCAAAACAGCTTTCCAACGGAATAGTAAATTTCACTTTTACACTGCTACATTGCTGATAAGGGAAGAAAATTATGCTTTAATGTTGATTTTATTTTTATTTATTTATTTTTGAAACACTTGAAACCACTTGATGAACTCCTAAACTCCGTTATAACCGAGTTTTACACTTTGACTAATTAGTTACACGTTTTTCAACATTGAAGGATAATTTTTTTCCTTAATTATATGAGTAAAAGTAAAATTGAGTATGCCATTGGAACACTGAGATTCTGAGAAGGTTTTTCGGGGTAGTGCCTGTCGAAAATAGTCTGTATAAAAAGCAGAACGATGAAAAATGGAGACAATTTAATTCTCGTACATTTTTAATGTTTGCTTTATTAGCCTTCTTTTTTGCGTGAAAAGTCGGCTACAAAAATATTGGTTTGGCACCAGGTAGATAGAAAACATGATGCACTTTAGTCTTTCCCATGATGTCCTTACTTATTTTTGAATTTACTGTGATTCTGAGGCGAGTTTTGTCCGTTTATTGTCGTAAGATATAGAGCGCGAAGAAATCTCATAAACTGGATAACTCGATAACAATGAGTTAAAAGAAAATCTCTATACATCGGTGGGTCGGGATCATCAGCAGTGCTCCGAAAAAAAAAAAAAAAAAAAAAAAAAGTTCTAAGTAGTCACTTGTGATTTTAATATATCACGAAACTGAATATTCACCTGGGAAATTGTTGTTTATGCCACCCCCCCCCCCCCTCCTCCTTATTTCCCTTATAATATGAAGGTATTTTCTAATAGGTAAACGAAATTTAATTTTTTTCTTTCGACAACAATATTTCTCTGGTCATGTAATTTGGTGGGCAAGTAAACTCTGTAGACAGAGTGCATATAAAGATATAAGATGTAGAAGGAGTGCAAATAATATGTTAGATGGCTTTACCTCGAAGTGTTGTACCTACTCATAGTTCTGTCTTTCGGTTATCAGGTGCTGGTTTATCTTTAAACTCTGCTACCATGTACCTACTTACCTATCGTCATCATAGTCATATTGTTTCATGTAGAACTCTATCGTACCTCCCCGGCCTAACATCAAAACTGCTGAAGGTCTCTATTCTCAGGATTGAAAACCCGGAAGCCGAAGTTTTCCACTTCGACTGCCACATCAAACGGTGTTTGATGGCTATGGAATACTTCTTAAAGGTACCGACTTTGTCTATCTAAATATTTTTTAATATGAAATTTACATTATGGAGTCTACAAATGTTCAAGGTACAAATAATCGCATAGTCTCCCTTTTTGCATTCAATTATTAAGACGTTTTCTAAAATTATACGGATCAGATTTGAGACAATCCCTTACCTAAGCATTCCATATCATCAGAGCCTATAGAAGTCTCTGCACGTGCGTAAACCTGAAATATCTAAAGTCATAGCACCCTTAATTTATTATTGACACTATTCTTATCAAGTTTCCAGGGTATAACGGGTATCACTGACGGTCTACTATGGTTTGTATTACCATGGAATTAAAATAACTTCTGCTCACGTGCACCTAAACACGAAGTTCCTGAAACGCACAAAACCTTTACGAATTATTGTATTTCAAATCTATGACATTTTCAGTAATCATTCAGGCAAGTTTAGTGATGATTCAGTTTTAAATCCATTTCAGTGGGAGTCACTTTGCATGTGCATTTCATGATATTCTCTCAGTGCGTACTCTAAGCCTCATAGTTTTTAATGTTTGTGCTGATTGGCTTTTAATAGTCTTCAGTGAATCGAATTATATTTCCTATTAATCTTAGCTCTTGGCACGTATAATTGTGAAATCTTCCAAAATTGCTGACCATTTCTGCTCACACCCGGAAGTTAATTGCACCATACCTATTCTTATCAACTATATATACTGCTCATGCTCACAAGGATATCTATTTATTTCTCACCGTAGTCATTTCTTCAAAATCTCTAAATTTATAGAACATTCGCTCTCCCGTATTTTCATTAATGCAATCCAATGATAAATAGTAGTGGTGCAAATTTTGAGAAAATGGTGTGCTACATTTTATTGTTTTACATGTTCTTACTGATTAATTATTTTTTAGTGAAGAAAGAAAAACTTTTTTTCCTTTGAACTCGCTACAAATACGAAACACTTATATTTACAGGCTGGGTTTGACTTCGCCGGATTCCACGTAGTACTAGATCTCCAAAACTTCAGACTAAACCACCTAGCGCGCTGCAATGTCTCAACCCTGCGAGCTATGTCTTTGGCTATGGTTAGTAAGTCCATGAGGTTTAGAGAAAAAAAACCTTGATTTTCGTTATTATTACTCGGTAGTAAGTATGTCAATGATATTATCTATTATTTCACATAATTGTAACTACTGATAAAGACATAATACTGTACGTTATTGATCATTAAGATTGTAGGTATGCTATAGAATACATTATTCTAGGGTTAGGCTTTAAATAGTCCCCTAGAAATTTCATTGTTCTCAAATCATTACTTCATTCT
The DNA here is from genome assembly GCA_030762985.1 of Adelphocoris suturalis. NCBI lineage: Eukaryota > Metazoa > Arthropoda > Insecta > Hemiptera > Miridae > Adelphocoris > Adelphocoris suturalis. Next base: position 105,009,318 of record CM061043.1, read on the forward strand.
GCGAATGCGCAAACGTAAATCGCTTCAAACATCAAATTTTTGTTTCCTGATTGACCGATTTAGACGTTTCCCGCTACATCTCAATTTACTATTTTCTGCTATGGAATTTTTCTAAATCATTTATAATTTTTCGATGATCTATACATTCATGCTACGGATACGAGGAAGCTATGTGAGACAATCAACTTGGTAAAGGTTTTTTTGTATTGTATTCATTTTAGTGGGGAACAATAATGTATTGCGATTATTTAAATCCGAAATAGTACAGGAGGGAGCTCCAATCAATTGTGATGCAACTAGCAAAACGGTATTCAATAACGACATGATCGTTTTGGTGCCCGTAGAATTTCGTTGATTTAGTAGAAATGATCAGTCGGTAGTAAATAGGTGTTGATAAAACATTTGAGTAAGTGAGTCGGATTACGCATTGTTGACAGGTACGTGTTTATGAGTTGGGACAGTAACACAGCGGACAATAGGGAAGGAAAAACAAAGGAAGGAAGTGAAAAACAGTTAAACGAAACATCAACAGGAAGAACAAAAGAGGGAAATTAATTGAAATAAAGGCCACTGTTTCCGGATTATACCAATATTATTCTGAGTGTCAATATTGAGAAGATTGTTCTTTTGGTTTATTATTTCCAGTCTTTGTAAATCGTATAGGGAAAAAAATCTTCTCTCAAACTTTGTCAATTTATGTTTCAAGGTGTGTAGATTCCAAAACTGCAATGTCCGTACGCCGTCCGGGCCATAATTCGATGAAAAATATCCATTCTTTCGCACATGGTCGACTAGTTGTTGGTCCTTAAGTCTAACCTGCCCAATCGCTTCACACGCATCAATGCTATGAGCCAAAAATGGGCCAAAACTGAGGTTTCATGCATAGGATTTGGAGTAGATACTATATTACTAGCTTCACTTACTTTACTACGTTGTAAAAGGGGTTAGCAAGTGCTATGGCATTTGCTTATTATGTACAGAGTCTTTAAATATTATTTAGATACATTTCAATGTTCGTGCGTGTGCGTTAACGTAGTGTGTAACCAAAACATTGAAAAATCATATGAGTGCACTTGGCGTCAGCATGCTAAACATCACATCTGGTTTAATTTACAAGTATAAAACAAACATGCAGGCATCCCACAGTCCTTACTGTATCTTCATAGTCTTAATAATTTTCACTACAGATTATTGTAGTAAATTAATCTTAACTATAGGTGATTAAAGCTCTTCACATCATTGATTTGCAGAAAGCCTATCCAGTGAGCTTCGCCGCTATCAACATACTGAATGCGCCGAGCATCGTAGAAAAGGCCATGGCATTGTTCAAACCCTTCATTGCTGCGAAGCTGTACAACAGGGTAAGCTGCGAGTCCCACCTCATATGAATGACAAACTTACCAATTTAATAGTGAAAACTATTGATTTAAACGATACCAAACTCGATTTTTGATGATTTGACAATGACTAACGTAAGTGGCGACAACGTCGACTTTCGAAGCTTACAGATTGGTTTCAGTCGATTCTGTAGAGCGAAAACTGTGTATGTGGTACCAAACTCGATTTTCGGTTCATTCAACTACAATCGACGTCGCCAACGACAATTTCCGGTCATTGAATCGTCACAAATAACTATGCAGCTCATTCCGAATGTCTAAATAGGCCACCTACCAACTTTTAAGTAATTAGTTTAAAATCGATCGCGGACTGTAGCGCGGGACACACGCACGCACACTGACAAAAATCCTAGTCGAGTCAAAGTAGAGACTGTTCCATCGTCAATAATACTAATTGGTCCGCTCACCAGGTTCCTCACGATGTTTGAAAATCTGATACTCGACTTTGCTTCTTATTTAAGATTCTATTTGACGGAAATTTCCACTTAGGTATTGTTGGGATTCGGCCCCATAAGAAGAAAGTAATTTTACTTTGTTGTCATTTATAATTTCTTTGACATTTCAGTTATCACTGTAACCATCATCAGAGGCTTAAAAGCTATGCGCTCAATGAGGGCAGCGTCAGAAAAAAGTGCCAGTCATGCAGCATGATCGGATGAGCGAACTTTCGTAAATAATCGTATTATATTATGTGATCAAACATTTTTTTTAGAATACATTGTTTTGAAAATTGTTGAACTTTTTCGAAATTCGAGCTATTTGAGTGCCTTATAACATAGTTAACAAAGCATAAAAAAGTTAACTACTAATTTTATGGCAGCAAAACCCTTTAAAAATAATTTTCTGCGATTCAAAGAAGATTCGGAAATTCTAGCTCTTTTTGGGAGTTTTTAATAGATTAAAAAAAAAAAATATATATATATATATATATATATACATATATATATATATACACCTATATATTTTTTTTAAATATATATATATATATATATATATATATATATATATATATATATATATATATATATATATATATATATATATATATATATATATATATATATATATATATTAGTGAAAATTGAGTACCATCTCCTGCGTAATTTTGTGCGTACATTTTATAATGTTCAATTTCGTTCTTGATCAACTTTTTTTGGCTGAAATTCTGCTAACAAATATAAATTTGAAAATTTTTATCCGTTTTTAGCCATTTTTATTGATTTTTTTTAGTACATTACGTGCTCAAAAAATGATGGCCTCCGATTTCCTTTCATATGGAAAGCTTGATTTTTTTGGCGCAAGAACGGAATTTTTATCTCAACCCTAAGGAGCGATATCGTTAAGGAACGACACATACATACATAATATATATAAGCGTTAAACTCCAGAATTCATTTCAGTATGTCCCAAAACGGATTTAAATAAAGACATTTTTCGAAAATTTTGATTTTAAAATTTTAGGAGCCATTGCAATCACTTTATTTCCTACGAAAATTCGCTAAAAACCAAACAATAAGAAGTGGGGCATAAAGTCTTACGGAATCCGTGAGAAGTCGCTCTCAACACGATGCAGGTTGAATAAAATAAATAAAAAAATAAAATAAATTAGATAAATAAAATAAAGAAATATATAGGTATTATATGTAAACAATAAATAAATTAGGTTTGGCTTAGTTTTGTACTAATTGTGTATGACAAGTTGCAACGTATGTAATGTATTGCAAGTGTGCAGAGCTGCACTCTTTCTAAGTGTCATTGTTCGCACATAGTTCTTATTTAATTATTTTTATTACTTTTTATTATCGTTATTTATTATTATTATTTTTTTTTAATTTATTTTTTTAAGACATCTTGTTGGGTGAGGCCTCTCACATATTTCAACACGAAACTTTTGTAGTTATTTCCGTCGATTCTATGTAGGGAAAACTGTTGAAAACGATGCCGAACTCGATTTTTGGTTGAGTTGACGATCGACGATCTTTTGGCAAGTCGTCACCTCTATAACGATAGCCATAACGAGATAAAGCTAATTCCGGATGTTTAAAGAGTCAACCAACCGAATTTCAAGTTATATATTTTCTTGGTCGATTACAAAGGTCCATTGTAGAAAATTGAATAATGAACCAAAAGAGAATTATCTTCGTTCTTCAATGATATAAGATCAAAGAGAGATGAGAGAGACTAAAGTATAATTACTGTGCTCGACATTGACTGTTTAATTACCTGATCATATGTGTGAACATTGAACGACCATGTTCAATGTTCAACAAGTTTAGCCGTTGAGCTTCAAGTAGACAAGTGGAGAGAAAGAGAGAGAGAGAGAGAGAGAGAGAGAGAGAGAGAGAGAGAGAGAGAGAGAGTGAGGGGGGGGGGTCCCAGAGAGATATAGCCCCCATGCGAGGTAGAATGCGCCAAATTTAGATCCCAAAGTTCACCTAACTACCTAATATGTATTGCAATCCAGGTTACTAAGTAAATTGAAAATGGTTGACCATTATGAGGAAAGTTTTTAATGAACCACGGAAGGATTCCTTTATGCCAGCTAATTATTACATGGTCAATTCTACCCACCTCGAGATAACTGAACATTTTTCACCGTTATTGCTTCCAAGCCTACCGACTCAACGCTTACGGCATAAAACAAGCGGCATGCCAGTCATGCTTTTCTACTACGTACATAAGGATAATATTGCCACCAATAGACTTATACAATAGATAAATTACTTATTAATGCGAAAAATATTCCAATTTTATGTAAGCATTCTAGGTTAGTGAGAGTGTTGATTCAAAGGGATTGCAATGACCTATAATTATCTCTTCTATCATTGTCTTCACTCTTTCTTCTTTTCATTTATCGTGTTCATGTTTTGTCGAGGCTACAATAACTTCTACAACGTGATTTGATTGAGTTTTGCCTTATTGATAATGAAATAAAATACTTACACGTCACCGAAACACATCAATAATAATAAAGGAATATGTAGGTCGCAAAATTAAAAAAGGGGGTATTTTATTCATATCATTTAAAAGATTTTATTGCAATTTATATACAAATTCTCTTAGGTTTGCTGTTGGCCGTGAACTGGAACACAAACTAACTAATATACACAAAAACAACTAAATGATTATAAGGTTTGTTATTTCAGTGCTATCTAATAGCAATTTTCACAGATCACTGTGTATGTTATATTTTCCAGTAACATATTCATATAACTGCAATATGCAGTTATACAGGGTGCCCTAAAAGTAACCCTTTCTCCCTTTTTTCCACAATTTTTTGGATATTGAAGTGAGACTTGGATATTGTTTTTGGGGTGCTTGTTACTAAGGTTCAGGAAAGAAAAAATATTCAGATAAAAAATTGAAAATTTTTGGACTACCCAAGGGAGGTATTGGGAAGGTACACACATGGAAACTGTTTTCCACTTTTTGCCAATTGATATCGTAGTTTAAAGGTCTTATATACGAATAATTTTCACGATTCGGTACACGATTCAACTTTTCTCCTCTCTCTTTTAGCTCAATTGTATAGAATTACAAAAGAGTGGGTGATAATATTCTTAATAATAATAAGTTGAAAATTTTTCGATTGAGCTTTACTACCCCTATATGGTTGAGGTATTCGTGTTATATTTTCTTACTCTTGTTTGGTTTTCTCTAGTCCTGGCAATTTTAGAGATCTCCTGTTTTTAGTGAACTTGTTTATTTTAGTGTACTAATTGGACTTTTGTTTACTAGTGTACCTACTCATTTTTATTTTTGTACATGATTATGATCTTGTTTCCAGATCACTCTGCTCAAGGACGTTCAAGAATTGCAGGCGTTGATTGGCCCTGAAATTCCTCTCCCTTCCACTTACGGTGGACCAGGCATCTCACAGAAAGAAAACAGTGGTAATGATTATATTTTCCGTAAACTGCAGATTCGCCAAACCTTTAACACTTCGAACAGGTACCATGGATGATAATCATTGAAAAAGACACCACTTTATGAAATAGAAAACAACATTTTTTGTACCAAATAATTTGTAAAATAGGAAACTTGGGAGGGAAAAAAACTCTACAATCATAGCCCTTGTTCGCAGATCGATTGTCTATAATTATTAAACGTAATCTATGGCACATGAAGTTGTTCAAAAAGAGATGAAATTTCCAATTTGAATGAATTTTCTATATAACGGATTTATTATACATATCTACTTATTAATAAATAAACCCACTTTATATGATTGCAGACATGATGAAAAAAGAGTTCCTGGAGATACGGGACTACATTTTGCAATGCGACAAATGCGGCACCAACGAGTCAAAACGTCTGAACAAAACCAACAGCTGCTCCTCTTTCGAACCTGTGATGAACGGATCGTTCAGAAAACTGTGCATCGATTAGAAATCATCGATATATGATTTCATTTCGAATCAGAAAAGGCGTGATCGATGTTCCGATCGATTAAATTTAGTCGCCGGACGAAAACGGGTCAAACTGTCAATTCGTGCAGATGATGATGTATGTACATAATATGCTCGTTCCTTTTCCGACAGCATTTAATTAGGCTGTCGTATAAAGTCGTTTTACTGAGTGACGTTGTAAATTGTGTGTAGTATTCAAAGTTATTTTTTTCTATGTTTGATGTATTTCGATGTTGTTTGAGTTGACAGGTCGGGAATTTGTTAACGCAAATTAGTACGAATTTATGGTAATTGACGGATCCTATTCTAGATGTGTTTAGTTCTTACCTATTATATTAGCATCACATTGAGATAGGTATTATTCTCGTTTATTATTGATGATTGTAAGTTTGGATTTTTATGGAGTATCTATTTTATGTTAATTTACTACTGTTATCTTTCTGATTTATGCACTTCGTTTCCAACCAGTGGTAATCAAATAATGTTTTTAATAAAAAAGTAGACATTGATATATTTTATTTTATATTATACATACCTGTTGTGAATTTAACTTGCAAGAGAATTTAGGTTGAATGTTCAAGCTGACTTGCATAGCCTCAATTTATCCTATATTAGATTTGTACAAATTGGAGACCGAGGGAAGTTAGTTGAAGGACTTAGGGACAGCCCGGCGATACAATATCACCATGATCGAAAATGGGAAAGTACCTAGTTCGTGGGAGGTACCACTGTTCACTCTCTGTACAAAGCATGAGGGAGATAGTGTACCGAATATCACTGTACGCTCTGTTGGTATGGAGTCACAGACTTCGGTGACATGATATTGGAATATCACCTGGACTTGGAATATCATCAAATATTCTAAGTGAGGATAATCATGATTGTTAAGAGAGAGGTAAGTAGGTGAAAACATACCAAGAGACGCTTTGAATAGAATGGATACGGGTCTCGTGTCTTACCTCTCTTTTATACCCGTATCCCCGCTCCTACGCACACGGCGACCGCCAGGTGGTCAAAGTGGAAGAAAGTGGATTTTGGTTATGAGGGATTTTTAATCACCTTTCAAAAGGGACAGATAAAGACGTTTGGTTTGAAATCAGTACTTCAAAATACATACATTTACGTCTTTAACGAAGAATACTCTTCCAAATCCCCAGAGCAGTCAGAGTAGCTTCCCATAACTGATGAACACCGAGATCCTTTAAACTGAAATCGAGGGTATATTTAAAAAAATCTAAAAACTTTGATTATGCAGCAATCAGAAATTCTCTTCGTCGGTGGTCTATGTCAGAATCCATTCAATCATCTCCTCTAAAGGTGTCGGGTGCTAGAATCTGTGATTGGTTATTATCTACGTTCTCTGACGGTGACCGGTTACGTTATTTTTTATGGTCATCAAGTTACAAATTACACTAATCAAATCAAATTGATTGACCCCGACCAGTTGCTCGTTTCTCTCGCGAGGTGTCGCTGTTTCGTATCAAAAAATTACTGATCAGATGATCAGCAATTTTGATGTGGCCTATATCTTGCGCAGGAAGTGGCGGGTCATATTAAAAAAACGCTGCAAATTATTTCACAAAGGTTTATTATTTTTTTCAATTGAGTATGATCGTAGTTTTAGTTGGCTTGCGTACGTCATAAGGCCCGTCCAGACTCCTCGGCGTGTCCCATTTCGAGTTGCCACAACCTATACTTCTATAATTATATACGCATGTTTATATTTCTCGATTTGAGCTCCTATCTATTCAAATAGTTATTGCCTTAATAATATCATTATCTAACCACGTACGAAAAGTCGAGAGGATATGTTATTAAATATGCGTAGGAAAAGCATTGGTATTAACACACAAATATGACCTAGAAAAAAACATATATTCATGCCTCGAAGGAACGCCGTACCCACCACAAGGTGCCGCGGCGCCTCCTCTCACTCCACCCCCCGCTCACCCCCCTCACCCCCCACCGTGACCCCCTGCCAAGCGTGCCAGGCGTGCGTGCGTGCGTAAGTCTAACAAAGCCTTGAAATGACACTTTTTCGCCCGTTTTTGGCCCATAGCATCTATGCGAGTAAAGCGATCGGGATGGTTAAACGTTAGGACCAACTAGACCCCAAATGGAGTCTATGTGCGAAAGGACGGGTTTTTTAAGTCAATTCTTAGGCCTTTTATGGCCCGGACGGCGAACGGCGGACGGCGAACGGCGGACGGCGGACGGCGGACGGACATTTCAAATTTGGATTCTACGCACCTTGAAACGTACAGTGACAAAGTTTGAGGGGGGGTTATAAAAATTTTTTGCTATACGATCACATAGGCTTATTATTGGAAATAATAAACCAATAGAATCGCGCAAATCGGTCAATCCGTTCAAAAGTTATGGAGGTACCCACATACAGGCAATTAACTTTATTATTATTATAAAGATGAGGTAAAACAATTACAAAATATAAAGTTGTTTAGCAAAAATGGCTTATACAATATTTTTGTTGAGTGCAAAAAAATAAATAAATTAAAAAAGTGAGATAATAAATATAAAATGAATAGGTACTGGTATAGAAAATAAACAGGCCAACAACGAGCTTCCAACGAAAATATCAGTCAGAATATGAATTGGTTCCTATAGTTTAAAAGCTGTCCACAAAACCAAGAGTGCTCATATTTTGCAACCACAAAATTTAAATAATACATACAAATTTTAATCATACTAGTGTTAACAACTTCCGTTGTAGCCCATTTATTATTAAAGAACTTATATAAATAGTTAGATGAAATGGATCAAGGAATGAATAGATAAATGGATTAACATTATTTAGCATAGCAGATTTCAAAATACAAAGGTATATTTAACTTCAGAGCAAGTGTAAATTGACCAATAACTCTTTAATATTGGTATTCGAGTCCACCAAAAATTTATGAAGTGCCTGTTTAAAAGGTAATTGGGAACGAGCGAATGTACTAAGCAGTCGTATTGAATTAGCAATCATCATGTACAATTATGGAGAAAGGTAAGAGAACTGATGACAATAATAGCTGATAGAGAGCCGTGGAATGGGAGATGGCGGGATGATTTATGTCACGGGAGGTTCTTGTAAATAGCTCAGATCGCTCAACCAACTGATAATAATTATTTTTTGGAATATTGGAGAAGAATTTTCTTGGCATATTGGTCTCTATGTTTGAGTAATCCAAGAGTCTTATATGTATCATGCACGGACTTGTGATACGGCACTTTGGCTAATATTCTGATCACTGCATTCACAGTTTTCTCTAGATTTAAAAAATTAGATTCAAAAGCACCTCCATACAGAGGAAGACAATAATTGAAGAGGCTGTGAACAAAAGCGAAGTATATCTGTACAAAGACTTTTTGCACAAAATCTTCCTCAGCCTAACAAAAATAAAAAAACTTCTGCTTAGTTGGGTGTTTTCCTTTCATGATTGTATAGATCATTGAACAGTTTCAAATGATCTTGAAAAATCCCATAGCGGAAAAGAGTAAATCAAGAATTAACATGAAACGTCATAATTGGTCAATTAAGAAATGAAAGAATGATACTTACTGTAGTTTACGTTTCTGCAAGCGCAGAATGAACTGATCAGTTGGAAACAATGAAATATCCACGGGACCACCTATAACCTAAACCGCGCATTCGCTGACAATTTCATCAAAATTGGATGAAAACTGTGGAAATTAAGGTCATTACCAATATTTCACATTGGTGCGTACGCAGTAGCTATTAATGATACAATCGTGTTGGAATTGATATGAGGTAATCAAGTCAACTTCTCCCAACTATCATCCAAACTTAAGCGCAATCGAACGACTAGAGTGTGAAGTAAATAGAGCATGATGGAATTTACGTTTGCGCATGCGCAGAATGAACTGATCAGTTCAGGTATTGATTTGGGAACAATGAAACTGATAGGGGACCATCTACAACCTAACCCGTGCATTCTTCGACAATTTCATCGAAATCGGATGAAAACAGTGGAAATGAGGGTAGTTAGAAGGATTTCACATAGGCACATACGCAGTAGCTACAAATGATACAATAATATTGAAATTGAAATGAGATGATCGAATCGTTATCTCCCAACTATCATCCAAATTTGAGCGAGATCGGAGGGCTAGGGCGTAAAAAAATTGAGCGAAATGGAATTTACGTTTGCGCATGCGCAGAGGTAAGTATTAATTATTATTATTATTATTATTATTTTTTTTTTTTTACGTAGGCAGGTGAGGAAATCTTTAAGATCCTAAGGTGGTAATCGGATCTCGTAAAATACCCAAGAGGGACCGCACTCCGGGTTATGTGAGATTCAAACACACTAAAACCTCACCTTCCTTTTCCCACGTTGGAACTCAGCCTGGAACTGTTTAACATATTACTTCAGGCCGAGTCGTTGTGAAATTTCTTCAGTCCTCTCTATCCATGTGCTCCCTCCTCCTCTGTCTCTCCCGTTCCAAGAGGATCTTTTTCTGGAGGATGTCTTCAACGGAGGCAGCTACAAAATTCCATTTTTGCTCTCGTTCAATCATTTTGGCTACTACCACCACCGGTGTCACGTCTTGAGGTGGTAATTCCAGAGCATCCTGCAGCCTTCTTCTTTCTGTAGCCCATCGCTTGCATACAAAGAAAGTGTGGAGCACATCATCCTCCATTTCCTGGCAGTATGGACATATTGGGGAGTCTACTTTTCCCATTTTATAGAGATATGCGTAAAACAGCCCATGACCAGAAAGGAACTGAGTCAGGAAAAAGTTTACTTCTCCATGTTTTCTATCTAGCCGTACCTTGATCTGAGGAATCAAGCGTGCTGTCCATCTCCCTCTCTGCTCTACAGTCCACATTTCCTGCCATCTTGCCATTGTATATTCTCTCTGTTCAGCGGCTAAATGAGCTCTTTCCCCTTCCTCTTTTCTATCAAAGATTCGTTTGCGTTCTGCAGCCAATAGGTGGATTGAGATGCGGCTTGTAAGTACAAGTGTGGCATTGATTTGGCAACAATGAAACTGACAGGGGACCGTTTACCCCCTAGTCAGAACGTTCCCTGAAAATTTCATCCAGATCGGATGAAAAGTGTGGACAATAAGCTTGAAACAAGGATTTCATATTGGCGCATGCGCATTACCTATTAATGATACAACCATGTTGAAATTGATATAAGCTGATCAAATTGTCATCCCCCAACAATCATCCAAAATTGAGCGAGATCGGTCGACTAGGGCGTGAGAAAATGATGCTTGGTATAATTTACGTTTGCGCATGCGCAGAGTGAGGTATTGAATCAAGAACAATGAAACTGATAGGAGACCGTCTACTCCCTAGCCCGCACATTCCCTGAAAATTGCATCCAAATCGGATGAAATCAGTGGAAAATAAGCTAGATACAATGATTTGCGGACTCACGACAGACACACACACACAAACACAGACACACACACACAGACAGACACGGAACCGATGTTGTTCAGAATGGTCTAACAAGTAAAATGCGAGTGGAAATCTTGATTTTGGAGACCACATTTTTTTCTCCCAAAAGTGAAAACAATGCTTCCGCTTCCTTTAGGTAGACTCCGAAGCACAAAGCCTTATGTATTTTTGAAATTAAAGCATTAATATGACAATTGCTGATCATGGCAAACACCCAGATAAAGAACCTTAATGAACCGTTTCAGTTCAGTAAATGAACAGGTATCATCCGATTTACAGGCGTCATGATGTTATTCAATCATAATCTCGGCAGGTTGACCTTGAAAATGAATTGGGAAGTCATGAAACAAGTCTTAATTATTACTTATTATCATATCCTTCGTCTTAAACCATGTCCGCATCATAGAAAAGTCCCTATTTACACACGGTTTACAAAACAAAAAATAAAATAAAACGCTGCGAATTATTACATAATGGTTTATTATTTCTGAATCAGATAGCCAGCTATAGTAACCAGCATGCTCTGGGGCTTTCGCCAGTCTCTTTTTTAGTATCCACCTCTGTTATCCTATCACTCCACCCCCCGCTCGCCCCCCTCACCACCCACCGTGACCCCCTGCCAAGCGTGCCAGGCGTGCGCGCGTGCGTAAGTCTAACACTCAAACCTCGAAAAAGACACTTTTTCGCCTGTTTTTGGCCCATAGCATCTATGCGAGTAAAGCGATTGGGATGGTTAAACGTTAGGACCAACTAGACCCCAAATGGAGTCTATGTGCGAAAGAACAGGTTTTTCAAGTAAATTCTTAGGCCTTTTATGGCCCGGACGGCGGACGGCGAACGGCAGACGGCGGACGGACATTTCAAATTTGGATTCTACGCACCTTGAAACGTAAAGTGACAAAGTTTGAGAGGGGGTTATAAAACTTTTTTGCTATACGATCACATAGGCTTATTATTGGAAACAATAAACCAAACTGTATGAAATATGTACGTTTTTCTGGGGATTTCCAAGTGCACTGAATCGATAAACTACTTTTTATAATTTATTGATTAACAGGACAATTAATTCCAGTTTTTTCGACCGTTACGTTAACGCCAAAATAATGATTTTCAAGTGATTTTCATGAACCAATGCGTTACTAGGGAAGTGTAACTCTCTTAGTTTTCATAGCATGAAAATCGTTCGCCAATTTCAGGAATGCTCTCATTTTGTCAAAAAATCTTATGATCCCTTAGCCTCTGTAGTGATGAACTATGGGAGAGTTTTTCTATTTCTTGTATTAGTATTTCTCGTTAATACGAAAACAAGCTGTTAGAGTGAGCACGATGAGTGCTAACCTTTTCGCATTGGTTTCTCGTAGCGTTTTCGTAAGCCCGAGAGAAAGAGAACTCTTATTAAAAAGGTGTTAACGTGAGTCTTTCCAAAATATAAAATGAAGTGAGAAACAATACCCACTTACCTTTACATCATGCAAAAAAGAGTCTGTTGTGAAGAACGCGAATCTTTTAAACGTGTAAAATGAACCTTGAAATGAAATCTTGAGAATGAAAAAGCGGAAATCTTCGATAAAACGTCGAAGGCAAAAGCACAATGCCGCTAATGACCCTTCTGGTTGAGGAGCGGAGAAAAAATACGAATGAAAGACAAATAATACAAAGGTTAAACCAACTACAAAAGACGGCACGTGGAAAAGCCAGGCGATTTTGTCGGGTGTGTGGGTGTCCATGCCGATTGCATGATACACTCAGGAGGAAAAAATTTGGCCCACTCTCTAAAATGGAAGATTTTATGAAGTTACGACTAATATTCTCTTGTTTTCGACTGGGTTACTGTCTGAACTCATTCAGAGGCATTGTTTGTTGTTTTCTAGCCAGGGATAAAATTGTTTTGAGCTCTCAACAATAGGGAATCGTAGCGAAACGTGATCATGCTTCACTTCCTCCTACTTTCACGTTAACTTCCAACCTGCGATTATGTTGTTCATCTCTTCCAATGCAACGGCAGTAGATTTAGGTGTTTGACAGTTCGGAGACGATGGTGGGATCGGCATTTGTCTGCCAGAAGACCCGCTCGCGTTCCAAGTTTAACCCGTCAGCACAGGATGTTGCGCCTTCAGTTTGCTTGAAATCACAGTGCTTGGAAACTTGAAGAGTGGAGGGATGTCATTTTCAGCGATGACTCTAGGTTCAGCCTGCGGGACCCAGATTGTCGTGAAAGGGAGTGGAGAAGGCCTGGAGAAAGGTTTGTACCGGCCACAATGACTGGAAGAGAGCTCACCGTCCAAGCATTCGAGCGGCATATCCCAGTGACCTTCCATCATTAATGAGAGCTACAGTTTGGGCGACCATTCCAGGAGGGAAAGACATTTTCGTTCTCTTAAAGCGATTATTTTGGGAGGAATGCACTCAATGTATAGGAAAACACTCTCCCCTCGGCCGAGAAATTCTGTGGAAGAGATGAAGAACATAATCGCAGTTTGGAAGTTAACGTGAAAGTGGGAGGTAAGGAAACACGATCTCGTCTCGTCACGATTCCCTATCTTTGAGAGATCAAGAAAATTTCATCCACCTGGCTGAAAAACAACAAACGAAGCCTCTAAATGAGTTCAGACAGTAACCCAGTCGAAAACAAGAGAATATTAGTCGCAACTTCATAAAATCTTCCATTTTGGAGAGTGGGCCAAATTTGTTGCACCTGAGTGTAGTTGCTAAGTTATTCTAGAGTGTTATCCTAGAGAAAGGTCAAGTTGTCGTCTCGTAATTACGATTCCGAAAAAGCTGAGCACGAGTAAAGCTGAATCTTCCCGTTCCGAAAAGCGTTTCCACGTAAAGAAAACCTCTTCTTTTTTCGGAAAGGCCATTTTCGTATATGAGAAAATGAATACGAGAAGCACAAAAACTTTCTAATAATGTGTAAAATAGATCATCATTAAATGATATTACTGTAGAACCGTAGGTCTACCTTCTGTTTTTATTTATTTTTTTTATTTTTTGGACGGGATGAGAGGGAACGTCAACTTTTTCAAGCTATCCATCTAGAACACATCGCACCCTTGCTTCAATAGTGTTACAACTCAAGATATGACGATTTTGAGTTATTGGTATCACTGGATTCAGAAAAAAAAGCTCTATCAATCTCAAAAAACCGTTCTAACTTGAGGGAATTCAGTGGCCGCCAGATAGCAGTTGAATCGGTGTAGACGATTCACTTGCTATCCCCACCACTCGTCTATTGAGTCACATCTTCAGTTGTGACATAGATCTCGATGAGATAACGCGTATCGATTTGCTCAGTTGGTGTGTTATTTTGAGTTGTAACGTTCTTGATGACTAAAGTTCCTAATTTTCGATGCGTTATTCCTAGATGTAACGCTATTGGTGATTGAAATCGCAGATTTTCAGCCAGGTAAGTCGAAATGTTTCACTATTGGTGATTGAAAAAGCCGCCTTTCATCCAGCCAAGTCGAAATGTTGCACTATTGACGATTTTTCAGAATGAATCTCAACACACGAGCAGCAAAAATATTAGGCCTCCTTGAACAGAAAACGCCTCTTGTTCGGGAACGAAATGTAGTGGATACAGCCAACTTTTCCCCACCACCCTCAGAGTCCTTACATTCAGATAAGATTCCTGTATTCTCCAACAACGATGACGTCCACTCTTCGAGCCCACTCGTCCACGAGGTCGAACGCCTTGTTCAGGAGCTGCATGATTTTCCTCAGTTTCCAGAAGAAAAAGTTCAGACACTGCCAACCACTACTTCTTCAAATGTAAACCCATCATTTGAAGACCTTATACAACAAGCAGAATTTTTTATAAACACCGATGGAGTTTTCGATCCAGAACTTGTGGAAGGTGAAGGTTACTCTACAGGTGGGACTTTTCGTGATACTGCTTATAAAAACTATGACCCTATTGAAGGACCTTCTTATTCAGTGGTAGTCGACAAAGAAACTCCAACCATCATTCGCCTCACTAAAATTCACAATCACTATGGAAACGATCCTTCAGCTTCAGATAGCAGTGACACCGAGCAGGTTAATGATAAAAACCCAAACGTCAGTGACGACAGTGACTGGCATGAATCCAACAATGGTGCTGAAAGTTCACACTCAAGACATTCTTCACCTCTGGAATTTCCCAGAATCCCTAATTCAGCTCCCTTGAAAATTGTAGTCATGAAGAAGATGAAATGAGCCAGAAGAAAGGAAAAAAACGGCCATGCAACCCAGACAACTGGGTTATGAAGACATCAAAAACCCTTCGAAATAGGGGTCTTGGATACGTCTCCTACAAATCCAAACGTTCAGTCAACGCCAGGAAAATCCGACCATCTTGTGGATCAAAATGCCGTTTAAAATGCTCGGAAAAAATCAAGGAATAAGTTCGTCAACAGCTATTTTCTGGATTTTGGAGTTTAGGCGATGTCCAGCGGCAGAGGGAGTTCATCGTATCATAAAGTGACGAAATAAAACCAAAATACAGATACTCCAGCACTCAAAACTTCCGTGCCATGAACAGAGCCTTCTATTTCGACGTGCATAACGTCCGCACGAGAGTTTGCAAACAATTTTTCATGGCCACTCTTGACATAAATGCTCGAACAATACAGACTGCATTCTCAAAAAAATCCTCTACAGGATTCGTTGCCGAAGATCGACGCGGGAAACACAATAATCATCCAACAGTTGACCCAGAAATCAAGGAAAGTGTCCGCCAATTCATAAATTCGATCCCTCGCATCGAATCACACTATTTGAGGGCTCAGACCTACAGAGAGTTTATCGAAGGTGGCAAGAGCCTTGCAGACCTATGCAGGGACTATAAAGCAAGACGGAAGCAAAAAAAGTTGCCCCCTGCAAATTCTGTCATGTTCAATAGAATATTTAATTCAGAATTTAATATTTCCTTTTTTAAACCGAAAAAAGATCAGTGTGATGTCTGTGAATCTTACAGTAATGCCAATGATGAAGAAAAGGAGAGCATGAGAGCTACATTCGAAAAACACAAGAAGGAGACAGAGCTGTCACGAGCAGAAAAAGAAAGGGACAAGGATAACCCATACGGAGCTATAGTCGCAGTCTACGATCTACAAGCTGTCATGCCATCACCAAGGGGGCGCGTCTCATCCTTTTATTATAAAAGCAAACTCAATTGCTATAACTTCACCATCAGTGATTTGCATGCAAGTAACGTAAATTGCTATTTTTGGAATGAGACAGAGGCAAAACGAGGAGCCAACGAAATCGGAAGCTGCGTCTACCTCTACCTCAAGGACCTCAAGGAACAATGCCCTGATGCTGAACTGGATGTTATATTCTATTCTGATAATT
This sequence comes from Adelphocoris suturalis, assembly GCA_030762985.1. Classification (NCBI taxonomy): domain Eukaryota; kingdom Metazoa; phylum Arthropoda; class Insecta; order Hemiptera; family Miridae; genus Adelphocoris; species Adelphocoris suturalis. The sequence goes on from CM061043.1 coordinate 105,025,895, forward strand.
GTTGTGGCCAACAAAAAAATAAATACTTGGTTAGTTTGTACATGCACGCAACTCAAGAATTGGATATCCGCAGCATCACACACAAATTCCTCATTAGTGGGCATTCCCAAAATGAAGGAGACAACGTGCACAGCGTTATCGAAAAACAAATTTCCAGACATGTACGTGTATCACCGATCTACGTTCCAGACCAATACGTGACCTTGATTCAATCGGCTAAGAAAACAGGCCTTCCCTACAAAGTGCACGTTCTTAACCACGAAACATTTTACGATCTTAAAGTCCTTGCTGAGAGTTTGGGAAGCAATTTCAATGTGAACACCGACAGATCAACGGTTACTTGGCTTGACATCAAAATTATTCGTGTAGAGAAATAGCACGCAAATTCCTTCTTCTTCAAGACATCCTACGAAAGTGAAGAATTCAAAGAGATTGACGTCAGAGGAAACAAGAGAAGTCGTCCCAGAACATCTATGCCGTCACAGATCCCAAGCCAGCTAGTACTAGCTTATTCGGAAAAAATTCCTTTAGCAGAAAATAAAAAAAGACATAAAAGATTTAATTAAGAGAAGGATTATCCCTCCGTATTACTATGATTCTTTTTACAAAAATATTTTGGATCTGTAAGTCAGCTGGAATGTTTTCACTCCTCAAGAGAATCATATTCAATGAGGTTTTTTATTAACTTACTTTCAAACTTAGTTCATTGTACATTCTACTTATTCCTAATTTGAAGTTCAGTTGGTTCTCATTTTTGTAAATTTCTTGTATTTGCTACCTCGAATTAAGGTTGTTTTTTCACTTTCGTTTGTTCAAATGTTCCTAAATAACTCATGTGAGATTAGTTAAGCCTGAGAAACGTCAAATAACGTTATTTTTCATTAAGACTTTGGAACGTGATAAAGAACTGTTGGTAACTAGTTCCTACTCATCCTTAAAGTTTGCTCATACCTACTTCTATTTGAATTTATCTGTGATTTTTGAGATCAGATTATAAATCTGGGATAGTCGTCTTGCCTCTACTAATCTTAAAAAAGGTATTTAACAAATTGTGATTTACTTATTAAATACAAGAAGGTATAATTTCTGTTATTAAACAAAAGTTTTTTTACGTTTGAAATTTTTCTTCTTTTTTACCAATTTTTCACATTTTTTTATTTATCGTGAAGCAAGAACGAATCTATAATAAGGTATCAACTCAAAATAAAACGCAGTACTCACTGCAGCTTGTGGTTGTTGTTGTCATCAAGAGAGTGACATGTCAAAATATTTCCATCAATACCGTAACAACTCAAAATATTGAAGCGTCCAATGCATGGGTTAATCATAAAGCTGGGATCGGTCAGTTGCGTTCAGAAGTCCCTCAAGGGGCTACATACCAAATCTCAGAATCGTGGGATCATTAGGGAAAAAACTGGATTCTAGAGCCACTCAGCTGATCTGGGATCGGTCAGTTGTGTTCAGAAGTCCCTCAAGGGGCTACATACCAAATCTCAGAATCGTGGGATCATTAGGGAAAAAACTGGATTCTAGAGCCACTCAGCTGATCTGGGATCGGTCAGTTGTGTTCAGAAGTCCCTCAAGGGCCCACATACCAAATCTCAGAATCGTGGGATCATTAGGTAAAAACGTCATTTCTGATGGTCATAATCATCGTTGTGGCCACTTGGGACAATTTTCGTGAGCAATTTTCGTGAGCAATTTTCGTGAGCAATTATTTTCCGTGACGTTTTTTTAGTTTATGTGCCAAAGCAAAGACATGAAAATGTCAAAAACCGTTATAACTTGGAAAATCAGCTAATTTTCACGATTACGTAATATCAAATAGGGAAGGATACCAAATAACGTCTGAAATTCGATTTTAACGGACTATCACACATTTTGTCATGACTTTCAAGCACAGAATAATGATATCAGCGGCGGAAACAGTTTTTGGCGTTTCCTGAAAAAAGAGGATTTTTGAGTTGTGACACTATTGAAGCAAGGGTGCGACATGTTTTATCGTTAAAAGTATAAAAAATAAAAATACACTTTTACGAATTTCTCTGAGCAAATCACAGCATAAGCTAATAAAACAAACGAAGTAGGTACATAAATATATTGTATGGTTCTAGCCAGTTAAACAAAAGACGTTTGGGTTCCATGAACTTTTGAGTTTCTATATAGACCAGGATGAAAATTAATGTTTCTCTCTCATTCAATATGAGCAAAGAGTTTGATGGCATAGATATCCCAGTTAGCCAGCATTCAAGGTACAGGAAACCCGATTGGAAGAAATACTATATTCATTTACCGACGGTGAACCTAAGAAACCAATATCATACCAAAATCTGTCTTGTAGGTGGGGTATTCTATACCAAGAATACCCTCACATTTGAAAATCTCTATTGAAACTGGCTCTAAGATATGGGACTCAAGAGCAAAACAATTAACTCTTCTTAGCATCCGTCTTAGCTGGCTGAACCAATTGTAACTCGTGTCACAATCGCTCTAGGACAAATGAAAGAAACGTTCCATGTAAGGTAATGTAAGGTAAGTGTGAAATAATTGTTTCAAACAACCCGCATTCGCGCATGTGCATATTCTTCTAATCATCCTATTGTATCTATAGAGCCTAATCCACATCTAATTTACATCGAAATCTGGCAATTTTAAATAGGTAGTTATGCACGAGACTAAGATAGATCACTTACTGAGAGACCGATAGTCGAACAGATAGAAATATGTGGTACTAAAATGTTTTTGACCCCGAAGAATTTTGTATTGGTTCAGTCAATGGTTATTATTACAAATATCATCTTATAGAGGTACCATTACTTCTCAGCTGACCTGGAGCTTTCTAAATTCCTCCTGCAGCCCTTGTAGGTAAACATAACAATGCTACGATTACCTGGGCATGAGGGAATAGAAGGTAACGAAGAAGTCGTCTTCCCAAAATGACGTCAGAATCTCTCCTATTTGGTCCTGGACCCCAGCTCGAAATGACCAACAGCTTCATAACTCAAGATTAAACGACTTTTTCAGCTACTTACGTGCCAATAGATACGCGATAGGTAATTCACAGCCGTCCTCAACTCTCTTATATAATCACAAACGAGCAACGGCTGATGTCACGTAAGTAGTTGTTCAAGTTGGCTGTCTCCAAATCTTGATCACCTTGAATGCGGATTAAGCTCGAACTAGCGAACGCGGAAAAACCAGTTTCATACGGGGTTCCATTGCTTCTTACGGCGTCGGAAGTAATTTTAGATTTGTTGACATTCGTCAAGATGATATAAATAATAAACAAATCTCTCATTTACTTACAGTTGTGCAAAAATTTAAGCCTGTTGGCTGTTAACCTTCCAACGAATCAACTTTTAGGGGTGCATCTTTGACGTAACGAATGGGGAATTTCCATTGTAATATTTAATTTGCTCAATAAAAAGATATAAACAACAGCTTTCCGGAAAGGTGTCATATGATTTGTATCTAATCAGTAAAACGGATCTCCAAATTCAAATGCCTCATGACGCCAAAGCTCCCGCCCGCCTGGGCGAACTCAGTTCACTTGCCGAACAACGTCACTCGTGATCTTCCTACTCCTTTATTGGCCGAACTAAGCGGTCTTATGAGCTAAAAAGTATGCTGAAAAATTGAATTAAGTTTATTAATATTCGCTAAAACATATAAAAACTGCAAAAAAGCTAAGAACTCAAAATGTTTTTTGAATAGCAGAAAATTATCTTGAACTGGTTTTCTTGTGATAAAATTTGTAGCTAACAATATTTCAAAGCTTTGTAACATAACAAAGTACAATAATATCAGAAAATTTGCTCATACGATCATGCTGCATTACTGGGAATTTTTTAAGAAGATGGTGATGAAAGCAACAGGAAAATATGATATAACCTATTATAGACTGCCCAAAAGTCATTCTTTTAGCAGACTTAACAGGAGGTGCTGAACCACAATAAAGAAATCAATTTCTGGGTGATCGAGAAGGAATAGCTATTGCTGGAGGACCACTCAAAAGGCGATGGTTATGGTAATTAGTAGCTGGGAGATAAGGGGAGGGTTACGGGAATTGAAATGGGGGTTAGCGAAGTTAATCTTGGCAAGTAGATGAGGGAAGTTAATCTGGTCAAGCACCAATCTGCAGGGAAGACCGACCGATCGCCGCACTAGTATGAGTTGAAGTTCGAGTACTTAATAGTGCAGTGGACTCTCAGTTTGTTCGGACAGACCATTCTGAACGGAATGAGATGAGAACATTTCTCCGAACGTGCTTCATTTATTCAGAACGATGAGAGAATTTCATTAAACCAATCATTCATAGAATAATATTGATTAAAAACACAAATAAATTTTAAAACGATGTGATTAATGATAAGAACAAAAAAATCGATAAACAACAAAAACGGGATAAACAATGAAAGATAAATCAAAGATAAATTCAAATATGGAGGGGCTTATGCTGAAATATTCAGTGCGCATCTGAAGAAAACCCTGAACAAGTGGAACGGGTTCGGGATTGTCTGTCCGAACAGCAAACCACACGTTCAGAACGCGTTCTGTGGCTGTCCGAACGGACAAATAGGGGCGTGGCCTAGGTAGAACGGTTCCGAACGGTTCAGAATGGTCTGTACGAACGAACCTTTAGCCGGCTACCTAGGGACCAGAGCCTGACCAGTTAGCGTTTTTGCCTGTTAATCCGATGAGCAGACATTTTTATAAGAAAAATTAACTACGAGCGTATTTAACACGTAGTTACGTGTATTCTGCCGTATTAAGAATAAATCCCGAATCTGCATTTTTCGCAATATTGAGTTAATGGTACACCCCCGTTTTGAGGGGTGGCTACTTTCGATTTGGCTAGTCTTGAAGACCGATCTCAACGGAAAATACCTCAAAAATGGCTTACGATTATTGCATTAACTTCGTTTTGGTTCGATTTACTAATGAAAATCCCGTAACTGGACCTTTTCTAGACCGAAAACCCGCATCTGGGCGTGAGATACAATTATTTTATTAGTATTCAGGTGCAAACGAATTGCCACACTCCAGATGAGAATTTATTTCTTAGTATTTTAGGACTCGTGGCATCTGATATGATTTCAGAATCAGTGGCAGATACGACTTTTCTTCCCAGTATTTTGATCATAAGATTGTACTGTCACTTGTCAGATCAGATACCTACGCCTTTCGGAGGTTGGCAACCACGATTTTTTCTCCTAGTATTCTGCATATACGAGGAAAAATGAAAAAAAAAAAAAAAAAACGCTGCAAATTATTTCACAAAGGTTTGTTATTTTTTTAATTGAGTTTGATGGTAGTTTTAGTTGGCTTGCGTACGTCATAAGGCCCGTCCAGACTCCTCGGAGTGTCCTATTTCACGTTGCCACAACCTATACTTCTATAATTATATATACGCATGTTTATATTTCTCGATTTGAGCTCCTATCTATTGAAATAGTTATTGCCTTAATAATATCATTATCTAAAGTACGTACGAAAAGTCGTGAGGATATGTTATTAAATATGCGTAGGAAAAGCATTGGTATTAACACACAAATATGACTTAGAAAAAAACATATATTCATGCCTCGAAGGAACGCTGTACCTAACTCATGGTTGGAACGGAAGCATTGTTTTCACTTTCAGAAGAAAACAAATTGTCGGTCTCAAAAATCAAAATTTCCACTCGCATTTTACGTTTTAGACCATTCTGAACAACTTTGGTTACGTGTCTGTCTGTGTGTCTGTCTCGTGCTCACAAATCCTTATAACAAGCTTATTTTCCACAGTTTTCATCCACTTTGGATGAAATTTTCAGGGGATATGCGGGTTAGGAGGTAGACGGTCCCCTATCAGTTTCATCGTCTCAATACCTCACTCTGCGCATGCGCAAACGTAAACTATACCAAGCATAATTTTTTCTCGTCCTAGTCTTCCGATCTCGCTCAAAGTTGGATGATAGTTGGGGGAAGACAATTTGATCAGGTTTTGTCAATTTCAACATGATTGTATCAATATTAGCTACTGCTCATGCGCCAAAACGAAATCCTTGTAACTAGCTTATTTTCCACAGTTTTCACCCGATCTGAATGAAATTTTGAGATAATGTACGGGCTAGAAGGTCTCCTATCAAGTTTCATTGTTGCCGAATCAATACTTCATTCTGCGCATGCGTATACGTAAATCCCATTATGCTCCATTTTTTTACACTTTAGTCGTTCGATTTCGCTTAAATTGGAATGATAGTTGGAAGAAGATGACTTGATTACCTCATATAAATTTCAACACGATTGTATCATTAATAGCTACTGCGCAGGCGCCCATATGAAATACTTGTAATGACCTTCATTTCCACAGTTTTCATCCGATTTTGATGAAAGTGCCAGCGAATGCGCGGTTTCGGTTGTAGATGGTCCCGTACCTATTTCATTGTTTTCAACTCATCAGTTCATTCTGCGCTTGCACAAACGTAAATTATATTGAGTATAATTTTTTTCGTTTCTTAATTGACCAATTATTGCATTTCACGCTACTTCTTTATTTACCCTTTTCCGCTATGGAATTTATCAAGATCATTTGAAACTTTCCTTTGATCTATACATTCATGACAGGTAAAGAGGAAGCTATGTGCTACAAGAACTTGGCAGATGTTTTTTTCCTTATCGGAAGGCCTTGCAGCGCCAAGATATACAAAACAGGAAGAGAGTAAATGTTGTTTACTCCTCCTCAACTCTACAGAAGGTCGTGGAGAGTGAAGATGTGAAGGCTATAAGGGGAAAAAGGAAAAAAAGGTCCAGTCATGCAGCATGATCGTATGAGCGAATTATCGTGAATTATTTTATTTTATAATGATAAATTGTTTTAAAATTTGAGCATTTTGAGCGCAAGGAAATCGTTAACTATTGTTTTTATGGCAAAAAAACGTATTCTAAATAAATAATCTCCCATTCATATGAAGGTTTTGGATTTTTAGCTTTTTTGCGGTTTTTTATTGATTTTTCTACAAATTTCAACGACTTTTAAGTAGATTTTTCATCATAAATTTCTACATAAAATTTTGAATGTTCTATTTTATACTTAATACTTTTTATTTGAACAATACTATACCAAAAAATATAAACTTAACGATTTCTAGCAGTTTATAGCCATGTTTAGTGATTATTTTTAGTTCATTTTTTTTTTTTTTAATTTGAACAATTTGATATGCTCAAAAAGTGTTGACAAACAAATTCATCCTTTCGGTCGGGAAGCTTGATTTTTTGGCGCATGAATGGAATTTTGCGCATGATATATTATACATATATATATGAAAAAGCGTTAACTCTAGGATTCGTTTCAGAATGTCTCAAAACGGATTTCTATCATGAAATTTGTCAAAAATTGTTATTTTAAAAATTTCCGAGCCATTGCATTAGTTTATTTTTTACAAAAATTCGCTAAAAGGGTGGCAGGTCTGGAAAAATGGACTTTATTTATGCTAATCATTATTCTCTTATTCTCCCTTATCCCCTATACATATATTTCGACAGTGAAACCTGCTGAGAGTATCCCATTATTTGTTCAACCAATTATGATCCTTGCCCAACTCTGATGTTTTCCTACTTCACGAACAGTTGTTCAAGTTTGATGTAGCGAGAGGATGGACCAGGCGAAATTGTTTCAACTACTTAGTTTTGTAAATATTGATAATGATAATACTTACTTGAAACTGAATTAAACTTCAATAGAAGGAAACAAATTAGATTGCGAGATGAAATTCAACTTCGGGAAAGTTAACTAGATTATAATAAACCAACTCCTGCACCTCTAGACCTATAACAAGCTACGTAGAGAACGATCAACAGTCACAAATTACAAGAACTAGAATACTAATGAGAATGCAATTAGCGAAGTTGGGAATCGACAAGCATTTTTATTGGAAAAAAAAAATTATATAAAAATAAACGAATGTACTTCAAATAGATCAAAATATTTCAACCCTTCTTGGGTTTCTACAGGTCCAGCTTCCACCCTGAACAGAGAATGAAGCCTTCCAAAGAAGGTTCATAGAAGATTAGGGGGGTTCTTAAATAGTAAGTCTTCGTTCTTGGATCACTTGTTGCATCTGTATCCAACCGCTTTGCTCCATTATTTGAGATGTTAACGGTCGTGATTTGGTGGCCTATCGCCCAACATGTCTCACGAATGACGTTCATATTTAGTCCACCACCAAGCAGAACTCGCTCGACAGCCAATTCAAGAATGTACTCCGGCATCCCTTGCTTCTGGAGTAAGGCAGCTGACTTCTTTGCCCCGATACTTCGCCAGATCAAGATGGCTAGTATTGCAACAGTTGCTGATATTTCTCTTGCCCCGTCAAGGTGGCCATTGCTGCCAGCAGATCAGGCTGATACTGATGATAGGGATGAGTTCAATGTTGTACACTGGCAGGTTGTTCTGAGGAACTGATGAGTTGTGTGAATCGGGTCCTGCGCAGAATCGGTCGACTGGATTTATTCACCTTGCTTCCGGTGTACTTGGAAGGGTTTTGAGTGGAACTTTTACCTAGCCGTCCAGCATCCACTACTTACCGTGCCAATCTTTCCATTCCGGAGGAACTTTAGGTTCAACTGAGGTCGTAATTTGTTTGTCAGTACTTTGGGGAAGATAACTGTGACATGGAATCCAAAGGGTTCAAGAGTTCGATGGTTAGTCGCCAATGCGTTGAGTTGATCAGGTGAAGGTGATGATGGATGATTCCTCTTACAACTCCCAAATGTGGAGGATCGTACAAGTGTGGTGGAATATCAAGGCTCGTGGCAAGCATCACGGTCCCTTGTAATGGGGAGACAACAGAAGATTATTGTTATGACTGACCTTTGTACAAAATGTAGTTTTAAGAAAATGAACCATGCCCATCTGAGGGCAGGGCCAGCGCCAAAGAGAGGCTAAGACCTGGAAGGAATAGTAACACACAAAATGGGAGAAGGGCTATATGAGGAACTCACCCTGCCTCTCAACCTCGTTCAGGCGGTCAAACTCAAACAAAAACTGACTTCTCTCTTGCAAACCTAACGCTTCAGTTTTCACTAAGCTCTTCTCTCTATCAGTGTTATATCCGATCGGTTTTATCTTCAGTTCTTTAGTTCTCTTTTAGCTTCTCCATTCTTGTATTACTTTCTACGGGCCCATGCGGTCTGGACTGAGTTAGAACTACGAAGCCTCTGCGGTCCGGCTATTAATCAGTGCAAGGTAGCACCAAATTAACGGTCAATAGGGCTCCGGTTCGTCCATCTATTTGAATAGGAGGCTAGGCTACACAGAGATACGGGCAAACAGGGTTGACGACCTTCTTGAGATTGTATTAGTTTCTCTTAATTAGGAACTCTCATAACGACGTCAAAGTCGTAGTAGTCAATTTCTCAGCCAATCTCAATATCATCTCACAGGTAGCCACAACAATTATGATTATTATTACAAAGTATTGTTTTTAACGTAGAATATGTTTTTACGGAGATCTTCTAACCAAATTGATAATTCAACAACGACACATAACAACGTCACAAGAAAATTACTGGTGACACCGACACAAAACATGACACGTAACAGCGGCATTTACGATTAATTACGGCCTGTGTTGTCAATGCCTTGTGGTCTCCGTAGCCAATTTCTCTGCTATTCAACGCATGAAGCTACATACTAAAATTTGAAATGGAGGTGATTAACTTATTAAACGCTCATCACTCTTTAGCCTCTGGTGATTAAAGCCTTTAATGATATTATTGTTATTGAAATGGATAAGTATGCCTTACCGCTGAGGGTCATGAAACATTTCGTTACATAGAGAAATAAAAATTGTCAAGCGATGCCAATAAACAAATTCGGTAACTGTACAGCAATAATGAAGCAGCACCGATGACGTCGAGTTCATAAAATTCGTACACGAGGAACTTGGGTTTGAAATCAATAACAATCTTGATATTTCCACAACTCGTCCTTCAACATGTATTGACGCCATTTTATCTCGATTCATTGACAATCTTGATTCATCGACATCTCATTATATTTCGTACGTCCGTACACACCGGCCCCTACTGTCTATAGCTTCATGACTAATGAAGAAAGTTGTGAGCAGTAAAGATAATTAATTTTTATCGGGTTTTTTTTTTATTGACATATTTTTAACTTGAGGCAAAAAAACACATATTTCCGGGGTGGGGAGATTTATCCATGTACCAATGTATGTATCTGCATGTAGTAAAGATATACATAACATCAGTTTTAATTTTAACCGTGTAAGCTGTAAAATTTGATAAATCATTTGCTACGTTCACTTGACCTTTTAAAAAATGTAATCTGTAAGGGGTTGAGGGGAGATGCCACACCAGTAGTTTTTATCGTCAATGCGTGAATAAAACCCCTAGTGTCAGTTTTCATTTCACTAATTAAATTTCATCAACATTAATTATACTATTATTCTAGATTTACTGCATGCAAATTAATTTACTTGTGGACTTGCTGTCTTACAGGTTTATCCTCAAGTGACTTCCTCGAGAAAATAACTTTTTCTGGACAATATCACACAGTTTTATTATATAAGTAGGTACCTATCTATGCGAAATGAAATACAGGGCATGAAACCGAGATTAAGGAACATAAAAAAATATTAACATGCTCAAACCGAGCAGTATGTTAGGTTAGAATAGAAATACTGCTTCACTAAATTATTTTAATCTTTTCTATTAAACTATTTCAATCACCACGGCAGGCTTATATTTATTGTATTCTTGCTTCATTTTAACTCGGATTTTATTCGTAAATTAATGTTATAATACAGTATAATACAGCGGGAAACTGTTTTGAAACGAACAACCAAGCTTGATCAAGTAGGCAGTGAAAAGTGGGGGAAGTTCATAGGGGAATTGGTGGATACTGAACAATGGATAATTTTCTAGGGAAAAATCGCACATGGGCTCGCGCCAGATGGTAGTGGGGAACGACTTGATTTCAGTTTGTAGTATCCACATTTCCGTTTCCTTGACTAGGTGATTTTACTATGCTCCGTGGGGCTGTACAATATCCACGCCATTTTGCCCCTACAGAAACGAACCTAATAAACATTTTTCTTCATTTCTAAGAGCGTCTCATTTCGGTAGGCAACCAGAATAGTTTAATAATTATAGTAGTTGTGTTTGACTAATTACATTCTTTAATTGAAGGTGTTAGGTAGATACTGGAGTTAGAAGCGTAAAATTATTAATTTGGTTATACCCATACAACATAATTCTGCATCCTGTATAATTTATGGAGGGGCTCTGCCCACCCTACCCCTCCTCAAACTACACCACTGATGCAGGATAACAAATAAAATATGATGACGTTTTCCCACAACCGTTCTTACGATATGAAGACTACAGGTGAAAAGGGGGAAGTGTCATTTTCGCAATTGTGCAGCAGAGCATTTTTTGTATAGAAAACGCCACTATTGTTCACGTATGGAATTTAAAAATTCAAAAAATATACCAACACGTTGTTCAAGTACTATAGAATGTAACTGTATACTCAAATTTCTACAATTAATTCACTGTTCGGGCCAGGAAGCCAGCTAACACCGAAAGTCCCAATTATACTGGGGAAATAGGGGGAATGTCGATGAATTGTTTGGGTTTTCTCCATGGTATTCTCAGTCTAAAAAGGAGACTGAACAAACTATTTTCAGCCCCAAAATATAATAATGTAATCACAACTGATGAGTTTACTCTGTGAAATATTCCGTCCTCCGATTCTCTCGGTCGCTCTCTTTAATGTTTTACGCTCAACTGTTTTAGGACTTGATGTAGCTTTAATGCTGACTGTGGCTTAGAAAATATCAGCCATGAAATTATGAAGAAGTTCTCTGTAACGTTAATCTCAAGGCCTCCCTCCATCGAAATCTATGAATATTTACCTACATTTGTCTTTAAATCTACAAGATTAGTTTAATAATAATAAAGTATGAGTACCTCCTAATTATTTGTAATAATTTAATTCCATGTTTGTCTATCAAAATCATAAACTAAAATTTCTCTACACGATCAATAGCGACTGAAATGTCGAAGATTTCTTCAAAAATTCGCTCATGGGGTCATGCTGCATGACTGGACTTTTTTTTGCTGGTTTTTTTAGGTCTGATTTTGCTGAAATATGCACTCGTTTTGAGAAAACAAAACTGCATCATCAACTGTTGCAGATTATTATAGTTTTCCTTCGTGATCGTGCTCGATTTGGGAAGTGAAATTCGTTATCACGGAGATGCTGTTCGGTTCTTGGTAATGTCTTCGAAAATCGTTGTTTCTTCGTATTTTTCTTATTCGGCATTGCAATAGAGTTGGTCCAGGCTCCATTGTAGGTATCCCGATGGTACGTCAGTCTGAGATGGTTTATGTCCACGTTCAGCTCTCGAGGCGCTCAAGTTACCCCCCTTTTCCCCAGTACCGCTTGGAGAGTCCCGTTCTTCCCCAGTACATTGTTTTTTGCCTGCGACTTTCGGCTCTTCGGACTCGTTTTTCCCCAATTCTGAAGTGCCTATCGTGTTCGCCATACTAAAATCTATAAGAATCCGTCACTAACTCATTTCGAGAAAAATTACAGTTATCCCCTTTTTCCGCTGTAGTCTTCATATGAATTAACAAGGTCTAGAACAGCAAAGGAGGGGGGGGGGGGTTCGGTTTGGATGTTTTTTGACCGGAAATTTGAGGAAATTGGAAATATGTCTCGTGAGAAAATATCGAAAAGCTTCGTACCTACCCGACTATTTTCTACTATCTTGGGAGTCTAAAAAATATCTGGGTTAATTATTGATAAAAAACTGGGAGTTTCTACGAATACAATCGGGCTTTGGAACGGGAGAAAAAACCAACCTTCCCGGTTATGAGTCGCCAACACAATTGAGCTGGATGCATAATGGATATTCCGAGTATGAAAAGATGGAGATGCGCCCAAAAACGGAATTTAGAGCTGGGAAATGTTCAGGGGTGGTGGTGGTGGTGGGGAGGGCTTAGAAAAAGGGGCAGTTTCGGAGAAGCAGCAACAAGGCGTTCTGGCAATAGAGCGCGGGGGCGGTAAAGAGCGATGAGGGAGGGAGGGGACAGCAAAGGGTGGCAGGGGGGAAGTTAAGGGCGGTAAAGGGTGGCAGGAGGGGCAGTAAAGGGTGACAGGGGGGCGGCCGGGGGCGGAGGGCGCACACTCCACCCCTAAACCACTATAAACGCGAACAGGTCGGCTCCGCCACCCTTGTTCACCATGTACCGCCAAACAGGAATGATCGTAGCTGGACTTCTCCTCGTCCATGTGGGTAAGTACAGGATTTTAATTTTTTTATTTTCATTTTTTATTTCGAATAATTCAATTAATAACCGCGGCTCGTTAAAAACTGTAAGAGATCAACGTTATATTAAATTTACAAAAATTAACAAAATAGTTTATGGCAATAATGACAAATTCATCCGATGCCCAGCGGGCGGATCGGCTAATTAATGCCGTAAACATCAGTAATGACCGACAGAGCGTTATGTACCTAGGGAAAAAAATGGGCTTCCATATTTTCATAAATGATTCAACAATCGAAGGCTATAATCTGAAATACCATCATAATATAAAAATATTTTGGTTTAAAACTCAAGCAGACATTCTATTCAACAATATGAGCAAAACTGATGAAAAGTAGGTACGTCCTTTCCTAAATTACGAAAACTTCATACAAGTGACTCCATACGAGTATCACTATTAGCGAATAGTTTTGAGAGTACGGAAGAGTTAAACAAAGAATAAATCCACTTTTAAAATCATATGCTTACTCGGAAGAATATTTCAGTTCCACATCTAGAATACTAAGAAAAAACTTTGTGATTTTTTATAGATAATAAAATTATTTTGATGGTTGTAGCTTCCTTTTAAATTACTGATGAAACCGTAACAGAATATTGATCGCTAAACTGAAAATTTACTTTTGTATCGCCGGAAGGCTTTTACAAATAAACAATTTCATTTCATTTCAACTGAAAATTTATCGTGGGAAGGAGCAATAATCAATTTGTTTCCGTAATTTCATCGTTCTCATGGCACCAACGAGTTCACTGATGGGGATATTATTACTATCAGTATCCTACATAAATTGAAGTATGAATATAAAAGCTTGATTGAGGTTTCAACCAAAACCATTAATAGTCATTTGAAGGAAAAGTGATAAAATGAAAAAAATGAATGAAAAAAAAAGTTAAAAAGAAAAAGTATTTAAAAATCAATGATCTTATGAGTACATTGAAAAAATATTTTTAGTGATTTTTGTGAATTTCAACGATTACTTTTCGGGATAAAATTTTAAAAATAAACCAAGATTTTGAAATCCTCATTTTTCTTAATCATGTCATGCAATAAAAATAAAAACGAAAATAAATACAAGAAATAGGGTTTTGCTCAACTATTTCCTAACAGGTGCTTCCGGAGCATATTTTGCATCTACTCCACTGAAATCAGAGCAGATTTTCAAGGTTCAAAATTATGGCAATTAGCTTGAAAATATTTTTGCATAGCGATGTGTACCAATGGAAATAGATTTGTGAAATTTTCGTGGTTTATAGACTTTTTCCATTTTAGCAAATTTTAGTAGAAAATAAAGCTATTGCAATGGCACCATGAATTTTAAATTTTGAAAACTTTCTTCATAGGATTTCGTTTTGAGGCATTTGAAACGAATCATAGAGTTTAATTCTTCATGTTTTAGCCCAGATGATGACACTCCTTAGGATGGAAATAAAAATCCCGTTCTTGCGCCAAAAAGTCAAGCTATCCAAATGAAAAGATGAGTTCGTTGGTCGGAGGCGCACTGATCAGCAGAGGGAGCTCTGAGGCTAATATCTTTCCTTTTCGACTATTTAAAATTATTATTATCAACTTGTTCTGAAATTGTTTTAAATTTTTTGACATTTACTATAAACTGTAAAATTTTGGGGTCCTGGAGCCATGTTTTCATCATTGACTACATAGGTAAGGGTTTGATAATAATTATAAACCAATGATCTGCGTGGAAGGCTATCAATTACAGAAATAATGAACCTTTGTCTAATAATTTGCAGTGTATTCTCTGTTGAACGTATGGTGATAAGATTTATCGAAATAGGGCATCAGGTAAAGTTAGTACGTTAAGCCACATTTATCAGCTGGATCCCCCATTACTTTCTCGCCTTGGAAAGCAGCAGCCTAGCAATCAGTAATAATAATTTATTGATGCTGTTACATAAAGAATCACTCTGAATTATCCAGAACGGCCGTGGCTGGGCCAATTGGACGAGCGAGCAAAGCGATTACAGTATCACAATTTATTCGGATGTATGAAGCTGGACAAACACACACACACACACTTATATATATATATATATATATATATATATATATATATATATATATATATATATTGGAATATCTTAAACTTTTGAAATAATATCTTGTTGAGTGTGATTAAAGAATTAAGAAGACATGTAACATTTTCAAATTTTACAATATTTTTTCGCTCGCAACATACAATATTATCAATTTAATTTTGTCTACCCAAAAACTTAGAAATACGATAGGGTTCTGAATTGGCTGTAAGGTAGTCTCTGGCATTGAAATATGATCATGTTCAATTTCAGGTACCTAGTTTTCTATTTATACTCCAAAAACAGATGTTGGAAAGCGTTCCGATAACCTAAACCAAAATAAGACATTAGGAACTTTCATAAAAACTTCAACTTTAGTATGATTTAAAGGTAGTCTTAAATCTATTGAATCATGTAATTTTCAAATGGTAGTAGTTATATTTTATTCAATCAAAAAATCATGATGAATTTAGTTAAATTTTAAGTATCAGCTCTACTAAGAAAATGTTGAAATATTAATCCGCTCAAGAATCTCAATATTTCATGAACTAAGGACATTTCTTCTTTACACTTATTTGTGTATCAAGGGATCACACAGAAGGGTAGAATTTATCATGAAAATTTAGAAATAAATTGGCCTGTTGGTTGCCATCAGTGGAGTTGTTTGAGAGTCAAAACCCCCTACGAACCCTCGACGTAACAACATCCAAGGCTTAGGGACTACTGGATGGCAGGATAATTTTTCAACTTCATCGCAAAAAATTTCTAACAGTGAGGGTGGGGGGGTGCAAAAATACTGCGTGGGGTCGCTCACGACCCCCCGGGTGTCAGAGTAAGGCTAATAATATAACTTGTAACAATTTCAAAGAAGTGAGTCCAATTTAGTTATGTACTATGGTATAGTTTTGACAATATTTATTTGCCGTGCATTGTCCATATGGGGATACTACGGATAGCCTACGGATTTATTCTGCAATCGCGTAGGTGTAATTTCTTTGGGAATAAACGGATAAAATTCATAACGAACAAATCAATCCTCATCCTCTTTATATAACCTCCGAAATATTCGAGGCGTTTCATCAATTGTGAGATCCAAAGCTGCTCCGAACATATTCACGATTCGTTGAACCTGCGCCCGCGGAACGCCCCAATTGTTGCGTTGCCTCGTTTCCGTGCTTCCACATTGGGGTTTTTTTGAAGGATTCACTGTTCAATTCCGACCTAAAGAAATATATTCTCTGCAGGAGAGTACGAGTTTTTTGTTTGTTCGGTCAAAAATAGTATCAGTGAGATACGGTAAACATAACAGTTTCCCTTTTTTCCCACAGTTACTCGTTATATGTTGAAATTTTAAACTCGAAAAATATTTCCCATTCCAATAGTGTTAAGCGTGGCCTTTGTATAAAGAGAGTGAGGATGTATTAAAGAGTAAAAATGAAATGGAACTTTGCCGTCTCTAATCCCGCGGATTAAAATTTGTTGACATTTTTCGAAAAGAGATGCGAGGAACCCTTGTACAGAGACCAAAGAGGTCTATTGTGACTTAATCCTCATTTTAATCTAGGACCTTTTCAATAAACTCTTCATCTTCATTCATAAAGTGAACGAGTTTTTCAGTCATTCCTTTAATAATATACCTACCTACGCGGGTTTTTGAATCATTCTTGCAACAGCTAAGCATTCACAAAGGACTCGCTCTGTTGTTTCCAACACACCCCTGTTTTCTACTGCCCTAATTTTACCGATTCTATTTGGGTGTGACCTTTGAAGATAGAGGCTATTGCTTTGATTGAGCAGAAAGTTGGCCAAGTTCTTTCGTCCCAGCCCTATTTTAAATACTTAGTTTGGGTTGTTTTAAACACCGATGAGAAGTTATCATTTTCCCTAGAATTTTCCCTATAATGGTCCCTAGAACTTCAGGTACACTTTTCTCGGGTTCTAGGTATTAAAGTTATTAGGATAATTCTTTTTTGTTCTTTACATCTCGTTAAGGACTGAAAACTTGTAGAGTTACTTTTTCCATTTTCTCAATCAAAATATTAAAATGCATTCGAAGTTCCCTCTATTAAATTTTGTTTTTACCGAGAATTATGTATTCAAAGATCGGAATAATTAATTCAGCAGAAATACGGAACCTATTCAGGCGTTCAGAATGAGAAAAGTTAAATGTGGCACATAGCTTCCTTGTAACCCTAACATGAATGTAAAGATCATTGGAATATTTTTTGTAATCTGGAAAAATTGCAAAGCCGAAAATATTTAATCATGATTTGGTACCGTAAAACGTCAAACGCGCGGGAAACGAGAAAATGATACTGGTATTAATTCACGATTGTGCATACGCAGAATGAAGTGATGATTTGATAACAGTGAAATTGGTAGGGAAGGTTTTACAGCCTAACCCGCACATTAACTGAAAATTTCATGAAAATCAGATAAAAACTGTGGAAATTAAGCTCGTTAAAATTATTTCACATTTACGCATGCACAGGGGATACTAATATATCATCTTGAAAATTGTGATCTCCACAAGCGAACCTTAAATTTTGATCTCCAAAATAACCTCCAAATTTGAGCTTGACAACGGTGATACCTATAGGAGACCATCTTACACCTTGATCCTCGGTAAATATCATGAAATTTGGTTGCAAATACCTTTGCGCCTTGAGCTAGTTAGTTTGTTACAAGGATTTGAGGATAGACATAACGAAATGAAAGTTGTTCAGGATGGTCCGAAACGTAAAATACGAGAGCACATTCTGATTTTGGAGACGAAAAATTGTGCATCTCTCGGAAGTGAAAACACTGCTTCCGCTTCCTAAAGGTTAATTGGAAGCAAAAGGCAATCATCAAAATAGGTCAAGTCGTTTTCGAGAAAAGTGAAACGAAAGATGAAAAAACGTTGGAAAAAGCAGCTTTTTATAATCTCATCAGCTCATCATCTCCACTCCACTCTTCCCTATCCTCTACTTCTGTATTTATCATTAAATAAACAAGAAGTGGAAGGAAAAATGAACAGTGCAACAGCTGTTTGGAGGAAAATTTTTGAAGAAGCTGAAGACCAGGCTTCTCAAGTAGTCTGTGATTTGAGATAGTGTAATTCATACACATTTTAGCAATCTGGTCACCAGTTTATTTAGTGATATCCATGATACTTACTCCATATCCACCCTCCCCCAAACACTCCCTATGGGTTAGATTGAAAAACTTAAAGTTGTCTGCGATTCAAGTAAGAGTATTTCAAACATTTCTTACCAATCAGCTCCAGTTCATTTAGTGATGTCCAAGATAACCCCATTTTACCCCCTCCCCCCTCCACGAACCCTAGTGGTCGAGTTTGAAGGTTCAAGTCCCTAGTCTGCTATTCAAGTTGGAGTAACCCGAGAATATTTCAACAATCACGTCTCCACTTTATTTACTGATGTCCATGATACCCCATCTCACCCCCCTCCTCACCCAAAACACCCCCTATGGGTCGGACTTGGAAAATTTCAAGTAACTTGTGGTTCAAGTTACAGTAATCCAAACATATTCTACCACTTAGATCCCCGGTTTGTTCAGTGATGACAAAGATATCCCCCCCCCCCCTCACCATCCCCTTAAACACCCCCTCTGGCTCAAATTTTAAAAACTTCAAATAGCCTATAGATTAGGCTGGACTGATACAGACATTTCTCCCACTCGTATCAGTTGTCCAATGACCCCTGTAACCGTGAAAAGCGGACAAACATACGGACAGACAGACAGACTGACAGACAGACAGAGAAAATTTGAGAAAATGGAACCAATCTTCTACAAATAGCATGAAACGGGAAAGAATCGTAAAATTTCATGTTTCTAATCAATGTGCAGACAGTCGCACTTACGATTTATTATTATAGATTATGTTAGAACATTATAGAATCACTGGTTCTGTTCTTATTGTCCAGCATATTCGGACTACTGCAGGTTCAGTTAATCTTACCACCATTCCATCTAAAACACTATAGTCAACGACCTAACCCATATTTCAGATTTCAACACCGTATGCATCTCTACCACTTTGCACTCTTCCTGAGCAGATGGAGCCTAAGCCACATTGCGGTTCTTTCCCCAGTCAATAAGAATAACCTCCCGAGTCTTCCTAAAGGTAGCAGAAACATTGTTTTCACTCTGGCGAGAAAATTTGTTTGACATTTTATGTCTTAGCTATGGCACATATACTAAAAAAACGTCACGGAAAACTGCTCACGAAAATATTTTGATGAGTTGCACTTACTAAAAAAACGTCACGGAAAATTGCTCACGAAAATATTTTTGCTAGTCGTTGCTAGGGAAATGGTACTTCGTCGTTTTTCATCCCACAAAATTCGTTGACCATTCGTTCGAAAGCTCTCGATTTATCCAACCATATTCTGTTAAATACTGCGAAGTGCGTGGCCAACAAGCTGAGTTATGAGCAATGTGATTTGAATAATTGTGTACACTCAGGTGATCATTCTCAATAATTGATATTGTGAACATGATTGCCACCGCTTGTTAATTTCTGATGATTTCATTGAGCTGGTGTTTCGATGATTTGATTCACAGGAGGTGATCCAAATATTGCGAGAACGGTTTGATTTGTGAAGCGGTGGCTAATCATTTTAATAGGTAATTTCTATACTTTACACTCTAGGATGCTGTAATTTCATATGTAGCCTCTTTAGGACATTTACTTGACGATGCCCAGGGTCCGGATTAGCTGAGCTTAGAGCTTGCATACGAGTCTGCAACACATACCTACTTGTCTTCAACTAAAGACATAAAATGTCCCAATGTGTTGCAGACTTGTATGCAAGCGTTTCTTCTGTATCCATTTATAACATAAATAATTATGTCTTTGCTATGGCACATAAACTAAAAAAACGTCACGGAAAATTTCTTCACGTTTTCTCTTTCGTTTCAAAATCCCTCCTCTTCAGTCTTCCATGTAGGGAATTCCAGCTCCGTCCTCCGATCCAAGCGATCGAATAACCTTATGAATAAGTTTTACTTACTGATAATAACTCATTATGAATAAGTTAGTTCTAATCATAACTCAGCTTCATCCTTTACTCCAGTCAATAAACTCGAAAAAAGGGGGTATAGGTAAAGGACATGTTGGATGGGAGATTTGATTCCCAAAATCAAAATTTTGACTCGCATTTTACGTTTTAAACCATTCTGAACCACTTCGGCTCCGTGTCTGCTTATAGTCTGTCTGTGTTGTCTGAGTGTGTGGGTGTGTGTCTGTCTTGTGTCCGCAAATCCTCGTAACCAGCTTGTGTTCCACAGTTGTCATCCGATTTAAATGAAATTTTCAGGGTATGTGTGGGTTAGGGAGTAGACGGTACCCTATCAGTTTCATCGTTCTTGACCCAAAACCTCGCTCTGCGCATGTGCAAACGTAAATTCTACCAAGCCTCCTTTTGCTCACGCCCTAGTCGATTTCGCTCAAATTTGGATGATAGTTGGGGGATGACGATCATCTTATATCAATTTCAAGATGAATGTATCATTAATAGATACTGCGCATGCGCCATATGAAATCCTTGTAAAAAGCTCATTTTTTTACAGTTTTCTTCCGATCTGTATGAAATTTTCAGGGTCTGTGTGTGGTAGAAGGTAAACGGTCCCTGCCAATTTCATTGTTGCCTAATCAATAATTCACTATGCGCATCCGCAAACGTAAATTCCATTATCCTCCATCTTTTCACGCCCTAGTCGATTTCGCTCAAATTTGGATGATAGTTGGGGGATGACGATTGATCATTCCATATCAATGACATGATTGTATCGTTAATAGCTACTGCGCATGCGCCTATGTGAAAATCTTGTAACGACCTTATTTCTACAGTTTTCTTCCGATTTCGATGAAATTGTCAGAGAATTTCGTGGGTTAGGTTGTAGATGGTAGGTACCCTATCAGTTTCATTTTGCCAAATAAATATTTCATTCTGCGCATGAGCAAACGTAAATTCCATTATGTTCCACTGTTGAGTGAAAAAAAGACTAGATTGTGATCTAGTCGTTCGATTTCCCTTAAATTGGGATGACAGTTGGAAGAAGATGACTTGATTACCTCGTATTAATTTCAACAAGATTGTACCATTAATAGCTACTGCACATGCGCCAATGTGAAATAATTGTAATGACCTTAATTTCCACAGTTTTCATCCGATTTCGATGAAATTGTCAGAGAATGCACGGTTTAGGTTCAGTAATCAGTATATTTATTTGTCAAAAACGTAATGTGTGACAATTGTCAAAGAGATACAGTCAACATAACTACAAAAAACCCATCCGTTGATCAAAGTAACGTTCTTCCTGCAGCCAACAAGTGATTGAGAGTTTGAGGGCAAGCAGACACAAACACCCGCCCATAGGGCGGCTCGGCCAGGGCGCCCCGGCCAAGCCCGGACCCGACCCACCATGGCGGCCTCCCGAGGGTGCCCACCCATTGCTAGGTGAGCACCCCTAGACACGACTAATTAATCGAGTCAAGAGAAAACCCCAGGCGAGACCGCCCCCAGGCCAACCGGGACCCCCAGGCCGAAACTAAATGAATAAAATGTACCAGCCAGTCACTCTATAAATTACATGCACACAAAACATTCATTCATACAATTAACAACAAAATATAATAAGAAGAATAATATATCCAATGGTTAACAATAATATTATCAACAATTCTATCACAGAGAAACTATATAAAAAGCTAGCACGAGTACTTTTATAAAATTCCTCGGCTGCTGAGAAGAAAATTTACATTGGCTACGAGAAAAACATATAACGAGACTTTACACAATAAATAAAGTTGAACCATGATATGGTAGTTATAACGACCATAGAAGATACTGCCTTAAAAGGACATTTAAAAAAAAATCGTTCACACGATAAAGTTCAGCATCGAGTAATAGATTCTTGACATTCTTCTTGAAGGCCTTACTTGGAAGAGATTTCATAGAAGCCGGCAAGTGGTCAAACAGGCGAGGCCCCATTTGATCAGGGCTACCAAGCAGCGACGTAGTCAGACGAACAGTTTGCGAGCATATTCTATCTCTATTTCTTGTGAAATGGCTATGTACGTCTGATCCTTTTGTAAAGGTGCCCAGATTTTCTTTGACATACAAGAGGCAATTCAGGATATAAAGGCTAGGGACAGTAACCGTACCGAGTTTCAGGTTGTAGATGGTCCTATACATATTTCATTGTTTTTCAACTCATCAGTTCATTCTGCGTTTGCATAAACGTAAATTACTTTGAGTATTATTTTTTCGTTTCTTAATTGACCAATTATGACATTTCACGATACTTCTTGATTTACTCTTTTCCGCGATGGAATTTTTTGAGATCATATGAAACTTTTCGGTGATCTATATACATTCGTGATAGGTAAACGAGAATGCTATGTGCCACACCCAACTTGGCATTTTTTTTTAAACTAGGGCCGTTCTTAACATAAATCTGCCTTCATCATCACTCACATTGTTTTCAGCAAAAAAGTTGTAATTAATCATTTTATTTTATTTATTTTTAATATTTTACAATCAAGCGAAGTTATGACGAACTATTGACTTTCATCAATATCCGCCAATCCCTCAAAAGGTTGGTATCCAGAAGTTTTCTTCTGGTTGTGATTTCATGTACGTATTAAAGATTATAAATATTGTCGTATCATATTGTTAGTACTAGCTACCAACCCACTAAACAACGAGACCCACAATGTCAACTTGGGGAATCAGTTAAGGCTGAGTCCGCTGTCAGTTGGAAAATGAAGAGTTCGCTATCATTTCTAGCACAAACACATCTTCTACCTGCTCCATTGTTCCCTTGTGAGGCTTTTTCCATTTTCAGAATTGCGGGTTTGTGAATTAGAGCGGATAGGATAAATAGGACAGACATGAAAAGGTTTATTCCTCTACCGTACCACCATCATTGTAATTACGAGTCACCAAACTCATATTTGAGCACATTCTAGATTGTTTCTCTCGTCAATGTCCGGTTGTTGTGGTGCTGAGAATTAGCTGCTTTTGCACCTGGATTCACTTTAACACATTCGGAGGATCCGATCTCTGAATTTTGAATCGTTTTGTCGCTAATGGGAAGATAACAAATGGCCAGAGCTTCTCGGTGGTCATAGAACATGATCACCGGCTTACAAGTGAATTATACAATGTCAAGTATTTTAATTACGAGATAATCAAATTTGAAATCATTAGTTTCTGGTATCACTCATTTTGAGGGCAAGAAAATGGGTAAAAGGGTGGAAATTTGGTTTGCAGCTATTCCATGATGTTTACTTACTTTCACATAAACCTTCAACGTTTCTCACAATTACAAGTAACTTAAAGAGTTCCTGTCATGCAGCATGACCGTATGAGCGAGTTTTCGTTAATTATCGTACTGTATGATGTTAAATTGTTTTGAAATTTGAGCTTTTTGAATGCAAGGAAATCGTTAACTATTATTATTATTATTATGGCCAAAATCTTATTCTTAATAATAATGTGCTATCCAAAAAAGGTTTTGGCTTTTCAATTTTTTTGCAGTTTTCATCGATTTTTTAGCAAATTTTAATGAAATTTAAGTACATTTTTCAGCATAATTTTGTCCATAAATTTTTTATTACATAAAAATGTTCTATTTTATAATTGTTTAACTTTATTTGAGCAATATTATGCTACAAAATATACATTCAACGAATTTCTATCATTTTTAGCCAATTTTATTGATTATTTGAGCACATTTTTTGGAAATTTGAATTTTTAAATCGTTATCTCTATATATATATATATTCGGGAGGTTGAATGACCAGTCTAGTCTTGTGTTTTTTAGTTGTTTAATCACTACATTTCAACCCAGGAGCTGGGTCCTATTCACGTGAATGATTGATGAGCTGGATCTTCGAAGTCAGATGTAAAGACTTATGAGAAGTAGTGAACACACGTGTTGTTGGTGAAGCCAGTTGACATACAATGTATGATTTAGCTCAAAAAGTGCTACTCTTCCCTTTCTTTACAATCCTTTTGAATCCTCAGGAGAATTATCGTCTGGAATGATGCACACACACACACAGCGCAAACATCATTAATCCTTTCAGAATACTTCAAAACGAATTTCCATAGAGATACTGGAAAATCGCACATTTATCGATCAAATAGGTCATTGTTTATAATTTATTCATCTTTAAATTAGGATTACTAACACCTAACTAGCCCGTTGGCTGGTCTTCCCTCATAAAATAACTCAACTGCTTCTACGAAACGATTCGCTTCAACTATTCATTTAAATGAATTACCTCACGTATTTCGACTAATGGTCTTGAAATGAGTGGGCGCGATCCCTAACGTATGTTTGAAACCCTTTTCCCAGATGAGGGCTGACATGCGGCCCCCGGACGTTCTTTTCATCATAATATGGTGGATGTTCCTCGGAACCTTTTCATAACTTGAGAGAGGATTAAATTATATCAAGATACGTCTGGACTCACTGAATATTCGACATTACGTTTAATTTCCTGGGTTCTTTTTATTCGGTCGAACTTCGTTATCGTTATCGTTGAACCTATGGATTTTGAAAGGGACGGCACCTATACCATTAAAAAAAAAGAAAACTGTTCCGTAGCAACGATTTGGTTTTAAGCGATAATTATCCGCAAGAGTTGATACGAAGAAAGTTCAATCAATCTGACTGACAAATCAATAAACTGATTTTGAATATCTACACTACATGCAGATACATCGGTATATGGATATGTCTTATTTTCCCCCACTCTGAAATATGTGTTTTGTGTCTCATGTTAAAAATGTCTGAATTAAATTAGCTCAGTCAGCTGATCAGAAAATATCCAATCAATTCAATCATCTTTTAGTGTCCCAGGGAGCCTCCATTTATAATTTCAACTTCCTAGGATGAACAGGAGAGTTTACATCAATAAGCTGATTAGGAAAGAGCCAATATTTGCAATTGTGTTAATTTCTGCTTCAGATATTGAATACAATAGAAATCATCAGTTTTAGGAGCCCATCAGATTCAGGAGCCTATCAGCTGATCAGAGATTTACGCCTCGTCTTGTACCTTCTGCTTACAATTACCTACTACTCCGTATTGTGGTTACTCAGCAATATTAGTTTTTAACTTAGGGTAATAAATCCCCTTTCCTTGACACTGCAATGCTTAGGTATCATGAGATGTTGTAATAAAATGAGAGCATTCCAAAAAGTGGCTTTTCCAGCTATGAAAACTAAGGGTCACACTTCGCTCGTAACGCATTGGTTGTAAGTACGTGAAAATCAATAAAAATAGAAAATTCAGTCACTAATTCAAGCAAAGTTTTACGTTAATTTTGTACAATATTATCTACCTACCTGTACAGGCATCATAAATGTTGAGTTTAAGTCGTTAGACGTTCACAGTATTCATTAACTTCAGTAAACTGCATAAATTGCATAAATGAAACTAAGAAATGATAATAATCTACCTAATGTGATAATAGCGTAGTCTCTCGCGAAACAAGGAGGGCTAGTGTCCCTTGTTTCCTAATGTTTTAACAGCGTCATTCGGTCGTGTTGGAAATCGTTTATAGAAACCTTTGCATTCATATTTCTGCCAAACGAAAATTTTGTTTATAGTCCGATCAAATTAGTTTAGGAATGTAGCCAGGTGCGTAAGGAGGGGGAAATTTCTGTGAACGATTTCTATGCGATGAAAATTGCAGAAGTTTCTTTTCCCTACCGACGGGTGGTTGTACGTGAAAATGGACCGAAATAGAAAGGTTGCATTTCACACGTGACGTGTAACGTTGCACATTTTCACAGATAGACCCCCTCGCCTTAGACATATCCATGTCAAAACGTATGCCAAATTGGGTGGGCAGTCTAGCCTCCTCACATAGTGTAACATGGACGTATATATATATATTGGAGGTTGAGTTTGACCAAACTAGACTTGAGTGGTTTTTCTTTTTTTTTTTATAATGTTTTAATCATAATAATCCACAACGTTTCTATCCAGGGGCTGGGTCCTAATCATGTGGTACAGTTGGTTTGAATGTGGTGGAGGGTCTTTCACAAAGTGAAAGTATATAACATTAGTTTTAAATGTGAAAACATTCAACACTTTAGCAAGCTTCGAATTACATAATATAGGTATGGCTTGGGCCTTACATACATATTGTATCATATATATAGGTTTATATGATACAATATATACTGTACAGCTATTCAATTTCCCAAATTTTCATGAATTTACTTATTCAATTAAATGTATATAAAACTACAGATTAAAAGAAGAAATATTTTTTATTTCTGGAAATATGGCAATTCATTGATTGATTAAATTACGAGTAAATTCTGGCCGAAAGTGTACAGATCTGTTCCTCTTCTCTCCGTTGGGGACCTGTTGATTCTACCTATCAACAGGTGTTTTCGTCAAACGGACTCTTATAGAATATAAACGCACCCTTTCCATTACTCGCCCAACTGTTGTTTATGTAGGTATGTGTTGTAGTGTTTTACTCATTGTTTCAGTTAGGGGATATTGAGTGGGTGTTCTAAACTCTAATTAATTATTTTTATGTAAGTATCAGTTTTGCAAAATTAATATTATTTGAATTCGCCATTTATTTACAAGTGTGTGTTTGGTATCAAACGACAAGTCAAATAACCCATTTGAAAAACAGTAATATTCAATTCTTTATATAGGTGACGGATTCATGGGAAACAATGTAGGTGTGCTCTGTTATTGAATAACGAGGACTTTTGCTATGTCAACACGAATTCCCCATTATGGAAATCTAAAAACTAGTTGCTGATTGCAAAAATAACAGGATGCTATCTGTTATTTTTGCCATCAGCAATTCATTTTTAAACTTCCATAATGGGGGATTCATGGAGTTACACATGAAATTTTGTACGAGAAGACAATTTATCGTAATTTAGTTTGCAATCATTAAATTTCGTTCATACTGGGAGGAACACCCACGTTGTTTGTTCGCAAATGGAAATCTAGGTCGATCTATCCTACGCGTAGTTGAACGTTGAACCTTTCAATCTAAGAGGTTCGTCACCTGAGGAACTAATTTCCCTTCGTTCAGATCCTCTATAATGAAGTCTTCGCAGTAAATGATTCCCATTAGTTCGTGAAGAATATCAGGTTACCCATTTGAAAGGGTTAATGATCGCCCAACTTAATTGATGATGATCCTCATTCAATCAATATGCAGAGAAGCATTCACTCTCGCCTATAGCAACCCCTGAACAATGTTCTATTATTCTGAAACTGAAAATAGTCTCGATCTTATGAAAAACGGAGTTAGAAAAAAGAGGTCGTATATTGTTGCACCGGCATTCCTTTTTACGTTTCCGTTTGGTGTTATGAATCGTTCACAAACTCTTAATTCTTCACACTAAAAGTTTATTAAAACTTAATTTTCCATTAAAGGAGATCAGACTTCTATGGAGCGGCAGAAAAGGATCTGGTGAGACGAAAAGCACCTCGTGCATGAGACTACCCCCCCCCCCCCCCCCCCCCCCTCACTCCCAGGATGCTTGGAACTTGTTTAATCCTTCTCCACCCCCATCTTTAAAAGGCTCTACGAACAGGAGCTTTGACTAGTCTATCTATGAAACTTGAGTAGTAAACTTCTGCCAAATTTCTCGCCTCAACAAATCTCTTGTTAGACGAACAACGGTAGGGCCAACTAGGGGAATTCGAGTGGGGAGGGTGCCTACCCAACTTTTTCAACCAGGCGGGAAAATCGAACCTTACTCGATTCATTTGTGACTCGTTAATCTTTCTTCCGAGTCTACCTACAGGTAGAGGAAGTATTATTCTCACATTTGAGTGATGAAAATTTGTTTTCATACAAAATCACAATGCCCACTCGCATTTTACGTTTTAGATCATTCAGAATTGGTTCTGTGTATGTTTGTGCCTTGCAGTACGCATTTCTACAGATTTTATCCAATTTCGACGGAATTCACTGGGAATGTGCGGTTTGGCTGTAGATGGCTCCCTAATCGTCCTGGATCGTCCTGGATTGACTGTATGTAGATGGCTCCCTATTAATTTCATTGCGTACAAATCAATATTTCATGCGCAAACCTAATGTCAATTATGCATCATTTTCCACGTTCTAGTTGTTCGTCCTCGCTCAAATTTAGAGGGTAGTTAGAAAAATTTGACTATTCATCAATCAATATCAATTTCATCACAATTGCACCATCATTAGCTGCTGCGCTCGCGGGAATGTTAAGTCCTTACAGCACATATATCCCCTACAGTTTCCATCTAATTTTGGTGAAACTTCCAGGGAATGTGCGGGTTAGGTTGCAGATGGTCAATATTGTTGCATACAACTCCATTCTCCACTCTACGCATGCGCAAACGTAAATTCCATTAAGCATAATTTTCTCAGGTTCTAGTCGTTCGATTTTGCTCAAAATTTTAAGTAGTATATAGTAGTATATCAATTCAATCCAGATATCTACGATTGCGTGAATGAGAAATCCTATCTTCAAGCATTACTTCTATATTTTCCATCCATTTTCGATACAATATTCTGGGAATGAGCGTGTTAGGCTAAAAATGGTCCCCTATAATTAAATTAATCACTCAGAAATTGATAGTTTTTACTGCCTATATTCGATCAAGCGCCATTTTCTCATGGCCTATTCATCCAATCTCGCTTAAATTAGTTATTTAGTTTGGAAATTACTTTCATCACGATTATATCATCAATGACAGCTGCCAAACGCGAAACTCGAATCATTATAACAAGCATGGAATGAATAGTTTCCATCCAATTCCAATGAAATTATCAGAGAATGAACGGTCTAGACTGTAGATGGTGTTCAATGAACTGCTTCGCTTCCGAAACAATGTTAGTTTTCGCGCATGCGCAAACGTAGCATCTATCAAAAATAATTTTTTACTGACTGATTGGAGATTTTGCTCAAACTCCTATACAATCTCCATGGAATCTCTGAAGATTATTTTTGAAACATTTCAATGATCTATACATTCATGTTACGGAAGCGAGAGGTTATTGGATTATACGCATCTTGGAACGTAGACCAACAACTTTTGAGGGGAAGGGGGGTTAAAAAATAGTTTCTGCTTGGTCCATTACAAAGCTTCATTATTGAAAATAATAAACGAAAATGTCATGTTATTATGTATTGTTTGTATTAGTCTGCTTAAATAATTTAAAAAAATGTTAACAGGTATATCCTGTTGAATCCAATTTGGGTGAACA
Organism: Adelphocoris suturalis; assembly: GCA_030762985.1. Classification (NCBI taxonomy): domain Eukaryota; kingdom Metazoa; phylum Arthropoda; class Insecta; order Hemiptera; family Miridae; genus Adelphocoris; species Adelphocoris suturalis. The sequence goes on from CM061043.1 coordinate 105,055,526, forward strand.
CCGACAGAAGGCCTCTGGCTAAGCCGATCACTATTTAAGAACGTTAATTTATTTTATTTTGTTACAAGATGCGATTTCATTAATAAAGTACCTTGGTAATTTTTCTTCTTCAAGTTGTGAAACCATAAACTATGTCCTCACGATTCTGAGCAGTTGTTACCGCTTGGCAGTCAGTAAGTCACAACATATATTGTTAGGACACAAGGTGTAAATTTGTTTGTGTAAACAATTTCCTCAGTTTGTGTTTAGGTTGCAATGAGGGCGGTCTTAATAAGTATCAGTTTATCTATATCGACCAGTTATAATAGAAGGTAGTTAAATACATTTTTCATTTTTTCTTCCTTTGTCGACATCTTCTTGTTTCATTCTAAAAGTGGAAGGGAGGCGCCGTCATCCAACCCAAGATTCCCAAACTTTTTGCGAGTCCCCCTAAGCCGCAATAAAACTGCACATATAACCGCACATCGCAATTTTGTTAGCTTCCACCCTAAAGTTTGTAGGAGCGGTTGGTTCCATTTTGTTGCTACGGGGTTTTCCACACGTTTTATGAATGCGACCCGTTAAGAGTCGCTCTGCCGCAAGATGCAATTAAGAGAGTGAAGGATCCACGAACATCCTCAGCTGCCAGATCATATTTTCCATGCTTTTCATATGCTGAATTTTAGGAAATTGTCGTCCAGTTCATAGTAGGCATAGTAGGAGAGGGTATCGGCTTTGATTATACTATTATCAAAGAACGCCTCCCACCCACTCTCCCATACACCCTGGACTCTGATGTCTGCAACCAAAGCTGGAGATATATCTGTTTATTTTGTTTCAACAAAACATTTGTTCAGGCAAGTATTAATTTAAATTCAGTGGGTACGAATTGCTCGATGCCAAGGTGCTTCCTCTACAAATTATCTTTTGTAAAAAATAAAAAATAAAATAAAATAAAATAAAAAAATAAATAAATAATAAAAAATGTTTAGGTCAGTTCCAAAGGTCAAAAAGTGAGAGAAATTGTCAAATATCGATTTTTCGGGTCAAAGAAGCTAATTTAGGTATAGGGACATGGGGTACCTATATTGGGAATCAGCGCAAAATTTCCTATAAGAATTGCTCCTAAATAAATTTTGTCGGTTTCTGTACCACTTTGCGACGGTTCGGGACACCATCTTCGAAGGTCATCAGGACATTACCAACAAAGGTCGGATTTTTCCTTGTTATCTATTTCGGGAACTTTATGAGAGACACTACATTTAAATTTAAGGAGGTTTTTGTTTAAAATTTAGGAGGAGCCCTTAATTTTCGTACTACGTTAATGAAAGTATCATTTTATTTGTGTTCA